>CAVLGL010000035.1:26455877-28855877 GCA_963668995.1 Parnassius mnemosyne | reverse complement strand
CAACAAATTCCGGGTGATAGTGTTGTAAACACGCTACGTATCATGTTGAATAATGGTTTCAACGTTAACTTCTATATGTTCTTCGGAGGTTCTAATTTCGAATTTAGTGCCGGTAAGTTTTCAACAATATGACTGGAAAAAGTTAAAACTTATAAAAAATCAAATAACATATTTTTTGAATACGCACATATTTGTATTAAAAAACTGAATTTAATTCCAGGGGCGAATTATGGACAAACTTATTTACCTGATATAACGTCATATGACTACGATGCTCCTTTAAATGAAGCTGGAGATCCGACCGAAAAATATTACCTTATAAGAAATCTTTTATCCGAGGTCCGTAATGTCACATTGTATTAATAATCTATTAACAGCATGTGTCACTTAAAGTGTATATACGGTTTACTTACAGTATCATCCAGAAATTCAAAATATCCCAACACCAGTACCATCTAGGAAAGCAGCTTACGGAGAAATTGCTTTACAACCTAGGGGCAGTATTTTAAGTAGCAAAGGACGGCATCACTTAGGAAAAAAATACGGAGATGTTATGGGTTCTAAACTTCCAACATTTGAGTCTTTAAGACAGCGAGCTGGGTTGCTTCTCTATGAGACAACACTCAACGATACGGATGGACAATTGAGAATCGCCAAACCTCGGGACTCCGTGTATGTTTATGTTGACGGTGTAAGTATTTCTTAAAGTTTTATTGCTTAATTTATCGTTTTTTTATTTATATTTTATATAAAGATGCATTATGTTTTTTTTTTGATGGGGAATAAGAGTGAGAGAGCACACAGTCCACCTGATAGTAAGTGGATGCCGTCGCTCATAGACATCTACATTTATACTCAAATAAGTATCAAAATACAGATGCATTGTCACTCCCGAGGACTAAGATGGAATTCTTCGTTACTTTTTTAACACTTACTATACGAAACACAGCAGCATTACGCTGCTATTTTATGTTGGTGTTCCGTGAGAGCGTGGTCCTACCCCAGTTAAGCTGAGCGGAGCATGAATGCTACAGCCATAATATAGCTGATGCGTAGCTCTACCACGTAAAAAATACTCTATTTCTAACTCATTCATTAATTACAGCCTATCAAGAGTTTCACTAGATTGCTTCATAGTGGGAAGTTTGCCATAGTTGCTAAGATTGACAGGCGGGTTGCGAACCGCAGTTTTAATTACTTTCAGTTGTTATCAGAAAGATGTTGGTTTCCTATCTCTTGTTTTAGTTTCTCCCTGTCATTTTTACGACACCCATGGGATGATACTACGGGATGACTGTTAATTTATTACGGTTAAAACGTTACATCATTTTATTGCAATTATTTATTAAGTTAGTCGAGGGAGACTCATCCCAATTTACCTGTCCGGTAGTTGTGGTATGGTATACGGGTATGCGACCCCGGCTTCCCTAGCTATTACTGTCCTATACTGTGCCCTCCTGGACGGTAATATCCTACATTTCCTATTTCCTACCCTAACTTACCTTACTTTTCCTTTTCACACCACCTAGCCTTCCTCTTTTCCTATTCCTACCCTCCGCCAATCTAACGTCTGCCGCGCGGATGGATGCATGGCTAGGGGCGAGCCTAGTCGTTAGCGTGCTACACTGCCCTGGGACCGGGCGACCCCAGAATTAGGCTAGCCTTACCCTGGCATGCGGGGCTCTGCTGGGGGGGACAAACCTTTCCCTCGCTATTCGTGGGAACGCAATGGATAATCATAAAAATAATTTAATTAACCAAAATGGCGGCGATGTGGTTCGCCACCCATCACGTCTCGTTTCTCGCGGGGGCGAAAAGCGGCCCACGGAGAGCCGCTTCGCTACGTTGAATGTAAGAGGAGGAATGGATGGTAAGGTAGATGAAGTATGTCAGATGATGGATGAACGTTGCATTGATATTCTGTGCGTGAACGAAACCAAGAGGAAAGGATGTGACATCACGGTTCATGGCCCCTACACGGCATACTGGTCGGGAGTCCCCCAAACCAGCCGAGGCTGTCAGGGAGTTGGTATGATTCTTTCATGTCGAATGGTTGAATGTGTGATGGAGCATGAATGTGTAAGCCCAAGACTCCTCTGGATTAGGTTAAAAGTCGGACTCACTCGCTTGTTTATCCTTGGGGTCTATGCACCGACGGATCTGCGTGGAGGTGGGTCTTTAAAAACACAACAAGAGAGAGAGGAATTTTGGGATAGCATGAGAGAGGTCTTGAATAAATGCGGAGAAAATGAACGGATCGTGATGTTAGGGGACTTTAATGGAAGGGTTGGAGTAAAGCGTGATGGGTATGAAGGAGTTCTGGGTACGTTTGGGGACGAGAGAGTGAATGACAATGGGAGAAGCCTGCTTGAAGTATGCTTGGAATGGAATCTGTGCGTGGCCAACACAATGTTTGACCACAAAAGATCCATTTGTATACAAGAGATGAGGGTGAGTCTAGAAGTATGATTGATTTTGTAATTGTGGATGAAAGACTGAGGAAGAAAGTGCTAGATACTCGGGCATACCGCGGTGTAGGCCTCGAAACAGACCACTTCCTGGTCATAGCCCGAATGCGTGGCCTCTTTAAAGGGTGGCGACACCGAGTGGCCGAGTCTACGAGTGTTTTGGACAGAGTGAAAGTGGAAAATCTACAAGAAACAGAAAAGAAAGACGAGTATGTAGAGAAACTGACAGAAAGTTTTAAAGGTATAGAAGAGATAGGAGTGATTGAAGATTTGTGGGAGACATTTAAGAAAGGGGTCGTAAATGTTGCTATTGAGGTATGCGGGGTAGCTAAAAGAAGGAAAGGAAGAAAGAATGATAACGTGTGGATGGATAAAGATGTACAAAGGGTTGTGCAAGAAAAGAAGAAAGCGTGGTTGGATTGGTTAGCAACAAAAGCTAACCAAAAAGTTCAAAAGGCAACGGATGACGAGATAAAGGAAGCAAGAACGAAGTATAAAAGATTGAAAACAGCAGCGAAAGAAATTATGTCTAGAAAGAAAGAAGAACGAAAGGATGATTTCGATAGGAGGCTCACTGAAGATTTCCAGTCAAACATTAAGTTTTTCTGGAAAACCATCAAAACAGCCAGAGGAAAAACTTCTACCTCGGAGCTGACTACAATCAGGAGTCAAGATGGGAGCATTATAAAAGGAAAAGAATGTGTGTTAAAGAGATGGAAAGAGTATTTTGAAAGTTTGTTTGAAAGAGAGGAAGTGCAGGTACAGCATCTGCCACCTTCCACGGAAACTAATATAAATGTTGATGAAAATGAGATAAGCATGGAAGAAATAGTGAAAGCGTTGAAAAGTATGAGATTAGGTAAGGCTGCAGGGTATGACAGGATTACCGTCGAGATGCTGAGGGCTGGACAGGGCCTGGTGGCTAGTCAGCTGTACCGCCTTTTCAATCTGTGCTGGCGAAATGGGCAAGTACCGGGAGACTGGTGCAAAGCAGTAATCGTGCCATTGTATAAGGGAAAAGGGTCACGGCAGGACTGCATAAATTACCGCGGTATAAGCCTTCTCAGCGTCGTCGGTAAATTGTATGCGAAAGTGTTGATTGAAAGGGTTGTGAATGAAACAGACGAGAAAGTATGGGATGCACAAGCGGGATTTAGAAAGGGAATGGGATGTACGGATCAGGTCTTTTCCTTGCGGTGCATAGCCGAAAAGTATTTGGCTAAAAACAAGAAAGTCTACTGCGCGTTCGTAGATCTAGAAAAGGCCTATGATAGAGTGGTGAGGAATGAATTGTGGTCAGCACTGTCCGTGAACGGTGTGAGCAGTATCCTCATACGAGCAATGCAATCTCTTTATAGGGATTCTAGTGCTTGTGTAAGGATAAACGGGACATACACTGAATGGTTTAATATCGAAAAAGGTGTTAGACAGGGATGTGTAGCGTCACCGTGGCTGTTTAATCTGTTCATGGACAATTGTTTGACAGATTTAAAAGAGAATGAAAGTGGGTTGAGAATGAATGAGTTACTCGTCAAATGTTTTCTCTATGCTGATGACCAAGTATTACTTGCGTCTTCGGCCGAGGAGTTGCAGGAGATGGTAACTGCTATGAGTGGAGCTTTTTTTAGAAAGGGAATGAAGATGAATGTAAGGAAGACGAAAGTGATGGTGTTTGAAAAAGATAAGGCAGTGACAGACTGCAATATTGTGATTGAAGATGAACAAATTGAACAGGTGAAAGAGTTTGTGTATCTGGGTTCAAAGATTACAAGAGATGGAAAGTGTGAGAGTGATATCGAAAGAAGAGTGAATGCAGGAAACATGGTGAATGGAGATTTGCACTCCTTTATGAGCAGTCGGAAGGTGTCTAACAAGGCTCGTTTGGCTGTGCATGAGGGGGTGTTGGTTCCGACACTCATGTACGGAAGTGAAAGTTGGGTATGGCAGAAGAAACATGAAAGCAGAATAAATGCAGTTGAGATGAGAGCATTAAGAAGTATGATAGGAGTTAAACTGAGTGACAGGATAAGAAATAGTGAGATAAGGAAACGTTGTGGTCTGAAAGAAGATGTAGTGACAAGAATTGAGAAAGGTATGCTGAGATGGTTTGGCCATGTCGAGAGAATGAATGAAGAACGATTGACGAAAAAAGTGTATAAGGCGAGTGTGAATGAAAGTGTTGGAAGGGGTAGACCTAGGCGGACATTTCTAGACCAAATCAGGGACGTCTTGAAAAAAGGCCAGGTCAAGAGTACCCTAAACCGTAGAGCATGTATGAAGGGAATAATGAAAGTGGACGAAGCAAAACAAGTATGTAAGGATCGTAGCAAGTGGAAAGAACTGGTCTCTGCCTACCCCTACGGGAAAAAGGCGTGATTATATGTATGTATGTATTTATTAATTATTTCACCATTCATGTTCACCATATTGTTACATCCCAATTAGCATAACCATCTGTGTCATAGTAAGAACTTCTTTTATTATTTATAAAAATAATTATTATTATAATCTTTATTTGCAACAATATGGTTGTACAATGTTGTTCAAGTATAATTCGTTCTACATATTTCTTTTTATAGGATAGGGAGATAAACGAGCACACAGTCCACCTAATGGTAAGTGAATATCTCAATAAAAAATCAAAATGCAGATGCGTTGTCACCCGTGAGGACTAAGATGGTATGGGTGTGGATGTGATGGATGGGATGGATAAAATAGGTCTCCAGTTCTCTACACTCACCATACGAAACACAGCAGTGTTAAGCTGGTATTTTACGCTGGTATTCTGTTAGAGCGTGGTCCTTCCCCGGCCGAGTCAACTCATTTGTGCTACGTGCCGTAAAAATCGGCTCAGGGTAATTCGAAGATATTGTCGTCTCTGAAAAGAGGCGTACCTAATAATAAAAAAATTATATAGTATTGCATAATATCCAGTACAACGATGGATATGTGCGTCAAACATCTAATTTCAAACAATTAAACTGAATTTAAGAGAAGTCCATCTCTAGCTATGGACTTCGTTATGTAAAATATAAAACTAATGGTAATACAAGGAAGTTATGGAAAACCGTAAATTAATTGTTTGAGATTTATTTGATGGTGCAATTAATCAATGCAAAGAAGTGGAAAAGATGTGGTATGACTTTCTTTTGTAGAGTAAGTAAGGGTAGCAAAAGAGCACATAGTCCATATCACGCTACTTAAGTGTATGCTGTGGCCCATAGACACCTACATCTATCCTAGATTAGAAGTAAGAGTGCCAAACGAACACACAGCATATCACGGTACTTAAGTGAATGCTGTAGCCCATAGACGTCTTCAATCTGTCCTCGATTAAGTGTCAAAATGCAGACGCGTTGTCACCCCTGAAAACTGTCTCTTATCTTCACGCACAATCCCTGACGGGGTAGCCAGAGAGAACAGATCGCCAAGTGTCACGATCCTTACATACCTCTTTCGCTTCTTTCAGATTCATTATCTTCTTCATACATGCACGTCTAGGTATCCGAGTACTCTTGACCCTACCCTCTTCGAGCAATTTGCTCACATGGTCTTCGAAAGTTAGTCTCGGTCTACCTCGACACCTTTTAATATTAACTTTCGCGCTATATATTTTCTTCACCATTCGGTCATCACTCATTCGCTCAACGTGCCCAAACCACCGAAGCACGCCCTTATCAATTTTTGTGATAAGGTCATCTTTCAAACCTGCCATATTGCGAATCTCTTCGTTTCGCTTTCGGTCGGCCAAGGTAACGCCGCACATTTTACGAAGAGATCGCATCTCCACTGCATTCAACTTGCTTTTATGCTTCTTCTGGCATACCCAGGTTTCGCTGCCATATAACAAAGTCGGTACCAACACTGCGTTATGTATTGCAAGGCGTGCACTCTTCACTACTCGTTACCAGTAAAATGTGTTTGCTAGTTGGAAAAAGCAGACGTCTTTCCCTTCAATCACAACGTGTATGCCTTCAAGGCGTGAGTGAATGGGTTTTTGTTACAGTCATACAATGCAATTTTTCATCTAGGGCTACAGCACCACTTACCACCAGGTGGGATTGTAGATGCTTACAAGATTTATTTAGATTATAATAACTAAAAATCAATATAGATCTACTACTCCTAGGAGTTAGTCATCTGGCAAGTCTCTACGTTAAATAATATATTAGAATCTTAGAATAATATGAAAACTTTGTTTTATGCTAATATGTATTTTTATGTATAAAAACTGCCGTGGTTTATATTCTAAATGAAATTGAGAACGATTGCCATTACTAAAATTAAAACTACATGCATGCATATTTCATATTTTGTCAGGAACTGCAAGGCATCTTGTACAGAATGTGTAAGCAATACACCCTAAATATCAAATGTAAACCTGGATCCACTCTTTCTTTACTGGTTGAGAACCAGGGGCGTATCAATTTTGGAAATCAGCTTCATGACTACAAAGTAAGTTATAGAAAATACTACTACATTACCTGCAAATACATATAAGGATGGATAATAACTGACGAGATTACGTGTAATATGTAAAAATTCAGAATTCGGTTTTATACATTCAATTACAATAATTGTGGAATTCTGGGTACTAAAGCATGCTAAATTCTCTTGATGCGTACTGATTGATGATAATTTCTTCTCACAAGCAAAAATCCTCTTTTGTGAAAAATGTCGGCAAGTAGACGACAGACATATTCGTGGTTCGCATTGCAATACTCGGCTTTACCTTCGTCAGTACACACCGCAAGTCCTCTCATCCTTTGCCGAAATACATAGAAATTTGTTTGGTTTTGACGAACATAATATCATATAAATAAGTATTGCTACCAGGCTAGGTTAACTTATTGTTTAACTTGTTTAAAGAATTTAAATATGTACTGTACTTTTCAAACGTTGCGTACTGTAATAATAAAATCGCTCTCTATCCATCTCATTATATAAACTAAGAAACTGTCTTCGTTTCCCTCGCTTTTGTGCACAAGCTTAAATACGAAATAGAAGACTGTATGAATTCCCGAAAGGTTTCAACTTTATAAATGTGTGGAAACACATTCTTAGTTACGATGTTTATATCACCATCGAGTGCATAGTACTTCGATTGAAACTATCGATAGCGTCGATCGGGATCAAACTGGGCCTATGAAAGTGACACCGACAGCAAACTTCAAACAAAGACGGCTGCAGATGCGTTGTCAACCCTAAGAACTGAAATGGGTTGCTTCATAGCAACAACCACAGGAACCAGAGTAGAATCAGAGGTGGATGTGAAATGTCGCCATTACACATCCACCTGTGATGGATTCGCATCCGTCAAACCTTTTTTCAAGCCTATATGTCTTTAAAACTGGCTAAAGATAATCTTGTGGATGGATGGGAGAATATATATTTTTTTAAATTGGCTTAAAATATCCAGTGCAGTAAATGTACCAGAGTCAAATATCGTAAGACTGGACTTTAACCCAACTGTCAAACACGATTATTACGGTAATTAAAGTTTATTATTAGTGTATAATACTGCAACAATAAGTAAAAGTAAGCTGTGGTGACTTAGGCGCTGATTTACCATATGATCGCGTTAAAAGAAAAATGTACGTGGAAACCAACAATCATAAAAAATTAAGATATATCGAGGACATGTGAAGTCTGCTTAAATTGTAGCAGTGCTTTAAGCTTTTCTACTACGAACCTCCCAAAACTTCTCAAAAATAAGCGACAACCTAGTGTGCCCACTCGTGAGACGTTTAAATCTATACATCTATACATATAATAAATCTGTAGAAAAGTCGTGTCTGTAATTCTAATATATTCTTGAAAAAACAAGTCCAGGGGACTAAATAAAGGGTTCTGAAACCAAATCAGTGGTTATTAGAATTTTCTGTCTGTCCGTCTGTCTGTCTGTCTGTCTGTCTGTCTGTGTATTCCGGATTCACGCAAAAACTACTGGACCAATGTACATGAAATTTTGTATGTAAGTAGATAGTAACCCGGGGCAACTTATAGGCTACTTTTTATACGATTACGGAATTTCAAAAAAAGAAGGTTAAGTATTTTCCTTCCTCTAGATGTTAATTTTCAATTATATCTTAACTATAGGTGGGATGACAGGTTTTTTCAAATAAATAACCATATTTATAAGTAAAACATAAAATATAGTTATAAACTTGGTAAAATAATTTGAAACTACACCGATTTAGTTGTCAAAACAGCGCCATCTATCATCAAGTAGTAGTCTATCATTTCGTGAAATGGTGTGGTCATTTCATGATATTTAACTTGTTGTTTGTTGACCTTCTCATGATATAGCTTGACCAAATCAACGAATAGAAATCGTTTGATTTTTTTGATTGTTTTAATAACTAGACACAACGTTGATATTTCATGATATGGTCATATGACGATATCATTAAATAGTTTTTCACTGCTACCGGCGCTGATAGTGTATTTTTAACACAAACAGAACTCTTAAGAGAATTGACATCACTTTATGCCTTATTGATAAAATAAATAAATGTTCGCTTCTATCGTTGATATTATCTTAATATATAAAAATTACGTGTCACATTGTTTGTCCGCGATGAACTCCTAAACTACTGAACTGATTTCATTGAAATTTGTACACTCTGTGCAGTTTGGTCCAAATTGAGAGATAGGATAGTTTTTATCCGGATAAGTGACCCTCAAAAATTTTTATTGCGAATTTACGGATTTTTTATAGGAGAAAGGGTCATGTCAGGAAAGGGCAGAACAACGTCTGCCTGGTCTGCTAGTATACTAATATGAGTTATCGTTTCAACATTTACCTATTTCATTATTTCTTTTTTGTTTTCATAAGTAAATAACTATCACTTAAGTTATGTAAAACTATGATACGACTATGATAGCCATTAAAGTAAACAAAAAAAGAAATAATGAAATAGGTAAATGTTGAAACGATAAAGAACCAAAGAAATTCTCACAAACTGTTAAAAAAATAACACAACTTTGTTTCAGGGTATTCTTAGCACAGTGGAACACAACAACAATGTTCTGGATGGCAAATGGACAGTCACAGGTTTTCCTTTAGTTTTTAATATTTCAGCAGATAAACCTCTAGAAGGTGAAAATGAACTTAAACGAGGTCCAGTTCTGTTCGAAGGCTCCTTCACGATCCCAAGTACCGAAAATATTTTAGACACTTATCTGGATACCACTGGATGGAGTAAGGTATGCAGCAGCCTGTAGTTAATATAAAATATATACTTTAATTTAAATGCCAACAAAATATACAATTTTTTATAATAACGACCAAACATGTTGTCAGTAGTGTAATCACGAATATTACAATAAACCCTTTAAAAATATTATTATAAGCCTTGCCGCTTTTAAATACCTACCTCTAAAGGCGCAACTCTATCTATACAATCCGAGTGCTCGGAATCAGTGCGGAAAAAGAAATTTCGTACGTTTCATAAAAACTAAAGTAACATATAGCCTTTTAAACAATACTTTTAAACCTTTAGTATAAGAAATAGATACTGTATACATAAATACACAAGTATATTATAGCCTTGGAGCGTTCCAACCGCTCTAGCGCTTTCAAAGATATTTGACTGTTATTTCCTTTTCCGCACAAACACTATCAATTGTCTTTTTTTTGTTCATAGAATAAGAGTGACAAACGAGCACACAATCCACCTGATTGTAAGTGGATGTTGTGGCCTATAGACATGTACATTTTTCCTCGATTAAGAATCAAAATGCAGATACGTTGTCACCCCTGAGGGCTAAGATGGAATGTCTCCTTTCCAGTAAATCAAAATTTCCAGTAAAAAAAATTTCCAGCAAATGTCATCCTAATTTATATGTATATATTTATAATGACAATTACCGTTACATCCTACCACAAGTTCACTGATAAATATAGGGCTCCTCTATTTGCCATAGTTGCAACGCCGGCATGCGAGTTGGGTGGGACGATATGGGGTAGTGAATGTTCTTACACCGCCTCTTCTCAGCATTAGAATGACTTTACTTGCTTATTATAATTATTTAGGACATTAATGAGTAAATATTTGAAAATTAAGGCCCATAAGCTGGATCAGTTACTGAAAGAGAAGAAAACAAAGTTTCTATGAGTTAACTCGTGTACCTTATTCTTCCAGGGTTACGTATGGATTAATGGTCATAACTTGGGTCGCTACTGGCCTCGTGTGGGACCTCAAGTTACACTTTATGTACCAGGTGTATGGCTTCGTCCGCAAATTAACAGTATATTTGTACTGGAACTAGAAGAAGCGCCTAAGGAACTCATGATGCAATTCATTGATTCACCTATTCTGAACAGGAGAGGATTATTGTGTAAACTTCCATAATGTGATGTTCATCTCAACGTTTTGTATTAGTTAATACTTATGAAATTGTTATTAAAGTGTCATTTGGAATTACACATAATTTATTTTCCTTTGCCACAAAAATGAATACTTAATAAATTTCACCGAATGTCGAAATTAACATATCTATTCATCTATTAATCAACCTTGGTTTCAAATAGGTATATAGCGGAATAGCCATCCATAGAATTAGCACATCCTAAGCATAAATATATTTAATCCTGCCGTAGTCAACACGCTTTCCAAGCGTGGTGATAATGTCAAAGTTAGCTCCTCGTTACCAGTAGATTATGTGGTCTATTGATGATTAAAGGTAAAGTATGAAGCCCTTATTGATTACTTAACGTGAAATTTCTTTGAAAGGCAATTTTCCTCACGTATAACATATATAACTATTTACAACGTGGTAGAGCCATGCTGCAGCTATATTAGTTGAGGACAGGGACGGGTATGCTTCTCGCTAGATGATCCCAACGTGATTCTGTCGCTGATGTGGTAGTTCAGGGAATGGAACTCTTTATTCTGTCATCTGTGGTGCCCGGTTTAGTCGCTCCTGTAACATTGTATCGCACTATAATAGGAGTGCTTCAGCAGCGCTGTTAAAAAGTACAATTTCGCATTCAGGTCGGTACGATACGGTTTACACAGCGCTCGGTGCGCATAGCATTACTCTTCCTTGACGTCAAGTGGAGTAGGCCTGATGGAGTACCTCACATTGTGCTGAAGACTTGTGCTCCCTTGTTGGCACCGGTCGTAACGTGTCTTTTCTAAAACTCTTTCTACCTATGCATAATCCCGACCTCAAAGAAGACAGCTTTAGTGCGTCGGATCTTAAAAAAATAAACTAAATTCAACCGCTCAGACCTATACAACTTGTTCTCCAAAATAATGAAAACCCTTGGTACTGCCAGCTTAAGAAGTTGAGGATCACCAACTAAAAAGTGACCGCCAGTACGATTTCCATCGGGGTTGCTCAGCTGGTGATCTTCAGGCTTAACTGACTCATAAATCGGCGGAGGCAGAGAAGGAGACCCTGGCCGTTAGTTTGTACATAGCGAAGGCCTTCTTCGATCGGATTTGGCATAAAGCGCTTCTTTCGAAGCTCCCTGCCTATGGGCTTCCAAAGAATTTGTGCAACTGGATCAGCAGTTTTCTCGCAGATTGGAAAGGAAAATCGTAGCAGAAGGTAAGTCTTAGTAGAAGGTGTATGCTCCATTTACAAGCCTAAACCTACGCTGTTTCTTCTGCTTATCAATAATATGTTGCACACTTACTAGTTTGCAACATATTATTGATAAGCAAACATATATTGCAAACTATGATAAACAAGGATAACTTACTACGTGCACTGGTGATGCTTTATACACCGGCTGTACCTATATTTCTCTGGAAAACGTTGCCGGAACAAACTTGCGTCTGAAGTGGAGTCTTTGCCGGATAAGGTCTCGGATTGGGGCGATTAAATACAATTAATTTCAATGCCCAGAAGACACAAGTTTGCGCGTTTACCACTAAAAAGAACCCCTTTGTCATATCTCCTCAATTTCAGGGCACTCCCCGTGTTACCTAAGTCAGTATCGGTATCTTCGGCGTTGACATATCGAACAACGTGCAGTTTCGAGGTCACTTGGAAGGGAAGGCTGAATTGGCCTC
Source organism: Parnassius mnemosyne (assembly GCA_963668995.1). Taxonomy (NCBI): domain Eukaryota; kingdom Metazoa; phylum Arthropoda; class Insecta; order Lepidoptera; family Papilionidae; genus Parnassius; species Parnassius mnemosyne. The sequence goes on along the minus strand of CAVLGL010000035.1, from coordinate 28,843,381 downwards.
TAAAAAGCTTGGCGTGCTCAGCAGAGCGGGACAGTATTTTATGCCGGCACACTGCTTGCAACTTCACAAGGGGCAGGTTCGGCCTAACATGGAATACTGTTTTCATCCCTGGGCCGGGGCTCCCTAGTACCACCTCCTTCCACTTGATCGCATCCGCCGCAGAGTTGCTCGAATCGTCGACAATCGACGAAAACGAAAGACGAGATGAAGAGATGTTGCACCCCTTTGCATTTTCTATCGAATTTACTACGGGGAGTGTTCAAAGGAATTGTTCGGATCAATTCCAGCTACAAAATTTCATCAACGCATTTCACAAATCCACATCATCGGGATGTTTGCCAATTCACTACTGTCGGACCGATACGACTTAGGAACCTTCAGGAAACGAGCTTACTCCTTTTTAAAAAGCCGGCAAAGCGCCTGCGATTCCCCTGGTGTTAGCATTTGCCAAACGAGTATATTATTGTTGTATAATAAATTGTTGTATATTGGTCAAACGAGCCACATGCTCGTTTGTTCTATATAAAAAATACAGTAAAACGAATTAGACAATTACCTTTAACAATATTATATTTATGTTCTGGAAGTGAGATAATTTTTGTGAGTCGTTCTTGGAGGCCGAGGGGCCCCTTTAGCTTGGGGACCCCGGGGCACTGCCCCGCCTAACCCCTAGGTAGCTATGCCACTCATTCTATGTTAATTTATTTTAAGGAAGAAATTAGCATTTAAGACACAGGCTTGGCCTAGAATAGATGCTTTTTTGTTCGAATGAAACAACATCTTGCATACAAGTAGGTTATCTATAGATTTAAAAATTTTTGTTCTATCCGAAACTTTAATCTTAAAGATTAGATAATAAATGTGTACCTCATTTTGTTTATCAATAAACATTATTATTATTATTACTATTATCTACTTCGTATATTGTCTAGCTACATTATTTACTGTAATCTACTGCGTCATTGTTTATTTTTTTACTAGATTCCGCCCGAGACTTCGTTCGCCTGGTATGGACCAACATTAAAATTATTAGCTGATTATTAAGTAGTTTTACACCTATAAAATGTTTAGTTTAGTTTAAATAGGGCCCCAATTTCATATTTGCCCCGGGGCCCTTAATTACATAGCTATTCCATTACAAATAATATAAATAATATCTCCATAAGTTACACACCAAGACGTACCTACTCCAAAACAAAAATATTGTACGATCCAAAAATTATTAACTAAAATAGAAAAGTTGTTCTTAAAAGTTGAAACTAAAAGTAAAGCAGTAAATCTTGTATGGATATCCATAACATCGTTTCCAAAAATATATAGACCAGGGCATAATAAATGAAATATTTTTCTATATATCGTGTGTAGGTGCCTTAAGTGTTTCACCCCCATTCGTCCCGTAAGTCGTAAGAGACGACTAAGAAAGATCTCACCATATATGTAAAATACTCAGAGTGGCGACACTGTATCGTCAAAATGCGGTACTGCAACCGCCTGCAACTGCAACCTGCCAAGCTTAGTGATAATGGCAAATCCTCGCTACATGGGCAGGGGCCAAGTCCAGCAATTAACTCCTTTAAGGGGCTGATGAAAAAGAAGAACGAAACGTAAATTGGTCTTACTGAGAGAGCACTGTTTCTTGGTTATATCAATATAAAACATGTCTTGAAAGAAACAATAATAAATCACTGTTTAAGTTTTTTTATAGGATAAGGGGGACAAACAAGCACACAGTCCACCTGATGGTAAGTGGTTACTGTGACCCATAGACATCTACAACTATCTTCGATTACGAATCAAAATGCCGATGCGTTGTCACCCGTGAGGACTAAGATGGAATGCCTCGTTTCCAGTAAAAAGGGATCTCCGGTTCTCTACACTCACCATACGAAACACAGCAGCGTTAAGCTGCTATTTTATGCTGGTATTCTGTGAAAGCGTGGTCCTTCCCCGGTCGAGCCGACCCATTCGTGCTATAACTATACCAGTAATATAGCTGCAGCATGGCTCTACCACGTACAATATATATTTATATTTAGTGTCAAATATGGTGCGCTTAGGACTGTTTTTATCTTAGAGTATTTACGATAGTTCACATGATAAAATGTTAGTAAATAGAAGCTTTCTGAAACTAAATGGTTGAGAATCTAAGTTTGCAAATTATTGTAGAAGTGTTTACATGTGTGCTTTAAATTTTTCTAAAACTTACATTGGGTCAGATCAGTCATTTCTTTTAGCCCCATTAACTACCTTAGTTTCATTGGAAAGAACCAACAAACCAAGAAAGACAATGATGCATTAAACAATGATAAAACAATGAAAAGCAGATAAAAACGCTATTCTCAAAGACAGTATAGCATAAGTCTAAACAGTCAGTAGGTAAGTAACTTAACTCACAATTGTCAAACAGTAGTAATGCGCAACTCACTTCTGATCATAAAGCATCAAGTTCTATGGTATCCCATTCATTACAACGCGAATGGGACAAACCTATTCGCTGTTTTGAGTGTGTAAAGGAGAGAATGCCTCTATAGAAACGACGCACTTTGTGATAACATGTTCTCGGAGCAATGGCATGGCATTTTGTCCAGTCCAGTTCAGTTGTTGCGGAGACCGCGACTGTGTTGACGTACATCGCGGATCTCTCGAAATACCACGTGGCCGGCTAATAGAACCTAAAAACTTAGTAAGTATATATTGTGATCTATTAAAAGTTTCGTTTCACTTTACGAATTGCTATAATAACACTATATAGTAGGCTAGTACCACCAACTAACCTGTATTTAGACAAAGGTATCTTCTATGTGATATTGTAATGGCAGAGAATAGTAGTAAGTATAAAATTATGTTTTTGCCGATTTCGTATTAAACTGATGTACCATTATTTATTTTCATAGCAGTTGATACCTACATTAAAATTTATTGCATGAATTTTAAGGGCACCTTTCAATTCTTTTATTTTAATATTTGATATATATGAGAATAAAACATGTAAGTACGTATATTTTGAATAATTAAATATTATTTGATACCGATACAGAGGCAAAAACAAATGAGCTAGTTAATAAAATGAGTGTTTTTAAACTTAAGACCTTGAAACTGCATTAAATTGCCTGATGGGTGTGATACATTATTTAAACTTTGATATGTATTATGATCATCAATAGACGTGATTACTAATGCTTTATAGGTACTTCAAATATTTCTATTAAAAATATTCACCAGAAGTATCCGTAACAGAAAATAAAAAGTACTTAACATAAAAATTCAGTTTTTTTGAGCTTTATTTACTGTGTTTATCAATAAGAATTTTAATGCTTTTGACTACTTAAATCCTACAAATCAAAGTGTATTTATTGTGAAAAACCGTATTTCAAGTATAATTAACGACGAATAGCCAAACAATCTGTTGTTCTTTACAAAGTTTATTTCCGCATAGCTAACGTTATCTTTGTTTATAAATTAATTATTATGAAAAGATAGATGATTAACGACTCTACTTTGGAGAACCTAATTATTTATAAAACCGCAGGAACACCGTAAAGAGTTTTATATAAATTAATCATAAAACTTTATATAAAAAAACTTACCTATGTAAGTTTTAATAAACCGGTACTATACAAGCAAAATTTTACTGATTACCATTTGAAATTCAATCTCTTATCTGGAAATTACTGCTAGGAACATCATTTCCTCGTGTTTTAAATATTAAATTAATGGTCGCCAAACTTAGCTATCTGTATTATGAACTGCAGCACGAATGGATCGGCTTGACCGGAGAAGAACCACGCTTTCATAGAAAACAACATAAAATATCTGGTGTGTTTCGTATGATAAAACGAACATCTCTTTTACTCTTAACGAGGCATTCTTCATTGCATACACTCATCGTAGTCCTCAAATATTACAACACATTGAAGAGACATATGGGTAACATCATCATTTTAGCATCAGCTTGACTGTATGCACATATGAAAAAATAGATTTGGTGATCTCAGCACCTTCCTTTACAATGATTTCAGTTTTAAAGCAATCGTACCTATTGTGAAAATGCTTCTGTTATAAAAGATAGGATTGCAAAAGACACTGGATAGCATTTGTGCTTTCTTCTTCTTCTGTTCATCATCAAGCTGTAAGTCTACTGCTGGACATGGACCTCACCCGTTATTGGGATGATTTGCCTCAATCCAGGCGGATTAAGAATAGCATTGTCAGACATCTTGCACATTTAAAGCTACTTCATGTCGACGTTCTCAGTATATTACGCCTTATGTACTTTGATGCTTATATACCGCAATCGATCGATAGTCAATTTTTCTATTATTCCCATAGCCGCCTCTTATTCCCACGGGACGAAATAGGCCGAATTATCTTACATTGAGACGTATTTTCTGAATACGTTGATATAATTTATTTACTAAGTTAATACTTGTTAAATTTGAAACATTTCAGAATAATGGATAAAAAAGAATTAACCTGTGAGTTGGGTCCGCCATGTAGCCTCGTACTGGCCGATGGATCGGTGTATCAGGGCCGAAGTTTTGGAGCACAAGTTCCGATCGAGGGGGAAGTCGGTAAATATATTTTATAGGACAGTGGCATTTTAAGTTTCTCTGAAAATGTTTAATAACATAGACCAAATAAATATTACACAAATATTACAATGTAGAAATGTATGTAATATGAGAAATGTAATTAATAATTGAGGATAAATTATTAACTGATCGTTGCTCGTAAATAAACTTTTTATAAAAAGGAAAACCGACTACAAAGAACTAAAAAACTAATACAATAATTACATACTCTGAAGTCGGTGCTAAGACATGCGTATATTATATTAAAGGCCCGACTTTAAAACGTAAAATTATTTTATTCTTTTTTTAATTGTTTGTCGCATTTTACCTTTTATTATAAATTATTTTTTACACTTTTGAGTGGACTAAGGAATATTCAATCTCAATGTCGTCTAAATAGTTTTATTAAAAACTTCGTCCACTGTTTGGCCACCCTTAGTAGTAGGAGTATAAACTATTTAATGAAAAGAATTATCGAAACCGGTTTACAATCACGTAACATATACAAAATTCGAATCGAATTAAATTGTTTGTCCTAATTATTTTCATGTTGGCTAAAAAGGTTATATTTTTAACAGACCCAGAATTTTTATGTCCATTCCTCCGTATTAGAAATTCAGTAGCCAAAGAAATATTTAGTAAGGGCTTGATTTTAGTCTTATGATGATCCGTAAATATTTAACACTAACATCCACTGGGAAATAATTAATTAAAAAAAATAAATGAATAATGAGCATGTACGAGTATGCATAGATAAGCATGGATGGGAAAAGGACAAAGAAGCGAGAGAGGCGTCAAGATGGTGCAAAGTAGTCTCGTAGTCTCTGGCCATCCTCCTGGGTAACAGGCGTGAGAGTTTATGTTATGTTAAATGAAATCCCTTTATCTTTTAGTGGGTTTTTCCATAAACGCCACGGTTGCCAGTGGGACTGGCCAACGTAGCACCACTAGAAGATATTTATTTTATCCTTTTTTGAGATTATTATCCCGTCGTCTACTATACTATTCAAAACTTTATTGATATTTAGTCGTCTTTGACGTCAACAATTCTAACAATCAATAATTAGTTAAACACGTCAACAGAATGTATAGAAAAATATTTCGTACTTTTTTATTTTAAATAAAAATGTTATTTTTTTAATCTAATACTTATTTTATCATAAACATGATTTCTCCTTATAAAATTATTAATTTAAATTTAATTTTTTTTATAATATCTAATTATTAATAATCAGTGTTGTAACCTCTTACATTAAATACACATCGACATCGATTGTTCACACTTAAAATTAAATTGTGAATGTCTTGCTGCGGTATGAGGTCCCATGTTCTTTGCAAGTTCGTAAAGTTGTTGTTCTAGCGGGAAATCTCTCACAACTCTTTGTTGTTACATATTCCACTGTACAGGCCAATCCAAAACTTAAATATCGTGGTCTCGGAGAGCAGCCGACGCCAGCCGCGCCGTATGAAAAGGAGCATTATCTTGCATGAGTAGAAATTCTTGGCCCATTTGGATTCTGTGTGGGACAATAACAAGCTCTACTACCTCCTTGCGGTATTTTTGTGCAGTTTTGCTTGCTGCCTTGGATCCAAACGAGCTAGGTTCGTCCGCCAAGACAAATTCCTGCCCACACCATGATTGTCCCGCCTTGGTATGAGTGGACCTCGTGAGGGTGCCGTAGACGGCTAACTCTCCCTGGAGTTCTCCAAGCGAGTGTTCTTCGTGAATCGTCACTCCATGGTAAAAGCTCCCGAGCCCACGAACGCCGCCGACCGCGATTGCCACGTTGCAATGCTGGACACGTAGCGGTCTTCGAGCATGAAGACCAACTTTATGCAACCTCCTTCGCGCGGTTTGGTCGCTTACCAGCAGCTGATAATCCTCCTGAAGCCTTTGTAGCAGTTGCATCGCTGTGATATTGGGTTGTCTTCTGACAGCCATTTGGAGAAATCGATGCTGTCTCTGCGTAGTAACACGATATCTGCCCGTGTGCCGTTTAACCACATCCCCAGAACTGCGATAACGTGACCACAACCTTGATATCGCGTTTTGACTGGAGTGTAGGACCTCAGCAACGACGCGTTGAATAGCACCATTTTCTAACATGCCCACGGCTCGTAACATTTCATTTCGACTCAAATGACGACGTGACATGACTCTTAAAGCTTACACGGTACGTTAAATTAAAAAAGAAAAACAATATAATCCCTTTTCATTAATTAATATCAGAAGAACTATTTTAATTTTCCTTGACGTAACGAATTACTAACAATTTTGCCGCCGTATTTTTTTATTTACATTTTTAAATTTTGAAAATAGAACAAAAGAGGTTTCAATATGTATATAAACATTTTATGGCAACTAAAAAGGTTTTAAACTATAAAATCGTAAATAATTTAGGATTAAGTTATCCCTAGATTCTGTTGATGTGTATTATTATCACTATTAATTTACCGTTATGAAAGTCACCAATAAAAAAAAATATTTTAAGATAAAGGCTGCGAGACTTTCTAAATGTTATTATGACTTTCTACGTTTAGGGAATAGATAATATAGCCAACAATAATCTTCATGACAACATTATTAAATAATGTTATCATGAAGGTTATTACACCATTTTAACAACATTATTAGTAGGTACTATCAGTCTTGGGTGTAAGAGTATAATATGGTCTATTAAGATGGGTCAGTATGATGAAATCTGAAACTGTAAATGAGAAATCGATGTGTTTTTGAGGAACTACGAGTATATCGTCGATATTAGAGTTAGTAATTAGTGCATTCATAAGTTTCTTTAAAAAAAAGTTATACAGGATTCGAAAGTCTAACTTGGTGATTTTACAATAAAGTGTGTTATTTTATTACGAAAATTGGCTATGTATATCAGGAGTAAATATTGCATTTAAACCCCAGTGTTTATGATTAAAGCACAATGCTAAATTCATGTTTTGTTATCTATAAAAAAAGCATATTATTTGTTCTTACAGTTAATATAAACAATTGATTGAAAACTAATTTAAATAGTTTGAATGAGAAATATTGATAGTTATGTCTGCGGGCCAGTAAATTAAAGTTTTTAAAAATCAAATGTGAAGTCCTTTATTTGCCCGGTCAAAATGCAGTTGGATAATGGATTTTCTTACGCCGCTAGCACATGACACGGTCATTATGTTCAGGGACATGTAAAGTCCGTCAACACGCACTCGGGAAGCTCGAAGGTTTAATTATGCCACAACTCTCTAAAAACGTAGGCTTGTGTAACCTTAATTTTTAATGTACTTGAACAATAAATAAAATTAAAATTTTTAAAAACCCCCAAAACAAAAACAGCTTATTTATTATATCTTCAAACAGCTGAACAGATTTCCTTGAAACATAGCTAAAAAATTTTCGATTAAGACACCTTTCAAACGAAAGAAACCCAATCAAAATAGGTTTATTCGTTCAAGAGCTATGATGCCACAAACAGATACACAGATACACACTACATACATATAATGCGTTAAAATATAACTAATGTGACTAGATATTTTGTTTTTAAAAACTCAGCAACATGTCCTTACACAATCACATCGATGGTATTTATTAAGGTCTAACATCATTATGTGTCTATCATCTAATTACAGTATTCCAGACTGGTATGGTTGGATATCCTGAGTCACTAACTGATCCCTCCTATCACGCACAATTATTAGTACTCACTTATCCATTGATCGGCAATTATGGCGTGCCAGATGAGAGGGAACGTGATGAGCATGGCATACCCAGGTAATTTGAATGAACATTTTAATAGATATTAACGTTACTCGTATTTAAGTTTATTGCTCCAATTTACTAATGAAATGAGATGAGTGTAATGGATTTTCGCATGTCGCTACCACTCGCCTAATTCTAACTGTAATGAAATGGACCTGTAATTTATTTTTGGTATATAATTGAGGATTGAAGCTATTTGTCAAAGTAAAATGTTCTGAATACTGGGAAACAATAACGCATGGTAGAGACATGATGCGGCATATTATAGCTCTTGCAGAATATCAGCGTAAATTAACAATACAATAACAATAGTGTGAATGTAAGAAATCGAGGACCCTTTTTACAGGTAAAGAGGCATTCAACAATATTGATTGAAGTTATAGCCTTTGCTGGGCACAGGCCTGGTATGCCAAGTTATGGAGCAATTCGTTTCCCAATAATTTCCTTCACCACGTTTAAGAAGAATATTGATTAAATCAGTATAAATTATTTTTAAGATGGTTCGAGTCCGAGCGAATTTGGGCAGCCGGATTAATAGTAGGTGAAGTGAGCACACACGCTTGCCACTGGCGAGCACACCGCTCCTTGGGTGCATGGTTGAAAGCACATGGTATACCTGGACTTTGCGGCGTGGATACGCGTGCTCTTACTCATCGCCTCCGAGAGGGCATTATGTTAGGTCGCATTGTCCAAGGAGTACCACCATTTCCACCCCTACCTCCTTTATCAGACCCTAATGAAAGGAACTTAGTTGCAGAGGTCTCTACAAAGGTAATCGAATTGTGCTACCGGACCCAATAATAAGATTCATAAATAATGAGCATTGTAGTGTACCTTAATTTACGTTTTAGGAACCAAAAATATTTAATCCGAATGGGGAAATCACAATAATGGCGGTCGATTGTGGCTTAAAATATAACCAAATACGATGTTTAATAAGAAGAAACGCCAAAGTGATTTTGGTACCTTGGAACTATAATTTAGATCCAAATGATTTTGACGGATTGTTTATAAGTAACGGCCCAGGTGATCCAGAAGTCTGTAAAGTAGTTGTAGAAAATTTGAAAAGAGTTATTGAAAATCAAGATATAGTGAAACCAGTATTCGGTATTTGTCTCGGCCATCAATTACTTGCAACTGCTGCTGGGTGTAAAACATATAAAACGAGGTATTTATTCATTCTTCTTACTTAATCCGACTTATTATTATTGATAGTCTCGGGTTTAAACTATAGATTTAGAACAGTTCTTATACTTAAAGAAATCTTCGCGAAATTTGACATTTGCTGTCTTTTAGTCATTGCAGTAATATGTACTAGAACTGACACCAAGACTTGTTTGTTCGCACCACGTGTTAGAGTTCACGGGCTCTAACTCAATGAGTCTGTGCCAGGCGGTTGCGGCAATGTGGAACGTATGGGGGCTAAGTTAAGGCCTAATAAATATGCTTTCATGCGCACTGAGGCGCTGTATAAACCACTCGAGAAAAAAGTACCTAACGACCAAATTTTTGCACTTAAGTTTCCTCACGTATTATATAAAATACACGAAATTTAATATAATATAATTTTCTATTCAGATATGACACAATTGACGTTGTAATAAAAATAAATATATTCACTACGATTTAGAACCTGTTCTGATATAAATAAATATCAGACAACTATATATTACAAATATAATCACGATAAATTATGTTATACCATTGTAATACATATCTTATTTCCCCCTAGGTTTGCTTAATAAAATTTGTTTTTTAACTAAGTACGTAATTTTCTACATTTTAGGTACGGTAATCGTGGTCACAACTTACCATGCACTCACAGCACAACAAAAAGGTGTTTTATGACTTCGCAAAATCACGGATTTGCCGTTGATGCAAATACACTCTCAGAAAATTGGAAAGTATTATTCACTAATGAAAACGACAAAACTAATGAGGGTATAATACACAAATCAGCACCATTTTTCAGTGTTCAATTTCATCCCGAACACACGGCTGGACCAACAGACCTTGAATGTCTTTTTGATATTTTTATAGAAGGGGTGAAGCTATATAAAAACAACACGGTTTGCTGTCTCGATGAAATGATCACAGAGAAATTTAATTACACACCAACTATTCCAGATAGACCGAAAAAAGTTTTAATTTTAGGTTCAGGAGGCTTATCTATCGGTCAAGCAGGTGAATTTGATTACTCAGGATCCCAAGGTGTAAAAGCTATGCAGGAAGAAAAAATTCAAACAGTATTAATAAATCCAAACATAGCAACAGTTCAAACATCTAAAGGCTTGGCTGATAAAGTTTACTTCCTACCTATCACTCCTGAATATGTCGAGCAAGTGATAAAAGCTGAACGACCAACTGGAGTTTTACTAACCTTTGGAGGACAAACGGCGTTAAATTGCGGAGTGGAATTACAAAAATCAAAAGTCTTTGAAAAATATAATGTCACTGTTCTTGGAACCCCAATTCAGTCAATTGTAGATACCGAAGATAGAAAAATTTTTGCAGAAAAAATTAATCTAATTGGAGAAAAGGTTGCACCAAGCGCTGCAGTATCTTCAGTTGATGAAGCCCTTGCAGCAGCTCATCAGATTGGGTATCCTGTGATGGCTCGTTCGGCTTTTTCTCTCGGTGGATTAGGTTCAGGGTTCGCAAATAATGCGGATGAATTAAAAACACTAGCTCATCACGCGCTTTCACATTCTGAACAATTAATTATTGATAAATCATTAAAAGGATGGAAAGAAGTAGAATATGAGGTCGTTAGAGATGCTTATGATAATTGTATTACTGTGTGCAATATGGAAAATGTAGATCCTCTTGGTATTCATACTGGTGAGTCAATTGTAGTAGCTCCAAGCCAAACATTATCTAACCGAGAGTATTACATGTTACGTAATACAGCCATAAAAGTAATAAGACATTTTGGTATTGTGGGAGAATGTAATATACAATACGCTCTTAATCCCAATTCAGAAGAATTTTATATTATAGAAGTAAATGCCAGATTATCAAGAAGTTCTGCATTAGCAAGTAAGGCAACAGGATATCCTTTAGCATATGTTGCAGCTAAGCTTGCGCTTGGTATCCCACTACCTGTAATAAAAAACTCTGTTACTGGAGTAACCACAGCCTGCTTTGAACCAAGCTTAGATTACTGCGTTGTGAAGATACCCAGATGGGATTTAGCTAAGTTTAATAGAGTAAGCACTAAAATTGGAAGTTCCATGAAAAGTGTGGGAGAGGTTATGTCGATTGGCAGAAATTTCGAAGAAGCTTTCCAAAAAGCACTACGCATGGTCGATGAAAATGTGAATGGTTTTGATCCAAATATAGAGAGAGTAAACGAAAACGAGTTAAGAGAACCAACTGATAAAAGGATGTTTGTACTAGCTGCTGCTCTTAAGGAGGGTTATACAATAGACAAACTGTATGATCTTACTAATATTGACCGATGGTTTTTAGAGAAATTTAAAAATATCATTGATTATTATAAAAGCCTTGAAGCCACTTCTCCTGCTTCGATTACGTTTGATATTTTAAAGAAAGCTAAGCAAATTGGATTTTCAGACAAACAAATTGCAGCCGCAGTTAAAAGTACTGAATTAGCAGTTCGGAAACTAAGGGAAGAATATAAAATTATTCCTTTCGTAAAACAAATTGATACAGTGGCAGCCGAATGGCCGGCATCCACTAATTATCTTTATCTGACGTACAACGGCAGTACACATGATTTGGATTTTCCTGGAGGGCATGTAATGGTACTTGGGTCAGGTGTTTACAGAATTGGAAGTTCAGTTGAGTTTGACTGGTGTGCTGTAGGATGTTTGAGAGAGCTGAAAAATCAGGGTAAAAAGACTATAATGATCAACTACAATCCTGAAACTGTCAGTACTGATTATGATATGAGTGATCGATTATATTTTGAAGAAATCTCGTTTGAAGTTGTCATGGATATTTATAACATTGAAAAACCTGATGGAGTTATATTATGTATGGGAGGACAGTTACCGAATAACATAGCAATGGATTTGCACAGACAACAAGCAGTTATTTTGGGAACTTCGCCTGATATGATAGATAATGCGGAAAATAGGTTTAAATTTTCCCGTATTCTAGATCGGAAAGGCATAATGCAACCAAGATGGAAAGAACTAACAGATCTTGAATCGGCCAAATCCTTTTGTGAAGAAGTAGGATTTCCATGTTTAGTGAGACCTTCATACGTTTTAAGCGGTGCTGCTATGAATGTAGCGCATTCAAATCAAGATTTGGAAGTATATTTAAAATCGGCAAGTAAAGTTAGTAAAGATCATCCAGTAGTTATTTCAAAATTTATTATGGATGCTAAAGAAATTGACGTTGATGTAGTGGCTGCAGACGGAGTAATTCTTTGCATGGCCGTATCTGAACACGTTGAGAATGCTGGTGTTCATTCTGGTGATGCTACTTTAGTAACACCACCACAAGATATTAATAATGAAACATTAGATAAAATAAAGGAAATTGCAAGAATCATATCAGAAACGTTAGATGTCACCGGACCGTTCAATATGCAACTTATAGCAAAAGATAACGATTTAAAAGTAATTGAATGTAATGTGAGAGTATCTAGGTCCTTTCCATTTGTTTCAAAAACTTTAGACCATGACTTCGTTGCGGTAGCAACCAAAGTAATTCTAGGTATTCCGGTAGAGCCCGTAAACGTGATGGCCGGATGTGGCAAGGTGGGTGTAAAAGTGCCACAGTTTTCCTTTTCAAGGTTATCTGGAGCAGATGTAACCTTAGGCGTAGAAATGGCATCAACAGGTGAAGTAGCATGTTTTGGTGAGAACCGTTATGAAGCATACTTAAAATCACTGATGAGCACTGGATTTAGAATACCAAAAAAAGCAATATTGTTATCTGTTGGCACATTTAAGGTAATAATTTTACATGTCTTCGTAATTTTTAGGTTAACATATTCATATTTTAGTAAAGTGCGTCAACTATTATTCGTGTCATTGCGTACATTTATCAAACTTAACATTAAATATTACATCACTAACTTTTTGTAATCATTGATTATTTGAAAATGTTTTTTCTATTTGTTTGTTTTTGTGTTTTTCTATTTGGTATAATCATGTACTGCGTATACTAATACGAGTATAATCAATATTGTGTTTTAGCACAAGATGGAATTATTACCGAGCGTTCGCATTTTACATAAGATGGGTTATAAATTGTATGCTAGCATGGGAACAGGAGATTTCTACACTGAGCATGGTGTTGAGGTAAATCAGTCATTAATAAAGAAATAAATAAGTACATAATGTTGCTATAATTTGTTTAATCAAACGAAATAAATTCCATATTTTAGGTTGAAAGTGTACAGTGGACATTCGATCACATTGGTGACCCGGAGGACGCAAGATCTGATGGCGAATTAATGCATCTTGCTGATTTTATGGCGAGACGTCAGTTGGATCTTGTTATAAATCTACCAATGAGAGGAGGCGCACGTCGTGTATCATCCTTTAGTACGCATGGATATCGTACTCGGCGTTTGGCCGTTGATTATGCAGTGCCTTTAGTCACAGATGTCAAATGCGCAAAACTTCTGGTTCAGGTACATAAAGCCAAATTTAAGGTTTTTCATTTACGCTTTGCAACCTAACAGCGTATTTAAGTAATAATTTATTTCTCGCTACATTAAGTTTTACATATCGATTTTGAACAGAAATAATGTATATTATCCTACCTACCTTCCAACAAGTCTTTAAATACTTGAAATTTTTGTCTTAATTTATTCCTTGCAATTAACACTAGAATAAATATGCTTAAAAAATCGACGTGTGAAATAATAAATGGCTGAATGCTAAAAATATATATAATGACATGAAACAATATCATTCAATATAGTCTTCATGGCCGCTTTATAAAGCGCTAAAGGAACAAAAAAAGGTGTTTTTTTTGTCAAATGTGAGAAAGTCATAAAGTATATAAAAATTAACGTTTTTTTTTGTTCGTATTTTATGCGCTGCCATACAGTTCATCAAATTGCGGCAAAACTTTGTCGGCTTATTGCTTGTACTTGCGCGAAGGTTATAGGCATAGTACAGTTAACTTACTGTAGGTGGCGCGGGTACCGCACCGAAAAAAATATTTAAAAGTATCATTCATATTTAATAAATGTATTATCATTCTGAATTAAATAATATAACTCTTCTTTTTATCTCTTCTGCGGCAGCAACGCGCCCTGTACCAGCTAGTACTTAATAGAATATTCTTCTTTGATATCTTTCATTAATAACATAATGATAATGACGATGACTGTATATTACAGGCCATGCTACAATGTGGTGGTGCCCCGATGATGAAAACACATACAGATTGTATGACTTCACGTAATATAATTAAATTGCCCGGGTTCATTGACATCCACGTCCATGTTCGTGAACCTGGAGCAACATACAAAGAAGATTTTGCATCTTGTACTGCTGCTGCTCTCGCGGGTGGTGTTACTATGATCTGCGCAATGCCAAATACTAACCCACCTTTAGTAGATCGTGCAGCATATGACTACGTATCCGCTTTAGCACGAGTTAGCGCTCGTTGTGATTACGCACTATTTGTAGGTGCGTCTTCAGCAAATTGTGACACAGTTTTTGAACTTGCACCACAAGCTGCTTCTTTAAAAATGTATCTAAATGAAACCTTTACAACTCTGAAACTTGACGATATGTCTGTCTGGCATCGACATCTGCAGAACTGGCCTAAAAAAATACCAATTTGTGTCCATGCTGAACGAGAAAAAACAGGGGCCGTTATTTTGATGGCATCGCTACTCGAGCGACCAGTCCATATATGTCATGTCGCTAGAAAAGAAGAAATTTTAATAATTAGAGCAGCCAAAGAGAGAGGCCTGAAAGTAACTTGCGAGGTATGTCCACATCACTTGTTTTTAAGCACTAACGATATCGAACGTATTGGTGTAGGTCGATCTGAAGTTCGGCCTGTTCTGTGTAGTCCTGAAGACCAATCAGAACTATGGAAAAACATGGATATTATTGACGTATTTTCCACAGATCATGCCCCTCATACAGTTGAAGAGAAAAATTCTGAGAAACCTCCCCCAGGATTTCCAGGCTTAGAGACAATTTTACCACTACTTCTTAACGCTGTACATCAAGGGCGTCTTACAATTGAAGATATTATCAACAAATTTCATAGAAATCCACGGAAAATATTCAATTTACCCGAACAACCAAATACTTATGTTGAAGTAGATATGGACTACGAGTGGACTATTCCAAGTGCTATGGAATTTTCAAAGTCTAAGTGGACTCCTTTTGCTGGAATGAATGTTTGTGGAGCAATTCATCGAGTTACACTTCGTGGAGAAATCGCCTATGTTGAGGGACAAATCCTTGTGCCACCAGGATTCGGACAAAATGTACGTGAATGGCCTTCTCCTAAAAAACAATCATTCCCAGCATATGCTATCGAAAAAGTTGAAAAAGAAGTAAGTCGACCAAACTCTGCTCTTGATCAACATGCCTCAATAGAATTTAGTCGATTAAGTGACTTTGACTTAGATCAAATTGAATCAAATAGGCCTGATGGACAAAGTAAATTAAATGTCCACTTTAATGAAGTTACGGGCTTAAGAAGCGTGTCACCACTTCCTCCACAAACAACTATGAGACCAAGATGTGATAGTGCCTCTTATAATAATCCTCCACATACTTCGCTATCTCAGCGTCAACGCAGTGACTTATTTGGTAAAAGTATATTAACAGTAGACTCGTTTAGTAAAGAAACCCTAAACGATATTTTTAATCTTGCTCAATTCATGAAAACTAGCGTAAGTAAAGGACGCTATTTAGATGATATATTGCGAGGAAAAGTTATGTCATCAATATTTTATGAAGTAAGTACCCGAACTAGTTGCAGCTTTGCAGCCGCCATGCAGAGATTAGGAGGTTCTGTTATACACACGGACGCTACGAGCTCATCAGCCAAAAAAGGAGAGACATTAGAAGACAGTGTAGCTGTTATGGCCAGTTATTCTGACATAGTAGTATTGAGACATCCAGAACCGGGTGCAGTCGCGGTAAGTTTATCTATAGATATAAATTAAATTGAAGTGTATGTCTGTAGTATCAAAATAACTGAACTCTATTAACCTTAGGAGGTTAAAAGTTAAAGTAAGAGCCTATATACGTCCCACTACTGAGCACAGGCCTCCTCTCATTTCTGAGAGGGGTTTAGGTCAAGGAAGTGTCCGCCGCGCTGCTCCAATGCGGGTTGCGAACTTCAAGCCTTTGAAATATTTTTTCTTATTTCTGAGATATGCAGGTTTCCTCACGATGTTTTCCTTCACCGCCGAGTACATGGTAAATCAGCACTTAAAGGTACCGGTGCGGCGGATCAAACCTTGGTTGCTTGCGTACTGTGAAATTTACAGCGGGCGCTTAGCCGCTAAGCTACCACGGCTCTTACGCTATCACGCTTAGGGGATTCTTTGCATGTTATTAAAACATTAATAACCATTTTTTTCTTATTTGTATTTCTGTCTGATCGGGTTAATCTTTGAAATGGCTGAACAGATATAATTGTGATGAAACTTTATCTGTTAGTGAGGTGTAAGAGGGAGAGAGACAGGAGTGGTGTAGGCTATATTTTATCTGTAAATCGTTCAGGATTTTTCGTAAAATAGAAAAACTATAAAATAAATGTTTTTGATGATCACATATACAGATAAGAGATAGGAAAACAGTTTTGAACAACTTTTTTGGTTTGAAATTTCACCTACTCAAAAAAGGTCCTTCCACTTCTATCCCTTAAAGTATTGATACATAATCGATTTTTTTTTTACTTCAGTACCTTTTTTCAACAAAACTATGAATGTTAAAGGATAACATGATAAAACCTTTCTTACGTTAAATTAATCTTTAAAGATCGTATATTGTATGTATATCATATCGCAGACAGTATTCGAGATAATAACAAAAAGAAAATAGTGTTGAAAGTGGCTTCTCGATAATTGAACTACATGTCTTACGACCTCAATTATAGATCTGCAAGTTTTGTTGTTTAAGTTTTACAAAAACGAAGTCGCGGGTAAAAGCAAGTAAATTCAATAATTTTGAGCAAAACAATTAAACTCGAATGTTTATTTATATTTTCATCCTTGATTATAGCGCGCATCACGCCATTGTCGCAAGCCAATTATCAACGCTGGAGATGGCGTAGGAGAACACCCCACTCAAGCGTTACTAGACGTTTTCACAATTAGAGAAGAAATTGGTACAGTTAATGGTCTTACTATAACAATGGTAGGAGATCTAAAAAATGGGCGGACTGTTCATTCTTTGGCTAAACTATTGACGTTGTATCACGTTCAGTTGCAATATGTTAGTCCGCCAGGACTGGGAATGCCTAAACATATTATGGAATATGTAGCATATAAAGGAATACCACAGAAAGTTTTTGAAAGGTTAGAAGATGTCTTGGGTGATACTCATGTTTTATACATGACGAGAATACAGCGGGAAAGGTTTGAAAGCACAGAGGAATATGAAAAGGTGAGGATTTAAACTCGTTTTTCAATAAGTAATTTATTTCACTTTGGTTAATGCTCAAAGATTAATATGAAATAATGTACACATTTACCTTTAACTAAAAAACAACGCTGTACATACACTATTCACGAATTATAATATCATTACAGGTAATACTCGTAAAAACGAAGTTTACCGACGACAATACCGTTAATACATCAATTTCCATATAAGTCGATAAAACCTATCTTGGACATTAATACTTGTTTTTTTTTTAGTAATAAAATGTATACAATCAAAATGTTATAGAAACTTAGAAATCAATATTAAATATTTTTATAATTTTTTGTCCACAGATGCGCGGATTGTTAGTAGTGACACCACAGCTAATGACGCGTGCTCGACGTCGCATGGTTGTGATGCACCCATTACCCAGGGTCGACGAAATCTCACCAGAATTTGACTCAGACCCGCGCGCTGCCTACTTCCGACAAGCAGAATACGGAATGTATGTGCGAATGGCATTACTCGCAATGGTTGGTGGAGCAAATCCCCTTGTGTAGTCTTTTAAAACATTTAAGAACTAGTAAACCTACACGCGTGAAATATTTCTACTGAGCGGGATGAAAGTTAGACGTATCTTTTTATTGATTGATTAAATTTATGAATTTTTCTTGAAATATATGGTGGACTTTTTAAAATAATTTATATCTATATCAAGAAAAAGAAATCACAAATAAAGTACGTCCAAAATATTCTTTACTTTTATTGATTATTTTATAAGTCGTATTATAAACACCTATATGGTTATCAAATAAATAACCTTATCAAATAAAAAGAGATTCTTAAAAAATCAAACCTCAACTTTAGAGCGATTTTGAGTAATTTTTATATACTTTCTCTTCACTAATGCATACTTAAAGTACTTCACAATTTAGATTCTTCTGGATCCATGGCAACCGTTAATTTCCTGACTTCTTTACTTTTATTTGTTCTGTCACTGTGAACATCAACAAATGTGAAAGGGGGGATACCAGAACCGTCACATGGCGAATCTTGATTGATGATATGTTCATATTTAGGTCGATGTTTCCGAATCATGTTAGAATGAACGGAGCGTTCGGAGTAGCTCTCCATACGTGGTGGCAACTTGCAACCAACCTGTTTTGCTAGTTTTCGTTGACAATCCGTTAGTTTATCGCGTATAACATCCAAATATTCATTAGCTGTCATATCTCCAGCAGGTTCTTCAAGTAAAAGTCGGCAAAGTCTATAAACTTGTTCTAAATAAATGACGGCTTGTTTAATTGCTTCAAATTTCTCGCTGGATCGTGCCATTGCAATGAAATGAGGGATAAAAAACTCTAGAACTAAACGTCTACGTTCTGGCTGCATTTTAGCCGGTAGTATTATCTGAAACAAATTACAATAATCTTTAATTGAAATCATAGAATAAATTTTAGTTTTTATTTACTCATAATTTATTTTAAATAATATATAATTTTTTTATATGATAAGGGTGACAAACGAGCACACAGTCCACCTGATGGTAAGTGGTTGCTGCGGCCCATAGACATCTACATCAAACAAAATGCAGATGCGTTCTCACCCGTGAGGACTAAGATAGATTGCCTCATTTCCAGTAAAAAGGGTCTCCGGTTCTCTACACTCACCATACGAAACACAGCAGCGTTAAGCTGCTATTTTATGCTGGTATTCTGTGAGAGCGTGGTCCTTCCCCGGTCGAACCGACCCATTCGTGTTACAACTATACTACTAATATAGTAGCAGCATGGCTCTACCACGCAAAAAATAGTATTTGTGTGTATATATATAAAAAATAATATTTGTTTGTTCGTATTTTATGCGCTGCCATGCGATTCATCAGATTGCAGTAAAACTCTGTCAACATATTGCTTATACTTCCGTGAATGTTATAGGCATAGTACAATTAACTTACAGTAAGTGGTGCGCGTATCGTACGGATAAATGTATTTGAAAGTTAAATAATATAATTCAACTTCAATGAATATATTATCATTTTCAATTAAACAAAATAACTCTTCTAAATTTAAAATGATATTTCCACAATTATTTCTTCTACAAATAAAAAGTTTGTAGAAAAAATATTACTGCAAAAATGAGTGACTTACCACACAATATTATCGCCTTTGTATTATAATATTATGTACCTTCTTAGCATATATATAATAAATCAATCGAAAATAATTTATGATACAGAAATCTAGAACAATTTATTAATATGTGGTTTTTCTGATTATGCAAAAACTACAAATTGAATAAAACAAGTTTTACGGATTTTACTTGATAATTTTAGTTTTTTTTCTAAATAGTAACTTTGACATCAATACCGTGGGTACTGCAAAGCACTTAAAAAGTAGGGAATTTAAAATAAATTTAAAAAACAATAAAATCCATAAGTGTAGTCAAATAAGTAATGTAAATTGCTAAATAATTGATATGTATGTGCTACTTACATTTCTGTTTATTTCCCGCTCTTCTTTGTTTCCGCCTCTTTTTTTGTTATTCACATTTACCTTGCGCCTTTCCTTAAGTTGGCGTTGCCTTTCTTTCTTCCACTGGTAGTGTTTATCTTGAGCTTTAGCTTTATCCCAAAAATTTATATAATCATCGTCACTCTCAGAGCTGTCATTGTAATGGGGAATACTTTCTGGTATATGTGGGTTCAAAATATGCAAAGGGTTCTTGCAGGTCAATATTTCGTAAAGTCTATGCACATTGAATGTTGGATAAAATTCTTTTTTATTATATTTAAGTTTATCAAGGGCATTAAGTACATGCATTACAGGAGATTCCAATATGTCTGCTAATTTTCTTTGTAATTTTAGTAGTAACGGCTTAGGAATACTTTTAAAGTCATTACAACTCTCAATAAAATAATTTGGAAATCTTGATTGTCCAAAATGGACATAAAAACTGCGTAAAAATAATCTCAGAGATTCACCCAGTCGATCTTCAGGCCATTTAGCATAATTGTCTTCACATTGCCAAAACAAGTGGTTTTTAATGTGACTTGCATCTATTCCTATTTTAGAAGTTTCATTTTCCATAAAAGTTTTATGTAAAGTCAGGGCAAATAAGTAACATCGCATGTGAGAATGAGCTAAACAACTTTCTAAGTAACGTTCCGCCGCCGGGAATATAATCTTCCATTGTAACTTTAGATCTGGATTGACACCTCTTTTAGGTCTAAACCCAATTGGTACTAAAAGACAACCGAATCCGATTGCTTTTCGAACCATATACCTAGTTGGCCATTGATAACTAAAGTTCGTTCTAGGATTTTGTATTATCTTGCGTTCACGTATGATCCACTGATTAGCTGCATTAGGCCATGCCGCGAGTAGAGCTGGAAATACCTCATAACTAACTTTTGATCCATGTTTAATAGTATCACAATAAATACTTGCTCCTTGCGTTAAAGCGCTATTAATTGCCTCCTGTGAAAATCCTAACCCTGAGCCTAGACTTATAATAAAGTTATCTACGAAATTACCCATAAAGCTCAACGAGCTTAAATAATGATGAGTTTCAAATAAATTTCTGCACATAGACAGTCTTGATGACTTTGTAGCAGTTTCATCTTCTTCGTCACTCCAGTCTATAGTGCGTACATCTACAGCAATCCAGCATTCTTCTGGCAACACGCCAGTAGAAATAGAGCAATTTGGTTGCAAGCTAAGTTCTACTCTTTTGGGTGTTGTAGATTCCGTAATCGTCGAGTAACCATAGTCGGAGTCTGTTTCACTTGATTCATTGTGACGACTACTTGAATTAGATCTGTATCCCGAAGTTTCAGTGTCATCAGCCCCTATATTATCTATGGAAACAGCGTGGTTATCACCAAAACGAGCCTTATTTTTGAGATCTTTATTTGTTTCACTTGCTCTTCTAACATTTTTTAAGATTGATTTTCGTGGTTTACTGGCAATATCTTCAGTGTCATTTTGATCATCTACATAGACTGAATCCTCTGGTAATCTGGAAATCACTTTCCTAAGTGCTTCCAAGTTAGATATATTACTTTTTTCAACTTGTAGACTTACTTGTTTCATTGGCCCACTAGGCCTCCTCCCTGTTTGTTCTTGTGAATAAAAATGTGTGTTAATTTTTTCATCTTTTATATGCATATTTGTTTCTTGAACCTCACTAATTTTCGATTTAATGTTTTGTAATAGTAATTCTCCTTTACTAACATAAGGTGAGTCATCTGAAGCATTTGATTCTTTTTCTGAGTCGGTGTAAATGCTATCGTCGGAATGATTTTGTTCTTGGTTTATGGTTTCATTTTCTTTCGAAAGACTGCTTTCTAAAACCTCTAATTTCTTCAGCTTTACAAATCCTAAAAAGAACATATAAATTTTTGTGTCAATAAAAAGTAAAAATAAAAAAGTGTGTGTGTCAGCTCCGACACACGACTTTACGTATGTCAAGCCTATTCATTGTCGTTTTGCATCGTGCGTCGTGCATGACCTTGGCAGGTTGTACGTCGAGATGGACCGTGTATAAAACTTTTTACAAAGGATTATAGGTATATGAAATTTAATATCAAAACTCCGCAAGTTGACAGTTAGTTGGCAATTGTTATTTGTTTTGTACAGCCGAGAGTATCTACTCTGTGCTGGGGGCTACGCAAAATAAGTTGAGGACATTACGTAGTAATGGAAAAATGAATACATAACGTAACGCATGACATAACGTTTGATTTTACTCCTCATAAATTTTTATACCCCGGTCTTATATATGAAAATCTATTCTTAAGGGATAAACTTCAAAAATCATAGGTAATGTTTTGTTACCTGGTTCCTTACAATCTTCTATACGTAACTTATAGAATGGTGCGTCAAGAACTGCACAGTAATCGGACGTGTCTCCAGGCTCGCTGGCCTCCACATTGTCATAAATAATAAAGAGTCTTGGTGCCATTAACGCTTCAGAGTGATCCCTCCCTCTCTGATAACTAACATGTTCCTGTACGCATTCTTGAAGGCGATCAGCAAAGAACACGTGCTTATGTCGACGCACCATTGCTGCATCCATAGTGTGCTCCCGCTCATTAATAGGATTATTCTTAATATGGTGTATTTCCCTGAAAACGGAAAGTAAGTTAAAATATAGTAAATCTAATACTAAACAATATATAACGTAACTAAACCGATTTGCCATAAAGCAGTCCTGAGCCAGCTGCATCCATTGACTCTCTGCTTGCTCAGGTCGTCATCTCATCTAGAGAGTGCAAAACTCGAGAACTTTTCTTCTCCTTTGGTTATATAAGTCATAAAGTTCTTGACTGATGACTGACAGACTGCGATCAAGTCACAGTGCTTATAAGCATGCATGAGAAAACTGCCTCATAATATGTGATTTGTTCAAAATCAAAAGCAAATCTCCGCAGGCATGTTTTGCGTGATAACAATATTTAAATGTATAGGTTTTGAAATGATATCATTGATAAAGAGTTTATTCTTTGTGTATCTGTTAATTGCCATTATCTGTCGGAATATTTTATATTGAGAATTATAAAAAAAAGAATTTGGCCGTCGAAGGAAAAGGCGAGATCTCCAGTCTTACAAGGTGTTAAGCCCGGTAAGCGGACAACTCCCTTTTCCTGGCTCTTTCCGATCTCTTTTCTTTGCTCAATTTATCATACATAGATCAATACTGTTATGTCAAGTATGTCGAGAACAACTGTTAAGTCTGACCCTGCTTGAGACGAAGGCACTTCCAGTAAAGCTTTCAACTCGTCATCGACTTCAGGCTGTAGTTTACGGAGCTCGTTGTTAAGGTCAAAATTTTAAAAATGAGATCAAAACATAAAATGCACCGTGAATTCATTTACCGAATTTAAGCAATATTAAATGCCATCTTGCATAGATTATACTTGATGGAATGAGTTCTTAAATCACCGCAAATGACCCACAACTTTAATGAAGCCAATAATGAACATGGAACGATACTTTTACGAATTTCGAAGGTCGTTCGTAAATACTGTTCTATGTAAAAAAATTATGTTTTTTCTTTTTTCCTTAATTTACAAAAACGTTTCATAAAGACCTTATATATGTGATGAACATAAAAAGTGTAGCAAACTAACAACATTTTAATACTAATATAGTCTATTTTTTAGTTCCTGATATTTAATTACATTTTCCACCCATATTACTTAGAACGGATATTGCAAGCCATTATTGCATTCATGGAAGTAAATCAATAATTTCAGTCAGTTTCATTATAATCTATTAAAGTTTTTTGTTATGATCATATTATTTATGGGCTAAAAGCGAGTGATTTTAAATAATATTATATAGTCATAAAGTCTTATATACAATAAAGGCTACCTTTCAAATAAAAATTGACGGTGGTTGGTACCACGACCTCACAGAATACCGACATAAAGTGGAAAATTCTGCTCAAAACAATAACTGCTCAGGGCAAACTGAGCAACCAAGGAGAGACCTGCCACGCTATCCGTGAATTTCTGCAACATCAGGGGACTTCCCTCGAATCTAAACGCCGTCCACTACCATCTCGTCGGACCATAGTCTTGTCGGGAGTGTGGTACCACTCACACTAACGCCGCGGTTGCAATCTGCAGGCTGCCGCCGTGTTTGGCATTATAGGTCGGTCGATTGGGATAGGATCCGGTCTTTCTTTGCAACCTACCCTTGGGGGCGGATTTGCTTCTCGCCGGACGATCTCAACGTTGTTGCTAATTCTGTTGCTGATGCGGTACTTCAGGGTATGGAACGTTTTATTCCTTCCTCTGTGGTTCCCATCGGAGGCAGATCTCAGCCATGGTTTCGCCCCTGTAAAATAGCATCACGCTACAAGCAGGAGTGCTACCGGGCCTGGGCTGACGCATCAACGTCCCGGGATGTAAACACCAGCGCCCTTAAAAACAAGTATAATTCTTCCAAAGAGTCATTGCCAAGGCTAAGTCAGAGCACATAGGCAGAATTGGCGAGAAACTAGTTCGCCTTCCTTCGGAAACCCGTGCGTTCTGGTCTCTCGCCAAGACTGTCCAGGGTAACTTCTGTCAGCCATCTCTGCCATCTCTACACAGGGAAGACGACTCACTGGCCCATGCCGCAAAGGAGAAAGCCGATCTGCGTCCAACTCGACTCTCGGTGATAGGGGGAACATATCGCCGACCATACTGCGGTGTGAGTGCTTCATGCCGGATGTGCGGTTTTCACAGCACTCAGTTCCCAAAGCACTTCTCTCCCTGGACATTTACAAGTCAAGTAGGCGTGACGAAATCCCCCCAATAGTGCTAAAGACGTGTGCTCCGGAGTTGGCATCATTTCTAACGCGTCTTTTCCGGTACTCTTACTACCTAGGCGTAGTCCAGAAATCATGGAAGACGGCTTTTGTCCACCCGATCCCAAAAAAAGGCGACCACTCAGACTCGTCTAACTACAGGCCTATCGCCATCACCTTCTTGTTCTCCAAAATAATGGAATCCATTATAAACTGCCAGCTCATGCGGTTCCTTGAGGATCACCAGATGATTAGTAACCGCCAATATGGTTTTCGTCGGGGTCGATCAGCTGGTGATCTTCTGGTCTACCTGACTCATAGATGGGCGGAGGCAGTGGAGTATAAGGCATTGGCCGTTAGTTTTGACATTGCGAAGGCGTTCGATCGGGTTTGGCTCAAAGCGCTTCTTTTGAAGCTCCCTTCCTATGGGTTTCCCGAGAAATTGTGCATTTGGAACACCAGCTTTCTTGCAGATCGGAGAATCAAGGTCGTTGTAGACGGTGCATGCTCCGATTACAAGCTTATTAACGCTGGTGTTCCACAAGGATGCATGCTATCACCAAACGCTGTTTCTTCTGCACAAAAAAGAAATGTTGCAAACAGGTAACATTCATTGCTATGCGGATGACAGCACTGGTGATGCTCTATATACTGGCCGTGTCAATATTTCTCGGGAAAATGTCGCCAAGTACCGGAATAAACGTATGTCTGAAGTCGAGTCTTTGCTGAACAAACCCTCGAATTGAGGGAGACTAAATCTAGTCCAGTTTAATCCTCAGAAGACACAAGATTGCGCGTTTACCGCTAAAAAGAACCCCTATGTCGTATCTCCTCAGTTTCAAGGCACTCCCCTTGTTGCCTCAGCCAGTATCGGAATCCTTGGCGTCGACATATCGAGTGACGTGCAGTTTCGTGGTCACTTGGAAGATAAGGCCAAATTGGCCTCTACAAGCTTGGCGTGCTCAGCAAAGCGGGACAGTATTTCATGCCGGCATACTGCCTGCAACTTTACAAGGCGCAGGTTTCGCCTCACATGGAAAACTGTTCCCATCTCTGGGCTGGGGCTCCCCAGTGTCAGCTCCTTCCGCTTGACCGCATCCAGTGCAGAGCGGCTCGAATCGTCGACGACCGAGTCCTTTCCGATCGGCTTGATTTACTGGCGCTGCGAAGAGATGTTACAATTTTATTTCGCATTTACCACGGGGAGTACTCGGAGGAATTGTTCGGATTAATCTCAGCCGCCAAATTTCACGAAATCACATCGCAGCAAAACTCCCGATACCATCCACACCATCTGGTTGCTCGGCGGTCCACCACTGTACGTTTTCTTCCGCGTTTCCTTCCGCGTACGACTACTCTGTGGAATAGCTTAACAACGGCGATTTTCCCGGACCGATACGACTTAGGGACCTTCAAGAAAAGAGCTTACTCCATTTTAAAAGGCCGGCAACGCACCTGCAATTCCCTTGGTGTTGCAGTTCTTCATGGGCGGCGATACTCACTTACGAGTACCATCAGGTGAGCAGTATGCTCGTTTGCCCACTCTACTACATATATATATACTATAACGAAGAACAAAGAACATACAAATTTCTTCAATAAAACTACTTCATAAAAAGTACATATATACGACATTTTACACATAGATATTTAAAATTTATAGACAGATTTTTATGCACTTGCCTTCGAAAAAATCTGCAATAGCTTAGTATCATTTTAATAAAATATGTCCTTAGGTAATGTTTTCTTACTTAGTGCTGATCTTTCAATCGTCATATAAGTGTTATCTATTCAAAACATGTCTGAATATAAAAGTGATAAAACAACTATTTTATCAACTGCTCTATTTTAAACAACTCTAACCAGGTCGTCATTCCATCTAGTGATTCATGATTAATTCATTCCATCACCGATTACTCTCTAAAATACACTTCGCTTACTGGTACGAGGCTGCCACTCTAGAGTGTTCTAGAGTGGCAGATTAGTACCAGAAGGGAAGGATCCCTCCCGAGATGGGGGAAGTCCACAAATGCAGGGCCATGTTTTGTGACATTTCTTGGGCCTATGCTCAGCAGTAAACTTATGTAACTATATTACACAACTGTAACTTTTAATTTGTTAACGTTGGTATATATATTCTGAGGATTGAAATATCGGAACTAATTCTTAAAATTATCAATGCATTATATTTCTTTTGGCAATTTATTTATGACTTCTGGTGCCATGCATACACTATTCGTAAGAAACTAGTCTTAAATGGTATTAGATAAAGAAGATCCTGATTTTACAACCATTCATATATAAAAATTACATAAATTAAAAAAAAGTAATTTAAAATGCAATAAGGGAAGTCCATATTCACTATTGCTATTAATTTATTTAGTAACTAGCTATTCCCCGCGATTTCACCCGCGTGGATATAATGTAGATTAAAATAAAGTAGCCTAAGTTACTCCTCATAATATCACCTATCTGCCAGTGAAACTCCTATCCAAATCTGTTCAAAGGTTTTTCTGTGAAGCATGTTCAGACAGACGTCGTGTTAGATCTTTATTATAGTAACTAGCTGTCTGCTGTTCCCTGCGACTTCGCCTGCGTGGAATTTTTTACGCAGAACCCTAATTATTTTCCTAAAATAAAAGTAACCTAACTTACTCCTTATAACATCAGCTATCTACCAGTGAAATCCTATTAAAATCGGTTCACAGGTTATTGCGTGATGCGTGTTCAGACAGACGTCGTGTTATAATTTTACTACAGTATAGAAGATAGATAGATTATAGATATAGATAGATACATAAATATTGAGCTGTAGCTGCCAGTTGACACACGATACACCACATAATTATATGTTTATAAATGTATTTAAACCCTTGATTTATTATTTTACTAAATTAATAAATATTGCTTGTGAGGGAAAATCTTAATCCACATGCAGTGATTTTTACAATCTTGATTAATTGCAAAATATCACATTATACTCCAGTGGTCATCTTGACACAAATATTATGCTTATGAGCTTACTGATATCAGAAAAAATATCAGCAGATTATGATAGTGCCATTCAAAGTAATTATAAATACGCAAATACGATATGTATTGGAAAACAATTGATACGATCAAAAAATCCGAAACTAAGGAAGGATTTCCAAGAAAGGATTTTATTAAGAAATTATCTTTCTTATCATACAAAACAAAATTAATAAAACGTCTATTTCCGTATTATGTATGGGTAATGATTTAAATATCACAAAATATTAGTGCCTTTGCCTTACCGTTCATAGTTTTCAAAAAACTGGACGGACAGAAGAATGTTGTTGAGTAAAAAGGCATCTGAATCGTTGTGAAGCTGATATCTCATTCGGTCTAAAGCTTCGTCATCATAGGATCGAACATTGGCTGGCGCAGGTGCCATCACTGGTGCTGGTGGCACCAAAGCCGACGTAGGGGTTAACGGGGGTTCCTTCACGGCCATCCGTTTGTTTGCCGCATTAGCATACCTCTTCTTCTTTTCTTCTCTTTTCTGCTCCTTCCATCTTTCACGCTCGAAGAATTTATCGGGTTCTTTCTGAACTTTCTTCGATTTGGTATTTCCCATTTTACACGATATTTAAAATTTAGCACTTAAAAATATTTATGTTCATTGTTATTCAGTTGTTTACACACACTTATTAGTTGGAAAAAAAACAATAAAGATGTACCTCATTTCTAACACGTTTGATGCTGACTGTAACCATGGACTATTCGAACAAAACGCTACTTAAGTGCGTGTGTATGGATGTAAGAACCAAGTAGAACTGAAAAAAAATTTTGCTCATACAATTCATAATGATTATCCTTATCGTGGCTCTATGATTAATGTTTCGATAATTGATTAAGGTTGCAAATGTTTTCTGCCTAAGAATTATTGTGACGTTGTTACAAACGTAAGAATTCGACAAAGACTGGATTTGGAAAGTGTATCTGTCTACTATACCCTCCACAGTTACCCTGGCCTATGCTATTCAAAATATGCACTCACTTAGGTCAACAGCATTCCACATACTCATATCCAGTTGTTACGTACAAGTTTAACTGGTAATTACATATTTATGACAATATGTGCACGGTCCAATTGTAAACTGAAAAAAGGCCTCGAAATGCAAGCTTCGGCATCAAATTATTTATCAGTCCGATCTCGGAATGCTTTACAAAATTAACTACTTACTATATATTATGCAACGATTACTTGCAAGAAAAATCGTGCCAATCAATAATTTACTTAACATCAAAAAGTATCAATACGTAGTAATTTTTAGTTTGTTAAGTTTGTATAAGTATGCCATGACAATAACATACATAATATCTAAAAATATATTTCACTGCAGTTAAGGAGTCTACACATTTATCAGAATCCATGATAAAGGGAGAGCATCGATGTTTGACATTGGAATTATTTTATAGTGAATGATTTCATATTACACAATTAATAAAAGTAATTTTACAGATTTTATCGCGCATATAAAATAAGTTAAAATTAAACTCAATTAAATACATAAAATTAGTTTTATTGAAAATTAATAATCAATTTGAAATTTTATTTTAAGGTAGCTTAAATTAAAGTCTAGAGATAAAAAAACATGTTTAAACAGTAGAAGTTGCATTACTGTGGGAATTAAAGTTTTTTTTTGCATGCGGAAGGAGTAAGAACCTTAATATTTTTATATATTGTAATATTTTTCCTTAAGTACTAACAATCAGTCAATCACGCAAAACTACTGAACGGTTTTAATGAAACTCGGCAATAAAAACCAGAATAGAACATAGTCTAGATTTTTTTTGATTTAGTCTATCCCAACTTACAGTTACATAATATGAATGAATACATTCATGTCACGGTGCTGACAATTCGCCAATAAAATTTAATTTCTTGGTATGCACTGCGTTAATTATATATTACCCTATCTATAATTTTTAATTAATAATATTGTGTGAAATTTGATCATATTATATACATAAATTTTTATTAACGTAAAAATTTGTTTAGTAAAGTAAGTTACAATTTTAAGTGCTGGTATACCACGTACACGGTGGTGAAGGAAAACATGGTGAGAAAACCTGCAGGTCTGAGAAATAAGAAATAATAAATATAATTAACAATTTTTTATACGTGGTAGAGCCATGTTGCAGCTATATAATATAGTTGTAGCACGAATGGGTTGGCTCGACCGGGGAAGGACCACGCTCTCACAGAATACCAACGTAAAATAGCAGCTTAACGCTGCTATGTTTCGTATGGTGAGTGTAGAGAACCGGAGACCCTTTTTACTGGAAACGAGGCATTCCATCTCAGTCCTCACGGGTGACAACGCATCTGCATTTTGATTCGTAATCGAGGATAGATGTAGATGTCTATGGGCCATAGCAACCACTTACCATCAAGTGGAGTGTGTGCTCGTTTGTCACCCTTATTCTATAAAAAAATTATTTCGAAAACATGTGAAGCCCTCCAACACGCATTAAGGCAGCGCGACGGACACCTCCCAGCACTAAAACCTTCTTGGAAATAAGATTATGCCTGTGCCCAACAGTACGACGTTTATAGGCTATAACTTTGCTTTACTTTTAAGTATATTGGCGAAGTATTTCTAATTTATCAGTTATTACACACAAAGAAGTAGGACCATTTTACAATATATAACCAGACACTAGTTGTGCATTTTAAATAAAACGGTTTGATCGGATAAGTACTACACTTTTGCTAACGTAAAACATTATTTTTCTGCTCTGCATATTGTATGATCAATAATGAAAACAAGTGAGGTACTTATGAATCCATTAATATTGAGAATTAGGTATTTTGTTCTACACCAGCGAAAATATTAATGTTTGCATATGATAAATTATATAATTATGTGAATTTGAACAACTGTGGTGTCTCTATGTTTGCGATAAGCGATAGGCACTGTAACTGTAACACATTCTGTCCAGTGATATCGGTCAAGCTCATTTTATTCATTGTACTGTGATAAAAAAATTTGCGATCTTATTATAAAGCACTTGACGGAATAACTACTTCACAAATAATTGAATGAAGAACCTCCTTGAATTCTATTCAAAATGCTACCGACGTCGATTAAGATCGCAATGATTAAGCTGATGATAGGGCGGTATTTCAAGTAACTGATATAATTTTGCGATTTTGATAAGCGACACAGAAATGTAAAGTCAACATCAAATACATGATTTGCGGTACCATTCACAACGACTAAATAGTAGATATTAAATCTAATTTCAATAATAAATGATAATTGGCAGAATGTGACCATATATATTTTTTGAGGGTGGAAATGTCAGAACAAACCGCAAAACCGATAATAGTAAACGGTTAGTGTGGCCTACAAACATCTTTTCTTAACCACGATGAAGATTGACGGTGATAGAGCTTCACCATCACTGAGTTAGTCATGGTAAAGATCTTTCACAAGGAACAAGGGAGACTTCACCTTAGTAGGTAAAACGTTGGTTATCAGCATTTACTAGTACTCCAGGTAGGTCATTCACCAACCATTCGATTGCATTATGACAACTGGATTAACAACATTATGAACTTTCCGTGTAGTGGCGAGTAAGACTACTCACTACCCCATATATTCCCGTGGGTGTCGTAAGAGGCGACAGAAAGAAACTGGGCCAGAAGATGGACATCAGCATCTTTCTGATAACAGCAAAAAGCAATTAAAAAACTGCGGTTGCTAAATCGCCCGCCAAGTGTGGCAACTATGGCAATATACCCCTTATGACCAACGACATAAATAAACGGCCCCCAGTCCCCGTAACGGTGGGGCAGGGTTGCTAAGAATCACCGGGAGGGCGACAATCTGTACCAAGGAGGTGTCAATGGGTGTCGATGATGACCTATGAATCTGAAACGTGGTCCTTCACTGCAGTACGTATGAGGAAACTCAAAGACGCTCAGTGAGCTATTGAGAGGCTTGGCGTTTCTCTGCGTGATAGACTTAAAACGAGGATATCCGCACTAGAACCACAGTAACCGACATAGTCCAAAGCATTAGTAAAATGAAGTGGCAATGGGCCGGCCATATAGATCGAAGAACCGACAACCGATGAGGAAGAAAGGCTCTCGAGTAGCATCCTCGTACTGGCAGGCAAAGTGTAAGGCACCCCCCCACTAAATGGATTGACGACCTGGTAAGAGATATGCAGGAAGTCGATGGATGCATGTGGCTCGGTACCGTGCTTTGTGACATTCCTTGGGGGAGGCCTATAGTCAGCAGTGGACTTGTGAAGGGCTGCAATGACGATGATGATGACAACTGGATACTTGACGAAAAGTAAATGACAAATGTATGAAACTTCTAATATCTTTATATATAAAAAGTACGTGTCGCTGTACTACTGAACTGATTTTAATGAAATTTTGCTAACTATGTTCAGTTTGGTCCAACTTGAGAGATAGGATAGTTTTTATCCCGATAAGTGACCCTCAATTTTTTTGCAGTTTTTTTTAGGTAATTAAATGGTCATCGGAAAGGGCAGAACAACGTCTGCCTGGTCACCTAGTATACATATAAAATATGATATTGCACCTCGCGCACGTAGGGTATGTTAGAGCATTTTTAAATTAAATATGTTTTTCCTCATTTGTTACGTATTACACGATATTTTTCTGCACTAAATAATTAGATTGATAACGGTGATCTCAGCATTTCTAAATTACACCAAGCTACAGTAATAAAGACACAGCTAATTTCATACCTGACGAATCCCTTTTTATGGTATTGCATAGACTCCTGTTTATTCTCAGGTTCATAGTGGTGAACCCACGTTTCATCTTCTGTAATTGTCCTAACGAAAACACTTGTTGTTTAATCACCACACAGCTCTAAAAACTCCCTACAACAGTCAACCCAGTGCTTTTGAAGCGCAGTGAGTATTCGGAGCACCCATCTTGCACTCACTTTTGCGAGGTTGATATAGTCAATATGGTGTGTATGGAACCAATGCATTGGTTAGTAATTTCTGCTAACATGTTAAAATTACCCGTGCATCTTCTAATACAAATTTTTCAATAATTTTCACATTTTATTCTGTAGCCGCTGTGATTGGTTCACCAGGACGAGAGTCATCTTCGATGCTTTCTCTTCCTCTTTTAAATTCACTTGACTTCTTCTGTACGGTTGACATTAAAGGAGTAGAGTCTTGGTTAACGGCCACCATTTCTTCATGGATGTTTTTTTAGTTATTCCTTGTTTAGTGAGGAATTTAATCACCGTACTGTGTTCGATTTTTTTTCAACATTGTCGAGTGAGTCATTCCCGTCCTGGATGACTGAAGGTTACATAAGAAGTAAACTTACTTCATATGTAATGCATCAATCATCAAGACGAAATTTCGTATTTAAACCCTCAGGTAGTGTCGTTAGCTAATGATTTTTTTAAATTACCCATTAGCAAATCACCCTAATACCGGGGATACATTGAACGCCCCTCGTACATACATACATACATATTCTCGAAAAACATGACCCGCCTTCTGAGACAGTCGGTTAAAAAGAGCGACAAAAAAGACTATTTGATGGTAAGTATAATGTGGCCTATAAACACCTCTATAATATATTCTCGATTAAAAATCAAAATGTAGATGCGTTGTCGCCCCTAAGGACTAAAGTTGGATGCCTCGTGGCCAATATAAAGTCGATCGTATGCTGCTAAGAGAATTATGCTGCAGTTTTGATCGAGCTGAACTGTCATACAGTTGCAGCGTGGTTCTACCAAGTTAATGTCAAAGGTAATATAACGAGTAGTTATTCCTCTACCAGTCTAGCAGTTCCTTTTTAGTTATACTAAATCCAATGCTCGATACACTCGGTTAGTTAGACTGGTCAGTTGGACTGATTAGTTTAACTGATTAATTATGACGGATGTAAGTCAAAACGATTTCCCCACTCACTAGCTTCAAATTTCAACTTAAGATTTCACAATCACGTTCAGTTTTTGGATGTACGTCAATTCAACTGATCAGTTTAACTGACCGTGTGTATCGGCCATTAGTATTATGTACTTTGATAAATAATATTATCCTTTTCAGTAAAGAATATGCAATCTTATTTCCTTATCAACCCCACTTGCAACTGATGATCCTTGATGCGGCCTTTCTTTTTCATTTTGGAGCTTCTAAAGAAAGTATTAAGTTTTCGCTTCAATAAGGAACTAGAAGAATTCATTCTTAGATATATAGATAATATAGATAATATAGATAATAATTATCATAGGATCTAATGTTTAGGAAGAACTGTGGATGGAGAAGGAGAGCCTATCAGCTGGTTGACATTAAGACAAAAATATAATTGCCCGCGGTAATCCGACTTGCATCCGTTTTGCAATGCGGATTATCATATTTGTCGGACTATAGAGTACTGACACAGCCCTCTGGCAGTCCGGAACTTTTTCAAAAATAGTGCCTTGTAATCCGACAAATTACATATAATATAAAATAAAAAATTATGTGATGAACTATGAATACCTAAACAGTAAATATTGAACACCCGCTACGCCGCTATCATAGTGACATAAACTAAGACAATACGCGTCGAACAAAATTCGTGGTGGCGCGAACTAGTTACAACTTACGTATTCGCAAAGGATATCCCCCTTATGGTGGATTTATAACGCAACTCGACTGTACCTACATGTTATAGGCATGTCGGATTATAGGTGGTGGCGGATTAGACAGGGGCCGGATTACCGGGAGGTCCACTGTAGTTTCTTTCCCTCGTTCGCTCTTACTATATTGGGTAGTGTATTCTCGTGTAAAAAATATACTTTACTATAATTCTTCAGTATTCTATAATCTGTAATATGAATAGTAAACAACTGATTTGATTAAAATTATTATTAACAGGTACTTCCAGTAAATAATCCAGTATATTTCTCATCATACTCTTATTTTTTTTCCCTAGCTCTAATTCTCATTTAAATTTCTTTACAATTAAAATAAATTAATTCATGACCACGTCCCCTTGTTTTGAAGAGATTTCAGCTCAAGTAGCAAAGAAAATTGCGTTGCTTTTTTTTTGTTTTCGGAGTGCTAGCTCTGGGGCCGTTTCAATAAGCCTTTCTAAATCTGCCACATTTATCGTAGGAAGAATGAAGGAGGTTATTTTAACACTTGGTAATAGCTATCCTTACATATTTTGAAACGATTGTTGATTGTATCAAGAGAGTACGGATGTGCCTATAATAAGAGATACATTAAGCACTGTGCCCATCGATATTTATGTACTACGCACTAGATTTCGCATTCCGAACATTGACTATGTTCAACTCAAGTGAACTGCAATCCATACAATAAAATATTGCGTTGAAGATTTGTGAAATCTTTAAGATAATTATTATTACATTTTATTTAGAAATATATTTGTTTAGATTAAAATAAGAGTATTTTATATTAAATTCTTATTTTTATTTTATATTAATATCTTATTTTAGGTATATTAAATTAAAACCTTCATGCATGCGCGTAGACATAGAGTAGCGCACAACTTTTGTTTGGAATAGCTTCTCTAGTACGTAGTACATATAATTCAATGACTGTGTCATATTATGGCGCTTAAGCTTAGAGAGATCTATACATATAATAAAAATGTAAATAGCAGATGTTTGTACATTTTATATTTTTGTAATAAAAGTGATTGAGAGGTACTAAAAATAAGTAATTAAATACATTTCTACCATTTTTAGATTTTTCTGTCTGTCTGTCTGTCTGTCTGTTTGTTTGTTAACGTATCACGTATAAAGTACTAATTTATATCATAAGAATAGTTAAGGAAATTATTAAGTGTATATTCAGGTTACATTTAGTCTTTATTTCATTAAAATTGGTTAATTCCATCAAAAGTTATGACAAATATTCTGAAGTATGGGTACTAAGTATAGGTACGAATTTGTTCAATAGTGGCGTTGGATGAGTCAAGTACATTTTAAAATTAATATCTTATTATAAATCATAATTAAATGATGTAAAATAATGTTCTATAATGATATAATTATATCTAAAACGCAGTAAACAAAAGTATTACATAAAGAACGTAATAAATATATACAAAATATATTAACCTTATTATCTAAACTAAATTAAATTACAATAGTTAACCAATTTCATCGATAGATGGTGGTGTGGCACAAATGTGATACAAAAAGGCAGGTTAATTTTTTTTCCTGTAGATGAGTTTCATATTTGCTTCTAACCTTTATATTAACGACACGCTGCCCTACTGCGTATTGACAATCTCATTTATTTTTTATTTTTTTACCGCCGAGTACTCTATGTGGTAAATCAAATTTTAAGAGCTATTAACAATTTCGTTTTTCGGCAAGGATCAAACTTTCGTTTTTGCTTACTATGGAGGCACTGATTTATAAGTTCTTTTATGTTTTTTATTGTATCAATTGTGTCAATTAATCTCTTATTTTCAGAATTGATGTTAACAGCGCCATCTCTCTTTAAATCTATACATATAATAAAAATGGTAATAACATGTTGTTTCTGTTTCTGAATATTGTATAGTATATTAATTTGTGACTAAAATCATTATGGGGACTGTAAATCATTAAATAAGTACATTTTTATAATTTTTAGAATTGTACTATATGACGGTCTGTCTGTTTGTTTATGGACGCATGACGTTTTGAGTAAACATC
Source organism: Parnassius mnemosyne (assembly GCA_963668995.1). Taxonomy (NCBI): domain Eukaryota; kingdom Metazoa; phylum Arthropoda; class Insecta; order Lepidoptera; family Papilionidae; genus Parnassius; species Parnassius mnemosyne. The sequence continues at coordinate 28,806,498 of CAVLGL010000035.1, read as the reverse complement.
TTTTTTTCAATGAAATCCTTAAGAAAATCATAAAGCGTATTATCAAGTTCATTTAATCTTTGTTTTATTGAAATTGGTTAATTCTATCGAAAGTTATGATTATTATTTTGAAATGTAGGTTCGAATTTGTTTAATGGCGCCACAAAATCACAGAAATAGTAATAAAAAGATTCGTGTGTAACAAAAACGTTCTATTATAAAATATTTCGTATCGTTCTATTATAGTACTTAAAACACAGTAAAAATATGTTTTCCTTAAATTAAAAAAGGATGTTTTCTCACAAAGAACGTCATAGATGGCGTTGTACAAATTATAACCTTTTCTGAATTGCGGTGTTAAGATTTTTCGCAGGTGAATCGTATTGAGACTCACTGAAATAATATATGTACATGAGTCTGATCTGACGAAGTTGCAAGCCTGTAAGGTATATATATTATATACAGTAATCTATGCCTGCCTGTAAGAGCTGTGTACTGTGTAGGCTGTAGGCTAACAACACATCACAAAAATCATCAGGAACAAATACCAGAAAAAAGAGATATTGAAATATTCAATTATTCAACAAAACTCGACTAAAAGTAGCAAAATTGCAATAAATGTCGTGATAGTGATATTGTTTTATACCCAGAATCCCTCTAATACCAAATAACTTTCCTTTCAGTTTTAAGTAAAGTAAAGTAAAGTTGCAGCCTATTTACGTCCCACTGCTGAGCACAGGCCTCCTCTCATATCTGAGAGGGTTTTAGGGCAAGGAAATGTCCACCGCGCTGCCCTAATACGTGTTGGTGAACTTCACATGTCATCGAAATATTTTTTTTTATTTGTCAGACATGCAGGTTTCCTCACGATGTTTTCTTTCACCGCCGAGCACGTGGTAAATCAGTACTTAAAATTACAATTAACAATTTCATTGGTGCCGGCGGAGATCGAACCCGGGTTGCTCGAGTACTGTGAAGCTTACAGCGAGCGCTAACCATCTGAGCTACCACGGCTCAGGCTTCAGTTTTAAGATAGGGATAATAGCATCGATGATGACATCGATGTTGGCATCGATAGCTCAACATCGATGTTCGATGTTTAGGCTACTCAAAACATCGATGTTAACCATTATCGATGGTTTTGTATATGTGTAGATACTTACACATTGTTTCAAAATTATGTGGGTATACACAGCAAGGGAAAAGTAACAATTAACTTGAATATCAATTTACGTAGAATAGTTATTATGCGACAACCGACAACGACACTACAAAATAAAGCGAAAGCAGTGACCATTGTGACATTACAGGAGACACTTGACAATTAAGTTTGACTCACCATACTGACATTTTTTTAGGTTAACGATGCGTTCAGAAATTCTGAATTATTCAAAATTTTTAATCTTCAGAGCAGATGCAAGATTTAGTTGATATTGATTTCGCGAGTTCGCATTGTTTGCAAGTTCCCAATTATCGATTATGGGTTCATTGACGTCGATGTTTCGATGTTTGACATATGTCAACATCGATGTTAAAACATCGAAGTTTTAATTTTTAACATCGATGATCATATAACATCCCTATTTTAAGTGTGTTTCCCACTCAGCGTGTGTTATGCGACGATCGTAAATAAAGCGCAAGGTCAAACATTACGCGTTGCAGGAGTGGACCTCAGTACTGATTGTTTTGCACATGGCCAACTCTATGTTGCTTTTTCCCGCGTTAGTAGTCCCCGTACCCTTTTTCTGTACGCCCCGGCTAAGTCTACTTCTATCGTCGTTTACACAGAAGCTCTATCATAAACGACTTAGAACTTTGAGCATATCGATTTATTTTGTTACCACTTATTCATACAGTAATGATATAAATCGTTTAATATTCTCTTACCCTAAACGTCAAATTCTTTAAGTAAAACCTATATTCGCGAGCTACGCCGCGGGCACAGCTAGTTCATAATATAACAACATAACGTAATATAGTATACAGTTCATATTAGTATGGCAGTTAACGCTAACTGCTTTGAAATGTAGTGTTGTAATTAAATATGTACTATACACAAGTCTAATTTGTCAAACTGAGTCTGATAAATTATTATTATTGTTGCAAATGTAACTTTTTTACCGTCGGTATTACCACCGGAACAAAGATACTCACGATCCTAAGTCATCTATTAGTCTGTACATATATAAATATTTATTATATTATCTGTTCACACTGCATAAACTTTCTGATATTTCGACATGTTTTTAGCATTATAGCCTTCTGTAAAGTAACAAAATTTGATCTGCTAGATCGAATGGTTTTATTGACCGGTGAAAAGATATAGGTATTACCCCTGTGGTGGATAGAACTATGGGTACTATACCTACAGTTTGGACAATCCACATACGTTTTATTTCATCTTTGAGGTCCATATACTTCGTAAGTTTTTCGAATATTGTTGACTGCAGGTTGTGAGTATTATGTACAGCTATACCTATTAAAGTTCCTGTTTTTTTTTTAATTTGTTTATTATGGTTGTGTCAGGACTTTCTTGTCTGTTAGTATGGCTCTATCTAACTTATATGTTTGATTTTCATTTCAGGAATATATTTATAGTAAGGTGTGTGTGTGTGTGAGGTTTGGATGAGATTGTATTTTAGTGTTGATTCTTGGTGTGTATATTAACACAACCTAGTCATGTCTATATTTATAGTCTGTCTGGACTATTGCTTTACATGAACCGGTTATGTGTTGATTGTTTTCTAAAGGGCTATTACAGTTGCGATGAACATCTGTTGTCTTTAGGTGAAAATCCTAAATACAACGGATGTTAGTTATTTGTTTTTGGCAATTCCGAGTTTCTATTACCTGATCCTGAATGGCGAGGATAAAAGTCTTCTGTCTCAGGAAACAGTACTCCGCGCTTTAGCCACTCGTTCGATGCTGATCTGTCGAAGTGTGGTAGACTTAGATCTTAATTATTATAATTATCATTATTATCTGTTGATGATTAATAATAGAATAAATCTGTTTTATTCATTTATATCATAGTATTAAATAAATGTAGCTCATGAAACATGAGCTAATTCACGAACTAGATTTAATACTGTAATAAATATACTATAATAGAAAAATTACTTCACGTTTCTCTGAGTCTTAAAGTAAGTTGGGTTGATAACATTTTTACAGGTATTAAACCGTACCTAACTTTTATTAGTTCTGGATACTGGCATTGTCTCATTACATTATGTTCACAAAAAAAGGAAAATTAGATACTTTTGTTTGTTTACATTTATGAAATTTTTGATTTATGAAATTGTTTGGGGAGTTTTAGATGTAACATAGTAAAAAGCCTCACTTTCATACAAGAACAATGTTGACTACTTAAGTTTTTTTTTATAGTATAAGGGTGACAAACGAGCACACAGTCCACCTGATGGTAAGTGGTTGCTGCGGCCCATAGACATCTACATCTATCCTCTATTACAAATCAAAATGTAGATGCGTTGTCACCCGTGAGGACTAAGATGGTATGCCTCATTTCCAGTAAAAAGGCCCTCCGGCCACCTGCACTCACCAAGCGAAACGCAGAGGTAAACCTCTACTTCACGCTGGTTTTCTGTGAGCTCGTGGTACCACCCCGGTTTGAGCCGGCCCATCCGTGCGACAGCAAAAGCTGCCGCGTGGCTCTACCACTGTTAAATGTGAGTATAATTTAGCTATGTTAGTGATTGATTTAATTTTATGCTTTAAACATTACCATGAGAGAAAGTAGGATTAGTTGCTACAACTTCTATTATGCCTAAAAGTCTGTCTTTGTAGATATCCTATTTCCATCATTAATCCACTCACGCTCACCTGTTTTCGGGCACAGTATAAATATATAGCTTCAGGTGAGCACTACTTATTGTTTGTGATATCAAAACAGTTATTATAGTACAATGGTTATTGCATAGCAAAGAAGTCAATTATATCTACATTAGTCAAGGCTTTTGGATACGAATCAGCCTCTATTGCGGTGATATAACGTCGTTTAGTATTTTTGATGGCAGGTTGGTTTTACTGTCTTACTTGTAGTGTACTTAAGTTTGTTCATTTAGTTTTAGTGTGCGTGAGTTCAAGAGTCAAAAATTATTATCAAGTAGCGTCAGACGAAAAGTAATCGGAGAAAAGTTATTCGCAGTGATGTAAGAAAATATTTAATACGTCCTTTGCTAAACAATAGAGTAAGGCTTGTCCGCCTTGAAGGAAGTGATACAACATTGCTATTTAAAAATGTATTTATTGCTTTTCGAAGTATTCTCCGCGAAATTTTACGATGGAACCAATCATTGAAGCAACCATTCCATTCGGAAGTTGGGGTCTCCAAAATGGCCGTTTTGTAGGCGTCCACAGCTTCTTCAGGTGATGAAAATCTCTGTCCACGCAATTTATTCTTTATTTTAGGGAAAGTATAGAAATCATTAGGGCTTAGGTCGGGGCTGTACGGCGGATGGTCTAATAATTCTATGTTTTCTTGCTCTAAAAACTCTTTTGTTCTGTGTGCGGTGTGAGAACTCGCATTGTCGTGATGGAGGATGATGCGGCGGTTGCAGTTCTCTTTACGGAGTTCAGAAGCGACCTGTGGAAAACAAATGCTAGCATACCATTCTGCATTAACCGTTCTTTGTCCCTCAAGAGGAATAGTCGTAACATGGCCGGTTTTGGAGACAAACGTGGCCACCATTTTTTTTTGCAACACTCCGTGAACGAACAATTTTTGTTGGCTTTAACTCATTTTCGAACACCCAAACTCGTGACTGGGTTTTTGTTTCGGGTTCGTACGCGTATATCCAGGATTCGTCACCTGATACGATGTTGTATACAGCATTTGAGGATCCTGCGTGGAATCTTTCGAGAGTTCTGACGCACCAAGTAACGCGAGCCGCTTTTTGCTCTTCACAGAGCGAATGCGGTATCCATCGGGAAAACAACTTTTTTACACCTAATTGTTTATGCAAGATTATTTGTATTTGACTCATGCCAATGTCTAAAGTTGTCTGAATTTCGCGGTATGTCACATGTCGATCTTCCTCAATCAGCTAATGCACAGCATCAACGTTTTCTTGGGTGACTGCAGTTTTTGGATGAACTTGACGGGGATCATCACTGAGCTTGACACGTCCACGTTGAAATTCAGCAAGCCAGCGATAAATTGTGGTTTTAGATGGGGCTTTATCACCAAATGCAGAAATCATCCGGTCAACACACTGTTTTTGTGTTAAACCACTTCGAAAGTCATAATATTTCATCGCTCTTGAATTTTCTCGAGTCAATTCCATTTTCTCAACGACTAAACAAGTTTGACAAAACCTTGTGACAAGATCGAGAATTTTTTTTAAAATAAATAAATGGTATTCGATTTTTAAAACCAAGGAGTTTTCAATTAAAAAGATTTTAATATGACAGGAACAGTGGAAATATACCATTCCCAATACTTTTAGTGCAGCCTATGTATACGGCTTCTAACTTGACCAAAAATGAATCGAAAATTTTATTAAATTTGATCAATAAAAGTAAATAATCAATAAAATTTAACGGTGGTAGAGCCACGCAGCAGCTTTTGCTGTTGCACGCATGGGCCGGCTCGAGCCGTGTTAGTACCACGAACTCACAGAATACCGGCGTGAAGTCGAAGCTCTGCTTCCGCGTTTCGTCAGGTGAGTGCAAGTGACCGGAGGCCCAATTCCCCCCCCCCCCCTTCCATCAACATGGTAGCGGAATTACGTCATAAACTACCCCAGGAGGGTACCAGTACCCCTGGAGAATCCCTCGCTGAGCATCCACGACCATGCTATTCCACTCCTGAGCGTGGGTTCTCAGGCTGCCCCGCGTATTCTGGGGGGGGGGGGGGGGGGCAAAATTCCGCTCAACACAATAACTGCTCGGGGCAAACTGAGCAAAAATACCAAGGCGACCCCTGCCACGCTATCCGTGAATTTCTGCAACATCAGGGGACTTCACTCGAACCTAAACGCCGTCCACTACCACCTTGAGACGGCGAAACCGTCCTTGCTCTTTCTGACCGAGACGCAGGTGTCCTCTCCGGCTGATATTTCGTATCTCTCCTACCCGGGGTACAAATTGGAGCACTCCTTTGTGCCTCGGGCTGGAGTTTGCGTCTTTGTCAGAGAGGACATCTGTTCTCGACGCCTCGGCAGTCTTGAAGGTTCGGACCTGTCCATCCTTTGGCTACGCGTAGACAGCGACGACCATCCGCGCGTCTACGGGTGCCTCTATAGGTCCCATAGCGGTAATGCCGAAACAGACCGACTCATCGACCACGTCCAAATAGCTACAGATTCCTTGCTACAACAGGTCCCATCCGCAGAGATCGTGATCCTTGGCGGTTTTAACGCCAACCACGCCGTATGGCTCGGTTCACGTTTAACCGATGCATGCGGGGAGATCTGTTTATGACTTTGCCTTGGCATATGGTCTGACACAACTAGTTACATCGCCTACGCGGATTCCAGATGTTGAGGATCATACACATTCCCTGTTGGACCTTCTGCTGACCTCTCATCCGGACGGATATCAGGTTTCCGTCGATGCCTCTCTTGGCTCTTCGGACCATTGTCTGATCCGGAGTGTGGTGCCACTCACGCTCTCCTCGCGGTTGCTTTCTGCAGGTTGCCGCCATGTTTGGCATTACAGGTCGGCGGATTGGGACGGAATGCGGTCTTTCTTTGCTTCCTACCCATGGGGGCGGGTTTGCTTCTCGCCGGATGATCCCAACGCTGTTGCTGTCACTGATGTGGTGCTACAGGGAATGGAACTATTTATTCCATCATCTGTGGTACCCATCGGAGGCAGATCTCAGCCTTGGTTTGGTCGCTCCTGTAAGACTGCTTTACGCAGTAAACAGGAGTGTTATCAAGCCTGGGCTGCGGCTTCGGCGACTCGGGATGTAAACACCAGCATACTTAAAAAGAAGTATAACTTCGCCTCCAGGTCCTTTAAAAGAGTTATTGCCAAGGCAAAGTCAGAGCACATAGGCAGAATTGGCGAGAAACTAGTTCGCCTTCCTTCGGGAACCCGTGCATTCTGGTCTCTCGCCAAGGCTGTCCTAGGGAATTTCTGCAAGCCATCACTACCATCTCTGCACAGGGAGGACGACTCACTGGCCCACGACGTAAAAGAGAAAGCCGATCTTTTAGGCTCCCTTTTTGCGTCCAACTCGACTTTTGATGACGGGGGGAACACACCGCCGACCATCCCGCGGTGAATTCTCACAGCACTAGGTTCGCAGAGCACTCCTCTCCCTCGACATCCACAAGTCGAGTGGGCCTGACGGAATCCCCCCAATTGTGCTGAGGACGTGTGCTCCGGAGTTGGCACCGGTTCTAACGCATCTTTTCCGGTACTCCTACTCCCTAGGCGTAGTCCCGAAATCATGGAAGACAGCTTTTCTCCACCTGATCCCTAAAAAAGGCGACCGCTCAGACCCGTCCAACTACAGGCTTATCGCCATCACCCCCTTGTTCTCCAAAATAATGGAATCCGTTATAAACTGGCACCTCATGCGGTACCTTGAGGATCACCAGCTGATTAGTGACCGCCAGTACGGTTTTCGTCGGGGTCGATCAGCTGGTGATCTTCTGGTCTACTTAACTCATAGATGGGCGGAGGCAGTAGAGTCCAAGGGGGAGGCATTGGCCGTTAGTTTGGACATTGCGAAGGCCTTCGATCGGGTTTGGCACAAAGCGCTTCTTTCGAAGCTCCTTTCCTATGGGCTTCCCGAGAAATTATGCAATTGGATCACCAGCTTTCTTGCAGATCGGAGCATCAAGGTCGTTGTAGACGGTGCATGCTCCGACTACAAGCCTATTAACGCTGGTGTTCCACAAGGCTGCGTGCTATCACCAACGCTGTTTCTTCTGCATATCAATGATATGTTGCAAGCCGGTAGCATTCATTTCTATGCGGATGACAACACTGGTGATGCTCTATACACCGGCCGTGCCAATATTTCTCGGGAAAACGTCACCGAGTACCGGAACAAACTTGTGTCTGAAGTCGAGTCTTTGCTGGACAAAGTCTCGGATTGGGGGCGACTAAATCTAGTCCAGTTTAATCCTCAGAAGACACAAGTTTGCGCGTTTACCGCTAAAAAGAACCCCTTTGTCGTATCTCCTCAGTTTCAAGGTACTCCCCTTGTTGGCTCAGCCAGTATCGGAATCCTCGGCGTCGACATATCGAGTGACGTGCAGTTTCGTGGTCACTTGGAAGAGAAGGCCAAATTGGCCTCTAAAAAGCTTGGCGTGCTCAACAGAGCGGGACAGTATTTCATGCCAGCTCAACGCCTGCAACTTTGCAATTCCCCTGGTGTTGCGGTTGTTCATGGGCGGCGGTAGTCACTTACCATCAGGTGAGCCGCATGCTCGTTTGCGCCCTCTCCTATAAAATAAATGATATCTGGCACGGCTTAGGAGAGGCCTATATTCTAGCAGTAAATTGTCAAAGGTTGATGATGAAACAATAAAGTGGAAATATATTTTTATTACACTCGACACTCGTAACGCGACTCCATAATGAAATTAATAGCGCCCGCTACAAAGAATGCTTCTACGCAATGATATATATTTACAATTTGTTGAATATAAATCTTCACTGTATATTCATATAAATTTTTGATGCAATAAAGAAGGCCGTACAACCGCCGTTCACCGCTTGAAAGTGTGACACCCTTGGATTCGAATACATAATATGTTATTTATATAACTATTTGGTAATTAAGAATAACAGCTGTGCTTACTAAGAATGAAGACAGTGTTTTTTACAGAATGAGGGTGACAAACGAGCACACAGTCACACACCTGATGTTATGTGGATGCTGTGGGCCATAGACATCTACATCTATTCTCAATTAAGAAAAACAAAATGCGGCTGTATTTTCACCCTTAAGAACTAAGATGGAATGCACGAAGAATGCATTCCATAAATAAGTGTCTATGGTTCTGTACACGCAATACACGAAACATAATAAACAAACAGCATTAAGCTGCTATTTCACGCTAGTATTCTGTGTACTTGTACTACAACCAAAATATAGCTGCATGGCTCTACTACGCATAATTGACACAAGAATGAAGGCCGTGCGATATTATGTCACCACTTGAGAGACGACACCTTGGATTCGAATCCAGTACATGTGAAACTATTAATTCTACCCGCCTATGTCGACTTATGTCAAATGATGCCCCCAAATTAACATGAATCCGTTCATTCTTTAGTTTCTTTTTCTTGTGTCATTCTAAATGCATAAATATGAGCAACATTGGAATATTTATGTTGTTATTACGCAAACACGTTTTAAGACTATATTTGGCATTCCACAAGTTATATCCATAACAGTCATAACACATCTCCACCGGCAGAACATAGTGGCGTAACACTTGAGCTAAAAATGCATGTACCTTAAAATTAAAAAATTGGTAAAATTATATTATGTATTTGAAACTACAAGTATGTGTGTTTGTGTGTGCAGAGTGTTTTCAGAAATTTCAATGTTTTAACGTTCGTTAATATTTGAACGTATTCAGTAAGACTTGCGGTTGCCAGCCCGCTCGTCAAAATTAAAAAAATAAAATAGTTTATTTCCATAACGTTGTTTAGTTACAGTATTATGCCGTGGCCAAAACCACCCAGGAAGCATGTAAAAATGCTTATGTTGGGTGGTTCTGCTCTTCCCATGAATTATAATTAAATGTTAAGGGAGGGTATGTGTATAAAGTGTGTGAAGTGTGTGTATAATGTAAGCGAAGTGTCAAGCGCGGCGACTATGGCAAAATTTCCCCATGAAGTCTATAAGTGTCATGTATGGACCATCCATTACAGCCCATTAAAGTCAGTAAGACCTATTTTTAACCGACTTCAAAAAGGAGGAGGTACTCAATTCGCCTTGTTGTTTTTCTTTATCTCATTACTATTTTCTAGGTGAACCGATTTCGATAATTCTTCTTTTATCTTAATTTGACCAAGGTCTGACCACTAGTTATTGAGTTTCCTTAATAACTTATATTGAAGTGGGTTGTACAAAATTTTTAATAATACCTCTTTAATAAAGGAAATTTAGCTTCAAATCGTCAATCACACCAAATAATTCATGTAGTTTTGAAAGTTGGTACCATTGTTCCTTAAGGTGTCCAGATGAATATACTAAAAGTCCCCGAGGGCGGAACACAAGCCGGCGATGGCGGAGGGTGAGAAAGTTCTCTTTTTCAAGATTTTTTGCTCGTGACTCAAAAACTATTTATAATATTTCTTTAGTGATTTCTACATTAATTATCTACATTAAATTTCCTATAAATTATGTCTAAAGATTTTTACTGTACGATCAACACTTTAGGAGATACAGAGTATTAAAGGTGATAAAAATAAGAAACAAAATCGTTATACTTTGACAAAGATCGCGCCACAAAGATCGGCACATGTTCCATTCGTTGTTTGCCTTTTGCATTTGGAGTACGAATTGTCTCCCTACCACTGGCTTTATTCAATGGTGGCTTAACAAGGGAACCAAAAAAAGCGACTTTATATGATGTTTATCGAAATCCGACACTAATGTAAATTTGAAAACTAGTGTGACGGTTTTTGATGGTGGCTTTCTTTTGCACCGTATCAAGTGGCAATTGGGCTCCTCTTACTCAGACATATGTGATCAGTACCTTAATTATGTAAAATGTCAATACGGGCCACATTCTACCGTCGTGTGTGATGGATACGATGACGTAAGAAACTGGCATCTGAACAAAGAAGGATGGCAAAATTTCCATTCGAGATGGTGAAATCGTCTGTTGATATAAACATCAGTCTCATTATATTATTTGTCAAACCGGGATAAGTGAAAGTGGGAACCAAAATATTTTCCTCCCAAGAATTTCAAAAACATTCATTTTGTTATTCTGTTCTCTTTCTGCATAGTTTCCGTGGGTGTGATACAACCACAGCTGTTTACAGGAAGGGCAAAACAATCATTTATCAATTAACATCAATTATCAAGTTTTTGATCAAAATCCATTACTAAAGGAAATAGCAGTATAGTATTTTATGACCCAACATCAACTCCGAATGTTAAAGCAGAAGCCGAAAAAAAAATGTTTCTCGAAGTATACCGAGCGCCCTGTACTCAGTCTGAGATTAACAGATATCGATTCACAGTTTTTCTAAAGTCTTGTACCAAGCCCAAACCGGATCTTTCTTCCCTCCCCCCCTACCAAAGAGTCAGCGAAATATCATGCTTACAGAGTATTCCATCAAGTATAGGAGTGGCTTGGGAACCAACTGCCTCCTGAAATATGGGGTTTGAAGCGAGGAATCGATGGAAACTTAGAACCAATCATGACCTTGAATCCTCCTGCTCCTGACACGTTGAATTCAATTTTTTGTCGATATAAAAGTGGTTGTTCTGGAAAATGCAATTGCCGAAAAGCGGGCATTAAGTGTAGTCTTAACTGTAACGGCTGCCTAGGAGCTTGTACTAATGGAGCCCCCATCGATGTTGATGATAAAGATGACGAAGCTGATACACAATTTGATTAATAAGTCTGCATACTCGTGCAAAAAAATTTGTATCAGTTTTCAGAATTAAATTTTTTATAACGATTTTGTTTATTATTTTTATAATTTTTAATACACTGTATCTCCTAAAGTGTTAATAGTACAGTAAACATGTTTTGACATAATTTATAGGAAATTTAATGTAGATAATTTATGTAGAAGTCACTAAAGAGATACTATAAATAGTTTTCGAGTCACAAGCAAAAAAACTTAATAAGGAGACCTTGCCCCCTCCCCCACCGCCGGTATGTCCCTCCCCCGGTTAATTTTAGTATATTCATCTGGACACCTTAAGGAATAACTGCACCAACTTTCAAAACTATATGAATTATTTGGTCTGATTTCCTTAATTTTCCCACGCTACTTGTTGAGTTTTTATTGCACGCCTTAAGCGAAAGCGCAGGGTATGTTCTACTATCGTCTAAAAATTAAGATTCCAACGTTTTATCGAATAAAAATCGTATCTAGCGATCATATTATACATATAAATGATATAAAAAGCACATTGTTAGAAAGATAAATGATTGTTGAACTTATTAATATTTTTTTAAATTGATTAATGGTTTTTTTTAAATAAAAAAGGGGTTTTATTGGCTTATGGTGTGGATTTATCATGTCCCCATGGCTTGTAAACACGATCACTTTTGAAAATATCAATTGTTTAACTCAATCTATTTTTAAATCTCTTCATCTATCATGTGGGAAGCTACTGAATGTAAATGGCAGTGTAATTTTGTTTTGTTTAGCTATAATTAATTTTTTTCGGCTCCAAATTGGCGAAATTTTCGTTGATTTGGTAGCCTTGTATGTAAATTATTTCTGTAAATGGGAAGCTACAGCCACAGAGTAGTTTACTCACTCACTCATTTCGGCATAGATAATATACTATATAGAGTACAGTACGGCGTCAATCGCCGTCGTGAGTGGACATTGTTTCGGTTGTTTGCAGCGGCTCAAAAAGATTGCTGTAAAATTAAAAATTTTGTACAGCCGACTTCAATATAAGTTATTAAGAATAACTCAAAAACTATTGGTCTGACCTTGATCAAATTCATATGGGACCACACAAGAAGTATCAGCTTTCATATAAAAAAAGAATCATCGAAATCGGTCCACCCAGTAAAAAGTTATGAGGTAACGTAACGTCGAATTGAGTATCGTCTCCTTTTTGGAAGTCGGCAGACAAATACACAATATTCGAATAACCAAATTTCTTAAATAATTGATTATAATAATAATAAGAGATTTTTTTATTACAATATTTTAAAAGCACAGAATAAATAATAGTAGTACCTACTAAAAGTAAGTAGTATCAATTTTTTTGTCATGGGTGACATTTTCATGGTTTTCGAGGGTGCTGAAGCCGATAGTGCTGTCGAAATGTAAATCCAGGATGGCAGCTGAATTAGGTACCAATTTTTTCATCATGGGTGTCATTTTCATGGTTTTCGAGGGTGTTGAAGCCGATAGTGCTGTCGAAATGTAAATCCAAGATGGCGGCTGCAATAGATATCAATTTCTTCATCTTGGGTGTCATTTTTATGGTTTTCGAGGGTGTTGAAGTCGATAGTGCTGTCAAAATGTAAATCCAAGATGGCGGCTGCAATAGGTATCAATTTTTTCATCATGGGTGTAATTTTCATAGTTTTCGAGAGAGTTGAAGCCGATAAGGTTGTCGAAATGTAAATCCAAGATGGCGGCTGCAATAGACATCAATTTTTTTCATCATGGGTGTCATTCTCATGGTTTTCGCGGGTGTTGAAGCCGATAGTGCTGTCGAGATGTAAATCCAAGGTGGCGGCTGCACTATATCAATTTTTTCATCATGGGTGTCATTTTCATGGGTTTCGAGGGTGTTGAAGCCGATAGTGCTGTCGAAATGTAAATCCAAGATGGCGGCTGAAGTAGGTACCAATTTTTTCATCATGGGTATCATTTTCATGGTTTTTGAGGGTGTTGAAGCCGACAGTGCTGTCGAAATGTATTTAAACTACTTTAAAAAAATCCGTATAATCATGATATACGTAATTTTTTTAATGCGCTTAAGGCATGCCCAATTGGATTTACCAATATTTTTTATTCATTTCTGTTATCACAAAATGTGAGAACATTCGCACTATACGAGACCACCGGTCTTATGGTCCATCCATCACACGATAGTAAATCTTTCTAATTAAATAACAAATAACTCAACTTAATAAGCGTCATGGCTCTACGTGTTACGTGTTAACATTTATGATCAGCACATAAGAAATTATTGATTTTAAAAGTAATATTGATATAAACTTTGTAAGTATGTAAAAAGTAACAATCGGATGCGGCCTACCTTCAGCAGTGGAATTTAATAGGCTGTAACGGTAACGATATAATCACTACAGTGCAGCTGGTTAGATGTCACTCCAAACAAGGGATGGAATGACTCGGGGTTCGGTTCAATGTACAGGTGTTCATTAACATGCCACTAGGTTTCGCCAGGCAGACCTTGTTATTACGCTATTTTGTTTTTTCCTCGTAAATATCAGGTCTAGGTAAGGTAGTAAGGTGAGCATTAATAAAGCCGTTTAGTGGTTCAATTTTTGTGATGCGGTACTGCCGGGACAGTGCTGCATTTAAATAGTGGAAAGCTACTTATTTTTTTTTATTTTACTGGTGTCATAAAATAAGGGGATTTTCCTTTTTCCTAAAATGCCGCCTCTAAATACATAGGGTTGTCGTTGATTAAACAAGTAAATCGAGAAGACAGTTTTAATAAAACATTTGTTTAATAAAACAGTTGTCCGGTGTAAGTACGAGTACTCGCGCCCTAAGGGTTCCGTATAAACGTAATGTATGTTGATTGCTTCCTTGGTCTCGTGGTCGTAAGGGCTAAACCAGGGACCCCTGGTCTCTCCAGTCGTGTCCGATTGCCGTCCCATCGGAGTATGAGAGTGTGAGCGTAGATCGTGCACCTGTGTTTACGCACACACTTGCACTTTAATTACTATAATCTTTGACTATAATTTTGTGCGAAGATGGCTAGCTAGTATCTGTTAAAAGTTAAAACTGACCACAGTGACCGATATTCGGTCTGAAGTACGTTATCATTACGTTTGTAGGTAGGTTCATTTATCGCGGGAATTATAGGTTAGGTAAGCAACGAGCATTACTCTAACGAAAAGGTAAGTCGGATTGAAGAACAAACTAAATTTTGTAGTGAAAAAATGTTTTCTCCCTTACATCGGTGTACATCATGGTCGATGCTCCAATTGCAAATATAAGCTAGTAATCACAAAAAAAAATATTTTTTATATGATCGGATTTTCGGATTACCTTTCCTTGTGAGGTGAAATCTTGCTTCTTGTCAAATTTCATAATTGTACTCGTATACCAACGCGAAGTAATAAGCTAAAGGTTTTGATAAGCTTGGCAGTATCAAGATATGTGACATAACTGACGTTATCACCTCCAAGAAAAATGTTAAAAAATACTATAATAATAAGTATTTATGGAACAAGCACGAGAGTTACTCGACTCCAGATTCAGTATTTCCTTCATAAGGCCATGTATATGCTTTTACAACAAAGGCCCCGAAAATATGCCGGATATATTATATTAAACAGTTTAAAAATTTTAATAAGCAAAAGTTATTATACAATTAACAAATTACATGTTTGATAATCACGATTGTGTTGTATTATATTGTAATTTAGGTTTCTTACTAGCTCTCCCCAGTGCAGACGTGTGTTGTCCGAACCAGTGAACAATCAATAATGACTTTTAATAAATATTCTATATTAAATAAACGTCCAGTTTATTCAATTCGATTCTGTTCAGTTCTGTACTTTTCCGTTAAATTTTATTTTGTCTACTTTATTCAAATATATTCTACTCCATTCTATCCTATTCTACTATATTCTCTTGCCAACATACGAACGTTTTCGTTTCGTCAAACATTAAAATCGATGATCGCTTCTTACTTTCCGGATTTTATATGAAATTCAAACGCTTTTTTCTTAATATTTAAGTAAAAAAAAAGATGACTTGGAAAACCATAACATATATTTTATTCCATATTATATAATTATATATCTACATATAAATTTGTATATTTAATAAATTAATATTAAAACGTTAAGTATAAAATTTACAGAACTAATAATTACGATCATTTCCAGGATTGCTTAATTCTAAAACATTTACCAAATTATACAAAACAAAACAGTCTATTTATTATAAATTATATGACTATTTTACGAAGGCTTTCTCTATTAAAATCAGTTAAATCAGATTTTGCCAACAATCAAATAATGCGACATTTGATATACATATCAGCAAATGTTTAAGAGTAAATAATTAAATATTTTCTTACACATACAGGCTTGTTTTTTTTTTCAATATGTAAATGTACGTGATCAAAGCCAATAACAGATTTACTGTATTATTTTATGACACATAAATAGTTTTTAACACATCATTTCAATTTGTACCGATAATATTTTTAAACAGATCATTTGAAATCCTTAACGAAAATGTATTTATATAAAATGTTTTGTGATGTGAATTTACACGGTCGTTCTATAAATATAAAATGTCTAAGCTATGGTATATCTCGTAAGATCTCTACCGGAGGGACGCTTAGACCTGTATCTTCCATACAGTTTACGATGCCGACAACATCATTTTGTGGATGTGTCTTAACCCTTCGGAGATTCTTCTTTCTTCTAACCTCGCCGATCTTTTTCTCTAGTATCCTCCTGAAATTATAAATTGATTAGTAAACGTTTTTTTAAACATAAACACTCACGAGACTACGGACTTCCATTTGGCACGATCCTGACACACCTTTCTCGCCTCCTTTTCATCCATATAAGTATACCTACACATACACGCTCATCGGTTAAGGGTACTCCTAATCTGGCCCATTTTCAATATATTGCCGATTTGGTCGATAAACCTTCGTCTAGGGCGTTCCTTCCCGACTCTGCTTTTCACTTCTGTAAAATAAATTTGCTTTGTCACCCTTTCTTTGTTCATTCCTTTTACATGATCAAATCACCGAAGCATTCCTTTCTTAATCCTTGTCACAACGTCATGTTGCAAACCACATTTTTTCTCTTATCACATAATTTCCCACCCTGTCGTTCAAATTCAGCCCTAGCATACTCCTTAATGACGGCATTTCTACAGCATTATCTTACTCTCGTGCTTCTTCTTTTCATAATAGCGTATAAAGCCCCATTCACTCTATTTCCTGCGTTCACTCGTCGTTCTATATCCTTATCATATCTACCATCCCTGCTAAATACACATCACAAATATACAAAGTCATCCACTTGCTTAATCAACTCCTCTTCTATTCTTATTTTACATAACGTTTTACTTTCTTCTCTTTCAAAAACCATCTTTCGTCTTACTTTCATACTTACGTTCACTTTCATACCCCTTTCTTTTAATGACCAGTTCATTATTGTAGCCATCATTTGCAACTCTGCTGCCGACGATGCAAATATGACTTGATCATCGGTGTGTATAAAAGGCATTTGACGGTTAACGCACCCATTCTCAACCCACATTCTTCAACTTTCAAAGGTTCCAAACAACTGTCCATAAATAGGTTAAACAGCCACGGGGAAGCCACACAGCCCTGTCTGACACCTTTTCAGATGCCAATCCAGTCCAAGTAGACCCCGTTAATCCTGACACAAGCACTAGAGTCCCTATAAAGAGACCTTAATGCCTGTATCAAACCAGCACTCAACCCAAATGAGTTCAATGTTTGCCATAACACATTCCTGTTCACTCTGTCGTAAGCCTTTTCCAAGTCCATTAACGCACAAAAAACTTTCTGGTTTTTGGCCAAAAACGTCTCCGCAATCATGCGCATGGAAAAGACTTGATCCATACACCCCATTGCCTTTCTAAATCCAGCTTGCACATCCCAAATTTTTCCATCTGTTTCTTCCATAGCTCTTTCAATTAACACCTTAGCACACGGTACTTTTTACAGTCCTGCTGTGACCCTTTTCCCTTATATATTGGGACTATAACGGCTTTGCACCAGTCTTCCGGTAGCGGGTTCAGTTTCTAACATAAATTAAACAAGGTGTACAGCAGGCCTGCCGCCACTCCCTCTCTAGCCCTTAGCATTTCGAGTGATACGCTATCATAGCCGGCAGCCTAACCTACTTTCATGCTTTTCATTGCTTTCATTATTTCATCTACACTTAACTCCCTACCTCTCTCTACTTCTTTCGGAACTACTATTTCACTTAATTCAGACGGCTCTTCACTTATAAACTGGCTTTCAAAGTATTCCTTCCATCTCTTTAAACTCGAAACTTCGTAATTCGGCATACATAAATTGTTTTAAAAAAATCACAAACATCTGTGTCCTTTTTATCTTTTAAATTCAAAATGTGTGGTATTAGATTATTTTAACTAATTTTACTGCACACTCACACATTCGTTAGGGTCAATCGATAGCCAAAAACGTTGTTGCCCACAAATCACATTCAATTTGGGATAATTTTAAATAAAAGTAGAAGCCTTATTTACTCGTATTTGCAAAAACTGCAATAAAGGTATATCGTTATTTATATATTTGAACTTAAGTTTAAAATTTGGCTACTCTTTGAAATATAATATTCTATTTAATTTAACTACATTAAGAAACCCTTAACTTTAGTTAGTCATAAACAAACGCTACTAAAAATTTTAAAGAAAGTTCTTCGAATCGACTACCACCAGATATTTTTCCGGACCGATACGACTTAGGCACTTTCAAGAAATGAGCGTACTCTTTTTTAAAAGGCCGGCGACGCATCTGCAATTCTCCTGGTGTTTCAGTTGTTCATGGACGGCAGTAATCACTTACCATCAGCTGACCTATATGCTCGTTTGCCCCCTCGCCTTTAAAAAAATATGTAAGTCTATAGTTCTCGATAATCTCTCCTATAAAAAAAAATATAAATTTATAGTTCTCGTCAATCATACAAAACAAACGTACTTTACTAGTTAAAATTAAAAAAGTCACTAATAGTATGTCGCAGGAACATGGGCTTTTCATGTGTAAAAGAAAGAGTTCAAAATTTTAGAAAGATGGCGGTATAACTTTTTCCGGACCGGTGACCGAGAGCAGCATCAAAGATGCGAGAAGTCTGTTACTGCCATCGACAATCTACAAATATTAAGGCTAGTCAGCCAAGTCCAGCGGACTTTTACTAGTAGATGTCGATGACGACGACAGTGATGAGGACGCCATCAAAAAATGTAGGCTTCTAACTTACTGCTGCCGGCAGTCGATAAGTACTCCCAAGATAAAAACGACTGCTATGGCGATAATGACGACCACGGTCACGCCTAATATTGCAGCCGCTGTTAAAGCTGGAACCTCTTCTTGCATCGTCGATATTGATATGTTTGGATCAGCTGTTGAGTCCAATAAATCTGTAAATTGTAGCCCTTATTGGATCATAATTGCTTTATGTAAAAAAAATTGAAGGGGTGTTTTAACAATGTGACTGGTAAGTAAGATGAATTATTTGTATTCTGTGGAATATTTCTATTGTGTTCTCTTTTAGTTGGGATACATAAATACTTATAAAATAAAAATATATAAAGATACCAGCTGGCCATGCAGACGTTGTTCTGTTCTGACCTTTTGTCCTATAAAAAATCCTTAAATTCGTAATAAAAAATATTGAGGGTCACTTATCGGATAAAAGGCCAAAAATTTGGTCCAACTTTTGAGATATCCTATCTCTCAAAATGGACCAAACTGCACACAGTGTGCAAAATTTCATTGAAATCAGTTCAGTAGTTTAGGACTTCATCGCGAACAAACAATGTGATACTTAATTTTTATATATAAAAAGGTATTAACCCTTTCGCTGTCTCGTGCACTACATATTAGGTCATTGCTATTGTCTTACTATTGTGTCTAAAAACCGGACAGTTAAAGTGTTAACAAAATAAATTCCTTATATAGAATAATACATACTGACTGACGGCTGCGTGGCGCAGTGGCATAGTAATGAGTTGATGCGCTGGGGGTCGCGAGTTCAAATCCCACACGGAACAAGTATTTATATGGCCTATAAATAATTGTTCCGGGTGTGGATGTTTGACCTCGTGCAATTTATGTTTATAAACTGTCACCACGGTACAGGAGAAAATCCTACTGTGGGGGTAACGTTTTATAAATAAAAAAAATAAATACTAGAATAAATGCAATAACATATACATAATTAAATAAATAGATAAACCAGACGAAAACTCTTATTATAATTATTCATTCATTAACAGCCCATCGAAAATCCACTCCTGAACGATAAAGGTGATATTAGTTATAGCATAGTTGCCACGCTTGCCACGTGGCAGGCGGGTTAGCCTAACCGAAGGTTTTTTAATGATCAGGACTATGCTTCTATCCATCTCCTGTTTGTTTCCCTCTGTCGCTACTTACGATGATATGGAGTAGGGGATTATTTTACGCCGTCACTACACGGTAATTATTATTTTGCACTTAAGCAATATGGCAGATTCTATTCTGCTCAGTAACCCTACTAAAATAAGAGACCTGTTAAAATTAAATATTTATATATAGGACGTAAATTTTTTACTTAATTAGGTATATTCTTACCTCCATCATTCCAATTTGCGCTTTTTGTAATTGCTTGTTCCATATCTACTTTTTACTGATAATATTTCCGCCAGCTGATGTGCCTGCATGAATAAATTAATGATATTTCTTAGTAATCATGTAAGTAATTAAATTTTGTGATTGTATTTTTAACGTGAAATTAAATGATATCATTCTAGAATAATGTCTATAAAACGGCAGCGAAAAGAAGGCAAAAGTAATTAGAAGTGCCTATATTTTATCTACATTTTTAAAGTATCCGCAGGTACTTTATTTACTCGTAGCAAAACAGTAGCAAACAGTGGAATTGTCTAGTTTTCTTTCCATCTGTCATAGACATTTTTCTCAGACATCTCGGTTCAAAACGCTTCAAAAGGCTGTCACCCGTCATTATCGCCAAAATAATTGCTTAAAATAATCCGAAAAGCTTAAGATTTGAAGAAATTGGAGTAAACTCCAATTGGTAACAGTCTCTCATCCGTTTCTATCGCCAAACATCGTTAAGAGACAATATACGAGTACTAACAGGCTGTGAGGCATTCCATTTTAATGGCACGGCATCCATGGGCTGCAGTTGCCACTTACCTAACGTGGACCGAGACCGACTAACGGTCCACGTTAGGTAAGTGGCAACTGCAAGTTCATCATTTTAATTAAAAAAATAAAGTGAAATTCCCAGGAATAATTTTGCAAGCCTTAATGGGGCCCTTTTACATAATAGTTACGGCCGAAAACTAAGAAAACTAAAGTTAACCGCTAAAACAACATAGAATGTCAAGAATTATTTTGCATATTATTTTGCATAATTTAATTCTGTATCCAATGGAAGTGCGTAATACTTATACTTATTTTATATATTTCTTAATTTTTTTTACAGCCTATATACGACCCACTGCTGGGCAGAGGCCTCCTCTCATTACTGAGATAAATAAATCAATTGTTATCCTAAGATAGCGACCTACGAGTATAATAGGCGAGTATGCTCCTCAGTTTCATCGTCGGTCAAATATTCTACGAGTACATTATTATCTTTATATCTGTATATATCCAAAAATTACCCATGCGAAGCCGGGGCGGGTCGCACTGATATATATATATATATATAATATGTAACAAAATATATACAATATGTAACAAAAACCCTGTGGTTCCTGTTAAGTACGTTATCAGGATCATTAATCAAACCAATAGAAATAACTTTTTTTAAAACTCGAACAATATTTTTTTTATTCTATTTAAAAAAATAATTGTGTGCAAATTATAAGTGGTTTATTACCTCTACATTGTCTGGGGAGTAAGAGGATTGTCAAAGACCCCGCTTTACTTAGCTTTAGCATCGGCTAGTGTCTGTACGATGTAATAAAACCACATAAAATAAAAAAAAATAAAAAAAAAATATGGTCGAGTTTAAAAAAAAACGTTATTTCTATAGGTTTGAATTATGGAGTGTAGAGTACCAAGGAGAACCATCTTATAAGGGGCGAAGGTTGAAAAAGTGTCCTACTATTTACTGAAAATAGAGGTTCCAAAACCTACCACAATAGCGTCTGAAAAACTAGTTAATTTTTATATAATATAAAAAGATAGTTGTTGTGAACGGAGTGAAGTCAGATGAGTAAAATGCCAGTATACAAAATCTCAACTATTTACGTATTACAAAACCAAGCAGATTGGTCGGTTCTTGTTTATTTCTCCATCTTATTCTAATTACTTTTGGCGCTTTTTTTTTAATTTATCCTATGCTACCACCCTTATTGGACACGTTTTTAGGGACACTTTTCATATATAGAGATGATCTTCCTTCTCTCTACACTCCATAGTTTGAATATTGATCCTGATAACGTACTTAACGGGAATCACAGGGTTTCTGTTACATGTTGTGTGTATATATATACAGTAAAACTCGCTTAGTACGAGTACGATCACGTTCAATACGATTTCTCGTACAATACGCCATTTTATGTCAGTCGCTGCAACTCGAGGCATGTTTTCATACATTTTTAACACGCTTAATACGATTCGTCATCCCGTCTAATACGCCATCTGTGCAACACCCGAGCCGAGCCGAGTTGCATTATAAAGTAGTACCATTTTAAAGAATAGACAAGAAATTAACGAAAAATACAGATTGGGAGGTGTGAAGAGAAAAAAGCAAAAGGTGGGAAAGTTTGATCAATTAGAGAAAGTTTTAGTGAAATGACTTCATCAAGCACGAGCTTTAAAACTGCCCATAAGTGGCCCCATATATGCGAAAAAGCGCGTAAAATTGCTGAAAGCATACAAATCACAGATTTTACCACTTCAAATGGATAGATCGTTTTAAAAATCGTCACGGCATTGTGTATCGTCAAATCACTGGGGAATCGGAGATAGTGGCAAAACAAGATGTTGATACATGGATAGCACAATTTCCTGCATTATTAAAAAATTATGAACCGCGAAACATTTTTAACGCAGACGAATTTGGTTTATTTTATAAATTGATGCCAGATAAATCGTATGTCTTCTAGGGAGAAACTTGCCATGGTGGCAAAGCAATTAAAGAGAGACTCACTAAGGATAGTGAGTCTCTCTTTTGAATTCTGATGGGTCGGAAAAGTTACGTTTACTAGTCATTGGTAAAATCCACGTTGCTTCAAAAACGTGAAATCGTTCCCTGTAATATGATGCACAATCTTGAGCTTGGATGATCGGCCTTCGTTTTATTAACTGGTTAAAAGCTTTAGATGATCAGATCCAGATTAAATGTAGACGCATAATTCTCTTCATTGATAACTGCCCCGCTCACCCTAAAGATGTTGAACTAAAGAACATCACGCTTGTTTTCTTACCTCCGAATGCGACAAGCAAGTTACGTATAATTTTTTACCTATAATTCAATACCTACACAATATTTGTAAATGATGTTTTATTTTCCCTATCCCGCATAAGACGCTTTCCCGCTTAAGTCGCGATTTTGGCTGGGTCCCTTCAAAATCGTCTTAAGCGGGTCTTACTGTGTATATATATATATATATATATATATATATATATATATATAAATATATATACAACATTCTTAAATTATCTATCCTATATATTATATCGGATAGTATATCAGATAGATAGTTTCAAAAGGTCAGAACCAAATCATAAAGGTTCACTAGCCATAACAGTAGGACCTTAAGAATTAATGATTATAATTTGACAAACTCATGCCATTACTGTATTTTATAAATGATTTAACAAAAACACTTCCAAGAAAATTTAATAATTTATGACGAAAAGCAATTAAGATTCATAGATAAGCTTCAGAATTTGATTTTGTACACTTTATCAATGATAATAATGCTCTGACGACTTGGCTTTGTGTTTGTAACAGTAGTCGGCATCTAATCAATTAGATTTTAGGATTGATACTTAAACGTGAAGCATATCGAAAGTAAAAAAGTGAAGAATTACTCTGTAGATTACATACTAGTAAAATTATTTGGATTTTATAAATAGATGTCCTATGTATATCTTATCTACCATACCATACCATACGAGACGGCACGTATGCAATCGAAAGAACAGATGTAGTTATTATAGGTATAGGCTGTAACTTTGTTACTTTTCATTCGTAAACAAATGTATCGTATTTTAGTTTCCCATACTGTTTTACATACCATACATAAAGCATACTATTACAGAATATCAAAAGTCCACTGAGGAACACAGAACTCCCTTACCGTTTGCCCTTATTTTTGGCATTTTGTTATATATGCATAGTTGGCTCGCTTGCCAATCACAGTTTTTTTTATTATTTTGAGTTGTTATTAAGAAGACGATGATTATTAAGACGATACATGTGGTAGAGCCATGTTGCACCTATATTAGTAAGTATAGCTGTAGCACGAATGGGTCGGCTCGACCGGGGAAGGACCACGCTCTCACAGAATACCAGCGTAAAATAGCAGCTTTATTAAGTTTATTTTATTAATACTGCTGTGTTTCGTATGGTGAGTGTAGACAAATGGAGACCTATTTTACTGGAAAAGAGGCATTCCAACTTAGTCCTAACGGGAGACAACGCATCTGCATTTTGATTCGCAAACGAGGATAGATGTCGATGTCTATAGGTCACAGCAACCACTTACCATCAGTGAACTGTGGGCTCGTTTGTCACCATATAGATACCATAGAGAAAGAAAAGATGCTGCTGCCCATCACCTGTGTTTCATTTCCCTCTGTCGCCTTTTACAGCACCCACGGGATGATATGAGGTATTATTCTATTTCACGAAAAAGTTTTCACTTTAGTTGTTGTTAGCCGTGCACATACACATTGTGTAAGTGTGCGTAGGCCTTGGGAGCGCTACTCCCGAGCGCCCGCAGCCTACGAACACTAACACAATGTGTATGTGCACGGCTAAAAACAACCAAATTCAAAACTTCATCGTGAAATAGAATAACTATAGTGGATTCTCTTACGCCCCTACTACACGGTGACGGCGGCGGAAGGTCTAATTCGTCCGCCAGTCCGCCACTACACGGCGGAAAATCATAGCATAACTCATAATCTGAGCATAACTCAATTACGGAAATAGAAATAAATGGTTTTGACTTTTATTCGGAGATAAATTAAATTTGCCTGTCTACAAAGATTATATACATATTTATATGTAGACAGGCGGGTTAGTGATAAGGCTGAATTCCATTACGACTTTTGGGTTTAGTATTTTTAGATGGATTTTCCCCATCAATTAGTTGTCAGTCTCGTAGCAGCTGTGTTACAGTTGGCATATCTCCCCATAAAATATAATAGATATCTAATAAAAATTGACTATATAGTGACGTTGTAAGAATATCCACCATTCCATATCGTCTTATGGGTGTCGTCTGAGGCTACGAAGGGAAACTGAAACAGGAGATGGGCAGCAGCATCTTCCTGATAACAACACAAAATAATTAAAAACTGCAATTGGAAACCCGCCTGCCTAGCGTGACCACTATGGCAAAATCCCCGCTATGAAGCAATCTATGGGGGAGGCCTATCAGCAGTGTACTTTTATAAGCTGTAATGGATGTACGGGTAATGGAAAGATTTATTCATTTATCTATATATACGAGTAAATAAAGAGGATGTCCTGAGTGATTGACTCATCTATCAACGCATAGCCAAAACCGTTAGACCTAAACAAATATGGAGAGTAGCCGTCTTTTATAACGTAGACATCCACCAATAAAGGATTTTGGAAAATTCAAGCCCTAAGTGGGTTAAATATGGTGTTACAGTTTATACAAATGTTTTTATTTTACCGAGCGATCGACTCGAAACTTACTGAAAGTACTCTGTAAATAAAATAAATGTTTTGTGATTTCTTGCAGTCAATTATATTACACAAAGAATTGTTTATAACGAACGAGTCAGAAGGAGGTGTTTTATAAAATGGTATAATTAAGTTAAAAAAATAAAATAAAATAATAGTGGCAAGCAGTTCCACAAGGTAACAGCTTTAACATAAAATATTTTATTGAAAGAGGAGGATGAATGTACTGGAGAACGAAGAGAAAATTGATATAGTAGTTTTAACTATTCGCAAGTAGAGTCTATTAGTAGTTAGACTGTGTCGAAAGGCCTTAGTCTAACTTAAAATCTGCGATCATTATTATACCGAAGTATGAGTTATTATTTAATTTTTGATATTTAGCTTGAGCTCTCCGTATAATACGATATGATAATAAGCGTTGGTCACTGTGAGGACGTTACAACTTGGACGCGCGTAACACCGCGCTGCGAAAAGCTAGTTGTTATATAAAAAACAAGTTATTATTACTAGCCGAAGAATTAATGCGTAGTTACTACGAAGGTTTAAAAAGCTAGCATGTAATAATAAATATAATTTTTTTATTAAAACAGAAAACAAAGTATTTTCTTTGAACACGACAGTCTTATCTTTTTTAATCACCTGCGGCGGCCATTAGCTGCGGCATACAGTGAGTCATAAACTACGCAAGCAATCTTCCGTAAAATAAGTAAAATTTTCCTACGTGTAAATATTTGATGACGATAACGTTGCAAAGATTTCGACATTTTCGTTATATGATAATTTAAATAAACTAGGCATCATCACTTAAACTGTATGTTTTAGTTGTTATTCGCAAGATGTTGCTGCCCATTTCCTAGTTGGTTTCTCTGTCGCTTTTTATGGAAAGGGAAAAATGGACAAAATGGTGTGATGGTTTCGTTTACCCCGCTACAATACGGCACTATTTAGTGTGAGGCACTCGTATTAAGATTATGTGTAAGGAGCAGAGTTTTTCGGGGCAATAGGTTTTAAAATCGGAATTTCCTTAAAATAACTGAAAATATAAAAGGTAACTAACCTGCTAGAAGTAAAAGCGAGTAGTAGCAATGATCTAAAGTGTAGCCTATTCCCCTCATATGCACTGTGCGTAACTTATACGAAACAGGTAAATAAATGTAGTCAATAAATTATTTTAAAATGATTAAACTTGTCACTATTCTATTATACATTCCGGAAAGTGTGAGCAGGAATGACATGTTTTAATTCTTCACCCTTCCAGCATCTCGTTACTAACTCGGCGAGTTTCCACCCCATTGTCAACACATTCCACACATACGAACTAATTGTCTTTCGTAATGCAGCAAACGAGTGGAATAATTTCACCAGCGTCTATCTTTTAGTGCGATCACAATCTGAATTCTTCAAAGCAAGAGTGAATAGGCCTACTTACGCTAAAACAGTACAATTTACGATCTACGGATCCATTACCAGCAAGTGGGATCGAAGTCAAGCACCGACTTATGATAAGTGAAAAAAAAAAAACAGGATAATCATTGTTGTGTCTTAGTCGACAGCGAAACAATTACCCTGATAACACATTGTCTGTGACAGCTATTGTATTTTTATTTCAAAGAAACAAAGTAAGAAGACAGATGATAACATCTTTGTCGCTCTCGCCTATTGAGTCATGTGGCACGTTTTTACACGAAAAATTATATTTGTTTTGAAATCTACCAACACGCATTGAATTTAGAAGTCTAATTGGACGTAGTTACACAAAAAAGATTCAAATCACAGTCGCGTCAAAAATGAGTTATGTATTCAAAATAACCCCTAGGATCTACTCTTTCATAGAATGAAAAAACCCCAACAAAATCTCAGTCAATAGAGAGAAAGACTAGAAGTATCTTAGTGTGAAAGAAACTTCTAGAAGACGTCTAAGGTCAATATTGCAAAAGTAGCTTTATACACCAGCTGTGCAAATATTTCTCGCCCTTTGTCGTATCTCCTCAGTTTCAAGGCACTCCCCTTGTTGCCTCAGCCAGTATTGGAATCCTCGGTGTCGACATATCGAGTGACGTGCAGTTTTGTGGTCACTTGGAAGAGAAGGCCAAATTGTCCTCTAAAAAGCTTGGCGTGCTCAGCAGAGCGGGACAGTATTTCATGCCGGCACACCGCTTGCAACTTTACAAGGCACAGGTTCTGCCTCACATGGAATACTGCTCCCATCTCTGGGCAGGAGCTCCCGAGTGCCAGCTACTTCCACTTGACCGCATCACAGGAATATGAATTTGTTGTGAAAAGTGACCATTTCAAAATCTACAACAGTATGATATACAATAAAAATTCGTCGTCTAAACTAATTTAAAAAATTACCGTTTTACTAGCATTTTGTAATCTTTTGGTTGTGGATTGATTTCTGTTGAAATAAACTTCCGGTTTCCACTCGGTCTATGAATATAAATTTGTCATCAGAACAATTATTTAAGTTTTGGTAACAGATTAGTTTTTATGGTCAGTAAAAATCAGATTTCATTTTTGACTCAATCGGTCGGTGCTACAATATATTCCTAGCTCAAGAGCGTTGTCTTATAACGAATGAAGGTAGGGAGCCCCTAATTCTTATCTTAACATTTAGTATAGGGAGTTTATAATAAAGATTAAACAAATAAAAATTATCAATAGATTATTGTTATTATCTATATATACACAAATAAATAAAGTTGAAGTGTCTGTTTGTAATGTCAAAATTATAGCTTTTTACTCAATGCATATGAAAATGTACGTTACTTATAACAAAAATACAATTTAAAAAAAATTGCCTGTCTGTTTGTTCCGGCTAATCTCCGAAATGGCTAAACCGATTTTGACGAGACTTTCAATGGCAGATAGCAGAAGTTATAAGGAGTAACTTAGGCTAATTATATATTAGAAAAAGAATTAGGGTTCCGCGCAACATAATTAAAACCCTAAATTGGCAGGCATTTAAACTGGCAGATAGCTGATGTCATAAGGAGTAAAAAAAAGATTAGGCTTAGACTACTTTTATTTTAGAAAATGAATTGGGTTCCTCGCAAAAAAATTAAAACCCTAAATTACACACGGGCGATGTCACGGGGAACAGCTAGTACATGAATAAAATTTTAAGGTGATGTCGTAATGTTTTGAACCTACCCACTAGATAAATTTAAGACATAATTATCATTAAATGGGTAAATTACCTTTATCTATTATTAGGTGCAACATAATATTCTCTCTTTTATCTACGACCAAAAGAATTAAGACAATATTTATTCGTTTTGTTTTATAGCATAGGGTGACAAACGAGCACACAGTCCACCTGATGGTAATTGGTTGCTGTGACCCATAGACATCTACATCTATCCTCAATAAAAAATCAAAATGCAGATGCGTTGTCACCCGTAAGGACTAAGATGGAATGCTTCTTTTCCAGTAAAAAAGATCTCCGGTTCTCTACACTCACCATACGAAACACAGCAGTGTTAAGCTGGTATTTTACGCTGGTATTCTGTGAGAGCGTGGTCCTTCCCCGGTCGAGCCGACCCATTTGTCCTACAACTATACTACCATTATAGCTGTAGCATGGCTCTACCACGTATAAAATTCATATATAATATTCAAAATTCATGTATAATATTCAGAACAAATAATAGTACGTACTGTAGTCTATCTTTTGCATGAAGCAGTTGCGTTCACTTTTCTATCGTTAGTTCGGTTATAATTGCTTCAGTAGCCTTTAAAATTAAAAATGAAATTATTAGTAATTGTTAACTTCATAACAAATCAACGTTCAATGCCATTGATTTTAAAATACTTTTCTAAATCGTGCTAATCGTAGCAGGCAACTTTCGATAACTAAATTTATTAAACAATGATATAATATAATATCATGATTGCAATTCATTGGAATTTTATACAGCAGTTATTGCAATGTAATTGTATTTAGCATAGTTATTGTAATTTATTTTTTGTTGTGAATCATCTCTGCTAGTTAAATTTGTTAATTATAAAAATATTTACTGTTATAATTTTATCATTAATTCAACGTTTGATAAGCGCGGGAAGTACCTACCTACGTTAAAGTTTTCGAGTGGTCACTTATCAACTTATCATCTTATCAATAATGTTTTGAGCGGATTTGTGTGTGGATTTGAGGACTTAACATATTCGCTTATGGATCATTTCAAGTGGGTCAAGAGCGAGTCACACTCACGTGCCCGGAAAACGGCAACGTCAAGCAGATTCAAAGTGACCTCCAGCGCCCAATTGTTCAAGCATTCACATACAAAAATAAAATAATATATATACAAGCATTTCTATTAAGAAAATAATTTGTTTCAAAATAATTAACAAAACTATCAATACTACAATACCAGCACGTATAAGTGCGCCGTTGGGTATGTTCAATCGATTTAGTTAAAACGCAACAAACAGGAACAGGTAGATTTCCACGAACTTACATAAACAAGGCGAAGAATTGTGACCGGTCCGCGCTCACAGAAAAAAAAAACTAGATTGACGACTAAAAAAGGTACTAAGTACTGTGGCACTATTAATAATATCACAAAACGGCAAATGAAATAAAGTTTTGTTTTAAATATATGCAATTTGGCGCCGGTTTATGGCGCATGCGCAGCGCTCCGCGGCGCGTCTCTTACTGTCGGATTGCTATGTATGTACTAGTAACTAGTAAGATCTCCTTACAAGCCTTCGTGTTTGTCCAAGCATTCTCTCGACTCAGTATCCTAACGTGCGCTTGTTTAAATTCAGAATTAATGTCACCCACAAAAAGAAAACACACAATTCTTTACGGTCCATTGAACTTATATACTAGGTTTACACATAGTTTTAATAATTTGAACGTATTTATGTATACGTACTATAGTACTATCTATTATATATTCTATGACGCAAAGGTTCCAGGGTTCCACGCATGAAAAAAGAAGCTATCGCAGGAGATCCGCCCCCTTTGTAGCTCACAATACGCATCGAATAACACTGATAAGGTTTATCCGTCTGCTATGTTCTGCTAATAACGACAATTAGATAAACAATAAAAATAGTCACATTCGTAGATTTCATGGAGCTACGCAGAAATAAATAATATCTATGTACGTACATATTCTGAGCATTGTAGATATTAATATAATTTAAAAAAGCTACTATTATCATCGTTTGATTTTACTTATCATATGATAGCAGTTTCTTGCCTTAGCTAACGTTTTTAAATACTGTCCCATTGATGTCCACGTTTTAATTTGATGTATGTACAGATTAATGGTTATAATGGTATTGACATTTATCTACAAACAAAAATACCTAAATAAATGAAGAGATAAAAAAAAATATATCAATTGATTTATCTTTCTGTCACAAGTTCATTGACAACGCTGAACAAGAGACTCGTGATGAGCTGTTAAATTCTTAAAAGTTGTTTTTATTTCAACTATATACAACATACGTATTAAGCTTTCAAAGTGTATTTTTACAACTTCTGCCAGACTGATTATGACTATATATTAAACCATTTATTAAAAATCATAGCACAGATTTACAAGTGACCCGCATAACGTCTTTAAACAAGTTATTCAATCAAATATCAAAAGGACAATTAACATCCAAATAATGTAGCAGTAACATGATTATAGTTAATAATTTCTTATGTTTACGCGAACACTACACATTTAAACATAACTAGTTTTTGCGGATATTATCGCTTTTATATTCCTGACGTTTCGAGCACAAGAACACTACGAGCACGCCGAAGATTAGTCAGTTTTTACCATCAGTCAAGTGTTATATTTCCTCTGCAACACGCAGGAGTGTACAAAATTGATTGTGAATATGGTCTCTCTGATATAGGACAAACTAAAAGACCAATAAAAACCCGCGTTAAAGAACACATAGCTGATGTAAAGAATCGACCCTCCGGGAAGTCTGCAGTCCGTGAACACGCACAGTATTTCCCCTGTCACTAGATCAGATTTGATAGACCACAAATCCTCGCTAAAGAGCACCGTATCATTCCAAGAATCATTAGTGAAGCTATTGAAATCAAAAAACATCCTAATGTCAATATAAAAGGTGGCTGGGTGCTACCATCTGATTGGGATCCTATAATTAATAATATTAAATCCCAACCCAAACATACAACTGCAAGACTTCAAGATACTGTAGATTCATACTGCGTAGATCGGACCAAAAATTAATCATTTTAATCTGGAGGTAGCCGTGGTTGATTATGACATTGGGACATCGAACACCTCAGTCGGCCCTGTGACCTAGGGTAAAGGGCTCAAAACGTTGGGAATATAAAATAAGTTAAGATACGCAATAAAACCCGTAAAAACTAGTTTCATTTAAATAGTTTCACTCGTTATCTTCACCGCTACTGCCCTGCCCTTAATAGTAGATACCTATATTAGATTTTACGACACAACGTTGTACATTGAATTGTCTTGACAAAGCTAACTCGATGGCTTTCTTCTCTTAATTATTTATTTATTTGTATGTATCTCCAACAGTTGTACATATTAATAATCTACAAATTACTATGTACTACCAATTATAGGAGAACATATCATTCTAAAACAGTAGCAGTGTTTATAATTTGCCTATTTTAATGGTAGTTGGAACAAAAATAAGTTTAACGAAAAAAAGATAGATAATAATTTTTGTAACATGAATAAAAGTTAAGTTTACCATAAAGTTAGTGACTAATTAATTTTCTAAATTATCGTTACATTCTTTCATAAAAAATGTGTGACCGCGTCACAACCAATGTCCAGTGTGACTATGTTTTTTACACATACTTTGTATACAGTATACACGTGATATACGTGTTATTGGAGAATTCTGTACAAGTTATGGTCATAAATCTTCTATAGTTAAATGCCTTATATATTTAATACTAATTCTATATTTACAAACCCTTACAGAAATATCTTCAACCAAGTTAAAACCAAGAACTAAGAGTGAGACGCGTAAAAGTCGAAATATTCTCTTGTTTCTCTGTTTTGAACTGACAGTGAAATTCTACTTACCACAAAAAAGTTTTAAAAATTAACTATCTTACTACAAACAAACTTCAAAGTATACAGTTCAGAACTTAAGGTGCATAAATAATAAATAATGTATGTCTGCGTTCATTAGGAAAACGTTAAAAAATGTAGACCTATGTAATATATAGGTATTAAAGGCCGGCAACGCACCTGCAATTCTCTTGGTGTTGCAGTTGTTCATAGCGGTATTCACTTACCATCAGGTGAGCCGTATGCTCGTTTGCCCCCTCTCCTATAAAAAAAAATCAATGAAGTGTCGAGGCTAGCTAGTCCATAATAAGCTTAAATCGTCGTCGACGCATAGGCGTAATAACTAGTAAAGAAAACGAGTAATCTTAAATTAACTTAGGACATATGGACTGTCGATTATCATATGCAGTGTACGTTTGTGACATTATTTGATATTCTCGTAGGTGCTATAAGAAGCGACATAGGGAAACTGAAACAGTGAATGGGCATAAATTGACATGTTTTGTGATTAAAACTGAAAATAATAAAGAGGATTGTCAACATGTCTACCACGCGTGGCAATGAAGATAAATATCCCCATATGAGGCAATGTATGGTACGCTTATGTTCAGCGGTGAACTTTTTAATAGGCTGTAACGGAAACGGAATAAATATAGTGAAGTTTAGGCCTATATATGTAGGTCCCAATGTAGAGCTCATTCCTGGGAGGAATATAGACCAACTGGGCCGCCGTGCTGCTCCTATGTGTATTAGTGGACTTCACATGTCTTTGAAATCTCTCAGGCATGTAGGTTTCTTTGTTCACGATATTTCCCTTCAACATCGGGCACGTGTTAACTATAAAATACAATTAACCGGTTAAGCGAACTAACTTCGTACCCCGCTGGCTCCAATGTGTAATATTAAGTTATTCACAATATTTTAAAAATATTAAATGATGGTTTTAAAAAATATTAAATTACGACATTCAAACGAGCGTAGGTAGCCGCGTTGTAATAAATTTAAAATAACGCAGTAGCAGGCAAGCATAAAATTTCTTAAAAGTGTAGTTTTAGAAGTGTCCTCCTGGTCGATTATGGCCACAATCTGATTGTTAGGGTATCATAAATATACGCTTCTTAAATATTACCATTGATATTGCAAGATGCAAAAGCGTAAATACGAATTCTGTGACAGAGATTGTGTGATTGTGTTTTTTTAACCTAAAACTTTAAATTGTGAGACACAAACAACCTTAGAATCTACGAATCAGCAATCAACTTCTCTCGCCATTAAGTAACGTGGTCGTCAAACCACTGCCTAACATCTTTCTGATAATTCTGAGGAACTGGTTCCGTATTCTTGTTTTATTCTCAAATTGATATCAACTTTATTTTAAAACAAACGGTGCACTTAATTAGTTCTTTGAAAATATTATTATGATCATTTACATTTTATGAAATTTAGTAATAATTAACTTCTTTGGATTTTTTGGATTTTCGATTTGAATGACAAGCTCGTGGAAACTGTCCATGCGGTCGGAGCTAAGTTCTGCAAGACCCGCCGCAGAAGAACACAAAAACTCTCCGATCACACTCTTAATCCCATGGCTGTTAGACGGGAGATGAAGCTACATTCTTCAACAGATTTAACAGCATACAGGCAACTGAACAGACAGATCTCCAAATGCATGCGGCGGGACTTACGCAAATTCAATACAGCTCGTATTGAAGAAGCGATTGAGCGGAATCAAGGCTCCAAAGTCTTTGCCAGAGATCTGTCTGCCAGAAAGCGCCAACTGTCAAAGCTGAAGACAGACTGTGGCAGCATCGTTTCCGGGGCACCTGAGATTTTGAGTGAGATTGAGAGGTTCTATGGGCAGCTGTACACGTCATCGTTGGAGCCGCACGCAAGTGTGAGTAACGATCCAAGAGCGAGTCTTATCCGACATTATTCCGATGATATCCCGGACGACAGTCTGAGCGAGATTAGAATGGCTCTCCAGCACCTTAAAAACGGCAAGGCCCCAGGCGAGGATGGAATTACAGCGGAGCTTCTGAAAGCGGGTGGAAAACCGGTACTTGAAGTCCTTCAGAAGCTCTTTAATTCCGTCCTCCATGGTGGCATTACACCGGAGGCGTGGAGCAGAAGTGCGGTGGTCTTGTTCTTCAAGAAAGGCGACAACGCTCTCTTGAAGAACTACAGACCGATTTCCCTTCTGAGCCGCGTCTACGTGCTGTTTTCGAGAGTCATTACGAATCGTCTCGTGCGCAGACTTGACGACTTCCAGCCTCCCGAACAAGCCGGTTTCCGAAAAGGCTTTAGCACCATAGACCACATACATACCCTTCGGCAAATTGTACAGAAGTCCGAGGAGTACAATTTGCCACTATGTCTGGCGTATGTGGACTATGAGAAAGCCTTTGATTCCGTCGAAATTTGGGCGGTGCTGCAGTCCCTTCAGCGATGCCAAGTTGACTGTCGGTATATCGAAGTGTTGAAGTGCTTGTACAGTAGGGCTACGATGGCTATCCGAGTACAGAACCAGAGTACGAAACCTATCAAATTGCAGAGAGGTGTAAGACAGGGTGACGTCATATCCCCGAAACTCTTTACCGCTGCATTGGAAGATGTTTTCAAGCTTCTGGACTGGAAAGGATACGGTATCAACATCAATGGCGAGTACATCACTCACCTTCGATTTGCCGACGATATAGTCCTTATGGCAGAATCGCTGGAGGACCTAAGCACTATGCTCAATGACCTCAATAGTGTTTCCCAACGGATAGGTCTTAAGATGAACATGGACAAAACTAAGATCATGTTTAATGTCCATGTCACACCTATGCCGGTAGTTGTTGGGAACACTAAGCTCGAAGTTGTTGACGAGTATGTTTACCTGGGACAAATAGTCCGACTAGGTAAGTCCAACTTCGACCGAGAGGTCAATCGACGGATTCAACTCGGTTGGGCAGCGTTCGGGAAATTACGGCACATCTTCTCGTCAGGTATACCTCAAAACTTGAAAACGAGACTGTACACCCAGTGCGTGTTGCCAGTGATGACATACGGAACTGAGACGTGGTCCTTCACTGCTGGCCGGATGAGGAAGCTCAAGGTCGCTCAGCGAGCTATGGAGAGGGCTATGCTCGGAGTTTCTCTGCGTGATAAACTCAGAAATGAGGATATCCGCAGTAGAACTAGAGTGACCGACATAGCCCAACGGATTAGTAAGCTGAAGTGGCAATGGGCCGGCCATATAGCTCGAAGAACCGACAACCGATGGGGAAGAAAGGTTCTCGAGTGGCAGCCTCGTACCGGCAGGCGAAGTGTAGGGCGTCCCCCCACTAGATGGAGTGACGACCTGGTAAGATATGCAGGAAGTCGATGGATGCAGGTGGCTCAGGACCGTGCTTTGTGGCATTCTTTGGGGGAGGCCTATGTTCAGCAGTGGACTTGTGAAGGGCTGTAATGATGATGATGATGAACTTCTTTGGATTCCCCTGTATATATGACACAGCTAAAAGACGAAGTGCGGATACAACTTCGTGCAGCCGATTGCGGTCGGTTAAACCTAGTATAGTGTATTCGGAGTATTTGATTTTTTCATGTCTAAATCTAGGTTGTCGTTTATTTTTGGCTAAAACTAGTGCTAGGTTAACAAAGTCAGGAAGCAATGAAAACTCACTGTCCCGGAACGTATAGACAATTTATTCAATATAATAATAATTAGTAATGATCTTAGACAACCAAGTCTAGTAAAGTCCGAAAATAAATCAAATAATTCAAACGCTTCTTTTAAATTTGTAAAAATGCGAAAGCACCTATTAAGTTAGTAATATTAGCGACAGTATGTTAAGTTGCGGCTGCCTTTTCTTACGATTAAATCTCAAAGCCGCGGGCATTCAATATTCGAGCTATATATGTACTAGAACTCAAATCTCAGTTTGTAGTTTGTTTTGAGAGATGAATGACATTATTTTCTAGTACTTGGTGGCGCTCCATTAAAAATAAAAATAAAATTTTACAAATTAGTAATTTCAAACTATAAATTTAAAAAAAGTACTCTATAGGTAATAATGACATCTTATTTATCTAGGTATTCGACAACTACGACATTGCCGTCGGGACCTGAAAGTCTTAGTAATCGTAAAACTACGGGTTATTTGAGTCCATTTTTAACAAAACCAATTGACCTCGATTAATGTTGAAACAATTCTTTCACTATTTTGGACTGGAATAGTTATAATCTGGATACATAGTTAACGGACTTTTATTAAGAAGTGACCTGTGGTTAAATATGTAAAATCCCTACTGATTTTATCATATGACATTGTGTGAGGGGCCGCTAATTTAGTAAGTATGTACTCCATTTGTACCATCATAGTAGTGACCAGTTCTAAATAAAATCGGTGTCACTAATAAAGTTGACCTTATTTTTATTCGCAATATTTTTCTCCCATGGCTCTATTTTCATTTTGGGAATAAAAAATAATCGCTAGGGGATAAATCTGGGCGGTCAGGTGAGTGTTTCAAAATTTCAAAGCCATCATGCACCTCATGCACGAGCTCAACAATACAACACACTTAATTTTCCTCGCCATTGTTCTCCTAACAACGTTTTTAAGCATTCTAATTAGTCCAGCGTAGTATCCGTAATCAAAACTTCTTTGTAATCAATCAAAACGATTTCTTCCGACTTATTGGCACTTATTGGCTCGCTCTTATAATTACCTTTACTTCAGTAACCTATTACAATTCAACTGTTAGACATGGGCCTCTCATAGTGACAAGGATTTGTAAAATTGGTACGCTTAGCAAGCGTATTGACGATTACGTTCAGCATGCACCTTTGACACTGTTCCCGTTATCGGTCTGAGAATTTTAGATCAGACATATCCTGCACAGTTATTCAACCATCTCTCAGAAGCCACAAGACTTTCCTGCTTTTTGCCTTTTTTATCTACCGACTATCGACTTCAACAAGAAGTCGGTAGTCAATTCGACTGTACGCTTTTTTTACGCGTGTTACCTCATAACGTTTTACTGAGTAAACCGATTTTTATGGTTCTTTTTTTATTTGAAAGCTGGTACTTCACATATAGTCCCATGTAAATTTTATCAAGGTCTGACCAATAGTTTTTGAGTTATTCTTAATAATTTATATTGAAGACGGTTGTACAAATTTTTTATTTTAAATTACGTTACCCCCAGGGTTTTCTCCCGTATCGTGGAGGCAGTTCACATACATACTCGTAAATTTCACAAGGACAAGCATACAGACCTAAAACATTTGTAGGCCATTCAAATACGTGTTCCGTGCGAGATTTATTCGTAGGTACTAAGCCACTGTGCCACGGAGCCATCAAATAAACCAAACACAAAACACGAATAAACCTTAACACTCACAGAATAAGAAGGTGCGAGAGAATAAGAGAGTATGCAGCCTGCAGCCGATGGAAATATACTTAACTATACTATATTAAGTTAGACTTAATATAGTATAGTTTGTGTAACATTATATTCCAAAGTAATTTTTTTGTATAAAATACCATTACAAAACACAAATTAACGGTTTATTAGAGGAAAGGTAAAGGTGGAATTAATAACTGTTTAAAATATGCAATTCTATTTTGTTTATCGAAAAGATACTATAGCAGGCAGAAGACCCATTCGGTATGAAAACACATGTGCAAACGCATATTGGAGACAAAGGCGTATTAATAAACGAATTCAAAGAGGTGCATGAAATAAATTGCATTAAATAAACTCAATATATTGAAGACTAGACTTTCACCCAGGGCTTTGCTCGTGTGGGCTTCAATTTCGTAACATCATCACTGCTTCGTGTTAAAATTAACAAACTGGATCACTTGTTGGGCAACCTCGATAATTAACTCGTATATACGTCACTTACCTAATAAAATGGTGTGCACAACCTATATGGAAAATCAACTCCCTCCAGTAAGGCCAACGCTACTCTCAACCTCTATCAGTACTATCTAGTATTAGAAAATACACACCGCCGTCGATAATTAGAAAGTGTGAACGTATTTCGCCTCCAAATGAAAATCATTGGTAGAGATAGACTGCTATGGCCAACCGCTAAGTAAGCGGTGAACAAACTTATCTTATTAATTCAATCTATCCATCCATTACAGCATTTCAAAGCCCACTGCTGAACATAGACCTCCCTCATACATTGCCTTATAAGATGGAGTTTGCTATAGCTACCGCGCTTGGCAGGCGGGTTGGCAACCACATTTTTTTATTATTTTGAGGTGTTTCATCTCCTGTTATAATTTCCCTCAGTCGCTTCTTAAGACATATGTCGATATATATACGGGACGAAATGGGTTAGTGGACATTTTTACATCGCAAATACACTGTTTACTCTTTAAAAGACTGCCTCTTTAGTCTAGTGGTAGTGAGCGCAACTGCTGATCGTGAGCTCCCGAGTTCAAAACCCGGGTCGGGCCAAAAAAAATCAGTTATTTTCTGTCAAGAAATTCTCCGTAGCAGTCCGAAGTCAGAAACTTAGCGGTGTTTCACCCCCGTGCCTGGGAAAGCACGTAAAGCCGTTGGTCCTGCGCCTGAACCCTCTCCGGTCGCGTCAGTTTCCCGTCCCATCGGACAATCTCATATCTCATGAGGGAATAGAGGGTGCACCTGCGCTTGCGCATACACTTGGGCACTATAATCCTGTCCCTAGCACATGGCTAGTCAAATCAAGTAATCAATTTAAGTACTACACGACGCCCACAATTGTATACTGCGTGGCGGTACGTTTTATTTTGAAGTAGCAACATTTATCGCTATCGCTACTACTGTTAAGATCCATTACTATTTTCTTATCTATCTATATTTACTTAATATAATAAAGCGGAAGACTTTTTTGTTTTTTTGTTTGTTTAAACGCGCTAATCTCTGGAACTACCAATACGATTTAAAAAATTATTATATTTGTATATTATAGCCAGATTCATGTGGAATATTATAGGCTATCTAGCATTAAGCTATATTACTCAGCTAGCCTTAAATATGGATATTTGTTAAGCAAGTCAGAAGAAAAAGCACCCCCGAAATGATTTATCCGCGTACGCTGGTGTTATCGTTAGGGATACGTAAATACAATGTTCTAGAAAATATAGATCTTTACTCCGTCTAAAAAAAAGTCCGCGATACCATGTCTATTTCTTATACATAAGCCATAATTTGGTATTTTGTGACAAAAAAATATTGAAAATTTAAAAGTGATTTATGAGCGTTATTATTAGGCATGGCCTATTTATCCTTACGAACGAAAGTTACTTCATCATCAAGACAATATTATGATGATAAACTTTGTTCTTTATACCATGTTATTTGGACGCATAGTTTAAGAGATAATGTAAAATTAAAATAATTCAATATTTGGCTGGGCGCGCGAACGACGCTTAAACCGTAGCCGTTATAAAATGCTTGAACTAGGTCATGTCGCGCACCTCGGACACGTGATGACGCGGGTGAAACCGCGGGGCACAGCTAGTAATCTAATATACGAGCATAAAATTCTCGTGTCGCGGTGTTTGTTCCCAAACTCCTCCGAAACGGCTGAACCAATTTGTATGAAATTTTGTGTGCATATCGGGTAGGTCTGAGAATCGGCCAACATCTATTTTTCTAACCCCTATATTTTTTTTTGACAAAAATGTTAACTTTTATTTTATTATGATTTAGCATTGAAAATATATAAAACTTCAAATTTTCACCCTTCTACGATCAACCCCTGTTTCTTAATCGCGATTTTTAAAACTAAACAATATTTCCTAGAAATAATACTACTAGACTAGGGGCAAATCACCAGGGCATGATGGGCTTAGTATTGAACATCTGGTACATGCTGGTGCCCACCTGCCAAGAGTGTTGGCTATGTTTCTAAGTTTATGTATAGCACATCAGTATCTTCCGACTGATCTCATGAAGACCATTGTGGTGCCTATTCTTAAGAACAGAACGGGAGATACATCAGACTTAAATAATTACAGGCCAATCTCACTAGCCACCATAATAGCTAAAGTGCTGGACAGTCTCCTTGACAGACAATTGCGAAAGCATATTCATCTGCATGATGCACAATTTGGTTTCAAACCTGGATTATCCACAGAGAGCGCAATTTTATGTCTTAACCAGACTGTAAGGTACTACACAGATAGAAAAACACCGGTGTATGCCTGTTTTTTAGATCTATCAAAAGCTTTCGATCTAGTCTCTTATGATATCTTATGGCGAAAGTTACAGAAGGAGACTAATTTGCCCCAGGAGATTATTTCCGTATTTAAATATTGGTATAGTAACCAAATAAACTATGTTCGATGGGGTAGTAGCTTTTCTGAGAGGTATGGGCTGGAGTGTGGAGTCAGACAAGGAGGGTTGAGTTCGCCTACGCTTTTCAACCTATACATAAACCAGTTGATTGTGGAGCTCAGCAGCACTAAAGTCGGTTGTTCTATAGACGGAATTTGTATAAATAATATAAGATATGCAGATGACATGGTGCTGCTGAGTCCCACGATAGGTGCACTCAGAAGGCTGCTAGGAATCTGTGAATCCTATGCAAAGACGCATGGGCTCAAATATAATGTAACAAAGAGCGAGCTTATGGTTTTTAATTCAGGCACTAAAAGGCAGCTCACCATGCCTACTGTTAAACTTTGTGATAGTCCTTTAAAGAGAGTCGTCAAATTTAAGTACCTAGGCCACTAGGTAACAGAGGACTTAAATGATGACTTAGATATAGAAAGGGAACGCAGGGCGTTGGCTGTTCGCTGTAATATGCTGGCCCGCAGGTTTGCACGATGTACTAAAGAAGTAAAAGTAACGCTTTTTAAAGCGTATTGTCAGTGCTTTTACACATGCAACTTGTGGGTTAGATATACGCAGCGGGCATACAACGTCCTGCGTGTCCAATATAATAATGCATTCAGGGTGCTGTTGGGATTGCCGCGTTATTGTAGTGCCTCTGCTATGTTCGCTGAGGCACACACGGATGGCTTTCATGCCATTATTCGTAAAAGGTCTGCTTCGTTACTGAGTCGTCTGCGTAACTCAACCAACAGCATTCTAAACACACTTGCTGATAGGTGGGACTCGGCCATTATGAGGCATTGGTTGAGTCTACATGTAAAACTAAATAAGTGAGATATATGTAATGTACGCGGGATGGTTAATTTGATAAGTTAAGAATATAAAGAAAGAGAACTTATTTACTAACACTAGTCTTAAGTTTTTTTTTTTTATTGTTATACTAACATCTCTATGGACTGAGTCTGAATAAAAAATATTATTATTATTATTATTATTATAATGTATATGGCAAAACAACTTTTGCCGGCTCAGCTAGTATGTATATAAGTATATATGACTTCACATACTTCGCCTTCGACTTTCTGATTTAAGTACGCCACTTCTAGAACATCGGTGTACTTCGAGTCACCTAGATATTATAAGTAGAACATTGACTTCAAAAATAGTATTTTATAATATTAATAATTAACAAGAAATTGTATTAAGATATTCCTTGGTAATGAAGCTAGAAATGTAAAAAAATGGGGATCACAGTGCATCTGTTTTAAAACAGTAGGTATGCAATATATCTTTACTGTCGCTTATTCCTTCATCATAATTCATCACAAGTCCACAAAACATGGTGTTAAGCCACCTACATCCCTTGACTTCCTGCATCTCTGACCACCTGGCGATGACCTCATCGCTCCATCTAATGAAGGTCCACCTTACACATCGCTTACCGATACGAGGCTGTCACTCGAAAACCCTCCTTATCAAAATTGATAACACTTATTATCTTTTTTTTTGTCTCTTTTTATAAACACATCAAATATACAGAGTACGGTAAATTCTAAATGAAGTATATAGTCAGACGAAATTTGACTAAAATTTCAAGAATTTTTTTTTAAATTCCGCTGTCTTTAAGCTTCATGATACCTTGTCCCTTAAGGCCAAAAAATGTTGGCATCCCTAGTGATTTTCGGAACAAGATATTTTATGAAAGTGTAGTTAGGCCAACACAGAGCACGCACTACGTGAAAGTACACATTGCTCCTAAATAGGAAAATGTTATTCCGGACAGAAATATTCTTTTCCCTGTTTCCTATTTGCGGCCAACCTTAGGGAACAGAAACTCTAACTACCTTAATATTTTAAAAATGTGTGATAAAATGTTGTTTGAAATTATTCTTGAGGATAATTGGATTTTCCGAATGTGTTTTACAACTGACCTGTTGACTGTTTCGGTTATACTTCTTTTGCCATTGCTTTTCCTACACAACCTGCATGGCCGTGTAGTAAAAGTCACTGCAAGGTTGGCTTAACCTTGACTTTGTTCGGTACATTGTGTACATTTTATAGAATGATTAACTTCTGTATATGGGCTGCACTTGTGCGATATTTTTCTACGTCATAATCGACTTTGTTAATTTGAATTTGTTTTTTAGTCATTTCTTTTGTATATAAGGTACAATCGGTGAGTATAGTGATCAGAAAATTTTCTAATAGAGAGATAAAACTTTCTCTCACACATATTATGGTATATATTTTGGTAGCATTTGGAAAAGATACAACATAATGTAACATAATGTTTCTCGTCTAGCTACTGCATGGCTTCTCATACTAGAGTAATAGCGGTCTTTTTAAAAATTATCTTTATTCTCTGGTTTTGGAACAGGCCCTGCAAACTAGCCAAATAAGAACTTTTCGTATAGGTATTGATTGCTACATATATATTTTTGAAATTCTGTCCTAATGTTGATGAATTTATCCCTTTCAGATGCTACACAACATATTTGTATTCCACATTGAAAAATAAATCGCTGCACACAACATTAATACTATTAGACTGTATTTAGATAATCCAACTTCATCCAGAACAAATTGCTTGAGTTGAAGGACATTGATAAATCTAACTTTGTAAGCTGTTCACCGCCTTATTATTTTTCAACGAAATAATGTTCTCCAGACTAAATCCTAGTTACGGCAGCCAGCCACAATGGAGACTAACAATTTGTGCATATGGATAAATAATGTTGCTATGTAAAGTGCCCAAATGTTTATGCAAGCACAGCTGTACTTTCTATTCCCTCACTCTCATAGTCCTATAAGACGGCGACTAGAGAGAAATCAGGTGCAGCACCAACGGCTTATATAGTTATACACTCGTAGCTCGTGTACTGTTGGTAATGGATACGGACTGCAACCAGTTGTTTATTTATTTTTGTTCAAATAATCTGCTCACAACCTAACGCAATACGGGTACGATCGATAACGGTGATCTTCAATCGGTTATATTAATGAGTCGTTCGAGTTCCTTATCTTCTTTTTACAGTAACGCAAAATGCTATTAGACATGCTTTCCAAAAAATATATCACGTCACCTTTCAAGCATAATTTTTCTTTAAATCAACCTAAT
Source organism: Parnassius mnemosyne (assembly GCA_963668995.1). Lineage (NCBI taxonomy): Eukaryota > Metazoa > Arthropoda > Insecta > Lepidoptera > Papilionidae > Parnassius > Parnassius mnemosyne. The sequence goes on along the minus strand of CAVLGL010000035.1, from coordinate 28,762,552 downwards.
TCGTTCGACAATAATTTTGGAAACAATGTTTTCCAATGATCTGGAATATTCGTTATGTTTCTAATGAAATCATATGGAACTAAATGTAGTTTTGAAGAGCAAAATGGAGAGTTAAATGTAAAAGTCTCTATACCGAGAAGTGATGGGCAGCCATTTCGAACGACATAAACCTTACACGTGTATACATCTGTTTATTACATGCATGAAACCGATAATCGTGCCAAACTGGCACATTTGTCTTTTTATTACCGGTATACTTTTTTTATAGAAATAGGGTGACAAATGAGCACGTAGTCTACCTGATGGTAAGTGGCTGCTGTGGCCCATAGACATTTATCCTCGTTTGCGAATCAAAATGCAGATGTGTTGTCAGCCTTGAAAACTAAGATGGAATGCCTCTTTTCCAGTAAAAAGGGTCTCCGGTTCTCTACACTCACCATACGAAACACAGCAGCATTAAACTGCTATTTTTCGCTGGTATTCTGTGAGAGTATGGTGCTTTCCCGATCGAGCCGACCCATTCGTGCTACATTTATACTATAGATATAGCTGCAGCTTGGCGTACATACACTTAATTTTTTTTCCAATTGACGTTTCGGTTATTCTTCTTTTGCCATTGCTTTTCCTACACAACCTGCATGGCCGTGTACTAAAAGTCACTGCAAGGTTGGCTTAACCTTGACTTTGTTCAGTACATTGTGTTCATTTTATATAATGATTAATTTCTGTGTATGATTGTGCGATATGTTTCTTCGTCATAATCGACTTTGTTAATTTTAATTTGTTTTTTTAAAAGTCATTTCTTTTGTATGTAAGGTACAATTGGTGAGTATCGTGATCGGAAAATTTTCTTATAGAGGGATAAAACTCTCTCTCGCACATATTATAGTATATATTTTGGTAGCATTTGGAAAAGGTACAACATAATGTAACATAATGTTTTTCATCTAGCTCTGCATGGCTTCCCTAGTTAGGGTAAAAGCGGTCTCTTTAAAAATTATCTTTATTTCCTTATTTAAATTGCTATCATTAAAGAGTTTACATTTTATACTTATACTCGAAGAACATTTACAACAATAATAAATAAATATTTATCCGATAGCATTATGTTGTTTATTAAGGACATCACAATCACAACACGCAGACACAATCAAAACAGTGGTTGAACTTTTACTTACAACGTTGTTGACTGTTCTCTGAAATCTTTTGTTTGCAATGAATATTCATTCATTCCTAATTCGATAGGAATTAGTTAATTGGCTCCTAATAAGGAGTGCGTATTCTAATATTTTTTTTTTGTTACGGCGGCCGTGTTGCTGTAAATTTTACATTATTTTTTATTAATTTACTAGCTGTTCCCCGCGACTTCGCCCGCGTGGTATTTATGGTTTTTAATTTTTTTTTGCGCGGAACCCTAATTATTTTTCTAAAATAAAAGTAGCCTACGTTACTCCTTATAACATTAGCTATCTTCCAGTGAAAGTGCCGTCAAAATCAAAAATTGCATTCTTCTTATAAGTTCATTTAGTAAGCTGTTATTTTGACATTACAAATCAATTCTATTTATTTGTGTAGATATTACTCTCCGAAACGTTGATATAAAGCTCATCTTTTTCTAAAGTGAATTTAGAAATACTGCTCTTAGTCACAAATCTTTGAGATTTGGACCCCGTATTTTACGTACATATAGAATAAGTTTGCACTTTTGGTCTATAATACAGTTACAAATACGAGTATATACGTAGTCATTATAAATAACATCAGTTACGCTAAATCACCTACGCTAGTGTTGCTGAGCACATAGATCAGAGCTCTAATTAAAATCTGTGAAACGGTTCGGGCGGACGCTAAGAGATAACAAACCGCCTGTTTTATTTGGGTCGGTTATAATAAAAGTTATAGTCGGTTTAAATAACTGGGGCATCGACTCACAGAAAACTTGAGTGATTACTGCGATATTGAGAGAGAACGCAAAACGCTGGCCATACGTTGCAACATGCTGACTCGCAGATTTGTTACGTGTACTAGACAGATTAAAGTAATGCTCTTCAAAGCGCACTGTCAAACCTTTACATGTGGCATGTTTACGCGGCGGAAGTATATTGAAAAGCGGGTTCAACACAACAACACGTTTAAGATTTTGATGAGACTAGCACGTCATTGTAATGCAACCACTATGCTTGCGTCGCGGAGGCACGTACAAACGACTTACGCAATATGTTAGGAAAGAGATACATTTTTGGTATTAGACTTAGAGCCTCTTCTAATGGAATTCTAAACGCATTTATCTATGTATAGGCCGATAGGTTGTATTAATAAGATACTGTGTTTGCCTACATATAGTTAAGCAATAAATGTAAAATCTATATAATCAAAATAATCTAAATCCTTTACTATTTCCTTCTTCTTCCTTTACATGAATATATTTTAGGTCGGGGAAAAAGTTTCTTTGTATTTTGTTTGTATAAAATTTAAGAAAAATCTCTTTGGTTGTACTTACCGTGCATATCTGGCTGTTTTAATATCAATACATATAGGAAATTAAGAAAAATAAAAATAAAAAGTAAAAAACACTTGCCCGCCATTCTTCAACTGTTTTTTTGTCCGCCAAAATGAGTGAATCTAAAGAAGAAATTCGATACATTCTGAAGTTTTATTACAAAAAGGGAAAAATGTGACTCAAGTTGCGAAAAAAATGATGACGTTTTATTGATCTAATGCTGTGTCAGTAAGAGTAGCTCAGTTGGTTCAAGCGTTTTCAGTCCAGGAATTTTGTTGTCAAAGATGCAGCTCGCTCTGGTCGCTCTCATACTGATAAAGTCGATGCCATTTTGGAAAAAGTGCAGCAAGATGGGCATATTAGTAGTTACGACATAGCCGAGGAATTAAGGATTGACCACACAACAGTTTTGACACATTTGAAAAAGTCTGGTTACACAAAAAAGCTCGATATTTCGGTACCACACGAGCTCACTGAAAGAAACCTAATGAATCGTGTATTCATTTGCGATTCTCTATAGAAACATAACGAAACCGAACAATTTTTGAAAAGTGGATCACCTATGACAAGAACGTGCGAAAAAGGTCATGGTTTAACAACAACACGCAATAAGGTGATGCTGTGTGTATGGTGGGACTGGAACAGGTCATTATTTATTATGAGCTTTTATAAAATCATCGATTCAGATCTCTACTGCCAACAACTAATGAGACGCAAGCAAGATATTGAGAAAAAACGGTCGGAATTGATCAACAGAAAAGAAGTGGTCTTTCATCATAATAACGCCAGACCACACACATCTTTGGCCACTTAGCAAAAATTGAGAGATCTTGGTTGGGAAGTGTTAATGCATCTACCATATAATCCTCACCTTGCACCCTCAGATTTTCACTTGTTTCGGTCTCTTCAGAATTCTTTGGGTAGTGTTAGGTTAACATCAAGAGAGGACTGTCAAAACTACTTGTCGTATTTTATTGATCTAAGCTCCCAAAATATCTAGAGCAAGGGGATTACGTTACTACCTACAAGATAGCAATAAGTTATCGAACAAAATGACACATAATATTATAATTATATGTAATTAAGCTCTGAAAAAAACATGTCTGAATTTGTATACGAAAAAACCTTTTCCCGACTAAAATAATTAATAATCTATATTTGTTTATTTCGGGTAATTAATATCCATTGTGTTCATACGAGTACAAAAACTTCTGTCTAGTACAAAACTGAGTAGTTAAACATATATACGTGCAATACCAATAAAACGTATATCTAGTATACCTATGTCACATTTATGCTGCTTATACGACTTACCAGCATATACGACTTAGGTTTTTATAGGCTTAGTTTTCAGTCGGTCGTCAGAGCCTCGTCCGTCGAAGTTGGCCTTTTGAGAAATGTGGCTACATTCTTTTTGCACCTTTTACTACTTCAATGCTTTTAGCTACTTTTCTGCCGACTTCCAAAAAAGACACGGTACTCAATTCGACGCGTATGTATTTTTTTATGTATGTTACCTCATAACTTTTTACTGGGTGGACCGATTTCGATGATTCTTTTTTTTTTATTTGAAAGCTAGTAGTTCTCGTGTGGTCCCATATGAATTTGATCAAGGTCAAGCCAATAGTTTTTGAGTTATTTTTAATAACTTATATTGAAGTCGGCTGTACAAAATTTTTAATTTTAAATTATTCTTACTAGACCTAACTTTGAAATCGATGCATTGTTAAATTTAAACCAATATCACCAAGTTAAAGTTAAAGTTACAGCCTATATACGTTGCCACTGCTGGGCACAGGCCTCCTTTCATTTTTGAGAGGCTTTTAGGGCAAGAAAGTGTCCGCCGCGCTACCCCAATGCATATTGGCGAACTGTCACATGTCTTCGAAATATTTTTATGTTTATTATTTTTATGTTTCGAATTTTTTTTTTATAGGAGAGGGGGCAAACGAGCATGCGGCTCACCTGATGGTAAGTGACTACCGCCGCCCATGAACAACTGCAACACCAGGGGAATCGCAGATGCGTTGCCGGCCTTTTAAAAAGGAGTACGCTCTTTTCTTGAAGGTCCCTAAGTCGTATCGGTCCGGAAAAATCGCTGATGGTAATCGATTCCACAAGGAGGTCGTGCGAGGAAGAAAACATCTTCTAAATCGCACAGTGGTGGACCGCCAATCACCCAGATAGTGTGGATGGTATCGGGAGTTCTGCCGCGATGTGCGTTCGTGAAATTTGGCGGCTGGGATTAATCCGAACAATTCCTCAGAGCACTCTCCATGGTAGATGCGAAAGAAAATGCAAAGGGATGCAACATCTCTTCGCAGTGCCAATGAATCGAGCCGATCGGAAAGGGCTCGGTCGTCGACGATTCGCGCAGCTCTGCGTTGGATGCGGTCAAGTGGAAGGAGCTGGCACTGGGGAGCCCCTGCCCAGAGATGGGAACAGTATTCCATGTGAGTTCGAACTTACGCCTTGTAAAGTTGCAGGCGGTGTGCCGGCATGAAATACTGTCCCGCTCTGCTGAGCACGCCAAGCTTTTTAGAGGCCAATTTGGCCTTCCCTTCCAAGTGACCACGAAACTGCACGTCACTCGATATGTCGACTCCGAGGATACCGATACTGGCTGAGGCAAGAAGGGGAGTGCCTTGAAACTGAGGAGATACGACAAAGGGGTTCTTTTTAGCGGTAAACGCGCAAACTTGTGTCTTCTGAGGATTAAACTGGACTAGATTTAGTCGCCCCCAATCCGAGACTTTGCTCAGCAAAGACTTTTTATTATTTAATACAGTATATATTAATTAATAAAGTATCGCTGAACGAGCGATGCTGGCTTATCGTGGCGCATGGCCTGCAGTCGCCCACCGTGGGTCACTGTGTAAAAGAGCCTTTAAGATATTACCATTTCAACATAATACAAACTTATTTAGATATAATTGATTAGTTGCACACTTTCACGGGTAATTAGTTATCGGTTAATAAAAAATTATGTAGAAACGATTAGTGGTTAGAATTATTATTTAATTTACTGTTTTTTGGCGTGGTGACATATTATCATATTTTACGTTATAATTACAAGAACCGTATTTATTGAAATATAATGTTTTAATATTTTTTGTTATGATTTTCGCAACATTTTCATAGTTTTATTATGGCGAGAACTAATTTAAATGCGTAGTAGTACCTATCTAATCTTTAAAAAGATTAAAGACAGGTACAGATATATATTTTTTCTTTTTTTATAGAATATGGGTGACGAACGAGTACGCAGTCCACCTGATGGTTAGTGGTTGCTGTGGCCCATAGACATATTCATTTATCCTCGTTTGCGAATCAAAATGCAGATGCGTTGTCACCCGTGAGTAGGGTTACCATATTTCAGGATTTTTAGACTCTTCTCAGGATTGCGGCTGGATTTTGCAAATCTCATCTCAGGATTTTAGAACTTTCAATATAATACAGTTTACATTTTAAAGATCTCTTTAATAAAAAATTAAACCAACTAAAAATAATTTTCCTTTGGTAATAATTCCACAATTAAAATCAAAACTTATTTATCCAAGTAGATACTTAAACAGTTTTATAATACTTAATATGTGAAGATATCTTTTTAAGTAAGGTTTTCTTCTCAAACTGTAAAAAAATCTCAGGATTTTTAAATGGAAATCAGGTCTCTTCTCCACTTTTAATTTTTTCATCTGGTAACCCTACCCGTGAGGACTAAGATGGAATGCCTCGTTTCCAGTAAAAAGAGTCTCCGGTTCTCTACATTCACCATACGAAACACAGCAGTGTTAAGCTGCTATTTTACACTGGTATTCTGTGAGAGCGTGGTCCTTCCCCGGTAGAGCCAACCTATTCGTGTTACAACTATACTATTAATATAGCTGCAGCATGGCTCTACCACATGGAAATGGTTGTCGGTTCTTCGAGCTATATGGCCGGTACATTGCCACTTCAGCCTACTAATCTGTTGGGCTTTGTCGGTTAATCTGGACCTATTGTAGTAGCAGAAGAGAAGCGCGTGCGCAAAAATTTGGCACAAGTCTTACTTCGGCAACATCCCTCAGGACACTAGGCAAGCGACCGACGCGTGGATCGAAAATAACTTGAATTATCGATAATTCTGTTAATAAAATGTAATGAAAAAAACTAACGAGTAGAATCCATTCCAAAATGAATTACCTATAAATTTATTATTTTTTATAGATAAAACGTACGATTGTACGTTCGATTTGCAAGTTTTGTAAATTTTTTTTTTCGAAAATTTTATTGTATTGTATATTGATAGGGTACATCGTAAGGGGAAAGAATGTATCTAAAATATTTTTTTCAGATTCTAGATGTAATAATTTGCCTATTAAAAACAAATTTTAAAACGGACATAAACAAGAACACCCCGCCTTAACTGTTTTAATAATCCCCGAGGGAATAGTCAGAATTCAAACAAATAGCAGTGAATTACTTGGACCACTTTTAGCAAAAAAATATGGGCTTAGATAGGAAATTGTGAAAGTAGAGTAATTCATAGGTGACCAGCACATAGTATACACAATCACAAACCCAATATCACATCAGTCGACTTTTATGACATGGTCGCCAAGTAACACAGTCGTTACATTCTTTTTTAAAGTATTATTTTAATACGTTAAGTTATTATGCATTAGGTCTCTCATTTAAGCAGCAGAAACTATATAAGGAGCCATTTAACCGAGATTGAATGCTTCCTTTTAAGCTTAGTATAATTTGTAGGTCACAAAACTCGTAAATGGACTCAAAGAGACATATTTTGAATTGTTTTGATATTTAATGGGACTAAACTACGAGAAAACCGCATTAATGGCGTAGTACTTCTGAGGTTGGGCTACTAGATAAGCTTCAAGTATTAGCTTACTTCTTCATCATTTTATGCCCGGACAAAAACAGAGCGGTGTTATATGTTTGTGGTGTGTCTACTCGTATGTATCTGTGTGTTTGTCTGTGGCACATTAGCCCCTAAGCGTATGAACCGATTTTGACTACCTAAATGTTTTTCGTTTGATTTGTGTTTTAATCGAGAGTGTTCTTATTTAGGTTTCAAGAAAATCTGTTCAGCCGTTTGAAGATCATCAGTTCTTTTCGTTTCGGGGATTTTTTTTTAAATCTTTCATCTAAGTTATTTACCTTTATCCTAATTGTGCCGAAGCCGAAGAGATGGAATAGCTCAGGGGTTAATTTTTCCGCCGGCATCCAACAAATAGTGTTTGGCGTTGAAAGAAAACATTGTGAGGTAGCCTAACCTACATTTATGAGAAATTAAAAAATAAATATTTCGAATTTATTTGAAGTCTGTAAAAGCGAAGCCCTTCTCGGTCTAGCCGACCCATTAGTGCTACAATCATTATATTGATGGAACAAAGCTCTACCACATAAAATTTAAAAACGTAATACATTTTTTTCTTTCTTTTTCTTTTACATACATTACATATAATAAATCTTTAGAAAAGTCGTGTCCTTTTGTCTGTTTGTCTGTGTGTTCACGATTCTCACCAAAACTACGCGACAGATTTCCGTGAAATTTGGTAGGTATTTTACCTACGACCCTGTGCAGTAAGTACTTTTTATCGACTATGAGAGTGCAAAAAAGGAGTTTATGTCTTTTCCTTCCTTAGATGCTTATTTTTTTCTGCTGATTTTTTTTTAATTTTCTTCTTTCAAAATAGTTTCTTGAGTTTGTTGTATGCAATTTACTTTCTATGTAAGGTTACCCATACTATTTTATGGTTTACCCGAAAAGTTATGAGTTAAATTATTTTTTTAAATGCATAACACTTTGTTAAATGTTGTATAATCTTAGATATGAACTGATTAAATTTAAAAAGTACGATTGTGAACGGTCAATGGCATTACGTGCCACTTTCGTACTGTTTGAACGTAAGAGCAATGTCGAAAGCAAACTGTGTCTATTTATCGAAAGGATGTCGTAATCTACGGAATCACAAAGACTATTTCAAGATACCATTGCCGGTGAAAGTGTGTCGTAAACTCATAATTGATCGCGTAATAACAACATTAATAATCATCCTACGTTAGATTAGGTAATGTACTGTTATAAAGAAAAATACCGCTCTAAGTGGTGTTTGTAAGATTTTAATTGCCGGACTTAATAATAGCCTTCAAATACGTAAAGGCAATGATAGAAAATGCAAAGTAGTGCTTATATTTCTGCAAAGAATAGACGATAATAAAATAAAACTTCTAGACACTTCAATAAATATAGTCCTTTAATCTAATCTTTCGATAAGTTAATAATCAAAGTACTCAATATACCGAGTTCATTTATACTCAAGATCGTGCTTCTGATCTCTTTTAACCTTTTCCCAATTAACTAAGGAAAAGATGGATAAAAGTGAAGGCTAAAAGATCACTTAAAGGTAGTTTGATAATCTGTTGCAAGCCATTCAGATATATTTTAATCAATCATCGAAGGCGTGCAGGGTCAAAAGTAGTGATTGCTGCAAAAATACTGTTATTGCGATCGTTATACCACCTGCCATGCGCAGTGGCGAGAATACCTAGGGGCGCAAGGTTACAAAGGGGCGCGTGCGGAAGTTTTTATACAGGAAAATAAGTAAGTAAGTACCTACTCGCATAAAATAAAGAATTATAATACAGATGTAGAGCTTCCAAAGCGCGACTCGTCCACTAAATTACTCCTACATCGCTCTCACTATCCCATCACATTTTTCATTCACGCATTTTTCATACTCCTAGACAAATTTAGAGGAACGCAAAAGAAAAGGTTTAATTTCTCCTATTATAATTATCGTGCGTAATGGCCAAAAACATGAGTAGATGCTATTAAAAAAAGAAATTTTTGAATTTTTTTTCGAAGTTCATTTATTTTTATGTAATTATTACATAATATTGCGTTCTTCAATAATGCGATAAAGTATGCCAACTTTTGAATTTGAGTTTAATTTAGGTTTTGTTTAAATTTTGCCTTGACTGACTCGTTTATCGTTTAAAGTGTGAGTTATTACTACAAATGAACTGAGAATACCAGATATAAACGCCACTCGAGTTAATAGGGCTGTTACTTTAATTGAAACTAGGCATACCTACAAACATGTGGCCCAGACGTTAAGTCGCCTCCACATCCTTGGCAAACAGTGAACACCAAACAACAAACATTGATTGGTATTTTACCAGATAGAAGTTAGCGTAGAACATTCTTTTTTTTTTAACTAAACTGTATGCCAATTAATTGCTCCTTAAATGCTCCAGCAGAATCTGAATTTGCTCCACCTCTATCGTTATTAGTTAATTTAAAATTAATTTTAAAAAAGTTTAAGTATCGAAAATTTAATTTTGCTATAAAATATAAAATATCTACTTTTTAAAATTAAACCGTATGCCAATTAATTGCCCCTTAAATACTCCAGCAGAATCCGAAATTGCTCCACCTCTATTGGTATTAGTTAATTTATAATTAATTTAAAAAAAAAATAAGTATCGAAAATTTAATTTTGCTATAAAACATAAAATATCAATATTTAAAAATTAAACTGTATGCCAATTGATTGCCCCTTAAATGCTCCAGCAGAATCCGAAATTGCTTTAGCTCTATTGCTATTAATTAATTTATAAATAATTCTTAAAACATTTAAGTATTGAAAATTTAATTTTGCTATAAAATATAAAATATCTACTTTATAAAACTAAACTGTATGACAATTAATTCCTCCTTAAATGCTTCAGCAGAATCCGAAATTGCTCCACCTCTATTGCTATTACTTAATTTATAATTAATTTAAAAAAAATAATTGTCGGAAATTTAATTTTGCTATAAAACATAAAATATGTACTTTATAAAATTAAACTGTATATCAATTAATTGCTCCTTAAATGCTCCAGTAGAATCCGCAATTTTTTTGTCTTTTGCTATTAGTTAATTTATAATTAATTTTGAATACTTAAATTATTTAAAAACTAATTATAAATTAACTAATAACAATAGAGGTGGAGCAATTTTGGATTCTGCTGGAGCATTTATTAAGAAATTTATTGGCATACAGTTTTATTTCAAAAAGTAAATATTTTATATTTTATAGCAAAATTAAATTTTCGATACTAAATTTTTTTAAATTAATTATAAATTAACTAGTAACAATAGAGGTGGAGCAATTCCAGATTCTGCTGGAGCATTTAAGGATCAATGAATTGACATATAGTTTAATTTTAAAAAGTAGATATTTTATATTTTATAGCAAAATTAAATTTTCGATATTTAATTTTTTTAATTTTTTTTTAAATTAACTAATAACAATAGAGGTGGAGCAATTTTAGATTCTGCTGGAGCATTTAAGGAGCAATTAATGGGCATACAGTTTAATTTTAAAAAGCAGATATTTTATATTTTATAGCAAAATTAAATTTTCGATACTAAATTTTTTTAAATTAATTATAAATTAACTAGTAACAATAGAGGTGGAGCAATTCCAGATTCTGCTGGAGCATTTAAGGATCAATGAATTGACATATAATTTAATTTTAAAAAGTAGATATTTTATATTTTATAGCAAAATTAAATTTTCGATACTTAATTTTTTAATTTTTTTTTAAATTAACTAATAACAATAGAGGTGGAGCAATTTTAGATTCTGCTGGAGCATTTAAGGAGCAATTAATGGGCATACAGTTTAATTTTAAAAAGCAGATATTTTATATTTTATAGCAAAATTAAATTTTCGCAACTTAAATTTTTTTTAATTAATTATAAATTAACAAATAACAATAGAGGTGGAGCAATTTCTAATTCTGCTGGAGCATTTATGGAGCAATTACTTGGCATCCAGTTTAGTTAAAAAAAAAGCATGTTCTACGCTAACTTCCATCTGGTATTTTTTCATTAATCCAAATTAATAAACTTCATTGTCACAAATGTCTATGATATTTTGTTTTATACACACTTTTTTGCGTTGCTCTAGCTTTGTCCGTGATCTAATTATAATATACTTTATTTGCAAAATAATTCGATATAATTTATAATAAGTATATTATGGCCGTCAGAGGGGCGCCGTTGAGGTGCTAGCCTAGGCTGCTGTCGACATCTAATCCACCTCCGTCCATGCGCCTGCCAGTATCGTAACTATAAAACAATAATATTCTCTATATTTCAACTAGGGTTGCCAGATGGTCGGGATTCGTCTGGATTCTCCCGACATTTTAAATGATCTCCCGACTCCCGACAAAACTCAAAATCTCCAGACAAACAGCTTCTCGAAATGTTAATAATTTAAAATTGAAATGCAACCAAAACGAAATTATGAAATTTAAAAAAAATTATATCATTTATGTTGTGAATTCTTGTAAGCAATGCTTATTGTGAAAGGGTATTAAGTTTACTAAATAATTTATATACTAAAGAGAGAAATAGTATGGCTATTGATTTAATAAAAGCTGGGTTACTAATTAGAATGAACTTTGAGGAAAATTGTTTAAATTTTAAATCTTTTCTGAATACCACTAAAGGATCCAAATTGGTGGATTCAGTAAAGTCCAATGCCAAATACCTGTGGCAACCGCAAAATTAAGTGTAGTTACATTAATTATCTGTTAACAATGTTAAGTATATTTGTATTGTAGCCCATTAATTTAAAAATAATATTTTTGTTTTACATTTTTATATTTAACATTTACAACATTTCATTAACAGTGGATTGCGGAAGCCCGTCTGGCTACATTGAATGTATGTGGAGGAATGAATGATAAGATGGATGAAGTATGCGATATGATGCGTGATAGAGTAATAGACGTGTTATGTGTAAATGAGACGAAACGGAAGGGAAAGGATGCCACTACACATGGCATGTATACCGCGTTTTGGTCTGGTGTAGACGAGACCGAGCGGGCATGCCAGGGAGTCGGTATCATCCTTTCAGAAAGAATGGGTCATTGTGTGAAAGAGTATGAATGTGTAAGCCCGAGACTGCTATGGATACGAATGAAAGTGGGCTTAAAGAAGTTGTTTGTTTTAGGGGTCTACGTCCACCAACTCCCAAAACTGCTCTCGGACATGTCTAAGCCCACTTATGTCCGAGAGCAGTTTTGGGAGTTGGTGCTAATGAAATGCAAGGTTAATGAAAATATTGTGATATTAGGTGATTTTAATGGAAGGGTTGGGGTGAGGAGGCTTGATTATGAAAGGATATTGGGAACGTTTGGTGATGAAAGTATAAACGAGAATGGTGAAAGCCTTTTCGCCGTATGCGTGGAAAAGAATATTTTTGTGACGAACACTTTCTTTCGTCATAAGAAGATTCACACGTATACATGGGAAAGAGGTGATGATAGAAGTATGATAGATTTCATAATTGTTGATGAAAGAATGAGGAGCGCGGTGGTAGATACAAGGATTTACCGGGGCTCTAACGTAGGGACGGATCATTACTTGGTCTTATGCTGAATTAATGGTCTTTTCAGACGTTGGAGGCATCGGACATCTGTGTCTACCAACTGCGTTACAGCGTATAAGAACAGAGAGGTTAAAAGATGAAGGTGTGAAAAAAAAGTTTAAATGTAGATTGAGAGAAAATATAAGTGGTATGGCTGAATTGTGTATGAATGATTTAGACTTGGAGACTGTGTGGTATAATGTCAAGAAAGGTTTAGTGGATGCAGCTACCGAAGTATGTGGTGTAAGTAAGAGAACAAATGAAAGGAAAAATAACACGTCATGGTGGGATGATGAGGTATGGATGGAAGTTGAAGCAAAGAAGAAAGCATGGCTAGATTTACTAGCAACCAAGGCTAGTAATTCTAGCAGTATGAATAATGATATTGAAAGGAAAAAGGCAGTCTTTAGACACCTAAATAAGAGAGTAAAAGAAGTAGTTGAAAGGAAAAAGCAAGAAAGAACGGCTAAGAATGATAGAGGAATATCGGATAACTTCGAGGCAAACATTAAAATGTTCTGGAAACTCGTAAAAACTACCAGGGGATATTCAAAACAGCCTACAATGAATGCTATACGAGACCAGTATGGCTGTATTCTGAATGACGAAGTTTTGAGTTTAAGGAGATGAAAGGAATACTTTGAAAGCGTGTTTATGAGTGATGAGATGTTTGAATTAAATGAAATAGAAATTCCGAAAGAAGAGGAAATAGATAGAGATATAAGTATAGATCAAATAATGAAAGCAATGAAAAGTATGAAAGCAGGTAAGGCAACCAGTTATGATAGAGTATCTCTCGAAATGCTAAGGGCTGGAGAAGGAGTGGTGGCAGACCTGCTGTACACCTTGTTTAATTTATGAAGTCAGAATGTGTCCAAAAAGGCATGTATGGCAATTCACAATGCTGTGTTAGTACCTAATTTAATGTATGGTAGGGAAAGTTGGGTGTGGCAGAAGAAGCACGAGAGTTGAATAAATGCTGTAGAAATGCGGTCATTATGGAGTATGTTATGGATGAATCTGAATGACAGAGTGAGAAATTGTTTAATAAGAGAAGAGTGTGGTTTGCAAGATGATGTTGTGACCAGGATTAAGAAAGGAATGCTTCGGTGGTTTGGTCATGTAGAAAGAATGAATGAGAAAAGAGTGACAAAGCAAATTTATGTTGCAGAGGTGAACGGTGGAGTCGGGAAGGGTCGCCTTAGGCGAAAGTTTATCGACCAAATTGGCGATATATTGAAAATAGGCCAAATCAAGAGTACCTTTATGCGAGGGACGTGTATGCGTAGGTATATGGATGTGGAGGAAGCGAGAGAGGTGTGTCAGGATCGAGCCAAATGGAAGTCCATAGTCTCTGCCTACCCCTCTGGGTGACAGGCGTGAGTGTTTATTATGTTATGTTTTAACATTTATTTCTCCCGACAACAACCCCAAAATCCCGACATTTTCTAATTTTATCCAGATATTTTGGTCTTCCGATCTGGCAACCCTAATTTCAACCCATAAAAAATCAATGTCCACTGCCTTATTCTTAAAAAGAAATAAGCAAAATTCTATAACTGTCACGAATAATAGGTAACTTCTCCACTGTAAGTTCTTGAAAATTTATCTGTCGGCCAATCGTACCTGTTATCAGACACTATAAAATGGCGGTACTTTATTAATAACTGTAAGAACAAAACTTCAAGCAATCTTTTAACAAGTTATATTTGAAATGCTAAACATTTAATTGATTCATTCATTTATTTTTAACATCCTATTACATTCTCCATAGTTGCCAAGTTGCCATGCTTGACAGTCGAGTTGGCAACCGCAGTTTTTTATTAATTTTAGTAGTTTTAAGCAGGATGATGCTGCTGCCTATCTTCAGTTTCTTTACCCTCTACCTACGTGATGATATGAAGTAGTGGCTTCTTTTCCTACTACAAGGCGATGGCGGCGAAAGGGCTACCTATTTATATCTTTGTAATAAGTAGAAGAGCAAGGATGCATTGTTATTACTGTTTCGGTAGGTATAGGGTTTTTTGTAAAAAGTAACCGAAAAGTGTCAGTAGTGATTAACCTGCTCGTAAATATTCAATTTTTATTCTAACTATTTAAAAAAAATAGCATGAAAATTCAATTCAACTTTATGATATTACTTCGCCATATACGACATAATTTTTTTTAGTCTTTTTGTTTAAAAAATTCAGCTCCTTTGGAATTCCAAAGGGCACCACCAACGGGATGTGATAATATGGGGTCATTTAAAACATCATTACTACCTATTTAATTAAAATTTCGCGTTATAAATAAATAAATCATGAGGAAAATGAAGAGCTGTGTGCTGTGTTATTTGAATACATTGTTCAATTCGACATCGACGCTTGCGTCGAATATTGTTAACAAAGCCGATGACGTCGCGTCGGTGCCAGGCACAACCCGCGTTACGCTATTTTACACAACATAACCATATTTTTTAAATAACTCGCTGTTATATTAAAAAAAAAAAACAGATAGCAGTAGGTATGTCGTAGAAATAAAACACATATAAACATTTATCGCTTTTAAAAAACTTTAATATTATTTTAATATCCAAAATACTTATTTATAATACTAATATAAATACTAAATATTATAAGCACAAATGGAATCAAAAATGCAACAAGTTACTTTAAATTCATCCACCCTATCTAGAGACCTAGAGGTCGATTTTTTCTTTAAATTTATATGGGACCACCCCAGAAGTAGATATTTATTATAATAAGAACCATTGAAATCGGTTTAGCCGTTTCCAAGAAATCGGTGAGCATACGTAAAAAATACTTACGCTTAAAAAGGTCTATTTAAAAATGTAAACAACGCCGCGCCGGTTTACCTCTCCGCAAATTTTCGATATTGAAATAATTACATAATTATTACTTACATTTATATTGTAATAACACATTCTCACCACCATATTAATTATGTATATAGTAACTTTACTTGTTACTAAAGGCGTCACAATAATGTTTAAGTATTATTATTTCACCAATACCTATAGGTTTTACATGTGTTTCCATCTTAATCTCTAACACATTAGAAATAAAAACAACATCAATATTATTATTAAGGGTAACAATTTTTAAACAACCACATATTGTTAAGTTGTACCAAGAAATGCATTATTGATATATAATTAGAGATATTATGTTATTTTACCATTTTCATAGATATCATTTTTCACATCATAATTGTTTTAAGTTCCACTATGGGACACATACTAGCTAGCAGACAACTATCTTCGACCCAGTGGAATGAAAAATAAAATTTTTAAACATTAAAATCCGTGTAATTGGTTGTGAGAATGATGCATCAATGCAATCAATTATTATCGAATACCCTTGTGGTACTTATACGAAATATATGCGTCCGCGCCGTGAACAATACCAACTATGACGCCAATATACTGAAACAGACAAACATAACGTTAAAATAATTTTAATGCTTATAAATTTAAGAACACTATTAATTACATGTTTGCACTTTTAATTAATATAAAGTAGTAACCGTATTTATTGAGTACAAAAATTTAGGTCGTACAGCCCCACTGCAGTGAATTACTGATTGTTTTACTGGTAACAAAGCATCATATCTTAGTCATCCAAGGTAATAATGCACCTGCATTTTCATTCTTAATCGAGGATGGGTATCTATAGGCCACAAAATGCCCTTACTATCAGTACGATTGTGTGCTCGTTTGTCACCCTTCTACAAGAAAATATGGTTTAATGGTTATTCTAACGCTATTACTAGATCCCACAGCAAATTACGCCGATAATCTGACCCAAATATCCAGCGAATATATTCAAACTGATTTCGGCATATCACCGAATGAGAAAGATATCAGCTGCGAAACTAAGTTATATTTGCTAGTTAATATATATCATGAATGTTTAAACTCAATACTTTGCTAAACAAAGTTATCATATCCTAGACATGTTTAACATGTCCTAGATAAAGTTTAATGGCACAATGTTACGGGACACATTTTCACCCCGATCACAAATAACTAAAAGGAGTATAATAATTTGCACATAACTTTTCTCAAATCGGGGCTATAATTCTTTAATACACCTTGCTAACACAGTCACATTAGTTTTAGTTTTTTGAAATTGATTTTTACTCATTAACAAGTTTAAAATTTTTGACCTTTTTAAATGGGTTTATACAATGTTGTCTAAATTACAACATTACGGACTTAAAGACTATTAATAGGTATATATTTTTTCTTTTCCGAAATTATTTTTCCAAAATTACATGAAAGTGTAATAAAAAAATAATCATTACATTCAGTACAAAATTGGTAAAAATATCACGTAACTTACATACTTTTCTTTAACTTACTCCTTTTTTGAAGTCGGCTAAAATTAATAGCGGATATCACTTACGTATACGGCAGTCATCGCAGGATACGCTGCGTACATGCTGATTAACGAATATCTTGGATACAAATATATGTTAACAGCTACACCCATGTAGGAAGAGGCAGATAAGTACATGAAGCATGCCACCGAGTTGAAGACACATTCCTGAAATGAGAAATAAAGTAGGTAATCTAAAAATATGTTGTGTGAGAAAGTGACAATATCTTTAATAAAAGGGTGTGTACAGCGGAAATAACGTCATGTGGCATTCTCGACTTGACAACGCGGGGGCATAATGGAAAATGTTAACAATTGCAAAACTTCATCATCATCATCATTACAGACTATCAAAGTTCACAGCTGAACATAGACCTCCACAAAGATTGCCCAGAACAGGCGTAATTGAGAGGCGGGTTGGCATCAGCTTTTGTTTTATTTTCCTTATATTGGCAAGACGCGGCTGCCCATCCCCTGGTTTGTTTCCCTCTGTCGTCTCTTACGACACCCACGGGACGATATGTGGTAATGGATATTCTTACATGGCCACTACACAGTGCGCAAAACTTGTTAAAAATGTTTTTTTTTTAAATAAATTAAGACAAACACTTTTAAATCTCACTGATTGATTCATTACAGTCTACCTTCTTTTATAGGAAAAGGGTGACAAACGAGCACACAGTCCACCTGATGGTAAGTGGTTGCTGTGGCCTATAGACATCTACGTCTATCTTCGATTACGAATCAAAATGCAGATGCGTTGTCACCCGTGAGGACTAAGATGGAATGCCTCTTTTCCAGTAAAAGGGTCTCCGGTTCTCTACACTCACCATACGAAACACAGCAGCGTTAAGCTGCTATTTTACGCTGGTATTCTGTAAGAGCGTGGTCCTTCCCCGGTCGACCCATTCGTGCTACAACCATAATATAGCTGCAGCATGGCTCTGCCACGTATAAAAAGTCTTCCTAATCATAGGTCTTTCCCATAGCTTGCATCACAACGGGGATTTTGTCACAGCTTGCAATCGAGTTGACAATGCAGGTTTTTGTTATTTTCTGTTATTATGGGGATGATGCTGCTACCCATTTCTATTTTTAGTTTCGTTTGTCGTCTTTTATGTCACACACGAGATGTATGAGGAAGTGGATATTCTTACGCTGTCATCACAAGGTCAAGGTAACTACATAATCATATCCACATAATAAAATAATGTCATACTAGCGGATTGACTAGACGGTCGCAGTACCAGATGTCCCGCACCTTTGACCACCCGGCGCTTATCTAGGAATGTTACCTCTGACGTAAACATTTTTCTGACATTGATCATAGTTGCTCCTTATGATAACCACGGGACGAAATGGAGTGATGTAATGTACAAATATAACTGATGTCTAACACCAGTCCCTGTTGAACATAAGCCTCCCTTAATAATTGCCACAAAGTATGGTCCTGAGCCACCTGTGTCCATCGACTACCTGCCTGTTTCATCAGATCGTCACTCTGTCATGTAGGGGTCACCCAACCTGCGCTTGCCGGTAGAAGGCTGCCACTCAAGATCTTTTGTTCTCCATGTGTTGTCGATCTTCGAACTATATGGCCAGCCCATTGCCTATAGCTAAGGATTATCATAATCGCCACGCTCGGTAGTTGAATAGCAGAAAATTACCAGTGACATTGACGATTGACAGAGTAAGGTTATGTAGGTTAGTCACTTAGTCACGTTGATATTTTATGTTTTTTTTTCGCTAATACAAAACATTAAATAAAAATAATTTTGTGAAGTCACGCTTAATTTAATTTCCAAGAATTGAAATAAATTAAAAAATACCTAAATTAAATAATAAATTGGTATAAAAACTAATCGAACGTTTCGCAAATTATTTTGATATTACGATACTATAATCGCCGAATATATGTGAATATTTATGCATGCACATAGACCGCTAAACAAGAACTGATTTTGTATAAGTACTATACGTACTCGTATGTCTGTTCTTTGACAGATTTTAAAGTGGAAACAATTATGGTAATAATCTATAATAATCCCTAAAATAATAAGTATTTGCTCGAAGGACACTATTTCGAATGTGTTGTTCTACGAGTATTAGTGAACAAAATATTACTGCATTATGTTTGTTTTTAATAGTTATTTATTTACATGAAATCAGGAATTGCTTTGCGGAAATTCATTATGTTACAGACGAGTAAGCTAATTAGGTTAGATTTGCGTGTAATTGTTTTTCTTTCTTTCTTTCTTTACTTCATTTCTATAAAATCCACTGACCCGATGACTGCTTCTGTCTGAAGACTAAACCGAAAATGGGACGAGACGAAACATCATTATAAGTACCTATACTAAAAGCTAATAAGGTAACATAAAGCAAATGATTCAAATTACGAACACGGCAGTCCGGCCTTTCCAAGTTTCTTTTATCTATTTTAATTTTATCGACTATATCATTAATTATCATTAGATAAGATGTCAAGGTATGATATAGGTTACGTGAGTGTATTGATCAGTTACAGGATTTCGTGATAATCACGAATAAGGTGGCCAACCGTCCCGTCGTAACAGTTGTTATCCCACATTGCAATAGTATTAAAATATTCCCCCAAAATGTCAAATGTATGTCCCACATTGCTAAATTATTTAAATAGGAAATTAGATTTAGATTTTTTTAGTATTTTTAGTAATTTATTTGGAATAGAGATTTAGATAGAATTTTATTAGATCTCCAAGACTAACCAACGCACGGTATGCTTTACTAATGTACTATGCGTGAGTATAATTGTACATAATTTCGCAGCCCGCGACATATGCGTATAAAAGAAAGAAATACAAAAAAACAACATTATCTCACTGATGGGAGAAATTTAATTATGAAAAATAAATAATGACTTCAGTTAAGCTCTACGTTTGTTTGTGTCCTAATTTCAAGCAAGCACGACATCCAAACACGAATGTCCCGCATTTACTTTTCATAAAGTTGGCCGCCTTAATCACAAGGCGAAGCTAACTGTTCTTTGTTGCTCTTACTCCGAATTCCTTTTGTCATGTTTGCATAATGCATAGCTATGCGCAAATACTGTAAACGTATGCCTATTCCATGAAACAAAACGTATAGCCGTTTACAACTTATATTCATAAGTTAACAGCCATTTTATACATTTACCCAACAAAGAATAAAACTTGACGACAAAATTAAATAAGTTATATTTATATTTATATGTTATATAAATTAATCTTTTGAGTACTTTATAGATAAATTGTAGAAGTATTATATTATGAAATAAAGATGATACCCGATACGACTTAGGGACCTTCAAGAAACGAACTTGCTTTCTTTAAAAAACCACACAGTACCTACAATTCCTCTGGTATTGCAGTTCTTCATGTGCGGTCGTCGGCACTTACCATCAGGTTTGCCTCATCTTGTATTTAAATAACATAATACTTAAAATATGTACTTTTTTAAGTGTTATATTTGTATGCATTAGAAATTCCCAAAGATATAAGTACGTACGAATATTGATTGTCTTATCAAATGTTGAGAATTAGAAGAGAGCACGTAGCATGTGATGAGGAGGGACGTGGTGAGCAGACAGGCCGAAGCTGTGGTCAGAAATCCGTGGAATGCCGACCCCATAGCGCTGGCTTCTGCCATTCCGTACTTCACGAGCAAGCTTTGACATAGTCCTCCTAACATCTGCAATTATAAAACAATATATTTGTTTTTATAAATGTTTGTGAATTTCTTCTATCCCCTCATTCTGTACTGTTCACTGTGTAGTGACGGTGTAAGGATATCCACTACCTCACAATATCATCCCTTGGGTGTCGTAAGAGGTGACACAATGAGATGGGCAGCAGCGTTTTCATAATAAAAACTAAAAAATTATAAAAAGAAAAAACTGCATGTATATTTTATTTTACGCGGTAGAGCCATGCTGCAGCTATATTAGTAGTATAGTTGTAACACGAATAGGTCGGCTCGACCGGGGATGGAACACGCTCTCACAGAATACCAGCGTAAAATAGCAGCTTAACACTGCTGTGTTTCGTATGGTGAGTCTAGAGAAACGGAGACCCTTTTTACTGGAAAAGAGCCATTCCATCTTAGTCCTCACGGGTGACAACGCATCTGCATTTTGATTAGCAAACGAGGATAGATGTAGATGTCTATGGGCCACAGCAGCCACTTATATATATATATATACACATATATATATATATATATATATATATATATATATATATATATATATATATATATATATAAATAATCAGAAAATGAAACGTCCGAAACCAAAATCCAAAAAACAACACACATAAAACGGAAATTTTAAACTGTGAAGCACGAGAGTAGAATAAATGCTGTAGAAATGCGGTCATTAAGGAGTATGTTAGGGATAAATCTGAATGACAGAGTGAGAAATTGTGTGATAAGAGAAAAGTGTGGTTTGCAAGATGATTTTATGACCAGGATTAAGAAAGGAATGCTTCGGTGGTTTGCTCATGTAGAAAGAATGAATGAGGAAAGAGTGACAAAGCAAATTTATGTTGCAGAGGTGAACGTGAAATTGGCGATATATTGAAAATGGGCCAAATCAAGAGTACCTTTAACCGACGAGCGTGTATGCCTAGGTATATGTATGTAGAGGAAGCGAGAGAGGTGTGTCAGGATCGTGCCAAATGGAAGTCCAAAATCTCTGCCTACCCCTCTGGGTAACAGGCGTTAGTGTTTATGTTTTTTTTAATGTGATTTTAGGTTATGCCGGATTCGAATGAAACGAACTCAACTGACAAATATGCTGGACTAACTCGGCGTCTGGTCGTATATGTATTATATACAATTTTTGTTAGCTGTTCTAGGGTAATTCGTAACGTAAATTATATTTTCTATTTTTAATACGAGAAGTTGAAATAGTACGATCATATTTGTCTCTACGTGGTAAAAAAAACGCAGCATATTATGTCTGCATCGCAAATGGGTCATCTCAATCGAGAAAGGACCACGTTTTGATTCTTAATCGTGGATATATTATGTCTATGAATATATTATACGGGGCACCTAGCAGGTATAGCAATTCTGTACTGACAGTTTTTATTCCTGGAGAAGTATATATATAAAAGATTGTAATTTTTAATTAAAATGTCTTTGTTAAAACTAAATAAATTATTGGAAAAAAATATGTCACGTTTATTGCTATTTGGTTCAAGATCAATATTTTAAAATTTCGAAAAATATGAGTAAGATCACTGAGGACGTCATCTGCTCTACCTCCCAGTGTACCGTCGTCCAGGTACCAGACATTCAGCTTGGATCTCAAATTTGAAATAATGGGTTGAATTCCCAAATTGAAAAGTGCTGGACCTAGTGGGTTACCCTGCTGAACACCGACAGCAGAATCGATAATATGGTTTTTTATTGATAATATCTACATGCACTTACAATCAGGTGAACTGTTTGCTCGCTTATCAACCTTACTTCTATAAACAAAAGTTTAACTTCAAATAGTTCGCAAGTGTTCTGATACTTACAGCTTCAGATAATTTGATGATTCCATGTTGTGAGGTTAGATATCCAAAGTTGAAGCACTCGCAGCAGCGACAACAGCAGCACTTGATGCCTCTCCCACCGTTACCGGTGGTGGGCGCCACACGCACTATCGTCGGTCCACGAGTCATTGTTTCCTTCACTTTAAACACAACGTTGTTTTCGTATGGACTCGAATATTGAACTAGACTCAAATATACAACTAATCAGGAAGAGTAGGAATGTATAACCCGACGGGAAATTCAGGATGGTGAATGTATTTCACAATTTGCGCGGACGATGTTAGTCATGACCAATATTTTTAGTTTAAAGTTCGAGTACCCAATTAGAGGCCGACGACCTCAATATTTATATGGGTTTATGACTGTAAGTACAACTAAAAAAAATATACGTTGTGCTGTTGATTTCTTATTTGAAATAAATATATTATATTTAATAAAGAAAGGAAGCGTCGTCACTAAACAAGGGTTTTGTTTAAATGTTTCATATCCCGGTGTGTAGACGCATGTTCCAAAAATAAAGCGGCGCACGCGTCGCGGAGGGTGCTCTCTATTTTTAGTTTATTGTTTATTAGGTCAAAAATCTACACTCACCGTGTCTCGGGTTTTGCTAAAATTTTAAATTTTTATTAAAAAGGAAGAACGGACCAATTTCGACTACACGTAGTCGTTTGTGTCACCAGCACATGAACTACCAGCACACGTGAATATATAACGCATATTTAAAAAACAAAAGAATCTAACAGTTTCGAGAAAAAAAAATACAGCTTTTATATTTACAAAACTTGCGTACCTATTGCATAAACGAACCAAATTAAATAAATTTAAGTCAAACTGATTTTTAATTTCTGATTTCTGATTAAAAAATCTCATTACTCTGCATAAACACTTATCTGGTGGCACGGCGGTGCCCCCGCCAAGTCGAGCCAAAAAGCGGCACGGCCGTACCATCCTTTTCTCGAAGCAGTTCAGGCCATTTTCGACCCCCTATAACTTCGTTGTGGATAAAACTAGAAGCCTTAGTTTTCAATAACCAAGCATACATTGTATAGAAACAGTATATTTCAAATTTTATTCAATTTGAACCAGTAGTTTAGGAATTATAACTAGTCAAAGTTTCACTCGCTGACTGACCGATCATCAAAACTCTAAGGCACTTCTAGCAGATGTAGAAGCTTCAAATTTAGAATACAATTAGTGTTTAGTGTATAAATCAAGGAAAAATTAAAATATTTTGTAATTTCGGTCCAGTTTTCTAGATATACCAACTGCATAAATAACTTTGTAATCCCATATTGACTGAGACTTGGTTTTTTTACAAGTTATGTTTTTTATGGCATGAATTTGACAGTTTATATCCGCCCGAGGGCTGATTTTTCAATCAGCAGATAAAATTTATTCATAAGATAAAATACAACATTATAAACTAATTAAAAATTACTGTTGTGTAAGTAAAATTATTTAATTATTTCACTTTTAATATTCAGTCAGCTTATGTTTTTTATGCATAACTTTTATCTAATGTTTGCAAAATCAGTCCTTAGCATGCTAGGAATAATGTTAAATCCTATTTTAGAGATAGGTTCTCAGATTCTTTGTAACGGTATTTCAATACTCATCTCAGAATCTGGACTGGTACTAGTCGTTTAGTAAATTGTGCTTTATCCGATCTCTCGCTTACTGTGGTGTTCAACTTTATTTTATATGACATACTGGCTTTGAGAGCCATTCATAACATTTCTCTACGAGATACGAGTACTAAACAAAATTAAGTAAACAGTTTCGATATGAATAACGTAATTATAAGACCTCTCAACATAGAGAGAACTGGTTTTGTGACACATTTAGCGTGTTTTCTGTAGATTCGCGAGGGTAATGTACGTACCTAAAGAAAATCGCAGCTCTTCACGTACTTTATTGTCTATATAATAGCAAAAGAAGTGGCGGTATAAGAATATACACTACCCCATATCGTCCCGTGTATCGTGGGTGTGGATAAGGAGGCGACAGAGAGAAATTGAAACAGTTGATCGGCTGGGATGGGATTGATTCCTGATAACAACTCATAATAATAAAAAAAAAACTCCGCTTGCCACCACGCCTGCACAGCGTGGCAACAATTTTTTTTTATAGGATAGGGTGACAAACGAGCACACAGTCCACCTGATGGTAAGTGGTTACTGTGGCCCATAGACATCTACATTTATCCTCGTTTGCAAATCAAAAGTTAGTCGAGGGTTACTTTAAAGTTTAGTCGTAAAGTTTAGTCGAGGGATACTTTAGTCGAGGGATACTCATCCCAATTTACCTGTCCGGTAGTTGTGGTATGGTATACGGGTATGAAATCTCGGCTTCCCTAGCTATTACTGTCCTATCCCTTGCCCTCCTGGACGGTAATATCCTATTTCCCACCCTAACTTACCTTACTCTTCCTTTTCACACCACCTATCCTTTCCCTTTTCCTATTCCTACCCTCCGCCAATCCAACGACTGCCGCGCGGATGGATGCATGGCTAGGGGCGGGCCTAGTCGATAGCGTGCCACACTGCCCTGGGACCGGGCGACCCCAGAATTAGGCTAGCCTTACCCTGGCATGCGGAGCTCTGCTTGGGGGGACAAACCTTTCCCTCGCTATTCGTGGGAACGCAATGGATAATCGTAAAAATAATTTAATTAACCAAAATGGCGACGATGTGGTTCGCCACCCATCACGTCTCGTTTCTCGCGGGGGCGAAAAGCGGCCCACGGAGAGCCGATTCGCTACGTTGAATGTAAGAGGAGGAATAGATGGTAAGGTAGATGAAGTATGTCAGATGATGGATGAACGATGCATTGATATTCTGTGCGTGAACGAAACCAAAAGGAAAGGATGTGACACCACGGTTCATGGCCCCTACACGGCATACTTACTGGTCGGGAGTCTCCCAAACGAGCCGAGGCTGTCAGGGAGTTGGTGTGATTCTTTCATCTCGAATGGTTCAATGTGTGATGGAGCATGAATGTGTAAGCCCAAGACTCCTCTGGATTAGGTTAAAAGTCGGACTCACTCGCTTGTTTATCGTTGGGGTCTATGCACCGACGGATCTGCGTGGAGGTTGGTCATTAAAATCCCAACAAGAGAGAGAGGAATTTTGGGATAGCATGAGAGAGGTCTTGAATAAATGCGGAGAAAATGAACGGATCGTGATGTTAGGGGACTTTAATGGATGGGTAAAGCGTGATGGGTATGAAGGAGTTCTGGGTACGCTTGGGGACGAGAGAGTGAATGACAATGGGAGAAGCCTGCTTGAAGTATGCTTGGAATGGAATCTCTGCGTGGTCAACACAATGTTTGACCACAAAAAGATCCATTTGTAAACAAGAGATGAGGGTGAGTCTAGAAGTATGATTGATTTTGTAAATGTAGATGAAAGACTGAGGAAGAAAGTGCTAGACACTCGGGCATACCGCGGTGTAGGCCTCGACACAGACCACTTCCTGGTCATAGCCCGAATGCGTGGCCTCTTTAAACGGTGGCGACACCGAGGGGCCGAGCCTAGGAGTGTTTTGGACAGAGTAAAAGTGGAAAATCTACAAGAAAACGAAAAGAAAGACGAGTATGTAGAGAACCTGAAAGAAAGTTTTAAAGGGATAGAAGAGATAGGTGTGATTGAAGATTTGTGGGAGACATTTAAGAAAGGGGTCGTGAATGTTGCTATTGAGGTATGCGGGGTAGCTAAAAGAAGGAAAAGAAGAAAGAATGATAACGTGTGGATGGAGAGACGAAAGATGTACAAAGGGTTGTGCAAGAAAAGAAGAAAGCGTGGTTGGATTGGTTAGCAACAAAAGCTTACCAAAAAGTTCAAAAGGCAACGGAAGACGAGATAAAGGAAGCATGAACGAAGTATAAAAGATTGAAAACAGCAGCGAAAGAAATTGTGTCTAGGAAGAAAGAAGAACGAAAGGATGATTTCGATAGGAGGCTCACTGAAGATTTCCAGTCAAACATAAAGTTTTTCTGGAAATCCATCAAAACAGCCAGATGAAAAACTTCTACCTCGGAGCTGAGTACAATCAGGAGTCAAGATGGGAGCATTATAAAAGGAGAAGAATGTGTGTTAAAGAGATGGAAAGAGTATTTTGAAAGTTTGTTTGAAAGAGAGGAAGTGCAGGTACAGCATCTGCCACCTTCCACGGAAACTAATATATGACAGATTTAAGAGAAAATGTTTGACAGATTTAAAAGAAAATGAAAGTGGGTTGAGAATGAATGAGTTACTCGTCAAATGTTTTCTCTATGCAGATGACCAAGTATTACATGCGCCTTTGGCCGAGGAGTTGCAGGAGATGGTAACTGCTATGAGTGGAGCTTTTGTTAGAAAAGCAATGAAGATGAATGTAAGGAAGATGAAAGTGATGGTGTTTGAAAAAGATGAGGCAGTGACAGACTGCAATATTGTGATTGAAGATGAACAAATTGAACAGGTGAAAGAGTTTGTTTATCTGGGTTCAAAGTTTACAAGAGATGGAAAGTGTGAGAGTGATATCTAAAGAAAAGTGAATGCAGGAAACATGATGAATGGAGCTTTGCACTCCTTTATAAGCAGTCGGAAGGTGTCTAACAAGGCTCGTTTGGCTGTGCACGAGGGGTGTTGGTTCCGACACTCATGTACGGAAGTTAAAGTTGGGTATGGCAGTAGAAACATGAAAGCAGAATAAATGCAGTTGAGATGAGAGCGTTAAGAAGTATGATAGGAGTTAAACTGAGTGACAGGATAAGAAATAATGAGATAAGGAAACGTTGTAGTCTGAAAGAAGATGTAGTGACAAAAATTGAGAAAGGTATGCTGAGATGGTTTGGCCATTTCGAGAGAATGAATGAAGAACGATTGACGAAAAAAGTGTATAAGGCGAGTGTGAATGAAAGTGTTGGAAGGGGTAGACCTAGGCGGACATTTCTAGACCAAATCAGGGACGTCTTGAAAAAAGACCAGGTATGAAGGGAATAATGAAAGTGGACGAAGCGAAACAAGTATGTAAGGATCGTAGCAAGTGGATAGAAGTGGTCTCTGTCTACCCCTACGGGAAAGAGGCGTGATTATATGTATGTATGTATAAATCAAAATGCAAATGCGTTGTTACCCCTGAGGACTAAGATGGAATGCCTCTTTTCCAGTAAAAAGGGTCTCTGGTTCTCTATACCATACGAAACACAGCAGTGTTAAGCTGCTCTTTGACGCTGGTATCTGTGAGAGCGTGGTCCTTCCCCGGTCCAGCCGACCCATTCGTGCTACAACTATACTACTTATATAGCTGCAGCATGGCTCTACCACGTATAAAAAATATGTTTAGCAGAGAACTTTTATAGGCTGTAATGGATAGATGGATAGAATCAAAAGATAAAATGATATTTAATACCCTACTACACGCCCTCCTACTATTACGTGCACTACTTATACTACCAGAATACCAAACGCTACCAAATCACCAATTATCATCACTACCACATCCCCGACACTTCACTTACAAATAAACCACAGAAGGGCCATCGCAGTCTGTATGTATTTTACCGTAATTCCTCGTTTAGGTGCAAAACATCACATATTCAACTTAGAAAGTGTTACCAACCCTGACGTGGATTGGGGTTATATTTGCGAAGGTGATGTTTGGTGTAGTAATAGTAATAGTACGAGTAATGCAAGCACTGTTGCAAGTGGTACGATTGTAAGCGGAAGGTACAAGTCGCGGCACGTAAAATAACAACACCTTATTCAATTTTTTCAAGCTTATTTTTTACAAGGACTCCTGTTATTTTTGATGCTAATACTCGTAAACTTTTGCTTTTTCTTGAATTTTGAATTTTCATTTGGACGAACATCTATACATATAATATGAAATATTATTTGTACATAGTTAATAACCTGGGGCAAGTTATAGGCTACTTTTTATCCGATTACAAAACTTCAAAAAAGAAGGTTAAGTATTTTCCTTCCTTTAGATGTTAATTTTCTATTATATCTTAGTTATAGGCAAGATGACAGGTGTTTTTCAAATAAAACCATATTTATAAATAAAGTTCAAAATATAGTTATAACTTTGGCAAAATAACTTAAAACTACACCGATTTAGTTATCAAAACAGCGCCATCTATCATCAAATGTAAAAACTAGTATATTTTGCCTTCAGTTACTAATAAATCATTAAATAATATAAATGACTTACATTTATATGTTTAAATAATTAGATTTAAAATTTACTTAAAAATTCTAACGTTTAGTTTTTTTTTAATACTTTTGTAATTTCATTTTAAAAGTGTAAAGTGATTGAAACAGGTTTGTCTGGAATTATTGCAAAATTTTCATTATCATTATAGTTTTATTAAACAGATTTTTACATAATATTATGTCGTGGACAGATCGTAGACTTGATCATATATCATAAAGCAGTCTATCATTTCGTGAAATGGTGTGGTCACTTCATGATATTTAACACTGTTTGTTGTTCATGTCATGATGTAGCTTAACCAATCAATGAATAGAAATCGTTTCAACATATTAACAACTAAACTTTGCTATTTCATGATATGGTCATATAACAATATCATTAAATCGCTTTTCACCGCTAGCGGCGCTGATAACATTTTTTTTAACAGAAATAGAACTTTTAACAGAATTGACATCACTTTATGCATTATCGATATAATAAATAGATGTTCGCTTCTATCGCTGATATTACTAGATAGTATAGTTTTGGCTTTCATTATTTCATTTAATATAATAATAATAGCGCCATCTACTTACTTCTATATAAACTAAAATAGTAAATCACTGATAAAATTAAATAATGGAATGCTATTGAATATACGATGTAAATAATTGAAAATTCGTTCGTGGCATCATTGGATTGTGTAATTACTAGGTAGGTGTGGTCAACAATCATGCAAAAGCTTATTTTCAATTTTTATGAACTGTATTTAAAGAAATACGTGGGCCATGAAGCTAATACAAAGGGGAGACGGCATAAGCAACTGTGCACTGTGATTCTAAGTAGGTCCTGACGTCATCATAATGGGCGTGGCTTTAGTTAGTATACTGTCAGCATTCGTCCTGTGCGCTTATGTGTTGAAAAAATCGCAAATCGATATATTTTCGTAGTATTAAGAAGAAAAGGATGAAGTGCTGTGTTTTATTGTGTAAAAACTACTCAGATAGACGCTCTGATGTTATGGATGGCATCACATTTCATTTGTAAATAATTTTACACCTAATTTATTAAAATAGTTCTAGAAAAATCCCTTTGCGTTGGCTTTCAAATATAATTAAATATATTCGACACTAGATGGCGACACTTTGTGTCATGTGAACTAACAATATAAAGGTCCGTAGAGCTCAGTATTGGTAAAATAAACATACGAAGGTGCTGAAATTTGTTTTGCATTCAGATATAAAGTAATTTTAATCGCAAAATATTATTTTTATAGTTTATAATCATTATGTGAACAGGCCGTATTTTATAGTCAAGTAAACCTCATAAAGATAACAAAAAGACAGTGCCGTAATTAGAATTCAATTATTTTATTCAGTAATCCAACTTTCAATATTAAAATGAAGCAAATTGTACTAAGGCTGAATTTCACGAAATGTTTAAGTTATATTTAAGTGACATTCAATATGCAAAGAATCACTTAAATACAATTTAATGTTCTTAGATTGGCATTCAAAAAGTGCATTCGGATGCCTAATTTGGAATAAAATATTTATATTTTAATTGATTTATAAATAAAATTATATTAATTATAATAATTTGTCTATTATTTATTCTCCCTCAGAGATTTTTTTTTTTTGAGTTTATGGCCTGGTATCTAGACCTTTAGGCCAAGTCTTAAGTATTTTTATTCGGTTTATTATAATTTCCCCAAATGTATAATTATCCTTCATAGTTCACTGCTTCACAATATGTTGATGCGTCACATTGTGCAGCCCTTGGGAGATTTTGACGGCAACTTGAGCCAGCAGACAGCTGACAGTTGGCGATGGTATCTAAAGGCGCATATGTAGACAAACAGCTTATCTTGAGAATCCATAACCATCAGAGCACTTGTTTCACCGTTTCCACTAATAGTTCACATGCGTAGACAGTTAATACACAAAATCGCACCACTTTTACATATCAAAGTCCACTTCAAACCATTATTTAAACAATAACACAGGAGCAGCAAACCGACGCCGGTCAAGTTCCCGCCAAAACTCCCCTCAGAGATATTAAGTAGTATAACCCACAGATAATAATCCCTATAAATAAGAGATATAAGATAATATAAGATAAGAATAAGATAATATAAATAAGATAATAATCCTAATAAAAATCCCTTTGCGTCGGCTTTCAAATATAGTTAAATATATTCCACACTAGATGGCGACACTTTGTGTCCTGTGAACTAAAAATATAAAGGTACGTAGAGCTCAGTAATGATAAAATAATCATACGAAGGTGCTAAAATTTGTTTTGCATTCAGACATAAAGAAATTTTAATCGCCAAAATATTATTTTTTAGTTTATAACATTTTTTGGATATGCCGCCATCTACCGTCAAGGTAGCTAAGCTACATTGCAACATTGATATGGAAAGATTCGAGTAGTTTTACTATTTATCGGTAGATGTAGATAGTGCAGTGGGCGGGGCTTTGCATCCCCTCACCCCGCAAATTGTCACGCGTTGTTTCATAGTGAAATTGAATTACAACGTCTCCTCTTTGTATTAGCTTCATGACGTGGGCCGTGTAGCTCGCCGTTAGATTTCATCATGGCGGGAGCAAAACGTGTACGATTCCTTCGAGGATGAATCTGACATAACACGTGTCCGTTAAAGTGGTGAAGAATAAATTCGCGGCAAAACCTAGATGTCTGAGTAATTAAAATAGTCGTGGAGATGTGAAAACCGTTAATATGCGTTGAAGCATTGCTGCATATATATTTCGACCCACAAAACATTATAGGTTAATAAGGAGCCCTGTGCACAGTAGTGAGACGTATATTAGCTGCTACTTTACTTTTTTACCTCTAATGAGACTTATAAATCAGTTTGTAATTTAAAATAGCTTTCATATTTTCAGACATGTTAAGATATTTGTGACAGTCCTGGTTTCATGCCTCATCTTTATATATAAAAATTACGTGTCACATTGTTTGTCCGCGATGAACTCCTAAACTACTGAACTGATTTCAATGAAATTTTGCACACTGTGTGCAGTTTGGTCCAACTTGAGAGATAGGATAGTTTTTATCCCGATAATTGACCCTAATTTTTTATTGCTAATTTCAGGAGTTTTTTTTTTGGAAAACAAATGGTCGACGGAAAGGGTAGAACAACATCTGCCTGGTCAGCTAGTATGAGTAGTACTAGTATGTAAATGAACAGACTGTTGCGAAAAAATACTTTAATTAAAGAAAGCAGATTTTGTTTAAACAAAGGTTCATTTATTTTACTTGGCAAAGGCGGTAATCAAACTTTTTTTTTATAGGACCCCTCTCCTATAAAAAAAAGTTTGATTGAAGCAAACGGCCATGCGGCTCACCTGATGGTAAGTGACTACCGCCGCCCATGAACAACCGCAACACCAGGGGAATTGCAGATGCGTTGCCGGCCTTTTAAAAAAGAGTAGGCTCTTTTCTTGAAGGTCCCTAAGTCGTATCGGTCCGGAAAAATCGCTGGTGGTAAACTATTCCACAAGGAAGTTGTGCGAGGAAGAAAACATCTTCTAAATCGCACAGTGGTGGACCGCCAATCATCCAAATGGTGTGGATGGTATCGGGAGTTCTGCCGCGATGTGCGTTCGTGAAATTTGGCGGCTGGGATTAACCCGAACAATTCCTCAGAGCACTCCCCATGGTAAATGCGAAAGAAACTGCAAAGAGATGCAACATCTCTTCGCAGTGCCAATGAGTCGAGCCGATCGGAAAGGACTCGGTCGTCAACGATTCGAGCCGCTCTGCGCTGGATGCGGTCAAGTGGAAGGAGCTGGCACTGGGGAGCCCCATCCCAGAGATGGGAACAGTATTCCATGTGAGGCCGAACCTGCGCCTTGTAAAGTTGCAGGCGTTGAGCTGGCATGAAATACTGTCCCGCTCTGCTGAGCACGCCAAGCTTTTAGAGGCCAATTTGGCCTTCTCTTCCAAGTGACCACGAAACTGCACGTCACTCGATATGTCAACGCCAAGGATTCCGATACTAGATGCTTTTGCAATGCTAACTAATTAAAACTTAAATTTTATGGTACGTAAGCATTATTATATATTTTAATTGCAATTTCAAGTGTCGATTTACCACGTTCTCGGCGGTAAACGAATACCTGAGAAATCTGAGAAGTTTCCCAGTTGAGGTCATTCCGCGTTGGAATCAACGAAGCGACACTTTTTTGGCAAAAAACTCTCTGCAGCCTGTGCCCAGTACTGACATGTTGTTTGTAAGCTGCTACTTTTCAATTAGCAATGTATGCAGTTTTTAATTCATTCATATTTTCGGGTATGTTACTTTTTTGTTTTCACCCTACTGTAAAAATTAAGGGTTGCATAGACGAGTAGAACTCATTATCGACAGCCTATCATTATCGATAGCCTATAAAAGTCCACTGAAATGAACATAGGCGTACCTCATATATTGTCAAGTAGCTGGATGTTTGCTATAGTTGCCACGCTTGGTAGGCGGTTTGCAACCGCAGCTATTATTATTTTGGTCTGTTGTCATGAAGATGATGCTGCACATATCCTGTTTGTTTTCCTATGTCGCCTCTTACGACGGGACGATATGAGGTGGCGGATTCTCTTTCACCGACACAACAATACTAACATTTTTCTACTCCCGTTCATAAGTGTAGTGCTTCCCACGTTCACGATGAATAAAATTTATAAGGAATAAATCTAATTTTAAGGATTTTATCGCGTTTAATTTTAACTTTTTTAATTGTCGATGTTTTCTGTATTTTACAGCACCCATGGTTACGCCACTGAGCTGTTTGACGACCTGGTGTCATAGTTGTAATAGAATAATAACAGAATAGAATAAATGTAGTACTATGCTTGGGTTTGAATTTTATTTTATTAATTAGCTGAGTGCTACCATCTGTTAAGGACCCCATCCTTAACAGATGGTAGCACTCAGCCATCTTCCCTATTAAAATTAAGATGTTTTTTAATATCAATAGCCTCACGAATCATCATTGGTAGGAATCGGTGTTCTATTACAAGGATTTATTGACTATCAGATCTGATATAATGGTTGGGACGATACGAAACATGATAACATACTTCAGACTTCCCGGAGCGTCGGTGCTTCACATCAACGATATGTTCTTTTACGCGAGTTCTTATGGATCTTTCATCCAAAGATGCGTAAAAAAATCCCACGTAAAAAAGTTGAAATTAAACGTGATAAAATGCGTAACAATAATTTTATTCCATGTGTACTCGTAGTATAGAACTGCATAAGTCTACTCGAACGTAAAAAAAATATCTAAGTACATCTATTTCTATTATGGTGGCAATCAATATTAAATAAGACCAATGATATAAATAAAATATCTCACATAAACATTATATCGTAAATTGATATTTTGATTAACCTTAATTATGAATGAATGTAAAGAGTAAAATGTCAATAATAATAATAATAAATAAAAGGCCCTTTTTACTGGAAATGAGGCATTCCATCTTAGTCCTCACGCATCTGCATTTTGATTCGCAAACGAGGATAGATGTAGATGTCTATGGGCCGCAGCAACCACTTACCATCAGGTGGACTGTGTGCTCGTTTGTCACCCTTATCTTATAAAAAAAAATTCTTCCCACGGCTGGACGCGCTACTAGGCAAGGTAGCGCTATCCCAGCCTGAAGAAGAAGGATTGAGGACCACATCGCAAAGCCAAGGGCCCTCATCGGCAGACTGATAAGCTTCAGGTCGGGCAATGAAAGGCCGAGAATTGTGCGCACCGTCAGGATGGCGTTTCCTGGGACAAATATCAGCTTGTTCCAGCCGGATATAACGCAAAAATTGACGGAGGGCATAGACGACCTGAAGCAGAGAATCGCTGCTTGGGGGAAGCGGATTCGGCGATATACCGAGAGGTCGACACGCTTCAAGCAAAATCGTCTCTTCCAGAGTGATCAGAAGAGGCTCTATGAATCATTGGAGCGGCCAATGGTACGTGGAACGGGCCCAGCACCGAATCAGGCCGACACTATTGCATTCTGGCGCAGCCTGTGGTCAGAGCCCGTAAACCACAGCGAGGGCCCTTGGACGGAAGTTCTGGTGAGTCGGTGTATGAATGTTACGCCCATGGACCCCGTCATCATAACACCGGATGATGTAGCTGAGGCGGTCCGTAGGGCCCCGAACTGGAAAAGTCCGGGACTCGACGGACTGCATCACTACTGGCTGAAGGGGTTCGTGGTGTGTCACGCTGTACTCGCCCGACAGTTTCAAGAGGCTCTCGACCAAAAGTCGCTCCCGAGCCTCTTCACTACTGGCATCACTCATTTGGTTCCTAAAGACCGGAATTCCACAGACCCGAGCAAATACCGCCCCATAACGTGTCTACCTACCATATACAAGACACTAACATCCATTTTGAGCGCGAGAATCACACGTCACCTGAACTAAAATCAGGTGACGTCGCGCGCTCAAAATGGATGTCGGGGCGGTGGTCGTGAAACCACGAAACCACTTCTCATTGACGCGGTCATTGGCAAGGTGGTTAAACGCAACCGTCGAAACCTCTCCGCCGCCTGGATAGACTACAAAAAGGCATTCGACTCGGTGCCTCATACATGGCTTAAGAGGGTCCTCGAGCTATACAAGGTTGACAGTGTATGGGGCAGTGGAGTACGATCCTTTGTCATCTAGGCGAGCGGATGATGGCTGCGGAGAACCACATAAGGATAAGAAGGGGTATCTTCCAGGGCGATTGTTTGAGTCCAATCTGGTTCTGCCTCTCTTTGAATCCTCTTAGTACCTTACTGGAGGACTCCGGGGAGGGGGGGGGAGATTTCAGCTTCGGAGAGGAGGTACAAAAGTGACCCACCTTTTCTATATGGATGATCTCAAGTTATTCGCCTCCAGTCGCTCTCATCTTATGGAATTGCTAAACATCACTGGTGATTTTAGCAATTCTATTAGATTGGGGCTGGGGACGGATAAGTGTGCGGTCCCCCATGTCGAAAGGGGTAGGGATGCTAACTCTGAGGGCATAGACTTATCTATGCCCATCAACATAAATACCCTATCCGAGGCTGAAACATAACGATACCTGGGTATGTCACAGAACATAGGTATCGATGAGGCGGACATGAAAAAGTCAGTTTGCGATGTGTTTTATCCACGCTTGACAAAAGTGCTTAACAGTTTTTTGTCGGGCGTTAATAAGACACATGCATATAACGGTTGGATCATGCCTGTTCTCATGTATACATTTGGCATACTCAGGGGGACTCAGACCGAACTGAACGCTCTGGATAGAAAAGTCCGCACTATTATGACGTCCCACAGGATGCATCATCCGAGGTCGTCAGTAATGAGGCTGTACTTGCCGCGGAAGCATGGTGGACGCGGCTTTTTAAGCGCGCTTACCATGCATAATCGCGAAGTGTGCAGCCTCCGTAATTACTTTCTTTCGTTAAACGTTGACGTTATTTCTTGTGATAAAGGACTTACCCCTCTATCCTTAGCCAACGAGCAATGGCAAGACCCGGCAGTACAGAGCATTTTCGACCGGGAGACCGTATGGAAGGAGAAGGAGCTCCACGGGTGGATCTACAAGGCTCTACATGAGCCTTTCATAGACACAGTCGCCTCCCTCCACTGGCTACGTTTCGATGACCTCTTTGGGGAAATCGAGGGTTTTGTCTGTGCAATACAAGATCAGGTTATTAAGACCAACAATTATCGGAAATACATCCTAAAGGATGGCGCCGTCGACATCTGTCGAGCTTGTCGCCATCCCGGTGAGACACTTAGGCATGTCATCTCCGGTTGTTCGGCGCTTTCTAACTCTGAGTATTTGCACAGACACAACCTAGTAGCCAGGATTCTACACCAGGAGCTCGCTCTGAAATACGGTCTCGTGGATCGGAACTGCCATATTATAATTACTTGCCGGAAGCCGTGCTCGAAAATGACCGCGCCAAGCTCTGCTGGTACCGGGCCATCATCACAGACAGGAATATTCTTGCGAATAAGCCTGATATTGTGCTGATGGACCGGGCACAGTCAAGGATATTTTTGGTCGACATTATCATTCCTTATGACAAGAACCTCGTGAAAGCCGAAACAAATAAGCTGACAAAATATCTGGCCCTGACTCACGAGGTGACCGACATGTGGGGTGGTCTGCCGGCCGAAATTATTCCTGTGGTTGTTTCTGCGAACGGGTTAATCCCAGTCAGCCTCTCGGGTCATCTGAGGCGACTGGGACTCCGTAACGGACCGCTCCAAGCTCAAATGCAGAAGGTGCTGCTCCTCGATACCGCCCGCATCGTCCGTCGGTTTCTTTCCCTTTCCCCCTAACCCTCAGCCGTTTGGTCTCCCCTTCCGAGGGCTTCCATCTGTTTGGGTTTTTATATATTTATGTAATTTTTATGCATTTATTTTATTTTATTGATATTTATGTAAGTTTATCATTATATTGTAATTATATATTTATACAGCCCAACCAGATGAGAAAACTATATAATTACCCCACATAATAATAAAATTAGATTCCAAAACAATTTGCCTTTCTTATGGATGATGTATCCATAAGAAAGGCAAATTGTTTGGAAGACACGCCCGATGATATAAAAATAGTAAATGTTTCTATATATATATATATATATATATATATATATATTCTTGTACTTAGTCTAATAAATTTTTGCTAAATAGCAATCATCTACGTCTAATAGTCTTTTAGAATTCAAAACAAATCTTTGACGAACATTGAGAGACACAGACACTGAGATGATTCTAAAAGTGATCGAATTTTGCTAAAGGCACGTAGCAGCATTTAATGATGTTCCTAAATTAAATTCGAGCGAAGCCGCAGATAAAAGCTAGTTATATGAGATAATATACAAATAAAACTCTTTATAAATATAAAATTACGAATTTAATTGTAAAAAAAATACATCAAAAACATACAAGTACTAAACGTTCATTTTACAATAAATATTTTGTTTACTTCAATCCTTATCGTAATTCTTTCTTGTTAAAATGGACTTACAAATACATTCTGGTAATAACATTTTTATATGTTAGTTTTATATTAATATCAGGAAAATATCATATAAATATAGGTATCTATATATTGGCAATTCGGAACTTTGCATGTTTATAGAAAATTAAATGCATTAATGTATCAAAATCCTTAATATTATCCCGGAATTTTCCACATTCTATGCAATATCATACATAATATTCTTAAATTTAGGTAGATTCTATTTAAAGAATGCACTTTAAATAATCCTGGCATAATTATTACAAGCAAATGCAAATCTTATAAGAATTGACAATGCTTACTACAATTTTTAACATAATATACCTACTTAGTATAGTTTCAAAACAAAGTAATAAAAGAATGGCTTAGCAATAGACATTTATAAATAGTATGTACTCGTACATATGAAGCAAAGTACAGTGTTGTTGTGGCGTATGTTAGAAAGTCCTATGTCTACAGCCAGCTGTGGACATAGGACTTTCTAAGTAAAGCCACATACTGCTTCAGGTAGTACGCCAAACCAGAGCTACGTTCTATATTAGTTCTTTTTCACACTAATATACTTTTTCCCGTAGAAGTTTAATCCTCACGATTGGCAGGCGATTGACGATCGCTTTGCCAGTCGCATCTTGACGCTGCTACCAGATGCCGGTCTGGATATTTTACGTCTGGCGTAAACGAGATGTAGGCCTATGTTCAGCAGTGGAATTGGTACAAAGACTGTTGATTTGAAGTGATGTTGTCATTAAATATAAATATGGTATAACTCAAAAAATTATTTCTGTCTATTATAAAGTAACTTTCAATTCTTAACCAATAAATGAAATGGTTACAGCCGTTAACGTGACGAATAATTATCCTTAAAGATTTTTTT
Source organism: Parnassius mnemosyne (assembly GCA_963668995.1). NCBI lineage: Eukaryota > Metazoa > Arthropoda > Insecta > Lepidoptera > Papilionidae > Parnassius > Parnassius mnemosyne. The sequence goes on along the minus strand of CAVLGL010000035.1, from coordinate 28,723,581 downwards.
CTTTACTGTACTGTACTGCGTTTTAGTACATTTATACGAGTATATTATGCGTTTCTCTCCTCAAAAACTAATTCTTTTGAAATTGTTATTTAAAAACTCTACACGATCGTCTAACCGTCTAACTCCAAACGTTCCCCGAACCTGATACCGGGTACAGACTAATCGAGTAAGTGATATAAGATAGAAGATAAGCTCTTGTAGTTGTAAAATTAAAAAAATGGATGGAAAACGGTGGATGTAGAGTGCCGATTCGTCCAAGTTGGCCAACTCTATCATACTCCTTTGATGTGGTGCCACCTTATCACCGAACCTCAACACCTTCGAGTGTTAGAGCGTTTTTAGAGTGTTGATGAATTATGAACGGATTAAAATTGATGACATGGTTTCTTAAAAAAAATTACCCTGATCCATCAGGAATCATCCAGTACTGTGATTGTAATAAATAGTTAAATAGTATTAAAGCTAAAATTAAGTTACATTAAATGTTTTACTAAAATCATATTTTTTCGATTTGTGCTTAAAAATATACTTAGACTCGTATAGCTAATTTTACAATACATAACATACATCCTCACCGACTAGACACGAGCGAGTGCACATTAGCTAAGCTTTCTGAACTGCTGCATTAACAATTAATATAATGTCGTATAGCCAAATACCTCAAGAGGTATTATAGGCTGGAAGCTCAGTGTATCTAATATCATAAAATCTATGCCAGTTGAAGTTAAATACCGCGGTAGGTACGATTTGCAAGGAAGGTACTTAGTAGGTACAGTCCCGCCATCACGAGGCCCATCACCTGTAAAAAGAAATAGTACACAATTTATAAATTTATCATATAGGTATACGCTTCCATTACCATCACCATTGTGAGAGGAAGAAAACCTTTGTTAAACTGCACAGTGGTTGAACGTCACTTATCCAGATAGTATAAATGGTATTTGGCGAGTTTTGTCACGACGTGCGATGGTGCAATTTAGCGGAAGGAATTAATCCGAACAATTCCTCTGAGCACTCGCCATGATAAATGCGATAAAGGACAAATTGATGTAGCATCTCTTAGCCAGTAAGTCAAGCCACTCAGAAAGACCTCGGTCGTCGACGATTCGAGCCGCTCTACTAGTGTCCCGGCCCAGAGACGAGAACAGTATTCCGTTGTCAGGTCGAACTTGAACCTTTTTTTTCTCTTTATTTATTTAGGGGCTTTTATCCCGAACGAATTTGTCACGGAGATTAAGATATTAATTAAAGTAGGTACATATAATGTAAGTGTGTGATGTATTCGCCAACAAACTGCCCTGCAGTTTGGCGAAAGTAGTATAAGAAACAACCGATGTATTTTTTTGTATAATAAAACATTAAAAAATCCCATCATACCCTAATCTTAACGAGACACAGTTGAAAAAAAAAACCTTATTGAGAAGAACTAGAATTATCGGTGTTTCATAACCCTATAAACCAAACATTTTACAGCATTGGACAGTGGTTCTGCTAACACAGTTGAATAGACTGTCTCGTTGGTCTAGTGGTTATAGTAGTGCGACTGCTGATCATGAGGTTCCAGGTTCGAATCCCGGATCGGGACAAAAAATCAATTATTGAGCATTTCTATCAAGAAACTCTCAGTAGCTGCCCGGTGTCAGGAAGCTGGCGGTGTCTCACCCCCGTGCCTCGAAAAGCACATAAAGCCGTTGGCCCAGCGCCTGATCTCTCTCCGGTCGTGTCGGTTTACCGTTCCATTGGACTATAAGAGCGAGGGAAAAGAGAGTGCACCTGTGTGTGCGCATACACTTGGGCACTATAATCCTGTCCTGCGCCGATGGCTAGTTCCCGTGACCGAAATTCGGTCTGTAGAACATTATTATTAAACAGACTCCTAAATCGTACATATTTATATTGAAACTTTACATCAATAATTATCTTTCTCTTTTAAACCTAATGAATGAATGCTATCAATAGATCTACACTCTTCACAGTTAGAAGAATCAGCATTCATTATTAAGTGAGCAAACCTAACTTGCTTCTTGTAAAGTTACAAGCGGTGTACCAGCATGAAATACTGTCCCGCTCTTTTAAGCTCGCTGAGCTTTTTTGAGACCTAATTCGCCTTCCCTAGAACTGTAAGTTTGTTTGTTACCTACACTGCTTTAATCCATCATCCTCATCCTTTGCAGCACATCGTAAGGCTGTTGCAAAACTTAGTTCTAATTCAAAGACAATGACAAATCAAGTTCTTAAACCTTCGATTACTCTCACATCAGGTCGTCTAGCCGTTTAGGAGGAGTTCAGTGAGAAACACACGAAGAAAAGAATTATATATATATAAATATAAATAAATATAGAACTAAAAGAGAAATCAAACGAAATTCCTAATACATAATTTGAAATCCAAAACCTGACTTACCGCAGCAGCCAAATAGGGATCATAATCTTTACGGTAACTACTTTTTTGATGATTAACCTCAATAATTAGTGTGAGACCCGCCGCTAAGTACAAAATAAAGGCCACACCGTGATAGATCACCTCCTGGAATATTGAAAAAATCTCAATTATTACATTACCTACGCAATCAATGTTAAGACTAGACAATATAATTCACAGCTGAAGCAAAAATTGCATACTCGGTAATGATGCTAGTAATTTATGTTAAAAAAATACGTGTAGAGCCATACTGCTGCTGTATTATGGATGCAGCATGAAGGTGTCGGCTCAGAGAGGCCCAGGTCCAAAAGTGAACTTTTTCGAGCTGGTGAAGAAGAAAAATAAGTTTCTAAGCAACACTGTTATAACCAAGTCAATATTAATTGTATGATGACAAAGATATGGACCAGATGGAATGGTTATTATTATAATAATAGACACGTCGCAGTATAAGAATACTTTTTACTTACATTTGCGATAATTACAAAGGCCGGCAACCCATCTGCATTTCCCCTGGTGTTGGGGTTATTAATGGGCGGCGGTAGTCACTTACCATCAGGTGAGCCTACTTCTTATTAGTTTGTGGGTGAGCCGCATGCCCATGTCATATATAATATAAAAAAAAATAATCTCCAAAATCCGTCATATCTGAAACGGCAAGAGTTCTCTGACGTTTTCTTAAATCAATACTAACCTCATAGGACCAATTTTCTGCATAAACACTTTGTATCCATCATAATAATTTGTAAATAATTTAGCACGGCATCGAACGATATTGTGCATATTTCAACCCACCTCAGTGTGCTTTTCCACTACAGATGTGCTATGCTACCTTGATATCTTCCAATCATATTCATTGGTCCATATAGCTTAGCATTGATGGAAACAAGTTCAAATAAGCTATGTTTTTATATGGATGGTGCTCTGTATGGCTGCTATGGATGGTCACGAGCGGTGTAGCTATATGCAAAGCAGAGCTCTCCGTGCCTTCCCTACTGTCGAGACATCCCATAGCTCGAGCTGCACATCTTCCTCGCAAAGCTACATAGCATATAATATAATACAATACAATAACTTTATTTCAGGCATCATGGACTTAAAAATTAAGAACATTGGCCTATAGCCAATATATACGTTAACCTAAAAATATATATAAATTATAGACATAACACTATTTACGGAACGTTCTTCTTTGGCGCAACCCTGTATCGGTGAAACACTACCCCCGAAGGCCAGAAATCGGGAAGGCTTAGCATCAGTGGAAACGATCACATAGTTTCATAGCTTAGCTTTCACATCCTCGCCGCATAGCTGCATAGCACACCTCTGGTGGAAAAGCACCCTCACTCTATTATAATATCTTTAGACTAAGTAATTGCAAGTGTAAATCATACGGAATAAATAAATGAAATCAAAAATAAATGTTACTCGAATAATGTCATACTTACGTAAACAGTCTTTGATATCATGGTGGCAGTGGTTAGTGACACAAGGCACGAGGTGAGTAGACAGAAGGTGCCGACGAGACAGGCTACCGACACCAAGAAATAAAAGAGTTCAGGCTTTTGACCATTGTAACGATAGAAACCTGGCTCCAAGTAGTACCCAACCACACCAACGCAAGCCGCTCCCAACAACTGAAATAGAAATAATGTAACAAATATTATTATCTTTTTTAATCATTATCCTTTTTTTAGATAGTAAAACATTAAGTCTATTCATACTTTTATGTATAATATAACATTATTGTTTTCTAAGTTTCGCATATTACTATAGAGTCATACATCTTTTACAATCAAATGAAAACCATATCATATGATTCGATGAGGGATTTAGATGTCTTATTCTGTGAGGTTATCATCACCAACAGCCTGTCTGCTCTTGTCATTTTACGCCTGAAGTGTACGATACAGTTCTTCATACTACCATCCTGGTATATAGTGTATTATCTATGCTACCATATGTCGGAAACTAAAACATTTATCTGGCAGGCGTTTCCCTTAATCCCCTCTTACGACACCCACGGGACGAAATGGGGTGATAGTGATTTAATATATTTACGTAAAAAAAACTTCGCATTGAAAATTAATTTTACAGATTTTGTCGGGTTTAATTACATTAAATTAACTTATTTTTAAATCCCAAAAGCCGCAAGCGAGCGTTAAAAAAGTTATTATAATTTTTGGCGTTAAATCTTACCGCGGGAACACAAACACTTTTTTGCTTGCACTGCTGTGTTCCTGGTTCGCCAGTGTAATTACATGCTGTGAGGCATTCCACTTTAATCCTCTGAGGTGACAAGGCATAGCCTTCATTGTATGAAGTTGGCTGCATGTGTTTATGGACTAAAGCAGCCACTTACCATCAGGCAAGTTATAATTTCGTTTGTCACTTCAGTTTCATAAAAAAAAACTCAATTGGAAAATTACACGTTTGAGCAATGGAAAAAGGTTGGTAACAAAAATTGTATAGGTGGTAGAGCCATGCTGCAGCTATATTAGTAGTATAGTTGTAGCACGAATGGGTCGGTTCGAACGGGGAAGGACCACGCTACTGCTACTGTGTTTCGTATGGTGAGTGTAGAGAACCGGAGACCCTTTTTACTCTAAAAAAGGCATTCCATCTTAGTCCTCACTGGTGACAACACATCTGCATTTTAATTCGCAAACGAGGATAAATGTAGATGTCTATGGGCCACAGCAACCACTTACCATCAGGTGGACTGTGTGCTCGTTTGTCCCCCTATCCTATAAAAAAAAAATTAATTAATTTTTTATTTCATTAACCTAGTTAGGTCCTAGTTTAACTTTTAAAAATTTATTAATCTAATATTTATAGGCTAGATGTACTTAAATGTGTGCCTAATAAAATCATAATGAAATTGGATTAAGTCTGCTAAACTAACTAAACAACAGACAAACACCATTAGAACATTAATTGTTTTATAAGCTGTGATAAAATTATGTCGTATCAAACGTACTAACGTTTAATGAGTGAACTCACCTAAGGATAGGTACTTCCAGGAAAATATTTTTTCTAAATCGGTTAGTAACAACGAATAATAATTAAATGAAACTATATTTTACGGATTTTTTCGCGTTTAATTTAACTTTTTACTTCCTGACCACGGGTGCTTTTCAGCACCCGTGGTCACGGGAGGTACTGAGGTGTTTAACGTCCCGATGTCATAGTAAGTAAAAAGTAAAAAGTAAAAAGTTAAATTAAACGCGAAAAAATCCGTAAAATATAGTTTCATTTAAATATAAGCGTAAATATAAGATATCATTAAACGATATGTACGTAAAAATATATGCATTTATTTCTGTCAACTACGAGTACTAGTTACACACTATAAATAAATTTATTATCGCTTAGTCAAAATAAATACTGAGTCAGAGATCGCGTCGTGCTCCCGAGGCGAACGTATGAACGTACTTAATATTCCACGTGCACATACATCATCAGTGTTCATTATTCATTCATTCATAACAGCCTATTTTAAAACAAAAAGCAAGGTTGGTCGTCTTATAGAAGGAAGGCAGGGCCGCCGATTCTCCCTCTGCCTATCATCCCATATGCCTGTTGGACGAGATTGGCAAATTGTTCGAAAGGACAGTTGCCACTCGGCTCGACAGACATCTGTCTTGCATCGATCCCGATTTGGCTGATAGCCAATTTGGATTCCGACGCGAGCGTTCTATTGTAGGTGCTATTATGCGCGTCCGCTCCCTGTTGGAACAAGCATTATCCGAGGGTGGTGTAGCGTTGGTGATAAGCCTTGATATCGTCAACGCCTTTAACTCTCTACCTAGGGATACAATAAGGAGGGCATTAGCACACCACCAGGCGCGTGCCTACCTGCAAGGCATAATCGGGGACTCCTTGCGTGACAGGGACATTCTGTACATAGGGCAAGACGGTAGGAAGATCCGGAGGGAGATCAAACGTGGTGTTCCGCAGGGTTCAGTGCTGAGTCCGCTACTGTGGAACCTCGCGTAAGATGCGGTTCTGCGTATCGACCTTTGTGCTGGCATAAATATCGTGTGCTATGCCGACGACACACTGGTGGTCGCCGGCGGGGTCACCTTCGAGGAGACCAAGGAGCTCGCTGAACTTGGGACGGAAGTCTTCGTCACCAAAATCCACGAGTTGGGTCTAGAAATAGCGCCTCATAAGACGCCTTATGGTTTCACAAACTACCTTGGAGCAGGGAACCACCCGACTCGTGCGTCTACGTGGGTGGGTCTATAGTCAGAGTGGGGCGGTACATGAAGTACCTGGAGCCCCACCTGGATAGTCGCTGGGGCTTCGAAAAGCACTTTGAGCACCTTGTCCCCCGGATTGAGAGGGTGGCGGGTGCTATGCACAGACTGCTGCCTAATCTAGGGGGACCGAGGGAGGAAATACGCCGCCTCTATGCGGGGGTCGTACGGTCCGCTGCCTTATACGGGACACCTATGTGGGCGAAAAGGCTATCCATCCAACGTTGTAGATCTAAAATCCACAGTGTCCAGCGAAGGATGACTGTTACGGATAGCGAAGGGAGCCACCGCACCGTCGCCTCCTCATACCTCGTTACGCCCCGCACACCCCGCACACCGCCCGGACATCACGTGATGCCTGCAGCCAATGAGCGCACAGCAACACCACGTGGGAACACACCGAAGACGGAACCCCCGCCGCAGGAATAAAACAAAGGGCATCCGGCCGCAACGACGAATTCGATTCGAAAGCGGCAAAGAAAACAATCCAGAAAGAAGACTCAAGACTCCCAAAGAAAATATTCCCTGTAGTATATTTATTATCAATTGCCGCCTATTTTTACGCCTACCTTTTCTATAATAACGTCCCTAGTAATTGCCCCTTTTTCATACAGTCCACTACAATGACCATACGGATCGTGCAAGGATACCGCATCCTTGGAGGCGGCGATATCCTTTGAGACGGCGACAATCCTGACTCGCTTTCCCTCCTAGATATACTGGCGGATATGTATTCGAGGGTGTACAACCGAAGCCGCATCCTCCGTCTGAGACATGGCAGTGAGCCAGACGGGGCGTTCAAGTCTATAAAATGGCAGGGGCGACAGAACGCTTTGGCGATATGGCGCATTCGACTTAACGAGGAGCGTTATGCCCGCAAACGCACTATTGGCGCCATCCTGCCGGTCTTCGAAGCCTGGATGCAGCGACGAGTAGGAAGACTCACCTACAGACTTATACAGATAATTAGTGGGCACGGGTGCTTCGGTGATTATCTGTGTAAGATCGGACGCGAAGCGACGGCGAACTGCTTCCACTGCGGTGGACAGGACCAGGACTCCACGTGTCATACGCTAGCGGTATATCCAGCGTGGGAACGGGAGCGGACGATCCTGGCGAGCTGGGTCGGCCGGGACCTCTCCCTGCCAGCAGTCGTATCGGCGATGCTAAGCGGGGATTCGGCGTGGAGGTCCATAGACACCTTCTGTGAGTCCGTAATAATCCAGAAGGAGGCTGCTGATCGGAATCGAAGGAGGACAGATCTCACTCGGAGACGACGCCTTCAAGGCGTTCGTCACAGCCCTCACCTTGAAGATGGTGTTCCCCTACGACCTAAACGGGGCCTCTGGGGTTGCAAGCGTTTGGAGCGGAGGCCTCAAATAACTAGTAACGTAACACCCGAGGAGGACAATGGGTCGAAAGTGGTCCCGAGACATCGTGATAGCACTGCGAGGGTGCTGAGAGCAGTAAGTATTGCCCCCGGAACGTGCTTCCAATAAAGCAAAGCGAGAGAGGGGGAGGGGGTCTGCTTTCCGAACGGAGATCCCGGGACCCCTCGTACACGCTGATGGAAACCACCGTGCGGTTTTAGCCGGTAGGAATCTGACATAACCTTCCGGTTGCCCCGCAGCTAAAGGTATCCATGAGGATTTCCTCACGAAAAAAAAGGTTAGGTTATATCAAATTGCCCAACAGTTACGTAACAATCATTATGAATATTCAATCATTATGAATATTGCTACGTAACTGTTGGTGATTACCAGACAATGTGATAAATAATGGAGTTTGAAGCAGTATTAATCACACAGCTCGATTGGACTTGTTATTCATATTTCTGATTAATCACTTGGTCCATAACATAACCATTTGTTGCTCAAAAATCCTTAAACCTATTTTCGTTATTTTCTCTGATTATGCTTGAGTAACGTCTAAAAAAATAAAATAGACTATGCTATAATATTATAATTAGACTTGCAAATAATAGTATATTCGTCTACACGCCGAATACCGATTATTGCGTGGGCTTCGTGGCCAAATAGCGGAATATTAGCTGACGGAAGTGGTGTTTATTTAGAGCGCCTTTTATCTGAAGCTGGGATTATCTACAAGAAAAGGAGTACCTAACCGCCTGCCTGAAACAATAGTACAGAAAAAAATAGTATTTTTGCACCATAATCTTTCACTTCTAAATTTTAATTACGATAATTCAAATGCATAGACATTGATAGTTTTTTTTTTATAATACGGAAGTTGATTAGTATGTACCAATGACAACTTTAGTAATTACAAGAAAAATATATTACTATTCAGTATGCGGCCGAATAGTACCTAGACATTCGGTATTCGACCGAATAAGATTAAATATATTTAAATCTCTTTGGGATTTAAGTAGCCGAATGGCCGAATACTAACCATAACCAATAGCCAAACGTTCGTTGCAAGTCTAATTTTAATACATTTTACTTATCTTTCAAGTCGACTTTAAAAAAGGAGACTTCGATTTAACTTCTTTAAGATTATACTTTGACAAATTATGTTTTTATATGCGTATGCTAATGTTACGTTACAAAATATTAAAATAGCTGCTCCCGCATGGGAGGTCTATGTTCAGCTGTGGTCTTTAGATAGGCTGTTATAGAATGGAGGTAAAAGAACAAACAAATACTATTAACGTTCAAATTACTTCAAAAAATAGTCATACCAATTGGGCAAGCTTGAGCAATCCTGGTAGTGTTCCAAGGTAGCCACTGTTGACGAACATGACGTTGCTAGATGATGTTGTTGTTGTCCTCATAATGGTCACAGTGTGTGACATTTTGGCTCACTTCTGGAATGAAAGGAAAAACATTTCATATGCACTACACTGCATAATGCTTATTATACCTAGTTATGGTCTGCTTATAAAATGATAATACAAATGATAAAAAATAACCAATACAGTTTAATAGAGTTCAACTTAAAACCACGAAATGGTGGAAAATATTAAAGGATAATAAGTAAAATTAGCTTTTCTAAAACCAAGTGCACTGCAAGCCGATTTAAAACAAAAGTATACATATTACGTATGTTTTGTATTTTATATTAATTATGTCTATCCTTTAACAGGAAAAATAAATGCACGGCGAATATTATACAGGCGGGTTACGTTCATATGTTCATATACATGGAATTATAACGCAACGCACACAAACCAAGAATCCTCAACCATAGTAAGGCAATTGCGGCTGAGTAAGCTATTAGAGCTTACTCAGCCGCCTGTTAACGTACCAATAGCAATTAATAGTTTCATACCTATGATGAGATGAAAGGAAACGTCATAATTTCCCTATTTTTAGGTAAATATCACTCCGCTTACACTTGTGTCCGTGCGTGCATGTATGTGTATGTCAAAAAAAGTATTTTAACACACCGCGTTTGTTTGTTTTTTTTATTGAAAAAAGATGACAAGCGAGCACTCAGTCCACCTGAAGGTAAGTATAGATGCTGCGGCCGGTAGACATCTACATATTTTATCCTCAATTAAGAATCAAAATGCTGATCCCTATGGACTAGCATGGAATGCCTCGTGTCCACTGAAAATGGCCTCTGGTACTCTGAACTCGCCATACGAAACACAGCAACATTAAGCTTCTATTTTACGCTGGTATTCTGTGAGAGTATGTGCCTTCCCCTAATCCTAATAAATAAATCTAATCGTCATAATATAGATGCAGAGCGCAGCTCTACCACGTACAATTTTTGTATAATAATTGATTTTGTACCGCAATTTCGATTGAAACTCAGTTTGATATACTCCTTCCTTACTCAATAATTCTATGCTCTAAAACAAATGTCAGAAATGTTAATAGTTGATTTGTAACCAATGATCCATTTTAAATCTGGCAGAACCATTTGTAACTTACCCTATTGTATAGTTTAATAATTATAAAATTATTATACTAGTAGAGCATGCAATACCGTTATATCGTTACCGCAATTTCGCGAATTTCGCGCTGTATTTCAGTACCGCTAAAAACGAGATTACAGATGTGAATTTCGCGGTATTGATAACGAACCCGGTATAAAACCGGAGGAACAATAGGTAAATATCTGGAGACTGTATATAACTATCTGCTAAGCATTCCACCAACGAGCGTAGAAGCTGAGAGCATTTTCGGCCGCTGAATACATATGTAATAAAATTAGAAGTTCTTTAAATAATGAGAAGATATGCTTTGCTTTTTACATAAACATTTCCAAGGTAAAAATTAAGATTTGGGCTGTATGTGTGATTAATTGTAGTTAGAAGAAAGATTTTTTCACTCATGTTATTGTTTTAGTTAAACCGCCATTAAAGGATTTTTAAATTTCGCAATATCGCAAACTTTGCGATATTATAAGTTCCGATACCGCAATATTGCTATATTGATAATTTAAAATTTAAAATTTTGTACAGCCGACTTCAATATAAGTTATTAAGAATAACTCAAGAACTATTAGTCTGACCTTGATCAAATTCATATGGGACCACACGAGAAGTACCAGCTTTCAAATAAAAAAAAGAATCATCGAAATCGGTTAACCCAGTAAAAAATTATGAGGTAACACACAAAAAAACATACAAGTGAATTGAGTACTGTCTCCTTTTAGGAAGTCGGCAGAAAAATATACTGCGACATTGCATGCTCTGTATACTAGGCTATTAGCCTTTAAATAAGCTTCAATAAAAACTAACGTAAGAGCTTTTTATTAGGAAAATATTTAAAAACTATACATATAAAAATTAAAGATACGTAAGCCTTATGGAGCAATCGTTATTCCGCCCTATCCAAAAACGGAGTCGTAGGTCAACGTGTTGGAGAAGTGTGACGCCAGGCCTCGCTATACCGCCGAGGCCGATTGCGAATAAATAAACGCCTGCTTACACACCGCACCAACACACCAATAGACCTTGGATTACAGGTATGCATGCAGTATACAAAACGTTCAAAATTAAATCACAAATCATAAACAAAATAATCTCACACAAGATTTTCTGCGCTGGAAACTAAATGCTATTTTTTTCTCCAAAATTGTAACAAAATTACCAATGTAGAGCAAGAAATTTTATTTAACTACATAAAATAGAATTTCTGACTAACAGACGAGCATATTCTATATATTATAATTTATCTAATCTATATAAATAAATAAAATTGAAGTGTCTGTTTGTAAAGTCAAAATAACAACTTTTTACTAAATGCATATGAAAGTTTATAAGGAACTCATAACGAAAACACAATTTTTTCAAATGTTTGTCTGTCTGTATGTCCGTCAGTCTGTTTGTTCCGCCTAATCTCTGAAATGGCTGGACCGATTTTGACAGGACTTTCTCTGGCAGATAGCTGATTTTATAGGGAGTAACTTGGGTTACTTATATTTAAAAAAAGAATTAGGGTTCCGCACAAAAAAATTAAAACCCTAAATTACACCCGGCGAAGTCGCGGAGAACAGCTAGTATTACATAAAATAGGATATCACTTAAATCTCTTAACTACGCGAATATTTGCTATCTGAAAATGTCTTTTTACATAATATGTATTTATTTATAATTCAAGGCAACAGCAATTAAATTGTAAGAAACATTGGTGAATGCAGCAGACATGTAATTTGGCTGAATCAATTTTCTCCCTCGTCTAGACAGTTACACAAACAACTATACACTTATCCATCACTTAGTCTCACTTTAATAAACATATCCTTAAAATTAAATAATAAAAACTTCGTAAGTTTTGTTAATATTTTACAGATATTTACTGCTTATCACGTAGCTTTTACGTTAAGATTATTACACTTATTACTGTTAATTTATTTATGAAGTTCTATATCTTATATATATATATATATATATATATATATATATATATATATATATATATATATATATATATATATTGTATTGTATTCTATTTGGCTTACTCCTGTGTTGTTGCAACTGCCTTGTCTTATCAATTTATATAAAAACTTTAAACATTGTACAACCATAAATGTGTAGAACAAAACCAAACTCTGGAGCCGATGTCTTTTCTAGTGAATTATTAATATTTGATTATAATATTCAGGAAGAATTTTTATTAATAATAAGAATATAAACATTTTTTTTTATTGACTTACGAATTATTTTATCCACACAAACAACAAGATATAAAACAACGCGTCGATGCAAACGTTGGAAAATCAACTGCAGCTCGGGCTCCAGCTCCAGTACGATGACTCACTTGTCGTCGTGCGCATGCGCGTAGTGGCTAAAACCAATACAAAACATACCCAATGATATATTATAATATGAAATATATTCGGTTTGTGCTTGTAGTAAATGGATCAGAAATAAGTGCACAAGTTTAATTTTAATTCAAAGAAACTCACACTACTTACAATCATTCAAAACCGATGTTGTCAAAAGTTAATGACTACTATTGTGTCAAGGCTTATTCAAGGTGTTCCCAACTTTATAAGTTATTCTTAGTACTTTGAATGATGTCATCACGAGTGATTACGACATCTTGTTGTCACCACGAAGAGTATGTCACTTGTGAAGCCCGTTTAAATCAAATGCTTGCAAATTCTGAATTATGAACGTGTTCATAATTCAGAATTAATGAATACTGAAAAACAAACATTAAAAACACATTTCTACTAGCTTGGTTCTTTTCATGCAATTCTTGAAGTATGTAATCTGTTTTAAAAAAAATGAAAATATCGAAAATACACTTCTAAGTAACTTTATAATATTAGGTCTTGTTAGAAAAATAAACTTTACACTTTGACCTAAAAAAACCAAGCTTGAAACCTGAGTTGAATTATAAACTACTTTTTAAAAGGGCCGATTAAAGATTATCGTGAGATGCATATATGGCTAATTAGCTATTAGTTATCTTCTGAAGTCTAAAATATGATAAGCACAAATGAGATAGCAGACCAATTGGTGGTAAGTGCCTAGTAGACACTGCCCAAAGGTGGTAAGTGCCTCTGTGACACTGCCTACTAAAGCCAAAGGGCACAAACTAAAATAAAACAAGAACAGGTAGTAGATTACGACATTTATAGAAACTTTAAATAGGCCTAAATTAAATAATTGTTTTTCAACTTTATTTGGAATTTACATTAGTTTTTTATTTTATTAAAATATATATTCTTTGAGTCAAACTTTTTCACGAGTATTCATGTTTTATATCTAGGTAAAAATCGAACTGATTATTAGCGCAAAAGCAAAACCATTCCAGTGCTATTGCCCACGTTCCAAGGATAGAGAAAGCGAAGGTAAATATGAGTTATCTTCGTTTACTCAATGTGGAGCTTATGCAATGGACCACATGTTAAACGAGAGAACGCAGGATGATCTCGATTATTCAAACCCAAGGAGTACGCCTTAGTGTCTAGCATTCTACCCGCTCTGCCACATGGTGAACAAGACTTATAACTAAAATCTGTAAAGGCATTTGAATTGATGACAATATTCTTTTTAATAAGTTACTAAACGTACTCTTAGCTTTTTGTTCCTACTGAGTCGGAGGTCAAAGGCCAAAGCTCCATCCAGTCAGTATAAAACGTGTAAAAAATTTTAACTTTTAAAACAAATTAAAAGCAGACTTCAAAGAACTTAAGAAAAGAATAAAAAAATTATATTTAAAAGCAGGTGCTGATGCTAAGGCTGATGTTTAGAATAATTAAACCTGGCTTTAGTTTTTTATTCAAAGTAAATTTTTTTATCCATTTGAGTGTGGACTGTGGAAGGTCACAATTTCAATATCATCTAAATAGTTACATTAAAAATGTCTTCCCCTATTTTAGCACCCTTAGGGCGAAATATTTTCTCTGAATTATAACTTACCACCACCTACCTATTTGATAAAAAGGAATCACCAAAATCAATTCTTATTTGATAACAGCGTTTGTATGTAACAAAAAAAAACATGCAGCCGAATAGTAAACCTCCTCCTTTTTGTAAATCGGCTAAATGTATGGTAGTGAAAGTTGGGTGTGGCAAAAGAAGCATGAGAGTAGAATAAATGCTGTAGAAATGCGGTCATTAAGGAGTATGTTAGGGTTGAAGCTGAATGACAGAGTGAGAAATTGTTTAATAAGAGAAGAGTGTGGTTTGCAAGATGATGTTGTGACCAGGATTAAGAAAGGATTGCTTCGGTGGTTTGGCCATCTAGAAAGAATGAATGAGGAAAGAGTGACAAAGCAAATCTATGTTGCAGAGGTGAACGGCATAGTCGGGAAGGGTCGCCCTAGGCGAAAGTTTATCGACCAAATTAGCGATATATTAAAAATGGGCCATATCAAGAGTACCTTTAACCGACGAGCGTGTATGCGTAGGTATATGGATGTGGAGGAAGCGAGAGAGGTGTGTCAGGATCGTGCCAAATGGAAGTCCATAATCTCTGCCTACCCCTCTGGGTGACAGGCGTGAGTGTTTATGTTATATATGTTACTTAGGAACATTCAGAGCGTGATTTAGGATTCAGTGTTTCGCTGCAATCATGATTCCGATCCCGACTGCAGGCGGCAGCCCGTGTTCCAATCTGTTGCGAATGTTCTGTGGGTACTCTATTTATGTAAACAAAATAGGTACTTACCGCTTTTATTTAACTCCTTCCCTATATTCTTCCAAATATTATCGTCTATCACACTGTTTAAATAATTAATGTGAGATGCATCAAACAGTACGGAATATTGGACCACCTGATTTATCAATTTCTCTTCCTCGGAATCGGTGAAAATCATTTTTTCAGAAAAATTCAACGTTGGCGTTGGCGTCACTACTGATCTGCGTTCGGACGACAGTGTCGTCTGCTGCTCGGCCCGTAACGGCAAACATCATGTCGCTAGCTACGGAAGGTATTTCATAGAACTATATAGAAACCAGTAGTGTCGCGACGACACGTCGCCTGCTGCTGCTGCCTGCAGTCGGCTACGGAATTATACCTTTAGGAACGTATGTTATTTATGAGGGTAAACCTAACAGAACATTTCATGCTAGTTCTACAAATTTTCAACAATACAAAGTTCTCAACGACTTTCGTTCCATTCATAACATTTAGTTCTATTGAGGAACTAAGGTTTTGTACATCAAAGATTCCACTATACCAAATTTTTCTATTCAGCTAGAAAACATATTTAGATTAAGTTTTTGAGTTATGCTTACATATGCCTTCGTGTTAAAATTTTAACTTTCTGTCAGGGAGAAATAACTTTCAAAATAATAATACAGTGCAATCTCGATAACTCTAAACCTTGTTAATTCGTAATCCTCGGTAAGACGAAAAATATTACCGTTCCCTTAATGCTGAACGCGTTATCTCGAATTATCGGCTTTGTAACTCGAACAAAATGTTATTTCCTACCAGGTATTGATAGTACATATTTATACTCTATAATTCAAATTTCAAAAAGCAGACTTCGTAAGTCGAAGTTATAAAAATATAATGACATCTTATTTAGAATTCCCTGAACTTCTAGCAATTGAATCCAAAAGGAATGTTTGTTGTTTCTGTTCTATTGTGTGTACTTTGTATTAGATTTATGAAATAAGTTAACGTATTTTTTTCTATATTCTTAATTTCTGTTAATCAAAGTAATCACCCATGCAATCGATGCATCTTTGCCGAGGTAGTGGTAGTTTATTGATGCCCTTCTTGAAGCAATCAGCTGGACGAGAGGCAACAAATTCTTCAAAGGCATTTTGTACTGCCTCTGGGGTATTGAATTTTTTCCCGCCAAAAATTTATCCAAATTCCGGAAAAAGTAGAAGTCAGACGGAGAGCTTCCAACCCCAGCTCTTGTAACTTGGAGACCGTCTATTGTGCAGTAAGAGGTCGCGCGTTGTCGTGCAGTACAGCGGGGACGAGCGATTGACTAAAGCTGGTTGGAGACGTGCGAGCTTCTCCATCATTGTGTTCAGTTCTTCATAGTACACATCTGCAGTAATGCTTATCCCGTTTGGTAAGAAGCTGTGATGAATTACACCAGCGCTAGAACACCAAACAGTGACCATCACTTTTCCAGAGGTAAGTTTTCGTTTAGGGTATTGTTTGGGTGCCAAGATCCACCTAACTAGCTGAGCGCTTGTGATTGTCAAACAAAACTAATTTTTCGTCGTAAGTAACAATGCGATTCAAAATTCCTTCGTTTGTGTGCCTGTTGAGCAGTGCAAGTCACATCTCGACGCGCATTTTGCGCTGGCGATCATTGAGTTCGTGGGGCACGCATTTGTCAAGCTTTTTGACCTTGCCATTTTGACGAAAATGGACCAACATTGTTTTGATGCTAACATCGAAAGCTGTTGCTAATTCAACCGTAGATTGAGTATCATCAGCTTCCACAATCGCCTTTAATTCGTCATTGTCGACCTAAGTTTTCGGACGATCACGCAGTTCTTTTTTCAGGTCGACATTTCCAGAACGCAAGCGGGCAAACCAATAACAGATGGTGCGTTCGATTGTAGTATTCGCTCCGTAAACGTAGTTGTTGTTGAGTGCCGCTTGTACCGTGTTGCTACTCGGTACTCATGTTCCATAATTACTCGCACTTTTAAGTTTTTAACGTATCCATGATGACGAAAAAGATTCAAATACGATGAAAACAACGCTAACTAACAAACAACTGACTAATTTTGAAAAAAGAATTCCATGTTTATAAAATAAAATAAATGTTTAAATTACATTTCTTAGCCAAACAAATACGTGTTTGATTTGAAATGGCCAATACTACAGAACGGCAATTTCATGGGTAAAAAAATACTACATGTGTAATGAATGAATACATTCATTAAACTTTCTGAGTAACAAATCTGTGTAACTTATGTTTGTTTAGGTATGTTTGGATAAAAAAATCTCGAAATTTTTGTGAAGCCGTAAATTTTGCATTTATCTCGAAATTCGGGTTATCGAGACTCCATTGTATTTATTATCCACCTCTCGTATATCCTTACCTTGAATATTACTTTTATTGAGTTTAAGGATATTAGTTATAAGTAACATAATAATTATATTCACGGAGATCATCTTATTTGTCGACCCATAACAGTTCACTGCTGAATTTGAGCCTCTTTTGTAGGAATGATTTGTCATCATCGGCAAACTTGATAAGTTAAGTTTTTTTACGTGGTAGAGCCATGCTGCAGCTATATTAATTGTATAGTAGGAGTAATGGATCGGCTCGACCGGGGAAGGACCACGTTCTCACAGAATAACAGAGTAAAATAGCGGCGTAAAATTCTTAATGCTGCTGTGTTTCGTATCTGCAACGCATCTGCATTTTGTTTCTTTGATTTCTTTGATTTGCATACTGAAGATGTCTATAGGCCACAGCAGCTACTTACCATCAGGGGGACTGTGTGCTCGCATGTCACCCTTATCCTATAAAAAAAAAATTAAAAAAAGTTAATCGACGTCGACGGTCCAAACGCCACACGTATAGTACATTACTTACTACCTTTCACGCTGTTACCCATCGCCAGTTTAATTTTTTACATACTTTTTCTTATGTGAGATGGTATACCGACATCTATTTTGGGCCACGTAGCCTTTCCCATAGCCGCCTCAAAACCTAATGAAATGATGGATCTTACGCCGCTACCGAACGACACTTATCACACATTTTGTTTATGGATGGATTTCATTAATTAGAAAATATTTTCTCTGTTTCAACTTATAAAATCATTTTCACATGGAGCGACCTTCTCTTTTTTTCAAAGGGATTTTTATAGCTGTTGGTATACATTCCAACCGGTAAAGCTGCTACACCATTAGCTTCGCATTAAAATAATGCCAAGCGTGACAATACAAGACTAGACAACAACTAAGCTAGATTCCAAAAGGCTAATCCCAGCAGTGAATATACTTAATGTTGTCACTGTTTAATAAAATATCTTGAGAGTTATACGATACGACTTAGGGACCTTCAATAAAAGAGCCTACTTCTTTCTTTGCTGGGGTGTATCCGGTAATTCTACTAGCATCTAACTATGATCTATCTATCTATCTATAATCAAACAATCATAGATAAACTTGGTCGAATCAATACTTTTTCTATAAAATTTATGTATGTAATAAAAATATTACAAATTATTTAAAAAAAATTGACGGTCTGCTCTTGGTAATTCTTGGTAATCAATCACCCACTCCATTTGAATCAACTAAATAAATTAATATAAAAAAAAACTTTACTACGAATAAAATGTTAAAATAAACTTTATTCACTTTTTACAAATTAGTTAAAATAACTATTGGGCGGTGAATGTCCTTATAACTTAGGTACTTGTTGACATTTACAAAATATTCGCATACCAACATAAAAATGAAATTTGGAAACATGTGTGTAAAGTGAGACAAAGTATTTTTATTTGAATTATGTCAACAATTAAAACTATACATGTTCTGTGAAGGCGATAATAATTTTATAGACTTGCACCATAACCAGATCTAGACTTAAATTACATTTTTTATAAATAGAGAGTAAAAATAATTACTCTAATTATGAAAATACTCCCTACCTCTGACGAAATCCTTCACAACCTCAGCAATATGGGATTGTGTATATTCCTTTTGCTTTAATAACATTCATTTAGTAATTATATAAAAAAAATATTCAATATATTACTTTTGTGAACCCTTATTAAGACTAGCTATACTAAAAATAAGTATTAAATATGATAACAACCACATAACATCGTGTCATACATTACGAATATAAAAAATATGTGCAGTTTGTGTAAATTACAATTCAAACACGTATTTAATCTTAGTTATTACATTAAATCGTAGATATAACATTGTAAAGTCATAATGTAGACACAGTCAAAATGAACACAATAAATAGAAAATGTTGAATTATTAAACTCCTTATTTCCTATGTAGGTACAAAATCTATGGCCTTAGAAATCTTTTTTAATAATTATTAACTTAATTCGTTTTTAAATAATTTTTTAAGCAAAATTGCTTTTTATTACGTTAAATGTGACTAATTTTTAAGTTAGTGATAATAAAAATGCAGAAAACATAATTTTTTTTCAGTGGAATATAAGGAAAATATAAATCTCTTGTGTTTTACAACGACTACTGTACAAAGGAAAACCCTTGTATGGTTCCAGTGTAAATATTATATTAATAAAAAACAACAAAATATTGTTCGAAGTTTGGCGCCCGTAGGCGTATGCGCAGGCGTGGATTTCTCACGATGACACCGCTAAGCTGGCTCTGTGCTCTTTGAACAGCAGGTAAGAACTGCCTGCGTATGCGATGGTGTTGAATAAACCAAACACCTGAAGACAAGAAAAAATATCATCATTCATTCATTCCTAACAACATATGAGCTTAAAGTACACTGCTGCCACAAAGGTCTCCCCTGTCTTAAAGGAGGGATTTTGCCATAATTAAACATAAGCCACGTTTGGCCAGCGAGTGGGCAAGCTCAGTTAGATTTTCACAGTGGTAGATTCTTACGCTGTTACTACACGGCCCAAAGAAGAATTGTTATTAGTGTCCGAAAGAATAATTTTAAAATGCTATTTCGTATATTTTATACACATAAGTCTATAGAATTATCATTTTTAGTAACATTTCTTATGGTTATTTTATAGTTTTTGTTCGAAGAATCGATTAAAAGTGAAGTGAATTCTTGAACACTTTTTCATGTATCAAAATATCAGATCAAAATTAAAATTAATTCATAACAAAATTCTATATAATTATGTTATAATGTATTAACGATGTATTATTAATATCATGTCCATTTCACCTGATTTTTAGCGTTTCTCTTTTGCCACATACTCAGAGTGTATGTATTTTAATATTCCGAACATAGCACTCAAACTCTCTTAACACTACTCGTAAGTGAAAGTAAGTACGTATTTCGTAAACAGAAAATGAGTTCAAAGAAAGTGCATTGGGTCAGTACCAGATATTTATTTCATTTAAAATATGCCAGGAGGTTGAAAAAAATAAATTAATTTATATATGTTTAATAAAATATAAATTCTAAGGTTCAGCAAAGATCTATCATATTTTTTACGAAAGGGTAGTCCGCCGCACTGCTCCAGTGAGTTTGCGCGAACTTCACATCCTCGAAATGAACGTGTTGTTGTTTCACGATGTTTTCCTACACCGCTAGTGGTAAATCAGCACATAAAATTTCAATTAACAATTTCATTGGTGCCGGCGGGGATCGAACCCGAGCTGAGAATGAAATATCAAATGTATGATTAATGTTAGGTTTATTTTTACTATCAATTTTTTTTAGCTGATTTATTGACTTATTTTAAACATTGTAACGAAATTATTATTTTTATAATTAAACGCATTAGACATGACAGTGAAACAAAAGTTTAACATGGTGTGAACATGACAGTCATTGAGTTATATGTACTACGTACTAGAGAAGCCATTCCGAACATTGACTATGTTCAACTGAACTGTAGTGCAATCCATACAAACTAAATATTGCGTAAATTGAAGATTTGTGAATTCCATAAAATAATAATTATTACATTTTATTTAGAAATATGTTTGTTTAGATTAAATTAAGATATTTTATATTAAATTCTTATATTTATTTTACATTAATATCTTATTTTATATTACACTAAAGTCTTCGCGCATGCGCGACTATTACTCCCGCCGCATGCGCGAAGACATAGAGTAGGACACAATTTTTGTTTGAAATGGCTTCTCTAGTACGTAGTACATATAACTCAATGATGACAGTATAGTTTTCATAAGATTTACTATAATATAACATCTACTGTTGCCAATATACTCTGTAGGCTTAGATTATATATGATCTAAGACTAAAGACAAAATTAATGGTTGACATCGAGTTCTTAGAAATGAAATGCCAATGTCAAGCATATAAAGGGCAATGATGATTTAATTACATAATCTCAGTAATTACGATTTAAAAAAATACTACTTACAGCTGCAGCGACGTTGTTCGCGTAAGATCCGTACACCGCCGTGAACATCACTATGAAGGCGATTAAAAAGAAGAACGTCTCGAAGGTCGTACTGATCAATTCCTGGAAAATAAAAAATAAATATCATCAATATGCTATTTCAATATCGGTTTACACGAGTACTAATGATAAATTTAAAATTTTGTACAAACGACTTCAGTATCGATGATTTTTTTTAAAAACCCCTCGACCGATTTCGATAAAATTTAAATGGGACCACCTGAGAACTATACCCTTTAAAACAAAAAAAGAATATCCAAATGGGTTCAGGCGTCTTTGAGTGATCGGTGAACATATATATTTAAAAAAAAAATCCGATGAATTGAGAAACTCCTCCTTTTTTGAAGTCGTTTGAAAATAGACTAAAATAAGACTGTGTGCACCCTTACTCCTATACCTAACTATAAAAAAAAAAAGCTTAAAAGTACGGATACCAAGATTGGTAGCGAGAAGTAAAGGCTAACCGACATATCCCGTAGAACCAATAACCTAGGGAAAGAGATTCCCATATAGAAATTACATGGGTGGGGAATAATATGTGAAACATTGTGAAAATCTATAGGAAAGGCCTTTGTTTAGAGATAAACTTGCGATGGCCTGCATCGGTAATGAAGACACACTTTTATTTGCGACAATTTTGTTTGCTCCGCCTCGACTATTTTTTGTACCTAATATATAGATCTAGATAATAGGGCTTAATTTCTGCCTAATATGTACCATTTACTTATCTATTTCTACAGCTAAACAGTAGTATGACTCTCGTTTTTAATATTCCGTGGGTACGAGTAAATACCTAGTACGATATGTGGGCATTTTTGTCTCTCTCGCTGCGATGCTATGGCTATGGCTATGGCTAGACAGTGATTATAGCTGATAAGCTATAAGCACTGTCTCCAATCTGGACGCTTTAAAGATTTCTTGCGAGACTCAATGTAGGAGTAACGTTTTGAGAAGGTCATATTCTCTAGCTGTACCCACAATTTGTATTCCAACGGGTTCAGATTAGGACTAGACGAGAGCCAATCTTCAGCTATTATGAAGTCAGAAATATTGTTCTCGAACCATATTTGAGTTTCCGTGCCTTGTGACCGGGAGCAAAGTCTTGCTGGAAAGTCGACGGTACATGTTCGCACTGAAATGCAGTTTCTTGATAAACCTTCTTAACTTCTTTGAAGGACATCATTTTTGAATGTAGAGATGACGACCACTTTACACTCTTCCAACAACTTGCGAAACTTCTTTATAACAGTGAGCCTTTGCCATTTAGCTCTGTAGGCTGTAGGCCTGTCTGTAGGTATAGTATTTTTTGTTTACTTATTTTTCTAGAATGGTGGTGACAAACGAGCAGTCAACAAGTCCACGTCCAAGTAAGTGCAAAACGATTTAAGTTTCCTTCGTAATATATTTACTATATGTTACTCCAAATTTAATTCCATAAAAAAAGAAAAACTTTTTAAATTTTAACATTGTTTATGGTTTACTTAATACAAACATGTTAGTCCCTATAGGGATAACAACGCGTCTATGGAATTCTTTGTTTGAAATTCATTGCAGGTGTCTATGGGCTACAGGATCTATTTAACATCGGGCGTACTCGTAACTCGTAACTCGTTTGTTACTCTATTGTTATTAATAAGAATAAAGAATCATGCTAGCTATGCAACTCAGATTATTTAACAACATTTCTAAACTATTCTTTAACTAATCTGACTGATCGTTAACGTGTAACTACCATACTAAGACCGCTGGCAACATTAACCAAAAAATTAACAGTAGCTTCCTTTCACAAAAAGCTTATTTAAAGAATAGTCTTAATGTTCGTGGCTTTGTTATGTTATCTTTAAAAAATTAATATGCCAAGTCTACATTTTTAGAAGTTCATTTTAATATAAAGTAATTACTTTTTATAGCAACCCAACGAAATAATTCTCCAAGGGGAATATAACAATAATGTTCTCATTCTTTAAATTACAACGATATCGATTTCGACGAGTCGCCATAGTCTACATCCATATTATTTTGTTATGTAGTGTATCATATTAGGTAATATAACTTGTTTATATAACATCAAAAAGACAATGACAAATAACTCCTTACCCATCTTTGTTTTAAAATTTGATACTTACGGATAAAACCCAATTGATGGGAAGCTTCAACGCCTCTCTGATGCTAAGCAAGTAGACAAAACTCCACATTAGTGTGGTGATGAAGGATGTGACCGCAACAAAAACGTACCACGAGGATGCCCATGGCGAACCCAACGCCATGCAAAAGATGCCTAAGATCTGAAAAAAAAATTCTTCATTAGAACTACTTAAATACGTAACATATTCAAAATTACTTAAATACATAACACGCATAATAAGTAAGTAAGTATTTTCTATCAACACAACAATATTATAAAATCAAGCGTCATCATCACAGTTTAGCTGTAGTATGATTTAACCGAAATCAGTAAGCACATATTCCAAAATATGATTGAATTAAATTACTAGAATATAACTCTAACATAACCCCGTTGTTATAGTAAAAGTTAGTTATTCCCAATGAAGTTCATAGTTCATAGCACAGCTCAAATTACGGACATTTTTAACCCTATTTTCTTCCTTTCATTTTATATGACAAATAGATAGACAACCTAGTACGAAAACTTTCTTTACTCTACTCTACTCTACTCTCTGACTCTACTCGCTATCATCGTTTTGTAAATTTTAAATCTAACATTTTGTTATCTTGCCATGTGTGGAATCCAATAGAAGAAGCAATACCTTACTTAGTAAAACCCTAATTACAAATTATACCTCTGCTCAAGCACTCTGTCCCTTTTACCTGAGTTAGATCAGGTAGCTGGATAACGATTTAAAAAATATTAACCGAAACGTTTACCACACCGAACTATGTAACTTTTAGTTTATTACTTAGTAAAAATTAACAAGCAAAGTTTAAATTTAGTAAATTGGATGACGCAGTTGTTTTGTACACTTACTAAAAATTAAACTGTTGTAATGATCTGGTACCCTTTAGAGATATGAACTTTGTATATTTTAACGACATGACTCATCACTGATACATTATTATGTACTTACGTTATCATGACATTTTTTTGTTGTTTAATCAACCTCGACAGTAATTAACTTATTATCGAGTGAATATGCAAGTAAGACTTACATTTTGTAAGTACACAAGTTTTAAGAAATATACCAACTAGCCTACTACCATAGAGTACAAACATAAATAGCGAAACCTACTCCTAGGTACTAGTATATTTATAAAGCGTACTTGACGCTTTTTTAAACCTACATTCTTTCTTCTACAAAATTTTAACGTCACTTGAATTTTTTTGTCCCAAAATTAAATTATTTTTATATGATTTCCTCCCCCAACTATCCCTCTTCCTATTAATACGGTATCCCTGTCATCATTAGAAAAGTATTTGTTAATCTGAGTCATTAGTATTTACACCTGTTCTAAATGTTTTGTAATTATTGTATATGTTACGGCTAAAACCAGAAGTGCGAATGCACCTAGGTTTAGCCGGCTACTACACTACTAAAAGTAACATATACATACTATTACAACTTAAAATACTGATTTTATATGTCTTCTATGGGGGAGACCTATGCTCTTCACTGGAGTTTTATAGGCTGTAATTAATTAATAAATAAAACAGTGGTGACGGATCTTATTCAAATTCTTATGATTTGCTTTTGTTTTAGATTTGGGATTCTTAATTCAAAAAGTAATGGTTTCCCATATTAACGCGAACATAATGATTTCTTATATTTACGCGAACACTACACATTTAAATAAAACTAGTTTTACGGATTTTATCGTGTATATTAACTTATTTTATATTCCCGACGTTTCGAGTACTTTACAGCACCCATGTTCACGGGGGGACTGAGGTGTTGACGTCCCAATGTGTGTGTTTAAATTATTTAATTTCAAAAAGTGTTTAACCATTAAATATACGTAATAATTCTGTTGTCCCTCCCATTACTGACATGACAATGGCGGAATTCTATTTGAGTAGCCATATATAATAAGAGTAATTTTAACGGCGAAACGTAAAAGACAAGCGTGAAATATAATTTTACAACATTGATCAGTTCTTTCAAAATAAACCACAGTTTCAAGAAAGAATTGTTGGTTGTATCGTGCAATGCGCTTAAGAGCGATCGTTAACGTAGCGGTATATCCCAGGTACGAGTAGCACCACAGATGACTAGGGTATTACGATGTATCATTAGGGCAACGGTGTCAGATGAACGTAAACACATAGCTTACCACACTACTGGATAATACGTGGATGTTTGAAAGAAATACTAGACCGTTAAAGATAATATAAAAAAACACGTCGTTATTTTTACTTCTATTAGTTACTGCTGTATTTATTTATGTAGGCATCAACAAGATATAAGCTTTACAAATTTTAATAAGAAATACTTGAATAAAACTACCTTTACGAATGCTATCGCGTTTAATTAACTTATTTTTATTAAATTCCCGACGTTTCGGGTGCTTTACAGCACCCATGGTCACGGGGTCACTGAGGTGATTGACGTCCAGATGTTAATCCGGAGTATTTTCACTATCCACTACCCCATACCTTCCCGTGGGTGTCGTAGGAGGCGACAGTGGGAAACAGGCAGGAGATGGAAAGCAGCATCTTCCTGATAACAGCGAAATTACAATAAAAAGAACTGCGGTTGCCAACCCGCTTGCCAAGCCTAGCAACTATAGCAAATATCCCCCATGAAATGAAAGTACGACGAGACGGACCGCAGTCCCCGGAGGTCCCGCTATTCCTGGCTACTCGTTTAGAATACCATTTCTCAAAGCGTAGCAGTTACTGCTGTAAAAGCGCAGGATCCATCCTATGATCGCTGATGGGTTTAACTATGTTTAGATAGTCAACATATAAAAATATTCCTGAGTACTTAAAGGATAGTCTAACACCGTTAATGAATACTTATGATAAAAAAATCAATCGATTCATCTATACATATAAATAAATTTGAGGTGTCTCTCTATTATATCGAAATAGCTGTTTTATTTAGCTGAGGGGGTTATTTGTATGCGACTAAGTCATCAATAATCATTTTTAAATTTTATTCTGGCTGCTTGTCTAGGCTAATCTTAGGAATGGCTGAACCGATTGTAGTGAAACTTATATAGAGCAATGGAACCAGAAGTGATTTAGGCTTTAGTTTAATTTCATCCGAAAAACTTGGCCAAAATAACGAAGAATTGATAAAATTTATGGTTTTTGATTAATTTTAATCCAAATAACGCCACATTAAATAGATACCCGCCCCAGATTTGCCTGGGTTGCTAGATTATTATATACTTATAATATAATTTAAAATTTTGTACAGCCGACTTCAATATAAGTTATTAAGAATAACTCAAAAACCATTGGTCTGACCTTGATCAAATTCATATGGGACCACACGAGAAGTACCAGCTTTCAAATAAAAAAAGAATCATCGAAATCGGTTCACCCAGTAAAAAGTTATGAGGTAGCACACATAAAAAAACATACAGTCGAATTTAGTAGGTACCGTCTCCTTTTTGGAAGTCGGCAGAAAAAGCCGCGACATATATGAGTAAATTGATACTGACATAATTTTTTAAGTGACAAATATGATCAACTTCATGGACGTATAAATAAGTAATAAATAAACCTTATTTATACGTCCATGATCAATTTGAACACTTGCAACAAGGGGGCATCGAATTCAAATTGTAACTACCCAACCATCTCATAAGTTGTTGAGAATTAAAAGTTAAATACCTAGTAATTATTGAGAATTTTGCAAATATGTACGATGAGACTGTTTTCAGTAATTAATATGCTATTTTTAATTATTATGGACATATCGATTGCTAAAACTTTATAAATATTTCGTGTTGTCCTGTGTTCTTCAATATGCGTATGTTAGATGGCACTTTTTACATTTTTATTTAAAATCCGCCTTTTCGTTAAAAAAATATGGCAGTCCTGCGTAAATGACGCTATAGAGCCCAAGTACTGCCCCCCCCCCCCCCCCCCTCCCTCTCCTTTTGCCACTTGGCACATACGAAGTACGAACCGGTTTTGTATCGCCAGTGTTACAGCCGGAACGAGCTAGCCGTCGCAGTACTAGCGAGCAGGTGTTATTTGTAGAAATTCCAACCGATAACCGGCAATTTTTTGTTATCGCTTAATATGAAATACAGAGTACGTACGGAATCTAGCCTAGTAATGTAAAATAAAATTCTCTAATAATGTCATTAATTCTTAATGGGCATGTAATAAGTATAATACTTACTTGTTATAGGTATCAAACCACACTATTCAGAAGAGCTTGTATAGGTATATGCATTATATTTTTATGTTCTTGGTATTGTTTATAACTGATTGTTTCGATAAAATTGTAGACACGAAACCACAAACAATCAGCGAGGTCGGATATAATAATATATGTCATGAGAGACGTGCACAATCGGTGAAAGTGCGTAGCCAGCCTCGCTGTGCATACGGATAGGACACGACCGCCATTCCGAAACCTCTATCAATGGGTTCGCAGACCATCAACGCTTTTACGCGACCAAGCCTCGCTCTAAATAACGATACGTTGCCGGATTTCCGATTCGGTGATAGGGACACGCAAAACTTTAAATTTAGATTTGTATGTAAGTGCTTAGATTTGTATGTTATGCTTACTATCGAAGGAAATGGGTCGAATTAATGTATGCATTTAATTACAGCTGAAAGATAAAAAAGATTGATAATTGGGGGTAAATTATAATATTAAGAAATTAGAAAAAAAAATTAGAAGATCAATAACAATATTCTGATTGGTCATTGTCTGTGATGAAAGCTTTCAAAACTAAAAAGGCCCACATACTATATTCTTCTTTGTATTTTGATTTTGCATATTGTTTCACTTTTAAAAAATTTGAATGATATAGTGTCTTTCCAGTCCAAAATACTACAAGGCGACGTGTTGTCTATAGAAATGCTGATTTGACATGGGAGTGCCTTTGAAGAAATAATTATCCGTCAATTTGTTTTACCGACAAATCTTGGACACCACTTTTTTAAAAAGGGCATTTTATTAAATTTTATAAATACAACATAATACTTTTATATTTATACGTATAAGCTGCAACTTGTGTTCACGTGACCTTGAATAAAGTTATTGTTGTAAGTTTTAACAATAGAGCCTAATCCATTTGCTTGTCATACCACCGACGCCATGTTCCCACAACTAATTATTCACCTTACTTCTTAATTACTAAAATCTTTCTTGATGCATGCTATAATATATGACAACAATTACATAAAATTAAATAACATTTCGATTTTTTTCACGCTTTACATTAACTTGACCTGAATGATATATAAAATATAAAAGTATGTATGAACCTTTTTGAAATTCTGTTTTCTCCCACTTGCTAAATATTTTTTGCATAATAGTTTAGTAATCTCATTAGGATCGGCAAAGGTCACGATCAACGTGTATTTAGGTTTTCTTAAACTCTAATATATTATTTTACTCTACAGGCAAGTTTTTATTCAAATTAAATACTATGTGATACTTATATCTTGTATGTCACTAGGTGGTAAGACCCTCTTACCAATTTCTTCATCAGCTGCTGGTGTCAATGGACTACACAAGCCACTTTCTAGCAGGTGGACTGCAGGTCCGTCCAACCCATTTAATAGAAATTGTTTTTATCTGTTTTGTTTTTCCGAGAGCACAGTAATCATTAAACGCCCGTATGATCTCGTACATAAAAAACATACGCGTCAAATATAGAACCCCTTTCTAGTTAGAAGTCGGTTAAAATATACATACACACGATATAAATCCTAACCTAATCTGTATTCCATTTACTCTTGTATATATATATACACACTATAAATCAGAGTAGACAACCTCTAAGGCAGAACACAGTCGCAATACATTCAGAACTAAAACCAATACATAATGTAAGTCCCTACAAACATATATTTTTTTAGAATAAGAGTGACAAAATAGTACACAGTATGGTAAGTAAATGCTGTGGCCCTTAGAAACCTACATCTATCCTCGATTAAGTTTCAAAATGCAAATACGTTGTCACTCCTGAGGAATAACATAGAAAGCCTTTTTATCAGTGGAAAGGGTCAACCGTTCTCTACACTCACCATACGAAACTTAGCTGCATTATTCTGCTACAAAAATATCCACTTTGTAAAAATGGGAAACAGCTGTTGACACTTGCTATTAAATTTGGATTTTTACGTACGTGTTACGTAGGTGAAAGTAACAAAAATCTTTGCTTTTTCTTGATTACGCTGCGACTCATATTTAAACTTCTTCATCGACTCGTAAAAGTACAACGTAGAGCAAGAGATTCTCCTATTAGGGAAGATATGCCCTCGGTAGGTGAATTTCTTTATTTTATAGAATATGGGTGACAAACAAGCGCACAGTCTACCTGATGATAAATGTATACTGTGGCCCATAGACATCTACATTTATCCTCGATTAAAGTGGAAAGCCTCGTTTCCAGTAAAAAGGGTCTCCGGTTCTCTACACTCGCCAAACGAAACACAGCAGCATTAAGCTGCTACTTTACGCTGGTATTCTGTGAGAGCGGGGTTCTTCCCCGATCGAGCCGACCCATTCGTGCTACAACTATACTATTAATATACTCTGCAGCATGGCTCTACCACGTATAAAATCATATAAAAAGTATTGGCGATCGCAGTACTAAGCGCCCCGCACCTTCTACGCTGCTCCCCATCGCCAGTCGGAGTACGTAAACAACGTATGGTGTAAACGAGTTGATTATACCGCCATCTATCAAAAGCCGTGAGATTTCTCTAACACTTCCCATAGTCAACTCGCAAATATTATTTAAACATAACGTTAATAAAAGCATTTTAATTTCTTTCCGCTTCTTATAACTGAATGAAATTGCTTGAGTAATTACCTAATGCTATGTGACATATGATGGCGCAAATGATAAAATAAAAGCCTGATTACTCCAAATGCAAAATACATTTAAAATAAGACTTCGAACTGTCGAACGCTTGTTCACTGACCGTACTACCGCGTGCCCGTCAACTGTCTGGGATATGAATTGGTTAAGAATGGATAATAAAAATGTATTTGAATAGGTGCCTGAATTTCCCGTGTTTGTAATTACACTTAACACGAAAAGGAAGGACGATAGTAAATATTTTCCCGTTAAGGTTTGCGTTTAATTAAAAATTAAGCAATCAATTATGATTCCAAATCATGAGCGAAGAAATGAAATCTACTATATACCTATTGTTTAAACTGTTATTGTAACTTTTAATACTACTACATAAAATATGAATAGGAGTATTGTTTCATATTTCAATTTCAAAGTATTGAGCGAATAACCTCGGTTACCACGACAAGTGTCACTTTGTATTCCTTGGGTGAAACTGAATTTTCTCAGAAATGAAACCTTGACATACATCGCATGCATAAAATTACATGAAATTCAAACTTCGATCTGACATTTATTGTTTACTCTGTAAGAATTTCGTAAAGTTCATACCCAAAATATAATTTATTGCCACCATGTTTTAAGAGGCAAGTGATAATTTAAAATTAAAAATTTTGTATAGCCGACTTCAATATAATAAGTTATTTAAGAATAACTCAAAAACTATTAGTCTGACCTTGATCAGATTCATATGGGACCACACGAGAACTGTCAGCTTTCATATAAAAAAAGAATCATTGAAATCGGTTCACTCAGTGCAAAGTTATGAGGTAACACACATAAAAAAAACATACAGTCGAATTGAGTACCGTCTCCTTTTTGTGAAGTCGGCAGAAAATACAAGTTGTTGAAGTTAAATTTAAAGGTAATGTAGTTAGTACTTATAGTGTACGAGTAATATTATTCGCATTTAATATACAAATAAATGAGATATACGTAAAATATTTTATACGTGGTAGAGCCATGCTGCAGCTATATGAATAGTATAGATATAGCACGAATGGGTCGGCTCGACCGGGGAAGGTCCACGCGATAGCGTGTATTCTGTGAGAACAGAATACCAGCGTTAAATAGCAACTTCATGCTGCTGTGTTTCGTATGGTGAGTGTAGAGAACCGGAGAGCCTTTTTACTCGAAACGAGGCATGCCATCATAGTCGTCACGGCTGACAACGCATCTGCATTTTGATTCGCAAACGAGGATAGATGTAGATGTCTATGGGCCACAGCAACCACTTACCATCAGGTGGACTGTGTGCTCGTTTGTCACCCTTATACAATAAAAAACAATTTACTAAGAGAACAAACACCACAATTTATAGCAAAATATTATGTAAACTTATAATCAGTGATATAATAATATGTAAATGTGTTCTACAAGCGAAACTAAAGGATTATTTCTGCCGTGTTCCGGTCTAAACGGTATATAACCAGTATTGTTATAGGCTGTAAGATACTAGACCTGTAGCCTCCTTTGTTTGACGTTGGCGGCAGGTGTCCATTGACTGCTGCAGCCACTTACGATTAGGTCGTATAGTTATTTTTTTTTAATAAAAATGTCCATATAGATTAACGCAACAATGGACGACATTGAAACTTCTTTTATCGATTTATAATTAATATTTTATATCGATCGTAGCTAGTATCTACAACTATACGCAGAGTAAAAACAGTCATGTGATCGTTTCAAACGTCACGAAGTAAAAGTTTTATATAGTCCGTTTCTATTTCTTGATGTTCTTAACCAGAGGAAACAACAACGACTTTATGATACTGAATGTTGACAAACAAGACGAGTTGTATTCCAGCCACGAACTCAGGATTATAAGAAATTTAATGTACATTTGTACTTTTTTCCTTCGTCTGCAAAAAAGAAAAAGCTGATATTTATGGGTGGAAGAGCCATGCTACAGCTATATCGTTGTTGTATTACGAAAGGTTCGGCTCGACCAGGGGAAAACCACGCTCTCAAAGAATACCAGCGTAAAATAACATATCAATGCTGCTGTGTTTCGTATGGTGAGTGCAGAGAATCGGAGACCCTTTTTACTTAAAACGCCGCATTCCTTCTTAGTCCTCAAGGGTGACAACGCATCTGCATTTTAATTCGTAATCGAAGATAGATATACTGGTAGATCTAATGTTTCAATCAATCATATAAAGTTTACATACTGGTAGGCTTTAGGCCACAGCAACCACTTACCATCGGGTGCTTAAGATTTTAAGACTGTTAGCTGCATTTTATTTTGTATCCTAAAGTACACACATTTAAGAAGATCTAAATAAATTATTAGCGCACATAAAGACTAAATGCATTTGGATGACACTTGGTTTCCAAGTGTAAAAAGGTACCGCGGGAAGTTTGAACCCGAAGGTATCACGGATTCATTTCATAATATCGTACACGATATTAACGAAATTATTGTACAAGCAACTATGAAACAAAAAATATAAAACAGTATAAGTTGTTCTTTTACAATAAGTATTTTGTAGTATAACTGTTATAAGTTCCACAGTTAATTATTAACAAGGTAAATATGCTATGGATGAACGCAGAAAGAACAACTGTTGTTCTTTCTGCGTTCATTCGTAATTTAAAGAATTAAACTACATAAAATCTGTAATAATATTGTCGAAAGGAAATTATTAATCAGTAAGCTTAAGTGACAATGGGCCAAGCATATAGCTCGACGAACCCAAAACGATAGGGAAGATAGGTTCTCGAATTTTCGAGCGCCAGCCTCTTACCACATGAGTAAAAAAATTACTCATGTACTAGTAATGGCAATTGGAGTGTAGAACGCCCTGCCACTAGACGGTGTGTCATCACACCTGGTAAGATTGGCAGGAAGTCGATGAATGCAAGTGGCTTAGGGCCGTGGCTTGTGGCGTTACTTGGAGAAGACCTATGTTTAGGAGTGAACTAATGAAGGGCTCTAATTATAATGATATTATTGCAATAATTAATTAAAATAATAATTAAAGAAAATAACACAAAAGTGGTAATTTTTCTTCAATCTACACCTTAATGTCTATAATAATTACTTATTAAAACGTTAGGATTTTCTTCCACACTAAAAACTCTTCAAAAATAAAAATAGGAGAGACCCGCGACCAGATTTGAAATAGTACGAACTTATATAGAAGAAAACTTCCACTAAGACTGACTGGAAGCAGCTGTACTAACCATGTCAATTACGTCTAAGTTCATTTACCGATTGGCTCTTCGTAATGCGTAGAAAGCTATGATTCACTCGGTTGGGTTGGTAACTGATATGGTAAAGAACCGAAAACATTTATAATAACGATAAAAACAAAGTGATAGGATTAAAAATATAAAATTGCAATCCTATGACGAAAAAAACATCACAATACCTACTTTTTGTGTCGTACTTTTCTTTTGTATATTTAAAAAGCTTGTGTTGTAGTGTCTTTAAAATATAATTTATTTAATATTATATCATATTATATACTGCAGTAATACTGCTTTAAAATTATGTATGAACATATTTAATGCAGTTATATAAAACATAACATTATTTAAATGCGAATGCATGATTTTTCGTAATTCAGTGTAACTGTGACGAACCGAAACTACTACCACTTTCTTTTTTGTTCCCGATTTAACTTTAAATGGCATAATATTAAGAAATTGTATAATTGTTAAAAATTACCGAGTTTCGTAAAGTAGATGCAGTTTAACACTCAACATGTATTCACTGCTAATAAAAAAATCGAAATCTATGCACCTATATAGATATAGGTGACATGACGTAAAACGTAAGACATCTGACAGTATACCGTTTTCATATATTTTTTATATTTAAACATAATTACATAACAATGCTTCACTTTTGTTTTTCATTTTGTGTAGAAATTTATTATCTAATACAAAATGCACAAAAAAATAGATTTGTATATTGATTTATTTAAATAAAATTTATAATCATAAACAAATGAAATCATGTATTAAATTTCTTTTTATTTTGTAGTTACATATTATAGAATTTTATAAGACTATAAAAGCCTTTAAAGTTAATAAAATCGAAAGAAATTTACATAACACATGCACGATAATACCTTGTTTGACATCCGAAAAGTTAATTTTAATTATCACAGAGAATTAACTCCTTCTAATAGGATAAGTAGCTCAATCGAGCCTATTTGTCTGGTACTGCATGTCAAGGGTCAAAGGTCGTTCACGACTCTTACCAATTACGTGGTCCAGGATGCTGTGTTACCATTGTTCATTTAATTAGTGACTTTTGTAACTTCTCACATCAACTGCAACGTATACTGGCCACCTACGCAGATGGAGTACATAAAAAGAGAAATGTTGTTTTACAAATATATTTATTATTTATAATATTTTTCTGCCGTGTGGTGGCGACATAGGAGAACCCACGACCCCATATCATTCCATGTGTGTCATAAGAGACGACAGTGGGAAATAAAACAGTTAATGGACGGCATCATCTTTCTGATAATTACTCAAAATAATAATAAAATAAGGTTGCCAACACGTCTGCCAAGGGTGGCAACTATGGCAAGTGTCCCCCTATGAAGCCTAATTCAGCAGTGGACTTAAGATAGGCTGTAATGAAAGATGAATGAAAGAAAATACTTTTTTATCGTGGTAAATCAGCACTTAAAATTGCAATTAACAATTTAATTGCTGCCGGCTGGGATTGAACCCGGGTTGACTCGCGTACAGTGAAATTTACAGAGAGCGCTAACCATCTGAGCTACAAAGTGCTCGGCGGTGAAGGAAAACAACGTAAGGAAACCTGCATGTAAAAAAAAAATATTTCATTTATTTTTCATTAAGTGAACTTCGCCAACACGCGCGGCGGACACTTTCTTGCCCTAAAAGCCTCTCAGAAATAAGAGGAGACGTGTGCCCATCAGTGGGACGTATATAGGCTGTAACTTTACCTTTTTTACCATATGATTAATCCTATTTGTAGAAAACTATCAATATGTATTCATACAATGTCGCTTTGTAAGAAAAATGTTTTTTACTAAGCCGTAATTTCATTATCATTGCTGAAGTACGACCTGTTATTTTCATTTGTTATTTCCCTGACCCGTTTTTTCGCTCAAGCGTCACGAAACTAGCGAAACGGATAACAAGAGAGCGTCCTCCCGAAATAACTGACTGTTGTCGAAGCAGCGTGTAGATATAAACGGTGGTACCAAAATACGAATGTGAAGGCGCGACATGATATGCGTTAATTTTTAAGTATTTATGAAAGAACATGGAATCACAAATAAGGCCAAAAAGTTAATAGAAGTTTTTAGTTAAAAATAGATTTAATGGTTTGGCCAATTGAAGGAGAGCCATGGAAGCAGATACATGATAGAAGATTTATACGTGGTAGAGCCATGCTGCAGCTATATTAGTAGTATAGTTGTAGCACGAATGGGTCGGCTCGACCGGGGAAGGACCACGCTCTCTCAGAATGCCAGCATAATATGGCAGCTTGACACTGCTGTGTTTCGTACGGTGAGTGTAGAAAACCGGAGACCCATTTTACTGGAAAAGAAGCATTCCATCTTAGTCCTCACGAGTGACGCATCTGCATTTTGACTCTTCATTAAGGATAAATGTAGATGTCTATGGGTCACAGCAACCACTTACCATTAGGTGGACTGTGTGCTCGTTTGTTACCCTATCCTATAAAAATAAAATTAAAAATCGCTTCAATCCTTTTACATGTCATATTTTCCTGCTAATTATACTTAGTATACAATTTACCTGCCGTGCTAATATCGTTGGTTAAAATACATACATTAATTTTGTTGAATATTATACATAATAAAAGAGTATTGTAAACAAAACCACATAGACATTCATAACACGCGACAAGAATATAGTTTAGCTGCGCATTTATGAATCACAGACGTTTTCATGCACGTTAAATAATTTAACTATCTATACAAAATAACTATCTACGTTACTAAATTGTTTACTCTCGATACTGTTATCTACGCACTGACAAGCGCAGTGTACAGCAACTCCGTTCACGTGCGTTGATGATAATGCTTGAATGAATTTCGAAGAAAAAGCTAAACCCAGCATTATATTGCATAATATGTTACGTCTGTAAACTGTTCCTAGGCTGTACTAGTTTTCTGCCGACTTCATAAAGGAGACGGTACTCAATTCGACTGTATTTTTTCTTTTTAATGTGTGTTACCTCATAACTTTGTGAACCGATTACGATGATTCTTTTTTTATTTGAAAGCTAGTACTTCATATGTGGTCCCATATGAGTTGTCATATGGGACCTATGTATATACATATAGTCGAAAGTCATAATAAATCATCGCTCTTTCAATTCCATTTTCTCAACGACTAACCAAGTTTGACAAAATCTTGTGAAAAGACCGAGAATCTTTTTTTAAATAAATAAATGGTATTCGATTTTTAAAACCAAGGACTTTTCAATTAAAAAGATTTTAATATTTTTTTTTTTTATAAGATAAGGGTGACAAACGAGCACACAGTCCACCTGATGGTAAGTGGCTGCTGCGGCCCATAGACATCTACATCTATCCTCTGTTACAAATCAAAATGTAGATGCGTTGTCACCCGTGAGGACTAAGATGGAATGCCTCATTTCCAGTAAAAAGGGCCTCCGGCCACCTGCACTCACCAAGCGAAACGCAGAGGTAAACCTCTACTTCACGCTGGTATGACAGAAACAGTGGAAATATTCCATTCCCGATACTTTTAGTGCAGCCTATGTATGGAACATACTAAAGTAACAGGGTTACGCGTCTATCGCGTGTTCTCAACTGCCCAACTGTGTCGCAAATGTGCAACACAATACACCACATTAGGATTTCAACATTGGTACAGTTTTAGTTTCGTAAGAGCGGTAAAGTATGAATAATTGTGCAAGAATTCGTTTTTTCTATCCTATTTGTTTGTATAAATTTATGTTCACATACTTAGTCCTCGAAGCAATGATCACGAGAACTATACAAAACGCATAAAAATGCAATATAAGCATCTTATTACTAAAACAAAACAAACTAGCGTAGGAGTTGCCACAATGGAAAAGTGCATCGACCCAGAGTTCTCAGAGCTCCCCTTAATTGTTGGCAGATCTATAGCTACATCATCAACATTATACTAAAGCTACATCATCATCATTATTACAGCACTACACAAGTCCGCCACTGAACATGGTCTATGTTTCTCCAAGGAAGGTCAAGAAGCACGATACTGAGCTACCTGCATCCATCGACTTCCTACATCTCTTACCAGATTGTCACTTTATCTAGTGAGATGTTGCCCTACACTTCGCTTAGCGGTACGAGGCCGCCACTTGAGTACCTTTCTTCCACATCTGTTGCCGGTTCTTCGAACTACATGGCCAACCTGTTGCCACTTCAGCTTACTGATCTATTTAGCTATTTCTGTTACTCTAATTCTACTGCGGATATTGCGCAGAGAAACTCTGGACATAACCTTCATACCACGCTGCAACTTTGAGCTTTCACAGTTGGCCAGCAGCGAAGATTCAGATCCATATATCATCACTGTCAATACGTACTAGTTTTACACTCTTGTTTTTAGGTTGATGATAGACATGACGAGAAAATTTGTCGAGTTGAATCCGTCTCTTGACCTCTCGGTCGAAGTTGGACTAACTTAGTCGGACAATTTATCCTAGGGAAACATACTCGTTAACAGCTCCAAGCGTAGTGCTCCCAACAAGTACCTATACCTATATGTATAGGTGACATAGTCGTTACACACGAGTAACGCAACGCTTTTAAAATGGTAAAGTAACAGACATATTTTATTTCTACTTTTTCTTGTTTTTGTTACGCGATGTGTTCCTAAATTGTGTACCGATTTTAATGATTCTTATTTATTGAATATGCTATCCCACCAAAAAACTAAAATGTGGAAAGTGGGCCGTATTCGTCACAAACTTCGGTGGTTGTCAGCTTCACCGATTAAATGAGTTGAAATGTGAACAGGCGCCAAGCTTCATAGCGGTTCCAAAAACGTTGTCTTATAGATTTAATATAAGCAACTACTATGGTGCTTGTCACCTTTTTATAAAAAAATATTAGTCGAGTTAATAAAACAAAAATTCATTGTCAGCAATAATAATTGTCCTTACTTATAATACATAGACTTATGACTTTAAAAGCAGGTAAACAGAATGTTGTTTGGATATCGAACAAGTGAAATGATGGGAAAACGACAGGCTGTCACACCGGACCGAGCCCGAGGCAAGTCAAGTCGGCCAACGCGGCCTTAGGAGGACCGATGCGTTAACACCAGAACTACTTTCATTTCGACACCAGCTTTCACCTGACGAAACTCAAACATAAGCTACGTTTGCTAAATTTAATCATTCATAAATATCAATGAATATCTCCCCTTTTCAACTGTTATAATTAGACGAGTTTTATGCAAGCTTCATAAATTAAAAATACTGTTATGACAGCAGCAACAATGAATTCATAAAAACAGAAATAAATTTAATAACGCTGTTAAGGCAGTAGGGAACGCTTTATAAGAGAAAGAAAATTGATAAAATCAATCGACAAGCGAAGACTAATTCAGACCGATAGTTTTTATCCAATACAATAGTAACATTGCCATTGCCTACTTATACCTTTATTTTCATATTTACTCATTGAGTTATATGTACTACGTACTAGAGAAGCCATTCCGAACATTGACTATGTTCAACTGAACTGTAGTGCAATCCATACAAACTAAATATTGCGTAAATTGAAGATTTGTGAAATGTTTGTTTAGATTAAATTAAGATATTTTATATTAAATGCTTATATTTATTTTATATTAATATCTTATTTTATATTAAATTAAAGTCTTCGCGCATGCGCGACTACTACTCCCGCGCATGCGCGAAGACATAAATTAGGACACAATTTTTGTTTGGAATGACTTCTCTAGTACGTAGTACATAAAACTCAATGTATTTACTCATTTGCCGACCACGTGGCCTAGTACTTGACTCCTACTGTTCATGATCCGACACTAAGATTCAAACCTCTGGTTTCCTCATAGCCAACATTTGTACAAAAACACGAACTATTAGTTTTCGAGTCTGTTTGTGTTAAAATAAATTTAAGCAACTGTTACGTTACTGACACTGCACTACATTCAAGCTAATCACTGACACAATGTTAATAATTGATTACCGTACCAAATTCACTTTATCAGTACTACAAAGAATATAGATTTATAGGATTTGAACAAATGATTTATAATTAATTATGAAAAGTGTCGATTACCAACAGCACTGCGCGTTACGTCAAACATGGGTGTGATAGAGCGTGGAAGTACTTCTGTGTTTTTCTTTTCTTTTGATTCCTACGGTAATACCAATGCCGAATAAGAAATGATACGTAACATTGCGAAGATTTCTAGAAAATTTTGACGCCAGCTTTACCCAGCGCACACTGGACAGCCTGTGACGAAAATATCTCAAGTTCTTAAGGCGCAGACTCTTAATAAACAAAATCGCATCACTTTTAGGTATCAAAATCCATTAAAATATTTTTTATTCTAAAACTAATGTGTAAACGTAAAACAAAAACAACAGTCGCAGATTGCAGTTAAAACTCTTACCCCTGTATTTGCTTCAACCCAGCAAAAGCGCATGATCGTCTTCACGACACAACAAAATTTCACGAGTGACATGAATGTATATACATACAGTATCAGATTGTTTCAAGTACCATAAATATGTTACAAAGTATATATAAAGTAGAGTATTTCATTATTATACTTAACATTAGAATAGAACTGAAACAATTGTCGCCACACTACATGGTCACGTAATCCCATCTACGATGACTGCATAACCGGTACGTTAGATAAATACAATCACTCAAAACAATTATGAGAATAGTGTTAAGTTAAAACTTTATGAACTGAGATTTGACAAGACGATTTCTTTTATATGATAAGGATGACAAACGAGCACACAGCACACATCAAACAAAATGCAAATGCGTTGTCACCCGTGAAGACTAAGATGGAATGCCTCGTTTCCAGTAAAAACGGCTTCCAGTTCTCTACATTTACCATAAGAAACACAACAGCGTTAAGCTACTATTTTACGCTAGTATTCTGTGAGAGCGTGGTCATTCCCCGGTCGAGCCGACCCATTCGTGCTACATTTATACTACTAATATAGCTGCAACATGGCTCTACCACGTAACTTCGTAATTGTGACTAATGTCTAGTTTCGATGGATAAATGTTTGAAGAATTGTAACTGCATTAGTAAATATGGAATTGTAATCAATGATTGCAGTATAAAAACTAAGTTGCGACACGCTTTCTTGTAGATGTCAGCGAAATGATTTTGAAAATTAAGTCCTCAGGTGAAACGAACACTCAAATCCTGAACCACGTTCATTCGTGACATAGCTACTTCATCCAGAGCATAGCTATAGAGCACTTAAGATGTATTAAACTTCAACTTATTATTTCCCCACCACGATACCACTCTATCAATGCCGGGTTGTAATCTCTCACAGTCTTCCCGTTCCCTGACCGGCAGGTACAGCTTAAGGTCGTCAGCGAACAGCAAGCATTTAGCGTCAATCACAACACTGTGATAAAAAAATACGGATTAGTAAGCTGAAGTGGCAGTGGGCCGGCCATATAGCTCGAAGAACCGACAACCGATGGGGAAGAAAGGTTCTCGAGTGGCAGCCTCGTACCGGTAGGCGAAGTGTAGGGCGTCCCCCCACGAGATGGAGTGACGACCTGGTAAGACATGCAGGAAGTCGATGGATGCAGGTGGCTCAGGACCGTGCTTTGTGGCATTCTTTGGGGGAGGCCTATGTTCAGCAGTGGACTTGTGAAGGGCTGTAATGATGATGATGATGATGAGATAAAAAAACAGCGTATTCCACATGTTGCGGCCTGTTCCTTATGTAACTGGAAAATAATTGTAATAAGTATGAAGTAAAACCAACGCTTGATAACGTTTTAAACAGTACGTCTTTATCAACCAAATCAAAGGCTTTTATGAAATCAAAATAACTCTTGTACTCCACTGTCCACTACCGGCACGATATTAGCCCTGTAGTAGTGGCCATGAGGTTGTTTGCGGTACTACGTTCCGATCGAAAGCCATGCTGAGCATCTGTCAGCTCCGCGGTTACCTGTGAGAATACACTCTCATAGATAGCAGACTCCAACACTTTCGCCGATTTTGACTTAAGCTATAACCCCTATAGTGCACCCCTAACCTCTAGTTTTAAACGGTCTAGATCCAGCATTAATGACACTCGTGCTCACTTCTAAATCTGCCTGTCTCGTACTGTAGTATTGACTGTGACTGTCTATTACCCCTTTGAGATTTAATATAGTTTCAAAATGCCTTTGGTTCTTAATGT
This sequence comes from Parnassius mnemosyne, assembly GCA_963668995.1. Taxonomy (NCBI): domain Eukaryota; kingdom Metazoa; phylum Arthropoda; class Insecta; order Lepidoptera; family Papilionidae; genus Parnassius; species Parnassius mnemosyne. The sequence continues at coordinate 28,681,498 of CAVLGL010000035.1, read as the reverse complement.
AGGTGATTTTGGACGCGGTGCTGATAAGGTGTCTTCTCAAGTCCTATTATCTTTTTAATTCTCGCTTTACACTGCGCCTATTCACCGTAATCTTCCGCTAACCCACTCGATTTATACCTTTTGTGTAGAATCGCTTTTAATTTTATGTTGCGAATTATTTTGAAGTGTGAACCACTCGAGGTAATGATACCTCGACCTCACAGTGGTTTACTTATTCTTTAAATTCATCTATAATTGAGTAAATAATGTCATAAAAAAAATTTAAGCTCATTTCTAAGTTCAGACCCCACATAGGACCACAATCTATTGCTGCTATGGACAAATACAGTGTTATGTCCATTAGTGTCTGTTATGGTCCATTTTGTGACCCCGAATTTTGTTCACATTTCTAAATTCTGTTTTTTTGCTAGACCTATAAAATCATATCACAACGTCAATCTTTGTACATCATTTAATATTGATAAAAGAAATTTTGGGGAATTTTAATGTAATTTAAATATAATGGTCTAATAAAAACTATTTGACCAACCTGTGAAAATCACTACGGAAAAATATTTGAATACCTACGTTAGATAGAGACACGTCATCGGCTAAGACAGGATAATAAAGAAGAGCAGTTTTCGTGTAAAATGTAAAACAAGATAACATGTGTAAAGTACGAGTAGTAACAAGGATTAAAATTGGTAATATAATAAACGCTTTGCTTTTATTTTTGTAGGTGACAAATAGTTTTATATTTTTTACGGATTTTATCGCGTTTAATTTGTTTTTTTAATTCCCAATGATTCGAGGACAGCAATGATGATCACGGGTACGCGATAAAATCCATAAAAAATAGTTTTGTTTCGTGTAATTATATCATCATTTTTGCAGGTAGTTTCTAAAAAGATTCATTTGTAAATCTACAAAAAGATCTCTATTCTCTACCAAACATACTTGTTTAAAAAAATGGAAAATCAAAGAAAAATCATAATAAAAATTGCTACTGGTAGGCTATTACAATACTAGATTAGGGTGGATGCCCCTAATACCAGTCCCGACACTAATGCCAGCCTTTTCGCCTTTTTACTTTAAAAAAAAAGGTTTCTAGTGGTCTTAACTTAGTTATTAATCTATCAGTGTTAGATTTAAAATCAAAAGAACTACGCAACGGAAAACACTAATTACCCTAATGTTAAAACACTAATTACCCTAATGTTTTAACAAGTTATGGATCCGATATAATGAGGCTTTTTTTACATTACCTCATCTTTTTTTCGGGCTTTGCGACTTCCATGAAATTACTAAAGAGATAGTATCGGTACTTAAAGTTATTTTCAGCTGATATTTAAAAAGATAATTTTACATCAAAATTTTTATCAAAAACCACGTAGTAAGGTCTGTATTAAGTACCTATCTACCTATATTATTAAAATAGGATGCTAAATTAATGGAAATACAACGGATTATGAAATATTTAAAGAATATAAATTAGTGACTTTATATTTTCACAAACACAATCTTGTACGATATTAATACATGTATGCTGCTATATCATTGTAATGTCATTTACACTACAAACGGTCGTCAAGAATCAAGATTCTTTGAAGACGTGACGCAAGAGAACAAACGTCCTTGGTTAAGTTATGCATATCTTAGCTACAGGCTCGGCGTTGTACCTACCTGCTTTCATAATGTTCCGTGTGTACCGTATTTATTTATTTGTTTTGATATATTTGTAGATTTTGATTATATATATTCGATTGTAGACTCGGTTCGTCATAAGTAATGTTTAAAAAATTCTAAACCGCTTTATCCACGAAATTGGTGCTTACTGCTTACTTATTTTAATAAAAATACTGACATATGTTACTAATAAGTAATGACTCATAATTTATAAGGATCCAGTCCCAGCCTTATTAAGATTTTTTGTAGGCGGATAGCAGTTAAATAATAGGGCACTGTATTTTCATATATTTTCAATGAAAATTAATAAGATGGCGCATTGAAACAAGTGATTGCATAGTGTATTTCTGTTTCTCTTCATAGTTGCTCCAAGTTCTGTTTATATTTATTTGTTTATTTTATAAATGTTTTTATTTCATAAGGATACATACGAGCACATAGTCCACCTGATGGTAAATGGATGCTGTGGCCCATAAACATCTACATTTATCCTTGATTAAGGATCAAAATGCAGATGGCGTTGTCACCCCTGAGGACTAAGATAGAATGCCTCATTTCCAATAAAAAGGATCTCCGATTCTCTACACTAATCTTACGAAACACAGCAGCATTAAGCTTCTATTTTAAGCTGGTATTTAGTGAGAGTGTGGTCCTGCCCCGGTCGAGCCGACCCATTCTTGCTACAACCATAATATAGCTGCAGCATGGCTCTACCACGCAAGGTATCTATAATTTAAGTTATACTTACTGTTAAGTATATTATAAACATGACTTTTAAATCTATTTGCGCTTGATAACTTTCGACGGTAGTCGGAAGTTGATAATGTCACAACATCATGTGTAATTACAATAAATAGATTAACAACTAACGAAATGTTATAATTATTATTATACGCGTGCATAGTCTCCCAAGTATTTTTATAAATTCATGTTTTATAGCAAAATATGTTGGTATGTGGTTGTGACCTTTCGAATAGCGATCAATATACGTGGTTGTAGTATAAGCAAATGAATTGCCGCCTGTTTATGGTGCTGATGTAATCAGATTTCTTTAACCTCACCAAAAATTACTCATAGGTTAAAGGTGCCCTTTCAGACGTTGGGTATCGTGTCGTCACGCTTATTCTTAATAAGAACATCTGTGAATACATGCAATATCACAAACAGTCGAACGATATTAACGGTATGCGGATGACCAATTGAATAAACACTTAACTTCAAACATTTATTAGCCCTCAGCAGTTAAAATGTTACCTTGTAATAACAGGTTAGAGACAATAAGAAGGGTCACTTAGCAAATTTTATTAATGTTATCACTTATCACCATGCGGGGTAATGTTTGGTTGATTTTATTGTCACCACACGTAATATTTTCAAGTAACATGCATTCAGTTCGTCTTAAAGAATTACAGTTTCCGAGTAACGTCCGAATTTTACTCCAAATAAAATTTTTCAGTAGGTAATATGCTCTACGCATTTAGTACAGCAGCACACTACCTCTCCAGCACCTTCAAATAAATTACTAATAGAAATTGATGCGGCGGAATAGATAAAGATTAAAGACCTAAAAAGCAGTTATAATATTCTTGACATATTTTTAAAATAGTGTTGAACCGCTGACTATTTCTAAATGAAATTTATTTCTAGAGATCTTTGTTTTACCAGTTTTTTTATTTCCAAAGTTCCAAACTGCTAGAATTTTACTATCAGTAGATTTATTCTTACGGCTTACAAAATTTTATTGAGCTACATACTTACAATACATATGCTATATAGGTACTTTAAATAAAGACACATCTTTTATTATATTTGCATAACTCTTAACAAATTGTGAAAATTGTATGAGACGATTATTTTCCTTGACAATTCAAAATTATTTTTCTACCTCTAGGAATTCTTGAAGTAGCCCAGTCGTAAGCATTAGAAATAATACAAATTATTATGTACATTCAGTTTCTACAAATCAGGGTTTACCTCATGTTTACTTTTAAGATCGATAATTGGTCACTTTTACGCTTTAACAAGTTATACTTACACAACGTACGAACTGAGTGTTAACAAGTATAACACTACGATGTAAGGTAAAATTAGTAAAAGGATTTTTGAGGTTTTTATTGTCTTTTTAATGTATTACAGTAAAGTTTATCTTTTAAACTTAACGCAAGTTTTTATCCATTTAGACGAATACACTACTACTACATAATTACATTTAATTGTACCTAAATTGTTTGCTCACAAATATTTTCTCATGGCTTAATTATGAAACGATTACCATTCATTATGAATAATGTATGGGACTTAAGTTAAAATTGTAAAATGTAGGTTTTAACTAACATGGGGTTAAGCAACTTATTTTGTGTAGTTAATTACATCCTACTCCACACAACGCTGCTAGTTGGTATTAATTTGATATTTCACCTTGAAATTTATTTTAACCTGTAATATTTAACTTACCCTTTACAATAATAAAAATATCGATTTTTATAAAGAAACTATAGGCGTTATCCTTACTTAATGTGAAAAACTGTATAAGAAATTTTAAGTTATCACTTAACACATTGCAAATTGGTACATCTAATTTAAAATATGAAAACAAAAATTGTCAAATTAAACCTAAAGTAAAAAAGTATGGGTGCGAATGCGATTCGTTCTCCCACTCACTATCAACTTCCCACTCGATAATAAATTACCTATACCTTATAAGTTCGATTTCTTTTTCTTGAAAAAACTAGGTACATAATTTGATTATGATGCCACCTGAACAGTGATGTAAATTAGTGTATTATTTCAACATTTACTTTTATAGGATGCACATAGCAAGGATAGAGAAAATCAGTTTTAATCTCTTCATTTTAAATTTCTTTCGACTAAATCGCGAATTAACCTCTGTTTAACTAGTATAGCCGGTGCAAACTGCACCCGTAGCTACCCTCTAGCTACAGCACTGAGAGGAGATTATTATATACTGACGTATTTTTGTATGTATGCAACACGATGCCTGCCTTAATGATCGCCGACCTTCGAAAGAAGATGGCACTTTAAGAAGAAGAAGAAGCAACACGATGTGTCATTTTCTGATAAATCTGTAAAAACTAAATGGCTAACAGCATTAACATTAGCCAAATTAGCTGACTATTTACTAACAAATAGAATATACTTTCACGGTAGTCCTAGGATCATCCTAGGCTGCTAGGATTCATTTTTTTTATATTGAAACAACAATAGCGAATTGTATTGATTTAATTTAACTTACATTTCGTTTCGTTTTCGTCATTACAATTTTAACAACGTTTCGATTAGATTTCCAAAAAAAATTAAATTTTTGACTTCATATCTTTTTATTATGAATTATCTGCATTTAACGCTATATCGGAACAACCTATGAGTATTAGTTATTACATTATCTCACGCTGAAGACTACATTCAAGGTCGAGTGACTTTATTTTGACGATGCAGTTGCCGGCCTGTTGATGCATACTATGTAACTTGTGTTCTGTATGTTTATTTCAATTACCAAGAGATTTTTTTTATAGAATAAGAAAATCTCAAGTTACTCGATCTTTTCTTCGTTATGGTTTGAATGAATTCGATAAGCAGCGAATTTTAATTGCACTTTAGTATGCCAGTATAAGATAATTGCGTCAAAGAATGGAAAAACTGCCAATAAAACAATGTCATTATTTGTTATAAAAATATTTACACCTAAATACAACAAACATCACAAAAATTTTTATACGTGGTAGAGCCATGCTACAGCTATATTATGGTTGTAGCACGAATGGGTCGGCTGGACCGGGGAAGGACCACGCTCTCACAGAATACCAGCGTAAAATAGCAGCTTAACACTGCTGTGTTTCGTTTGGTGAGTGTAGAGAACCGGAGACCCTTTTCACTGGAAACGAAACATTCCATCTTAATCCTCACGGGTGACAACGCATCTGCATTTTGATTCTTAATCGAAGATAGATGTAGATGTCTATGGGCTACGGCAACCACTTACCATCAGGTGGACTGTGTGCTCGTTTGTCACCCTTATCCTATAAAAAAAAATACAACTTACATACAAAAAATTGTGTTCGTAGTAGCCAATTTTGTTTTTGCTTTTTATTTTATACATATTTTACTTATTTGTCTGTCTGTCTGAATCCAACATGATATACCACTTGCTGAGATCCGTAGCTTAGAGCGTGATTTTGTTGAATATGCTTAGTGTTATTTTTTTTATTTTACGTAAGCTAAGTTAGTGGTACGCCTTGTAAGTTACATAATATTAGATATTACATATGTGTAGCGCGTAGTCAAATGATGATATCAGCGTCTTAGCAAAGTGGGCGATTAGAACATGATGTATTTCGAACTAGTCACATCTACAGGTTTATGTATTGAATAATAATCATTAATTTTAATGGATCCTTAATAGTTATAGTTCTTAATTGTCTACATTCCAGTGCCTTTTAAATGTTTATAATAAATGTCATTTCAAATTACTGAGATGGGTTAACCTAACTAGCACATCACGTAGGTAACGGCTAATCGTTGTTGTTTCATTAGTACATTAAAAACCTAGTACCTAGCTAGGGTACGCTGCAATTTAAAAAACTAAGCTTCAAAGTATCGACGTTATTTTTGCAGTACTTTAATTGTACCTGTTCTTTTGAGATAAAAATGTTTTTGAATATTCTTTCATTCTGCCGACTTCCAAAAAGGAGCCGGTACTCAATTCGACTGTATGTTTTTTTTTTTCGTTTTTTTTTTATGTGTGTTACCTCAGAACTTTTTTCTGGGTGAACCGATTTCGATGATTCTTTTTTTATTTGAAAGCTGGTACTTCTCGTGTGGTCCCATATGAATTTGATCAAGGTCAGACCAATAGTTTTTAAGTTATTCTTAAATAACTTATATTGAAGTCGGCTGTACAAAATTTTTAATTTTAAATTATTTGACACCTTATCCAAACATAATTGCTACAAGGATATTATACAGTGAAATAAGTGCAAAAATACGTAGCTCTCGACGCAACGCGTACATATGCTCTACTTTACTCTACCTCTCCCACAAACTGCGCTTAACCCATTGCATATTCTACCTACTAACCTCCATGGCATCAAAAACCTTTCTCAGCTACAAAGACAGCGGTATAACGGTCCCAATAACTCGTATAGAAAACTACATAGTACCGAAGACTATAATTTCAGCCACCTGGGTCTAACCGGCATAATTTAACATCGTTATGCGACATTCCCTTTATGATATCATACTTGTTGATACATATATTTCTTTCAAAACAATATGACATCATATTTTATTGCCTAGACCTGCAAGTATGCATGTTGTATGTGTGTAAAATATGAATGTAATAGAGTTCTTATTTCAGTTTTCATCCACAATCTGTATAATCTGATATTTTGCAGACGTATTAAGAATCGATTAGAATGCTTTCAGGACTATGATACCTACTATTATTTATTCTATGGTATGAACTAAAATTATTACAATTATCATAACAGCTTCTGATCCGTGCTATTTAACATTTTTTAAACTCTTTTATATTAACTAAAAAAAATAATTAGGTAAATCAAAGTTCGTATTAAGGATTGCATTAAAAATTTTCATCAAGGAAAATGCGCCTAAAAGGTTTTTATAGACACATTTTTTTACATAACGAATATTATATATTCAATATAATTTTTTAACAATATGTTTATAATCTTCTACTGAATATAAGACTTACCAATTCAACAACTTTTAATATACCGGGGGGAGATTTAAAGTAATCTATGTTGATTTTGATCCAGTCCAGCGGTCCGCCTTGCTGCTGCGGAGGCGTTTGTTGCGGAGTAGGCTTGTTGGGGTCCACGGTCACCACTGTCTCGGGAGCCATCATCCTCTAAATAGGTTAATATCCTCAAAGGTATAATAAGCAAAATGTTCCAGGTGTTTATAACACGAACACTGTCACTCGAAACTTAGTGCACTAATGATCCGTATCTAACACATTTTTGTCAGGAAGCAGCGAGCGTCGTACCGTTCGAGCGACGAGCGACTGGCGAGTGGCGAACTGGCGTGGCGGGAATGAGAATGGCAACCGAACCGAAGCCCCGAAGCCGCCTTCGTCGCTCCACAAACGAACGGCAGTTGTCGACGCCCGATGACGGAATTTTATTTTAGACGTAACTAGTCGCAATCAAGCGACCGGTGTTAAATTCGAGCGAATTCTCAGCTATAGCTAGGTATACACGAATTGTGAATGGTTTATATTTATGGCCTTGGCTTGATAAATTCTAATGAATATTACCGTCGATACATTCCTAAAATCTAAGCGAGAGATTTTGGTATTGGGGTCATTCGTAGATACGTTACAAATACAAGCGGTAAGATTAAAAATTTTGTACAACCGACTTCAATATAAATTATTAAGGATAGGTAACTCAAAAACTACTGGTCAGAGCTATATCAAAATTTATATGGGACCACATGAGGAGCACCAGCTTGAAAATTAAAAAGGAATCATCAAAATCGGTGCACGTAGAAAAAACTCATGAGGTACCTAACACACATTAAAAAAAAACCAAAAAATATGTCATATACTTGGCTAAGGTCTATAGTTAAAGGACTTAAAAGTTAATTATAATGATGATGATGATGATGATAGGTACTTGAGATTTTTGTCACAAAAAATTCTTTCATAAAATTGATTTTTGGATCTTAAAGACTAACTACTCATTCATGTCTTATTTAAATGCCCTAGAAAATATAATACTCATTTCGGTATAAGTAATGTTAACCACTCTTCTCGTGGCTATCGTTGCAGCTCTCTTTGGGAATGTTAGCAAGGATTCATGGAGACAACTATAATAGATAGCAATATAAACTGTACATCAGCATCGTTTTTTTTTAATACTAGTATTGCTATTAAACATTACTAATATTCCCTTAAACCACTTCTGGTAAGCTTAAAATGCTTGTTTTAGAAGTGGTTCACGACAGTAGTCGAATAGCGGATTCGAACTCACTACTTTTCGAGTTCACGGTCCGCGCCCTGCCATTAAGCTACTGACGCTTCAAATCAAAAATCATTACAAGTGCACTGCTGATTATGGGCCTCCCCCAAGGAATGGCACAAAACACATTTGTGAATCACCTGCATCCATAGACTTTCTGCACGTCTTACCAGGTAGTCACTCCATCTAGTGGCAGGCCGCCAGACACTACGCTCACTGGTACGAGAAAAAATCGTTCATAAGGTAGGTGCGCCTAAAAAGGGCCGATTCCAAATAAGATCCATCTTTTCAAACTTCTCGCACTTAATTCTTAAACCAAAACGGATATCGCGCGGCCACTCCCCAGTACCAATTACGAAGGTGACAATGCAAGTTCTTAGAAAATCAAAAACTGAACATACTAGAAAGTTATTACTTTTATTATATCTTTTGAAAATAGTGTCCATTTACATCAATACATTGCTGCATCCGATGGAACCAGTGAGAAAAGCACTTTGCCCACTCGTCCTTAGGGATCTCTTCGACGGCATTTTAAAACGCAGCCACTGCTACCTCGGCGTCCATAAAACGTTTACCTCGAAGTTATTCTTTTATTTTCGTAAATAAATAAAAATCGCAAGGTGCGAGGTCGGGGCTATAGGGCGGGTGACCCAGTAATTCCACGTCTGACGTCGCCAAGTAGTAGATTGTTTGCTTGGCGGTGTGCGACGAAGCGTTATCGTGGTGAAGGAGGATCCTACTGCGAGGTCATTTCTCCCGAACTTTTTCCAAACAATTGTTAGTGTACAACTCTGCAGTAACTGTTTTTCCATTTTTTTATATGATAAGGGTGACAAACAAGCACATAGTCCACCTGATGGTAAATGGTTGCTGCGGCCCATAGAAATCTACATCTATCCTTGATATACGAATCAAAATGCAGATGCGTTGTCACCCGTGAGGACTAAGATGTAATGCCTCGTTTCCAGTAAATAAGGTCTCCGGTTCTCAACACTCACCATACGAAACACAGCAGCGTTAAGCTGCTATTTTACGCTGGTATTCTGTCTTCCATCCTCTAAAACAATTGTTGCGTAATAACCTGTCCTTGCGTAGAACGAGGCCTCGTTGCGTAGAAAGTTGCCAAATAAAGTGAACCTCTGTTCACTTTAGTTGGCAACTCCTCAGGAGGAAACACCCAGACAGCAGACTGTCTCTTAGTTTCAGGATCGTAACAACAAATCCAGCTTTCGTCACCCGTAAGTATGTCGAACACAGCATTTGAGTCACCTCCGTTAAATCTTTGAACCATTTTACGACACCAATCAACACGACGGAACTTTGGCCTCTGTCAAATTATGAGGTATCCACCGGGCACAAGGTTCCTGACCGCTAAATGTTCATGGAGGATTTTTTGCACTTGACCCATACCACCCTAAGCTTGTCCGAATGTGCTGATAAGTCACTCTTTTGTCAGTCTCTATCATACGCCGCACAACAGTGATGTTATCTTCAGTCGTCGCCGTAGAAGGCCCTCACGCAGATCATCGGCGAGATTAGTGCGACCACGTTTAAACTCATTAAATCAGTTGTAAACAGTGGCACGAGATGGGGCTTAATCATGAAAGGCCAATCGAAGTATATCATAACTTTCTTGCGGACTTAAATTACATCGAAAGGCAGTTGGACGAGGCGTCACACATATTAATCTAGGGACGCAAACAGAGTCACAGCATCGATGGTATCTAGCATGGAGATCGCGGGGACGCCCGAACCCCCTCCCTCCCCCTGGAAATTGCCACCAGGCCCTCTCCTCCGGTCGCCAACCGGCATGGTGGAGCCATCCCAGGATTTTTAGTAAGATGGCGGGGCAGCCTTTCATGAGTGGCTGGCTCATTAATTGGGCCCTCAACTATCTACGGTCGGCCAGCGATGCAACCGTGCTTCGGATCACGCTAACCTCCATAACCAGGCACCTGACACTATGAAAAGGCCGCGTCGCAGCCAGTTCGTATCCGCAACGCAACTGTCCAGACCCATTCTTCCTAAGAAATAGGTTTCACCTAACATCATACCGAAATACGATTTGCATCATTTGGCGGTATGTCTTTTGCCAGGTGGGTGGTAACTAACCCTCGGCCGGGCCTCTCACTAGTAGAGGACCAACCTACCACCAGTATGTAGTACTGCTCGTTTAGCAGTACCCAGGGGTTACGTGTAGGGAATCAGGATTCAAGTAATTCCTACGGACGCGAGCAGCTTCGTCCCCCTGGACTTTAATGCCTGTCATCAGGACTGGCTGTTCCCATACCAAAAGACCGACAGCGCTGGGAGAGAGGCGTGGAATTTTACCTTGTCGCTGGGGCTCTCCCAGCTTGTACAACAAGCGACTAGGGTACCTGATATGGATGGGCACACAGCCAATTGCCTCGACCTTCTGCTGACGACCGATGCAGACGGGTACGATGTTCAGGTTTCCTCACCCTTGGGAACTTCTGACCACTGTCTGGTGAAATCTGTGTCGCTATATTCCCCACTTAACTACGATTTCCACGGACTGCGATGCATGTGGCGACACAAGTCTGCAGATTGGGATGATATGCGGCATTTCTTTGAATCTTATCCTTGGCGGCAGATCTGCTTCTCCTCTGAAGACCCGTCGAGCTGCGCGGATGCTATAACCAATGTGATACGTCAAGCGATGGAGTATTTCATCCCCTTTGCTGACGTGCCCATTGTTGGTAAAGCTCGCCCATGGTTTAACACCGAGTGCACTCGTACTGAAAAGCACAAACATATGGCGTACTTATCCTGGGGTCGATGCTCGAGACCGTAAAGCTCCGAATGTTAACCTTAAGAAGAGAGCCTTTAACCAAGCCGCAAAGTCCTGCAAAAAGGTATTACGCCAAGCCAGCTTCGACCGCATCAAACGCATCGGCACAAAGCTCTCTGTAAAACCATCTGGGAGTAGAGCTTTTTGGTCTCTCGCCAAAGCAGTCAAGACAAACTTCTGTCGGTCTACACTGCCTCCGCTGGTGAAACCAGATGGCTCACTGGCGCATGCACCTAAGGAGAAAGCGGACGTATTTGCTTCTCTTTTTGCTTGCAACTCGCGTCTGGACAGTAGCAGCAACAGCGTACCATCTCAATTACCTCACTGCGGTATATCTATGACAGAGGTCCGAATCACCAACAAGGAGGTTCTTTAAATCTTTCGAAGTCTAGACGTGAACAAAGCTAGTGGACTTGATGGTATACCAGCTATAGTTCTAAAGGATTGTGCACCTGAGTTGTCTCCTGTGTTGACACGCTTGTTCCGCCTCTCATTCAGGAATAGTGCCCAAATTTTGGAAGCTGGCCAATGTGCAGCCTGTGCCTAAAAAAGGTAGCCGTACCGACCGACCCTGCCAACTATCGGCCAATTTCAATTACCCCCATACTCTGCAAGATTATGGGGCGTATATTGGACGCCCACCTCATGGCATACCTAGAGCAAAATTATCTCCTCAAGGATCGTCAGTACGGGTTTCGCCGAAATCGATCAACTGGGGACCTTCTAGCGTATGCCACTCACATATGGAGCGAAGACCTCGAGAACAGTGGAAGCACTTGCTGTTTCCCTCGATGTTTCGAAGGTCTTTGACAGGGTTTGGCACGCTAGTCTATTGGGCAAGCTTTCAGCGTACGGCTTATCCCCTGGCCTGATTGCCTGGGTGAAGGAGTTTTTGAGTGAACGATCTCTCCGGGTCGTTATCGATGGCTGCTCAACCAGTACTGTGGCGACTAACGCCGGTGTTCCTCAGGGGTCCGTTCTCTCCGCAACTCTCTTCCTGCCGCATATAAATGATCTGCTCATTCCCGTTATCTATGGGTATACAGACGACGGCACAGTTGTGGAAAGATACCAACCAAGTGCCCAGGCCAGTCGGGATTAAATCATTTATTAACACAAAACGGCTCCTACTTTCCGGAATGTATCCTTGGAGTACACTAACCGCCTTCAGTTGTTGGGGATTGAATTTTCTCCGAACCTAAAATATTGGGCGGTTCATCGAGTCCAGAGCCAAAGCAGCCGCAAAGAAACTTAATGTCCTTGCAAGGGTGCGGCGGTACTTCACGCCGGGGCAGCTTCTTACCTTATATAAAGCGCAAGTCCGGTCGTGCATGGAGTACTGCTGTCACATATGGACTGGTGCTGCAAAATGCCACCTGGCAGCATTGGACTCAGTGGAGACATGTGCTAAGAGGCTTATTGGAGACCTTGATTTGGTTAAAACCAGTCTTGTCAGCCTCGAGCACAGGCGCAGAGTAGCCAGTCTCTTGGTTTTCTATAGGATACATTTCGGTGAGTGTGCGCAGGAATTACACGCTTTAATTCCACCATCGGACAACCGGGCAGTCGTCGGGTCTTCATCCCTTTGTTGTCGATATTCCACGCATTAGAACCAAACGGTTTGCTTCGTCTTTTGTAATGCGTACAGCAAAGGAGTGGAATAATTTTCCGGCGTTCATCTTTCCGTCCGAATACAATCTGGGCGTCTTGAACGCAAGAGTGAGTAGGCTTTTGTTACGATAAGACAGTGCGATTTACCATCTAAGGCTACATCACCACTTACCACCAGGTGGGATTGTGGTCAAGCACTGGTAATAATAAGTAAAAAAGGTAATAAGTAAAAAAAATCATTGTACGAAAATTTTCTCGCGTGTTTTGTTTCTCGCCTCATGCTGACGTGACATAGACAATTTTCAATTTGCCGCCAAATCGTAAACAAATGACAAATTAATAATATACATACACAATAATATTGGCAAAGAGTTCCATTTTCAAAATTTGAACTTATTTATTTATTATATCAATTACAAGTGGCCAGTTCTAAAAACTTTCAGTGTCGCCCTCTTACAACGTTCCGACGCACCGACGTTCATTGCTTTCGCGGTGGCCATTTTTTCAGTGGCTCTGTGTGTAACCTCAACTCATAAAATATTCTGATCCAATTTTGCGTTGTTTTAGTAATAAAACACGGTCGTTATGTAATAATTTTGCAATAGTAATGTTAAAATACTTTCAGAACGTGGATTGACGTGGTAAGTTAGAAAAATTATCACTTTTTTATCTCGATTTTGTTTGGTTTTCTCAGGACATAGGTGTGTATAAGTGCTTAACAAGGTCCACTTTTTGTCTCCAAATAAGGACCGGACCTTATTAGGGGTACGAAGTTTTAAAATAGGCGTGATCAGTTACTTAAATGAACTATATAAGTGTAAATAAGCAGCTGACATGGCTTTTGTGTGGCGATAGCTACAGGTCGCTACACTAGCCATTGCTATCGCACAAAAATGCCACATGTCTAGACAGTTTTTCTTCCTTGGACAAAAAATAATCTAGACGCTTTCGAGTTTTATACTTAGCGACACATTTACCCGTTCGTTTTTACGTAGTTTTTATAAGATTTTATAATCAACAGTAGCTTTTGACATAAGTATTATTCATACATAATATAAGTATATTGTTTCCAGTAAAGACAAAAATGGAATCTTCGCAAAAAAGAAAACGGGACACAGGGTGGTCTCTAATTGATCTTTAGGGTGCTTTAGATTTAGATGATATAAAACATAATTTAAAATTTAAAATTTTGTACAGCCGACTTCAATATAAGTTATTTAAGAATAACTCAAAAACTGTTGGTCTGACCTTGATCAAATCCATATGGGGCTACACGAGAAAATATATAAAAAAAACATCGAAATCGGTTCACCCAGTACAAAGTTATGAGGTAACACACATAAAAAAATACAGTCGAATTGAGTACCGTCTCCTTTTTGGAAGTCAGCAGAAAAAAAACAAATGTCTAAGCGTGTAACAGCTTTAAAATACAATATACCACGGCGAACAATCTCATACTCGTATAATTTGGAAGCGTGGTGAAGAGGATGAGAAGAAAAGCTGTTTTTACCGACACACAGGAAAAGGAATTGGTAGAGAGAATTAAGAAGTTTTCAAATATAGGCATGTCTTTAACACCAACAATAATACGTAAACAAGCTTACTTATTTTGTGAAAAAAGAAATATAATAAATCCTTTTAGTGACAAAAAATCGACTATGATTACAGAAATGTACCTAATACCTAATAAGGTCCAAGGACTGAAATTGAAAAAATGACTGATTAATAACATTTAGTGATTTTCTTTACTAGAGTTAATAAAAATCAATATAAAACTAAGAACATACATTAGTTATAACTTATATATGTAGGAAGTATAGTGGGTTTAGTACAGAGACTGATTTTGTAGTTAGGAATAATAATTAATTCGTTTACACGAATTAATTATCCAACGAGTCGAGGATAAACTAGTAACGGAATATGACAAGCGCACCGTTCCACGTCAGAGCCAAGACTGTCCTAACGGCGGCAGCTCCGTCCGTTTTATACAAGCTAAATGGGCGCCACCGCAGGTGCAATGGTGCAGGTGTGCGGAGCACGTGTTATTTACAAGAATTCTGTCTAGCTACACCGACGCCGCCGCACGTGCAATGGTACACGTGCCGTCACGGGCATACTGACATGCGTGCGTCCTCGCACGCGCTCCATCACAATCTTAGTTATCTGTAGACAGAAAAACATCGTTCGATTCTCCTGACAAAACAGCGTCTGGTCCGATCTATATTGACCCTTCAGACTAGGGTGACAGTCAGTTTTGTTCCGGCAGTAAGCCCTACAAAACTTTAATCATCTTTATGTTAGATCGGAATGATTAGTCTGTAGCTTTTTCTATTTTCTCTTTTTTTTTCAAGTACTATTTTCGCTAGTCCGGAATCACTATTCCCTATAGCTATATCACTGGACCGGCACAAAGCCCTGCAATGATTGTAAGAACTATTCTTTTTTCTTAATCTCTTTTTTTTTCAGTACTATTTATGCTAATCCGGAATCACTATTCCCTGTAGCTATATCACTGGACCGGCAAACGCCCTGCAATGATAGTAAGAACCACATTTTTTTCTTACTCTGTTTTTTTTTCAATTCAGTATAGAACAGTTATAGACCAACCATACCGCAAACATGTCCCCGTCACAATCACACAAAAGTGTATCGTGAGGGACGTAGTGACACGATAACACCTAAGTATGTAAACCAACAGCAACTCGACACATATCAAAGTGCAGCACAGACCAGCCTCCCTGCAACTTCATGTTCCTTTCCTGCACTAGAATAATTACTTCGCTAGAGTGTTGCAACGTCTCTAGTATTTTCTAGATGCACAGACACGGCTACCTCTGACTGTCGCACGTCCTCGTGCGGTTGACAGTGAACAGCATACGGTCTATCAGTTATCACCACCTGCCAACAGATATTAACTCTTGTCAAATATTACAACGGTCGACCATCCCAGACTTCATTTAAGTCTGGAACGCGCCGATATGGCTACCTCCAGGCAAACGCACTACAGCTTTTCGTTCTGCTGCGTTCGTGCCACATTCGCACCAGCAAGTCATCGCGCCGTACTAGCGCTAGCGAATCGTCGCAATGCTTTGCAAAATTAAAAGAAATCGAGATAAATGTATTGCGAACCATGGAATTCCGAGCTTCCAAAATTCATCACATATTCTCTTAAGAAACGGCAACTTTATGACATTTGAAAACATTGCAAAAAAAAATGGAAACTATGTGTAGAGACAGATACCACAACATATTTCGAAGCGAAGGAGGCAACTGCGCAAAATCTACGAAAGCCGTCCATTTACAGCGCCAAAGCACCATTTGTTCGGCGGCCGCTTGAATTGCCCTGCCGTAAGATCAGCCGATAAGTAACCGACTGTAGCGGTGTAGGCTCAATCTAACCAGCGCTCGGCCGTACCTGACCATGTTCGATTAGCCATCACAACGTCTTCCTCATTGATCATTGTTGTAGAGACTTCTACGAATCCCCCGACATCAAACCCCAATCTTGTCAACGACACAATTTTCGGAGCAAACTGCAATACTAATCAACACATTAGGACACAAAAATGTCACTTATTATTTTCAATTCATAGCGTGTTAAAGTTAATCCTTTATTGTAGTACAACCCTTAAACGTTTTGAACTTCAAAATATAGCAAATGATAATCATGTTTCGCGTGAACTATCAAATTACAACAAAACTTGAACAAGTTAATTAGAAAGCCTCCAACATTTCTTTTGACATTTGTTAACATATTTAGGTACGTCAAGATATAATGAAAATACTTGCGGGTACTTTTAATACAAATCGAACATATTAAAAAAATTTTGCTTAAATAATTTCACTTTATATTTTCTCTACATTTTAATGATATGACAATATCGTAAGTAGGACAGCAAATTTCATTACGGTATTTAACATAAAAACAGAATCATCAATGCAGAATGCATTTAGTCTTTCACAAATGTAATAATCCTCATACTATTCGAAGATTGTATGTGGGCAAAAATGGGGACTTTATCTCACTTCTGATGTAGGAAGTATAGTGGGTATAGTACAGAGACTGATTTTGTAGTTAGGAATAATAATTAATTCTTTTACACGAATTCCGTTTTATACAAGCTAAATGGGCGCCACCGCAGGTGCAATGGTGCAGGTGTGCGGAGCACGTGTTATTTACAAGAATTCTGTCTAGCTACACCGACGCCGCCGCACGTGCAATGGTGCACGTGCCGTCATATACATTTCCTAAGACTATAATAACCGCGACACTAATTTAATTGAATCTCCGTTTCATTATTCGAAAGCCACGAACTTAATAGTAGTTTCAAGCCATTGCTTTCTAAAATACAACACCTAAAATCTTGCAGTTCAATTATGGACCTTATTTAGAACCCCAGTGCCCAATAAGGATTATAGACAAGCTTTTAAAGAACTTTTTTGTAAGTAACTGGCAATTGGTTCCTTGTTTTGTACAATATTTTCTCTTCAAATAAAAACATTTTATTTGATCATGATGTCTTACAAATTAACAGACTTCCCGAAATGTATTTATAAGGATTTCCAAAATCTCTCCCTTATTACATGCAATTACCTTATAAGATGTTATTTTACATCTTACATCCCAGACGAGTGACAAGTGTAACATTAAAGATGCGCGTTTTGTGTATTCTGCTACTGCGACCAAGCGTACGGTTAACGTCAAATGCTCGTCAAAGCTCAAGTCCAGCAGTGAACTGCGTGTGGGCTAACAAAGAATAAACTCAATTAAATATAGTCTATATATAAACAAGCGTTACTAAGGTCAGCATCCGGGTACATCATCAGATCGGATACATCGGATGTCAGCAAGTGCTTTGAAATTGATTACAAGTTTTAAACCGAAAGGAAATACATACAAACAAAGCAAGTTAATAAAAAGCTTTTAATAAAGATAGTGTAGTACAAATACATGTTAAGCATTAATTTTCATTTATTAACACAAAACATTAAATGCACACAGTAAATGGTCGTAAACGACGGCAAGGTGATTATCATTGCGCGTGGTGACGCGTGGATTCCATGTTCGACTATCAAGTCACATGCGACACAGTCTGTTTATCCGGATGACTGTTCTAGTATAATTACGCCACCGTGTTTATTTTGTGTCACCGTCCTTGCAAAAGCACGTAAATCCATTGGTCGTGCGCCTGATCTCTCTCCAATCGTGTCGGATTGCCGTCCCATCGGACTATGAGAGTGAGGGAATAGAGTGAACCTGTACTTACATACACACTTGTGCACTGCAATCTTGTTTGCGCAGGCTAGTCTCCGTTGAGTCTGGTCGCCGCGACGAAAATTCGGTCTGGAAGACATTTAAATTTTCATGGCATTGTAGCTTTTTGTCATCCGGTTTTCCTTAATCTAATTTAGGATTTCTTACAGTCCATGTTTTTTTTTATAGGATAAGGGTGACAAACGTCCACCTGATGGTAAGTGGTTGCTGTGATCCATAGACATCTCAATTTATCCTCAATGAAGAATCAAAATGCAGATGCGACGTCACCCGTGAGGACTAAGATGAAATGCCTCTTTACCAGTAAAATGGGTCTCCGGTTCTCTACACTCACCATACGAAACACAGCAGTGTCAAGCTGCCATTTTACGCTGGTATTCTGTGAGAGCGTGATCCTTCCCTGGTCGAGCCGACCCATTCGTGCTACAACCATAATATAGATGCAGCATGGCTCTACCACGTAAAAAATGTGTGATGTGGTGGTAAGTGGCTACTTCGTGGACATTCCATGGACACCTGAAGCCAACTTCAAACAAAGAAGACTAGAGATGCTTCATCACCTCCAGAAGACTTTGATAGAATGTGTCACAGCCTGTAATTATACCAGCTACCTATACCTATACTGAAGACGAAGGTTTCACTTTTTCCTCCATATTTTTAAATAAGGAAAAAGGAAATTGAGATTTTTTTGGAAGGCGTGCATACAAAGATATACACATATAATACACACAATTAATATCATGAGGCAATTCACCGACGACGCATGGTATCGCTGTCGCATCATATCCTACCGTGTCGCATCACATCACGTACTAATCAAGAAGTCTCCAGTGTTTAATATGCACATAAGATGGGCTTGGTAACTTGGTATGCCGAACATTATTTGCATCGGTGTCCATGTCGGCCTAGTAGGAAATGGACAACTATAAGGAAATGTTGACCTACAAATGTAGAGCACTAAACACACGTGAAGTAGTGAACACTATCTCGAAATTATCGTATCGACAACGCATGCTTGTAAATAGCCGAACCTGTTACTAAGCCCACGAGTTAAGCTCGAACTTTAATAGACATTAGTGTATTACCTTTTATAATAAAAAAATATTTATAAGATTTATCTAATGACAATAATGTAATGAAGATTGATTAAAACAACTCAGATTTAAATATAAATCGATACAGAATTTAAAGATATTTTTCTGCCATGATAGGTAGGTAAGATACAAATTAAAATTAGAAGATTTAGAAAATAAATATTTTACTAATTTGTAATTCAAATCTGTTAAGCACATTTATGCTAAAAAATTTAACGTTTTTAAACCAGGGTCATCATTCTATTCGTTATAATATTGAAATTGCTGACCATATAATAAAGCGACTTTTTCATCGTTCGTAAATTACTTACGCAATCTTTGATGTCATGTTTGCAGAAATCCTTGCGCTGAAGTCACGTCGTTTAATTTTAGTTAAAATTTGCGTTCGTATTCTCTATTGTAAAATTGAAATAATTTAAAGCAATAACAAAAACAAATATTTTTGTTACGGAACTGTGCAAACCCCGAGATTTATGTTGCCAAATTCCTCCAAGCGAAGCTTTGCTCTTATGGTTGAGATCTAACTCACTACCAACTTCTTCCTTATCTTGTGTGTACTCACCTACATCGATTGCATATCAAACAAACATATCCAGAATAATTATTAGTTGGCTAATAATTGTTGCTAAACCTATTCTTGCTCTATACGGGAATCTAACCCGCAGCAAATATCTTAGTTCAGCCTAGTCAATGCGGTAGCAAGTCGTCAAACATTTATGTCATCATCATCATCATTACAGCCCTTCACAAGTTCACTGCTGAACACAGGCCTCCCCCAAGGAATGCCACAACATCAACATCAACATTCCAGTCCCATCATTTACAATTCCTTTTTAAAAACTCTAGATGATATCGTGCAGATGATCGTCCATATCCCGTCTTCAAGTATGGAGTCGAGCTTCCTCAGAGCGCTGCCGGTGGCCAGATTTTTCCCCTGCTGAAGGCGGCTGATGTCTTCAGCGAAGCTGTCGAGCTGACTGCGTTCCACCCACATCCGCTCTGCCTTCTGGATGTGCTGTAACGTTAACCCTTGTGCCCTTCCTCGTATCGGTTCGATGAACTGCAGTACTCGTGCTGTGGCCCTGATCAATCTCTCGTAAGTAGAGAAGAGTTTTATATCTGGCAGGTGTTATATATTAACTAACCTACTGTTGGCTTCGCGTTGGCTATTAGTTACGCCTCTAATATTGAGCGGCTTCGTCGGTCCTTCTGCGCCTAACTCGCGAGCTAGTTCGTCGTCGATTAAAGATATGGTGGACCCTTCGTCGAGGAGCGCATACGTATCTATCTCCTTACCACGCGGTCCGCACACGGTAATGGGGCACACCTTTAACAGTACTGACGCACTACTAGTGACGTTTGACGCGACGAACACGGTTTCGTCTGGTTTGACAGATGTCTCAGGCGTCCGGGCCTTGCGGGCGGGTGAAGGAGGGCATGGTGACGGGCGTTGCAGCCGTCGACACCGCATTTCTTGGCTTTACACCTCAGGCGTTGGTGTTTGCCGCTTAGACACCTAAAACACACCCCATCTTCCCCCACCCTCTACCACCGGTCATCAAGGTCTATCTGTGCCAGTTTCCTACACTTGGCGATTGGGTGTTCACCGCCACAACACAAACACGGGACACTTCCGTTGTCCTTCTGGGTGGTGAACGTCTTTACGTCGCGGGCCCTATCCTCAACGCTGCGTGTCAACACTATCCTTTTCGACGGCGGTGCTTCTCGTCTTACGGGCGATTCCTTATTCGACGCTACGGACGTATAGGCGTGACTTAATGCACGGTCAGCTTCTCTCGTCATGAACCGGGATAGTGTAACGATATCCACGTCCACACTTCCGTAGTGCTCCGCATAATCGCACCAACGCGACCGTAAGTGAGGGCTAAGTTTACTCGTGACCTCCCTAGTTAGCATCGGATTTTGTAAATATCCCTTGCCGTCGACGTTCTTAATAATGCACACTTTATTTTGCAACTTAATTAGCGAACGAGTTTAATTCCTGGGCGATTTGACCCGGGCGCGGAAGGCGTTTTAACTCCTCAAACGTTCGATCTATAATTACTTCCGGGCGGCCGAAACACTGCTCCAGTGTCCGCATAATATCTGCTGGATCCTTTGCGGTAAACAGCAGCGCCGATACTACCTCTCTAGCCTCACCACGTGAACAGTTCCTTAATCTTGCCATATTTTCCGTATCCGTGAATCCATATATAAAATGTTAGCTCTACCTTTTAACTCGTAATTGTTAATAGATAACTATGAACTCGTATATAACTCGTAGTTGGAAGATCACACACCGACTTGTCTGTGAAGTCACAAGGCTCCAACTGAAAACCAGCGCAGTATTTGCAGCATTATGCTGAGTTGGATACCTATTTGATGTCACATTTTCATATTGATTTCATTTTCCTTTTTACCTTTTTGTTTCATTAATGTGTATATACTGCTTCTCAATTGTAAATGCGTAAGCAGTGTTAGACTGGTACGTGCATTCTTTTCCCCCGTGCTTTTGTATATAATATATTTTTTTAATGTGTGTAAAATGTGTGTGTCAAATAAATATAGACGGGTGGATTCTTTCATCGCGGCTTTAAATGCTAACCATTCCGCGGCCGAGCCGTTACAAATAGGCAAGTCCTGTGTCTGCTTCGCGGCGGCTGGTCTAAATCGTACCATGCTTTCTAAAGCTTCCGCTAGCCGTTCTATATACCCCTATCTTTCCCTCTCGGGGTGAGCCACCTAACTCTATCCCCATTACCCTCTAACGATACACGACCCTGGGATGTATCGCGATTATTCGGCGACCGTGACCTACATCGCGACGATACAGCGACGGTAATCAATGTTCCGCGTGGCGATGTGGCGACGGCAACCTATGCTTAGGCGATAGAGTGCGGCGTTGGGCGCGCGTCCTGGACGTAACCCTTACATGACGATCCACCTGGTTCATTTCTACGGCGACTCCATTATCCCTCTGTATCGTATTTACGTGACGTGGTTGATCGTTATTCGCAACCGACCTCCCCTGGGCATCTTCAACGTACACGGGCAGCGCAGGAATGTAATCGGGCCCCCATATTCGACGGGGCCTGCACTGGATCGATGCGGGAAGACAGGCGGCAGGGCGGGTCCCCCCGCACAGTCTCCACGTTCTCTAACCATTGATCACGGTTCCTATTTTCCACAAACTGTCCTCATTTAAACTTTCCCTATCAGTTTCTTCCTGTAACTGCGCGATGTCCCTAGCGTATTTCTTCTTAATCTTCCTCAATTTGCAGTTGCTTCCTTCTAATCGCAGCGAGTTCTTCTGCGGTATTGTATTCGATTTGCTTCAAGTTCGCGATCGCGCTAGTTGTCGACCGGGCTGAACGGACTGACGGGGCGCGCGGCGCGGGCCTATGTACAGCGTCGGTTACTACGGGCCCGACGGTACGCACTGTCGAACTCGTTTCGGTGACCGGAAGATCTTCTATAATCGCGGCGAGTGTATCTGTACGCGGCGCGGATGTACTAGTTTCTCCTAAACGATCAGCCGTACACACGGACATACCGGGGCGCAGCGGCGCGAGCGCGGGCGCGGGCATTGATGCGGGCGTTGGCGGGGGCGCGGCGGTGGGCGCGTGTGTCAACGAAATATAGTCGGACGGGGACGCGGGAGCTTCTTCGAAAATCCGCATTCCAACCGGCGTTTCATCGTCGTTCCTAGTCTTCTGGCTTCTTGTCTTACGGTTGATGTCCCACGTTGCGGCTTCCGATCGTCTCCAAAAAGACGCACGTATTGGTTGCTGTTCCCGCCACAAGTGGCGTCACCAGGCGATTACAGTTTGGCACCGTTAGGGAGTAATAACCTGGCCGCGTAAGCGCGATTAAGAAACGAGAAGTTTGTCGTATAGACAATTAACGTAGACGTAGACGTGGTATTGTTAGAAACGTAGATATAATTGATTAACCGACGATCTTCTTTCTTCGTCGATGATCTTCTATAATTATCTTCTTTCTTCTGTACGGTCTTCGGATATTCCAGCTTCGATCTTCTGGCTTCAACCCGGCTCGAAGGACCAAACTTATAGGGAAATGCAGTGGACTGTATTTGAATTTAATTGTGACTACTATTTACCGTGTAGGGTGAACTATGCTAGGGACGTTTTTGGAAGAAAAGATGGTACTCTTGACGATTATATATTACACTATTTACAAAGCGGCAATAACAACTATTGCACAGGAGGGAGTCTTCTATGGAGTCTTGATTCTTGTCTTTTCTCTCTCGATGTTTCCTCTTGAAATACCGCTGTCGAAATGAACAACTCGCAGCCCAAAACGCCCTTCTTATATTCCCATAAAGGGTGTCACGGCACGAGCGTGGTCTTATGAGGTGTGCCGCGCGCTGATTGGTCGGACTCACTTCTTTTTGGCGCCGCACTGGCAGTATACCATATAATTGTCGACAAACTCCTCAGGGCTGGACGTGCTACTAGACATAGTAGCGCCATCCCAACCTGGAGAATAAGAATTGAGGAACGTGTCGCAAAGGCTAGGGCGCTTATCGGCAGACTGATGTAGATACTTCAGGTATTGTGCGCACCGTCAGAATGGAGTTTGCTGGGACGAATTTCGACGGAGCGCATAGGCGACCTGAAGCAGAGAATCGCTGCTTGGGGAAAGCGGATTCGGCGATATATCGAGAAGTCGACAAGGTTCAACCAGAATCGTCTCTTCCAGAGTGATCAGAAGAGGCTCTATGAATCATTGGAGAGATCAATGGTACGTGGAACGGGCCCAGCACCGAATCAGGCCGACACTGTTGCATTAGTAAACCACAGCGAGGGCCCTTTGACGGAAGTTGTGGCGAGTCAGTGTGCGAGTGTTACGCCCATGGACCCCATCATCACAACGCCGGATGACGTAGCTCAGGCGGTCCGTAGGGCCCCGAACTGGAAAAGTTCGGGACCCGACGGACTGCATCGCTACTGACTGAAAGGGTTCGTGGTGTGTCACGCTGCACTCGCCCGACAGTTTCAAGAGGCTCTCGACCAAAAGTCGCTCCCGAGCCTCTTCACTACTGGGATAACTCATTTGGTTCCTAAAGACTATGATTCCACAGACCCTAACAAATACTGCACCACTACGTGTCTACCCACCATATATAAGACAATGACATCCATTTTGAGTACGGGAATCATTCGTCACCTGGATTTAAACCAGGTGATGTCGCGTGCTCAAAATGGATGTCAGGGCGGTGGTCGTGGCACAAAGGAACCACTGAACCACCTGAACCACCATTGACGCGGTCATTGGCAAAGTGGTTAAACGCAATCGTCGGAACTTCTCTGCCGCTTGGATAGACTATAAAGGCATTAGACTCGGTGCCCCATACATGGCTAAAGAGGGTCCTCGAGCTATACAAGTTTGACTGTACAGTTAGAGACTTCCTCGGGCAGTGTATGGAGCGGATGACGGATGCGGAAAGCCGCATAAGGATAAGAAGGGGTATCTTCCAGGGCGATTGTTTGAGTCCAATCTGGTTTTGCCTCTCTCTGAATCCTCTCAGTACCTTACTGGGGGACTCCGGGAGGGGATTTCAGCTTCGGGAAGGAGGTACAAAAGCGACCCACCTTGTCTATATGGATGATCACAAATTATTTGCCTCCAGTCGCTCCCATCTTACGGAATTGCTAAACATCACTTGTGTTAGATAGAATGGGGACTTCATGTCGAAAGGGGAAAAGTTGCTAACTCTGAGGGCATAGACTTATCTATGCCCATCAACAGGATCTTTTCAGAGACTGAAACATACCGATACCTAGGTATGTCACAGAACATCGGTAACGATGAGGCAGGTATGAGGCAGTTAGTTTGCGATGTGTTTTATGCACGCTTGACCAGTGCTTAACAGCCTTTTGTCCGATGTGAATAAGACACACGCATATAACGGTTGGGTCATGCCTGTTCTCATATATACCTTTGGCATACTTAGGTGGACTCAAACTGAACTTAACGCCCTGGATAGAAAAGTCCGCACTACTATGATGTCCCATAGGATGCATCACCAGAGATCGTCGATAATGAGGCTGTATTTGCCGCGGAAACATGGTGGGCGTGGCCTTTTAAGCGCGCTTACCATGCATAATCGCGAAGTGTTCAGCCTCCGTAATTAATTTTTAACGAGAGCGGATGATCCATTCTATAGGGACGTTATTTCTTGTGATAAAGGACTTAACCCTCTACCCTTAGCCAACGCGCAATGGCAAGACCCGGCAGTACAGAAATTTCCGACCGCGAGACCGTATGGAAGGAGAAGGAGCTCCACGGGAGGTTCTACAAGGCTCTGCATGAGCCTTTCGTAGCCACAGTTGCCTCCCGCCACTGGCTACGTTTTGGTGACCTCTTCGGGGAAACCGAGAGTTTTGGCTGTGCAATACAGGATCAGGTTATTAAGACCAACAACTATCGGAGATACATCCTAAGGGATGGCACTGTCGACATCTGTCGAGCTTGTCGCCATCTGTCGAGCTTGTCGCCATCTGTCGAGCTTGTCGCCATCTGTCGAGATTGTCGCCATCCCGGTGAATCACTTAGGCATGACATCTCCGGATGTTCGGCGTTTTCTAGCCAGGACACTACAGGACCAGGACTCTACACCAAGAGCTCGCTCTGAAATATGGTCTCGTGGATCGGAGACTGCCTTATTATAAGTACATGCCGGAAGCCGTGCTCGAAAATAACCGCGCCAGGTTCTACTGGGACCGGGCCATCATCACACACATGACTATTCTTGCGAATAAGCCTGATAGTGTGCTGATGGACCAGGCATAGTCAGGGATATTTTTGGTCGACATTACCATTCCATATGACGAGAACCTCGTGAAAGCCGAAACAGATAAGCAAACAAAATATCTGGACTTGGCTCACGAGGTGACCGACATGTGGGGTGGACTGTCGACCGAAATTATGCCTGTAGTCGTTTCGGCGAACGGGTTAATCCGTCAGCCTCTCGGGTCATCTGAGGCGACAGGGACTCCATGACGGACCGCTCCAAGCTCAAATGCAGAAGGCTATGCTCCTCGATATGTGTCGCGAATGTTCCTGAGATAACGATGAACAAACTCACTCCTCGTGATTATCATCAGTGCGTCGTTTGTGTCTCGTGTTGATTTGAGTGTTAGGTTGAGTTGAGAATTGAGTTTATTATTGGGTTGGGTATCCTCCCAACCAAAGAGCAATGGCAGAAAAATAGTTGACAAAAATTATAGCGTCTAGAAATAAGTTATATATAAAATTAGTTTAATTATTTTTCTATGATTTTTCAAATAAAAATTTATTTTAATTAAAGCCACAGAAAAAAACAAACATTTTTGGGAATATCAAATGACTTAAATCATTTTACTCTATTCAAATGTTGCCATTTAGTATATTTATATTATTTTCGTATACACTTTGTAAGACTACCAACACAACACACAAAATATTTTTATATTAAGTTATAATTAGTAATAACTGTACTATTAGTAATAATAAAAATAAAAGTGATATGGCTGAGAATAAGCCTCTTACAAAGAATTTCCTACAATAATACATTATCTCAATCATAGTACTATGTAACAATTCCATTTAAGGCGCAGGTTGAGCAAAATGTCGCGCTAGTCGTTATTTGTGCGGTTTTCAGAAGCTATCTACTTTTTATTTAAAAGATATATCAACAAATAAAAAAACACATTATATTTCTACATAATCTTGATTCCATAAAAGCTATATCCAATTTTTTTTAAACTAATAAATATTAATATAATCTCCTTACAACGAAACCACATAAATGTGAAATTATTATTGATAACATGGATCTCCTCGTAAAGTAAGTATTATTTTATTTTGCGATTTACACCAATGGATAGACAATTTATTAATAAACATTTCTATAGTAAATTTTTTTTCAAAAGACCAAAATTTGATTTTATTAAGAAATTATTTTAAAATCTGGGCATATTCACTGCTCACGGGCTTGCTGGAGTCATTGAGCCCTGAGCTCTTCGACGCGAAGCCCGTGTCGTTAGAGCGTCGACCAGCGCCGCATACACTCGCGTAATATCAGTCGATAAATAATATTACTTATTAGGTTATTTATAGGTAGTATTATTTGTTTGTTTTGGGTATAATTTTTCGTATTAGTTATACATATATTTGTTGTGTTTTTTACTGCGCGATGAAGCTTTTTGCGTGTATTTTCTTTGAAGTAAATGCAAATAAAAAAATGAAGCACCATTGGCATGTAAGGTTCGAATCCATAATTAAAATTTCGATAAATATTATAATTTACACTATAAAAGGCTAATTCAATATTATCACCCAACCACAATATCTTATTATGTATAGTACTACCTCGTTGGTCTAGTGGTTGTAGTAGTGCGACTGCTGATCATTAGGTCCCGGGATCGAATCCTGGGTCGGGCCCTGTCAGTTATGAGTTTTTCATTTATGTTCTAAGTTATAATTAGTATTACTAAGTTATAGTTTTTTGCTAAAATATAGTATATTATTTATTGCTTGTTTTTTCTTCTTTTTCAAAAAATAATTGAGTACATAAGGTGTTCTATACTTATACTTCGGTAAAAAGTATCTAAGTAGGTACTAATATACCTACTTTTTACTACTAAAAATTTTTAAAACTAAATTTAACTAAAAAGACTCAAAACAGGACATGGGTTTATTTATACTCTAAAAACTATAACTTTATCCAATTAGTGTTCACTGTAAAATTATATTCGGTATAGACGGTAATTATTAAATGCAACATATTTTTCTTAATTATTAATTACATTTGTCAGTGGATTAAATTTTCTTTAATAAAGTTAGTGATGATTTTAAATAAAAATAAAATTCTGCTCAAGTTTTTTTATTGTTATCTTTGTTTACAACATCGCCTTTAGAACTCTGGAACCGTAAGTGTTTCTTTCAGACGTCCACAATTTATTCAAAATAAAAAAAAATACTCTTTCTACCGGAGCATTCGTACCAGGTAGACATAAAATATATTCGATTAAAAAAATTATGTTGAAGATTGTTGACTTTGAATACTTCCATCCAACGAGTTACGGGACAATTTTGTGTCCCGGAGCTTTGTTTGGGGACAATGGGACAGGTGACCGAGAAAAGGGACAGTCCCGTTCAAAACGGGACGTGTGGTCACTTTAGCTATAACCCGGCGACGGCTCCGTGGGGCAGTGGCTTAGCAATTAGTTGTTGCGCTGGGGGCCGCGGGTTCGAATCCCGCACGGAACAAGTATTTGTATGGCTTACAAATAATTGTTCCGGGTCTGGATGTTTGTCCTTGTGCAATTTATGTTTGTAAACTGCCTCCACGACACAGGAGAAAATCCTAGTGTGGGGGTAACGTTTCTTTACAATTGAAATTGAAAGATTGAACCCTTATACTTCTTGTTGATTTTTGTATTAGTAGTTAGGTATATTACTTTTCAATACGTGACACGTAAAAATTAACAATAATCAAAAACACATCTACGAAACATCCTATTTATTTATTTATTATTTATTGCACCAAATATTTGTACAAAAGGCGAGCTATCTATTTATTTACCTATAGTGAATAGGTATCTTTTAAACTCATAATTTTCAATGCTTCATTTTTAATATATAATTAATTATAAAATTTCATAATTAGATAATATATGAAAATACATAATTCTAATATAATGCAACTAATATACCGAATAAAAAAATTAAAATACATTTTACGCTGTGTGCAAAGATATTTTAGGACCTATAAAACATCTTTGGCTGTGTGTATTTCCATAAATTAGTTCATTGATGTTGAAAAAATAATAAGTACTACGTTCGTACCTACAATAGGTGGTGGCGTCGTACATATTTCAAATAAGCAATATATTGAGGCGAGCGGCGTGCCGCCGGCAAAATGCTCAAGGTCGTTCGCATGGAGTAGCCCCTTAATGTTATGCCAACACTAGCTAAAATAAAATGTCACTGTTGAGTTTTTGGCGGGAAATTGACCGGCGGCGGTTTGCTGCTCCTGTATTATTGTTTAAATAATGGTTTGAAGTGGACTTTGATATGTAAAAGTGTTGCGATTTTGTGTATTAAGTGTCTACGCATGTGAACTATTAGTGGAAACAGTGAAACAAGTGCTCTGATGGTGATGGATTCTCAAGATAAGCTGTTTGTTTGCATAGGCACCTTTAGATACCATCGCCAACTATCAGCTGTCTGCTGGATCAAGTTGCCGCCAAAATCTTCCAAGAACTGCACAATGTGACGCATCAACATATTGTGAAGCAGTATACTATGAAGGAGTGGAGAAATTACAATAAACCGAATAAAAATACTTAAGACTTGGCCTAAAGGTCTAGATACCAGGCCATAAACTCCTTTTTCCAAGTGACATAGAACATAACCTAAAAAGTTCAAATGTAAATATCTTCTTTTTTTGACGCCTTCTCAGTACTAAATTCTTTGACAGAGTTATTAAGGGACTAAAGCTTAACATTTTAAGATATTTTTGGTATATAGACGCTACCATTTCTTCTCAACTAATTTTATGTATGAAAGTCTGCCATTGTTCTTTCTGTCACAGCGGCCAGTCTCAACGGAGCCCATCAGCACAGTACAGAATTATATTATCGGAATGTATGCGCAAGCATAAGTGCACTCTCTATTCCCTTACAATCATCAAATCGCAATCGGACACGGTTCGAGAGAACTTAGGCGCAGGACCTAAAATTTACACATAATTTAATAGCTTCTAATGTCAAAGCCTTAATTCTTCGAAACACTTTGTCTTTGCACTGTTTAGACAGCTGAAACCAAGCCTTTTTCTGATACGACATTAGTTTAATTATAAAAGTGTACGATTTATTTGAATTTATAACATTTTAAAAGTGATATAAATTTCGTAATAAAACAAAAAACTACACAAGAAAAAGGAGTATAAAAGGCCTATGGTGAAATTTAGTAGGCCTTATTAACCGCTGTCCAAGTATTTAAGAAAAACCAAATTTAAAACTGACCAGGATACGTTACCCAAATCTTTTCGTTCAACAAAGCATTTATTCATAACGATTACGATTTTAGATAGCTAAGTGCAATATTACAAAACATACCTACCTAAAAATCAGTTCAAATAGATGGACTGATTTTTATTATTGGTGCAGTGCGGTCGTATCTTATGATTCATAATGCAACTGTGGTGGCAGGACGCAAACTTGTAGACATTATCGCGCAATAGGAGTCCGTTATTATCATATTATAAATACGATTTTTATTACTTAGGCGTTATTAGCCGACGGGCGTTATTACCCGCAGGCACCTTAGTTTATTTGCAAAATACGTAATTACAATTTATAAAAAATAACCGCCAGAGGGGCGCCGATGTGGCGCTGGACGTTTTATAATTTCGATATATCGTGAATATTATTGCTAACTTGTTTTCAATGAAAATGGCATTGGTCAAAGATAGCGTAAGAAAGTATATTAGCTATGATTGAATTTTTATTTATTTACGCAAATATTGCTCACCTCAGCAACGCACCTTAACATCGCACGGAGCACTCGCGTTCCGCCGAAATAAAATTAAAAAAAATGTTCCGTCTTCTTTTTTCTCCTACTATTACATTTATCTTAACAACAAACACTTACCTTTACAGCCTATTTTAAGTCCACTGTTAAACTGGAACATATGGGGTAATATATGGGGAAGGGGCCTATTCCCCATATGTTTCAAAAATATCGATTTTTAAATCGATATTTAGCAGTCACTGCTAAATATTTCGCCGGCACCAATGATATTGTTAATTGCAATTTTAAGTGCTGATTTACCACGTGTTCGGCGGTGAAGGAAAACATCGTGATTCGTGAAGAAAACTGCATGTCTGAGAAATGAGAAAAAAAATATTTCGAAGACACGTGAAGTTGATGGCACAATTATATTCAAGCAAGGTGCAGTTTTTTTTATATTGCAAAAAGTACCCAATTCTAATTATTTGAAGTAATATCGACGTTATAAGGTGTTCGAACATTACAGGTTCGCGCGGCAGCCTGGTCGTGCGGCTCGCCAGCGAAGGCTCGCGAGGCAGCCTCAATAGTATTGTTCGGAACTCAGAAGCATGCCTTGCGAGGTAGGTTGAGCCATCATAAGTCGTCGAGCATCCGAAATGGACAGCTGTGTAATTGCAGTTGCAGCTACTTTACTAGTTGCTTGTTTAAAAAAAAAATAACGAAAATAGTCTTTTAGATCCCACAGCATCTTGTACGTACCGTACAGTGGAATTAAATGAATCGACTCATCCTGATTGCTCATATTATATTATTAAAATAACTTTTCAGTAAAACTAAAACAAACACTAGCCTCGCGAGCCAAAATACCACGGTACATACCAAACGAACAGCGATCATTGAGGCACCTTTGAGCGCGTAAAGTTTACCGACAACGTATGGCTAGCGGTCGCTGGGCCGAGGCAGTCAGAGGCACGTCCACATCAGCCGAGGCATTGGCTCGCGAGGCTGCCGCGCGAGCCTGAGCGCTAGGTGATTACCCGGCTAATAGCTAATATCCAATACATCCAAATATTTATTTAAATCCATTTTCAATTATTTGAGTTTCATCAGAAACGACTTTTTTTGTACATATTACTGATAGTTTCAATAATATCAAAGTCTCAGTATCTCTACTAACAAGACTCAGTCAGATAACATCTCGATGTTATCAAAGTACATAAACAATAGGTCGGGGAAAGTTTCTTTGTATTTTGTTTGTATAGAATTGAAAAAAAAATCTGTGGTTGTACTGTTTGTACCTGGCTGGTTTGAATATCTCATGCCGCGAAAAAAATTTGTAACTTAAACGTAAAGGTCGTGAACCTGTGTCAGTAAGAGTAGCACCAAGTTGGTTCAAGTGTTTTCAGTTCAGCAATTTTGATGTCAAAGATGCAGGTCGCTATGGTCTCCCTCATAGGATAAAGTCGATGCCATTTTTGAAAAAGTGGAGCAAGATCGGCATATTAGTAGTTACCACATAGCCGAGTAATTGAGGATTGACCAATAAACCTTTTGACCAATTTGAAAAGTCTGGCTATACAAAAAATCTCGATATTTGGGTACCACACGAGCTGACTGAAAGGAACCTAATGAAATGAGTACCATTTGCGATTCTCTATTGAAATGTAATGAAACTGAACCATTTTTGAAAAGTGGATGACCTATGACAAAAACGTGCGAAAAAAATCATAGTCAAAGTGTAGTCAAGCTCCAGAGACTGTAGCGAAACCCGGATTACCACGCAATGAGGTGATGTGTGTATGGTGGAATTGGAAGGGCATCGTTTTCTTATGAGCTTTTACCACCGGGCAAAACCATCGATTCGGATCTCTACTGACAACAACTAATTTTACTCAAACAAGAAATTGAGAAAAAACGGCCGGAATTCATCAACAGAAAAGGCGTGGTCTTTCATCATGATAACACCAGACCACACACATCTTTGGCCACTCTCGGAATTGAGAAAGCTTGGGTGGTTGAATGCATCCACCACACATCCTGACCTTTCACAATCAGATTTTCCCGTTTCGGTTTCTTCAGAATTCTTTGGGTAGTCATCAAAAGGACTGTCAAAACTACTTGACACATTTTTTGATCAAAAATGCCAAGATTTCTACAACAACGAAATTATGTCACTACCTACAAGATGGCAACAAGTTATCGAACAAAATGGCACCAATAAAATATTATAATTAAATGTAATTAAACTTTGAAAACAAATGTCTTGAATCTGTATATAAAATATGAAGAAAATTATCCCCAACCTTATATATATTTGTTCTTGTAAAACTAAAATAACAAACAAACTAACAAACAACTTAATTGTACGTTAGCTTCTGCAAAGGAGCCCTGTCATGGACACCTGCAGCCAACTTATAAAAAAATACTTCAAACAACGATGCATTGTCATTTGTCACCTCTTAGAACTACGATGGAATACATCACGGCTTGTAATTATACTGGCTCTCTATACCCTTCGGATCAGATCACAGCAGCGAAGGCACTGCTGTTGGGCGGCAGATAGGAAAAGAGCCACGCTCTTCCGAATTTTCGAACTTCTAGGCAGAAAAAAATTCTACTATCTACTTTTTTTTTCATATCTTGAAATGTTGTTTGGATTTTCACTCATTTATTGTGATGATTTGCTTAATGAATTATATCAAAAAGTCACACAATAGATTATTATAAAGTGGTCATACTTAATTATATTTTCTACACGAAATTTATGAGGAAACCAAGGTCACTCAGCAAGCCATGGAGAGGGCTATACACGGGGTGTCTCTGCATGATAAACTTAGAAATAAGGATATCTACAGTAGAGCCAGAGTGACCAACATAGCCCAAAGGATTAGTAAGCTGAAGTGGCAATGTGCCGGCCATATAGCTCATAGAACCGATAACCGATGGGAAAGAAAGGTTCTTGAGTAGCAGTCTCGTACCAGTAGGCGAAGTATTGGGCTACCCCCGCACTAGATGGAGTGACGACCTGGTAAGACATGCAGGAAGTCGATGGTTGCAGGTGGCTCAGGACCGTGCTTTGTGGCATTCCTTGGGGAGGCCTATGTTCAGCAGTGGACTTGTAAAGGGCTGTAATGATGATGATAATGA
Organism: Parnassius mnemosyne; assembly: GCA_963668995.1. Taxonomy (NCBI): domain Eukaryota; kingdom Metazoa; phylum Arthropoda; class Insecta; order Lepidoptera; family Papilionidae; genus Parnassius; species Parnassius mnemosyne. The sequence goes on along the minus strand of CAVLGL010000035.1, from coordinate 28,647,370 downwards.
TGACATGAAATTTACATATACTTCATCCAGAAATATTCTGTGTATCAAAGTACCCTACATAATCATTTATGTAGGGCCAGAACACATGATAGAATATACTATGATAGAAAATGAACTGCAGAAAATAATGTAGCAATACTTATGTAAAAATAAGCATGTCTCTAGATTAAATAAAACAAAAAGTACTTTTTCACATGTATTGCATAAACTTAGAAAAAGAAACCTAAAATTTTTCCTCCCAGATGTTTTCTCCTGGCTTCTTCATGATCCATAATACCACCACTGGTAGTCAGGACAAGGTATCTGAAATAAAAAATAAATAAATTTACAAATCTATGTAACCACATGTCAAACCAATTTTTTTTATTTTATATTTGTAGTATATTAAATTTTGTCTTATCAGTGGTCAGCAATTGCAGTCTATTTCAGCTGATCATGCCTTATTTTGAGAAAAAACACGTGTCATACGAGGGCTGCACTAAAAGTATCGGGAATGGAATATTTCCACTCTTCCTGTCATATTAAAATCTTTATTCGACGAGTTTGGGTGTTCGAAAATGAATTAAAGCCAACAAAAATTGTTCGTTCACGGAGTGTTGCAAAAAAATGGTGGCCACGTTTGTCTCCAAAACCGGCCATGTTACGACTATTCCTCTTGAGGGACAAAGAACGGTTAATGCAGAATGGTATGCTAGCATTTGTTTGCCACAGGTCGTTTCTGAACTCCGTAAAGAGAACTGCAACCGCCGCATCATCCTCCATCACGACAATGCGAGTTCTCACACCGCACACAGAACAAAAGTTTTTAGAGCAAGAAAACATAGAATTATTAGACCATCTGCCGTACAGCCCCGACCTAAGCCCTAATGATTTCTATACTTTTCCTAAAATAAAGAATAAATTGCATGGACAGAGATTTTCATCACCTGAAGAAGCTGTGGACGCCTACAAAACGGCCATTTTGGAGACCCCAACTTCCGAATGGAATGGTTGCTTCAATGATTGGTTCCATCGTATGGAAAAATGTGTCAAATTTCGCGGAGAATACTTCAAAAAGCAATAAATACATTTTTAAATAGTAATGTTGTGTCACTTCCTTGATGCCCGAAATTTTCAGTGCCGCCCTCGTATTATTGAAAATAGTATCTTTCTTAGTACAGTGGTGTTGGTATTTGTGATGATGAAGATAGTGCACACAATTGAGGGAGGGCTAGAGGTGCTATTCAAACTAGTAGACATATCATTTTTATTTAAAAAATAATTATGCACATTTAGCTATAACATATTCAATATAATGGATTTCCACGCAAAAAATACTTGATTCTATTAATCTGTATCTTTTTATGAGATTCCATTAGATTTCTAAAATCTTACTAAGAGATTTCTTCTTCACAAACATCTATCCTTATAGGTATACCACTAGACATGGTTTCCCATTTTATTTTGTTTGTTATGTTTACAGGTGGATTGACAATAGCAGTATTGAAATCTCACATGATTGGCCAGTTCCTGGACTGGTATTTTACATCAGATATACACAAGAAAGTATAACCATATACCATTATCTAATCTGAAACCATTTAATATTTCTTGCATTTCCCATATTCGTCTCTTATAACACCCATGGCAAAATGTGGTAATAAATTCTCATCACTACACGGCCCTTAGAGAATTAATATAAAATTTGATCCAAATCAAAGATTAGAAGCAAGGCCCGAGACAAAAGACAAATTGCAATTGTGATAGTTGAATTATTTGGAAAAGCTGCATTTAATCTACTGTCGCTGATTTAACTAAATATGTGTAATCTCTAAGAATTGTTAGCTTATAATCACTGGTATAACATAATTGGTACTTTTAAACCTTTTTTTGACAAATTTAAAAGTCATAGTCGTTTTTAATTATTAAAAACTCCTAGTTATAGCCATGAATAAATAGAATACACCTTAGTTTAACCAACCATAATCAGTTTCACCTAGGTAAAAACTACCAGCTAAACTTAAGTGTAACTGCACTTTAGCCTTTAGTAATAACATATCAGTTTAATGTAAAAAACAATTAGATTACGACATTTACATGATGACACTACATGTGATTCTCATAGCTTACAACCAACTAATGCATAAACTCACACATTATTTTATAATAAGAATTAAAATTTGAATGGGTAATATTACAATTAGATACTCTTTGTAAATGTTTGTAAAAGTACAGACAATGTTTTCTATAATAGATAACATCAATTTGTACTATTACATTTTTTTTTGCACAACACTTCAAATGACAACCAACAAGAACTATTGGTGATCCGCGGTGATTGTGCTATTCTAAATAAAGTTCTGGTTTCCTAAGATTACAGTGCCGTCATAGAGATTCAAACAGAAAACATGCAAAAATTGTCTAGTAAAGGTTATTAAACTACTAAAAGATTATAATTAATAGAATTAGGCTTTACTTTGTGGAAATCCATTATACTAAAGAAAATAATTTTTAATGAAAATAAGATTTTCATTAAAATCAATTCCTTAGTTTTTTAAACTAAAAACAAACTTACAAATAATCACCCAATGGGAAGTTGATTATGAATGAGGGCAGAAAAAAAGGCTTAGCTTTCCATTGACGTCCGTCGAGTTGGGGGTTGATACGTATTTTTACAGAAAAGTTACACTATTATAAGCACAAACACAACGTTACAACATGCGGAAACGCGTAATTTTTGAGAAAAAAGTTATTGAAAATCAATTATTCTTGCATTGTTTATATCTAATCCTACCATAAAACTGTTGTTGTCGTCAGTAGGGATGTCGATTCTTTCCAAAAAGGGTCAATTTTTAAATCGATTCATATCATAAGCTAATGTATCGATTCATAAAAAATTGATTTCTAAAATATCTATATTTTTTTTTTATATTTGCATTTATAATGTAAATATAATTCCATTATATGAAAAACAAGAAAGATACCATAATAAATGATCTCTATTGAATTTTGTTTTAATTTAACAGTACCAATTAGGGCAGATAACAAATAAAAAAGGTTAGATTCAACTTAAGTCAAAGAACCGAATTGATTGACCCCGACTCCACCGGGTACGAGTCTTTCCTACCTCTAGAGTGGTTTTAAAGAGCCGGAGCCATAGGGATGCCTGCGATTTGTTACGCTAAGGCGTAGAGGCTGCTCTTCCCGCAGCGCCGGAAACGTAGCAGTCTCAAAATAGATGCAGAAATCCTTCTGAATCAGTCCCCCTATATTTTATGATGAAGGGGATGTTTTCTCATAAAATGGATTTATATTTACATTATAAATGCAAACATGAAAAAAATATAGATATTTTAGAAATCGTTTTTTTGGGAATCGATACATCAGCTTACAATTTGAATCTATTTAAAAAATCGATCTTTTTCGGAAAGAATCGACATCCCTACTGACAATAACAATAAAAAAATGGTGTCAGTTTTATTGTAGGATTAGACATAAACAATGCAAGAATAATTGATTTTCAATAACTTTTTTCTCAAAAATTACACGCTTCCGCATATTGTAACTTTGTGTGTGTGCTTATAATAGTGTAACTTTTCTGTAAAAATACGTATCAACCCCCAACTCGATGGGGTTCAATGGAAAGTCGTACCGAAAAATATCACCCCATACACATTATAATATAGTAAAAAACGCAATGCTGAGGTAAAGAACATACTTCCTAGTACCTAACTGTCACAATTCTACCACATATACGGCTTAGCATTCTAGCATGACTGATGTTATGTGCAAATTAAAACTATAAAATGGTAAATGTAGACAGTAACAATGATATTATCATATATTTATATAAACTAATATTTGCATGTGATAAAATCAGCAGAATATGATAAGAGAATTCTGTATGTAAGACTGTTACTACATTCTTGCACGTAAAATAGTATTAACACAAACACATATACACAAGTGAAACGAGTGAAGAAATTTGGCTTCATTCCCCTAAGCTAAACTTAATAAAACAAGTCATAAATTAAGAAATTGTAATATAATTTCACAGAAAAGTATATATAAAATATTTTCATGAATTAGATATCTTAGTTGTCAAAATATGAATCAGATCATGTGTATTACAAATATATTGGTTTTTCTACTCTGAGGATATTATATTTACGATACATAGACTGAGGAACTTACATACACACAGAAATGACGATTTCACAGAATTGTCACTTCATAATCTAATGAAAGAGTATTTTATTAGCTTGAAAAAAATATTTAACTGAAATGAAAACTGATACTACTTACCCAAATTGTCGAGAAGGAAGCAGATTGGTCCATCTTTCAATGTCATTGATAGGCACATCAAAACGGGGAGAGATAACCCCACATTTGTTCAACCTGCCTGTAAGGTTCACTACTATTTTACCAGCTCTGTGGTCATCTACAATTTCAAATTCACCAATGTACCCATGCTTCATCATCACAGTGAGGAATTTGACAATAACTTTAGAACAAGGCCGAATAAGCACTTGCCGTTTGCCCCGTTTTTCGGCATTGTGAATTGATTTTAAGGCATCACTCAATACATTCATACGCACCATGGCTGAAATTTAAGAACAATTTTTATTGAATTAACACCCATTTGAAACACTTCTACAGAACACGGCGGAAACGTCAAAACAGACCGAAACAATATAGGTTAACACAAATTTTATATGATTATCACCAAAATAATGTATTAAGGAGAATCGTCGTCAAATACCGTCACAACCTTTGATTTATTGATAATTTTAAAGACTGTAAATATAATGATTACCTAGGATTAAAAACCCGCCTCAACGTTCAGTAATGACAGGGTACTCCAAAAGAAAGAGCAAAACGAAATTTAGTGTTACCAGATTATTTTCCCCGAAACTGCCATGACAAAGTGAAAATCTGCAGAAAGTGCAGGATATTCCAAAGCGTTACCTATTATTTTTATTATTATGTATGTAGTGCAATGCTATCTTGCAATAAAACTGTTATTTTATGTTTTAATTAATTTATTATAATGTTTTATATTATGTTATATATTATTAGTATGTATTATTAAAATGACAATAATTTTCAATAACTTGCTTTACTTGTAAATTATACGCGCTTGTTAACAAAGCGATTGTTTTTTTTTTTTAATATGTTTTACTGTGAAATAATTCTTTCACATGCTGCGCTAGGCTTAATCAACATTGCTTGTACAAAATCACAAATATTTGGGAATTCTTCATCACCATAGAACCACACAGGCGACCGTCAGACCGGAGAGGAGTACTCATAGCGTTTACTCAAACAGAATGTTAATACCTATTTAAAAGAATTTAGATTTCAAAAAGTACTTATCACTACAACATATTGTAAAATATTTCAAAACCTTTGATGTAGAGAAAACTGCAGCCTTATAAGGGATTTCCATTACAGTTAATGTGTCCATAATAGATTTAATTGCACCTCATCTTGCTATTATTTTTAATAGTCTGTCAAGAAACTCATGAAAAAAATGGAGGGCGCCACTATCTTTTATACGGCATCCCTATAGATTACAACTAAAAAGTTTTGATACTTTTTATTTTATTTTATAATTAATACTATGATCATTTTACTGTCATATTCTTTCAAGTACATGCTTTTATTGCGTAACCCTTGACCCTTGTAAATCCCAGCAACAGTAATTAGCTAAATTCACATACTTAATAATTGAGATAATTTGACTATGTATCCTTCAAGTAATTAGGTAAGCAGGTTTTACACAAGACTAGTCTTGACAGACAGCAGACACCCAAGGTGTAAAAATAAACCAAAAAAAAAATGTTGATACATAGTTATTATATTTTCATTATTAATCTGAGTCCAAATAATCTGAATCGAGGTATTCAACTCCTGAAATGTTGCCTGAAGCTCCTGCGTAATTAAATTGATCCATTTCTGACTCTTCAGATTCACTGGAACTATCATCGCTTACTGAAATGACAAGTATGTCTGTATCATTATACAGATATCCTCCACGGGCAAAATATTCATCGTCATCCACTATGCGCCGAATTGTGCTTTCAGAAACACCTGAAACCAATAAAGGCATGTAAATAATAAATGCCTTATTTATATCTAAACAAATAATACAAAAGGATCAAAACTATTGACTGTGTAGTATAATTCTTAAATAAGTTTCATAACCTCAACTATTTGTAAACAATATAATAAAACGGATATATTATACTTAAAAACAAATGATAGATATGAGATTACAGTTTTTTTATTGTGTTTAACATTAAAATACATGTACGTACCAGTTCTCTTTGCTGTTCGACCGTAAACATGGTCTAAATCGGAAAGAAACTTTCCCGCATGAAATTCGGCCACACACTCTTGAAACACTTTAAATATGACTTGTCTGGTTCTGGTACCGCTCTTATAAAGGCTGCGTTTCATTTTTGATCTCTAAAAGGATTATTACATTACACGATTTATCGGGCCCTGTCCATCGTGTGCCCTGCCGATCAGACAGGGCGCTGCTTATTACACTACGCTAGAAATCGCTTCCTGCCTCAGTTGTTACTCGAACGTGGAAATGATTGCACGTCTAGCATAATGGCGCAGACTTTATCTAAACGTCAAAAAATTGCTTTATTGTTTTTTTTACGTGGTAGAGCTATATTAGTAGTATAGTTGTAGCACGAATGGGTCGGCTCGACCGGGGAAGGACCACGCTCTCACAGAATACCAGCGTAAAATTGCAGCTTAACACTGCTGTGTTTCGTATGGTGAGTGTAGAGAACCGGAGACCCATTTTACTGGAAAAGAGGCATTCCATCTCAGTCCTCATGGGTGACAACGCATCTGCATTTTGATTCGCATACGAGGATAAATGTAGGTGTCTATGGGCCACAGCAACCACTTACCATCGGGTGGACTGTGTGCTCGTTTGTCACCCTATCCTATAAAAAAAAACTTTGGCTGGCGGTAACGTGCAAGGCCAAGCTAAAAAAGGTAGGAAAGTTAAATGTGGATGAAAAAATATTTGCTCCTCAGAGAAATACTATCGAATATGCAAATAGTCAGCGTTTTGAACCCAACAGACCTACGAAACTATTTTAAAGAGTAGGTGAAAACCAATTCGACGAGTTATTAAGCTTAGTAACGCCTTTAATAGAAAAAAAAATACTTTAATGATTTCTTATATTTACGCGAACACTACACATTGAATAAAACTACTTGTAGGTATTCTATCGCGTTTAATTTTTTTTTTATTAATTCCCGACGTTTCGGATGCTTTACAGCAACCAGTCCCCCGTGACCATGGGTGGTAAAGCACCCGAAACGTCGGGAATTAATAAAAAAAAAAATTAAACGCGATAGAATCCGTAAAAGAAGTTTTATTCAAAAGAATACTTTTTTAAGAGAGATTGGTTGTCACTTTACGATTTTGGCCACTAGAAACTCCTATCAAGATTTGATAAGGCATTTCTTTGTAGATGTCGATGACATTGAGAAGGATCTTTTTCTTTAGCGCATGACATAAATACGAGTAATGATTTAGAGAGTAGATCGACATAGTGGAACTTTAAATAAACAAACGTGTAGACTCTGCGTATGCGGCCACGCAACTGAGCTCCTTGCCTCCCTGTCTCTTATTACACTTCACGATCCACAGCGCGGCAGGGAAGCAGGGCGGTCGGAACCACTCGGTTGCCCTGTTTAGGGACTCTGACTCCCTGTTTCTTATTACACTACCCTGTCCCTGCGGGCAGGGCCCGAGAAATCGTGTAATGTAATAAGCCTTTTAAGACTAATCGGTCACACGATAAGAAAAACTTGAATTTTTTTTAATAACTTGCTTTACGGCTCTGGGATCTAGCCCTTCTTAGCCTGAAATTACAATATATTATAATTATAGTTCATAGTATACTGCTTCACAATATGTTGATGCGTCACATTGTGCAGCCCTTGGGATATTTTGACGGCAACTTGAGCCAGCAGACAGCTGATGGTTGGCTATGGTATCTCAAGGCGCCTAAGCAGACAGACACCTTATTTTGAGAATCATATCACCATCAGAGCACTTGTTTCACAGTTTCCACTAATAGTTCACATGCGCAGACACTTAATACACAAAATCGCACCACTTTTACATATCAAAGTCCACTTCAAACCATTATTTAAACGATAATACAAGAGTAACCAACCGCCGCCGGTCAAGTTCCCGCCAAAAATCCCTTAAAATATAACAAAAAATCATAGAGCACATTAGCTACAAAGCTACTATATGACAGCTGAGTTACTCAGTTTGATAATAATTCATTGTTGCCAGTGCAAGCAAAAGCAGCAGTTCCAAAAAATGTCTTTTCATGACTTTCTTAACAGACTATACTAGTATCAAATCTGGTGTGTTTCCTGATTTAAAGAAACACAGTAAAGCCTATGGGCTTTACTGTGTTTCTTTAAATCCGCCGGTATATTATATATAATAAGCCGGTATATTCTAAGACTATGGTCTTAGAATATACCGGCGTATAGACGTACACGGTGTACAAGGGAGAAGAAAATTCCTTACGGCAAAAATGCAAGATAGAAAAGGATACCAAATCTCATGACTGTAGCCGATGTTGAATGACAGATCGGCACATATCGGCACGCAAATAATAGCTCCTAGATATTTTGTAATTTTTTAGAGTGTACTATTGGTTATTTTTAGCAAGTAACTTTTTTCCTAAATGGTTATGTGTTTTGTAAGCGACTGTAGTGTTAATAATAGAAATAATCCTGATAATTGCACAATTAACAGGTAGATTCTCAAGACGTCATCAATGTTATGACGCGTTTATTTTTGATTAAAATTTATGTAATATACTGTTTAAAATATAGAATGTATTCAATTATTTTGTTTATTTTGATATTTTGCAAGAAAAAGTCACATTGTTGATAATTTGCATGAATTTGATAAATACATTTTTATACAAAATATTTTACATGTACGCTAGGGATTGACTCAACTATATCAAAAGTTATGTCGATATTTATCTTGAATGCTTATAACGAATCGATAGACTTGCCCACACAACAGGAAAATAAATCCTCGGTTTGCGTTCTAAAATTTAATTTAATTTTGCCTTTTGTGAAACAGATTCCCTGTGGATTCTATAATTAGAAAAAATATTTAAGGTTAATTGGACGGGTTGGCTGGAATCCAAAGAAGAAATCAACAAATATCAGAAAAAAATTCTTGAGTATAAAAGAAAAAGTAGAATGAAAACAATTCTATTAAAAGGACTCATTTCTACATTATTTGTATCAGTATGTATAACATTGTTATAATAAGACTAAAAATTTAACTTCAAGTTTAACAACAACAAATATCTTGAGATTATCCTCTTTAAGCTATTATGAAGACAATTAAGTATCTATTTATCAACCAAAATAAATGTATAACCTTACTTAACCAAATGCACAGCCTTGCGGTCACACTAGAACAATATTCATAGCATCACGCTATTTTCCCCAAGCGGTTGAGTGGAGCTTCGTATTATAATCCCAAGTCACAATGATAAAACTTTTAGCGTAGTTAGGTATACATATTTTGTAATGCTTATGAAGCGCCACTAGATGCCCGCGCATGAAACGGGCGATTCAGTGTGCCAGGATAGTATAAATTCACTCAAGTATTTGATACTCACAACGCTCGATGGCCGATTCATGCTTGATGGCTGACGACGTTGTGCCGAGGGCTTAAATAGAGTTGTTCATCGCCTACAGTGTTAGTCGTAGAGAAGAGGAACTCGTGGTTAAATAATAGCTATGCAGATCAATAGATCTGCGAGATTAAGTTGCACGTGCCGCGGTCAGTCTATGAATGAGTGTTCATTTTCTTAACATACCGAGATTGGGAGAATAGAGAGTGCATCTGTATCCTTAGACACTTGGTGCACTTTACTCTGTTAAGATCATTATGTTTTTAAAATTTATGCAGCTAAAATGATAATAAGCTTATTATTACTTTATAATTTTCAGGGACAGATGAAAGAATATAAACATGAAGCATAATAAAGCCTCATAAACATGGCCTTCAAACAGAGCAATATTATTTAACTGATTGCTACAAGTTTCTTTACTAAAATTATTAAGTTTAAATTCATATGTAACTCGAATGTTAAAATAAACTTCTATAATGTACTTAATTATTATTTATTAAATGTATTGAAATTATCAAAAGGTATACTTACATGAAAAATAAAGCAGACATTATGTACTCCGTGTCCCCGTTTTTTATTTCCCCCATCAATACATTCAATAAAATATATAAAATATAAATAGGTATATACTTAATAAAGTATCAACCTATTTATATTAACAATATATCTAAAAAGAAATTCGGGGGAATCTGTCCATGGCAGTAAATATTTTTCTCCAAAGATCGAAAATACAACTTTCATATCTGATTCTTGGGGGAGTTTATTAAGATTATCGGTACAGTTACCTGGGATTTTATATATTTAATTAAAATCCAACAAAAGGCATGTAGGTTCAGCTTATTCCTAAGGACATGTTATATGAATATTTTTTAATTATTGTAGAACTATCATGGTAAATATTCAGTTAATTTTTGAAATTATTTAATTACGTGCACTACACAATTTTTTTATATCTTTTTACCGCTTCCTTAACAATCATTTTTCGATAGTACTTGTAAGTAAAATGTACATCACTAACTAGCACGATGACAAATCAAAATTAGTCACGAGTTTTCGGGCTATCAGGTCGTCTATACGCCAGTATATTCTAAGTCTATGGTAAAGCCCTATACATATAAACATAGTAATTTTTAAATGTGGTAATACCTTTTTTTAATCTGGTAGTATGTTCGGCCTCGCTAATTTTATACCTATTTCTGTAATACCAACTCTCAGTAAAATTTTTGATACATAATTTTAGATCAATTGTAATTTTTTTTTAATACAAATAAATTACTCCATAAAAATCAATTTGGTTTTAAAAGGGGTCGCTCGACGACTGACGCAGGTGCTGAGCTTATGAAATATATTTTAAATGCCTGGGATGCTGGGGCCACAGTAACGAGAAACGTCAATGCCCATAAACGCAAAAATTATTGCCTTAATTTTAACGCGATAAACTGAGTGGCCACACTTGGAACGGTCTGCGTCATTTCAATTTCAATGCAGTTGAACGGCGTTAAAGTAAACTGACCATTTATTTTTTAACTCAAAACGGGACATGAGTTTATTTATACTCCCCAGTTAGCAGGTTAACAATAAAAAATAATATTATGTTATTTATTTAAAAATTGTAACTTTATACAATTAGTGTTCACTATAGTTATAATCACATTAATTATAATTATTTTTATTCTAACAAATTGTGCAAAATAATCACCAGTTCACCAGCTTCATTAAAGCAAAGTTCCTCAGACAGTAATTATTAAATGCAACATATTTTTTAATTATATTTATATTTGTCAGCTGAACAAATTTGCTTTAATAAAGTTGGTGATGATTTTAAATAAGAATAAAATTCTGGGCAAGTTTTTTACAAGCATTTGTAACAGGTAGACATAAATATATTCAATTACAATGCAAAAAAATTATGTTGAAGATTGTTGGTGAGAAATGTTTGAATACTTCCACCCAACAAATTTCTGCGAAAACTTTGAAATTATGCCATTCGGTTATTTTTGGTCGGTCCCGCTGTCGCACCGTTCGTGTCTGACGAACTTCATAGCTTTAAATTTTCGCGCGGATTAGGACAACGGGACTATTTTGCGTCCAAGAGCTTTGTTTGGGGACAACGGGACAAGTGACCGAGAAAAGGGACAGTCTCGTTCAAAATGGGACGTATGGTTACTTTACGTTAATATTCCTTGAATTTCAAGCAAGATGAACGTTGACGCTGCTACTCTATATTTGATGAGTGTAAATTTTTATTATATGAATATATTTTATCATTGCCTAAGCATGGCTTTGTTTGTAGAATCTCAAGAAACGTAATCACTTTTTTATTATTCCACTCTATCGTAGCCACACGTACGACCCCGTTGCGCTCACCGTGCACAATGAGACAAACGTAGTGTGGCCGCTTTAACGCGTTAATTCGTGCGTTAAGGCCTGTTTTCACTTTGATTTGTGATTAGTGCAGGTGATTAGTGCAGGTGCTTAGTGTTTAGGAGTAAACACGTGTGGACAGCGATTGATTAGTGCAAGTGATTAATACCCTGTGTAGTAAAGTGATTAGAAGCGTGTTCTGTTTTTTTGCGAGTGGACTGCGAGTGTCACGCCCCGCGCGTCCTTCCTTTCCCCTCACTCGCAGCATGCCTGCAACTAAACACATTTGGACAGCAGTGCTAAGTGTTTAGCGTTTAGCGTCGGACGCTCGCTTCTGTTAAAAAATGTCCATACTTCCTGGTCGACTGCTAACAACTGAATTTACTAAACACAGCCACTAAACAGAATTGGACACTACTTACACTTGACACCTGTACTAATCAACCGCAGTTACTAATCACCTGCACTCGTACTAATCAAAGTGAAAACAGGCCTTAAATCTCTTTGATGTACCGCCACTCGAGTTATCACCCAACGGCAAATGGCATTGTTTATGCCGTTGTAGAATTATCGCGTTATTTGGTGGCCACACCTACATTCAACGCCCATGAACGCGATAATTAACGGCATTTCTCGTTAGTGTAGCCCGGGCAGGAGAATACACAAGATGCCTTAGGTATTTTTTGTAATGTTTTTAAGGGTTCCAATTGTGTTCATCTTGAGATATTAATCAGGAAACTACAACATTACGGCGTCAAAAAAATGCACTTAGACTTATTTTTTCGTATTTAAATAACATAATTCAAAAAGTTTATCAATGGTACAGATTCCTCCGAATCAGTAGTAGCAAATCTTAGTAGTTAGTAGTAGGCTCGATTCTTAGCCAATCATGAATAGTATTATAAGCTGATGATATAACTTTGACAATGTAAATAATGCTCTGTCAAAATTAGTACATTGGTTTAACGCCAGCAATTTGCTCAATAAGACAAAATGTATTAAATTTACAATACCTAATGTTAAACATTCGAATACTAATGTGCTTTTAAATGGGGAGGAGTTGAGTCTTGTGGATAACATTGTTTTTCTTGATTTACATTATTTTTGAAGCAAAGCTACAATGGGGCCCCCATATATCTAAATAAGCAGGCAGACTTAGTTCTGCAGCATATGCTGTTAGAAAGATTAGAAGTTTCACAGATGTTGAGACAGCTAGTTTATTTTATTTTAGTAACTTGCATAGCGTGATGTCTAATGGAATTTTGCTATGGGGTAATGCGACTGACATTGGAGCCATACTTGTTTTGCAAAAGAGAGCCTTACGGGCGACTTATAACTTAAATTTTAAAGAGTTCCTTGGAATTTTTTAAAAGAATAAAACATATTAACTTTTGTAACGCAATATATTTATGAAAATGTAATGTATGTACATTGTACATACATTACATTCATCATACTTTAAACACTAGGAACGAACATAAGCTTGTAATACCTGTTACTAGAGTCCAAAGAATTAGTAATTCATTTATGGGGCAGTGTATATGCTTATACAACAAAATCCCAGAATATGTACAACTTTTGCCAATAAACAAGTTTTAAATGTTTTTTTGTAAAGAAATATTGTACAAAAAGGTTATTATAATATCAAAGAATACGTAAATAAAAAACCCCTGGGAATGAGGTGATCACCAGCATGCTAGTTCTATTAAAATTCTATTAAAATTGTACAAACAAAATTATTGTACAGTGAAATATGTTTAACAAAAACCCAGATGGGTTTCTTGCTGGTTCTTTCCATGACAGAGGTATTTTCCGAACCAGTAGTAATTGAGCAATAATCAAATAGCTGTGTCTGACCACATATTTTTAAAAAAGACTTTCAACAAGTATTATGTAATAATCTATATTGAATAAAATTCATTCCATTCTATTCTATTCGTTTTTCCCCGATACAGAGCTGTCTATCATTTTTTGCGGGTGGAAATCTGCAACATACAAAAACAATCGTCTGTCACTACGCAACTCATAACAATTAAAACAATAAACTAACAACAACAATTTCACACACACACATAGAATTGTATTCTATATAATAGAATATAGTTTATTTCTTAGTATATGGTAATTACAGATGTTGAAATTATAGAATGGTTCACTACTGTAACCGGTGTATATTACAATTATAATAATTAAATATTATAATGCTTATTTAGATAAATCAATACATTTACAACATTACACAGGAATTATTAATTGTAGATATATATTATTTTTATTTATGAATACAATATTAGGAGCATTTATTTAGGTATAAGTTATAAATTTATAATCTATAAAATCGTTAACAGAGTAAAAACACATATCCAAAAGCCAACAAAATATTGCACGCTTAAATTTATTTATAGGCAGCTGTCTGATCTCTGGGGGCAGCTTATTAAAGATTGTTATTGCCATGCAGTGGGCGGGGCGTTAAGACCTTAGACCATTTGAATCTTAGAGTATTACTCAACGCGTAGTGTTTCTATATAGTTTGTGTATTACTCTAAGATTTGAATAGTCTAAGGTTACCACTACACAAATGAAGTCCTTGGGATGGTGCCACTAATTTATTTGGGTATCTGTCTTGGATCCTTTTGGAAACACGTTCGGTTATTGGAATTAGATAGGAATATCTCTTAACTAACAAGCAAATTTCAAAAAAATTGAGAAAGGGCAGTGGAAGTATCTTTAATTTTAGATACATTATAACTGTAGACAGTGATAACTCGGATACAGACTTGAATCGGATCAGTCGCTCGACCGATCTTCATATTGTATGAGGGTGAGCGGCCTGTTTTGGTAAACAAATCTGAAACAACACGACCGTTATTATAGTAATTTTTAAGTTTTAAAAGAAGTAAATAGCAATAATGTGATTAAAATTACTAATTTATGAAAGGTAGCTCCATCCAGGTAAAACCTGCCAACTGCCAGCTAAAAGTAGATGTAACCGCTTTTTAGCTTTTAGTCATAATATATCAGTTCGATATAATGTAAGAAACAATTAGATTATGACATTTACATGATTGTGTGATTGACTATGTGATTCTCATAGCTTACAACCAACTAATGCATACACTCATCCATATTATTCCAGTACGAATTAAAATTTGAATGGGTAATACTGCTGGTGCTGGAAGAACTTGTTGTTGCGTGCGTGAAGATATACATAATAACTAGCGTAGCTCAGTAAATGCCTATTTTCTGTCCACCTTGTTGTGTCTGTTACCACTCGTGTGAGAGCGCAGTCGTAACCGATTCTAGCAGTTTTATTACTTACATAATTAATATATTACGATTTAAGTTCCAAAACTGCGAGTCAAACAAAAAAGCAAGATTAAACCACTATAATTATGCTACTTTATCTTCATCCAATTGTTGGGCATTTACACATATCGTTAATTAAAGTTCCCCGTTGTGTCTGTCTGTATGTATGTCACGCTATTCACACACTCAAAAAGACAGACAGTTCTGTATCGGGGAAAAACGCTATGGCTTCTACCCTCCGGCACATGAGTAGAGAAACCGACCTCTTTACTCTGTTTCTCCGGTCCGCCGGTGGCCCCTGTTGCTATGATGGCAGTTTCTGAGAAAATAAGAACGCCGTGCTTCGGTAGCACGGCCGATGATCCTTTTATTTGGTTGATGCAGCTGCATCCCACACAATGAATATGTACTGCAAAGAGCTATGACTAAGTTTTATGTAACGAGAGATAAAACCTACAAACTAAGCATAATTACTACCTTAAAATTAGATGTAGAGTTGTCTAAAAACGATTCATAGTTTAACAGATTCTTTCATTTTTATGAAATATTTACGTGACCATTATAAATAAAGGCTGACTAAGAATGTTTTCCGTTTTTGATTTGAGTATTACGTGCCACACACAAACAGCGGGGGGTAGTGGTCTCAATTGCTTGGCGGATTTGTTTAGTTTAGTAGCCAACGGTTCACGAGAGTGTAGCACGGATTTTGCGTGCGAGCGTTTTATGAAAGCAATGATTCGTACACTATCGTTCGACGTCTCTACAGGACACATTTTAATTTAACGGCAATGAGAAATATGCCAAGTGCAAATTTAATCAAGCATTGGGTGCGCAAGCTTGAAAAGACTTGAAATACAAAGTCAGATTATTGAACTGGGCGCTAAAAGGCATCGAGAACGAGCATGAATGTCGACCGCGTACGCCAGACTGTTATGAACAACCTATGACAATCGCTACGATTACGTGCAGCATCATTAAATTTGAATAAATCCACGTTTCGTTGATTTATTCACGAAGATTTATATTTTCACCCATATAAAATTTTAATTATTGAAGAAATGAAACCCGATGAACTCATTAAACGATTTAAATTCTGCAGGACAGTGAAAAGTATGTTTTAGGAGTTTCAATAACGTTTACTTCTCCGATGCATCGAATTTTCAAATGAACGACCATGTAAACAAACAAAATTGCAGATATTGGGTTCCCAGTAATCCACTAGAACTGTTTCAGAAACTATTGCACTCGCCGAAAGTTGTCGTTTGGGCTGCCATATCAAATCGAGGAATAACCAACCTTTACTTTTATGAAGATGGCCGTGGTCACACTCAGACCGTTAACTCCGATCGACAATGCCTCATGATCCTGACTTTTTTTGACATAGAAATACAAAAGCAGATTGGCTACAACCGGAACTCATTTTTTCAGCAACATTTCTTACGTTACCAATGACACGTTAGCTGCTCTTCACGATTTATTCCCTGAAAGAGTAATAAGCCGCTGAGGAAACATTAACTGGAGCCCAGATTTAACGCCTGCTGATTTTTTTCTATGAGGTTGCCGTTTTTTTCATTGCCACCCAACCTTAATGTTTAAGCAAATAATCACAGAAGAAATATACGTTATTCCAACAGTGATACTTCAGCGAGTAATTGAAAATTTTGATTTCAGGCTAAATGAGTGTGAAGAAGTGGGTGTACCACCACTTTTGTAATCGGTTGTTTTTATAAATAAATTATAAATACAGCTCTTTGTTCCCGTAGAAACGTATATTTAATTTTTTGTACAAATATTTCCTACGATCTCATATTACTTTATTAACAAGGCGGTAATGCTTATCGTGTTATGCAAACTGTACTCTATTCAGAAATTGATATTCTGTTTAGTTTCCCTTTACTCCTTGGTTTGGTCAAGATCTGACGTACAACTTTTATTATTTTGAAAAAATCTATAGAATGAAGCGCAAAGCAAGAAAAACACGAATTAAAATTTGATGAAAATGAATATAATCTCTTAGTCACCCGGATAACATTTTATCGCGTGTTTTATTTATTTTAAGATTAATATTTTGGAATATAAATGTATTTTTCTCATCTGGTTGGGCTGGATAAATATATATTATCTAATATAGTAACATAATGTAAATTTATGTAAATAATAATGTAAATTTATTATCTAATATAGTAAAATATATAAATAAAAATACATAAATAAATAAGAATCAAACCAGATAATATAAGCCAACAGACTAATATGATGCGTATAAAGCCCTCGGCAGAGGAGACCAAACGGCCAAAGTTTAGGGGGAAAGAGAAAGGAATCAATGGACGATGCGGGGCGGGCGATATCGAGGACGAGCGACATTGAGGAGCGTTTTGCATAATTAATATTAATATAGTTTTACCAGATGGAAGTTAGCGTCGAACATTCTTTTTTTTAACTAAGCTATATGCCAATTCATTGCTCCATAAATGCTCCAGCAGAATCCGAAATCGCTCCACCTCTATTATTATTAGTTAATTTATAATAAATTTTTAAAAAATTTAAGTATCGAAAATTTAATTTTGCTATAAAATATAAAATATCTACTTTTTAAAATTAAACTGTATGTCAATTAATTTCTCCTTAAATGCTCCAGCAGAATCCGAAATTGCTCCACCTCTATTGTTATTAGTTAATTATTAATCAATTTAAAAAAAATTAAGTATCGAAATTTAATTTTGCTATAAAATATAAAATATCTACTTTTTAAAATTAAACTGTATGCCAATTAATTGCTCCTTAAATGCTCCAGCAGAATCTGAAATTGCTCTACCTCTATTGTTATTAGTTAATTTAAAATTAATTTTTAAAATATTTAAGTATCGAAAATTTAATTTTGCTATAATTGTAATTTTGCTATAAAGGAGCAATTAATTGGCATACAGTTTAGTTAAAAAAAAAGAATGTTCTACGCTAACTTCCATCTGGTTATAATTTTTATAGTGAAACGTTCCCAATTATTTGTAATTTTGCACCTAACCATTTTAAACCTATCTCTAGCGTAATGATTTTTTTCGCAGGTTAACTTAAAATAAACCAAATGAAGAAATAGCTTTGGCATGTCTCATCAATATTACAAGTAAAGTAATAAATTGAAAATTACTACGATTTTAAGTCTCAGCAAAGCATACGAAATGAAAGGACCAAGAAGTTTTGTAATAATCATAATACAGTTTTATTGCCAGATAGCTCTAGTACTATTTACTTATTTTCACTTTAACTTTAACCAACTTTAACCATTGCAGTTTTGGGAAAATAATCGGGTAACACTGCTGTGATCCCACTCTATTGAGAAGTAGAGATGTGCCCGCTCAGAAGTATCTTGACTCGAGTTAACTCGAGTTGAAATTCACGAAACTCGAGTTGTACTCGAGTCAAGCTACTCTAATTGGCACGACGAATTTGAGCCAATTTCACAAACTAATAAGAAGTGCTAGTGCAGTCAATTTATTACAGATTATTTATATATTTATTATTACATCCAACTCGTATATATGCGTGATGGTCACGCGAATTCAGTGCTTTTTCCCCATCCCAAATTTGCCCAACGTGACTAAAGAAGTTTTAACTTTAACAATACTAGTTGTATAGACAATTTTCACAGAATAATGTCATGATTGTAACTTTATGATGTAGGTACTTACATTATTAGTAATTTCATCATGATCATTATCATCATTACAGCCCTTTACAAGTCCACTGCTGAACATTGGCCTCCCTCAAGGAATGCCACGGAGCGCAGTCCTGCGCCACCTGCATCCATAGACAGTTAATAATTTAACTATCACAAATTATTATTAAGCAATTTATTGGTAATAAATAATATATATGCACGATGAATGAATTGTACTCTTGTTTGCTTGCATATTTCATTCAATGGAGGCTATCAATTTTCTGTTCACCAGATGTCGTTAGTTGATACTGAGGTAAAGTTTTTTGTTACACAATGTCATTTAATTTTGAAGTTGGTTTTAAATAAAAGTTTATCAGTTTCTAGAGTATTATATTAATACACAAAACAATGCCTCATGCCTGATTTGCTATTTAATTTTTTTTCATATTTTAAACTTTTTATTTTTTATTTTTCTAGTTTTATGATTATTTGTGGTTTGGTTTATTTATTTTTAATCTTATTAATATAAAATATAGTTAATAGTATAGAAAGAAACATTAACCTTTACATTTTCCGATCAAATTAACTTTCCCGCTATGAAATCTGTCAAATATGAATAATATTTTCACTTTTAAGTGGCGCCGCCTTGGTGGCAGAAAAAGTCGTGGATGGGATGTCCTCATTACCGCCAGCCCGAACTCGAGTTAGTGAAGATCCGACTCGAGTTAATAAGAGTTGAACCCAGTTGAACGCAACTTGAGGCAACTCGAATTAGTAAATCGAGTGGACCCATCACTACTGAGAAGTACTCTAACTATTATTGCACTTTTGTACTGCACTGTAGCTTGCTACATATATATTTATCTATGGTACCTGTACCTGCGGAACGGATCGGATTCGTATTTCGTACAACGCACGCGCTTGGTTCACGTCCTTCAAAGAAATCCAGTGATTGTGAAATAAAGTTTTTAAAACTTTTAAAGTTTGCGATTTGTATAAAAGTAATAAAATAAGTTAAATCCTGCTTTTAATTATTGATTATGTTTTTTGTTGTGAGCAAATGAACATAAAATTGAAAACATGTACTCTTTAATAATGACTAAAGGGCCCTTAAAGTTGAGTGAACTTTTCTACCTTTATTCCGTTGGAATCACGCAAATCCCACAGGTGTTATTATGTTGTGAGAATTAGAATCCAAGCAACCAATTCAAAAATGCAGTTTTCTTCAAGCTCTTTTCTGTGCGATATATATTTTTGTCATGAAACAAGTTTAGAAACAATAGGTACTATTCTGTAAGTGGTGTACAAATACTTTTTACGGGTAATGGAAGAATTGGAACGATTATCCAAGATGTATTCAGGGAGAATTCGTGGGGTTTTCTTTATATCATATTGCATTCTCCAGTTAACAACTGCAGCTGAAACTTCAGGTGAGGTTTTTTGAGTTTTATATTTTATATTCTTAGTTTTGAATAAAATTATTTAATAGAATGTATAAAGGCAAAACTACGTTTATGTCTCATTAAATTGATAGTGAAAACATTTTATTTATAAATTAATAAAAAGAAGCATCATAGTTTTATTGTGTGCACTTATTTCTGTATAGTGATATTGTTAGATACTTATTACTACACATTTAATTAGCTTTTCTTAAACAAGTTAGGTCTCTAGGTCTCATCACTCACCATATGGCAGCATTATGGTGTACTATGACAGTGTAATTGTTCACTCGTCAAGTCAATCCATCCTTTTTATGTGTAAATCAATTTCTTACTGATATAGATTTCCTGGACTTTCTATAAAAAGTTGAGTTAAATTTAGACTTTGTAAGTAAATAATATTTTATCTGTGAAGAATATCAAGTTACCAAAGTTATATACTAGAAAGACTACTAACTAGGAAGAGTATTTATATATACTAGATGTTGCTGGGCCCTCTCCAGTATGTAATGTGATGTGATTCACTGCGAATTCAATCTGGACATTTTACATTATAATATTTTTTTTATAGAATAAGAAGAAGAGCACACAGTCCACCTGATGGTAAGTGGTTGCTATGACCCATAGACATCTACATTTATCCTCAATAAAGAGTCAAAATGCAGATGCGTCGTTATCCATGAGGACTAAGATGGAATGCATCTTTTCCACTAAAATGGGTCGCCGGTTCTCTACACTCACCATATGAAACACAGCAGTGTCCAGCTGCCATTTTACGCTGTTATTTTGTGAGAGTGTGGTCCTTCCCCGGTCTAGCCGACCCATTTGTGCTACAACTATACTACTATTATAGCTGCAGCATGGCTCTACCACGTACAAAAAATATAAAATTTACTAACAACTAGACCACAGCTACACCTTCTGGTTCTAGATCTTGGGATTTCTTTTTTAAACTAAACAAATATATAGTGAATAAGAGACATTTTGGTGTGTAAATATAGAATTTGTTAATTAATTGTCTACAATACTACCTTTAAGATTCTAGCATAGTTATGATCCATTGTCTTTACAAAACAAATGAGTTAATATGACCTCAATTTGATGAGTAGTACTGAAGTTACAATATGACTAACAGATTAACCAACTATTAAAAAATTTGATTATAATTTTCGATATTTCATAAAAATATAATAAATATAGTTGTAGGATATAAAACATATTACAAAAGGATGTAAGGTAAGAATGAGAATATTACTTCTTTATTTTTATTAATCGCATTAATGTTTTTTTACATTTTGCTTATTGTTATAAAAAGTTAAAGTTACAACTTATATAATTCCCACTGCTAGGCACAGGCCTTCTCTCATTTCTGGGAGGATTTTAGGGCAAGGTAATGTTCCTCAATGTGTGTTGACGAACTTCACATAAATTCGAAATTATTTTTATTCTTATTTCTCAGACATACAGGTTTCCTCACAATGTTTTCCTTCACCATGTTAAATCAGTCCTTAAAATTGCATATATATAAAATGCATATCCGATAATGGAACCCGGGTTGCTAGAGTACTGTGAAATTTACGGTGAGCGCTTAGTCTTGAGCTAACACAACTCTACAACTATTTTCCATGTGGTTATTATGTAACAATTTATTATTATAAATCATTTAATGGTGGGAGGTATAAGGAGTAAGACGAGTGGGGGATATTTCAACCTTTTTAAAGGCCATCTTTTCTGTACTGATAGACTGAGCACTAGTGAATGACCGATGGTGAAAAATCTATCCAAATCACTTAAGCGAAATTTCAGAGACTTGTGTTAGGCAGAACCATCAGCTTACTTAGTCATGGAGTGTTCTGCAACTACACTCCACCAAAAACTTCCCAATATTACTAAAGATCTTGGGATAACTGTTATGGTTTTAAATAAAAAAAATCCATGTCTCTTAGTTAAGTGATAATAGGCATTGCTTTTATTATAAGTTTTATATTCTCTGCACTATGTCACACATTGTGTATAACATATATAGTCACTAGCACTGCATATGGAGTTTTTATAGCCACTACCGCAAAGTCTCACTCCTTAAAGCTGTACCACAAACATAGTACACCATTATTCAGACAATGGTACAAAATATTTGTGTGTGAAGGGATATGTCTCAGGAGTATGTTATTCAAAGACTGTGCATCATATATATATATATACTTACTATAAATCAGAGTAGTATTATTTATTAATTTTTCAGAATTTTCAATGAACTGAAAAATATATTTTTCACTTTTTATTTTAAGTTCATTTGTCACAATTTTATAGGTTTCTATATGACTAATAAGATTAACATAATCTGACTGTGAAACACCACAGCCGAGTATAAGACTGCTCAGAAATGATTAACTGTAATCACTACCACTTAGCTAGAGTTGTTGACTCCTCTACCAGACTTCACATTCCAGGACACTTTTCTACAACCGATTTTTATATTTATTGCTATTTTTTAATAACCGTTTAGTTAATCCGCCATTTTCTGATATTTTCCTTAGTGGAAAGCTTTTACGGCACTCACGTAAATTTGGGGTGTGTATAGTTTACGGCAACACATGTCTAATTATATATATGTAACATAAAAGTTAAGTAACGTTCCTTGCTTAAAAAACCTCTGAGAAATATGAAACCTAGTTCAAACAGTGAGAATTTTTATTACTATAGTATGTAAACTTAATCCTTTGAACAGTTTCTATATCAAAAGGTTATGCGTAATATTTAAGTCGATTTTCGCCTGCACAAACACAGCTCAATCAAGCATCCTAATGAACTTGGCAAACTTAGAGTGGAACTTAAATATTCAATTACTAATTAACGTCTCAATTTGCTTATGCATACAGACGTATCTTATATGTACGTAACATGCCGAGGAAAATCTTAATATAATATGTGTCATAAAATATGAAGTCAATTAACATTAAGTATAAGTTTGTAGAGGAAAACTAAAAAACCTTAATATTTATTATGTTATACGTACGTACTTTATAATCCATAAAAATTGGTTCTATATAAATTAACTTCTCTCCATAACTGCACAACTTTAAACATAAATACATTAAGTCGAAAGAAATGGAACGAAAACTCACATTATAACTGAATTGGTTGTTTAAATGCGTTTTGTTCTTGTTCACAACGATGGGAATATTCGGCCAAGCGTAACTCATTTTAATACGATATTTAAAGATGTTTTTAAATATAGCATAACGTGAAACATACTTCTATAATCGCTAAAATTTAACTAAATGACCGGTTCGTGTATATGGCTTCTTTTTTATCAGGCCGTAAAACCAAACTGTCTCAATTTAGGGAGGGTTTTGCTGTAATCGCTACATTTGGAAGGTGGAATAAAATACATTTCTTTCGATTGGACATGTAAGGCAAAAGAAACTGAAGGTATATCACCTTTTTTATTTTTAACGGTCAAAACTCATTTGTAACGGTTATGAAGAATGAATAATAATTGCACCATAATTTTAACATATTCTGCTTTAAAAAATAGATATTAAATTTTGATCCAGTGTTTAGAAAACCAGAACAGAAAAGTTCTCAAAAGATGATAGCCCATTTCTCAGCACCGTACGCGCAGTACGCGCCGTACGCGCCGCATTTACTGATGGTCTGATGGCTTCGCAGCCTCGCACATACGCACCGTACGCAAATCTTTAGTATTGCCAACAACTTTTTTCCGTTTTTTCTAACCACCACTGGTGTGAAACGGTACAATGATATTAATTAAGCTATGAAAAAAAGAATGTTGTAATAGCCTGCTTATTGACAGAGGGGAAAGAAAATAAAATTGTAAGGAAAAGAAAATTCTGGATTCACAATATTCATTTGAAAAGGCAGTTGTATGGACAATATCATACGTTATTTCGAGACTTATTAGATGATGAGGAACGACTTTTCCTATATTGGAATTAGATATACTAGAAATTTCAAGAATTGCTACATGTTCTAAAACCATATTTCTATATGGAAAAATCAATGACGAGCGCAAATGACGGGCATGAGGCAACATTGAGTATCAGCACGCGCCGAACGCGCCACATTATATGACGTCATCAGGATGCCTCCTTCAAGGCTTCAATATTCGAATACCTATTGCGTTTTATGAAATACTGAGCTTACGGCGATTTCATACAATAAATTCTAAAACAGGCGCGTACGGTGCTGAGAATGTGCAATCACCTAAAAGTAACACTTGTCGTATGTGACTGCCGTCGTCCTCTTAATGATTTATACGACGCCGCGTCAAACAGAAGCTTTTTGACTTGGCTTGGCGTGATTAGATTGGCGATCGCAGCACAAGACACCTTGTACCTGTGACGCTGCTCTCCGCCACTGGTCTAGATATTTTTCATCCAGTACTCTTACTACACTACTAATAGTGGATTTTCTACACCGCCACCACACGGCATACGTCACGAGGCATGGTCATTTTTTATCTACCGACTTCAAAAAGGAGGGGGTACTCAATTCGACTGTATGTTTTTTTATGTGTGTTACCTCATAACTTTTTAGTGGGTGGACCGATTTCGATGATTCTTTTTTATTTAAAAACTGATGCTTCACATGTGATCCCATATAAATTTGATCAAGGTCTGACTAATAGCTTTTGAGTTAATATTAATAATTTATATTGAAGTCGGTTGTACAAAATATAAAACAAAATCAAATAAATTATTCAAGACAAAAGTACTAACATACGAATAATACATAGTAAATAGATGGTGATGTATTTTTAGTCCAGTGCTGTATCTGTCCCTTCCAAGAATGTGTCCATCTTTAACAGGCTGGTTGGTGATCGGATAGTACAATACAAAATACAAATACAAAAATATTTATTCATAACACAAGTCTCATTTACAGTGTTAGATATGGATCTCACCCTTTTAAGTTTGAAAAACCTGTATTAGGATGAGTCCGCTCTTTCTTTAATCAGTAAGTCATGATAGATATGACTTGTATTACATAAAGATAAATCAACAGACAAAAGTAACAATAATTAATAGTAATGCTGCTTCTCACGACCAGTCAGGAGTTTTAGTGGTATAATGGGAAATAGCCAACTTTTTTCCAAATTTTATAATTATCTGCACGCGGTGGTGGTGCCAATCCATCCAAAAACGCTGCTTATTTCACAGATTCGTTTTTAATATAATAAGGATGTTGTAGTGGTGGTGTAAGAATATCCACTACGCCATATTGTCTCGTGGGTGTGGTAACGCGCGACTAGGAAATGGCCAGCAGCCTTTTTGTGATAACTCGAAATAATAAAAAAACTGTGCCTACCCACCTGCCAAAAATGGCAACTTGGCAAATACTACTTTTTGCTTCTACACATGAAACGTCGCTTGCAGAAGTTAGTTAAGAAATACGTAATATCACACAAAATATAAAGTGACTAGTTGCGAATGAAATTTTTAATCTTTACGTAGAAAAGTTTTGATTTCAACCCGGTTGACTTTGATTAAATTACGATTAAGTTGCGAAAGTGAAATCATGCCTAATTACGCCTGCTTTAATACGATTTAGTACACTTTCTTATTCTAACTATTGCATTTTGTATCCAGTTTCGCACATAATATTAAACTCATAGATATAATGTAAAGCTTACATACGTTCTATATTGATAAGGAGATAGACTTTACATATAACATTACTGCTTCTTTTATAGAATAAGAGTGACAAAAATGAGCACATGGTGCACCTGATCCTAAGTGGATGCTGTGGTCCATAAACATCTACATTCATTTTTCCCCGATTAAGAATCAAAATACAGATAAGTTGTCACCCCTGAGGACTAAGATGGAGTGCCTCGATTCCAGTAAAAAGGATCTCCGGTTCTTCTCTACACTCGCAAGAAACACGGCAGCATAAAGCTACTACTATTTTACGATGGAATTCTTTGAGAGCGTGGTTCTGGACCCGCTCGGGCCGACATGTTCGTGCTACATTCATGATATAGCTGCAGCGTGGCTCTACCACATTATACTTGCGCTATGAGCTTACGGTTTGTCACTCATTCGATTCATTACTTGACTAGGTATATAATATAATATTCATATCTTGTTTATTTAAAGCTAATTTATTTTTTATTAATTAATTACGTAATTTAAATAAAAAAGGTACATATTCGTAAAAATGTCATAATACAGCTCAATTTTTATTATAAATAAATTATTCGCTAGTCATGCAGTACAGGAGGCTAAAACATGAGACGATTTTATGACTGAATAACTCTTTCAGTCTTCGAGGACGCGAGCAGCAAGCCTCGCAGAAATGCATTCACGAGCACGCACGTAAAGTACTCGAGGCACATTTCGAATACATCCTGTAGCACGGACCTCTCCAAACGCTTTGTACGCCGCAATGACTACACATATTAAAAATATTTTAATGCTTTGAACAGTAACGATTCCCCAACTATGTTAGTACGAAAATTGCATAAAAATAATCGAAACGTGAAACTGTAGTTAGTAGCAATAGATTTAAACGTTTAACAACTGCATGTGACCACTACACCAACTCCCGTTCATTGGAAACTCATAGTAAAGAATACATTGTAACTATCGAGAATTGTGTAACTAAATACGTTGTATTTTTATTTTAAATTGGTGTATGTTTTTCTTTTTTTTTAGTACAGTTTATAAATCACATGCTAAAGTTGTATTATTTTGTGTTTAAATAATTTAACAGTATTAATTCGTTAATTTGTATGCATACGTTAGAATTTCATTCTAAACGCGACTCTAGAAGGAAGCCTTTAATCGTGCGTAATGTCAATTCCTATTAAGAATAAAAAAGAACTACGTAGTTGTAATCCTGACAACAAGCTTTTCATAAAACGCTATCGTAGAATAAGACATGCACTTATATCTATACTAATTAAGAAAATTGAAGTGTCTGTTTGTAAGGTTAAAGTAACAGCTTTTCAAAATGAATAAAATAAATGCATTTGAAAGTATATAAGATACTACTATAAAAAAAATAAAAAATTTTGTCTGTCTGTCTGTTTGTTCCGGCTAATCTCCGAAACGGCTGGACTGATTTTGACAGGACTTTCACACACGCAAAAAAATTAAAACCCATGAAATCGTAGTAAATACCACGCGGGCGAAGTCGCGTGCGACAGCTAGTAACAAAATAATCTAAAACCGGTAATAATGCTGAACATAATTTAAAAAGACCGTACGGAAGTGCTTTTATAAAGCGCAAGCAGAGTAGTCGACGAAAGCGGCGCGGCAGTAAACATCGTCATAAAGGCTCGGCTGTAACTCTGAATATGTTGCTAGCTGGAAGCAGCTGCTAGGAGCTCTGTATGGGGTTATTAATTTTTAAACATGTTGCGGGCCGAGTAAATACGGGCAATGAGGCATCATGGTACGGCGACAAGCTTCAATACGTTTTACCTTTAAGGAACTGCTGTCTTACATTCTAGTAGAATTAGCACTTTTTTTGAAGCTCTGCTTCTTATTGTTGGCGTGGCCCTTGAATATATAATTTTGTAGGAATGACCCTGCGAGATTAAATGTGACCCACGTTATATTTTCTTATTACGGTTTTGTGGGATATGTAAGATGCCGTTTAGCCCTTGATTTTATGTACAGAAAATATTAAATATTGGTCTTAAAATTTTATAATTTTTTGAAATAGGTTGATAATAACTATATAAGAGTTTTTAAATAATTTATAACCAAATTAAAAACTTGCTAAAAACGATTTATATTAGGGTTCCGCACCTCAAAAGGAAAAAACGGAACCCTTATAGGACCACTTTGTTGTCCGTCTGTCTGTCTGTCTGTGAAGACCCTTTTTCTCAGGAACGCGTGGAGGTATCAAGCTGAAATTCATATGAAATACTCAAGTCTACTATCCCTTGAAGCTGACAAACTTCTAAGACAACGCAATCAAAAGATACAGCCGTTTATGCCGCAAATTTTCGACATTCGCAAGGGAATCAAAACCTACAGGGTACTTCCCGTGAACTCAGAATCTTAAAATTTAGTACGAAGCAACGTATTATAGCACAGATACAGGAAAAATTGCGAAAAGCATAAATTTTTAGTTACATCATATAATAAAAATATTTTTAATAATTTCAAACTTATATACGTACGGATTTGTTCGGAACCCTCAGTGCGCGAGACCGACTCGCACTTGGGCGGTTATTTTTTATAGGATAAGGGTCACCCTTATAGACGAGCACATAGTCCACCTGATGGTAAGTGGTTGCTGTGGCCCATAGATATCTATGTCTATCCTCGATGACAAAATGCAGATGCGTTGTCATCCGTGAGGACTAAGATGGAATGCCTCGTTCATAGTAAATGGGGTCTCCGGTTCTCTACACTCAGCCAATTATTTACCAGTATATAAAAGAGTATGAACAATTCTTTCAAGAAATGTGTAAAAAGCTCATGTCCATTAGTAGACTCAAAAAGATATTCTCTTGTTGCTAATTCTGTCGCTGATGTAGTACTTCAGGGAATGAAATTATTTATTCCATCATCTGTGATGCCTATCGGAGGCAGAACTCAGCCATGGTTTAGTCACTCCTGTAAAATTGCACCATGCTATAAGCAGGAGTGCTACCGAGCCTGGCCTACCGCATCAACGTCTCAGGATGTAAACACCAGCGCTCTTAAAAAGAAGTTTGATTACGCCTCCAGGTCCTTCAAAAGTGTCATTGCCAAGCCAAAGTCAGAGCACATCGGCAGAATTGGCGAGAAACTAGTTTGCCTCCCTTCGGGCACACGTGCATTCTGGTCTCTCGCCAAGGCTGTCCAAGGGAACTTCTGTCAGCCATCTCTGCCATCTCTGCACAGGGTGGACGACTCACTGGCCCATGACGCAAAGGAGGAAGCCGATCTGCTAGGCTCTCTTTTTGCTTTCAACTCGACTCTAGATGACGGGAGGAACATACCGCCGACCATCCCGCGGTGTGATTGCTCCAAGTAGGAAGTGCTGTTTACACAGCGCTCGGTGCGTAAAGCACTCCTCTCCCTGAAAGTCAACATGGCGAGTGGGCCTGATGGAGTACCACCTATTGTGCTGAAGACGTGTGCTCCGGAGTTGGCACCGGTTTCAACGCGTCTTTTCCGGTACTCCTACTCCCTAGGCGTAGTCCCGAACTCATGAAAGACAGCTTTGGTGCACTCGATCCTTAAAAAAGGCGACTGCTCAGATCCGTCCAATCACAGGCCTATCGCTATCACCTCCTTGTTCTCCAAAGTAATGGAAACCATTATTAACTGCCAGCTCATGCGGTACCTTGAGAATTACCAGCTGATTAGTGACCGCCAGTACGTTTCCGTCGAGGTCGCTTAGCTGCATAGATAGGCGGAGGCAGTGGAGTCCAAGGAGGAGGCGTTGGCCGTTAGTTTGGACATAGCGAAGGCCTTCGATCGGGTTTGGCACAAAGCGCTTCTTTCGAAGTTGCCTTCCTATTGGCTTCCCGAGAATTTGTGCAATTGGACCACCAGTTTTCGGAGTATCGGACCAGTATCGGAGCATCAAGGTCGTAGCAGACGGTGCATGCTCCGATTACAAGTCCATTAACGCTGGTGTTCCACAAGGCTGCGTGCTATCAGCAACGTTGTTTCTTCTGCATATCAATGATATCTTGCAAACCGGTAACATTCATTGCTATGCAGACGACAGCACTGGTGATGCTTTATACACCGGCCGTGCCAATATTTCTCGGGAAAACGTCGCCGAGTACCGGAACAAACTTGTCTGTAGTCGAGACTTTGTTGAACAAAGTCTTACGACTTGGGGCGACTAAATCTAGTCCAGTTCAATCCTCAGAAGACACACGTTTGCGCGTTTACCGCTAAAAAGAACCTCTTTGTCGTATCTCCTCAGTTTCAAGGCACTCTTGTTGCCTCAGGCAGTATCGGAATCCTCGGTGTCGACATATCGAATGACGTGCAGTTTCTTGGTCACTTGGAAGAGAAGGCCAAATTGGCTTTAAAAACTTGGCGTGCTCAGCAGAGCGAGACAGTATTTCATGCCGGCACACCGCTTGCAACTTTACAAGGCGTAGGTTCGGCCTTCCCATCTCTGGACAGGGGCTCCCCCTAGTGCCAGTTCCTTCCACTTGACCGCATCCAGCGCAGAGCGGTTCGAATCGTCGACGACCGAGTTTTTTCCGATCGGCTTGACTCACTGGCAATGCGCAAAAATGTTGCATCCCTTTGTGTATTTTATTGCATCTATTACGGGGAATGCTCTGAGGAATTGTTCGGACTAATTCCAGCCGCACAATTTCACCATCACACATCGCGACAAAACTCGCGATACCATCCATACCATCTGGATGATTGGCGGTCCACCACTGTGCGATTTACAAGAAGTTTTCTTCCTCGCACAACTTGCTTGTGGAATCAATTTTCAGCAATCATCAAAACAGCGATTTTTCCGGACCGATATGACAGGAAAAGAGCCAACTCATTTTTAAAAGGCCGGCAACGCATCTGCAATTCCCCTGGTGTTGCAGTAGTTCATGGGCGGCGGTAGTCACTTACCATCACATGAGCCGCATGCTCGTTTGCCCCCTCTCCTATAAAAAGAAATACTTTTTCTTCAATTAATACTGCGTACGTGTGCACAATAAAATTGTCGTTGACGTCGCAAAGCATACCTCAATTTTTCAAAAAATTATAGGAGAGCAAGAAAACATTTATTATTCCCCGATCACTAGTTTTTTTCATCAGAAAATTAAATATATTGGACTTAATGGAAAACTACAAATAAGATTATTTTTATATTCAATTTATGTACGTAATGTAAAGCTAAGGTACATTCTGTAGGACAGTATGTCCTACAGAATATACCTTAGCCGTTTAGAATAGTGCTTCTTATGCCAATCTCAACAGATACTAGCCACCTGCGCAGGACAGGATTATAGATATAGTGCACGATTGTGTGCGCAAGCACTATCTATTCCCTCGCTCTCATAATCCGGTTGGACGGTAATCAGACACGACCGGAGAGAGACATTACGTCCTTTCCAAGGCACGAAGGATCTTGACAGAAAAACAAAATAACTAATTTTGGCCCGATCCGGGATTCGAACTCATTACGAACATGATCAGCAGTCGCACTTAAGACCACTAGACCAAGCAGGCAGAATAGCGATATGTTCCACAAAAAATTACATCAAAGAGCTATTTCGAGAAATAAGATTGAAATCTCTTTCTCGATAAAAACTATTTTTCTATGTAAAGGAGTTACTTTTGAAATTAATACTGAGGTGTATTTCATATAGATCTCAAATAAGAACGGAGAAATTACAAAATAATAAACCGTGACATGTTGCTTTCACGCGTTGATAATTTTCGTACCTATGTCATTTGCGCTTGCGCAACATGCTTCTTATAGGGCTTTTGTTCTATCTGTTTTACTATAGTAAAAAAGCTGGAAAAGTTCGATTCGGACTTGCGCATGAAGGGTTCCGTACACGTTTCTAGTAGGGGAGTCCTATTTAATTTTTATTTGTTGTAATAGCGGCAAATACACATTCTGTGAAAATGTCAACTGTCTACCTATTACGAATCATGAGATACAGCCCGCTGACAGACAGTCGGAAGGACGGACGGACATCGAAGGCTTAGTAATAGGCTCCCGTTGGTTAACCTTTGAGTACGGAACCCTAAAAAGGTTATCTAACCTTAATCATAAGGCTAACGTTGTGTAAATTTATTTATTGACATAATTAAATTAATATTTTCATTAAAAATATTCCTGGGTGTGAAGTT
This sequence comes from Parnassius mnemosyne, assembly GCA_963668995.1. Taxonomy (NCBI): domain Eukaryota; kingdom Metazoa; phylum Arthropoda; class Insecta; order Lepidoptera; family Papilionidae; genus Parnassius; species Parnassius mnemosyne. The sequence goes on along the minus strand of CAVLGL010000035.1, from coordinate 28,615,107 downwards.
GTAGATTTATATAAAAAAATATTTAATACATTTTGAACAATTATGTACCTATATTAACAATTATTTACATTTGTTAATAAAGATACATCTTTTTATTCAGTTTTATATTGATTCAATTATATCCGTCAATGGTTAAACCACATTACACTTTCGTCATTAAAACCGGAAAGTAGCGATGTTAGTTGCCTATGACAAACACTTCAAAAGCTTTTAAAATTGCACATTGAATGCAATTGGGTGGTCGACACCATTTATCTATCTTCTTTCTATCTACCTTCTATCTTCTATATTATAATAAAACTCTAACACGACGTATGTTTGAACACGCATCACGCAATAATCTGTGAACCGATTTGGATGGAACTTTCACTGACAGATAGCTGATGTTATAAGAAGTAACTTAGGCTACTTTTATTTTAGGAAAAGAATTAGAGTTCCGCGCAAAAAAATTAAAACCCATGAAATCCAATCGCAATGAAATGCACGCGGGCGAAGTCACGGGGAACAGCTAGTCAATAATAAATTACTACGTCATAATGATTTCTTATGTTTACGCGAACACTACACATTTAAATGAAACTAAATTTCTACATCATATATACATTATGATTATTTGACTCAAAAAAACCTTAACGTCATTACACTTTATTCATCTTTCGATTTCTGTAAAAATATTTTGTTTAATTTACAACTTGATACTACAACTTGACATACTCAGTAATATTATTGGCTTAGATTTGATAAAACTTTCGGCATTAATATTTAATATACAAAAAAATAACATTCACATCTGGCGACCGTAAAGACATAAAACGTAATAGTTACATTACTTACATTGACATTAATTTTATGTCTAAACACACGGAACAGTCTTATGAATCTGGAGGATCTAGGATGAATAACGTATCTAACGTTATTCATCCTGTACCTACTTAATATAATTAGCAACAAGAAAAGATACCTGCTTAGGTCATTTTATGTTAAAAATTAGACAAGCAGAATTATTAAGATTTTATTGCTATACTGCGTACCTCCACTGACACATGCACGCACGCACGCACGCGCGCTCACACACATACACCCACACTCACGCACATACACTCACTCTCTCACGCACATACACTCACTCTCTCACACACACACACACACGCGCGCACGCACACACACACACACACACACACACGCGCACACACACACACACACACACACACACACACACACACACACACACACACACTTGCCTGCTTGTCTGCCACTATTATGACTTTGAGTCTTTCCATCTTATACTATAAATCCCGTCTTGTGGAGTGAAATTCAAAAATTCCTATTTTATGCTGTAATAACAAAATAAAAAAAATCCTTGCCATGTCATTATAATAAAAATGTGACCTACAATTAATTTAGCTATATACGAAGCCGGGTCCATGGCATGGCGACTAAATCGAATAGATAGCGAATTAAACAAGAACGAATAGCTGGGTCGGTATCGTTACATTTCCTTAGCGTCGGGTTGCGGAAGTCGATACGACATTTCGGAAATAATCTGGAGTTCCGGTTGCTGTAACCACGCGACCTCTTCTCTATTATTAAAGCCGTATCCGAATCAATCAAAGAATCCGCATCCGGCCTTCCTTGTTTTATGTTTTCAGGAATATAACGTTATAATAGTTTTTAAAACTTGTAATACAGGAAAAAGATAATAAGTTCAAATATTATTTATATTACTTCTTACTTTCTCAGCTCGTAACAGTCCGCCACCAGTGTGAAATGAACGTCTATCATACAAGGAAGCATAAATTATCTTAACCGCCACGTTTGACGGGCGAGGAAACAATCATAGTACCAGATATCTACCTCCTCGACGCTGCTTCCCATACAATTTCTATATATCGAAGTCAATAGTTCCCTCAACCTTGTTCTTTATTCGACTCTGGCAGGAGACCAGGTGATAGCTTTTCTTTACGCTGTCACCACACGATGGTAAATAATCCATTTTCCATTTCATGAGAGACTTGTCTCCTGATACTTTTATTATATATAAGTTTTGAATTAGTATTCGAAAAACATTTTTTTTTATATTAGATATTCGAACGAGCTAACAGTTCACCAGTTGTTAAATGGCTACTAAAAGGTCTATGACCTGCAACTAAGAGTACCTTCAAGAAATACGTTAGATGAAATGGCTCATTCTCTACTAAACTTTCTTACATTTTCGGTGAATGTTGTTAGTCAGAAATGTTTTTTTAAGCTAAATTATACGCCGCTATCTTAGACGTCAAGAGAGAACAGAGCAATGGGTTCACTGCTTCTTTATGATAATCATCATACAGGCCATCTCTTACCAGACCGTCACTCTATCTAGTTAGAAGCACTACTTGGCTTACCGGTACGAGGCTGCACCTCGAGAATCTTTCTACCCCATCGGTTGTCAGTTCTTCGAGCTATATGTATGAATAGCATACTACTTCATCTTGCTGATCCTTTGGCTGCTTCTTGGCAAAAGAAATAGGTTGAAAATAGGTATCCAACCAGATGGGACTCCTTGATAGAAAAAAAAACCGTTACCAACCAGCAAATATGGCGTATAACTTGTTTCACAAAGAAAAATTCTGCTGCAAACAAGTACGGCTAAATTAATTGAGTCTTCGTTTTCGCTTATCTTTTACGATTAATAAATAAAGTTTTATTATATTTGCAGTAAAATCTCTGCGAGAGTTTACTTACCTCAATTTTTATTAATTACCAACTTTTACCATTAAACAACATTTACTGCAGTTTAGGCGCGACCTTATTTACAAAATTTGTATTAATATTTTGTTAATTTATAAAGAAGTAGCAACTGCTGAAGAGCATCTACTATCCCATATCATCCCGTGGCTTGGATGTCGTCAGAGGCGATAGAGGAAAACTAAAACATAGCAACTCAACAATAACAAAAATGAAATGAAATATGAGGGAGGCCTGTGCTCAGCAGTGGACTTTTGTAAGGCTGTAATGATTGAATGAGGGAACGATCGTGCTTTAGGCCGCTATTACATTATCTATTATATGATCATATTACATTAATATCATGTACATTATTACACATTATTGTATGTCAATAGTTTTCATATTTCTATAAGTCATATTTATCTATGATCATATACATATGATGATGTTATAGCGACCTTACAGGTGATGCATGTTTTTATGACACATACATATACATATATAATATGGTTAGTCATCAATCATCATGCATTGAACAAATCCATATCACGAAAAGGACTTCTCATAATCAAAAATTATTTATTTGGAGGACATTAGCGAGCAAGGCATTTCGTCTAACTTTATATAAGTTGGTTTAAAGCTGTGGTTATTAACAAATTTTATATTTACACCGTAAAAAGTCCGTAGTGAATTTGGAGTAAGGCTCATAAAACCGGAAAGGGCTGAGCAAAGATTGCCGGGTCAGCTAGTTAGATTACATAAATATTAATATAGTTGTAAATTTGTATTTTATATAAATTATACAGAGATCTTTATTAATAGTTTCGGCGTTTAAATTCAAATAATTGAAATAATTTGTCATCGGTGCAAAGTCGATTGATTTCTTCCTCATCATCTTGTAAGAAACGGGAATGGACAATATACTTAAACTTTTTTAGTAATCCCATTTTGAATATTACTCTTATCAGCACGTAAACCCAGTCCATTCCTGTAGGAATGACATCTAAAACTAAGATAAAGTTTGTCTACCGGTTAGTGGGTGATATGCCTAGTGGTTTAAGAATATCCACTACCCCATATCTTCCCGTGGGTGTCGTAAGAGGCGACAATTTCTATATGTAACCGTTTAAACGGTAGGCGTGCGTGTGTTTGTGTGCGTGCGTGTTTGTGTGTGCGTGCGTGTGCCTATGCGTGTGCGTGCGCGTGTGTGCGTGCTATCGTTACACTTTTGTGACCTCCTGTGTCTTGTATACTCTTCAATTTGTTGTATTGTATAACATTGTGAAAAACGACAGATTGATATTTACAATTATGTGCCCCTTGATTGTAAGTGCAACCATATTTAATTAAAGCAAGCCATTCTGAGATCCATTCTACATTATTACTTAAATTCATTCAAATGATGTGTACGACAACAAACAATCTTTGACAAAGAATATAAAAGGTCTGAAATTGATAAAAACAACAAACGTCAGCAAAACACAGCCGAGAAAAAAGCTAATGAAAGTGAAGCAAACGACGATTAAAATTCTCTTTTGTATTTAAAGGCCAGTGGGTAATGAGAATATAGTAGAATAATTCAACTATTTTTTACGTTTCACTAACTTTTATCCGACTGCGGCGGAACCCAAAAGGGTAATAATTTTGGCTGGTATGTAGGTCAGTCCGTTTCTATATTATATGCTTGTCGTATTAAGACAAATGATATTTCATTTAATTTTTTATCGTTTATGGTATTAAATGAAAGGTATTAAGAAGGTACCACCCCAAATACATATAATGTATATAATGTTACCATTTGCTAACAAGGAATCACTGCAATCGGATTCTTTTTTAATAATAACTTAACGTAGTACCTTTCGCCTTATTAAAATGTTTCATACTTCTAACGAGTATGAAACTTGTTACCGAATTACAAGATACATTCTCTATACATTTTTATTTCATAAATGATGTTTTGAACGCATGTAAAATATGATTATGTGTTTTGAATAATTTTCTACACGTGTTGATACATTTTCTTAATATTAGTATACTTCAGAGGAATTAACGGGTAAATGTTGCCTTATTGGTCGAGAAATTTATGGTGTATCGCTCGGAGATCGGCACGTGTGCAGCGTTTTCAACATTTTACATGAACTCTGCTACGAACAAATCTCGTTTTATGTTCTTACGTATCCTATACGAAGCTTTGAACGTTTACTGCTTTTAATCGATCCTTAAATCAATTTTATATTATTCACCCGCACCTGCTTGTTTCTAAAACAATAGCGTATTGAATTTATTAGAAGTAAGAAGGTGTGTGTTAAAATTTCTGGAAACAAAATAATTTTTACAAATTTCTTCCCTTTTTCTTTAATATACTTCAATAAATATCCACCCTTTGAGGCAATTCATAAGAAGGCTTATGTTCAGCAATGGAAGTGGATGCTAAGATGACTTTATTATAACATTTTTACTATTGTTATCGTTAAATGGTTTAAGTATATTGCATTAATTTTAATTACTCGATGATTGTCTTACATAGAACATCCATCTGAAAAACCCCAAATAAAAACTAAAAATATTATTTTAAGCAATGCAGCTTCCCTGCCTCATAGGGGGGATATTTGCCATAGGAGTTGACAACCGCAAATTTTTATAGCTATTATCAAGAAAATGCTGCTGCTCATGTCCTGCTTTCGCTTCCCTCTGACGCGTCTTACAACTCGCACTCGCTGGTATGGGATAGTGGATTCCGTTTCTCACTTGGATTCATAACCAAGATCCTCAGGTGGATCCATAGACGTTTTTTCTCCTCTTCGATCCACCTGTGGATTCATATATAATGTTTTTTTTTCTCTTCGATCCTATGATTACATTATTTACCTATATAAAGATGGTATGTACTAGGTGAGCATAACATTATGTAAGAGATGGTGACAGCTTGCCTGCCTCGTTGGTATAGTAATCACAAGCGCGAGAATGATCTAGTGATCCTGACTTCGAATCGCCGTTCGGAACAAAATTAGTTATTGGGTTTTTCTATCATGAAATGCTCAGTAGTAGGCGGGAGTAAGGAAATTGACGATGATCCCGTTTTCTCTCGTTTCTTCGAAAGCACATAATAAGGCCATTGGTTCTACACCTGATATCTTACCATTTGGATTGCCGTCCCATCGGACTATGAGAGTGAGTGAATAGTAAGTGCACCTGTGCTTGCCGCACTCACTTGTGTACCCTGTCCTGCACAGGTGACTAGTTTCTGTTATTTGGATAGAAGTGGCAAAGAAAAATATAAGCTTAGAATCCCTTCACAGGTTCGAAGTGGAGAAAAATATCTTTGGATCCACCTGTGGATGTATGTGTAATGGATTCAACTGGATACATCCGTCGGATGTTTTTATAGTTGATACACAATTTGACTATACAAAAAAATTGTATTATGTAATATATTAACACGTGAAGGGAAAACTTTGTACCCCTTTTTAAGCATATTGCGCGCACGGAAGTTATAGCACGGAAGGTATAAGTTATAACCTAAAATTTTTAGTTTGTAAGTTGTGGGTGGTACTTTATATAATTTGTTGTAAAATGTATCTAATGATTAAAAACATGACTTGTCAAGTAAACAACAAGTTGAATATAAATGTTCGAAAATTAAGGATTTTTTAAATTATGTGTAGTTGGTATATTGATTTAGGTTGTCTTTTGTCATAAAATATTTGGTTTTCAGTTATTTACCTATATTACGTCAGTCGACAAAGTAGCTCCACCTCATCATTAATTGTGTACAACAACATAAAAACTACATCATACATAACTCGGTTGCACAAAACGGGACTATAACCATCTTAGTGGAATGAAAAACTAAAGTTCCCGTTGAGCGCCTCCTGATGAGGTTGCGAGCAAGTGACACGAATGGAAGGATCGATTAATTTCTATTTTTACTCATGTTCGTGCTGCGAGCCGCAGCGGTCGAGCTCGCTGAAATGAAACAAAGGACGTCGGACATAGGATCCTAAGCCTGAGAGCGTTTATGTTTCAGAAAAATTTAGGTCATCGATTGTTTTGATATATTTAGAACGGAAATTTAAATCCATTATGACATTATCGATACTTCCTATGTAACGCAGTGTTTTATTGTAATATCCTTAAATTCAATTAAATTTTTTTGCCAGTCCAATTAGTAATATCATAAATATTCATTGATCATAAGTTTCAGTAACTTATTATTTTGAGAAATTCAACGAATTGTTTACAAACACAATTTTAAGCGGGACAAATTTAGCTATATTGACGCAACCAGATATATCTTAATTTTTTCACTTAGCATTTTGTTTTTTCAGCTAAAATGATATTTATCTTAAACGATATCGCCTTTTTCTTAATGAAATGAAACTCTTAACAGTACGACCGACTACATTTCTCTCCTAACGCCGTTTGGCCTCTCAATTTATTTTAAGGATTTTTCTTTGCCAGCATAAACTATAAAAAAATTCTTCTTTCATTTAATTTGCTCTCACTGTTTTTGTTTTAATAAAATGTAAAACTTTATAGGCATGGATGATTAAAAGCAACTAACTTTGCTATCATTTTCTCAAAGATATTTATACCTACTTATTTTTATTTTCTTAACATTGTCTTACACGGACGCCAAGCTCCATAGCAGTTGCTTAAATCACAGAATCTATATAAGAATTTACAACGTTCCTTGAACTACTATGGAGCTTGGCGCCTGTTCAGATTTCAACTGTTATCGGCTAAGCCATCAGCTCCGAACGACGTCTGTACCGAACTTGTCGTTTTTTCACATTCATTCATGTTTTTGGTGTTATATAATTAATTAAAAAAATATATATACACTGTCAGTGCATCGCCCTTTTCTTTTTCTGACTTGGCTGGCACTTGTTAGTACTTTAAGCAGATTATGTATATTACAATTTAAGTTAAAGATCACAATTAAAAAAATGTTTCAGATCATGTGTTGTTTATCGTAGGCCCTACGAGTATTTAAGTTTGCAAAAGCATACTATAACTTTCTGCGTCCTTTTTTAAGTCTACTTTGTGATTAGTGTATTATTTTGTTAGTTAAACTAGGCGCAACAACTTTTTTATTATAATATAATAATTTGTAATCGAGTCAGAAGTTTTCAGCTCAGTGTTGAATATGTCGGATTAAAAATGCAGTCCTTGTTTCAAGCTTGTTTTCTTTAGGTCCACATCGATAAAACAGACAGTTCCGATGTAGATGTAAGCATGTAGGTTTATTTAAATTTATAAAAGATATGACAGCGAAAAAGATATAATATGTTTATTATAGTGAGGCCACATGAGTAAAGAAACTGTACCGTATTCTTTACTCATGTGGTGAAGCTGATAAAAATGTCAGTCATTTTCATACCTTATTAAGTTATTTATAGATATCAAAATACATTATTTAATGCGTCAACAGTTTTGCAAGTACTCATTTTATTTTTTTTAAATTCCCAAGACCGGTTAGGCTGAGCATTCCAGCATTATGTACAAGTTCCGTTGTACGACCGGCTTAGGGATTGTAGGGCTTACATTGTTAGAATGCTGATAATATTGACCATTCAACACTTCACTCGAAATTATTTTCCAAAGTTCGGATATGTTTGAACAGAGATTTTTGTTTCATTTTTAAGAAAATATAATTTTATCAACTTTTAAATCCACTACAATATATAGAATAGCCCGAACTACCACTTGGAGTGTTGGCTGCTCCCCGGGCCGAAGACCTTGCTCGGCGAGAGATCTCCTCTTTTCCTTCCATTGGCCACACATCATTTGTTGATTGGGGTCTGTAATTTTTGGGTTCTATGTCTGCGATTAGAACCACGTTCGTCATTATTTACATACTGTCATGTCCGTGTACATGTCCTAATTTTATAACATTCTCTCTTTGGTAAACAAAAACTTTATATAAAAATGCACACAAAGCAATTTATAAATTTGCAAAAGCTAATTAAAAGTTATACGTATTTTAATACCTTAAAAGACCCGTATTTAATAAGCACAATAGAGATCATGCTGAAGGTTAGTATTTTTATATGTCAAAGTCTTGTAATGTATTTCTATATACCTTTCGCGTAAAGTAAAAACCTATCACGTTTACGTGGTAGGTAGTTATACGTGGTAGAGCCATGCTGCAGCTATATTTGTGGTATAGTTGTAGCACGAATGGGTCGGCTCGACCGGGGAAGGACCACGCTCTCACAGAAAACCAGCGTAAAATAGCAGCTTAACGCTGCTGTGTTTCGTATGGTGAGTGTAGAGAACCGGAGACCCTTTTTACTGGCAAAGAGGCATTCCATCTTAGTCCTCGCGGGTGACAACGCATCTGCATCTTGAGTCTGTATTGAGGATAGATGTAGATGTCTATGGGTCGCAGTGGCCACTTACCATCAGGTGGACTGCGTGCTCGTTTGTCACCCTATACTATAAAAAAAAAAAAAAACGTTTGTTTCTTATCCAATCAATACGTGGCGTTGACGTAATAGAACATTTGTATCAAATGTATATTGTAAATGTGTTATTTCATTAGATTTTCATCTCTTACGAATATTAAAGAAAGGAAATGGAAGAAAATTCAAAAAATTATACATCAGGTTCAAGTCCTGTCTGGTCTATATTTTTTTTTCTGGATAAGTTTGAAGCGCCAAACGCTACGAGCAAACTTAGCCTTTTTGTGTGAGCCACTTTCTACAGTTGTAAAAATGCTAATAGCAATTTAAGAATGTCTACTTTTCACATTACTTTTTAAGATCACAATACATGCAGTCGTCCACATATGTATGAATTATATTAACTATAAGTACTGAATTAAAAAATGTAACAAGTCTTATTATAATATTATAGTAGTGCTAGATCTGTTCAATTCTCTATTCCGTTTTATGCTGGTTGTTTATAAGTTATTATGGGCAGCTCGATTTATATTTCAATATTGACTCAGTGTTCCCTGTTCCGGTGCTTAATTACTGCTCTGACCAGGTGAATTTACTTTTTACTTTTAACCTAGTTACGTTACTGACCGTGGCTCGCTGCCATTGTTTTGTTATTTATACTAGATTTGATTTAGATAGCTTTTGTTTAACTGATTATTCGTAACAAATATTTGAATTTACTTATTCTATTAGAAAAACGGTATTAAATAGGATGATGTAATTGAGGAAATTTAATTTAAAGTGAAACAATTTTTATTCAAAATTAGCCTTTACAAAACATTTCTTGTAAGTCAAGAAAGCTACGCTAACGCTCCAACAAGTCCCTAATGCTTACAACTATACCTACTGTTTTTCTCCCGACAGTTCCATTTTAACCTTAAGTTTTTGCAGTTTAAATTGTAATTTCTAAATCTTGTAAATTGCACAGTAGTGGACTGCCAACCATCCAGATTCTAAGGATGGGATCGCGAATTTTGTCGAGATGAGCGATGTTGAAATTGAGCAGTTGGAATTAGTGCGAACAATTGTTCTGAGCACTCCCCGTGGTAGTTGCGATAGAATACGCAAAGAGATGCAACATCTCTTGGCAACGCCAGTGAGTCAAGCCGATCAGAAAGAACTCGGTCGCCGAAGATTCGAACCGCTCTGCGCTGCTTTGCTCTGAGGATTCCGAAATTCCGATGCTAGCTTAGGCAACTCAACGCTCCCTTGAAATTGTGGAGACACGACAAAGGGGTTCTTTTTAGCGATAAACGAGCAAACTTGTGTCTTCTGGGGATTGAATTGGACTAGATTCGGTGGCCCCCAATCCGAAATTTTTTCAACAAAGACTCGATTTCGGACACAAGTCTATTCCGACACTCGACGATGTGTTCCCGGGAAATATTAGAACGGCAGGTGTATAAGGCATCGCCAGTGCTGTCATCTGCATAACAATGAATGGTTTGTAATATATCGTTGATATGTAGAAGGAACATGGTAGGCGATAGCCCGCAGCCTTTTAATACGTGGTAGAGCCATGCTGCAGCTATATTTCTGGTATAGTTGTAGCACGAATGGGTCGGCTCGACCGGGGAAGGACCACGCTCTCACAGAATACCCGCGTAAAATAGCAGCTTGATGCAGCTGTGTTTCGTATAGTGAGTGTAGAGAACCGGAGACCCTTTTTACTGGAAATGAGGCATTCCAACTTAGTCCTCACGGGTGACAACGCATCTACATTTTGATTCGTAATCGAGGATAAATGTAGATGTCTATGGGCCACAGCCACCACTTACCATCAGGTGGACTGTGTGCTCGTTTGTCACCCTTATCCTATAAAAAAAAGCCTACACCATCATTCACAGGATTGGAGTCGGAGCATGCACCGTCGACTACGACCTTAATGCTCCGATCTGAGATAAAAAGTATCTCAACTACCCCATATCGTCCCGTAGGTGTCGTAAGAGACGACAGAGGAATTTGAAATAGTAAATGGGCAGCTGCATCTTTGTGATAACAAGTCAAATTATAAAAGCCGCGTCAACCCTTATTAGACAATCTATGGTGGAGCCTAATGTTCAGCAGTGGACTTTATAGCTGGATGAAAATGGGTTGTAGTACGACGACGCCATTTTACAGGTTTTAATTAATTTTAATTTTTCTTTGCCGTCACTGGCTGTAAGGTCTTTTCAGATGTCTCTAAAAGTTCTTATTTCAAAATCTATTTTGTATTTAAAATAATTAATCTTAAATAAAGAAAAGGTTAAAACACAATTGACTCTCATATATTTTTATTTGCATTAAAGTTAAACGATAAGTACAGCTGCTATTAACGGACACTGAACCCCACATTTTAACGCATTGTAAATCAGATCTGTACAATTAACATTCATTGGGTTGTTGGAGTGAAGGCGCGAACAAATGGAGTTGGTAAAATTGTGCCAGCGCTTCATAAAAGCAATTTCGTTATTCTTTGATGTACTCGTACTTATATACGTTGATGCTGATGAAATAAGTTAAGAATGTTTTAAATTTTTTTCTAATAATGGTCTTAAACAGTCCTCTCCTGTTGGACATGAACCTCTCTCCCTAAAATGAAATAATTTCGTGCGGGTTTGGAATTTGCAGCCCACAACGCCGCATACAAATGCTTAGCTACTGCGCCACCGAGCTGGTATTGTTTTTTTTTTATAGAATAATGGTGACAAACAAGCGATCCATCAACCAGATGGTATGCTGTGGTCCATAGAAATCTACATATATCCTTGATTACGAATCAAAATGCAGATGCGTTGACCCCTGAGGACTCAAAGTGGATGCCTCGTCTCCAGTAAAAAGGGTCTCCGTTTATCTACACTCACCATTTGAAACACAGCGGCATTAAGCTGCTATTTTATCCTGGTATTCTGTGTGTGGCCTTCCCCGGTATAGCCCACTCATACATAACTGCAGCATAGCTCTACCACTTATAAACTGGCAATATATCGAGCTGCTGAAGTGTTTACTAAGATTACAAATATACAAACGTCTGTTCTAGTACAGAACCGGCATAATTAACTTTGTTTAACAGCAGAATGGTGTAGGACAAGGTAAGTTTATATTTCTGAAATTATTACTAAATATACAACATTCATTCAAGATTTCTACATTATGCCCAATAACCTCATAGGTGTCTCTCATATACAAACAATGCCTGTTGCCTGTGATGACATGTGGAATCGAGACGTGGTCCTTTATTGCTAATCGTATATTAATTAAATAAGTATCCGAAATAGTAGCAGTAAAACAAGACTAACTAGTAACTGACGTAGAGCTATCGAACCGTAAGTTAAAGTAGCATGCGTCGAAGAAAAAGCTTCCGACAGGGAAAAATTGTTCGCTAGTGGCAGCCTCAAACTAAAAAGCACAAGTTGGGTCGTATCTAAAGGTATATACCGACGATATTTATAAATATCTGATTGGGAATGAAGAACGTCGAATAGAGTCGTTTTGTTGAGTACTTTTTATAAGTTATTATGTAATTTATGGTGATAAAGTAATGTAATAAACCCGGGGTTGCACGCGAATCAGGCCCCTCTACTAATCGCATTGCACCCATCACCCTCGAAGGTGGAATGTCGCGGCGGGCGGGTTGTGCGGTAAAGTTACCTACATACACAACGCTATACGCATGTAAAGTAGTACTGACGTTGCGTGTCGAACAGCCAAGACTACCGTTTCATTTAAATTTACGTTATATGATTTCAAATTGTTTTATATCAAAATTACAAACGGATTAACTAAAACGGCGGTATGTTAATCTGAGTGCACCTTGAAGAAATAAAACCAATTTCAAATCCTTGTATTTGGACCATGCCTTTACCAAAGATGGCACGCGCCTCATTTTGCGGGTATCTGCTCTCCACACTTGGAAATCCCCTGTAATAAACCCTTTATAAAATACATCTAACATTGGTGGGCACAGGTAGGCCTTTTATTTCCGATAGGGATTAATATTAGGGAAAAGTACTTCGTGCTGCCTTTATGCAAGTTGGTGGGATTCACGATAAAAAATATTTTACTTATAGGAGTATGCTTGGGTTGTTGAATCTGAATGACAGGATGAGAAATAGTGTGATAAGAGAAAAGTGTGGTTTGCAAGATGACGTAACCAGGATTAAGAAAGGAATGCTTCGGTGGTTTGGTCATGTACGAGTAGAAAGAATGAACGAGGAAAGAGTGACAAAGCAAAGGAGACGGGGATTTCTGGGCCCAATTGTAATAAGTTGAAATATGGTTTAAAAAAAGCGTTATATTTTTCTATTTCAAAATATAAAAATATTTGCCCGATTCACTATCTGGAAGACGAGAAATCTTGAAAATAAGTTTGTCACAAATAAGATAGGAAATCGATTACTTTAATCGATTAATGTGAATGAGTTTTAACAATTAAACATAAAAACAACTTACATCAGATGATTGGTTCAATCAAAGTGAATAGATACATTACACTATATTAACATAGTGTCAACAGTTTGAAAATAAAATATCAACATAGTAAACATAAATCTTATAATCGATTCACGTTTACAGTTCGATTTATTACTTGTGTTTGTCAACTGTATTTTTAATCTGTGCTGATAGTGACATCTCCTGCCTGACTCAACTCAATCTATGATCACTCGTCTTGTATCGTTTAGTACGTGTGTGTTTTAAGTGTTTCCCTTTGTTTTATTGATTTATATTGCTCGACCACTGCTTTCTCTCTACGGACTTCTGATCTTACTTACTTTTACGGCCCTTGCTAACATACCGAACACCGATAATCTTGTTTACTCGTTTGACTTTGGCTCGTTATTGTGGATTCTACGGCCTGGATTTTATCTATTAGATAGTGACTCAATGGATTGCTGTGTGAATTGTGGCATAGCGACTAGTCGCTGTGAAACACTAGGCCCACGATCCTTCCAAAATACGAGGGCTGATCCAAAAGTAATGATAATGAAAATAAAACACGGTAATTAAAGTTAAAATAATAATTTATTTTTCTACATAGTCTCCTAACAAATCAATACATTTAGTCCATCTTTTTTCTAAACCCAGGATTCCCTTTAAAAAAATTCTTTGTCTTGACCCTCCCAAAACGCTTCAATAGCGGCCATTACTTCGCTATCGTCTTCGAATTTCTTGCCTCGGAGGTGTTCCTTGAGCCGAGGAAAGAGGCAGAAATCACTAGGAGCTAGATCTGGCGAATAGGGAGGGTGTTCGAGCAGTTCGAATCCCGTTTCTTGAATGGCAGCCATCGCAACTGCGGCTTTGTGAGCCGGTGCGTTGTCTTGGTGAAACAGCACTCCAGCTCGCAGTTTGCCGCGTCTTTTTTCTTTAATGGCCTCCCGTAATCTTCTTATTTGGTCTGCGTAGTAAGAGCCCGTAATAGTGGCTCCCTTTTCCAAATATTCCACCATAATTATGCCTAGAGCGTCCCAAAAAACAGATGCCATAACCTTTCCCGCCGAACTTGAAACTTTGAATTTCTTTGGCGTCGGTGAGGAGGCTCGCTTCCAAGTCATCGATTGTTGTTTCGTTTCAGGATCAAAATGGTGGATCCAGGTCTAGTCCATAGTCACAAAACGGAACAAAAAATTTTCTTGATCTGCTTGGAACTTTTCGAGATTGACCCTCGAAATATCAACTCGATTTTTCTTTTGCTCGTCGGTTAACATCCTGGGTACCCAACGCGTAGAGACCTTTTTCATATGCAACTCGTTCGCAAGGATTCTTTGAACGCTGCCATATGAGATCTGCCAACACAACATCTTCGACTTTTTTCACGTTGTCTTCAGTGAGGGACGTGGATGGGCGTCCTTCGCGATGTTCATCTTCAGTGGATGTTCTGCCCAGTTTAAACTCCTTGGCCCAGCGTGCAACTGTAGAATATGGAGGAGCAGAGTCCCCCAATGTGTCCACTAAGTCACTGTGTATGTCTTTTGAAGACATTTTTTTCAAACAGAGGTACTTGGTGGCAGCTCTAATTTCGTTTTTTTCCATGTTGATGTTATCTCTTTGACAGTTCGTATTCAAATGAATGTATCTCCCGGAAATCGTGATCTATTAATATGATTTTTTTAGGCTGACGTAGTGAGTATATAAGCAAGCAAAAAAATTTTTTTTTTGGTTTTTATGCGGACCTGAAGTAACCGATTATCATTACTTTTGGATCACCCCTCGTAGCAATCGCACTTCAAAAATCAGCTGTTTAGTGTAGGTTTTTGCCAATTTGTTGCATAACCTCACTTTTACTAAATCTCTTATAGTTCTGCTCTCAGATTACTAAAGTCTACAGAATTTTCAGTGATGTATTGATAATATATAAGTTATTAATTGACACCATTTTCATCTTTTTACAATCTGGGCCCAAGATTATATGAAAGCGTATCAGTCTCCTTTATGTCGCGGAAGTTAACGGCAGGGTCGGGAAGGGACGCCCTAGACGAAGGTTTATCGACCAAATCGGCGATACATTGAAAATGGGCCAGATTAGGAATATCCTTAAGCGACGAGCGTGTATGCATAGATATACGGATGTAAAGGAGACGAGAGAGGTGTGTCAGGATCGCGCCGGAAGTCCGTAGTTTCTGCCTACCCTTCTGTGTGACAGGCGTGAGTGTTTTTGTTTACTTATTACTAAAAATCTAGCATGTACCTACTGGAAATATTTTGCACATACAGATTTCCGCATTCTTTTTCCTTTACCGATGAGCACATGTACACAAACATCAAATCAGCACTTAAATTGCAAATAAAATTAAGGCGAGCGCTTATGCTCTGAGCTATAATTATGACACAGTAATAACGTGACCGTGCCGTATTCATGTTATTACCGCGCCGCTTGCCGTGTTGTGGCGACGTAAGGGTAGGGTTACCATATCTCAGGATTTGTCCTGAGATTTCAGGATTTTTAGACTCTTCTCAGGATTGCGGCCGGATTTTGCAAATTTCATGAAATCTCAGGATTTTTAGAACTTTCAATATGCTTCATTTTAAACATCTCTTTAATAAAAAGTTAAAAAAACTAAAAATAATTTTCCTTTGGTAATAATTCCACAATTAAAATCAAAACTTATTTATCCAAGTAGGTACTTAAACAGTTTTATCATACTTAATATGTGAAGATACCTTTTTAAGTAAGGTTTTCTTCTCAAACTGTAATAAAATCTCAGGATTTTTAAATGGAAGTCAGGCCACTTCTCCGGACTTTTAATTTTTTCATCTGGTAACCCTACGTAAGGGAATCCAGCACATAATATCATAGGCTTACTGGAACTAAAGGGATTCAGGAAGTATCTAACAACTCAATAATAATTCCCCCCCCCCTCCCCGCCAACTTGAGGCATTTTATAGGGAGGCCTGTGTTCGGCTGTGGACTTGTGACATGACATTACGAAATGTCGAAAACTTAGTAAACAATATGTACTATACTCGTATTCAATATAAGAAATACTATTGTCTCGAATTTAGCTTACCGGGTTTTAAATATTCTTAAATCCTGTAAGCACGTTAATTTTGATCGATACCCTCGCGCGACGGTTACTTGTAATTTGTAAGGCTTCCTTATAAAACGAAAATAACGCCTTCAAAGAAAAAAGGTTTCCCTGACCAATAAGGCAGAAAGTGTAGCAAGAGTCAGGCGGGAGCAGTGCGTATCGCGTTACGTTGTTGTGCCCAACTGTTGAACGAATGCGAGCGACGGACAATACGAGCGGAAACATTACATGGTAGCTAGCTGCCTGTGTAAAACAAAACTGCTTCCTTTATAAATTATTACATAATTATAATGTTTCACATTATTACGTTTGTTTTTAATGTTATTGCTAGTGGAATGATGTGGGATAAGATTCCTACAAAATTGTGGTGTTTGTTTGGATGTGATTCTAATTTTTCTATTTTTTTTAAATACTAGTAATGTTATTAAACATTACTAATATTCCCTTTAACCACTTCTGGTAAGCTTAAAATGCTTGTGTTAGAAGTGGTTCACGACAGTAGTCGAATGGCTGGTTCGAACCCACGACCTTTCGAGTTCGCGGTCCGCGCCCTGCCATTAGGCTACTGACGCTTCATTATGTTTTTCTAAACCATATAAACTAGTGCCCGATTACAAATGGAAATCTTACCAAAATCCAAATGTCATTAGGCATTATATTCATCATCCAAAGTATTACAATTAATATAAAATATGCCATGTAGCTGTTTTGGATGGCATCAATCATCAAAGATTCCACTTTTGCGCAGTCGCAGAATCTGCTTCACCTGGGATAATATTCACAACGCTGCTGGTATTAACTCGCACCCGACTCTTTATTGAAGCAATTCTTTTTCATATCTTTGATTTGGTTACCAAGAAAATCCGTACTCGATTCGGCGTTGCATTTGCGAGACACCTTTATTACCATCATAATAATTTACAAATCTTTCAGTATTATTAAACGTTTCACCATTCCTGTTAGCACTTTCGTATTTTACGAATATTTATACAATGTGCCAATCAGTTAGCTTATTACTCCACTTTGTTGACAATATCCAAGTCGTTACAGTGATCACTTGTAATGCAATTTGACTTTTCTAGAAAATACTCTATATTATGTAACAATAAATTATAACAATATTATTTTCGAGGCTTTGACTGCCTCATTAGTTTAGTGGCCGTTTTACGACTTATGATCGTCTTAACGCGTTTGCTGATCATGGGTTCGAATCTCGGGATGGTCCAAATTCAGTTATTAAGTTTTTTTTTAATTCTCAGTAGCAACCCGGAGTCAGGAAGTTGGCGGTGTCTCAACCCGTGCATCGGAAAGCACTCTCCGGTCGTGTCGGTTTACCGTCCCATCGGGCTATGAGAGTGAGGGAATAGAGAGTGCACCTGTGCTTGCGCTTACACTCGGACACTATTATCCTGTTCTAGCACAGATGGCCAGTCTCCGTTGAGAATGAAAATAAACCTAAAAGACATTATTATTTTTAAGACCATTGAATTTTACGCACCGTTCATGTATTCTTATTAAGGTCCTCAGAGATCAGGAGGCCATCAGAAGCACACGATAACGGCTATATAATTGATATTATTTACAATATTGCCGTCAATTGAAAAGCACATACCAGCTCTGCTGAGTCCATCGATCAATTTATTTACTGGCAACATGAATAAAGATAGATATCCGTATCTTGGCCTGGATAATTTCTTATATATCCGCCCGCTCATCTAACAAATTAGTAATTTTTATATTTTTGAATCTACACATTTTTTTTTAAAACGGAACATGAAATAAGCAATGAAATTCCACCGTGTGACAAGCATCGCAAGTATATACATTTGAGATATTGATTGTTAATATTGACAAAACTGTAATTTGTAGTTTTAAAGAATTAAATAGTGTTATAACTGTTATTTTTAAAAAGTCCTATCTGATGGCTCCTTCCACTTGGATCCACAATCATAATCCACGGGTGGAACCAATGATACCACCCATTGATACCACAATGAGAAAAGTTGATGATACCACAACTTCTTATAAAAATGTGTTTGTTCGTATTTTATGCACTACCATACCTTTGATAGGATTGCAGTAAAACTTTGTCAACTTATTGCTGGCACTTGTGCCAACTTGTGCGAAAGTTATATATGCATAGTACAATTAACTCACGGTAGGTGGCGCGCGTATCGTACTGACAAATTTATTTGAAAGTAATATAACATTCAACTTCAATGAGGCCCCTTTTTGTAGTTAATTAAATCTTAAATCTAAAAATGATGAGATTTAAGATAAGACCAAATATTTTATTATTTTTATTTTATTTTTCAAAAACAAAATCCAAGTATTTCGAATAAAATAGCCCCGATTACTCCTTACATTGCTCTCTATCTGTTCGTGAAATTTCATTACAATTGGTTTAATAAAGGCGTTCCGAAGATTAGCCCGAACGGACAGACAGACAGACTGACAAAAATTAAGAAAAAAGGTTATGCTTGCCTTGCCTTAATGGCATGCAACTCACTCCCTCAGCTCCATTATAAGAGTGTTATTTATATATGATAGACAAACACTTCAATTTCATTTATATGTATAATAAGATTAAGTAATAATTTTGTCTTCATCCGGTTCTTGATCAAAAGCAGGTTTTTTGAAACCTAATGTTATATAATATAAACCGCCGACATATACATTAAATTTAGATTTTACGTGTACATTCTAGACTAGTAAGTATTTAAAACATACATAATTATCTATTAATATAGAACGTTCAAATTCTTTATCAAGCCGTAAAAGTCCACAGCTGGGTCGCCTGTTGTTGCTGTTTGTGTGCCACTATCTATCGGAAGCCAGCCTTTTCTGATAATTCCCATAGTCGGCTCTTACGACACCCACCATGGAACGAAATAGTGTAATGGATTCTCATAAGCCGCCGCCATATGGCAAAAAATTTCGAAAAATAGTTGTGTTCGTTCGATATTGTTTATTTTTATATTGTTTTTACTATAATATCTTTAAATCTTCATAATAATAACATGTGTATGTGTCTATCTAAATAACAAAGCAACAAGTTCTCATCATAATTCGAACTTGACTTGACGCGAAGGTTTCTCGGAAAATAAAAAAAATACCTTTCGAGACTCCTACCTTAGTAGTTCGTATGTTACTGGTCTAGCATCGGCTGAACGTGCCTTCGCCGTGAGTCACGTAACGGAAACGCTACGTAAGTCGAAATTAATGCCTCCGTTTGATGCATCCATGTTTAAAACACCATTTCTGATTATCGAATAGCCTCTAAGCGGTGACGAATGCGATGTCTTTCACTAGGGTAAAGATATAACGTATTTATTACATAATAAATGATAAATGATTGTTTTAATGCTATATAATAAGACACTGCGATTGGGCGTAATAATAATAAATAGGTAAATTCTTTTAACTTATTCTTTTAATTCCCGATAAAAACAAGGGGTGTTATATGTTTGTAGTGTATATCTGTGTATCTGTCTGTGGCATCATAACTCCTGAACGGATGAGCCGATTTTAATTTAGTTTTTGTCGTTTGAATGGTGTCTTAATCGAGAGCGTTCGTAGCTGTTTCAAGAAAATCTACTCAGCCGTTTGAAGATAAGCTTTTTTTGTTTCGGGATTTTTATATAATTTTTAATTTTAGTTAATTAAATCAGTTGCTAAATAGTTGTTGATAACCGCTATTCTGGAGTTAAATTATATTCCAAAAGTACACCTTCATGCAATAAAATGCTTGTTATACGATAATGCATAAACCTAACAGTAAGAAATGCAGAACTCTTGTTGCACTTTTATTATGGAAATACACCTAGTTATTCAATTTACATATTAGCCCATTAATAAGTACTGATTTTAGATTAGTACTGAAAAATAAATGCAGTATGAAAAGAAATTAAAAGAGTTCTAGACTGCTTAAAATAGTTTTTATGTATAAATTTAAAACTATTATGTATTTAGTATTAAGTAATAAATATTTATTTAGCCTATGTTTAGCAGTGGACTTGTGAAGGCCAGTAATGATGATAATATATTTAGTTAACATTAATTCAGTCAGAATTAAAAAAAACAACCAGACTGATTTAGCCTCAGAGTATAAATTAGCAAGCTATGTTTATAAATACTATAAAGATTTAGCTTACAGTGCATAATTTTTCATAAAACTCATATTTAATAGAATCGAACTAGTTTGATACATGTTTATAATTATTAATCGAATAATACAATTATTTATTATCATCATTATCACCATCGTGATATCACCTCCACCAAAAAATGCCACAAAGCACGGTCCTTAGCTACCTGCATCCATCGACGTAATTATTTATAATAATACTTTATTCCCTGTGTGGTGACGCCATAAAAGAACTAGGAGTAAAGGAATGTGTTGGTTTTTGATTGATGGTGGGATAATAAATAACTGCTATACTCGGGTTATAAGTCTGTATTGTATAATTTAAATATTTTTTCTGTATTTATAGTTGTGAGCATGTTATTGTGGGCAATACCTTAAGTCCGGCAATTGCAATATTTCATCGCCTAAATTGAAGTCAAGTGCAATTTGAATTCGATTTCAATGAACTTAAATTAAAATCCTTCAATTGTAACCACAAGTCATACGGGCGGGCACACACACACACAAGCTCTACTGCCTATAATAGACATATTTACGAAGTGCGAATACACTACACTCGCATACGTGCGTCGCATATCCTTATTATATAGGTATTACTAGCTTTTCGCCCGCGGTGTTACCCGCGTCCACGATATAGCGTCCAGGCAGTCATGACACTTATTTTAAGATCGCATAATACGAAGAGCTCCTGCTATCGTATGGAAACTTTTATCTCCCCTATTTTATTAAATACGTGTTGTTACTAAGTTTCTAATCATATAGAAGTGTTGTCAAAGATATGATTAAAACATGGCAGAGATTCAAATAATATTCCATCTTTAATTTTACCCCTTTAAGAGTAAAATTGTTAAAAATACTGAAACACGTGTTTGTTTGTTTTTAATCTCAAGCCTAAATTCAAATTTTTTTCGATACAGATTTTAAGGGTGAATAGAGGCAGTATTTGTAAAGTTAGAAAGTATGCAATATCCATAACTACCGTAATTTCGTTTTAAGTGTCCATGCAAGTTATAACCATTTTTTCCCATGCAAACATTATACCTTTATATTAACAATTTATGGTTAATTTATTTCATTATTTTAATCCAAAACTAATTATTCCAATTTTCAAGACTACAAAAATCATTTAATAATTTTTCACCATACTAATATGATGAAATCGTAAAAAGAAAATGTCACACCTTATACTGTAACACTTTGTTTCATCTTCTGAGGGTTTGAATTTTTCAAAATCCTATCTTCGTTAATGCCTACGTAATAAAAGGAAGCTATATGGTCACAATTCCATGCTTCTACGTCCAGCGGTTTAAGTTGTGTGTCCTATCAAAATTTTTCATATACAACTTGCACCCTCGTTTTAAAACCGAGTAGATTTTGAAAAATTTTAAAATATTCTAATTTTATTATCTTAATTCCATAGAGTATATATGCATGCATCAGTATGCATCTATTTTTAAATAATAAAAAAGCATTAAGTAATTTTTCTCGATACAAATTTGAACACACTCTGCCTCTATAAGGGGTTGTTTTTAAAAATCGTTAAATCCGAATATATATATATATATAATTAATATTGTAAAATAAAGAGTTTAATACAAACCGTATAACCCTGTTTACCCTCTTAGGGGTAAAATTTTTCAAAATCCTTCCTAGGTGATGCCTACGTTTAGAAGGCAGCTGCTGTCCAAATTTCAGATTTCCGCGTCTACCAATTTGGGCTGTGCGTTGATCTTTTGTTATGTTATGATTATTGCTTACTTTCGTTAGATTAAAAAATTGTTAATATCAAACAATTATAGATTTTAAACTTCGGGTCTTTTAGCTCCGATTAAATTCATATACATACTAGCAATCTGTGTCCCAGTGACTCCTGGGTCCAATTGTGAATCTAAACCATCCAGGGATCCACTCCAACACACAAAAAAAAAATCATCAAAATTGTTTCAGCCATTTTTGAACTTTTGCGAGACTAACGTACGGCAATATATTTTTTATATAGAGAGATGATTAAATCAAAACACAAACAGGTACAAAGTAAACAACTACACAATGTATTTATTATGCCAGAAGTTAAGTTTAAATCTTTAATGACAATTACTTAATTTTAAGCTTTAAGCGACGTGTAATGAAAACTTAAACGAGTCATAATTTTAAACATTTATCAGCAAGCATCTGCGTACCAGGACAGTATAAATTAAATAAAGTTGGAAAAGCGATTGCGGTAAAAACTCCAGCGAACTGCTATCATTAAAACGAAAAAATGTAAATACTCTAATCCTATTTAGAATTTACTCATAAAATGGTATTATTAGGGTTAAAGTGATATACACCAGATAAAACATTAAACAATAAACTTCTCAATTTTATTTTGTTACCTATTTATACTCACGCTTTTTTATATTGGTACGCACACACACGCGAACACACACACGCGAACACACACACGCACACACTGACACACACAAACACACACACACACACACACACACACGCGCGCGCGCGCGCGCACACGCACACACAAACACACACATAGAGAGGGAGAGAGAGAGACATTGACAGAGCGCGGCTTAGTTACAGAAGGACTCCTTCTGATGGAGGTCAACTGTAGGTGGTCAACTCTTGTAATTATTTAACAAAGTAAACATTATATTT
The DNA here is from genome assembly GCA_963668995.1 of Parnassius mnemosyne. Lineage (NCBI taxonomy): Eukaryota > Metazoa > Arthropoda > Insecta > Lepidoptera > Papilionidae > Parnassius > Parnassius mnemosyne. The sequence continues at coordinate 28,591,648 of CAVLGL010000035.1, read as the reverse complement.
TATATAAACAAACTGGCGTTTTATTAAGCGTTGGGCAATGTAGCTGAATACTTCTTTTTGCATAGGTTGAAAGAAATCGGTACGTTGATAAGTTTTAAACACGTTAGAAGGATTACTAACTTAGATTTAAAATTATTTTTAGAATGGCATAGGTTACTACAATTATATTGCAATTAAAGACTCGTATTAAAATTGCAGTAGTAACCTATACCTACATGAATCTAAAGAGTAATAGCTGTGAAGGAATTTTTTTTGCTTTTTGACACAATTTTTTTTTTACTTTCACTTAGAGTAAAAGTGGAGGGAATCTTTCTCTCTATGAACAAAACGTTAAATTTCTTCGTAGTCGTCGAAAAAGAGCCTAATAAACGGTCAATTGAAGGTTCACTTAGTACCACTTAGAAAGGCTACAACTACAGCTCGAATGGCAGACAGAGATTTTAGCAGTCCGATAGCCGCCGCACGATATTATTTGAATGCCATGCACACACGTAATCACGCGACTTAACCGGCAGACTGCACGACTGATGAAAAGGGGCTTTTTAATTTTTTTTGTTGATGACATTACATAATAGAATAAAACTAATTTTACGGATTTTATCGCTTTTAATTTTAACTTTTTTAATTCCCGACGCCTCAGGCACTTTACACCACCCATGGTCACAAGAGGGACTGATGTGTTTAACGTCCTGATGTCATAGTTAACGAAGCTTGTCTTCTAAATCCAAGCTTCTAAGTTATTACAGTAAAACGAAGCTCCAATTTATATTACATATTTTGATACTTCCAAACTCACTTATCAAAACCTATGGGTTACCTACATTCCAGGACGCAGGAAGAAAGGTCTCCAAGCATAGGCGAAGGAAAAATCCAAAAATCGTCGTCGATTTGTAGTTATCTCATAAAAATATTATATGGCTCTTACGACCCTCTGCAGCGAAACAAAAATAGTTTCTAAACCAGTCACAATACCCCATTGCAAAATCCCAAAGGTCATCAATTATGGAAGTATTACACAGTTTAAGCTGCAGAGCTTAGTCTGCTTGCTAGTTTAGATGTATGAGGACCTCACTCAAGTTTTGCGTTTAAAGTAATACCAAGTAAATAGTGGAATCTACAAGGGTTAGTTCTTTCCCATTTAAAATGACATTGATTTTAAATATTTGATGTTAATTTTATTCGTGTTTAAATGTAGTTCTTTAAACTTAAAATAATTTACTCGAATTTGATATAATATTTATAATTAAGTTTATACGGAACCCTCGGAGCGCGAAGGCCGTAAATTTGATAGTGTACGCGAACAAACCAAGTTCTAGTCCCGTCGTCAAACATGAAATTGTTGATTGCGATTTTAAACACAGATTTACCACGCGCCGGGAGAAGTAAAACTTACGTAGTAACATTATTTAATCTGTGGTAAAACGTCGTAGCAAAACCAAGCGCTACTCCACATGCCTGTGTTCGCACATTTGCTTTATTTGTTTGAAAGCGATAAAGTGTAAAAGAACTTTTTATTAAGTTAATTTGCACGAATAATACAATTAACACAATAATCACATTTCCTGTTATATTATAATTTATAAATATATATAATATATTAGGAAGCAGCGGATCTTTCCTCTTCCACCCTTTTCAGATATGAGAGGAAGAGTTACTATGACCAGAAACGTGTGTAGGCAGTTACTATACTTATAATATCTACACTAAATGTGTCCGATCTACCCAGAGTGAGCTTACATTACCAAAAATAAATATTCAAAAACTGAAGGTGACCATGGGTGCTGTTAAAAAGTTAAATGAAACGTGATAAAATTCGTAAAAATTAGTTTCATTTAATGTGTAGTCGTCGCATAAATATAAGAAATCATTGTGTTTTTATTATTTTACGCAAAATTTCTTAGTATTAGATATTACGTTTGGCGTTTGGTATAGAAATATTACTAAAAATATTTTACGGAAACAGATAAAAATACATGGAGTTTGGGTTATGTAATTATGTATTAACCGGTTCAGTGCGGGTGACACGCCAGGCTTGCCATCGATTACTTTTGTGTGTGGCGTATGACACGCGAGTCGTGTCTTTTTTTTTAAATCGTTATAACTCGCTCAAATTGCTTTTTTGGAAAATTTATCCACAACAAAATATTCATTATTTTGCGAGTAGTTCATGCATGCAGCGTCGTTTCCGGATATTTTGAAAATTTGAAATTTTTAGGGGTTGACAACCTTTTTTTAACGTGTACATGGTACTATTTTTACTTTGTGGGTTTTAAATCATGTTATGGAAAAATTGGCTAATAAGTAACAAATAATAGCACTCATTGCGATCGCTCACAAACTCAAGTTGTAAATAAATTTCTGGAAAACAAGTCTCCTGTTAAAAAAAAACAATGCGTTTGTCTTATTGTTTAATTTTGCTTAAAATGCTTGAACTGCCGTCTTATTACTATCATATAGCCGAATAGACCTACGAAGTACCATGTGCTCTTGTGATATGGTATAAGGTTTATTTTTGCTTGAAACAGTTCGAAACCGTTCATGCATAAAAAAAGTTCGCTAATAAATAGTCTTTTGTCAATCTGCCGCCGTATAACGCCGGCGTTTTTTTCCTTTTGAAAACACTTATTTTTCTATTCTTACTAATTAGACGTTTTCAGATCGACTTTACATTTGTATAACATTAAATAATAACATTTGTAAATATCAATGAATGATATACCTTATTTTTTTTCGAATTAAGGACGCGTTTACAAAATTGATAGGTATAGAATCGAACTATTACATTGACACTGGTCACACACACAAGTGTACGCACGGTTAGCTGCGGGAATCGCAATCAAGTATAAACATTTTGATTGTTTTTTTTTTCATATTTCTTATTACCTACAAAAATATACTTAGATACGAAATATAAATGGCTGCTCCAGAGACAGCTAGGTACTAGAAGCCATCTACAGGGAGTGAGATGTTGGCTGTGGACTTAGAGCTGGTTTTGTTAGTTATGATAACTTCAGCTCCGAACTTGGTGAAGTGACTTGAAGGTATACTTGGGTGACTGCTACTGGAAGTCCTGGACGAGTAGTACCATGTGTGCCGAGTTTGAGCTCATTATGTTAGTTATGATGAGACTTTACCTCCGGACTTGACAGAATGACCTGATGGTGTACGTTGGTGACTACTACTGTAACTCCTGGACGAGTAGAACTAGGTGTGCCGAGTTTGGGCTCGTTTTGTTAGTTATGACGAGATCTTACCTCCGGAATTGATGAGAGACCTGATGGTGTACTTCAGTGACTGCTACTGGAACTCCTGGACGAGTAGAACTACGTGTGCCGTGTTTGGGCTCGTTTTGTTAGTTATAACGAGACCTTACCTCCGGACTTGATGGAGAGACCTGATGGTGTACTTCAGTGACTACTACTGGAACTCCTGGACGAGTAGAACTAGGTGTGCCGAGTTTGGGCTCATTTTGTTAGTTATGACGAAACCTTACCTCCGGACTTGATGGAGAGACCTGATGGTGTAATTTAGTGACTACTACTGGAACTCCTAGACGAGTAGAACTAGGTATGCCAAGTTTGGACTCGTTTTGTTAGTTACGACGAGACCTTACCTCCGGACTTGATAGAATGACCTGATGGTGTACGTTGGTGACTACTACTGCAACTCCTGGACGAGTAAAACTAGGTATGCGTAGTTTGGGCTCGTTTTGTTAGTTACGATGAGACCTTACCTCCGGATTTGAAGGAATGACCTGAAGGTGTACTTCGGTAACTGCTAGTGGAACTCCTGGACGAGTAGAACTAGGTATGCCAAGTTTGGGCTCGTTTTGTTAGTTACGACGAGACTTTACCTCCGGACTTGATAGAATGCCCTGATGGTGTACGTTGGTGACTACTACTGCAACTCCTGGACGAGTAAAACTAGGTATGCGTAGTTTGGGCTCGTTTTGTTAGTTACGATGAGACCTTACTTCCGGACTTGACAGAATGACCTGATGGTGTACGTTGGTGACTACTACTGCAACTCCTGGACGAGTAGAACTAGGTGTGCCGAGTTTGGGCTAGCTATGTTAGTTACGATGAGACCTTACCTCCGGACTTGAAGGAATGACCTGAAGGTGTACTTCGTTAACTGCTAGTGGAACTCCTGGACGAGTAGAACTAGGTATGCCAAGTTTGGGCTCGTTTTGTTAGTTACGATGAAACCTTACCTCCGGACTTGACAGAATGACCTGATGGTGTATGTTGGTGACTATTACTGCAACTCCTGGACGAGTAAAACTAGGTATGCGTAGTTTGGGCTCGTTTTGTTAGTTACGATGAGACCTTACCTCCGGACTTGACAGAATGACCTGATGGTGTACGTTGGTGATTACTACTGCAACTCCTGGACGAGTAGAACTAGGTGTGCCGAGTTTGGGCTAGTTTTGTTAGTTATGACGAGATCTTACCTCCGGAATTGATGATAGACCTGATGGTGTACTTCAGTGACTACTACTGCAACTCCTGGGCGAGTAGAACTAGATGTGCAGAGTTAGGGCTCATTATGTTAGTTATGATGAAACCTTACCTCCGGACTTGATGGAGAGACCTGATGGTGTTATTTAGTGACTACTACTGGAACTCCTAGACGAGTAGAACTAGATATGCCAAGTTTGGGCTCGTTTTGTTAGTATGGACGGGACCTTACCTCCGGACTTGACAGAATGCCCTGATGGTGTACGTTGGTGACTACTACTGCAACTCCTGGACGAGTAGAACTAGGTGTGCCGAGTTTGTTAGTTATGATGCGCAGTTGCCCTTGAATTTGGTAATACCATTTATATTTTCTCCGACGTGCCTAAACTCGGCACACCCAGTTCTACTCTTCCAGGAGTTACGAAGTACACCATCAGGTCTCTCATTAAGTTCGGAGGTAAGGTATCGTCATAACTAACAAAACGAGCCCAAACACGGCACACCTAGTTCTACTCGTCCAGGAGTTCCAGTAGTAGTAACTGATGTACACCATCAGGTCTCTCCATCAATTCCGGAGGTAAGGTCCCATCATAACTAACTAAACGAGCCCAAACACGGCACACCTAGTTCTACTCGTCCATGAGTTCCAGAAGTTAGTCACTGAAGTACACCATCAGGGCTCTCCATCAAGTGCGGAGGTAAGGTCTCGTCATAACTAACAAAACAAGCCCAAACTCGGCACACCTAGTTCTACTCGTCCAGGTGTCCCAGTGGTAGTCACTGAAGTACACCATCAGGTCCCTCCATCAAGTCCGGAGGTAAGATCTCGTCATAACTAACAAAACGAGCCCAAACACGGCACACCTAGTTCTACTCGTCCAGGAGTTGCAGTAGTAGTCACCAACGTACACCATCAGGTCATTCTGTCAAGTCCGGAGGTAAAGTCTCGTCGTAACTAACAAAACGAGCCCACACTTGGCATACCTAGTTCTACTCGTCCAGGAGTTCCACTAGCAGTTACCGAAGTACACCTTCAGGTCATTCCTTCAAGTCCGGAGGTAAGGTCTCGTCATAACTAACATAATGAGTCCAAACTCGGCACACCTAGTTCAACTCGTCGAGGAGTTCTAGTAGCATTCACCGTATACTTTCAGATCACTCCATAAAGTCCAAGACGAATAGGATTTATATATATTTATATATTATAAATCCCACTTGCTTTTAGCGAAACAAAACATTATAATAAGAATTTGTGATTATAAAAATATTTATATTATGTATGTATTATTTTACTTTGTCAGGTCATGTACCTATGTATCAAATTCGAATATTTTGTGTTTGTACAGCGATCTTTTTCAGCTGCTGCAGGCGATACAGCGACCACCCGCAATAGCGGCCGAGCGCCGACTGTGGTTTCATCGAAATTTATGTACAACAAATCAAAACAGACACTAAAAATAAAATAACCCTTATTGCAATCCATTAGGATTCATCCGTATCAGCAAAATATGCCAAAAAATAAGCATCAGTTTTTATTTTTTTTACGACTATTTGTGACATTTTGATAAAAAGTAATCACCAGCATTTTTTATTGAATATGTCTGCCTACTTACAGTATTTTTAGAAATCTTAATATATGTTGATAATAGAACAAAAAATGTACCGAAATATGAGCCGGTATCGTTAATTTTGTAGTAAATGGCTAGGGAAGATCCTTTTTACAATGTAAAAAACTATTATTTTCAACAAAAAGGTTACCACCATTTGAAGATAAAGAACCATTCTATACGTTGTAGTTATTAGTTATATTTGATTTGGTTTAGTTTTGTCACAAAATGTACCGAAAAACAGCATAATTTGGCCAGATTTGCAAACGCACCCTTAAGGTTCTTCATTGTTTGATATTTACAAATGTTATTATTAGGTGAAAATTTAATTTAATAAAAACCAAGGTTTCCAGGGTGATTTAGCTGTACCTACTTATATAAATGATTTTTTATAACAACAAAAAATAGTACAAAAGGTTTGTAATCTCTTCATAAAAAAAGTCACTTTCTCTCAATTTCAAAGAAAATGCGTAAAAAAACACGTTAGTTACCCACTAAAAACAAGTACCCTTCCATTTGTAACTTATGTTTGATGTCAAATAAACTAAATTAGGTCTAAACAAGTAAAAAAAGCATAAAAAAGAACATTACTTTTACACATGGCGCTTGACACTCCCGGCGTGTCATGAAATATTTGTTATATATACATAACAATTTTAATTTAAATGCTCACTCTTTATTATAATAAAATCTAGACAAATAAATAAAATTGAAGTGTCTGTTTGTAATGTCAAAATAACATTACCAATTTTATCAGTGCCGACTGAGATATGACTGTTTATTCGCATACCGAAAAAAAAGCGCGCGTGATTATCCCCTGATCTATCACGGCTTTTCGGAATGGTTGGAAGGGTAATAGAGCCAATTTAATTATAGGCACTATTGCCATTTTACCGATTTTATCGTTAGGTTTAGCAAATTTTTCACGACCTTAGCAACAAAGAAAAGCAAAATATAACACTAGAAAAAAAAATTTATTCATAATTAATTAACTCTTAATAAATATCAAGAAAAGATTTCCTTAATTGAGGACGCAGGTTTTTAATATCGAATAATAATATCGAGGCCTGCTATGTATTGATATTTAATACAACTATCATCTTAAGCGATACTAATAAACTGATGACCGTAAAGAAAATTTATTTAGTACAAATCATCTTGCAAATAATATGAAATTTTAAGTATTTACTATAAAGAATTTTACAAAGAAGTTCAGTTTTAAATTATAATTGAAGTAAGTACCTATATTTATCCTATATTAAATAAATTATTATATTCAATATTAGTAAAGTTACAGCATATATACGTCCCATTGCTGGGCACAGGCATTCTGAGAGCGTTTTGGGTTTTAGGGCAAGGAAGTGTTCGCCGCTCTGCCCCAATGCGTGTTGGCGGACTTCACATATCTTCGAAATTTTTTTTTATTTCTCTGGCATGCAGGCTTCCTCACAATGTTTTTCTTCACCGCTAAGCACGAGGTAAATCAACACTTTAAATTGCAATTAAAAATTTTATTGGTGCTATGAAATTTACAGTGATCTCTAAGCCCCTGTGCTACTACGGCTTTTTTGCAATATTGCGGTGAATATTGCAAAAGAGGTTATTAAAATAGAGTCGGTGGATGTATAATATATCCACCGACTCAATTTACGTCTTCTGCTGACCCATAATACGAAGCTAGTACTCAATTTATATTATCTTATCGCACTAACAAAGTAGTTTGAACAGCTCATTTTGTTTGCGGTATCTTTGCAAATGTGTGTCATTTTGTATCTTAATAAATAATAAAAATTTCATTTAGATGTTCCAAAGCATTAATTGTTCTAAACGATTGCTCATAATTATTTGCGTTTGCTACAGAAACCGGTTGAAATGCGATTTATATTAACACTTTCAGACATTTAGACATTTACGATTTTCAGACACAATAGCAAGACAATAGCAATGACCTATATATAGTGCACGGGACAGCGAAAGGGTTAACATATAAATCGCATAGAACAAAACTATTTTTTAAAGTGTGAAATATAATTACACTCCATTGAGTGTTTCCTTAAACAGACTTGTTGTAAAATAACAATCTGTCTGTCAAATCTGTCTTTCCAGTTGCAGACTGTAGAGTTCTTATTTTAATTTTGTTTCTTTAAAGAAAACTAAAATGAACTATGCATATAGTTATTTTTATGGCATAGGCTGATAATTTAGCCAGCTCCAGAAAGAGCGTTAAGTTTTCTGATTAGTTCGGTTGTTTTATATTATAAAATATATCGGTTTTTTTTTAAGTGAAGTGATAAACGAACTCACGGTCTACTTGATGGTAAGTGGCAATTGCGGTCCATGAACACTTGCTGCCAAGATCCACCAGAGAAGGCTACAGAGGCATTGTAAATTCCGCGGACTAAGATCGATTGCCTCCTCGCATGTTATTATACTGGCTCTCTAAACCCTGCAAACCAGAACACAATAGTGCAAGCACTGCTATTTGGCGGCAGAAATAAATTATATGCGTTCGATAATCTGTCAAGCCGAGGAGATCACAAAGGAAAAGCGGTTATAATTTTTAAGACATTTAGCGGCTAGTCATTGCAAAGTTTATTTCTGGTATTGGATATTAAAGAACACCTCATTATATTATTATCATCTAGGCACTTATCAAATGAAGCAAATACTTGGTACCTTAATATGAATAAATTGATTACAGATTCACGTTTTATAATCAACCAGTAGGAGTTTGTGTAACAATCGTCATTGTAATCTTTGATGGAAATGAACTGTCACTGTCATCCAGTCACAAACGAAAAAAAATGTGTTTGCTAAAATCATGTGGAAACATGAGTCCAATCTTATATTACTATAATGTAATGCACAAAGGCCTGATTTGATATATGTATTGTGTAAATAAAACTTGTAATAAGGCATTTTTAATAGAATACCCATACTATCAGATTACATTTTTACATTATCGTTATCATCACAGCCCTTCACAAGTTCTCAGCTAACATAAGCCCCTACAAGGAACGGCACAATATATTTTCCCAACGTTGACTTTCGTCATTTCTTATCATGTCGTCACTCCATGGCGTAGGGAACCACGGCATGGAGTGACGACACGATGGCAAACACACTTTAACACGTTTACGTGGTAGAGCCACGCTGCAGCTATATTCTGGCTGTAGCGCGAATCGGTCGGCTCGACCGGGGAAGGACCACGCTCTCACAGAATACCAGCGTAAAATAGCACCTTAATGCTGCTGTGTTTCGTACGGTGAGTGTAGAGAACCTGAGTACTTTTTACTGGAAACGAGGCATTCCTTCTTAGTCCTCAGGGGTGACAACGTATTTTGATTCTTAATCGAGAAGAAAATGAAGATGTCTATGGGCCACAGCATCCACTTACCATCAGGTGGACTGTGTGCTCGTTTATAACCCTTATTCCATAAAAATAACCTAGCTACAATTCGCTTACTTGCCACTCAAAACCCTTCTTCATCAGATGTCGGTTCTTCTTGCTTTATCACCGGCCCATTGTGACTTTAGCTTTCTGATCTGTTGAGCTATATCGGTTAATCTGGCTTTATTGAAGATATTCATATTAAGAATTATATCACACAGGGACTCTTACCGTAGTCCTCTTCATAGCTTCCTGCGTTCTCATAACTTTGCTCAGATCTATATGTCATCACTAGCTTGACGCACTGTTGATACACTTCAGTTTTCAAATTTTGATGAATGCGTGACGTGAAGTTGAAGAGAGAGAGGTGAATCCGTTGACTATCCATTGTGGACCTAGTCGGACAATTCTTCCTAGGTAAATATAATCATCGTCAACATCAAAAGTTCAGTGCTCAAGATAGGTCCCCCCCAAAGATGACTTCATAAGGGGAATATTTGCCATAGTTGCAACGTCTGGGGTTGGATACCGTTATTTTTTATTATTTTAGGTGGTTATTTTCGTTAGTAGCTGTTTCATTTCCCTCTGACGCCTCCTATACCACCCATGATAATAACTGGTAGGAGATCATGAACTTCGAGCTAAGTGTTCCCTACAACTACTGGCATAGTTGTGACATGGACGTTACACATGACATTTGCCTCGTCCATGTTCACCTTAAGACCTATCCGTTGGGAGTCACTATTGAGGTCATTGAGTGTAGTGTAAAAATCCTCCAGCGATACTGCCATAATAACTATATCATCGGCAAACGAAGGTAAATGATATAATCGTCATTGATGTTGTTACGGTATCGTTACCAGAACAGTAGCTAGAAAACGACTTCCATTGCAGCTGTGAAAATTTTCTAGAATATAAAGTCACCTTGTCTGTCTTAATTCTGTGCAGTTTTTTTTTATAGGATATGGGTGACAAATTAGCACACAGTCCAGCTGATGGTAAGTGGTTGCTGCGGCCCATAGACAGCTACATCTATCCTCTATTACAAATCAAAATGTAGATGCGTTGTCACCCGTGAGGACTAAGATAGAATGCCTCATTTCCAGTAAAAAGGGCCTCCGGCCACCTGCACTCACCAAGCGAAACGCAGAGGTAAACCTCTACTTCACGCTGGTATTCTGTGAGGTCGTGGTACCACCCCGGTTCGAGCCGGCCCATCCGTGCGACAGCAAAAGCTGCCGCGTGGCTCTACCACTGTTAAAAGTTTGATCATACGGTTCTGTACTCTGGTAACTATCATAGCCATATTGTACCTTTCCCACTTCTACACTTCGATATACCGATAGTTAATCTTTACATATTAAATGTACATCCCTAACAGTATGTTTTATAATCTTCGTAACACCCTTGAACTAGTTCTCAATGTAAACAATGTTACCGTAAGTATTATCTGGAATTCCATCATCACACGATTTTATATAAAGATAAAAATTATGTGATAAAATGTCTTGATAGATTTTACGATGTCTGATTAAAAAAAGTTCAATTGTGAATTTTTGTAAACCTGCATGATAAGATCCATCCATCCAATCATTACAGCTATGGTTGCCACTCGTACTATAATATATAGTATCGTACTATATTTCAGTCAATTGCACTATATATTATAGAAAAATAATATAGTACGATAAATACTACATTTTTCTCCTAATTCAAATGTCGCTATTTTTTATATTAACTGTGACTGGAAGTCTGGAACAAGTAAGTTTTACTTTACGTTTACGTTACGTTTTTAATGTTAAATGGAAATAAATAAATAATAAATTTAAGTAATTAAAAATTAATTGTTAATTTATTTTAATATGAATCTAAATTGCTCAGATTTCTATAATTATTTTAAAGATTGATGGCCAAAGCGAAGAGCAATAACAAATTTATGTGGAAAAATGCGTAAAGATGAAGAGGAGTCCACTACTGAACATAGGCTTCCCTAACAGAATCCTTCATTCTGCCGTAGTTACTACGCTACGCTACGCTACGCTACGCTTGGCGGGCGGGCAACCGCAGTTTTTTATTTTTAGTTGTTATTAGGAAGACGCAATTGCCCATTTTCTGGTTTGTTTCCCTCTGTCGCCCCTTAAGAAACTAACAGGATATATGGGGCAGTACATTCATGACTATGGCCTTGTATTCATATAGGATCATCAATCTATGCGTGTTGCTTAAGTTTTTATAAACTCAATTATCAGCCGATTTCATAAAAGAAGGTTCTCAGTTCTACTGTATGTGTCTTTTTAACCGACCTCAAAATAAGAGGAGGTTCTCAATTCGAATGTTATTTTTTATGTGTGTTACCTCAGAACTTTTTTATAGGTGGACCGATTTTGATGATTCTTGTGGTCCCATATAAAGTTGATCAAGATCTGACCAATAGTATTTGAGTTATCCTTAATAATGCGTATTTAATTGACTTATTACATATTTAATTTAAAACATATATACCTACAGATTTGTTCGGAACCCTCGGTGCGCGAGTCCGACTCGCACATTGCCGGTTTTTTATATTGAAGTCGGTTGTACAAAATTTTTTATTTTACTACTCGTTTGTATTTATGTTATGGTAGGCGATATCTTTGTCAATTGTGAACAGATTTTAATCATTCCCTTTTATTAAATTATTTATAACTATTATATTTTGACGATATTTAAGTACCTATGTGATATTTTTTACTCCACACAAAAGTGTCAATTTATCAAAAAAAAAAGGTCAATTAGATATTTTATGAAAAGTAAAAGCCGACTTCAAAGAACTTTAACGAATAAAATAATTACCAAACAAGACTGTAGTCAAATGGAAACACATATCTCTTTGATCATACGGAACGAATATCCAAGCTTGTACTTAAAATATATCATCTAGGTCACTAATAACATTTTGTGTGAAAATATCCTGTAAATAAAGCCGCATTAACTATCGTGTTTTTATTAGGACGATAAATCAGTTAGTGTTCCATCTTCAGGCCGATACAAGTAACAAGTGTTGTTGCTAACTAGGCCGGCTGCGCTGCAGTCAATCAATAGCACGTTTAAAGTAAACAAATTACACACGCCTTTCCAATAACGAGACTTCTTCCGAGTCATTAAATATAAAAAAAAACGGTATTTGTTCTAACTATTCCGGACACGTCCGCAGTGCAAATTCACATATGCCCGTTTTAAGCCAGTTCGCAATATTCAGTTACTATTTGTTATTTTGTAGTTTTTAAATATTTTAGACAGTTTGCGATCAACCCAACTTTGATATTCCGTCGGAGTTACTGAATTCTTAATTGCAATTTCCAGCATCTTAGACCCAAGACGTAGCAGTCAAGTACTCTGACATACGGTCCTCATTTTTAATTTAGGTTTAGTCAAAGAGAAACTTTCTGAGGAAACTTGCACGCTCTAAAAGTAAAATTTATCCCGAAAACAGCACAACAAAACACTGGAACAGCGCGGCGAAATATTCCCGCTCCATCCATTATTCTCATATAATGGAAGGAGACTTATTGTGACTGTTTGCTTTTGTAAAACTATTATTGTGATAATTAAAATTAAAAAAAACTACTCTAAAATATTTACTATTTTTCTTATTGACTATTATAGTTATTCTCTTGGCTTACAATAGAGACTATGCACTTCTGAATAGTCAAACGCTATCAAATACTTAGACATTACATTAGCTAAAGTGAAGACGCAAACACAAAGGCGGTCTATCGTATACCCTACCAGCGCCTTGTAATGATTGTGCGATAAGATCAGACGTAAGCTGTGACAATTATACATAACCCGATTCAAAAAACCAAAAATGTTTTGTAAAAATCTGGCATCGACTGCGATTAAAAATCAGAACCAACGACCTAGTAGCAAAGTACTTCGACCATTAAGTCAATAAGTTTTCAAATGTTAAAGAAAAAACTAGACGAAAACAACAAAGTTATACCTATGCGACAAGTTTTCATGGTATTTATCTTAACCAAAATTTACGACACACACGGGAACGATGGGGATGGGGAACGGATTATCTTACGCCATTACCAAATTGACTACGTTATATAACCCCTAAATTATTATTATTATAAGCGCTGGCTTTGAAATTTCATAGTAAGTGTGCGTTCCATCCGCACACCAATGTAATCGTTAATTACATCATTGTAAGTGGTGAATTACCATGTACTTCGATAATGAAAACATCGTAAATAAAAAATTTAAAACATCGTAAACATAAAGTATATGGGTGTCTCTACTAATTGGAAAATGGCCCATTAAAAAAAATTATATAAATACAATAAAAGGCATGAATAAACGAAATATGTGTTTACAAGAAGCTCACGCATTATTCCCTTTATTTTGAGAGTTATGGCCAATTTTATGAAAAACCACGACAGGGGACTGTTATGTAATCCAGGGGAATGTTTATATGAAAAAAAAAATACATCTCCATCGAATATAAGCAATTAAAGTCTTTGTTTTTTTTAAATTATTTTTACAATATTTGTACGAACGAATAAATCAACAAAAACTGAACAAATAAACCAATTTTCTTAGTTCTATAGAACACTTGTATTAAAATTTTCAAAATCAAATCCTCTTCTTAATTGAAGTAATACCTCATCAGTCTATGGACTTACAAAAATAATACTATAACAAAACAACATTACGTTAATATCTAATCTCACGATTAACATTTTGACTTGACGTTAGAAATATTTAACTTTTAATAATACCTAATTATAAATATTATTAGCAGCTTAAAACAAAATCTATCTGACTATTGCACTTTAAGTTATTTCTCAAACGCATCATTATAACATTGGCAGCGCAAAGCGGTGATTCCAATAGACATGGTGATATCTTACCCTTAACTTGATGTATTTTGAGGGTATCACTGAAAGTTTTGAGTTTTGAGGTATCTTTTTGAATATCGTCAGTCATTTCTTGAATGGTCTCATTGTCAACCGTAAACATTGTGATTCATGGATATCTTTGTTCTATAAAAGATTCCAAACTATCAATCAATCAATGTCACCTCCTGCAGCAACGACATCATCTGCAGTTCTCTTACAAGTAGCGCCAAATCCATCAGTAACATTCTTACCGTGACCACTTTCTGAGAAGTTCCAGAAAAACTTTTCTAACTACCTGGTCCCGAGACCTCTACATCCCTTAGTGTCAATATAAAAATATATAAAACATAGTTTCGTTTCGTTATTGCGAAATGAATACTGCGAAATGAATGAATACTTATGAAATGAATGCAGGTTATCATAATGATTTCAATAAATCAAAAACTAAATGCAGATTATGTATGGTAGTAAAGATTTAAAAATTGACTTAAAGTGTACCCATACAGCAGCTGGTGAGTGTGCGGTGTTTTGAGAAACAGTACATTTAAGACTTTCTGATTGAGTACCTTTGATGTAAACTACGACAGTGTAAAAACTAAGCTGTAGTCTAGACCCACCAAAATGATGCGCCTAAATCTCTTCACTGTAATGCATTGTATGTATGTATCAGTTATGCATTTTCCGGCAATCTCAAAAGAGCCGAAGTATCTGTGGCTGAACACTGAATCAGGCTTATTTTCTCTAACAAAAGTATTTGTGACTTCTTGGCAAAAATTTTCTTTATACGATGGGTAGCATAATGATCTCCAATATTTTTTCAGCCTTGTGCCCACGACAACTCATGTCCTTAACTAATTTTGTAGTGCCTTTTTCTTTCTTCATCTAATATTACCGACGTTGCGTTTCCTTCATTTTTTCTCATTTATTTTTAAATCGTATTGTTAAAACTTTCAGCTTTACGTTTTTTGTTCTAATATTTTTCTCTTGTTTTGCGTGGCTTCTTTTTAGGTGGTATTATGGGGTATTATCTGCAGTAAAGACAATGTTTCGAATGATAATGTTCAATGCTACGCAATATGGTAGGTTAGAATAGACAATACCTAAAAGAAACAGTCCCCTGTGGCATTGAACAGTCCCAGGTGTTAAAAAATGGCAGAGGACTGTGCTCAAGGGACTGGTATTGTTACATAGAAAGTTCCCTAGCATAAAATAGTTTTCAATATATTCAAATTCAAAAGGCAGACATGATAACATACTCGCTAAGTAATTGTTTTAGAAAATATATATTAAAATTTCATCAGTTAAACTATAAAAATTGCTTACTAGTGGACTGTTTCAACTAGCGGCTCAGACAGGTGGTGCACTTACAAACGCAGTGGTGAAAGTGCACAAAATGGCGTTAGCCTGCTTAGCTCTGCAACCGAACTAACTTCACATCCATTGCTTACCAATTTTCAAATTGTGACAGGGGACTGTTCCAAAAAGTTAAGGACACCATTTGGTTACTTTTTTTTTTAAATTAATATGTTATTTTAAAAATATGATTGTGTTTTTATAGATGCTTACTGTGTATCCTAGTATTATTTATTTATTTTTATTCCGGAAATAATTTTACTGCAAATTAATATTTTTTAATTAAGACTTGTAATTTTCGAAATAGGATACGACAGGGGACTGTATATTGAGGTGTTTTAAGTGTATTTAATTGCATATTCTAATATTATATTACTCTTTGGGGCTATGGCGTTTCAAGAATAGCTAATATACTGTCGTTGTTAATTCATTAAACACAGCAATAATAAGATCTATTTAAAAATTGGGACAGTGATTTTCCAATTACTAGAGAAATGCCCATTTAACATGTAAAATGCAGTCCAGCCGCTCTTCGATACCTGGATGCATCGACCACCAGAAAGATTCGCCTACAGACTTACACAGTTATTGACCAGGCACGGGAGCTTCGGGAATTATTTGTCTAAAATCAGATGCGTAGTGACGGAAAACTGCTTTCACTGCGGTGAGCAGCACTATGACTGCGCATCCCATGCGCTCGTAGTAAGTAGCATGAGAATGGGAGCGGACGATACTTATGAGCCGAATCGCACAGAATCTCTCTGCTAGCAAATGTGTGTGTGAATCTTTTATGGTCCAGAAGAAGGCTGCTGAGCGGTGTCGGGAGATGACAGATCCCGCTCGGAGATGACTTCGCCAAAGCGTTTGTCACTGCCCTCCCCTTGAAGATGGTGTTCCACGACCACAAACGGGACTTCTCGGGTTGCGGACACTCAGATCCCGCACCTCTGGCAATGTAACCCCTGAAGAGGACACTGACTCGTATGTGGCCTACAAAAAACATGATAGAACTGTGACGGTGCTGGGGGTAGCAACTACTGCCCCCGGGACGTCGGTGCACGTCTCACATTAGAGCAAAGTGAGAGAAGAACCCCGGTTACGTTCCAAACGGAGAGTCCGAGACCCCTCATATACGCTGATGGTTACCACTGTGTGGATTTAGCTGGTGGGAGTCCGGCATAAACTTTCCTTTGCCCTCGGTGCTGAAGCTATCCACGAGAATTTCTCCACGATAAAAAACTCGATAGGCCACAGTATATGCTTAACATTTGGTGGATTGTGTGCTAGTTTGTTACCCTTACTTCTCCAAGAAAAGTAAAATGAAGTTATAAAAATCAATGCCATAACATCATCTGATAATGACGGCGTCCGTTTTTCTCCTAGAGCTATCCGCATTGATATAACCGTAGTTTATCAACATTAATTCACATACAAACACAAGATCCCATCGCGTAAAGGCCTCAGAAAGGGTTAAATCTGTTAAGTCTCATGAAATCTCCGTAATATGTCACAATAAACATCTTATAAATGAAAGCTTTCGTACAAAGATAAAGAACTATTTAACAGTCCTAAACTAAATCCGGTATAGTTTTACAAAATAGCAATAACGCCGCTCTAAGAATCAAGGTGTTGACTATTTTGTATTTGTTATAACTACACCTACAATTGAAAATTGAAATAAAGAATATACAATTTAATAAGGGCTTACTGCCGATTGAAATATAGATATGTATATATGAGCAAGTGACTCGGTGCTCAAGTGCTCAACTGCTTTATATTTATTATTTAGATATTTATATCCTAGCCAGTTACTTATCTATACATATAATAAAACTGTAAATAGCAGATGTCTGTACATTTTATATTTTTGTAATAAAAGTGATTGAGGGGTACTAAAAATAAGTAATTAAATACATTTCTACCATTTTTAGAATTTTCTGTCTGTCTGTCTGTCTGTCTGTTTGTTTGTTAACGTATCACGTTTAAAGTACTAATTTATATCATAAGAATTGTTAAGGAAATTATAAAGTGTATCTTCGGGTTACATTTAGTCTTTATTTCATTAAAATTGGTTCATTCCATCAAAAGTTATGATAAATATTCTGAAGTATGGGTAGGGAATTTGCTCAACGGTGGCTTTGTTTGAGTCATCAAGTTGATGTTAGCAGCGCCATCTCTCTTCAATTAAATATATACATATAATAAAAATGATGATAACATGTTGTGTCTCTTTCTGTACATTGTATATTTATTTTGGTGACTAAAATCATTATGGGGAACTAAAAATAATTAAATAAGTACATTTTTATAATTTTTAGAATTGTCTGTCTGTCTGTTTGTCTGTTTTTATATGAATGCATCACGTCTAAAGTAAACATCTTTTTTTTTTCAAAGAAATCGTTAAGAAAATCATAAAGCGTATCTTCAAGTTACATTTAATCTTTGTTTTATTAAAATTGGTTAATTCTATCGAAAGTAATGATTATTATTTTAAAATGTAGGTTCGAATTTGTTCAATGGCGCCATAAAAATCACAAAAATAGTAATAAAAAGATTTGTGTGTAAAAAAAACGTTGCATAATAATTAATATATTTATACTTAAAACATAAAAAGAGATTTAAAAAAGGATGTTTTCTCACACAAAGGACGTAATAGATGGAGTTATACAAATTACAAACTTTCTGATTTGCTGTGTTGAGATTTTTCGCCGATGAATCGTATTGAGACTTACTGAAGAAATTAGTATCTATCGAAGCCATACAACGGAACCCGAACAAAAATAACAAAATTGCAACGAAATGTCGTGATAATGTATTTATAATATACGCAAAATCAGTACTGCCATTTTAGCGCTTTGGGAACTAGATTTAGCGCTTTTTTGGAATGTATAGCGCGCATTTCGAAATTTTAGCACCTAGCACTTAATCCAGCGCTTTTTGGTGTATTTAGCACAAATTTCAAAATTGTAGCGACTAGTGGGTTATTAACTCTTTTATAGCAGCACTGTTAGTCCACATTACCGATAATAATAATAATGACCTTTATTATTTTTTTCCACAAATAGTACATTGCAGTTTATCTTTTTCAAACATATTTTTTCCACAAAACAAAGAGCATGGGAGACGAGTCCAAACTAGGATACCCTGTGCTATGGATCTCCCGGCTTCCCCTTTAGGATGATCAACTTGATTTTTTTTATCGACGACTATAAGCGGGGAAATCCCCTTCATTAAAGTTTTCGTTCATGGTTTTGGCAACGCATTTATTTTGCTTTATTCAGTTTTAGTCAGTTGTTTAGAGCACAGCTAAGTTAAAAGTTACTTACAGTAGTACTAACTACTGTTGACAGCAATTGCCATAATTATAAGTCGATGTCCTGCGAAGTATTGATACATCAAAAAATATTGCCAGAAAAAAACTTAATGTTGTTTTCTTTATTATGATTATATTTTCTTGAATTATAAATTATAATAAAAAACACAAACTTTGTTTGTAGTTAATTTAGCGCAAAATCTAGGGCTTTTTTAAAGCGCTGTTTTCATGAAATCTAGCGCTTTTTGTGTTGTCCTAGCGCTGAATGAGTTTTTTTGATCTGGCAGCACTGCCAAAAAACCCTCTATTAAGAAGTAACTTTCCCTTCAGTTTTAAGCGTGTTCAGTTCCCAGTTACAGTCAGCGTGTGTTATGCGATGACCGTAAATAAAGTGCAAGGTCAAAATTTACGCGTTGTAAGAGTGGACCTCAGTACTGACTGTTTTGCACATGGCCAACTCTATGTTGCTTTTTCCCGCGTTAGTAGCCCCCGTAACCTTTTTGTGTACACCCCGGCTAAGCCTACTTCTAACGTCGTTTACACCGAAGCTCTATCATAAACTACTTAGAACTTTGATGATAATGATTTATTTGTTACCACTTATTGATACAGTAATGATATAAATCGTTTAATATTCTCTTACCTAAACGACAAATTCTTTATGTAAAATCTATATACGCGAGCTACGCCGCGGGCACAGCTAGTTACACAATAAAACTTATCATTACGGCATTCTCCAAATTCTCAAGACTTAATTTTAGCAAACTCAAAATACACATAATATTAGATTATTAATACTCTTAACGTGATTAGGTTAGGTTTCACAATACTTTATAAAGTATATTGTTTTTACAATGTCCCTTGAGGTAATATTGTGATACTAATAAAAATACGACAGTGGGCGTTAAACTTGTAGATGTTCATAGCGGTCAATACGGTCCACATGAACACAATTTTGGGATAACTCCTTAACGGAAATCTTTTGGAATGAAGTTCCTTATCGGACGGTACGAATTTAGGTACGTGGTAGAGCCATGCTGTAGCTATATTAGTAGTATAGTTGTAGCACGAATGGGTCGACTCGATCGGGGAAGGACCACGCTCTCACAGAATGCCAGCGTAAAATGGCAGCTTAACTCGGCTGTTTCGTAGTGTGAGTGTAGAAAACCGAAGACCCATTTTACTGGAAAAGAGGCATTCCATCAAAGTCCCCACGGGTGAGGACGCATCTGCTATTTGATTCTTTATTGAGGATAAATGTAGATGTCTATGGTTCACAGCAACCACGTACCATTAGGTGGACTGTGTGCTCGTTTGTCACCCTATACTATTAAAAAAATTGGCGGATGGGGGCTAGGCGAGAAAATTTGTAAGATTTTTCCGTTACGACCCCTTCTGACGTAGCGTAAATCTCATTGACAACATCCCTCTCCATCGCACTTTTTCTTATCTTGCCGTTAAAGAAATATTATTTAATATTATATGACGCTTCATTTTAATAGACGTTTATCAATAATAATATATTACGAAAGGCACTTCGTTCCAACCGAGTGTTCCACGACACACACATGTTTTTTTATGTTATTCTCCCGATAACTAACTATATAGCTTATTTTACATAGCCTTTTTTCAGTGTTTTTCCTAAAATTATTAAATCTGCTGTGTATTAGTCCCATTAGTCTTTAGTTTTCCTTAATAATTTTATCGAAATTATAAAAGTTTTGTTTTAAGTTCATCTTATATTATCAATATTGTGTACATAATAATATAATAGGTATACATACGAGGGGTGATCCAAAAGTAATGATAATGAAAATAAAACACTGTAATTAAAGTTAAAATAATAATTTATTTTTCTACATAGTCTCCTAACAAATAAATACATTTAGTCCATCTTTTTTTCTAAACCCAGGATTCCCTTTAAAAAAAATTATTTGTCTTGACCATCCCAAAACGCTTCAACAGCGGCCTTTACTTCGCTATCGTCTTCGAATTTCTTGCCTCGGAGGCGTTCCTTGAGCCGAGGAAAGAGGTAGAAATCACTAGGAGCTAGATCTGGCGAATAGGGAGGGTGTTCGAGCAGTTCGAATCCCGTTTCTTAAATGACAGCCATCGCAACTGCGGCTTTGTGAGCCGGTGCGTTGTCTTGGTGAAACAGCACTCCAGCTCGCAGTTTGCCGCGTCTTTTTTCCTTAATGGCCTCCCGTAATCTTCTTATTTGGTCTGCGTAGTAAGAGCCCGTAATAGTGGCTCCCTTTTCCAAATATTCCACCATAATTATGCCTTGAGCGTCCCAAAAAACAGATGCCATAACCTTTCCTGCCGAACTTGAAACTTTGAATTTCTTTGGCGTCGGTGAGGAGGCTCGCTTCCAAGTCATCGATTATTGTTTCGTTTCAGGATCAAAATGGTGGATCCAGGTCTCGTCCATAGTCACAAAACGGAACAAAACATTTTCTTGATCTGCTTGGAACTTTTCGAGATTGACCCTCGAAATGTCAACTCGATTTTTCTTTTGCTGGTCGGTTAACATTCTGGGTACCCAACGCGCCTTTTTCATATGCAACTCGTTCGCAAGGATTCTTTGAACGCTGCCATATGAGATCCCTGTGACCTCAGCTACATGCCTGATGGTCACTCTTCGATCTGCCAACACAACATCTTCGACTTTCTTGTCTTCAGTGAGGGACGTGGATGGGCGTACTTCGCGATGTTCATCTTCAGTGGATGTTCTGTCCAGTTTAAACTCCTTGGCCTAGCGTGCAACTGTAGAATATGGAGGAGCAGAGTCGTCCCCCAATGTTTCCACTAAGTCACTGTGTATGTCTTTTGAAGACATTTTTTTCAAACAGAGGTACTTGATGACAGCTCTAATTTCGTTGTCCTCCATGTTGATGTTATCTCTTTGACAGTTCGTATTCAAATGAATGTATCTCCCGGAAATCGTGATCTATTTATATGATTTTTTTAGGCTGACGTAGTGAGTATATAAGCAAGCAAAAAATATTTTTTTTGGATTTTTATGCGGACCTGAAGTAACCGATTATCATTACTTTTGGATCACCCCTCGTATAAGACCACGACAATAATTTATAAGACTTGTTTATATTCTTACATAATATATGTATGTATTATGTACTACCGTAGGTGTATCTTATTAATAAATAAGGTGACAAAACAATCAATAACATTTTCCATGATTCTCGTGGTGATAAACATGGGAGACAGCAATATTTAGTTTTCCCGGAAATTAAAAATAATGCAAAATAAAAATACGAGATAATATTGAGCTTTTAATTTATGTAAAACCTTCCGAACTAATAAATTTAATCGTCAAGAATCTAAATTGACCTCAAGTTGTCGCACTTGTTCCTGCGCAAAATTTTTAATTAATACTTATTTACTTACTTACTTATCGTCACGCACAATCCCTGACGGGGTAGCCAGAGAGAACAGATCGCCAAGTGTCACGATCCTTACATACCTCTTTCAGATTAATACGAGTAGAAAAAATCGAACATGAAAATTATTGTGGTGATTTCATAAGTTTTGATCATTTTAGCTAAGATTATACTTAGAAACAAAAAAAAACATGTTAAATAATTTAAAAAATAAAAAAATAAGTTTAGCTTACCAAACAACGTTTGAGACATTTCTTCTTTCGATGGGATAGTGTTGGCCAAAATCTGAGATTTTGAAGTTCACAATAATTTCCATCTTAGCCGGGTTATGAACTTCAATGTCAAAAAATGATAGCATAAATACCACAGGCGGTGACTAAACTTGTTTATAGCAACTTTAGAAACTGTTGTGTCAACTTATTAGTAGTATTATTACGCCTTCAAGAAGCAGAAATCTTGGTTAGGTGCTTTAATCGCCATTGTGCATTCAAGCCAAGGTTTTACATGCAATGTGTCGATAAATAAGCAAATATTTTGTACAGCCTTTTTGTCCTTCGCAATCATTCTGAATTGAAATTAAAGAAAACATATTTTTAAACTGTTAACCATAAATCGTGCGTGATGCCCAGGCGACTTTATTTTTGTTTTCTTGTCTGAATCTCCTCCCAAAAACACATATTCTTTTACGAAATCAAGGCATAGTTCAATATACCTATTTTAGAATTTTTTAAGTACAAAATATTTTCAGAAAATCTAATAAATTTTTTAGTCATGAATTCACTTTGTGCATCAACAATTTACACTCCATATGGCTTGCAAAAGCTTTTAGTGGTAGTGGAGTTGTTTTTGAAAGTGCTTAATTTCAAACTTACATTATAGATGCTGTTCATGAAACTAGGGAGCTCTTGTAATATTATCATAAACAAAGTGATCTGATGATAAATATGGTCGAGTTATGGACTACGCCTAAGTACCTACGATGCTTGACCCGAATTGAATGACGTGGTTCCTAATTGACGCCGTTTTTTTGTGTCCAAAGCATTCAATGACTCATAAAAAGGCATTCCAAAATGCAGTTCTTTAAGTCTTTAAATATTTTTATTGTGAAATCATGATATAATAATTGGAATGGGTTGATAATATTGTCATAGTAACAAAACTTATTTTAATTTCGTTTTTGCTCTTTTTGCTTCCTGTGATTATGATATGAATCAGTATCACATTGACTTGACCTTTTTAATTTTTTTAAAGAGACTAGAGACCAAAAATGAGTAGACTAAGCTCGAAAGTAAGAAGAATTGTGCGAGGACTAATTTCAAATTTGTTTGCCCTAAATATAATAGAATACGTTAAATAATAAATTGTAATCATATGAAATTTGTGTATAACTAAAACATTGCGAAAATCTCGACATTATATGATTAAAACTATAACTATTGATCCAAATACTAAGCTAAACTTTTGTTTCTCCTTATATAAATTCGAAAACTTTAGTTAACTTATTGATTTAATGAAGCGAATCGCAATTCAGTCATATTGCTTGCAAACTTTTTGTAAACTTCACGTTGAAAGCGCCGAGCAACTCCGTCGAAAACTGCAACACAACATGTTGGCAGCATTTCGTGTAGGTTTTGCAACTAAGCAAAAGTTTTTAAAAGTACTACTTACGTACACAGATCTAGATATTATACCAGTGCTTAGCATTATTTAAACGATTATAGACTTTGATATAAATTAATCTCCATATATAAAAATCAATTGCTGTTCCTTAGTCTCGTTAAAACCACTAAAACTCGAAAAATAAAGGGCTCCAACGTTTTGATGTTTGTGTGCGTTTGAGTGGGTCCCCAGATGGTTTAAATTTACAATTAGACCCGGTAGGTGGCGCTATTCTCGAGATCAGAAATCACCCGTGTGAAGCCAGGGCGTATCGCTAGTATTGTATAAATATTGAACCGACATTTAGAAAAGGGGAGGCTATCATGCTATCAATCCCCTTTTTTATATTAGCCCCACATAAATTTCAAAAGGATTAAATGTGGTCAGTGTGGTCATTAAAGTTCAAGCGGTCTTCTCGTATAGGTACTAGACTAATTAATAATTAGGAGCAATTAATTACTGATAATTAACAGTATACAATGACAAACTTTTATTAGCATGTTATGAAAGTACGTAAGAATTAAATTTCGGTAGACAAAATACACCGCGTTGCCTCAGGGAATGAGATCCCGCCTACACGAGCAAACAAAGGTTCGATTTCCACCAGCAGCAATAAAAATTGTTTAATGCAATTTTAAGTGCTGATTTACCTCGTGCTTGGCGGTTAGAGAAAAATCGTAAAGTATCCTTCATACCTAAGAAATAAAAAAATCGAGGATATGATATGAAGTTCGCCAAAACATGAGTCAAAGCAAACATTTCCTTGCCCCCAAACAACTAAACTTGCCGAGCGGTGGCATGTATGTATACTTCTTCTGCTATACTTCTTTTTACCCAACTTTCATTATTATATTAGATAGTATTTCATTGTTTCCCCTTTTATTACCAGGAGAACAGTACTTATACGTCGAATCGTATACAGAATGCTATTATATAGATGGTTTGTTATAATATAGTCGCTGGTATCCGGCGCGTTGCTACCACAGAAGAAACAACTGTGGAAATATCGTTTTAAATTTGGAAGAGCTTAAGAATAATAATACATTCATTAAAGTTGAATGATATAACTTTTTTTTTGGTACCATACGCGTGCCAACTACTGTAAGTTAATTGTACTATGTCTATAACGTTCACGCACGCCAGTGCAAACAATAACTTGACAATGTTTTACCGTATTCTGATGAACTGTTTGGCAGCGAATAAAATACGAACAAAAATATTCAATTTTTATATATTAGATTGCACTCTAAATTAGCAAATATTTCATAGGAGTCTCTTACTAAATCCCATCAAAACACTTAAAATAGGCTTTCATATATAGTTGACAAATTATGTATTTATTG
Source organism: Parnassius mnemosyne (assembly GCA_963668995.1). Lineage (NCBI taxonomy): Eukaryota > Metazoa > Arthropoda > Insecta > Lepidoptera > Papilionidae > Parnassius > Parnassius mnemosyne. The sequence continues at coordinate 28,566,235 of CAVLGL010000035.1, read as the reverse complement.
TTCTTTTTCTTTTGGTTTCAGCTCAAATGCAGCCCCCGCGTTTCAGTATGCAACCTTCATCCTTAAATAGCATCGTTCGAGAGGGCACTACGAAAATTTTACAGTGCTCGGCAGTGGGTGAGGAACTAATATCTCAATATTTTCTACCTTTATGCTTTAGTTAACCTAAACAACTTTTATAAATAATTGCATGTTTTATAGGGATTCCGCAGCCAATCTACAGGTGGTTAAAAAATGGCGTTCCACTGGGTGAATTTTCGTCAGAAGTCTTCTACAAAATTCACAATACACAGCGTCAGGACGCGGGCGCCTACCAATGCATAGCAAAAAATGACGTTGGAGCTATTTTCAGTGAAAAGAACAACATTGTCGTGGCGTGTAAGTAATGCACGCTTAATTTTACTTAACATTGTAAAATACCTTTTCTTATAGGTAAAATTATTTTTATAAAGGCGTGTCTTTAGAAATTTCTCCTCTAGGTACGGTGGAGGCGTTTTGTACACATAAATTGCAGATGGACAAACATCCAGATCCGAAACAATTATTAGTAGGCCATACGAATGGTAAATTTCCTTGCGAGATTCGAATCAACAATCGACAGCGACGAAGGCAAATGCTTATTTCACTACACTACTAAAACCAAACCATCCAAATTTTCTAATAGTGATAGAGCATCAATATATACACTATAATTTAAGAACATTATATATTGTAGTTTAATTCTTTCTATTTTAAATTTTTCTATTTTAAATAATAAATAAAATATCCTTGCCTATTTTAAAGCATTGGCATAATATATTGAATGGTCGTCATCATATTTAATGATGTATATTTTGCTTCTTGGTAACTAAATGTTAAAGAATAATTATAAACAATATAAATATAGCATAAGATTCATAAATTAACATACATACATACATACATCTTATTTTTTTATTTAGGGGCTATTTTTCCTTAGTTTTAACATTGCCTTTGTTGTTTTATTAGTTTGAAAGCTACCGTATAATGATGAGCATAAGACGGTAAATCAGACTAGGATAAGAGCATAATGTTGTTATTAATTCCACCTTTTTAATTTTAAACCGTTTTTAGCCTTGCAATTTAGCTGTTGGGTGTTTGTCCTAAATTCATATACTACGCGAACAAACCTAGTTCGTTCTTAACGTTAGTTCTGGCAACTACTGAAATTGTCAATCACACTTTGTGCTAATTGCGTCAACATACTTAAATACCGGAGAAACAAGCTCATAATCCTCGTGAGAGTAAATTTTCAAATCATAGATCCCTTGATTCATTATAATTCACTAACATCATAATGGACCTAATTAGTAGAACGATAAAGCTTAAGAAATTACAAAATGATTGCTTTAGGTCCGATAAATTCGCGTTGTGTATTTGAGCGATGGGACTTCGGATTATTGCAAAATTTTGCCTTTTAATTAAATTTTGCTATATTTTCTGTTACAAAGTTTGTAAAATATTGATTGCAGTTCAGGAACTCACCCTCAATAAAGAATCAAAATGCAGATGCGTCGTCACCCGTGAGGACTAAGATGGAATGCCTCTTTCAGTAAAAAGGGTCTCCGGTTGTCTACATTCACCATACGAAACACAGCAGTGTTAAGCTGCCATTTTACGCTGGTATTCCGTGAGAGCGTGGTCCTTCCCCGGTTGAGCCGACCAATTCGTGCTACAACTATATTACTAATATAGCTGCAGCTTGGCACTACCACTACCACTACCAACAATGATTCGCAATCAGTGACGTATTAACACTAGGGGCACTAGGGACTAGTGCCTAGTGTGGCAAAATTTTTAAGGACGGTAAAATTTGAAGTGTGAGCAAAATTTTTTTTAACTTTCTGCTATGAAAATCAATGATTTTCAAAAATTTTAAAGTTATTGGTTTGATGCCGATTTTTAAAAATCGAGCTCTCATTGGATCTACACGTTTCGAAGTCTAGTATACAGGACGTAATATTTTTTATTTTTTCAGTACATATTATTTTTTGATAATTAAATTCATTAAAATTTTACATTATACTTAATTTTATCTACAATATTAAAAACTATGATAGTAAAAAAAAATACTAAAACTAGAAACTTAATTATCATATAGTCCTACTCCCCGCGGTATCGTGCCAAGAACGCTGGCTGCGTTTCCCCGCTGAATGGCTATACTTAGCCTTTGAGCGAGGAAAGAACCAGCCCTCTTATCACCAGCAGCAACGACCAGCCGCGGATGGAGTTCCTTTAGGAACTTCACCGCACGTGGACCCCACGGACCGATAGTCTCTACAGCAAATGGCACAAATATGTAGTCATCTCTCAGGGACTCATATTTGCGCCACTTACTCAGTTCAGCTGCCTCTGATGCCGCCCCGGCTTTAAACGAGGTACCCCTGAGATGAGAGGCCGCCAGAGTGTCTACGCAAGTAGCATCCCACACTAGGGCTTTACCTCTCTCCCAAGGGACCAATGTCATACCGTCGGGTCTCTTGCCATCGTCTCTAAATATTCCACAACTTTTTTGAATAACTACATATAATGTCGAATCAGAATCAGATTTGCTACACAACATTTAGATTGTGAAGATCTAATAGATCAATTCAATTGCAAATCAAAAAGTCAGGCGTGTTTGCCTTTAAAAAGATGTACAGTAGGTACGAGGGTGGATTGAAAAGTACTCGGCCTAACACAGATCCATTCAATTCTAAAAATCAAATCTACCCACATTATTTAGTTCAGTTCAGACTAGTTCATTGTGTGAAGTTTGAAACGTGTGCGATAATTAGTTATGATTTTATAAATTTATTAACAAAGTAATCGGACATAATTTCCGCGAATGGAGCAAATCGAGCAGCGTGCCGTCATTAAGTACCTCCATAAGAAGGGGCTATCATCAAAAGCCATCCATGATGACATGGTCAGTACATTAGGCGATTGTGCTCTGTCATATTCATCCGTCAAAAAATGGATAGCAGAATTTAAGCGTGGTAGAGAGAGTGTGAAAGATGAACCCCGCTCTGGAAGGCCTTCGACGTCAACTACTGACGAAAATATTAAAAAAGTACTTGATTTAATAATGGGAGACCGCAGATTAAAAATTAGAGAGATAACCGAGATTATAGGCATCTCTTATGAACGAACTCAAAACATCATTGTCAACGAGTTGGGTTTCCACAAGGTGTCTGCGAGGTGGGTTCCGCGACTGCTTTCAGTTGAACAAAAAAGGACGCGATTGACTATTTCACGCGACTGTTTGGAGTTATTTGAAGCCGATGCAGATGATTTTTTGAATCGTTTTGTTACTATGGACGAAACATGGGTTCATTACTGTACACCGGAAACAAAACAACAATCAAAACAGTGGAGAAGACCTGGTTCACCACCCCCTAAAAAGGCTAAGTCGATTTTGTCGGCAAATAAGGTGATGGCTTCAGTATTCTGGGACTCGAAAGGTGTGATTATGATTGATTATCTTGAAAGGGGTCAGAATATAAACTCTGATTACTACTGCACCTTACTACGTCGTTTACGAGAGGAAATAAAAGAAAAACGTCGAGGAATGCTCAGAAGAAAAGTCCTGTTTCATCAAGATAACGCCCGTGTTCACACGTCAGTACAGTCAATGGTTGAAATTCACAATTTTGGCTTTGAACTGTTACCGCATCCGCCGTATTCACCTGATCTGGCACCATCAGACTTCTTTCTGTTCCCTAACCTAAAAAAGCACTTGGGAGGTCAAAGATTTTCGACAAACGACGAGGTCAAAGCAGCTGTAGACGCATATTTTGACTCTAAGGAAGAATCATTTTTTTTCAACGGTCTAAATGCTTGGAAGGGGAGGTGCCAAAAGTGTATTGAACTTGATGGTGATTATGTAGAAAAATAAAAATATAACTGATTTAGTATGTGTTTATTTTCTTGGTTAGGCCGAGTACTTTTCAATCCACCCTCGTAATTATGATCTTACATACCATAACAAATATTCTTAGTGTAAGTACTTGGTAATAATAAAAAACAATTCTACTATAAGCGACGTATTATATTTATTCAGAAATGATGCTCCGGTCCGTTACTCAATTAATGCAGGATATAGGTAATAGGCTAATAGGGCGGAATTTTCACGGTGCCTCAGGGCGGCACTTAAGGTAAATCCGGCCCTGCTCGCGATGATAATCTTCAAATATAAAAGAGGATGTCCTGAGTGGCTGACTCATCTATCAACGCTCAGCCCAAACAGCAAAACAGATTCTGTAATTTGGACAGTAGCTACCTTTTATGACGTAGGCATCCACTTGAAAAATTTTATCCCTAAGAGGGTGAAAAAGGGTTTTACAGTTTGTATGAAATGCGATTGACTCGAAACTTACTGAAAGTACTCAGTAAAAAGGTAATGATTATCTATTTTGGAATTTTTCAAAACAAACCCTTACGGGAGGCCAGATGGTGATCATATTTGTATGGAAAAATATAATTTAAGTAAATTTTAACTTGAAAATTGGTGTAAATACTTTTGAATTAATATTATAAAATATCCATTTTTATTTTTTCAAAATGTACCCTTAAGGTTCTAAAACGAGGGTGCGAAATTAGTGTGAAAAATATTGTATTAAAAATGGCGGCTCCATGGCGCAGTGGCTTAGCAACGAGTTGCTGCGCTGGGGGCCGCGAGTTCGAATCCCGCACGGAACAAGTATTTGTATGACCTACAAATAATTGTTCCGGGTCTGGATGTTTGTCCTTGCGTAATTTGTGTTTGTAAACTGCCTCCACGATACAGGAAAAAATCCTAGTGTGGGGGTAACTTTTTTTTTTAACTCACAACCCGAGCCGCTGGACATAGAAGTGTGGAATTGGGACAATGGGTTCCTTTTATTACGTAGGCGACCACGTAGAAAGGATTTTGGAAAATTTCTTCTCCTAAGCGAGTAAAATATGTTGTTACAGTTTGTACGAATGTATTTATGTGGCGATTGACTCGAAACTTACTAATAAAATAAAATAAAATGAATTTATTTCAGACTTTTGGTCCATAAGAGGGTTAGTACAAAATATAAACTAATACTGCAAATAAAAATTAGTAGGTACGTATTTTACGATTCTTCGAAATAACTCCCTACGGAGGCAGAGGATGTTCAAATTGAGACAATTGTTCCGGTATTCAATATATTATTTATTGTACAACAATATACATCGAAACAAAAACAAAATGAAATAAACAAGGAAGGTGCAATAGGTGATCTTAGCGCTCCGGAAGCAATTTCTTCCAGACAACCTCTTTAATACGCACGGAATTGTTCATAAGGAACGGCTCGGAGCAAGGTGACATAAAATGTACAAATATGTTAAAAATAAAATAAAAATGAAAACACAAAATGATGCCAGTAGAGGTAAGAAGAATAGATACAAGAAAGAGTGGGAAATATGTTGGAAAATGTTAGAATTGAAAGTAAGCTTTGAGTAGATTTTTGAAGGAAAAACGGATTGGCGTTAGACGTTGGACGCGGGGCAAAAGCTACAAATTTTATAAGTACCTAGATAAAATCGCCATTGATGCATCTAACGACTTTGTTGGATTTAACATCAAACAATAGCCAATACCTATCGTTTAAATTATATTATTGTTCGTCCTTATTTTTAGTATTTTATTTAATTTCAAGTAAAAATGTATATTTATGTTTTATTTTATACTAGGGATGCGCCCCGGTTTCTCACGGTTGATTTAATTCCATTCAGGGGGAACTCTATCTCACACACACAAAAGTTTCATCAAAATCGGTCCAGCCGTTCTCAATGATGTTTTTTCATACATACGACAATTGATATTTATTTATATAGATTAATAGTTAACTGTAAATAGCAAAGTCTAAATGTTAAATGTGCTATGTTTACGTATTAAGAAACAAGCCTGGAAAACGGCGTCAAGCGGCTGTAAATAATTAATTATTTATTTACCTTCGTCGCACCTACGGTTTAGCAGTAATACTTTGTAGTGTATACGCAATGAATCGAATTTACCGAAGACTTACCGAATTTAATTTACAAATCGTGCTGAAATGCGCCGCCACTCAATTTACTTCATCAACCGAGAACATTTTGCCTACAATTACTGTTCTCACAAACCAGATCTAAAAAATAAAAGTAAGTTGCCAAAGTTGTTCGCCTAAAAACAGCCCCAAAATATCACTTTATGTATTATAAGTGGTGAATACTCTTGACTGAAAGTAAAAACGAGTGATGAACACTCCTGATAGTTATTTAATATCCAAAATATTTTACTTTTAGGTTATATTCGTTTAAAAAGAATTAAAATTTTTATTTAAAAATAAATAAATTTTACCAATAATGATGGCCGATATCCATGCCTTATTTGTCTACTAACCAATCGTAACTTCATAGGTCTAGACCGTATAAAAATAGTTACTTATTAATTATTATAATATTATTGTAATAAGTTTTACTGGTGACACTATTGTGTAATACTCGTAAAAATATTAAATAATTATAAAACTATAAGCTAAATAAAAGAATAAATTTCGCTAGAAATAAATAAAACAATCGAATGTGATTGGATGTAAGATGGTGTGTTACCTCTTCCGTAGATCAAATAAAAATAATTAACAATCACATAACTTATCAATGATAAGATTTATAATTATGATAAGTTATCATAATTAAAAATGTAATAATGATATAAAATAATAGTATTCGAAATAATTTCTAATAATTATTAAAGAATAAACTGATTCTGACACAAAGCACTGTTTGTTTAAAATAAATAAAGTAAAGAATAAAGTCGTGATAAAACCGTCCGTTTGATTATAATAATTAATGTGTTAAGCATTAAAAACAATAATATTTATTGCATCGGTTTTTCATAAGTTTTGATCCATAGGCCATTTTGAACAAAGTAATTTACAAACGTGGTAATTGGAAAACACTGCTCAGTTTTTACCCTATGGTCATTTATCATATAATTGAGGTCTTCGACAAATACCCATGAAACCTTTCGTTTGGCTAGAATAGAGAGTTGGAGAGTAGCTCAATACAGGAAATCTTTACCTTATAGCCTTATACAAATATTCAACTAAATACCTAGAATTTTACCTTTTCGATACCGTTGCATAAAAAGACAAGTCATTTCACAAGATGGCGTCAACACTTAGAGTATTTTTTAAAAATTTTATAATGGTGCTTTATTATTAACAAAAGAAAACATGGATTTGCTTACGAAATATTTCAAACATAATTTAATCTCTCCACCAAATTCATGATGTCTTACAAACTGTAAATATATGACGTTGGCCAGCCTTTAGTACAACGTTTATTTAATCGATTTTTTTTAAATAAAATTGTATTGACAAACATGCTTTTAGTCCACCTGATGGTAAGTGACTACTACAGTCCACAATCCACAGACACCTGAAACCAACTTCAAAGTACGTATGCGTTGACTTAACCTAGACTACATAATATACGTTGTCACTTGTAAGGGTTAAGACGGGATGGTTCACAGTCTGTGATTATTCTGGCTCTTTTATATCCTTCAGACCGAAATACAGTAGCTCACGCATTTCTGCTTGGAGGCAGAAACAGGTAAGGTGGTGGAGAAATTGTATTATAATTATTGTCACTTAATATATTATAATGGTGATGGAAAGTATGACAAAAGCATAATATTATGCAACCTTATATACAGTACCGTATTATTATATTTTGAATATATATATTAGTATATTAAATATTTTGTTATTATGTATCAGTTTAGTTTATTTAGGTATTAGTATGTAAGTTTACTATAATATACACCACCTCCCAGTGTCCAATAGTACAATTTTCTCCTAATCTTAAGGTTGTCTGGAAGAGATCGGTTTTTAGCGATAAGACCGCCTTATTGTACCTATCTCTTAAGTTGTACTCCTTGTAATTTGTTTTTTTTTTATCGTTTTTGTGGTGTACAATAAAGTATAAATAATAATAATAAAGATTTCGTATATTGTGTGAAGTCATATGTGAAAGAAGTAACAGTAAGTATCTTTTTAGATATGGGGGTGTTCGAAAACAACATTGAACAAGAAGTTACAGTCGAGTCGGGCAAAGCTGCAATTTTGAATTTTCCGCACATAGAGTCAGAACCACCTCCTTCAGTCATATGGCAGGACGAAAACGGCGAAAATGGTGTATTAAGATATGATCAAAAATATGCCATCACTGATAAACATGAACTGGTGATTTTATGTGCTTCTAAGGATGATGTAAGGTCTTACAGGTAAGAATTGTGTTTCTGGTTTTTTGGCTAAGTTCGTACCAAGTTATTTAACCAGCATATATTTTATTAATATGTATTTCCTGCAGAGCTCGTGCCATAAACACTCAATTAGGAAAAGTAGAAAATAGCCCATATATAAAACTGAATGTTTATGGAGACGATAATAAAGAAATAGCACCAGAAATAATTATAAAACCGCAAGATACAAAGATTATTAAAGGTCAGGAGTATAGAAATATTTTTTGCATAGCTAACGCGAGGCCACTGCATGAATTAGAGACATTATGGTTTAAAGACGGTGTACTTATTGATTTAGCTGGAATCACGTACGATTTGAACGACCAATGGAATAGAACACTTAGTCTTATATCTGCCAACTTGACGCATACGGGGCAGTATACTTGTCAAGCTAGATTAAAAACTGGAGGGTTCGCGACTGTAACGGCTTCAGCTACAGTTACTGTATACGAAAAACCAACTATGTTATCTAATCTTAAGTCTGAAACCTATGGTGAATTTGGAAGCACTATAGTATTGGAATGCAACGTGGAAGGTATACCATTACCTAGTATCACATGGTATAAGGACGCCAAGAAGATTGCGAGCGTCGGTGCTGAGGCAGGAGAGGCTGACAATAGCGATGTGGATGACGGAGCAGGCAGGTATAGAGTGGAAGTCGACCGGTCGCTTATCATTAGCAATTTGAAAATGGAAGATATGGGAATATATCAATGCATCGCAAGTAACGAAGCTGGCGAGTCATCTATATACACTTGGTTGAAAATTAAAAGTAAGTATGTGTAAAATAATCATACATATATTAAGTTACTTATAAATATACCTAGAAGAATTTCGTTTACAACAAAAGCCACGATATATTTTATTTTATTTTATAGGAAACTCGTAAGGTTGACAAACGAGCACATAGTATTGTTAAATGGATGCCGTGATATTAACACGAGTTGTTAAATATACATTATTGTTACATTTTGGTTTCATAATCATCATCCACCGTTATTACAGCCCTTCATTCTGAACTCCACTGCTGAATATAAGCTTCCTCCAAGGAAGAGCAGGAAGACCCTGCTTTGTGGCACGGTCTTCCTGCATCTTTTCGAGCCACTGCAACTTACTGATCACTTGGGCTATGTTGATTACTCTGGTTTTACTAAGGATATCGTCATTATAAAATCTGTCACGCAGAGAAATTCCACATATAGCTCTCTCCGTGGTTCTCTGAGCGAAATTGAGTTTCCTCGGACAGTAGGGAAAAGAACTTAAAACATCTTGCAGTGCAGTGGTAACGGGTTTCGCGGATATAATGTCACCCTGTCTTACACCTCATTGCATTTGTAGATGGAGACTCTGATTTTGTACTCTGCTTCCGTACTCGAATAGCCATCGTAGCCCTACTGTACAAACACTTCAGTATTTCGATATAGCGACACTCGACGACACCGCCGATGGGACTGTTCGACCTATTTTCGACGGAATCAAAGGCTTTCTACACCGGACATACGCAAGACAAAGTAGTGGATTTTACTTTTCGGGCTTCTGTACAATATGCCGAAGTTCCGAAGTACTATAAACCGCATACATCCCGTATGGTCTTGTCCGTACCGTATGGTTCTTGGTCTTTTCGGAAACCGACTTGTTTAGGAGGCCGGAAGTCATCGAGAAGTTAGCGTGCGAGTCGATTTGTGACTCCAAAACAGCAAGTCGACGCTTATTCGACGTTCTTTAATAGAAGGCACTTTTGTTCCACGCCTCCGAAGTAATGCTACCATATAGATTGAAATATAGAGCTTCTTAAGGTATTTAAGGACCGGATTTCCACGCTCTTTCAGAAGTTTCACTATGATTTCATCTTCGCCCGAGGCCTTGCCTCGGCAAGCTTACCCAAACTGACGTTCAGGATATTTGCGAAATAGTGTCGGAAGTGACATACTCTTTGATCGTTACTCACACTTACGTGTGTTTGCAACGACTATGTGTACAGCTGTCTGTACAACCTCTCAATATCGCTCAAGCATTTTTGTTTACTGGAACAAAATATCAATTGAAACAGAATTATGATTCTCCAAGTCTGACTGTAAGATTCAAATTAGTTATATAATATTTTTTCAGGTTAGGCTTTTTCCTTTACTAATATATGCGCGACTTCCCCTTATTGTCGACTTTCCACGCATTCGAACCTCGTTTTTCGTTATGCGTACAGGAGCGGAATGATTTGCCAGCGTCTTTATTTCCATCCAATTACTATGTGGGGCTTTATCAACACTTACCACCGCACCGGGTAGAAGAAGTACTAGCTTATTAAGTTAAAAATATAACATGTAAATAATATTTACAATAATAAAAAGCTTAAAAAAATAATTATATTATAGCCCTTTTGCCAAATTCCCCAGAAGTTACGATACGGTACGTTATTTATTTCACTTTTATAGAAAATGTTATTGTAATAGGTAGTTAGTAACGTAGTAACATTCTCAATATATGCAAGTAAGTTTTGTAGCTTTTGAGAATTTAATTGATTATTAGGGACAAATAATTCATAATGAGCATTTAGGTTAATTCGTATTGTTATTTCGGAAGGTGTTATGTTAACATATTATGTTATATGAAAACAAGCAATAGAGTGCTACGCTAATAATGTGGGCAAAGTAGCTTTTTTACAATTTGTGAGAAAGTTTAGATACTCGTACTTATCTAATTTGCACTTGCAACTATCGCGCAGCGCGGGACAGTAACCGCACGCCACGCAGCCATATGAAGTTGATTAGAATGAGGACAGCGGACAAAAAGGCAAAGTCATTCCGATTTGATACTGGCAGTAAGGAAAATCATTTGATGTACTTTTGCACATTTTAATTGCAATTATGCTTTAAAAGCACAATTGTTTTAATTTCATTGTGTTTTTCTTTGTGATTAGCATACACTGAAATATTTTAAGTTGTCGATTGTTATGTTTTGCTTTGAATTTAGTTTACAAAAAAAGTTATTTACACTCAGTAAGTATTTGTTAATAACTTTGAAATAGTTTAAATTGCAACGTTTTACTTTTTCACCTTTTTAGCATGATTAACGACACTGGTGTTATATTTTCACACTAGGTGGTAAGGGATTAATTTTATTGTATGATTTTTTATGATAATAATATAAGTTAAATAATAATAATATGTTGTATCTTATTCAGTAAATTTTTACTTTTATTGGATGCACGAACAAGCATTGTGTTAATTTTGATTTACATAATACTAGTTCATTTTTATAATAAAAGTAAATTCTTTTCTTCATTTAATATTATTTTTAATATCAGTTTCAAAATATTAATTCTAAAATACAAAGCAAGCTTCAAATGTAGTAAACCACCAGTTAAAGTACCAGTTTCTACGTGGTAGAGCCATGCTGCAGCTATATTATGGTTGTAGCACGAATGGGTCGGCTCGAACGGGGAAGGACCACGCTCTCACAGAAAACCAGCGTAAAATAGCAGCTTAACGCTGCTGTGTTTCGTATGGTGAGTGTAGAGAACCGGAGACCCTTTTTACTGGCAAAGAGGCATTCCATCTTAGTCCTCACGGGTGACAACGCATCTGCATCTTGAGTCTTTATTGAGGATAGATGTAGATGTCTATGGGTCACAGTAACCACTTACCATCAGGTGGACTGTGTGCTCGTTTGTCACCCGATCCTATAAAAAAAAAACCACACAACAAATGTATTCTAGTATAAAATGTAAATAGTTCAGTACAACGGTTAAACAGCCATTATTAAAAACGGCTTTAAATCATTCAAAAATTCTTAATATGTTTGTGGTAAAACTTAATATTTCAGTATTCTATATAATTGTGCTGTATGTCTTTTTAAATCTTTTATTTCGTATTAAGGGTAAGAATAAAATTATTGACATTGCGTACAAGATGTGTTGTCTTAGCCCCAGGGATGTACTGAAAAATTTATTAGTTCGCTCCTAAACTACAACATGGTAAGATTTGAAGGACACCTGCGGAACTTAAGAGCCCCTAAACAAACCCTCTTCAATTTACGACTTGCTCAATTTACCGTCTTCTTTTGTTTCATTGAGAATTCCAATGTACTTATTAAAAGTGTTCCATATATTTAATTAAAAATCCTAACTCATGTTCACGATCTTTCCCGCTATTTATTTCCTTAGCCTGGGATATATTTGATCAAATTTGAATTTTTACGATGCTGAAACGAGAAACAAAAGAGATCGTTTTTATTTTCAGAGAATTTTATTTTGCTTTAAGCTTATAGGTATATTAGTATATAAATTTTAATGCTTGCACTCCGTAACTTCTTTTTAATGAATGGCATGTTAAATAAAATCCTCTAATTTTTAACTTAACTGCTATGAAATCAAAACTCTTTTGAGATGGTATTACAGAGTGTAAAAGAATCTCACCCATTTTCTTTAATTCAATTCACATTGAACTACGATTGAGAATTCATACTGATGTTTGAATACGTCTCAATAACCACTGCAGTAGTATCACTCGTAATTTAATTAACCTATTTCTCTTCTTTCCTGTATATTCCCTGACATTTGCAGATAGATACTAAATGTAGTGTTTTTTATTCAATACCATTGAGTTATATATAAATCGTGTAAGTGGCATTATATTTAGATTTCATATATACCTCCCGAAGACGTTTTTTACATCTCTGGTTCGTCGAAATCTTACTTTTGTAAAATTTTACTAAGCTTGCAGAATGGATCTGTAATTTTATATACATTTATTTACATAACATTGAAACATATACAATATTAAAAAAAAAACTGTTATTACTGTCGATAATAATAAGTGCAATCAAAGAAGCGAGAAAGGTCGTGGGTTCGAAGCCGCCATTCGACTACTGTCGTGAACCACTTCTAACACAAGCATTTTAAGCTTACCAGAAGTGTTTAAAGGGAATATTAGTAATGTTTAATAGCATTACTAGTATTTTTTTAAAAAAAGAAAAGAAAGACGTAGCTATCCATTTGAGCGATGTATTTGTTGTTATAGATAATTATTTACACGTAAGTTTTTATAATTAAAATAATTCTGTTTTTGTGCATGCATATTTAGTGTTTTGAGGTCACGGTAATCACGTTTGAAAACTAATTTAGGCGATAGTGTCAAAAGACGTTAGTGTTTTAGTGCATAGAGTAGCGCTCGAGTTAATAGCAATGTGTGGCTTGTAGCGTCCCCGCCAGTAATGCAGAGCGCCCCATCGAACCTCACTGTGCTGGACGGAAAAGACGCCACCATCACCTGCCGAGCTATCGGCGCGCCCACTCCAAACGTCACCTGGTACTTCAACGGTAAGTTAATATGGCGCTTAGTTGTCTGTTGAATTATTTATAGGTTGGAGAGTTGCCTTCATAATATACTTGTTATAGTCTAATGTAATATAAATCAATTCGTTGTGGGTATATAAAATCGACGCACTGTAAAGTAAGCACATAAGACATAAAAAAAATATTAGAATACAATTTAATATTTTATAGTTTAGTTAATACTTTTTATACAGAGAGGGGTTACATTATTGACTAGGTGCGTTAACAGCCTGTAAAAAACTTTTTAGCTGTTACTGACACGTTGTATTAGCTTTATTTGTATTTATGCCCGCATGTGTTATGTACATATGTAATTTGTTTATTACCCGTGTGGTGGCGTCGTAAGAGAATCCATCACCTCATTACGTCCCGTAGGTATCGTAAGAGGCCACTGTGGGAAAGGTCAGATAGATTTAAAGACATCTTACTGCCGATAGATGGTGGTACACGAGTTGGTGTTTCAACGACCTTTAAACTGTCACCCCACATATGATCACAAAAAAATTTTTTTCACCCTAAACTAACCCCCAAGTCAGAAATTCAAATTTTAACCTCCCATCGTTAACAGATAAACATAGACACAGGCGATTTCATACCTACGTTGCCTACTATTTATAAAATAAAATTTTATTCTGTGAAATTAAATTCCCTGATAAATATCAAACATTTGGTAAATAACTTGGAAAATTAATATGTTTTACGTATTGTTGTTAGACAATCTAAAAAATAAAAGTTACAGCAGTTTTCGATTTCTTTAATCGTTTCTTTTGAAAAGGATGATTAAATTTTAACGTTTTTTAATTGATAAATTCGACAGTCTGCCTAGGTGACATCTTCCCGCAAATCCATAAGTTGTCAGCAAAATATGGAAAAATTACTTGTTTCCATTGGACGGTTACCGGTAAGCTGCCATTTGAATAAATTGATTTAAAAGAAGGTGAGGCAAATACGCTCGCAGAATGAAGGTGTTAGTCGCAATTTAAAAAATGGGAAATGGCTTCATTGATGTGTGATTTACGAAGTAGGGAAAAATCTTCAAATTATTTTAGAAGAAATTGGGAAAACCTTCAAGAAAATCGAATCGATTACAGGGCTGATTGACTTGTCGACACAAGCACTGCGGAAAATGTGAAATAAATTGAAAAATTAATGTTGGATATAGAAACGTTTTGAAAACAAAGACCATACCAAAGGATGTTAAATACTCTTGACTCATTTGTTTAAACCGGCATCTGACAAGTTATAAATCATCGTACAGTCTAGACATTTACTGATAGATTTGAAAATGGAACACTTTCATTATTTTCATTTGCTAAATGCTTTTCTCGTGAGAATCTGGCTTCTGGAATAGCTCGCAGCAATAGAGTTCAGTTTGGTTCAGACGACGTGATTTTCACGCCATGAACTTACTACGATTATGAAAAAGTTTCGAGTATTACGAATGTTTTGAATTTTTTTTATGGAGTTGGAGTGCCAAACAAAATCACAGTCCACCTTATGGTAATTGCAGTCCATAGACACATGCAGCCAACTTCAAACAAAGAAGACTAAAGATGCTTTGTCAGTCTTAGAATGCCTCACAGTCACATGTACTTATACTGACTCTCAATAACCTCCAGCCCGGAACCCAGCAGTAGATACTCGAAGCACGCACTACTTCTTGACTTTAGAAATAAATAAGAGGTTAGTACCTACCTACACGGATTCCTAGGCCTTAAAAAAGAATTCTACCACCTATTCTTAGAATCTTTTAAAATTTAAGTTATATTACTTTTGCTTGTTAACGAGCAAAATTTGTAAGAATCAAAACAGGGCGTGTAAGTATTGAAGATTAAACGAACCAGTTTGTTCTCCAACCGTGGACACTCAAGAAATGTTCGAGCAGTCGAAACTTATTCGAGATAAAAGACGAATTCCTACAATTACAACGAAATGTAATCTTCCACGAAGCATACAGATATAAAATTGGTGGTGAAGTATCAAAGATCGGTTAACTTGCAGTGACATGTGACAGTTTGTGACTTAAAATTATGATTAGCTTGGTTTGACAAGCAACGATTCAGAAATCCAGTACCTTTTTTGGCAATATAACAACACAGCACCCACCACACAGGTCTGCCGGAACAGCGTAAGAGAATCCATAACCCCTGTTCATATGTGTTTTAAGAGGCGACAGAGGGCAACTAAATCAGGAGATTGGCAGCAGCATCTTCTTGATAACAACTCAATCATATTAAAAAAAAAACTGTTGTTGTTATCCCAATGCATTATTCCTCCTATAAGGCAACCTATGGGGGAGATGGTGGATATTGATGGGCTGAATATACGAATTCATGAATTCCCTTCCATAGAAGCAAAAAAGACGCGTCGTACGCTTATAATTTCTGGATTTTGAAGGTGTCTAAAGAAAAGTGGTCAAAGGTATTTTTCAAGTGGTTTAGACTTATAAAAAAGTATATTTGTTATTATTTATTAACAGTTAGTCAATGTTTTGTAAACTTGTACAAAAGGCGAATGCTAACAGCATTCTCTTCCAGTCAGCCTTAATGTGCTTAAAGTAGGTAATTAATGTTAAAAAAACAATAAATTGAAAGTGAATACTTTTAATAGAATAAATAATATAATTTTGTGTACTTACTTTCTTTTGGCAAGGCCTTCGTTTTCTGCATGATCATGATATCTCAAAAATGTAACGTAATGGAAGCAGCGACGCGTAGCGTGACCGAGATGTTTCAGATTCTTCCTAGTGCTTGTGTTTATCATTATGAGCCTGAGTCTAAGCAACACTTGATGCAATGGCACAAAAAAGGCACATCGCCCGCAAGTAAGGTGTTCCAGTGGGTCGGAAAACTAATGACCAGTTTTTTGGTTTCAAAAGGGATTTTTTTGATTTATTACAAAGAAAAAAGATATCTGTATAACGATCTTTCGTATATTCGATACTACGCTGGAATAATAATTGAAAGATCTGACGCTGTGAGGAGGGAAAAAGCGAGGAGAATTGAGCGATGGAGTGCTGCTTCTGTACAACAACGCGCCTGTACACAAGGCACATGTTGCGAATACCTGCTGTATACACAAATAATGGGCTTTGAAATTTTGAAACGTCCGCTCTATAGCACAGATTTAGAAAGAATACAAATTATTATTAGAACTTAAATGATGATACCAGCAAAAAACTAAAATATGCGGTTAACGATGAGGCCAAAAGCTCGTATACTGCCTATTGTGAGAAACATGTTATTAACGCATCTGAAAAGTTGTTAAAGTTCCAAAGGGAATACCTTTGTTGAATAGGAAGAATGAATATAATAGTTCATCGGCTCCATTTCGCGCACTTGTTTGCCTTTCATCATATCGTCAAATCAATCATATAACAAACACAATCAATACGTATATCGCACATTCTTATAGCATCCATGTGAAAACTCGATGTACATCATTTTTATTCTGATTAGATGTATATCAGGCCTGATGAGAATCTGTTACTTCAAGCATATATGTATAAGTATATTAATTGTTTTTCATTTAACTTACTCCAACTTCTTTTACTTGAACGTTATCCACACGCAAATTACTCGCTTAGACGTGGAGTTGCGGAAAATAGCCCGTCGTAATCTAATCCACTCGTACGTTTAGTAGAAAATAATAGCATCTGCTTTACTGCATCCTGATGGTGTAATATTCCTACTTTCGGTGTTTCGGTGCTTTGTTTTATTTTGTGTTTAACAATTAATCGTCCATTTTCAGATTCACTAATAATAAAGCTGTCTGGCAGGCTGCAAGCCTTGGATGAAGGAGATCTGCTAATTACTAGTACGACTACTGCCGATAGCGGGAAGTACACCTGCATCCGCGCGAATGATGCAGGAAATGTTTCTGGAGAAGCTTACCTTACTGTACTCGGTATTATAATTTCCATTTACCTATGCCATAATTCTTTAGCATTTACCTCAAACTTTTACTAAAATTTATGTTTATTAAAAAGCGTTACAAACACATGGCTTAAAAATATTACGTGATCACTGCGACTTACCTCGGGAGATGATAAAGTATTTTTTGATTTTTTTGTTAAAGAACACTAAACAATCTTAAGGAAGGCTTGTTATTCACCATACAAAATACAGAGGATTTTCATTCAACGTTTTCTTCTATTTAAATTTGAAGGTGGTTGAATGGGAGCATTTTAGTGGGTTGCACATTAACTTACGTAGGCTTTTGTAAAAATGCGCCAGCAATCTAGTAATACTACTCTCCACTGTTTTCTCTGTTTTCATACATTTTTATATTAGTCTATAGTCCCTAGAGCCTCGTTCTGAGGATGATATTTGAAGAAAAGTGCATAGTGCACAGTGTTACTTAATATATTTTTTAGGTGTTTAATTACTAATTTTTGTTTTAAACACTGAATATCAGAATATCCAATGCATGGATTGATATTTAACAAGTAGTTTTAGATAGATTAACCAACCTGAAAGAATCGATAGCGCCTGTATAATATCCAATTCCATTATGTTATTGGCATCTACAACTTGCCCTTGGATTAAATGGCGCGGTTAGAAATAAACTATAGGATTAGAGTCCAATATATTACAATACTTTAACAGCTAGTCATTTTCAATATCTAGTATTTCAAATGGTAAACCCTGTTACATAAAACGTTATAAGATATAATTTAAAATTAAAAATTTTGTACAGCCGACTTCAATATAAGTTATTTAAGAATAACTTAAAAACTATTGGTCTGACCTTGATCAAATTCATATGGGACCACACGAGAAGTACCAGCTTTCAAATAAAAAAAGAATCATCGAAATCGGTTCACCCAGAAAAAAGTTCTGAGGTAACACACATAAAAAAAAAAAAACGAAAAAAAAAAAACATACAGTCGAATTGAGTACCGGCTCCTTTTTGGAAGTCGGCAGATTAACAAGTAGTTACTTGACAATCTATTAATTTTACGTAAAAAAGTCTGATTACCTTGTTCTTAAACACTGATAGTTTAGTTTTGTTGATGATTTTCGTTAAAGTTAGAAGATGTTAAAAATCGATTTTGCTTCAAACCATTAAGAGATAGAGATCTTATATTGAAGTATGAGGACCTTTTTGGAGTAATATTGCAAACAAAAAACTTTAGTTCACTCGAAGAACCGACAACCGGTGGTTAAGCAAGGCTATCGGCCACCCACTAGATGGAGTGACGACATGGTAAGACATGCAGGAAGTCGATGGATGTAGGTGGCTCAGGACCGTGCTTTTTGGCAGTCCTTAGGGAAGGCCCATGTTCAGCAGTGGACTTGTGAAGGGCTGTAATGATGATGATGATGAATAGAATTAAATAACTTTCACATGATTGCTTTTGAAGTCGCAAGGAAGTTCAGAATCTGTTCTTCACAAACGGTTCAGAATCTGAATCTTTTTTAATGCTTTAAAGACTAACCTTTTTTTTCATATTATATTGCGTTTTTGGGCTTTAACTTTTTATTAGTCGTAAACTTTTTTACCTTTTTGAGTGAACCAAGGAATATCACAAGGTGAAGGTAATATTATTTATACTATGTCGTGAAATTTTTTTATGTTTGTCCGCAGTGAGGACTCAGATAATTGCACCGCCAGTTGACACCCGTGTGCTGTTGGGTCACACGGCGACTTTACAATGCAAAGTATCCAACGACCCTAACGTGAAATACAATATCGACTGGTTCCATAACAAACAGTATGTAACTATACTTTTTCTTTTATTATATTATTTTTAGTTAAAAAACATTATATTGATATTCTACTAGCAAATTTCGATCGCAGGAGTAAGATATCAATGCTCAAGTGATATATATATAGGAAATAACCTCTTAACCCTCTTTCACGCCTACATTGATAAACTCAAAGTATAGTATGATATGTAATAAAACATGTAATGCTCTATGATATTTAAAGTTAAAGCTACAGCATATTATATACGTCCCACAGCTGGGAACAGGCCTCCTCTCATTTATGAGAGGGTTTCAGGGCAAGAAAATGGCCGCCGCGCTGCCCCAATGTCTGTTGGCGTACGTCACATGTCTTCGAAATATCTTTTTTCTTATTTCTCAGATATACCGGTTTCCTCACGATGTTTTCCTTCACCTCGGCGGAGATAATATAGCACTTAAAATTGCAATTAACAATTTCATTGGTACCGGTGGTGATCGACCCCGGGTTGCTCGCGTTTACAGCGAGATCTTAGCCACTGAGCTCCACGGCTCTTTATGGTATTTATGCTAATACTATTGAATTAAATTTATTTTTCGGAGTTTCTTGTGTTTAATTTTATGTTGTATCCCCGTGATCATGTGTTCTAAAGCACTCTAAACGTTACGTCACATAACTTAAAAATTAAACGCGATGAAACATATAAAATTAGTTTTATTCAATAATCGTGTTTTACCAATAATAAACACACTTGGTACACCCACACCAACACATGGATTGGTTATTGTTTCAACGCGGAAGTCGACCCTCTGCCGCAGTGAAACCGCAAGTTTCCGTACGCTGCGCGCCGTGCAATAAAATGTTGTTATAGCATTATCACATTTCACGCTAATAATGATCTTGATTAATTAGACTTGTTTTAAAGTTAAATATAAAAACATATATATTGCTCAAATAAATACATTTAATTTTTATCGTGTTATTTTTGCATCGAACTTACCAATAAATTAACAAACAAGAACTAAATTTGTAACATAACGTAAGACGCTGTAAATATATAAATATGCTGTAATATTTACTTAATACAAACTTCAAAAAGTAATTAAGTTAGAGCCACCTCAATTTTCAAAGATTGTTCTTTAAGAAAAGAGTTCTTACTTAAAGAAGTATAGCAAGTAATTATTTTTAAGACAATCGAGCACACATTCCACTTGATGGTAAGTCGATGCTATGGACTATATATATATAATATAATATATATACGTGATAAGCAATAGTGGACCCATTCCTACTACGTAAAGATATATCTGGGTCGCTATAGCAGGTTCTCTAGACTCGCCGTACGAAACACAGTAGCATTATACTGCTTATTTACCATTTCACATCTTTTATATTATATGCATTTGAATTTGAATCTCAGAAACAGATGTAGTCTATTGCCTTGGTATAAATTAGAATAGAAGCAGAATTATCGCACTTTGTTTACGTATCTCGCATTTAACATTATAATACAAAAATAGCTACCATTGACGGTTTGACTTGAAATGATTCAAAACTAACCACAGCGAAGGCGCGCAAACAAGATTTTGATTATAATTTTTTTTAACTTTGTCCGGGTGTCTGATATGAAATTTCTGTTCAAAGCCAAAGAAGCAATAAAACTGAATGTAACATTACAAAACATTTGTTAGAAGTCTTTACTTCTGTTAGTGGCAAGAAATCTTTGCTTATACATATCGAGATTCCTCGTCGTCTTATAAACAGGCTAAAATTGATGTGGTAGTTAGTGTGAAATCACTGTCTTACTACACTTACATAGATAAGAACTTCTTTGATCAAGTCACACTCGCGACAACTGACTTAGGGGAGAGAGCCCAATTCAAATATTCTCCCAAAAAGTAGGGAAATTCAAAGTCATGGTTCTCCTGCATACAAATGGAATTTAATTACTTAAACTATTTATTTTTTACATAAGCTTGAGTTTAAGGCACCTTAATTAGCATTTTACTCTAATCAAATTCAATCAAGGGTAACATATTAAATGTTAATTATAAAATATGTCAAACGAAACAAATAATTTATTAACAAAAAATATATTTACGAACATTTATATAAAAGTTTGTGACTTTCCATTCTATCCAGTTGAAATCGACCTTATAGTATGTACATTAAGACAATTTATGCTAGAATGTACATTAAAAAAATATATACGAACACCCAAACGCAAATCGTAAATTTTTCAGAAAAAACACCCCGTTTTTATTTTAAGACTTATAGGAAGTTAAAATTATTGTCTGATTACAACCATTATCTATCGTTCTGCTCTTGTAATAATTTGTCTCACTACATTAAGACGAGGACTTTAACAAATATTACTCTGTGGCATTAATTTGGTATATTTTTAGATTGACTTCCTTGCAACATTGAAAAAATGGTGTCGTTAAATTATTAAAAAATTAAAATTATTACGATTATTACTTAGAATTTGAGTCTAATTTTTGGCCAAGAACTGTACGATATTATTATCTTCATTTTAGACCTCATTTATTAATCTAAACATTATACACCATCTTCTTATAAAAATAAAATATATCACCCATATCTTATAAAAAAGAATTGTACCCTGACGCAACAAGCAGTTTGTTACTACAAAAATTATATTGAAATTAATAAACGTTCTTAATTGGGTTCTTACTTACACAATTATATACACAATTTCATCGTTATCTTTGATTTTGTACAAGAAAACAGAAATGAAATGGTACTGAATAATAGTTTAATCAATTGCAATTATGATCGACAATTAATTCATCAAAAAAATAATTCTTTTACTTTTTTTTAATTGACTTTCCGTTATTAATCCGTCCAATACTCGTACTTTGAATTTAAAAGAGGTACGTCAAACTATTAAAAATTACCTGAGAGTTTTACTGTGATTGCCGCCTCTAATTCTTATTACGCCTGCAAAGAAATCTTAATAGGTAAATTTCGGTGCAACATGACAGCGTTGCCAACACCAATTTGTCAAATTCTCCGAAAATCCATGTCAAATTCCCCAATTTAAGGACAAAATTTCTCTATAAATTCACCTCAATTTTATTTTAGGAATTAAATAATTTTCAACTAATTTTATAACATTTATTTTTTAAGTAAAATTTTTTTTCTTTCTTACCGAAATTTTTTTTTTCATACTCCATATTTTTGTAACAAGCATTTTAGTTCATGGAGTATTTTTAATTCCTTCCCTTGTTACCTTTAAAAAGTACCACAGTATCTGCATTTATACGCAAATGGAAAGCATATACACAAAAGTTGCCGAAATAAATCCGAAAATTAAATGTGGTGCAATGAAGATAATTAAAAAAAGGGAGCATTCGATATTCATAAGTAACCTAACAAAAATGTTAAGATAAGTATTTAGATGTCATGAAAAAAGGTTCCGCCCTAGCCCGGGCTATCGATTTTTCAAATCCCGTTTTCCCCGCATAATACCAATACCCATAAAATCCCCAACCAACTTTAAATTCCGCGCAATTTGGGGAATTCCCCACATGTTGGCAACGTTGAAATGTATGCGCTGGGCGGCGGCAGGAGGTGTGTTAAAGTGAAGGGTGGAGTGAGTAGTAATATCTAATGCATTGTTTCGTCAGTTACGTACCGAGCTACATAAAAGAATTCGGCATCCGCATGAATATTGACCTTAGTCAGCTGATTTAAATTACACTGCTGGTTATATTTATATTTGAGTATTTTCATGATATTTTTTATGAAATTATAGTTTAATAAAGCTAATAAAACGTTGTGAAAAGATAATTTTTTTTCCTTGGGATAGATTTGCTTTCTCACCCATCATCAAAGGTAACCCAGAACCTTAGGGATGGAATGGTAAGTGCAGCGGAAGAAGTGTGTGGAACAATAAAAAGAGGCAGTAGTAAAAGAAGAGATGCATGGTGGAATGATGAAGTGAAAGAAGCTGTAAAGAAGAAGAAGAAAGCATGGTTAGACTACTTGGCCTCTAGTAATGATAAGGATATGAAAGAGAAGATGAAAGAAAGATATAGGCTGCAGAAAGTTCACACGAAAGCACTGATTGAGGAAGTGCGTGAAAGGTGTAGAATGGAAGCGGACGAAAGGTTGTCGCACAACTTTAAGGAGAACTCCAAACTCTTCTGGAAAGAGGTTGGAAGGACCCGAAGTGGTGCGACGGCCTTAAGAATGAACAAAGTGCTTTCGAGAACTAATGACGTCCTCTCAGAAAAATCGGACGTCATGCAGCGATGGAGCGAATTTTATAGAGAAATGTATGCGTGTGATGACCTTAGTGAGGGATCCGGGGATGACGCCGTGACTGCTACGCCAGACCCGGACCTCGATGACACTGAGGTCATCAGTATGAAAGAGATTGAACGTGCGATTCGAAGTTTGAAATGTGGTAAGGCTGCGGGACTAGACAGAGTTACTGCTGAAATGGTCAAGTATGGTGGGCCTCGCGTCTGGGACAGCTTTCATCTGCTGTGCAATTTGTGCTGGCGGACGGGGGATGTCCCGGATGATTGGCGATCCGCAGTCATTGTGCCTTTATATAAAGGTAAAGGTTCACATTTTGACTGCGGGTGCTATCGGGCGATCAGCTTGACCAGTTTAGCAAGTAAAGTTTACTCGAAGGTTTTGACACGTAGGATGCAAGAGAAATCGGAAAGATTTCTATGGGAGGCACAATGCGGATTTAGACCTGGAAGAGGATGCACGGATCAAATGTTTTCTCTCCGCATGATCACGGAGAAGCTTCTGGCTGCTAACCAGAAGATTTTCTGTGCTTTTGTGGATCTTGAGAAAGCATTTGATAAGGTTGTAAGGAAGAAAATGTGGGAACTGTTGCCGGGGTATGGTGTGGATGGTCGATTGCTAAGGGCTGTACAGTCTCTTTACTGTGACTGTAAAGCCTGTGTGCGGGTAGGACACGACCTGTCACCCATGTTTAACGTCCAAACGGGCGTAAAGCAGGGTTGTGTCATGTCTTCCTGGCTGTTCATACTGTATCTCGACAGCTGTTTACAGAAGCTGAAAGATAGCTGTTTGGGTGTGAAATTGGGTGACATTAAAGTAAATTGTCTGTTGTATGCTGATGATGCAGTGCTTATAGCACCATCAGAGGCAGAACTGCAGGCATTAGTCACGTGTATGAAAGAGGAATGTGAAACTAAAGGTCTCCGTTTGAATGCTAATAAAACCTAAGGTTCTGGTATTTGAAAGGGACGAAGAGAGAACGAAGTGTGAAATATGGGTAAATCAGGAATGTCTAGAACAGGTAAATGAAATTGTATACTTGGGGAGTGCTTTTAGCCGGGATGGAAGATGTGATTTAGATGTGGACAGGCGTGTCGCTGCCGGGAACAAAGTCAATGGTGCCCTGACTGCGTTAGTCAAAAGGCAAGGCGTAGCGAAGAGTGCACGCCTTGCAATACATAACGCAGTGTTGGTACCGACTTTGTTATATGGCAGCGAAACCTGGGTATGCCAGAAGAAGCATAAAAGTAAGTTGAATGCAGTGGAGATGCGATCTCTTCGTAAAATGTGCGGCGTTACCATGGCCGACCGAAAGCGAAACGAAGAGATTCGCAATATGGCAGGTTTGAAAGATGACCTTATCACAAAAATTGATAAGGGCGTGCTTCGGTGGTTTGGGCACGTTGAGCGAATGAGTGAAGACCGAATGGTGAAGAAAATATATAGCGCGAAAGTTAATATTAAAAGGTGTCGAGGTAGACCGAGACTAACTTTCGAAGACCATGTGAGCAAATTGCTCGAAGAGGGTAGGGTCAAAAGTACTCGGATACCTAGACGTGCATGCATGAAGAAGATAATGAATCTGAAAGAAGCGAAAGAGGTTTGTAAGGATCGTGACACTTGGCGATCTGTTCTCTCTGGCTACCCCGTCAGGGATTGTGTGTGAAGATAAGTAAGTAAGTAAGTATCAAAGGTATCGTTAGTACTATCGTCTGTTTTGGTTTTCGGGAGCGTTTCACCAATTCCCGGTATAATTAAAGCAAGAAACCAATGGTAGACTATGTCATGAAATACTGCTTCATCTGAACAAGTCTGCCACGTACTCGTTTTAAATTAGTACATTCTTCCTGAACAGTACACCGGCCGAAAATGGTGGTTACCCTACATTACCATAAAAACCCTTTTAGTTAGGATACGGGACGCCACAAAGAAACAAACAAACATACATTTACACAATTTTACATATTTAGTCTTGAAAACATAACCTTATGTATGTGGTGTGAAAGTAACAGTTGAAAACTAGAAATGGTATCGCTATGGTGTGTGATGACTGATGACTGATGACTGATGACACAGGCCGATGACGGCGGGCTCGCGCGTGTGGATAACGGGCGAGGGCGCGCTGCAAGTGCAGGCGGTGCGCGCCAGCGACGCGGGCGAGTACACGTGCGTGGTGACGTCGGCCGGCGGCAACCACACGCGGCGCGCGCTGCTGTCCGTCATCGAGCTGCCGTTCGCGCCCACCAACGTGCGCGCCGCGCGCCTGCACGCCACGCAGCGCGCCGTCAACGTGTCCTGGACGCCCGGCTTCGACGGCAACTCGCCCGTGCACAAGTTCATCGTGCAGCGCCGCGTAGTGCCCGAGTTCGGTCAGATTATTTTCTCTTATTGCCTCATCAAGTGTTTTGTTACGGGAACTGGGTTAGCCATCGGCCTTACTTCATTATTACTTTATAAGTAAAAAGGTTAGAATAAGGTTACAGTTTTTTAACGCCCCACCGCTGGGCATAGGCCTCTGTACTTGCTTGGGTATTTTTTGAGAGGGATATTAGATTTGTCGCCGTACTGTTCTATTACTTAATGGTGGACTTCACAAGATGTCTTCGAAACATATTATTCATTAATATACAGCTTTACTTATTTTTATATTTTTATTTTTACCTTCAACTCCGAGCACTTAGTAAAACTGCACGTATGATTGGAGTTAATAATTTTATTAGTGTCAGTGGGATCGAATCCACGTTGCTCGTTAACCTCCCTTCATACATATATAATATATGTATGATCCGAGCACGTAGTGAAACTGCACTTATAATTGCAATTAATAATTTTATTAGTGCCGGAGGGGATTAAATCTAGGTTGCTCGCGAACCTCCCTTCATACATATATTATATCTTGTAATAAGTGTATGTATTGTAAATTAGACTAGACTGCAACTAGATTAAACTGCGAAAATGTTATAAATCTAATGTTTACATCTGCTGTATTGTAATTTATCAACTTTTAGTATTGTACTTAACAAAAAAATATCTGTTATAAATCTGCCTACATTTTGAAAATTGAGAATATTTTTAATTTTCCAAATTTTCGCAACACTTGCAAGTTATGATAAAAATCTTTAATAGTGCCGTTACAGTTACCGTTACAGCCTATTACAGTCCACTGCTGAACATAGGCCTCCGAAAAACCATTATATTGATACCAAAAGATTGTCTCACAGGGGTGATATTTGATATAGTATCCACGCTTGGCAGGCGGGTTGGCAACCGCAATTTTTATTTTTAGTTGCTATTAGGAAGACGCTGCTGCCCGTCTCATGATTTGTTTCCCTCAGTCGCCTCTTACAACACCCACGGGATGATATGGGGTAGTGGATATTCTTACACCACCTCGACACGGTAATAAGTTACACCGCCCCTATATACAGTATACACCGCCACTACACGGTTAATAGTACACATCAAAATAAAACTGGTGACAGATTAAAAAAAATCCTATGTTACTCTTATTTTTAGGTCCCACACCAGACCCATTGCTTAACTGGGTGACGGAGCCGTTGAATGTGTCGGCAAATCAACGTTGGGTTCTACTGACGAGTTTAAAAGCGGCCACCTCTTATCAATTTCGTGTGTCTGCGGTAAACTCTGTTGGTGAGGGCACACCTTCGGATCCTACGGACGTGTTGACTTTGCCACAAGAA
Organism: Parnassius mnemosyne; assembly: GCA_963668995.1. Classification (NCBI taxonomy): domain Eukaryota; kingdom Metazoa; phylum Arthropoda; class Insecta; order Lepidoptera; family Papilionidae; genus Parnassius; species Parnassius mnemosyne. The sequence goes on along the minus strand of CAVLGL010000035.1, from coordinate 28,538,937 downwards.
GGTATGATTAGCCCTTATCCACCTACTAAAATTCCTCCTACAAAGTAAAAACTAAACGAATGGTCAAATTCATTTAATTCAATGATTATTTTGTGTCAGTGCAATCTTAAGTGATACTTTTTTTCTCATTTACGCGTCTTCTCTTCTTTTAAAACATTTTATACATTTGCACCGTCATAAACATAAACATTCTGAAAATAAATTCGTTGTTATCATGCAGCCAGTGACTTGATATGCTGCCAAGGTATGCGACGTTTGAAAACCAAATTTTAATTAAATTGTCTTTATAAGCTTTGATGACATTAATTTGTCTTATGCTCATTTTTCGGCTGCATCTTTAATATTGTGACGTCTTTTATGCATGTGAAGCTTACGTTTTGACATGTTCTTCTTTCAGTTATAAGTACATTTACTGATTCATCTTATTTTTAATACATTAACTAATCTGTACGCAACCCTTGCATGTATGTAATTAGATGAAAATTTTATTTTGATTAGGGTTAACTTTAAGAATACTAATTTATTGTATTACTGTGTTTGTTCTAAAACAACTTGCGTATGGAAACTTGGCTATGTAATTTATTAGACAACATTATGTTACACAACAATTAATAATGCCCATTAAACCTCAAAATCAGATTAATAATAAATAAATGATAATTAATAATTTTACAGCTCCTTCCGGCCCACCTCTGGGTTTTATGGGATCAGCGCGATCTTCTTCAGAAATCATAACGCAATGGCAACCACCGCTTGAAGAACATAGGAACGGTCATATTTTGGGATATGTGATAAGATATAGATTGCGAGGGTACGACAACAGCCCATGGACGTATCAAAATATCACCAACGAAGCACAAAGAAACTATCTCATACAGGACTTGATCACCTGGAAAGATTACAACGTACAAATCGCGGCCTATAACGATAAAGGAGTGGGTGTGTTCTCAGACAGTTACACGATAAAAACTAAAGAGGGCGTGCCGGAAGCTGCACCCGACAGTGTTCGATGTGAAGCTTATAATTCCACTGCTATATCGGTGTGGTGGACACCGCCTAATCCGCAGAAAATCAACGGCATTAATCAAGTTTGTATACGTGTATATTTCCTACATTTATACCTGCAGTAACTTGTACTATAGCATACTTTTGTAAAGTATTCAAATGAATACTTAATAATATATAGCAATTCTGGTAAGTTTTGTAAACAATCAAAGATTTATTACTTAAAATTCATTTACTTTTAGGGTTACAAAATCCAAGCATGGCGCTGGGAAGAAAACGAGGGTGCTAATGTAGAACAGAAAATAGTCAGCATCCCACCTAACCTGTTGGACCCTTTGACTGAGCAGTCGGCCATCATTGGTGGTCTTGAGAAATTCACAGAGTACAACATATCAGTGCTTTGCTTTACTGAACCTGGTGATGGACCAAGAAGCGATTATGTTTTAGTCAGAACTAAGGAAGATAGTAAGATATTAAATTTACTAATTAATTAAGCTTTTAAGTAAAAATATTTAAAAGAATAAATAAAATATTATATTTAAAAACTAATTAAATGACGCTCTCATTAGTAGACGTCTTTTGGTATTACGTCTTTTGTAGGCCTCCCCAACCCCTTCCATTTTTCTCTGTTTTTTGCAATCTTTTTCGTTTTTCTACTCTTGGTTCCCATTCCTTAATCCATTTACCCCATCTTTGGTTTTCCAAACTGCTTATTCGCCCTGCCCATTCCCATTTTTAGCTTTGAATTCTATTTTTTTTAAATTATAACTGTTGTGTTTAATATGTGATATTTGAATTCATATTTTCACCTTTGTCATTTATATAATCTTTATTAGTTTATAGTTTATTCTGCTTTTTTTAAATACCAATAATTATATGTTAAAAGAATTATTGAATAACTTCATACTTAAAATAATTTATTTTTAGTCCCGGACGAAGTGGGAAGTCTACAATTCGACGACATATCAGACCGTGCCGTTCGTGTATCTTGGACTCCTCCAAAGAAGTCTAACGGGATACTTATTGGCTACAAGCTCTCGTATCAAGTCAAAGACAATAACGAAACCTACAAAGAAGAAATCCTGCCTCCGAACATTACTAGTATTAGAGTGGAACATTTACAGGTAATCCTCTTTAGTAGTCTATTATGTAATGACTATTTTTTATACATTTTTATTGTATAGAATAAGAGTGACAAGCAAGCACACAACCCACATTATGGTTAGTGGATGCTGTGGTCCATAGACATCTACATCTATCCTCGATTAAGAATCAAAAGTTAAAATATTTATGTGGTAGAGCCATGATACAGCTTTATTACTGGTATAGTTGTAGCATGAATGGGTCGGCTCGACTGGGAAAGAACCACGCTCTCACAGAATACCAGCGTAAAATAGCAGCTTAACGCTGCTGTGTTTCATGTAGTGAGTGTAGAGAACCGAAGACCCTTTTTACTAGATACGAGGCATTCCGTCTTAGTCCTCAGGGGTGACCCTACACTCCTCACCACACGAAACACTACAACATTGAGCTGCTATTTTACGATGGTATTCTCCGATAGCACTGTCCTTCTCTAGTCGAGCCGATCCATTCGTGCTATAATTATAATACAGCTGCAACAGGGCTCTTTCACGTGTCAACATCATTATTAAAAATACAGAGTTATGATTATTTAATCACATTTTGCCATAGCTATTTACAGGAGCAATGGCAACTCCAAGAATCGGGAGTAAGATGATAAGACGAAAAATAGGTGCCTAAGCGGACAAGAAACTTGAGTTTTAAATCAATATCTATATAGCTCACTATGAGGTATTAACGACTCACTATGAAGGTATTGACCTTAATAAATGTGTAATTATATTGAATCTTCAAGTTGAAAACACCGTGTGTCCGGTGTTGTGCAACTTAAGCTATTTCTTTCGCCAAACAGCATCGCACACACTGCAATGTTTTAGTTTTAAAAATAAGAGAGCTATTCTTTCACCTCTTATAGTCGGCCTGGACGGCAACCCGATATGACTTGAGAGGGATAAGGCGTAGGACCAACGGTTTTATGAGGCGAAGTGAAACGTCGCCAACTTCTTAGTTGATAAAGAAAAACAAAAAATTATTTTGTTCCAACTTGCAATACGAACCCGGGTCCATATGATCTTTATATTATTACTTTTGATTAAAAAAAAAAAGAGAAAGACAAAGCGTTGCGTACATATCAAGTGCCACACAAAACATGCTCAATTTCTTGATACGCACTCACTCACACATACATATGCAAATAAAAGCATGTTGTTGGTGGTAAATGACTTCGTGCACATAGTATGTATGTACGTCATAGCTTAGTTTTTGAGCCACTATTGAAGCACTATGCTAGCCGTATGAGGAAGCTCAAGGTCGTTCAGCGAGCTATGGATAGGGCTATACTTGGGTTTCTCTGCGTGGACTTAAAAATGAGGATATCCGCAGTAGGAACAGAGTAACCGATATAGCCAAAGGATTAGTAAGCTGAAGTGGCAATGGGTAGGTCATATAGCTCGAAAACCGATAACCGATAGGAAAGAAAGGTTCTCGAGTGGCAGCTTCGTACCCGTAGGTGAAGTGTAGGGCGAGCCCCCACTAGATAGAGTGACGAGCTGGTAAGACAAGTAGGAAGTCGATGGATGCAGGTGGCTCAGGACCGTGCTTTGTGGTATTAAAGAGTGGATTTGTGAAGTGGTGTAATGAAGTGAAACACTATCAGTTTGTTTGTTTGTTTGTCGGCGTGAGATTATAAGTAAGTGTGGGGTGGTGCGTGGGGCGGTGCGTTGCAGGCGAGCACGACGTACGCGCTGTGGCTGAGCGCGCTGACGGGCGTGGGCGCGGGCGCGGCGCGCGGCGCCAGCATGCAGTCGGGCGTGGAGCCCGTGCTGCCCGCCGCGCCGCGCAACCTCGCGCTCTCCAACATCGCCGCCGCCTCCGTGCTGCTGCAGTTCACGCCCGGCTTCGACGGCAACTCCTCCATATCGCTCTGGACCGTACAGGTGGGCGCAGCCACGCCTTGCACTCTTCCGCTTACTGTGTGTCGCTAGTTGCCATTGAGCTCAACTTATTTAACACACAATGTCATTTTAATTGAGAATTTGCGTTTTTCTTCGGAAGACTTCGGTTTTCAGAGTATGTACATAAAACAACACCCCAGCAGCGGTTTACTCATTAAGTTTTTAATTTATTTTTTTATCCTTTATTAATTTTTGTACTAGGAATAACCGTAGTTTGGTTTTTAATTTTTAATCTAATATATATACAGTATAACTAAATTTTCAGAAAGAAATATTAACAGTTACATATTTCTAACAAACTTACTTCACCTATAAAATACATCAAATATTGAAAAATTGAAAATTGAAAAAATTTTATTGCAACAAAAAATAATTTATACATATCAATGTGCCCTATCTCCTGTAGAGTAACAGGAGATAGTTCCTTCCTATATTTAGCAAACTTTAGTTGAATAAAACACAAAAAAAAAAACATATAGACACGTGTTTCGAAATCTACGTGCGTGCGCGCTGTTTGTGTTTGTGTGTGTGTGTGTGTGTTTATGTGTGTGTGTGTGCGTGCGTGCGTGTGTGTGTGTGTGCGTGTGTGTGCGCGCGCGCGCGCGTGTGTGTGTGTGTGTGTTTGTATGTGTGAGAGACAGAGAGAGTGAGTGTGTGTGCGTACATGATTTTAATTTTTTAAATTTGTATGATTGTTATGATTGCCTAAATTAATTATGATTACAATTACATTTACAAATTAGAGGATAATAGACATTCAGTAGCTTCATAGTCACAAGTTTTCAGCCAATTAATTATTTTACTTTTAATTTGATGGTTGTTGTAGCTCTTACTAACACACATTTTATTAAATTTATTGTATAGTAATGGTGCAAGGTAATAAAATTGTCGTTTGGCAAAAGCGCTATGTATTCTAGGGACTAAGTATTTATCTACTTTATTTCTTCTATTATACTTTTTAATGTCAAGTTTATTGGGTGCAGAGTACCTATGGAATCGTCTGATACATTGGTATATAAATAATTTTTAATTTTAAATAATTTTGGTATATAAATAATTTTCTTACACTAAGTACCTGTGCTTTTTCATACACCTATATATCACCTCATTCCTAAGTCGCACCTCTCTGGTGGCACAAACGTCTTGGAGCCTGATTATCAAAGTCATGGATGCCGGAGGGCTTTGAATCACGCAGACCGCTACCATCCATGTCCAGATAGGTGAGGGAAATACCATTCACCGATTAAGGCAGCCAAATGTCTTAAACCATACAGCCTTCTTTGAGTTGTAATTTGTTCACAAAATGTTTCACAGTTTTCTAATGCATCACATTGCAAAGTTTTTGGGAGATTTTGACGACAGCTTAACCCAACAGACAAATATGACGATAATATATCGGGATCCCTAAGTGGATAAAAACGCCTAAAATTTTTATACCTGTTATATTGCTTCCAATAATAGTTCACATGGGTAGACGTTGAATACAAAAAATCGCACCACTTTTAGAATAGAATAGAATAGAATTATTTTTATTCAATATAAATTATTATATAATACTTATTGAAAGCCATTATTTTATTTACCAGATAGGTATCAGAATCCATTTCAAACCATTATTTAAAAAATTATACAGGAGCTGCAATCCACTGGTGGTCAAGTTCGCAGCAATACTCCTATCTGTATAGGTATGAATATTAATCGTCTGTTGTAAACAAGACGGTTATACCGCCATTTATCGGAAACCATAATTTTTTCTGGTATATCTCATTGTCACCTCTTACGACACCGACAGGACGAAATGAGGTGATGAATTAAATCACCACCACATGGCATAGCCATGGTAGCTCAGGAGTTAAGCGCTCGCTGTAAATTACGTGAGCAACCCGAGTTTGATCCCCGTTGGCACTAATGAAATTATTAATTTTAAGTGCTGATTACCACGTGCTCGGCAGGGAAGGAAAACTTCATAAGGAAACCTGCATGTCTGAGAAATAAGAAAAAAATATTTCGAAGACATGTTAAGTTTTCGAAGACTGCACGGCAGCCATTTCCTTGCCCTAAAACTCTCTCAGAATTGAGAGAAGGTCTGTGCTTTTAACTTTAACTGTATATAGATTGTAGCTATAACTTTAACTTAACATGGCATACCTTTTCAAGAATGTTAAACAATATTTTAAACATTTCCAGGCACAAACCGCTCGCAACTCTTCTTGGGTAACAATCTACGAAGTGAATGATCCGGACGCCGAGTCTATACTTGTCACAGGCTTAGTTCCTTTCACAACTTATCGACTGAGACTAATCGCTACTAACGTAGTTGGATCTTCACCACCTTCGGAGCCGTGCAAAGAGTTTCAAACAATACAGGCACCGCCGCAACACCCGCCACGGAACGTGACCGTCCGTGCCGTCAGCGCTAATAACTTACGAGTTAGATGGATTGTAAGTATTTAGGTTTTTTTTTTCAGCCGAATAACTTAATTAGTTCCTGGCCTCTATTTAAGCATTCACTTTCATTCCCATTAGTTTTTCATTTGTATATCCCAAAAACAAAAAATAACAAAGCTTGCTTACTTTGCTGATTATTATTTTCTGCTTACTAGTGATCTCTATAAACAATTATAGAGATCACAAATATCTACAAAGACACAAATATAAATTAAGATTTACTGGCATGCCTTAAGAGGATTGTGAAGCTGTAAATTTTCATACAAAAAGCAAACAATATTCATAATTTTTGTAAATGTTGTAGATATAACAAAAAACTAGGTCAATACGTTATTATTTTAAAGAAATATTGCGTTCGATATAAGTTATTAGCATCTAAATATCTATATTTTTGACTTAAAAACTTCTTCGAGCGTTTTTATTTTTTTTAATTAAACTAAACTGAATTACAAAGAAAGTAAAACGTATAGACTTAGATTAAGGAGTATTCAATCTAATAAAACCAAAATTGGCTTATTTCGTAAAGGTTTAGGGTGGTTAAAACGTTATCATCGGAAACGATATTTCAAAAAGAAAATGTAGGTCTCCAAGACTTGCAACTCGATCTATCGCAAGATACTGGTCGGGGGGGCAGGGATATATTGTAGTGATGTTGGAGGTGTTATCGATATTATTATCGCCTAGGGAGGAGAAAGTAATATCGATAACCTACAAAGATACCTCTCATGAAAAAGTTAATATCTATATCTGTGATTATTCACAGTTTTTATCGATTATTTAGCATTTATTTTAGAGTCTTTATTGAATAAGGACTCTAAATCAAAAAGATTTCGAGTTTACAATAAAGTAAGCAGGCGATTAAATAAAAAAGTAACAACTTGAAGAAATTATTATTTTGTTTATTAGTACATATTACTTTATTACACTCTTTCTCGAACTGCCATTTTTCTAGGAACTCTTCTGGTAATAAACATTAAAAATAAAATGAGTAAAGTTTTGGCTGCATTTTTGCTGTCCAAAAATGGTCATCGTACTTCATTTTTTCGTACGCCAAACCATATGGTTTATTAAATTAAGTACGAAAAAATGAAAAAGTTGTGTTCATACTACGAAAAAACAAAATTGCCTACCAGTGATATGTAATTGTCCCATGACCTGATAATAGTAATCATGGTTTCTTTTTTCTTTTGTCCTTCTCGTATCACAAAATTTGATTTTTTTTAGTTATAGCCTCCAAATGTGGCATATTAAAATCAGAAATAGGCTATTTGACTTCATTTAGAGAGTCATCTTCAATAAGCCCATCGGGACTTGCCCCTAAATAATAATTATCTGAATCAATAAACTTATTATTGTATTCTTTTTGATTCTCTTTGTCAGATTCAATTCCTTCGCCAACAGGAGTACATCCTCCTTGCACATTACTGTACGGTAATTCTTTGTCTATCTCGGAGTCACTGAAAAATAAATAGAATGATAATAGCTTAAATTATATTTTACGGCTGACTAACGCGGACGAAGTCGCGGGTGAAAAGCTAGTTTACCTATAATTCGGTTCAATGTTTAAATTTAGAATAATTAATTAGTAAATATACATATTATCATGAATAGTAGAAATTGTAGTATAGGTACCTACCGAGTTTACACTGTACTTGGAAAATGCGCCTTGCTGATTCGGAATCGAAATTTTACCAATCAAATCTTTGTATCTCAAAAATTTTAGCATTTTCCTTGAAATCATCGAAATTCCACAGTAATACGAAAAATTTCTTCTAACGGACTAATTTATTTATTATTACTAGACAAGTGGTAAAATTAAAAGTTTTGTACAATCAATTTCTTTTGTAATGGTTGAAATAATTTCCATAAAATTTATATGGGACCAACTGTGAGACATACACTATCGAACTAAAAAAGAATAGGTATTCAAAATCAGTCCACAATTGACGGAGAAATCGGTGAATATACATAAAAAAAACATAGAGCCGAACATAGAACCTCCTCCGCGATTAAAGTAAGTAAGTGAGTAAGTAAGCACGCGTACTTACCTGTTGATTTTAGAAGTTAGTGTTGGCCTTCCTTTCGATTTATGAAGCAAATTGCATTTTTTTAGTTTTGTCTCTAATCTTTCTCTTTCATTCTAAAAGGTAAAAATTATTTTAGGTCAACATTCTAGACTAGTAAGTCTTTAAGACATACATAATATATCTATTAATATTCATCGTTTAAATTCTTTATCAAGCCGTAAATGTCCACAGATGGGTCTCTTGTTGCTTGGCAGGCAGTATGGCGATCTCGGTACGAGGGTGATACGTATATATACGTATATATATATATATACGTTATATATACGTGTCACGCCAGCATGAATTTAACGCGAGAAAATTTTCGTACAATGATTTTTTATAACTTTCGATGACATTTAAGTCAACAAGAAAGTTATGATAGACTTCGATTGGCCTTTTATATATATATATAATGAACGCTCCTGCTGCTGCTAGCGTAGTGTGCGTTAGAATTAGCGTAATATGTTGTATTTGTGTTGTTCACGCCCGAAGACCGGAGGGAGGCAGAGCGAGCGATATGAAACAGATAGCTTTTTTGAAAATAGCTACTCGCGCCGCATATCGGCACTTCACAAACCTTTTAAGCGCAAAGCGCTTAGGTATGTTCTACTAGCGCCTAATAATCAAGATTCCAACGTGTTTGTCCCATAAAATCGTATCTAACAATCATATTGAACATATAAATGATATAAAAAAATCACATTGTCAGAAAGATAAATTATTGTTGAAGTTATTTTTTTTAAATCGATTAATTGTTATTTTTACATACAAAAGTGGTTTTAGTGGCTTATTATGTAGATTTATCAAGTCCGCATGGAGGGGTAACTTTTGAAAATATCAATTGGTTAACTAAATCTATTTTTCTGCCGACTTCCATAAAGGAGACGGTACTCAATTCGACACGTATGTTTTTTTTTATATGTGTTACCTCATAACTTTTTACTGGGTGGACCGATTTCGATGATTCTTTTTTATATGAAAGCTGATACTTCTCGTGTGGTCCCATGTGATCAAGGTCTGACCAATAGTTTTTGAGTTATTTAAGTTATTCTTAATAACTTATATTGAAGTCAGCTGTACAAATTATTTAATTTTAAATTATTAATCTCTTCATCTATCATGTGGGAAGCCATGGAATGAAAATGGCAGTTTACTTTTGGTTTGTTTAGTTATAATTAATTTTTTTCGGCTGAGAATTCTCGAAATGTTCGGTGTTTTGACAGCCGTGTTATAATTTATTTTACTATTATAAATACACTTTGTGAGTGGATTACTGTATCGCTTGCTTATAGCAGCTGTAATAGGCAGCAAAATTATCGATCGCTGTAGAAATACAAACTATTCCAAAAACCAAATTTGAGACATACTTGACCAAGGTTATTATTATTATTATTATAATCACAGATTTTTATTACATTATTTTGTTTCTTTAAAAGTACGTAGGATTTATACTATATAAATGTACTTACTTATACGTACGGGTAGGCGAAGTGTAGGGCGTCCCCCCACTAGATGGAGTGACGACCTGGTAAGACATGCAGGAAGTCAGTGGATGCAGGTGGCTCGTGACCGTGCTTTGTGGCATTCCCTGGAGGATCCTATGTTCAGCAGTCGACTTGTGAAGGACTGTAATGATGATGATGATACGTCTTGGACTTTATGGAGAAATCTGAAGGTGTGCTTTGGTGAATTCTACTAGAACTCCTCGGAGAGTAGAACTATGTGTGCCGAGTTTGGCCTCGTTTTGTTGGTTATAGTGAGACCTTACCTCCAGACTTGATAGAATGACCTGAATTTGTACTTCGGTGAATGCTACTGAAACTCCTCGAAGATTAGAACTAGTTATGCCGAGTTAGTTAGTTAGTTAGTTATGATGAGACTATACCTCCGGAATTGATAAAGGTGAAGGTGTACTTTGATGACTGCTACGGGAGCTCCTCAAAGAGTAGAACTAGGTGTTCCGAGTTTGGGCTCGTTTTGTTAGTTATGGATAGACCTTACCTCAGGACTTGATGAAGTGACTTGAAAGTATACTTCGGTGACCGCTATTGAAACTCTTTTTTTTTAGTTTGGCCTCGTTTCGTTAGTTATGATGAGACTATACCTCCGGACTTGATAGAGTGACCTGAAGGTGTACTCCGGTGAATGCTACTGGAACTCCTCAAAAAGTAGAACTAGGTGTGCCAAGTTTGGCCTCGTTTGTTTCGTTATGATGAGAATATACCTCCGGAATTGATAAAATGAACTGAAGGTGTTCTTTGATGACTGCTACTGGAACTCTTCGACGAGGAGAACTAGGTGTTCCGAGTTTGGGCTCGTTTTGTTAGTTATGAATAGACCTTACCTCCGGACTTGATGAAGTGACTTGAAAGTATACTTCAGTGACCGCTATTGAAACTCTTTGACGTATAGAACTGCAATTTACATTTTTTTTATTTTTCCCGATCATATGAGCATTATGAGTCGTGCACTTTTGGATTTTCCAAGCTTTTTTTAAATTTAAATTTGACATATAATTATCGGAAAATTGGAAGTATAGTATAAATAATTATAATGTTTTTAGTGAAAACTTGTGTGTAATTAAACTACTTTAAAAATTTACGTATAATCAAGTTAATACGTAATTTTTTAATGCGCTTAAGGCATGCACAATTGGATTTACCAATAGTTTTTTTTGTTTACTCTAGATTGCTGCTACTTAAAAGGGCTGTAGTTTGCATTTTTTTTCTGTATACACTGAAGATAAAATAATTAAAATAGTAGTATGTTGCCCGCATCTCTTTCATATTACTTTAATAATATCAATACTAAGGTTTTTTTTAGAAGTAGTGACAAAGAGTGACATGCGAGCACACTGTCCACCTATTGGTAAAGGGATGATGTGGCCCTTGGACTATATCTCTCTATATTTAAGAATTAATAATGTAGATGTGTTGTCACACCTGAGGACTGAGACTCAATGATTCGTTGCCAGTAAAAAGGATATCTGGTTTTCTATACTGACTATTATCTTTTTATGCTGGTATTCTGTGAAAACGTGGATTTCAGAGAATACCAGAGTAGACTCACTCGTACTGCAGTCCCTAGTCCCTAGTCCCTGGTCCTAGTGGCTCTAACACAAATTAAAAATATTAATTCTATATCTTTTCAGCCCTTACAACAAAGTGAGTGGTATGGTAACCCCAAAGGTTATAATATTACTTACAAACGAAGCGGCAGCAACGATACTCTCTTTAGTATAATTGAAGACCACACGGCAAACTCGCACGTATTGTCCAACCTTGAGGAATGGTCTGTGTATGAAATTCGCATGACGGCAATTAACGAAGTTGGAGTGTCAGCGGAAAGTCCCACAGCGGTGGAAAGAACAAGAGAAGCTGGTACTTATTTAACCTTAAATATATCCAAGTTTTAATTATTGTGCGTAACATTTAAAAAGTGATTTGGTATATTTTTGTAAAGCATTAACACACACTATTTATTGATAAATATAATAATAGCCGGTCCTCCATATAATACATATTCATCAATATATTTTTTGTGCAGTGCCTTCCTGCGGTCCGAGCAATGTTTCTGCGAACGCGACCTCATCAACAACAGTCGTCGTCCTTTGGGGAGACATTCCGGTCCAAGATCAAAACGGTTTAATTGAAGGATATAAAGTATGTTATGCTGCAATTGTTCCACCACCTAGACCAGAACATCAGAAAGTGGAGTGCCAATCAATTCCTTCAAATCAGACCCACACTGTGACGTTAACGGAACTAAGGAAATATGTTGTGTATCAGATCCAGGTGTTAGGATATACAAGGTTGGGGGATGGAGCTTTAAGTGACCCACCCGTGACTGTCAGAACTTTTGAAGATAGTGAGTAATGATTTATAAATTTGTTAAAAACTTTCAAGCTATGATTTGCTTTTTACACTAAACATTGTAGTCTTCACCCTGATAAAAGTACATCCTGTTAAAGTCCACTTCTGGACTGGCCTTTCTCGTTGTAGTGTAGGCAACATTTAGCTTAATACTCATGTTTAGCAGGCACACGCCATTTTAACAACACTATCTTTTAAATAAAACTATTTTTACGGATTTTATCGCGTATACTAACTTATTTTTATATTCCCGACGTTTCGGGTGCTTTCCAGCACCCGTGGTCACGGGGGACTGAGGTGTTTGACGTCCTGCTGTCATAGTTAGCCCGGCTACCTTCAGTTTTTTAATATTAATTTTTGGTTCGATTTACGCAGAATGAGCTTACAGTATTTTGGAGTGTATACTACTAAGCAGTGGTATACTTGGGTTTGGATTTGATTTTTATGGGATCCCAAGCAGATGGCAGCACCCATCCATCTTCTCTATTGAAATTAGGATGTTTTTTAATTTCAATAACCTCGCGAATCATCCTTGGGAGGAATCGGTGTCCTTTTGCGAGGATTTGTGGTCTATCAAATCTAATGTAATGGCGGGGACGATCTTGAACATGTTCACAAACTGCAGACTTCCCGATACTTCGGTGCTTCACGTCAGCTATATGTTCTTTAACGCGGGTTTTTATAGATCTTTTTGTTTGTCCTATGTACGAGAGACCACATTCACAATCCAGCTTGTACACTCCTGCATCTTGTAGAGGGACATGACACTTGACGGATGGTAAAAATTGACCAATCTTCTTCAGCGGCTTGAAGTATGTTTTAATGGAAGCTCGCTTCAAGATGTAGCCAACCTTGTCTGTGACTCCTCTGACATATGGTAGTACAGCAGGCACACGCTCGACTGTGGCTGGCTTCACTCGTTCACTGTGACGTAGGCGCGGGACCCGGGAAACGTCGGGAATATAAAAATAAGTTAATATACGCGATAAAATCCGTAAAATTAGTTTTATTTAAATGTGTAGTGTTCGCGTAAATACAAGAAAACACTATCTTATTATATTTTATGTAAAACAGAACTAATATGAGCAGAAAATAACCTTTGGGTTAATTTTATAGTAAAAGAAACATTTTATTTTTTTAAAGCTACATAATAAGTTATTAATACATAGTTTAAAGCTTTAAAGTAATTAAATTTACTTATAAACGGGCAATATTGTACATGTCTTAACACTTTTGGATTACAGTGAACAATACTGTTTATACTTTTTATGCAACAATTAGTGTTGAATTAAAATATAGTTTTCAAGTAAAATATTTCCAGACGAAACTAACTTATTTGTCGATTTTTTTCCTAACATGAACTAGAAACTGAATCATTTTTCAGCACCGGGTCCGCCGTCTAACGTGTCATTCCCCGATGTGACATTTACGACAGCACGCATAATTTGGGACGTCCCAGAGGACCCTAACGGAGAAATATTAGCTTACAAAGTCACCTATCATCTCAACAGCTCCACGCAGCACATGTTCTCTAGAGAATTTCTTCCTTCTGACAGGACTTTCAGGTATTTCTAGTGAATACTTAGTAAATTTCTATTTTATGTCAGAAGGAAATAGTATAGAATTTAGTAAAATATGGTATGTATCTTAGAGATTGAGTCAAGTGGTGAACTGCCAAAACATACAAATGTGTCAACTTGGATGTGGGAAAGAGGAATCAACTAATTAACGTGTAAGAAATATGATATATGAAAAAGAAAATATACAACATGTAACAAAAACCCCGTGGTTCCCGTTAAGTACGTTATCAGCATCAGTATTCAAACCTATAGAAATAACTTTTTTAAAAACTCGACCATTTTTTTATTTTATTATTTTGTTTTTAATTTTATGTGGTTTTATTACCTCTTACTGACACTAGCCGATGCTAAAGCTAATTAAAGCGGGGTATTTGACAATCCTCTTACTCCATAGAGCCCTAGACAATGCAGAGGTAATAAAACCACATACAATTTGGATACAATTTTTTTAAGAAAATAAAAAAAATATTGTTCGAGTTTTAAAAAAAAAGTTATTTCTATACGTTTGAATACTGATCCTGATAACGTACTTAACGGGAACCACAGGGTTTTTGTTACATGTTGTATATATTATAACAATATAATTGTTATGGGTGAATATAATAAAGTTTGGTAATCTTCAGGAATATTTTGTTTATCATACTTTTCAAGCGAGTCAAATATAACATTCAGTTTTTGTATAGATATTTGATACCAGAAACCCGGACAGAGAAAAAAAAATTACAATTAAGATATTGTATTGCGTCGAAACATTCAGAAAAATCCAATAGGTCAATTGTAGCTGTTTCTGTATAATACTTGCAGGATGCAAGTTAAGTAAATAAACCGCGATAATCCTATTTCTATTCTATTTTATACCAAGGTACTACGCTACATGAATCATTTTCTGAGATTCAGGTCCATGTATAAAATAGGTGTAAAGGCAAAATAGCAGTATAATCCTGTGACTGTAATGAGGGTATCTACGAATTTTTCTGGCATCAAGGCAGAGCCACTTAGAAATGAGGTGAAATACTTGACAGATTTCATAGCGGGCAAAATTATTTTGTTAGAAAAATGTACGCGTCAATGATTCTTTCCATATATAGTCACCCGAGGTAAGTTTGACAGTGGCGCAAGTGTAACAAATGCAAATTATGCGGCTTGAACACGTTTTTTTGGTTAAATTCCATCTATTGAACAACGCTGGAAATTTTACGCTATTGACTATACCGACAGTTAAGTAAATAGCTTCAACTATTTTATCGACAGACGTAATTTTTTTTTAAACTACAGTACTCTCTCGCTAATCAGCCACTCGATTATCCGACATCCGCCGTTTTATGGACTGGAGATTGGTCTTGATTAAACTCTGTAATCCGCCGACACTGAAAGTCTTCGACTCGATAATCCGCCGTCTTACCTCTCTTTCATGCGTAAGACGAACAGAATTCTATACTCCGACGCACGGTGCTAAGCAACTACTCTTTAGTCCGCCAATCCGAAAATGGAAAGTCATGCGACATGGTTGCAAATTTAGGTAAAATGCACGATGAAGTTATCAAAAATATATATTTTGGTAAAAAAACAAGCAAAATTAGGTCCCATTTTTTCCAAAATATGAGTAATTACTTTAGTAAAAGATTCATGTTTGTTGATTTCTGAAATATGTACAGTATATAAATAAATCATACATTTTTTTTTTCAATTTATTGTTCCTGTACATTATAATCCGCCGTTTTCTGTAATCCGCCTGTGGTTAGGATTTTATGGTGGCGGATTAGCGAGAGAGTACTGTACTCAGAAAATTTGCCCCATGTGGGGAAAAACTCATTGTTACACAAAAATGGACGTTCAAATCGTTTATAGATTTTAAAATATTTTTACATTAGTATCATGTTTTCAATTTTGTCTAAAACCACAGATAATAATAAACTATAAAAAGAAGCGTATTATCACACTTGCCTCATTGGTGGAGTAAGTGTGACAGTCTTTCACTTGAATTAGTTTTAATTACCTTAAATTACAAAATGCTACTTGTAGATTCTAAAATGCTTGGATCAAACAAACAAGCACTTAATAATTGATGTTATGAAAATGAATTATATGTGTTAAATCCTTACAGAGTAGAAGTAATTAACCCTTGGTATGCCTGTTGGATTGTTATCACGCCGTATGCTTGTTGGGTCTGGCGGACCCGAAATTATTTTACATAAATTAATGCTGTAGGGATATCAGAATGCATGTATTTGGCAATTATATTTATTATATATGTAGGATATAAATAAAAAGGTAGAGCTATTTATCTTTTAAAATTATATATTAATCAAATGAAAATATTGCTTTTTCAAGCTTACAAAAAATAGACTTATTAGTATTTAATCAAATGCTTATATTAAACACAGATATCTAAATCTGACTTTAGTTTATTTAAGGTTCTGATAAATTTGGTATAGTTAGATAACACTATAATAAAAATCAACGCTGGCTAAGGATAATTATTCTGTGCTGAGATAAGTGACAATTTTTGCATAGAAAGTTTGTGTGCTCCATGCAAATGTGACTTGAACACACAATACAAATGTATTTGGATTTCCGATAATTTTTTACCAAACACAAATAACAACGTATTTTAACTTCAGCACAAGGTTTATTGGGTGAAGGGCCTGATGGTCCCCGAGGTGAGCACTGATTCTTTTGCGAAGGCTCACTGAAAGGTGCAAATTAGCTTTTTTTTACAGCTTGATGTGGAGCTATCAATGTCATGCCTAAGCTTTTTAGGAATTCTTCTCTGATTGCTGATTTATCATGTGTTCAACATTTGAACAATTTTTACATTTATTGCAGATGTATTAAGAACAAACGAACACTGCCGTGATCAGACTCGTCCCCACTTTCCTCAAAGATCACGTCATTTTTCACATCTTTCTCTTCTAAACACGTCTTATATCATAATTACTTAATTTTTAGGACATTTTTACTGTAAGAATAAATTTTTTTGTTAATAATTTACGTTATAAAACCATTAAATCACAAAAAATATGAAACATTCACTTACCAAAAAAAAGTCACGCCGTATGCCTGATAGGGTCTTTCAGACGCGCGTGCATTTTACATGCGTGTTGCTCGGATGCGCACACGCGGATAATTTCGGAAGGGGTGGTAAAGTGACCTCTAGTCTATATCAGGAAGCTCTAAAAATGCGCAATTAATCAAACTAAAAACTTTAAAAAATATCGACATTTTTCTGAACTAGTGGGTTTATTAGACCCACCAGGCATGCGAAGGGTTAAGTGCCCATTATAGTTTTAATTAATTTATGTCACACTTGCCTCGGGTGACCATATTAGTTATATTTTGTATTAATTAGATTGGAAATGGATATTTCTAAGGGTAGAAAAATAAAAAAGGTAGTTAATAGAATGTGAAAAAAATTTAAGAGCAAACCACCTAAGCATTGTTTTATGTATTTACATACTCGAGAAACTGATAAACTTTTATTTAAAACCCAACTTCTCAATTATGATGACATTGTAACACAAATAAGTTGACCTCAGTCACAACTAGCGACACCTGGTAAGCGGAAGATTATTAACCGTGATTGCGTGTGAAGGACATGAGTAAGGTGGATGTGGGTGTGGGTGTGTGCAGGGCGACGGAGCTGATGCAGGAGCGGTACTACGTGTTCTGGGTGGCGGCGCAGACGCGGCTGGGCTGGGGCGGCGTGGCGCGCGCGCTGGTGCTGACGACGCAGAACCGCGCCGCGCCCGCGCCGCCCGCGCGCCCCAACGTGGCGCGCTCGCTGCTGCAGCCGCACCACATCACCTTCTCCTGGACGCCCGGCGACGACGGCTACGCGCCGCTCAGGTACCCTACCCCTACTTATTGCAATATATGTGTTTGTACGTGCTAGTACGCCCACCAATGAATTTGTATGTTTATTTTATTTTATTAGGGATTATTTGCGAAACAAGAATTGCCGAATGTTTTTTTTAATGCAAACAGAATTCTTGAATGCTAACCAAATAATTTAAATGCTGTTTTTTGTGGCTAACCAAATTTTGTTACGGCTTAACATTTAATTATTTGTCGTTTATTTTATGTACTACAGATACTACACAGTGCAACAAAAGGAAGAAGGTGGAACTTGGCAAACACTTCCCGAACGCGTGGATCCATTTGCCACATCATACACAGTGGAGGGATTGAAGCCATATACCGGCTACCAATTCAGGATACGGGCCACTAATGATATTGGACCAAGCCGCTACAGCAACGCCACCGAAATAGTCCGCACTTTACTTGCTGGTGGGTAATAACTTCATTTATATCTATTTTAATCTAAAATCTGAATATCGTAACTTTTATGGCAAAAGCATTGTTTATAGGTTTAACAAATTATTAATATTATAAGATTATGCATTTGAACAGCCCCAAGCAAAGCTGTGGAAAATCTGCGAGTAGTGCCAATCACACCAAGCAGCGTACGTGTACAGTGGTCACCATTAGGAGAGCAGCACTGGAGCGGCGACACACGGACGGGTGGTTATCGAGTCTTCTACCAGCCTCTCACCGACTTTCCCACTTCTCTGCAGCACACTATGAAGCAAGAGGTGCCTGGCATAAAGGTACACAATATTTACTAAAGATTATAATTTCATTCAGAGAATATTATTGGCATTTTATAGTTTACTAGCCCGGCATACGTTGTTCTGTCCTTTCCGGTAACTGGTGCGATGAGTTTCACTCACTTTTACAGCGTAAATAAAAATTAATCGAACACATTTCCACCTGGTACATCTAAATTTTGTTATTTTCTTTTTTGGAACAGAACATATTTATATTGTGTAACAAGAGATCATGGGATTTCTTCTCCTTTGTCCGCCGTGCGGGCCTATGGTTATTGACGGACTTTTTAAAATTGATAAGATTCTTAAAACTGCTGATTAGCCACATTCTCGGCGATGAAAGAAAACATTGTGAGGAAAACTGCATGTCTGAGGAATAAAATATTTCGGGGACGTGTGAAGTCCGCCAACTCGCATTGGAGCAGCGCGACAGACCAAGTTCCATGGCCCTCTTAGAAAATTAGAGGAAGCCGGTGGCCAGCTTATACAGGCTTTTAGCTTTAGTTTAATTTACGTCACATAATACAGAACTACCGAAAGAAATAATTACTAAGTACATTCTTCAATTTATGAACACTAGTGATAAATAGGTCCCCTCAAGTGTCATGGCTACCCAATGTAGTTGACAGCTTATGTATGCCCATTTGTCAGCCGGCCCCATATGCCCATTTGACAAGTAATCACGATTCACTATTAAATTAAAAATTAAACGCTCAATTGTTGTGCCATATTATTAAATCTACGAAACAACGTATGTGATAATAATTAACACGTTTTTTTGTATTATGGCGCACGAAGTACCTTTTGAACATCGTTGATTTTTTCACCCAACAGAGCGAGGAAGTGGTGCTGACGGACTTGGCGTTGGACCGTAACTACGAGATCAGCGTATGCGCGGTGAATTCACAAGGTGCGGGGCCGGGCGGAACTCCAGCCGTGGTGTGGGTGGGCGAGGCTGTGCCAACGGCGCCGCCGCGTGACGTCACCGCCGACGCGCTCTCGCCCACCGAGGTGGCGCTCACCTGGAAGCCGCCCGCGCTCGCGCAGCAGAACGGGGACCTGCTCGGATACAAGGTACGAACTTGTATTATTAAAAGTTTATGGTTGCACTTACTCTTGACTCTTGTTGTATTATGAGCTCCTGATAGCTCTTGCTCCCAATCTTTTCGTGTATAGGTTAAACTGCAAAAGTTAATTTTAATACTAAAGACAATAAAGATAACTTTAATACAAAACTATAAAATTGCCGTGTAGTGGCGGTCAAGAATATCCACTACCCCATATCTTCCCGTGGGTGTCGTAAAAGGCGACAAAGGGAAACAGGCAGGAGATGGGCAGCAGCATCTTCCTGATAGTAGCCGAAATTACAATAAAAAAAACTGCGGTTGCCAACCCGCTCGCCAAGCGTGGCAACTATGGCAAATACACCCCTATGAAGAGAGTAACAAAGAGACGGCCCCCAGTCCCCGGCGGCCCCGCTATTTCTGGCTACGGTGGCGACCATGGTAACGGCGGGACAGGGGGTGCTAACAATCTCCGGTGGAGGTTCGGTTGCCACCTTAGACGACTCGACCTGGCAACGTACAACGCATGCACCCTGAGGACTGACGAGAAGATCGTAGAGCTGGAAGAAGAGATAGTCAAGTTACGCTGGCATATTATAGGATTATCCGAAGTCCGAAGAGAGGGGGAGGACACGGTAATCCTCGAATCCGGCAACTTGCTCTATCACGGGGAGGGCGACCATCTTTTTTTTTTTACGGGGGTAAATCCTCATGGACTACCTCCACCTCGGGAAAGGCGGAGGGGCGTGCCGGACTCTTACCGGTTAAAACCACCCCGGTGTCTCCTCACACGTGCGCGTGGGGCCGCGGGAATCCAAATTCTTCCGCAGCCCCACACTAGTGCTGGCCCGGTCTGTCCAGGCCTCGTCTCCTGCACGGGGTAGTGAGGTGTTCAACTACCCCGTGTATCGCCTCAGGGGCGCGCGCCGACACCCGCGCGCGCCTCCGCCTCGGGTCCATCGAGTAGGGGTGGCGGGGGCTTCCCCAAGTCCCTCGCCCCTGGACCCATTTATGGGGGCCGGAAAAGGGCGTTGTCCGCCCTTCTCCTGCGCCCGGTGCGCTTTCTGCGGCCAGGGAAGGGAGTCGAGATCTCCCTTTCCCGTCCGCAGTTTCCTTCTGCGACATCACGTCCTCGCAGAAGGACACCACCGCATCCCACGACTCTGCGCTACCGACCATCTTCTGCACTAAGGCCGGCAGCGACAGATCGCCTCCTACTTTATTTGTGAGGACACGGCGCTGCTCCTCCCAAGCTACACACTCGGCGAGCGTGTGTTGCGCCGTGTCCTCCCCGCAATGGACGCAGTGGTGGCACCGAGCGTCCGGCTCCCTGTCTATGCGGCGCAGGTACTTGCCGAAGCAGCCATGCCCCGACAGCACTTGCGTCACCCTAAACGACAGGGAGCCGTGCCTTCTCCCGAGCCAGTCGTCGAGTACTGGCCGGATCGCCTCGACGGTAGCGAGGCCGGCGGTAGGGCGCAGAAGCCTTTGCCGCCATTCCGCCACCAAGACCTGACGGAGCTCCTCTCGGCGCAGCGCGATCTGCCGCTGCACCGGCCTCGAGCCCCGTGCCCGCTCTTCCTCGCGCCATCGATATAATGACGCGAGTACTTTCGCCTCTAGGTCCCAGGGTGAGGATCCGGTCAGGACGCAAGCCGCCTCGTAGGAAATCGTGCGATACCCGCGGACGATTCTAACGGCCATCGCCCTCTGCGGCTTACGCAGAATGGCGAGAGTGCTGACTGTCATGTCCATCGCCCACACAGGGGCCCCATACAGGGCCATGGACCGCACGATTCCCACGTACAACCGCCTACAGGCGGCGCTCGGGCCCCCCAAGTTGGGAAGCAACGTTGATAGCGCGCCCGCTGTACCCTTCAGCTTGGGCGCCAGCCGCCGGAAGTGGGGTCCGAATTCCCATCGGCTGTCGAGCACCAATCCCAGATACTTCATGGTGGACTCGACAACTATCCGGGCCCCGCTGGAGGGCGACCATCTGTCCCAAGGAGGTGTCGGATTTATCGTACACAAGTCTCTCGTTAACAACGTAAAGATCGGGAGTGTGTCGACGAGGGTTGCGTACCTTATGCTCAGAATCACCAAACGGTATTCGCTGAAGGTTACACAGGTTTACGCACCAACCTCGGCACACCCCGATGAGGAGGTGGAGGAAATGTATGAGGATATCTCTAGAGCCATGCATTACTCCAAAACCCAATATACGGTGTTAATGGGAGACTTCAATGCAAAACTAGGCACAAGAGAGAAAGGTGAGCTGAAAGTAGGGAAATTTGGAATAGGGCACCGGAACCCAAGGGGCCAGCAGCTGGCTGACTTCATGGAGGAGGAAGGACTCTTTATGATGAACTCTTTCTTCCAGAAGCGACCCCACAGGAAGTGGACCTGGTCGAGCCCCGACAGTTCGACAAAAAATGAGATTGACTTCATTATGACGACCAGACGACAACTGTTCAGTGATGTCTCAGTGATCGCGAGGGTGAAAACTGGTAGCGATCACCGAATGGTTACAGGCACACTGAACCTAAACGTTAAGTTGGAGAGGTCTCGTCTAATGAAGTCAACGCTCCGTCCCCCTCGTGCTCTGTTCCAAAGTCCTGAAACTTTTCAGCTCGAGTTACAAAACCGTTTCCAGTGGAAGCTCGTGGAAACTGTCCATGCGGTCGGAGCTAAGTTCTGCAAGACACGCCGCAGAAGAACACAAAAACTCTCCGATCACACTCTTACTCCTGGCTGTTAGACGGGAGATGAAGCTACATTCTTCAACAGATTTGACAGCATACAGGCAATTGAACAGACAGATCTCCAAATCCATGCGGCGGGACTTACGCAACTTCAATACAGCATGTATTGAAGAAGCGATCGAGCGGAACAAAGGCTCCAAAGTCTTTGCCAGAGATCTGTGTGCCAGAAAGAGCCAACTGTCAAAGCTGAAGACCGAGGCGAGGATAGAATTACAGCGGAGCTTCTGAAAGCGGGTGGGAAACCGGTACTTGAAGTCCTTCAGAAGCTCTTTAATTCCGTCCGCCATGGTGGCATTACACCGGAGGCGTGGAGCAGAAGTGCGGTGGTCTTGTTCTTCAAGAAAGGTGACAACGCTCTCTTGAAGAACTACAGACCGATTTCCCTTCTGAGCCGCGTCTACGTGCTGTTTTCGAGAGTCATTACGAATCGTCTCGCGCGCAGACTTGACGACTTCCAGCCTCCCGAACAAGCCGGTTTCCGAAATGGTTTTAGCACCATAGACCACATACATACCCTTCGGCAAATTGTACAGAAGTCCGAGGAGTACAATTTGCCACTATGTCTGGCGTATGTAGACTATGAGAAAGCCTTTGATTCCGTCGAAATTTGGGCGGTGCTGCAGTCCCTTCAACGGTGCCAAGTCGACTGTCGGTATATCGAAGTGCTGAAGTGCTTGTACACAGTAGGGCTACGATGGCTATCCGAGTACAGAACTAGAGTACGAAACCTATCCAATTGCAAAGAGGTGTAAGACAGGGTGACGTTATATCCCCGAAACTCTTCACCGCTGCATTGGAAGACGTTTTCAAGCTTCTGGACTGGAAAGGATACGGTATTAACATCAATGGCGAGTACATCACTCACCTTCGATTTGCCGACGATATAGTCCTTATGGCAGAATCGCAGAAGGATCTAAGCACCATACTCAATGACCTCAATAGTGTCTCCCAACGGATAGGTCTTAAGATGAACATGGACAAAACAAAGATCATGTTCAATGTCCATGTCACACCTATGCCGGTAGTTGTTGAGAGCACTAAGCTCGAAGATGTTGACGAGTATGTTTACCTGGGACAAATAGTCCGACTAGGTAAGTCCAACTTCGACCGAGAGGTCAATCGACGGATTCAACTCGGCTGGGCAGCGTTCGGGAAACTACGACACATCTTCTCGTCAGACATTCCTCAAAACCTTAAAACGAAACAACCAGTGCGTGAATGAAAAAAAAAGCCGCCTCCACATGGTTGGCAAACAGGGAACACCAAACAACAAACACGAACGTGTGGATGGGTGTTTGCCTGTTTTTGCTTGTGTTTGCCAGTGATCGCCGTCGGTGTCGGTTTTTGTGCACAAATCAAAGGGGGACAAAGGGATAAACGTGTTTGCGATGTATCCAAGCGCTTGTTAGCACATTACTTTTAGGAGTCTAACACCGATCCGCGAGCACAATTTAATTGATTGTTCACAACATTTGAAGGAAAGAAAATTCGTGCATAATTAAAAATAAGAGTATGTCGGTGTAATTAACTAGATAAGTCTTGGCCCTGGGGACTTAGCGAAAGAGTCAGGTTGGCCTTTTGACTAAAAAGTTTGGAGAAAAGCAGTCTTCTAAATTATTATCTAGTGAATAATAATAATGTTTTTTCTTACGTTTCAGATATTTTATTTAATGACTGACTCCCCGGAGGAACCCGAGCCGGGACGGCGAGTGGAGGAAGAAATCGAAGTAGTCCCGGCCACTGCAACATCACACTCATTAGTTTTTCTTGACAAATATACGCAATATCGTATACAGGTATAATTTTTTTTCACTAATAAATTTAAAAAAAAATGTTCGTTTTATATATAATTGCGATTACGCAATCAAAAGAAAACTTACAAAAATGTTACTAATATTTTCGACACAAACCTTAATTATTAAAGAATTTTATTTCTAAATTATGTGACTTTCCAACTATTTTTAATGTACTAACAGAGAATAATATTGGTATTATCATCATCTTCATCATCATTACAGCCATTCACAAGTCCATTGCTGAACGTCCTATGTTCCCCCAAGGAATGCCACAAAACACGGTCCTGAGCAACCTGCATCCATCGACTTCCTGCTTGTCTTACCACGTCGTCACTACATCTAGAATTTTGGATTAGCAAACAAAATACACTCTTTTAAGTAAAAATATTGGGCGTTTGTTTTGTTGGAACACCTCTTGCAGTGAAATTTTTTTTACCCAAGAATTTATCACGGCGATATCCAATGGATGGAAAAAAGACGCAAATACCACTTCTGACTCTTTACAAGACGTCCAAGATATATTTTTTTTTGTTTGTTTAAACACTTAATCTCTGAAAATACCGTCATATGCCTATTTCTAATACATAAGCAACAATAAGGTAATTTGTGACAAGAAATTATTGAAAATTAAAAAGTTATTTTTGAGCGTTATTATTAGGCATGGCATATTATGAACGAAAGTTACTTAAGACAATTTTATGACAATAAAGTTTGCTCTTTATAGCATGTTATTTGGACGCATAGTTCTAGAGATAATGAAAATTTTAAATAATTCAACATTCGGCTCGGCGCGAGTATGACGCATATAACCCTAGTCGCCAATGAACTGGGATAAAACAGCAGTGAACGCCTCTTTAAGCGAGTCGACATGTCGCGCGGCGACGCGTGATATACGCGGGTGAAAGCGTAGGCCTAACTACAGTAATATAATAAACGCTTAAAACTGACTTCACAATATTATGTGTGTGAGGTTTCTGTTTGGGCATTTGGCAAATGCTTGGGGATGCAGCACAGTATGAACCGATAATTTTTAGTTTGACTCAATAGCAAAACAATCATTTACCAAGCATTTATCATTGTTGAAGAATATGAAAAATCCTTCAATCTGTGAAAATCATCATGGAAATAATCAAAGATCTCTTACGAGTTAAAGATTAGTGATAATTGCCCCTCTTGCCAGGTGGTTTAGCAATGAGACACCGGTATGGATTTTTGGGTGTAGGAAGTATATAATAAAATAGGATGATAATTTAGTAATTCGGTCTTGGAATTTACAATAATAGTCGAAAATTGCGAAATGTCGGACTGTCGAGGCGGTGTTGAATATTTGTAGGTTTTGTATATTTAGATTTTTCGAGTTGGACGCTGAGTATAATTTCGTCGCGTGAATGTCGTAAAAATCGACAATAAGAATTGCCAGAAAATTCTCATCGCTTCTGATAGCTGATGATGAGGTAACCATTCTTTATGTCAAATGTAATATACTGTATCGTTCTCCCAGGTGGATTAACGTTTTCAGGATCAGTCCCTCCGCATACTTGGGCCTTAGGCTTGACATCCAATGAGAATTTTAAACTTAAAACTACACAATATCAAATTTCGACTTTAGACCATACTGTAATTCATTAATTGTGACATTGTGAAGTTTAAGTCTGAACTCCAAATTGTCCGTGGGCTTGACATCTAATGAGACTTTTAAGCTTAAAACTACATAATATCAAATTTCGTGTTTTGACCATACAGTAATTGATTAATTGTGACATTGTGAACTTTGAGTTTGAACTCAAAATTGTCCCTGAACACCGCTCTAAACGACATTGCACGTCATTGGTATTAATATTTTTTTATGGCTGATCAGGATCCTCTTTTTATCTTTTATCGTAATTTCACTTTCCCTTTTCTTTTGCATTTTCTCCCATTATAGATTAAGGTTAAAAGATATGTGAGTATGTAATGATGTTGGATTTTACAATAAGAAATGAAAAATTTAACAGGTTCTAGCGTTCAACCCGGCGGGCGACGGGCCCCGATCCAGTGCGCTCCAGGTGCGGACCCACCAGGGCCTGCCGTCAGCGCCGCGCAACATCACATTCTCCGACATCACTATGAACAGCCTTGTGGTGGCCTGGCTACCGCCGCACAGGCGCAACGGACTCATAACTTCTTATCTCGTCACCTACGAAACTATCGAGCAGGACGAGCGTAAGTATCACTTTCTTATTGACTGATAAAGGAAAACAGTGTTATATTTTTAATTGTGTTTCATAGTATGCACTTTATTTGTCAGAGTGGATGTATAGGAATACAGGGTAACGTTGAGAAAATAAATAAAATGTCAATTAGCTAGAAAAAGCTCTCAGAAAAAGGAAACAGTATGTCGGCTGTGGGCCGTGCCTTTTTTATAGAAGTAATGCTAATAATGATAAATAAGCAAAGAGAAGAAATAAAAAAAAATAAGCAAAGTCCACCTAATTATTAGCTATTTATGTTTTTATGTACATAAATTACATTTTCTTATAATTATTATATCGCAATATACTTTTCTTAAAATATATTGCGAACATAAAACACATTGGTATTTAAATGTTTAACATACATAACATAAACGTATTGTAATTTTGTCTTATTGCCATTTAAGAACAAATTGTTGGCGTTAAACCAACGTACTAATTTCGATAGAGCATTATTTACGTTCTCAAAATTAATTAACTGTCGTTTAAGGTATCATCTGCAAATAATACTATATCGTGATTGTCCCCTACAAAATAAGGTAAGTCTAGAAGTAATATAGACTAAGAAAGGAAATGGGACAAGAGTCGAGATCCGTTAATACCACTGATTCGTAGGAACCTTTACCATTGATAACGACTTTTTGAGTTCTGATATTTAAATATGAAATAATAAGTCTACGCGCAATATTTTTGACATCGTAATGTTGTAGTTTCCTGATTAATATCTCATGATGAACACTCATCAATATTTACAAACGCTTCGTTTTCTTTTACTAGCCGTTTTGCAATAAATGAAGTGCACGAAAACCCCTTTTTTAAAACAAAATACCAGTTCAACTATTTTGATTTCAAAAATGAGGATTTAGAACTGTAAGTTATTATTATCTTCAATTGTGCACCGATATTTATGATTTTATTTTTATTAAATTTTATAAATATAAATTTTATTAAAAAAATCCATCTCTAAGGATGGAAAATAGGCTATAAATTTTTTCATGTAATTATTTAGATGACATTTCAAGCGTGGTAAAAGCCACGCTGTATTATGGCTGTAGCACGAATGGGTCGGCCCGACCGGGGATGGACCACACTCTTACAGAATACCAGTGTAAAATAGTAGCGTAAAATAGTTGGTGAGTGTAGAGAACCGGAGATCATTTTCACTGGAAACGGGGCATTCTATTTTAGTTTTCGAGGGTGACAACGTATCTCCATTTTAATTTTTAATCGAGGATAATAATATGATGTTTATTGGCTTCAGCATCCATTTATCATAGGGTAAACTGTATCACCCTTATTCTATATAAAAATCTATTGTTGAATTGAGTCTGTGATATTTTTAGTTCACTAGATTATTAAAATATTAAACTCTTAATGTCTTCATATATTGGGGCTTTAATTCTGTTCACTATGTTTTATGATTTCAGGAAGCTATTATACGGGAATTATTTACTTATTTTTAGTTTATTGAAGTTGGATTTTACATTTATTTTTAATTGGTGTTGTTACTTTAGCTAGTTCTAAAATCCCTCAATATCTTGGTATACTACGTGTGTCGTGTGATTCTATGCAAAACCGAAATAATAAATATTATAATATAATATAACCTATATTTTATGTTATTTGTATAATACTCTATTTTTTATTTTAACAATACTATTTTGTTGAACATTCATGAATAGTGTATTAAGAGGATTGTGAAGCTATAAATTTTTTATATAATATTTATTGCTGGAAGTATTGTAGATATAATGAAAAACTAGGTTCGTACGTTTTTATTTTAAAGAAATATTGCGTATGATATATAAGTTCTAGGTATCTAAATATCTATATTTTGGACTTAAAAATTTCATCAAGTGTTTTTATTTTTAATAAATTTTTAATATTTTTTAATAAAGAAATACGTACAGACCTAGATTAAGGTGTACTGAGTCTAATGAGACCAATGTAGTCTCATTTCGTAAAGGTTTAGGGCGGTGAAAACGTTATCGCACGGAACAATATTTCAAAAAGTAGGCGATTGCCTCCAAGTTTTGCAATTTTCTCTGTTGTATGATATTGGAGGCAGCGCGTACGCTATGAAACAGATATCATTATTGATAATAATTTAAAATTAAAAATTTTGTACAGCCGACATCACTATAAGTTATTAAGAATAACTCAATAACTATTGGTCTGACCTTGATCAAATTCATATGGGACCACACGAGAAGTATCAGCTTTCAAATAAAAAAAGAATCATCGAAATCGGTTCACACAGTAAAAAGTTATGAGGTAACACACATAAAAAGACATACAGTCGAATTGAGTACCGTCTCCTTTTTAGAAGTCGGCAGAAAAGAACTAGTCGCGCCGCGTATTGGTAGTTGAGAAAGGTGTTAAAGCGATCGTTGGGTGGAACAGGATACAGCAAGCAAGTGAAGCAGAAGGTGACGGAGGAGCGGCTGGCGGTGGGCGGGCTGGAGGAGGAGGTGGAGTACCGGTTCTGGGTGCGCGCGGTGACGCTGGGCGCGGGCGCGGCGGCGGCGGCGCGCGCGCGCACGGGCCCGCAGGCCGGCTCGCCCGCGCCGCCGCGCGCGCTGCGCCTGCGCAGCGACCCCGCCGCGCTGCACCTGCGCTGGGACAACGCCGCCTCCGGCCGCGGCCCGCTGCTCGGATACTACATCGAGGCCAGGAAGAAAGGTGCCCGCCACGCCTTTTGATACCGCTCCAGCCTGCCTGCTATACTCTACTGCTGAACATAAGCCTCCCCCATACATTGCCTCATAGGGGCGATATGTGCCATAGTTGCCACGCTTGACAAGCGGCTTGACAACCGCAGTTATTTTGAGCCGTTATTAGGCCGACGCTACTGCCCATCCCCTGACTTATTTCCCTCTGTTGCCTTTTACGAAAACCACGGTATGATATGGAGGAATAGATATCCTTACGCCGCCACTAAACGGCTTTTTTTACTATACTATAATTCACATGTTATACTATCGAAGCAATTTTTCACATTTGTCGAAATAAAATGTCAAACACCACGTATTTTACATTTATGTATTTTTAAAACGCGATAAGTAAAATGATCGCAAATAAACCATAATCTAAAAATTTTAACTTGTACAAAAACTGACTACTTATTATATAATACGGAGGCGAAAATTTATTACCTTTATTCTTATTTTTCTAGTATAAATATATACAAACAACAGCACAGTTTAAATAAATACAAACTACAATGCCAAAATGTTATCCACGACAACATATCGATACCACATCCGTTCCTGGCCATTAGTAAACAGTGGTAAAAACGAATTAAAAAATATTAGTTCGGAAAAGCTATTATAAAAAATCATTAACAAGCTTAAATACAAACATCAATGTTTTTCGCGAGAAAGACCTTGCTCTCACGGATTACTAGCATTAAAGATCAGCTATATAGTACTAAGTTTCGTTTGGTGAGTGAAGACACTTTTCACTAGAAAGGAGGTTTCACTAGAAGGCCTCGCCTTTCATCTTAATCATCAGTGGTGACGAGGCATCTACATTTTGATTCTCGAGGATAGAAATGTATCGTCTATAAGCCACAGCATCCACTTATCATCAGTTGGACTGTATGCTCGTTTGTCACCCATAATCTATATTTCGAATAAATAAAGTATCAAGAAATTATTATTATTACGAAGGCGGTATTATTGTAAGAAATCCTTATTAAAATATTATTACCATATTAACTAGATTTCTTTATTATCTACATTATAATATTATATATTCTATGTTATATTAAATTATCTCTTTATATATTAATGTATTAACGTATTTTATTTTTATGCAGCAAAGGAAACATGGCAAGCGTGTAAGTTTTGTTTCTACCCCTACGAGAATAACACGCATTCCTCTAAAATTACTCGTAGATCCTACATTACACCTACTGCTTAACTTACGATTGCATTGTAAAGGCGCAATATCATTATTTAATAGTAGTACTAAATTAATTTTCTATAATATTAATATAATGTATACTATACATATAAGAATAATATATAAAGTATATATGGTTAAGTATATTTTATACAACATGTAACAAAAACCCTGTGGTTCCTGTTAAGTACGTTATCAGGATCAGTATTCAAACCTACAAAAATAACTTTTTTTTAAAACTCGACCATATTTTTTCTTATATTATTTAAAAAAATAATAATTTTATGTGGTTTTATTACTTCTTACTGACACTAGCCGATGCTAAAGCTAAGTAAAGGGGGGTCTTTGACAATCCTCTTACTCCCCAGAAAATGCAGAGGTAATAAAACCACATACAATTTGCATACAATTTTTTTTAAAAGAAAATAAAAAAATATTGTTCCAGTTTTTAAAAAAAAGTTATTTCTATACGTTTGTATAATATATAACGGGAACCACAGGGTTTTTGTTACATATTGTATATATGGTTGATGGGTCATTTTAAAAACAATATAAGTAATTACTTACAATGCATCTATCACATTATCTCACCATGCCCAGGATCGACTGGGAGAGAATACCTAAAAGCATTAAATCCGCCTTTTGTGCACCTTTTTATATAAGTTAAGGCAATGAAGTATAAAGAAATAATTAACTAAAATATCTATATTGAGAAATAAAGAGTTAAATATAATATATATTATTTATACTGCATTGTTGTTTTTTTTCCTTTGATAATAAAAATAATTCTGTTAAAATATTTATATGAAATTTAATGCAGTTCCTACTCATAGAAAAATATTGTTTTGAATAGTTCTTAATTTAAAATTAGATAATTTTTTACAGATGACACAAGATGGGAGACGATAACAAGGACAAGCAATGGAATGTTAGAAGAATTCACAATATCATACCAAAGCCTCCTGCCCTCGACCGCCTACTCCTTTAGAGTTATCGCATACAATATGTACGGCATAAGCAACCCAACGTACAGCGACAAAGTGATCGTGACTCCTTCGAAGTTATACCTGGAGTACGGCTACCTGCAGTACCGACCGTTCTACAGAAGAACTTGGTTCATGGTGGCGCTGGCGGCGGCCTCCATCATCATAATCATAATGGTTATCGCCATACTTTGCGTGAAGAGCAAGAGCTACAAATATAAAAGTAAGAATACTTTGCTTATTCTGATATAAGAACTTCTCATTAGCTGTGCCCCAGACATAAAACTGTCCTATCCATTGATCCACCCAACCTGTACGGTGCAACATCGTGCATTCTCCCGCATCGGCATTTTAGTAATTAAACTCTATGCGCAACTGACCTTATTTATTAATATTCTACATAGTGTTTTGGTGTTTGCTTACCAATACCGTCGCGTGACTCAACCTTATATTTTTACCTAGCCTCGTACTATATTGTGAAATCTCAATAAATCTTTGTTTTTTCTCAAGATTGTGTTTAAATCATAC
Organism: Parnassius mnemosyne; assembly: GCA_963668995.1. NCBI lineage: Eukaryota > Metazoa > Arthropoda > Insecta > Lepidoptera > Papilionidae > Parnassius > Parnassius mnemosyne. The sequence goes on along the minus strand of CAVLGL010000035.1, from coordinate 28,507,054 downwards.
ATCATCAGAACAAGTAAAGGGTGTGATATAACAAGACCAAACATCTGTATGGTCCTTCGAGCCGGATCATACAGATGTTTGGTCTTGTTATACCACACCCTTTACTACTTGTTCTGATGATATATGATTTAAACACAACAACACAGTGTTGTACATAGACCTTCCTCATAGGGGGAACTCATATAATTTGTCATAGTTACCAGGCTTAACAAGCGGGTTGGCAACCGTAATATTTTATCGTTTTGAGATGTTATCAGGAAGATTCCGATGTCTTATCTGTCGCCTCTTACGACACCCACTGCCATATTCTTAGACCGCCACTAAACGGTCCTATATATTATGTAGATTCAAGTGTAGGGAGCCTACAAAACTATAGTTTTAATCATCATTACAGCCCTTCACAAGTCCACTGCTGAACATAGGCCTCCCCCAAAGAATGCCACAAAGCACGGTCCTGAGCCACCTGCATCCATCGACTTCCTGCATATCTTACCAGGTCGTCACTCCATCTAGTGGGGGGACGCCCTACACTTCGCCTGCCGGTACGAGGCTGCCACTCGAGAACCTTTCTTCCCCATCGGTTGTCGGTTCTTCGAGCTATATGGCCGGCCCATTGCCACTTCAGCTTACTAATCCGTTGGGCTATGTCGGTCACTCTAGTTCTACTGCGGATATCCTCATTTCTGAGTTTATCACGCAGAGAAACTCCGAGCATAGCCCTCTCCATAGCTCGCTGAGCGACCTTGAGCTTCCTCATCCGGCCAGCAGTGAAGGACCACGTCTCAGTTCCGTATGTCATCACTGGCAACACGCACTGGGTGTACAGTCTCGTTTTCAAGTTTTGAGGTACACCCTGTCTTACACCTCTCTGCAATTGGATAGGTTTCGTACTCTGGTTCTGTACTCGGATAGCCATCGTAGCCCTACTGTACAAGCACTTCAACACTTCGATATACCGACAGTCAACTTGGCATCGCTGAAGGGACTGCAGCACCGCCCAAATTTCGACGGAATCAAAGGCTTTCTCATAGTCCACATACGCCAGACATAGTGGCAAATTGTACTCCTCGGACTTCTGTACAATTTGCCGAAGGGTATGTATGTGGTCTATGGTGCTAAAGCCTTTTCGGAAACCGGCTTGTTCGGGAGGCTGGAAGTCGTCAAGACTGCGCGCGAGACGATTCGTAATGACTCTCGAAAACAGCACGTAGACGCGGCTCAGAAGGGAAATCGGTCTGTAGTTCTTCAAGAGAGCGTTGTCGCCTTTCTTGAAGAACAAGACCACCGCACTTCTGCTCCACGCCTCCGGTGTAATGCCACCATGGAGGACGGAATTAAAGAGCTTCTGAAGGACTTCAAGTACCGGTTTTCCACCCGCTTTCAGAAGCTCCGCTGTAATTCCATCCTCGCCTGGGGCCTTGCCGTTTTTAAGGTGCTGGAGAGCCATTCTAATCTCGCTCAGACTGACGTCCGGGATATCATCGGAATAATGTCGGATAAGACTCGCTCTTGGATCGTTACTCACACTTGCGTGCGGCACCAACGATGACGTGTACAGCTGCCCATAGAACCTCTCAATCTCACTCAAAATCTCAGGTGCCCCGGAAACGATGCTGCCACATTCTGTCTTCAGCTTTGACAGTTGGCGCTTTCTGGCAGACAGATCTCTGGCAAAGACTTTGGAGCCTTGGTTCCGCTCGATCGCTTCTTCAATACGAGCTGTATTGAATTTGCGTAAGTCCCGCCGCATGCATTTGGAGATCTGTCTGTTCAGTTGCCTGTATGCTGTTAAATCTGTTGAAGAATGTAGCTTCATCTCCCGTCTAACAGCCATGAGATTAAGAGTGTGATCGGAGAGTTTTTGTGTTCTTCTGCGGCGGGTCTTGCAGAACTTAGCTCCGACCGCATGGACAGTTTCCACGAGCTTGTCATTCAAATCGTCCACTTCATTGCAGTCTTCTAGGCACTGAAAACGGTTTCGTAGCTCGAGCTGAAAGGTTTCGGGACTTTGGATTAGAGCACGAGGGGGACGGAGCGTTGACTTCATTAGACGAGACCTCTCCAACTTAACGTTTAGGTTCAGTGTGCCTCTAACCATTCGGTGATCGCTGCCGGTTTTCACCCTCGCGATCACTGAGACATCACTGAACAGTTGTCGTCTGGTCGTCATAATGAAGTCAATCTCATTTTTTGTCGAACCGTCGGGGCTCGACCAGGTCCACTTCCTGTGGGGCCGCTTCTGGAAGAAAGAGTTCATCATAAAGAGTCCCTCTTTCTCCATGAAGTCGGCCAGCTGCTGGCCCCTTGGGTTCCGTTGCCCTATTCCAAATTTCCCTACTTTCAGCTCACCGTTCTCTCTTGTGCCTAGTTTTGCATTGAAGTCTCCCATTAACACCGTATATTGGGTTTTGGAGGAATGCATGGCTCTAGAGATATCCTCATACATTTCCTCCACCTCCTGATCGGGGTGTGCCGAGGTTGGTGCGTAAACCTGTATGACCTTCAGCGAATACCGTTTGGTGATTCTGAGTATAAGGTACGCAACCCTCGTCGACACACTCTCAATCTTTACAACGTTGTTAACGAGAGACTTGTGGACGATAAATCCGACACCTCCTTGGGACAGATGGTCGCCCTCCCGGTAATAGAGCAAGTTGCCGGATTCGAGGATTACCGTGTCCTCCCCCTCTCTTCGGACTTCGGATAATCCTATAATATGCCAGCGTAACTTGTCTATCTCTTCTTCCAGCTCCACAATCTTCTCGTCAGTCCTCAGGGTGCGTGCGTTGTATGTTGCCAGGTCGAGTCGTCGTAGGTGGCAACCGAACCTCCACCGGAGATTCTTAGCACCCCCTGCCCCGCCGTTACCATGGTCGCCACCGTAGCCAGGAATAGCGGGGCCGCCGGGGACTGGGGGCCGTTTATTATTGTCATTGCTCATGTGGGGTATATTGCCATAGTTGCCACGCTTGGCGAGCGGGTTGACAACCGCAGTTTTTTTTATTGTTATTTTGGCTATTATCAGGAAGATGCTGCTGCCCATCTCCTGCCTGTTTCCCTTTGTCGCCTTTTACGACACCCACGGGAAGATATGGGGTAGTGGATATTCTTAACCGCCACTACACGGCACATATATAGTTTTAATAGTTATGGAGAAAAGTCTCCAAGGAAATTTAAACCTTACACTATTACTGTGAGATTTAAATTACGTTATTATCGTCGCAATTGTATTAACTTCATTTGTAATTTTTTTAAAACATCGTGATAGCATTTTTCGGTCCATTTCCAACAAGACGAAACTTCCGAAGAAGCTATCAACTACATAGAACATTTTCAAATACCTCCATAAGCAAACCCAGTTACGTGTAAAAGTGATAAATCCAAAAGGAGACCTGGATGTCTTACCACAAATACCAATCAGTTGTCAGTTGCACAAATATATTCTTAAACTGGTATTCGAACCAGGAACCAGACTCAGTAGCAAAGTTCTCTGATTATTTATTTATTTATTTTTTGATTATGATTATACTGGTACGCGTTGTTGTTTATGTTAGTTTGTAAATATCTTGCACTTTTTACGCTGCTCCAATTTTACACCAAGGTTGGCGCTCGCAATGCCGAAAGTTTCTCACCTTTGACGCTTGGCCTACTAAAAGTAGGCTATTTACCATCCATAGAAATACATAAAATTTGATTTGAGTCAGAAATCATTGCGTATCGATTATCCAAACTAGACATCCGTAACAACTAGATATCCAATTAAACCGATAATAAGAATTCAAATCCAATGGGATTAGCTTTCTTTCTTCCTAAGCAAGCATTTTTAAATTGCACTCGACAAATTTTAATTTTGACGATTTCTTGTATGGAAGAATTGCATATTGAAACCAAAATAAATCAAGTATCTACTCTTTTTAAAATATGTAATTGACATAATATCTAAGAATAAATATATTACTTATCTTTTTGAATTTATTCTTTTGCGTTTGTCGTTCGCTATTAAAACCAAAATTATGGACTACCCATCGAAACTTTTTTTTAGATTTTCTACTTTAAATAAAACTTTCCGAAAAAATCCACGTCAAATAGTATTTATAGTCGACTCTTGTCACGCCAGAGTACGAGATGAGATGAGATGATGAGTTCCGTTACGTTTCGACTAGTCGGCTGAATGTTATGCAGTTTCTAATATAATATCTACTTCTAAGTCCACTCCTGAATAAAGTTCTTTTCAAGATTGCTTCAAATGACATGCAATCAGAGTACCTATTTGACTTTATTCACTATGCCGGTTAAGGGGGTTGATGATTATAAACTTGTTATCTACTAGTGATGCTACTCCTCGTTGCCAGATGATTTGGGTTCGGTATTTTGAATGAAGATACCGCAATTAACCGGAGATTTGTTCGTTAAGTATATCCGCATATTGGTCAATAGTATGATGCCGTTTGGCTAAAAGTACGTTACGTCCTCTTTGCACCACTGTGACCACACATGTAAACGGTAATTTGTCAGAAGAAGCGCAAAAGACGCTGGAGGAGTCGCTGGCGGGCGAAACGGACGAGCGCGGGTCGCTGGCGATGGAGCTGTACCGGTCGCGGCAGAACTCGGCCGGCAGCGCGGGCGCGGGCGCGCTGGCGGGCGGCGGCGGGGGCGGGGGCGCGGGCACGCTGCGGCGCGGGCGCGCGGCCGCGGGCGCGCTGGGCAAGGCGCCGCCGCGCCCCTCGCCCGCCTCCGTCGCCTACCACAGCGACGAGGAAAGCCTGCGCGCCTACGACGAGAACCCCGACGACTCCTCTCTCACCGAGAAGCCCTCCGAGATCAGCTCCTCCGACTCGCAGGTGATCACCATAAAAATCAGCGTCGTCTAAACGCCCACCGTTCCGGTCACACTAAACTCTTATATATTTTTTTCCACTCCCACCCCACGAGGAGCTCCCGACGGTAAATATCAACGATTGATAGCTAATGTCAGATTTTAATTTGTACGTCACGCTTTCATTCCCGATCAGCACTTTAAAGTAGGTGACGCATTTCAATTATCGGTGGGATTCATTTCCCGTACACGATATTGTATATAGTTGTAGGTAAATGTGTTTTATTACTTCGTTTAGTATCTTTGCTACATATGATTCTATCATTTGTTATAAATTACAGCTAAAATTGTCTTTTGAATTTAATTAAAGGTCTAGTTATAATATGATAAATTTCCTCCTTAAATCTCACCACAATTTCATTAGACTCACAATACTTAAATCATTAGTAATAAATAAATTACATAAAGCGTGAAAATAGCAAATTCTCAAATTATGGGTGACTTTCAGCAATATTCAATGAGATGAAATAGAAAATATTTCTGAAAAGTCAGTCATAATTTGTGAGTAATACCGATTTAATGCATGTGTATTATACAAAATACGTTCAACTATAATAGCAAACGTCATGAATGTTGAGCGTTCAACACTTTTGGTGGACCTTATTTGCGCTGATTAAATTTTCTAACTTGTGTTATACGATTGTGTACGTCAAATTATATGGTGCTTACATCAAACACAACCTAATAAGCGAACAAGAACCGAATCTAATAAGCGACCCTTCATTAAACACGCAAAAAGTCACTGTGCAAGGAAAGTACACAACGCTCATAATCCGTGTCGTTTACTATACTTTAAGTCAAAATGTTGATATTGTTAGTGTATCGTTGTTATATAGAAATGTATTGGTGATGTTTAGAATTCAGAGAGCGAGAACGAGAGCGTGCGTTCGGAGCCGCACTCGTTCGTGAACCACTACGCGAACGTGAACGACACGCTGCGGCAGTCGTGGAAGCGGCAGCGGCCCGTGCGCAACTACTCCAGCTACACGGACTCGGAGCCCGAGGGCAGCGGCGTGGTCAGCCTCAACGGCGGCCACATCGTCATGAACAACATGGCGCGCTCGCGGGCGCCGCTGCCCGGCTTCTCCTCCTTCGTGTGACACGAGCGCGCCTCGCACTGCGGCCCTGCGCCTAGCCTCGCCGACCCCGCTACGACTACTGCTACTGCCTTATCTTATATTACCCTAAAACATTTTCAATCTTATTAAAAACGTGGTTTATTGATAGTCTCACGTTTAAACTGTGCTAGAAAAGTGTTTCTCACGAAAAACGCCCCTCAGTGGCGGCGACACAGTCTTCGGGAAATTTTACATTATTTCCTGTCAAATTTCATACATTACATTTTAGTACATATCGGATTCGATCCGTCTTCACATGATTTATTGATAAGTCATTTTTGAGGGATGTAAATGACTCCAAAACAATTTTTAGGATAAATCGTTTAACAATTTGTCTTATTTTATCAATGTGTTTCTTTTAATAAAAGTTAGCAAACCCACCTTACACTGCCCATTCCATTATTAAACTATGAATATTTTGCGTATATATATATTTATAATCTATATGTAATTACGACTTTAATGAATTTTATTAGACATTTCGATAGAAACGTTGTTTGAACAATTTGAATCCTTTGTACTTCTAGCAATAACTGATATAATTTAATGAAAAGGATTAAAGCGAGACACGCATCAATAAGAAAAATATTATTATTCCTATTGAAGCATCTCGAGAACGAGTTTTAACGTTAAGTAAATATAATTTTAAGTTTTTGATAATATAAGAAAATTCCACACTAAATTAGACTAAATAAATTATGTTTACTATGTACCATACTCTTATGCTATTTCGACCAATATTAGCTCTTTACTGTAGCCAGTGTCTATATCACGTAGACAACTATTATAAACTTTTAAGACATATGCGTAAAACCTTGAAAAGGTAAATGTTCATGTAAAATTATTATTAAAACCTCCTGTTCAGTTTTATCTATTACTATTTATTACATCATTGCTGATTCCACGCAATCTTAAATGTTAAAATCTAGATGGAATAAACATAAAAATATAAATTATAAAATGATTTAAAAATAAACTGCCTTAAAAAATAATACATTTTTGATCTCGTTAACACAATATAAAACAAAATGTATAAAAAACTTTTAAGTTGTGTACCTACAGACGTAACCGTGAAAGTCGCTCCTTAACTCGAAAAAACTACTTATTCAATTTTCATACGAGTGGCGATGGTGATACCTCAGTAAATGGAGGAAGTTATGCCTACATAAAAACGATAAAGATGTATCAAAACGACGTCGATGCAAAACAAGCCAGGTACCAGTACACAAGTGGGTATGGTCGCGATGTAGTCGCTCTTAGTGTATTACATGGTGTTCATTTTAGTTTAGAAGTTTGGAGCTTTACAGTGGTGTGATATTCATTTTGATGCAATTTTTTTTAATCATTTAAGTTTAACATAACCACAAAGTCAATGATTTTAAAATAATATATGAAACTATTGTTTCATATATCATTGTGATCATGCTTTTATTCATTGTGGGATCGTTATCGCCACCTTTTAAAAATAATAATACTGCTGTAAGCATTAACAACACATAACATAAATAATAACATCATTGTACGAAGTACGAGCGACCGAGCTTTGCTCAGCGTTAGAAACATTTTTTTTTTCAAATATTTTCAGCAATGACGCCTATAAACTTGGAAAATAAAAACATCTAAATAAAAAAAATTATCCAAAAAGTTAGAGCAGTATCCGGGAAACCAAATGACGTAATGTAATATGCAAGAATTGCTGGTTCTAAATATAGGATTATAGCAGTTTGTTATTAATCCATTTCTATTTTATCATATTACCATTTTAAGCAATTATTTTTACTTTCGTCTGGAACTGAAAAAAGATATGTCTTTGTCAAACTTTTCCCTACTTCGCTATGTAATCTTATTCATTATTATACATTCATATACAAAAACACTCACGCCTTTCACCCAGAAGGGTAGGCAGAGACTACTTCTTCTTTACATCCATATATTATGTACCTACGCATACATGCTTGTCGGTTAAGGGTACTACTAGTTTGACCCATTTTCAAGATATCGCCAATTTGACCGATAAACTTTCGTCTAGGGCGTCCCTTCCTGACTCTGCCGTTCACATCTGCAACATAGATTTGCTTTGTCACTCTTTCCTCGTTCATTCTTTTATTACTATTTATATTTCTAATAAAACTTGCATTTGGTATATTGAATAAGGTGCTGAAATTATTACCTAAATGGTACGTTAAATGTGCATTAAGTATTATTGAAATGTATTATTCAGAAATAGATATAAATAAGAATAAATTGTATCAAACTGTTTACAATTTGAAACAAAATACAAGAACGCAAAAGAAATTTTAAAAGGTATTTTATTGTTGTTACATTTGCCTTTATAATTTTTTAACAAATGTTAACTTCCTTTTTCATTATTGTATTAGCTAATTTTTACAAGGTACGGTATCTGTTTGCGAGTGTATACCCTTTTTAGTAAATTTATTTCATAAGTTATGTATAAATTATAAGTAATCTAAAAAATAGATTTGTAAATATATTTTATCTTAATCAATTTAATAATAAAATTAAGGATATAAATAATAAGAAATAAAATACAATGAGCCTTCGATATTAGTAAACGAAACTTCAATTTAATAATTTAATTTTGTAATATTTTTATAATAAAGTTCTGTAATTAGGAACACGCAACTGACTGATAGATTATAGTATAAAAATAATGTTAATAACAATCATGTTGATGTGTAATGATGTAAATAAATGTTAAATGTAACTGTAACCAATCACGCTAATTAAATCAAGCATTTATGCTTAAATTTGGCACAAGTTATATAAATCAACTGTGATGTATTTTATTTTCAATAATAATGAATTCCTTACTAAAATAGAAATAATAATTAAAATATCACTGTGGTATGACGGTTAATAATCATGTCTTAAGATGCACTTTTCTATTTTTGTTCACGAGTTATCCAGTCGTCGATCAGTTAGCATTGTATTAAAATTTTCTATTTAAGTCAAAGTTGTTTGATGAATGTTTTGTGACCAACTCCGGTGCCATTACTGTAGCTACTTAAAATTTTATTTCTTGTGTAATGTTTTTGTTACACATACATAATTTTTTTCTTTATACAAAGACTTGAATAAATTATGATATTATACACACAGACAATTTCAGTTTCATCCAATCATATTAAAAAAATGTTTCCCATTAATTTAAATTTATAACACATCCTTAATTAAATGCATGTTAATACTGTTCCTAAAGAAAAAACAAACAAAATTTAAAGATCAAAGTATAAATTTCTTATTTTAGCTTTCTCATAAAGCGTGTAGAAAAATTCGCCATGTCTATTACTGCAGTTTCAGACCAGCACAGCATGTTATGTAACTGTTTTGGAGATGTTGCTGAAGTAATTAATAATGTTTGTATTTAGTGAACAACCAGGTATTTGTCAGCAAATTAGTCGATTTTGTAGACCCAACCTTGGTACTACAAATTCATAATATCTCATATAATAAATTGAACACTTTCTACAAATTCCAAGGTTGGATCTACAAAGTCGGCCAATTTGCTACTAAATTCTTGTTTTTTTTTCTCGCTTAAAGGCCTTAGTAGAACCATTCAGCGAGGAAAGGCAGTCAGCGTTTTTGGCACTAAACCACGGGGAGTAGGACTGTATGATATTTTTTTTATAGTTTTTGTTTTTATTTATTTGGTTAACTCATTCGTTACCAAGGACTCGCCTCGCGAGTTTATTAGAACTGCATACTGGTGGCCCAGAACTCGATACGCGAGTCTTAACTATTTATCGTATTTTCTTCAAAAATACAAAGAAAAAAAATGTAAATTCTAAATTATCAGCCACTTTGAATATTGTTTTATGTCATAAAACCGCGGCTCGCATGTCAGATAAGTATTTTTTTTTATAAAAAAAAACCAAAGATGAGAATGAGGAGTGGCGGCGGGGATGGCGAAAATTGACTTCATTTTGATTTTAGAGACTCGTCGGGGTCGTTCAGCTGGTAATCTTCTGATCTACCTGACTTATAGATGGGCGGAGGCAGTAGAGTCCAAGGGGGAGGCACTGGCCGTTAGTTTGGACATTGCGAAGAGCTTCGATCGGGTTTGGCACAAAGCGCTTCTTTCGAAGCTCCCTTCCTATGGGCTTCCCGAGAAATTGTGCAATTGGATCACCAGCTTCCTTGCAGATCGGAGCATCAAGGTCGCTATAGACGGTGCATGCTCCGAATAGAAGCCTATTAATGCTGGTGTTCCACAGGGCTACGTGCTATCACCAACGCTGTTTCGTCTGAATATCAATGATATGTTGCAAACCGGTAACATTCATTGCTATGCAGACGACAGCACTGGTGATGCCTTATATACCGGCCGTGCCAATATTTCTCGGGAAAACGTCGCCGAGTACCGGAACAAACTTGTGTATGAAGTCGAGTCTTTGCTGAACAAAGTTTCGAATTGGGGGCGGCTAAATCTAGTCCAGTTTAATCCTCAGGAGACACAAGATTGCGCGTTTACCGTTAAAAAGAACCCCTTTATCGTATCTCCTCAGTTTCAAGGCATTCCCCTAATTGCCTCAGCCAGTATCGGAATTCTCGGCGTCGACATATCGAGAGACGTGCACAACGCCTGCAACTTTACAAGGCGAAGGTTCGGCCACACATGGAATACTATTCCCATCTCTGAGCTGGGGCTCCCCAGTGCCAACTCCTTCCACTCGACCGCATCCAGCGTAGAGCGTCTCGAATCGTCGACGACCGAGTCCTTTACGATCGGCTCGATTCATTGGCGCTGCGAAGAGATCCCTATGCATTTTCTTTCGCATTTACCACGGGGAGTGCTGTGAGGAACTGTTCGGATTAATCCCAGCCACCAAATTTCACGAACGCACGTTGCGGCAGAACTCCCGATACCATCTGGATGATTGGCGGTAAACCACTGTGCGATTTAGAAGATGTTTTCTTCTTCGCACAAATTCCTTGTGGAATCGATTACCCCATCAGCGATTTTCCGGACCGATACGACTTAGGGACCTTCAAGAAAAGAGCATACTCCTTTTAAAAGGCCGGCAACGCATCTGCAATTCCCCTGGTGTTGCAGTTGTTCATGGGCGGCGGTAGTCACTTACCATCAGGTGAGCCGCATGCTCGTTTGCCCCCTCTCCTATAAAAAAAATCTAAAAAATGATTTCGTAAGAAAGTGAAGTTACACAAAATAATAAAAATATTGGAATAAACTCTTCGTGATCATTTGGTACCTCTAGTGTACCTGTAGAAACAAGTATCATATATAAAATAATTCTTTAAAAATAAAAACTCAAGAAAAATAAAAAAAAATCGGTTGTCTGTAAAGTCGGTTTACTGACGATAGTTGAACGTGACAACGTCATAAGAAAAGTTGCTATAAACAATTGACACCACATTCACTTTTCACTGCACTTCATACTTGACGAAAACATGTATTATTGTATAGCAGCTGTTCATGCGGACGCATCGCTCACTCAAGTAGGAGAGAGACAGATGTCGAACGCTGCCGAACGTGGAGGCCGATTGTGCCTCTTTGTCGCTCGTTCCACGCTCACGCTTGCACTTCAAGCCTTAAATGGAACGCCTCAGAGCGAGGTAACGCCGCATGAGTCATGTTTTTTCGTGCATGCAGCCAGCTTCATCGAATTATAAGACGTTGTCACGTCAAAAACAAAATCAGACTTGTTCTTACAAGTACGCAATGACGTTTAGGTACCAAATGATCACGAAGGATTTATTCCAATATATTTATTATTTTAGAGTAAAATAAGGTGCTCCCGCCATCCTGGTTCACATGTATAAAATCTCTACTTCAAGCCAAAAGTATTTTTTTTTTAAAACAAAACCGAAGTGTTTATTCAAATTATTTTGGTTAACAACAAAGAAGTTTAATTTCCAGAACTAGTTTGAAATCTTCTTCCTCTGTAAATTTCGCTGCTAACACCTTAAAATGGGCAAATATGCATTTAGATGCGAACTCCTCATTTTTACGGCCAGCGACTCGCCACGCGAGATGTATCCTCCTCGTTCGTACGGCCAACGACTCGCCATGCGAGTCTCGGCAAATTATAGCGGTGGCCCTACGTATGACATTAGAAAATTATGGTGCGGCAATGAATGGGTATTAACCCACGGCTCTATCACGTAAATATATATTAATATATTTACGTGATAGAGCCATGCTGTAGCTATATTAGTAGTATAGTTTTGTAGCACGATTGGGTCGGCTCGACCGGGGAAGGACCACGCTCTCCCAGAATACCAGCGTAAAATAGCAGCTTAACACTGCTGTGTTTCGTATGGTGAGTGTAGAGAACCGGAGACCCTTTTACTGGAAATGAGGCATTCAATCTTAGTCCTCACGGGTGACGATGCATCTGCATTTTGATTTGTAATCGAGGATAGATGTAGATGTCTATGGGCAACCACTTCCATCAGGTAGACTGTGCTCGTTTGTCACCCTTGCCTTATAAAAAAAATTAAGTGTTATGTAAATAAACGTACTAAATAGGTGTAGTAAGGTCCTCGGTCTATACGGATTTTGGATACACAACCAGTCCAATATCAAAGATTCACCTCACTGACAAGGAAGGAGGTTGTTAAATCTTGTGGGTTCTAGACGTGAACAAAGCTAGTGAAGTAGATGGTATACTAGCTGTAGTTCTAAGGGTTCGTTCACCTGAGTTGTCTCTTGTGTTAACTCGCTTTTTCCGCCTCTCAATTAGGACTGGAGTAGTTCTTAAACCCTGGAAGTTGGCTAATGCGTAGCAGCCAGTGTCCAGAAAAGGCCACCGTGTCGACCCTGCTAATTATCGGTCAATAACCTGACGCTCACGAGATATCGCTAGTTGAGACTAAGAAATCGCCGCGTACACACTTGCATTTGTAAATTTCTTTATGACCTCATACGATAATGTCTGAGCTATTTCATTTTCAATTGACAGCAAGGCTAGATCAGAAAGCCTTTCTTCTGCAAGAGTCGACCTCAGCTACGTTTTAATTAGCTTAAACTTGCTAAAACTGCGATCACCTTTGACAACCGTAATCGGAATATTTACAAAAATCCGGAGAGCTGTTCAAATAATAGGTACCTATGAAATTGCCGTTCTGCATTACTGGCCAAGTCTGTTTGACTAAGAATTCTAATTTCAAATTACTTTTATTTTAAAAACATACAATTATTTTTTCAAAATTAGTCATTTGTTTATTGATAACCGTTATGTTTTCATCTTTTTCATTATGTTGTCATCATATATGCGTTAAAAATTCGAGTAATTATGGAAAATGAGTACCGTCGTGGCAGCAACGCAGCACAAGCGACCCGCAACATCAACGACGTTTACGGAGCGAATACTACAAACCACAGAGTACCTTTGTATAATGCTACAAACTAACGCACCGCCTGTTATTGGTTTACCCGCTTCCGTTCTGGAAATTTCGACCTTAAAAATGAACTCCGTGTTCGTTCGAAAACTTTGGCCGACAATGACTAAAGGCGATTCTGGAAGCTGACGATACTCAATCTACGATTGAATTCGCAACAGCTTTCCATGTTAGTATCAAAACAATATTAGTCCATTTGCGTCAAATTGAAAAGGTAAAAAAAACTTGACATCTGGGCGCCCCACGAACTTAATGATCGCCAGCGCGAAGTAGGTGTCGAGACGTACCTTGCACTGCTTAACAGGCACACAAACGAAGGAATTTTGAACCGCATTGTTATATGCAAGGAAAAATGGATTCTGTTTGACAATCGCAGGTACTTAGCAAGTTGGTTGGATCCTGATTTAGCACCTAAATAATGCCCTAAGCGAAAACTTACCCCTAGAAAAGTGATGGTTACAGGTTGGTGGTCTAGCGCTGGTTTGATTCATCACAGCTTCTTACCAAACGAGATGAGCATTACTGCAGATGTGTACTGTGAAGAACTGAACACAATGGTGGAGAAGCTCGCACGTCTCCAACCAGCTTTGGTCAATCGCTCGTCTCCGTTGCTCCTGCACGGCAACCCGCGACTTCATACTGCACAACAGACGGTGTACAAATTAAAAGAGCTGGGTTGGAAGCTCCCGTCATCCGCCGTACTCACCAGACCTTGCGCCTACAGACTTCTACTTTTTCCAAAAATTTGAATAACTTTTTGGCGGGAATAAAATTCAATACACGAGAGGCAGTACAAAATACCTTTGAAGAATTTGTTGCCTCCCCCGTCCAGCTTATTTTTTCAAGAAGAGCATCAATAAACTGTTACTGAATTGGAAAATATGCATCGATTGCATGGGTAATTACTTCGATTAATAGAAATAAAAAATATAGAAAAATACTTCGTTAACGTATTTCATTAAAAACGGCAATTTCATAGGTAAAGACCCAATATTAGGAACGTATCTTGCCAATTATTTAATGCTAAGAGTTGAAGGACTGCTTTCGGGTGACTTTTATCGATATCTAAAAACTTTTTTAAACACATCATTTCTCTTGAAAGCTTCAATCCCGAAATATCACAATTAAGATCATGCGTTAATTTTTCCTCCAACTTTGAGCATACTTTCTTTAAATTTTCATCGGTCTTATTGAACTCATAAAGAAACTCGCTATTCTATTCTATTCTGCTGTGCTATAAACGCAAAGTCTCATTAATTGTAAAAAGTTGTGTAAAGCGTGTCTCTATTTAAGTTTATGGCGGTGTCTAACATTGGATAGAAAACATTTGTTCTGAATAACATTTCTGGATCCGGAATATATTTATATTTTATTCTTTTTCTTTAGATATTTAGAGTCAAAAGTATGCAAATTTGGGATATTTCAAACCTTTAAAAATTCATAACTCCAAAAATGGTAACTTTATAGTAAAAAGTCATTGGACTTTCTTAATTTATATTTTATCAAGAAATATAAAAAATGGACAGTTTGAAAATAACAATTTCTTGCAATTGAAAAAAAAATCGCTTTAAACAATATGGCACCGAGTTGCTCTGCTCGTATGCATGTGCTGACAAGATTAACGTGGAATCAGACGTCGTACCAAATGACTAAAGACAGCAAAAACTCGAACTTCTCCAAATTGGCTGCAAATTACTTAGCTTCCAAACTTGCCACAGGACCAGTTGTTCATTTTTTTTCTCTTTTTTTTTATTAATTTCATCAGTTCTCTTCTTCCAAGGCACTTTTTACTTCGGCGTACTGATACCCCACCGCTTGCAAGCTGTTGACTCTACTTTTTAAATAAGCGCTGGAGAATGCCGCGCTCGTCTCAACAAATAAGGCCATACGCACACATACCAACTAGCCACACGTTCGAAACAAAAATATTGACAAGCGAGGAAATTTCCACCAATAAACTCAGGCACATGAGCAAAGAAACGGAACAGAGACTAAGCTTCTAAGGAGCGTTTAAAATTGTTACGTAAATAAACTAAAAGGTTGTATTTTTCTATTATTTAGGTAGCTATGCTATTATAAAATTTGACTGAGGCGCCTCCTGGGACTTGGCGCCTGGAGCGGCTGCTCCGTTCGCCCTATGGTAGGGCCGGCCCTGAGTAGGACTACCGAGAATTTTCTTCCCCAGTGATTTTACGAGTAAGGTCTACTTGATAAGAAATCCCAGTAGGTACTTGTGAGACTATTGAGAAGAAAATATCTCAGTTGTCTTACCAGTAAGACTACTGCGAATACCCCGTATTTTTGACGCATTTTATGATATTATTAGTAGGAATAATAAGTTCACATCAAATGAATCTAATTTAAGTCAGCCGTGTCTCGCTAGCAACGCAGTCAGGAATTTGCATTTAGAAAAACCCAGAATTAGGGGCTTTTTAGGTGCTCTAAAATTTTTACCGCAACGAACTGTTAAAATTTGCGTTGCAAAACGTATCGCTAGCAACGCATTGAAGTTATTAGATATACGATAAATATTAATAGCAAGGAATGAAGTGCTAATTAGGTGCTGCAAGTATAGGCAATGACAAGGCGCCCCCAATAAAAATAAAGTCGCTATTCAGAACAAAGTAGATGCAAGTCAGGTTTTCTGAAAATCATAATAGAATCAAAATGACTTAGAAAAAGCCCAAATTAGGGGCTTTTTAGGTGCTAATTAGGTACCAAGTTTAAAAATTGCAACAAACTGTTGAAATTTGCGTTGCTGGCGTAACATATAGCCATCAACGCAGTGACAATAATAGACATAAGATAAATATTAATAACATGGAATTAAATGCTGAAAGATTATTGAGGTTTTGAGAAGGACGATAATATTCTGGGAATTATCGGATCCAGGACCAACATTACCCTATATAAGGTATGATCGACATTTTTTGTTCTTTGTTAGTTATATATTATAGATAAGATAGGTCGAATCTGTACTAAAACCGAATCAGAACGTCCCGACTCCACGTAGTCGTGTCTGCCCTAAATCGCAGTCATCTGTGCGAGCCGTAGAGGCTAAGGCTGGTCGCCGAAGGCGACCAATAAGCCGAAGTTACGGAATGGACTACACTCACCGCAGCGCCGAAGCCGTTGCAGAAGTAACTTTGTCAATATTCCTGTGTAAAAAGAGAGGTTATGATTTAGCAAAAAAAAATGATTACTCATAATCTGTACATTTCCGTAAGGATAGAGGGGCTTCCCCAGAACCCTACCCCTCCTCCTAACCCCCTTCTCTTGGGTATGTAAGTATAGGATATTTATAGTTTTACCATTTTCAGAAGAAGACTTGAATTTTGCATCTGCTTTGTTCTGAATAACGACTTTATTTTTATTAGTACCTTGTCATTGCCTATACTTGCAGCACCTAATTAGCACTTAATTCCTTGCTAATTGCTATATTTATCGTATATCTAATAACTTGCTTGCGTTGATAGCGATACGTTTTGCTAGCAACGCAAATTTTAACATTTCGATGCGGTGAAAATTTTAGAGCACAATATTTTTATACTTGGCGCCTAATTAGCACCTAAAAAGCCCATACTTTTGGGTTTTTCTAAATTCATATTCCTGACTTTGCGTTGCTGATGATACACAACTCTAATTAAGTCTGGGTAAGTTTAAATCATTGCCCTAAAACACTCTCACAAATGTGAGACCTGTGCCCAGTAGTGGGACATACATAGGCTGAAACTTTAAGTTTAAATAATTGAAATTGAGCATTTTGTTCAGGGAACATTACGAAATTAAAATAGAAACAATAATCGCAAGAATAACGGGCAACGCGATTTGTAGGAATCTGATACTTAGATGGTGATGTGTACATTAAAGTTGCAACATAACAGTTTTTAAATGTACGTGAATAGTTGAAGCTTTTGCAATATTTGAGTTTTATACATTAGGAATTATGCCCATGACGGTATTGCTGCGAATCACAGGCCGCATATTAACCGGTTTAGTGCGGATGGCACGCCAGGCGTGCCATCGATTATTTTTGTGTGTGTGTGTGTGGCGTATGAC
Organism: Parnassius mnemosyne; assembly: GCA_963668995.1. Classification (NCBI taxonomy): domain Eukaryota; kingdom Metazoa; phylum Arthropoda; class Insecta; order Lepidoptera; family Papilionidae; genus Parnassius; species Parnassius mnemosyne. Next base: position 28,489,618 of record CAVLGL010000035.1, on the reverse strand, counting down.
ACACGAGTTGTGTCTTTTTAAAAATCGTTATAACTCGCTCAAATTGCGTTTTTGGAAAATTTATCCAGAACAAAATATTCATTATTTTGCAAGTAGTTCATGCCTGCGGCTTCGTTTCTGGATATTTTGAAAATTTGAAATTTTTAGGGGTTGACCTTTTCTAACTTGTACATGGTACTCTTTTTACTTTGTGGGTTTTCAATCATGTAGAATAATAGTCTAATAAGTAACAAATAATAGCACTCATTGCGATCGCTCACAAACTCAAGTTGTAAATAAATTTCTGGAAAACAAGTCTCCTGTTAAAAAAAAAAACAATGCGTTTGTCTTATTGTTTAATTTTGCTTAAAATGGTTGAACTGCCGTCTTATTACTATCATATGGGTTGACGGCTCCGTGGCGCAGTGGCTTAGCAATCAGTTGTTGCGCTGGGGGCCGCGGGTTCGAATCCCGCACGGAACAAATATTTGTATGGCTTACAAATAATTGTTCCGGGTCTGAATGTTTGTCCTTGTGCAATTTATGTTTGTAAACTGCCTCCACGACACAGGAGAAAATCCTAGTGGGGGTAACGATTTAAAAAAAAAATGGCCGAATAGACCTACGAAGTACCATGTGCTCTTGTGATATGCTATAAGGTTTATTTTTGCTTGAAACAGTTTGAAACCGTTCATGCATAAAAAAGTTCGATAATAAAAAGTCTTTCGTCAATCCGCCGCCGTATGTTTCCTTTTGAAAACACTTAGAATAGCAAATATTCTTACTAATTAGACGTTTTCAAATCGACTTAACTTTTACATTTGTATAACATTAAATAATATTTAACATTTGTAAATATTAATGAATCATCAAATATTAATCAAACAATCAAGGTTCTTGATTGTTTGATATTTACAAATATTATTATTAGATGAAAATTTAATTTAATAAATACCAAGGTTTTCCAGAGTGATTTAGCTGTACCTACATATATAATTATGATTGCTTTATAAAACATAAAATAGTACAAAATGTTTGTAATCTCTGCATAAAAAAAGTCACTTACTCTCAATTTCAAAGAAAACACGTAGTTACCCACTAAAAGCAAGTATCCTCCCGTTTGTAACTGATGTTTGATGTCAACTAAACTTAATTACACCGATTGACACGCCAGACGTGTCATGAAATATTTGTTCACCGCCACAGCTAAAAGTTGTCGAAAATTGGTGCCGCAACGAATCGGTTAAGGGAAACGTTGGAATAATCGTAAAGCTCCTGATAGTTTGCGATATAATTGATTCGTTTGCGCCAGCCCGTCAATCCGCCTGCCAAACGTGAAATCCTCCACACATTGGGATAGACCTACGTCTAGTGGACTTAAGGCACGATGAAGATGAATACCTAGAAAAGCTCGCCAAATGCGAGTCGGATTCGCGCATTTGAAGGGTTCCGTACCATCGTAAAACACGTTTCTATTTCTAGTGGGGGTGCCCCCTTTAAAGTTTAATTTATTTTTATTATTTGTTGTTGTAGTGGCAACAGTGGTTTGACGGTGGTAGAGGCGTGGCTCTACCACCGCAGAAGCTTTTGCTGTTGCACGTATGGGCCGGCTCGAGCCGGGTTAGTACCACGACCTCACAGAATACCGGTGTGAAGTGGAAGCTCTGCTTCCGCGTTTCGTCTGGTGAGTGTCTGGTGAGAATCCCTCGCTGAGCATCCACGACCATGCTATTCCACTCCTGAGCGTGGGTGCTCAGGCTGCCCCGCGTATTCTGGGGGGGGGGGGGGGGGGGGGGCAAAATTTCGCTCAACACTAACTGCTCGGGGCAAACTGAGCAACAAGACCAAGGCGACCTCTGCCACGCTATCCGTGAATTTCTGCAACATCAGGGGACTTCACTCGAACCTAAACGCCGTCCACTACAATCTCGAGACGGCGAAGCCGGCCTTGCTCTTTCTGACCGAGACGCAGGTGTCCTCTCCGGCTGATACTTTGTATCTCTCCTACCCGGGGTACAAATTGGAGCACTCCTTTGTGCCTCGGGCTGGAGTTTGCGTCTGACTTACAGTCAGAGAGGACATCTGTTCTCGACGCCTCGGCAGTCTTGAGGTTTGGACCTGTCCATCCTTTGGCTACGCGTAGGCAGCGACGACCATCCGCGCGTCTACGTGTGCCTCTATAGGTCCCATAGCGGTAATGCCGAAACAGACCAACTCATCGACCACGTCCAAATAGCTACAGATTCCTTGCTACAACAGGTCCCATCCGCAGAGATCGTGATCCTTGGCGATTTTAACGCCCACCACGCCGAATGGCTCGGTTCACGTTTAACCGATCATGCGGGGAGATCTGTTTATTACTTTGCCTTGGCATATGGTCTGACACAACTGGTTACTTCGCCTACGCTGATTCCAGATGTGGAGGATCATACACCTTCCCTGTTGGACCTTCTGCTGACCTCTCATCCGGACAGATATCAGGTTTCCGTCGATGCCCCTCTTGGCTCTTCGGACCATTGTCTGATCCGGAGTGTGGTGCCACTCACGCTCCCCTCGCGGTTGCGTTCTGCAGGTTGCCGCCGTGTTTGGCATTACAAGTCGGCGGATTGGCACGGAATGCGGTCTTTCTTTGCTTCCTACCCATGGGGGCGGGTTTGCTTCTCGCCGGATGATCCCAGCGCTGTTGCTGACTCTATCACTGATGTGGTGCTACAGGGAATGGAACTATTTATTCCATCATCTGTGGCACCCATCGGAGGCAGATCTCAGCCTTGGTTTGGTCGCTCCTGTAAGACTGCTTTACGCAGTAAGCAGGAGTGTTATCAAGCCTGGGCTGCGGCTTCGGCGACTCGGGATGTAAACACCAGCATACTTAAAAAGAAGTACAACTTCGCCTCCAGGTCCTTCAAAAGAGTTATTGCCAAGGCAAAGTCAGAGCACATAGGCAGAATTGGCAAGAAACTAGTTCGCCTTCCTTCGGGAACCCGTGCATTCTGGTCTCTCGCCAAGGCTGTCCAAGGGAATTTCTGTAAGCCATCACTACCATCTCTGCACAGGGAGGACGACTCACTGGCCCAAGACGCAAAAGAGAAAGTCGACCTTTTAGGCTCCCATTTTGCGTCCAACTCGACTGTTGATGACGGGGGGAACACACCGCCGACCATCCCGCGGTGTGAGTGCTCAATGCCGGATGTGCGGTTCTCACAGCGCTCGGTTCGTAGAGCACTCCTCTCCCTTGACATCCACAAGTCGAGTGGGCCTGACGGAATCCCCCCAATTGTGCTGAGGACGTGTGCTCCGGAGTTGGCACCGGTTCTAACGCGTCTTTTCCGGTACTCCTACTCCCTAGGCGTAGTCCCGAAATCATGGAAGACAGCTTTTTTCCACCCGATCCCTAAAAAAGGCGACCGCTCAGACCCGTCCAACTACAGGCCTATCGCCATCACCCCCTTGTTCTCCAAAATAATGGAATCCGTTATAAACTGCCACCTCATGCGGTACCTTGAGGATCACCAGCTGATTAGTGACCACCAGTACGGTTTTCGTCGAGATCGATCAGCTGGTGATCTTCTGGTCTACTTAACTCATAAATAGGCGGAGGCAGTAGAGTCCAAGGGGGAGGCATTGGCCGTTAGTTTGGACATTGCGAAGGCCTTCGATTGGGTTTGGCACAAAGCGCTTCTTTCGAAGCTCCCTTCCTATGGGCTTCCCGAGAAATTATGCAATTTGATCACCAGCTTTCTTGCAGATCAGAGCATCAAGGTCGTTGTAGACGGTGCATGTTCCGACTACAAGCCTATTAACGCTGGTGTTCCACAAGGCTGCGTGCTATCACCAACGCTGTTTCTTCTGCATATCAATGATATGTTGCAAGCCGGTAGCATTCATTGCTATGCGGATGACAGCACTGGTGATGCTCTATACACCAGCCGTGCCAATATTTCTCGGGAAAACGTCACCGAGTACCGGAACAAATTTGTGTCTGAAGTCGAATCTTTGCTGGACAAAGTCTCGGATTGGGGGCGACTAAATCTAGTCCAGTTTAATCCTCAGAAGACACAAGTTTGCGCGTTTACCGCTAAAAAGAACCCCTTTGTCGTATCTCCTCAGTTTCAAGGTACTCCCCTTGTTGCCTCAGCCAGTATCGGAATCCTCGGCGTCGACATATCGAGTGACGTGGTCACTTGGAAGAGAAGGCCAAATTGGCCTCAAAAAAGCTTGGGTGTGCTCAGCAGAGCGGGACAGTATTTCATGCCAGCTCAACGCCTGCAACTTTACAAGGCGCAGGTTCGGCCTCACATGGAATACAGTTCCCATCTCTGGGCTGGGACTCCCCAGTGCCAGCTCCTTCCACTTGACCGCATCCAGCGCAGAGCGGCTCGAATCGTCGACGACCAAGTCCTTTCCGATCGGCTCGACTCATTGGCACTGCGAAGAGATGTTGCATCTCTTTGCATTTTCTTTCGCATTTACCATGGGGAGTGCTCTGAGTAATTGTTCGGATTAATCCCAGCCGCCAAATTTCACGAACGCACATCGCGGCAGAACTCCCGATACCATCCACACCATCTTGATGATTGGCGGTCCACCACTGTGCGATTTAGAAGATGTTTTCTTCCTCGCAAAACTTCCTTGTGGAATAGTTTACCACCAGCGATTTTTCCGGACCGATACGACTTAGGGACCTTCAAGAAAAGAGCCTACTCCTTTTTAAAAGGCCGGCAATGCATCTGCAATTCCCCTGGTGTTGCGGTTGTTCATGGGCAGCGGTAATCACTTACCATCAGGTTAGCCGTATGCTAGTTTACCCCCTCTCCTATAAAAAAAAAAACAGAAATTCACATTCTGTGAAAATTTCCACTGTCTACCTATTACGGATCATGAGATACAACCCGCTTACGCTTCTAGTAGGGGAACCACTTTTATTTTTTCATTTATTTTAATTTTTATAATTTGTTGTTATAGCGGCAACAGAAATACATATTCTGTGAAATTTTCAACTGTCTATCTATTACGGATCATGAAATAAAGCCCGCTGACAGACAGACGGACAGACGGACGGACAGCGGAGGCTTAGTAATAGGGTCCCGTTGATTATCCTTAGGTTACGGAACACTAAAAAAGCGTGTAAAGCTTCCAGACTATTTCCATTGACTTACATTTGACTATTTCAAAAAAAACTTTTATAAATTATTTATATAATACTTATAGAATATTGTATGTCACGTAAGAGAGATCCATCATCATCATCTTTATATTGGCTCGTGGATGTCATTGTCATACTTCTTCTACTTCTGCACGAAATGTGTTACGCGAAAATTTTACACATTTACTGTAAAAAAGTGGTTATAAAATTTTACTCTACTATTTTCATTCATTCATTTACATACAGCCTATAGGATGATATATCTCATTTCACTCTCATTCTAGTCCTCACGGGTGAAGACGCATCTGCATTTTAATTCTTTATTGAGGATAAATGTAGATGTTTATAAGCGGGTCCAGCTGATGGTAAGTGGTTGCTGTGGGCTGTGGCCCATAGACATCTACATCTACCTTCGTTTGCGAATTAAACTACAGATGCGTTGTCAGCCGTGAGGACTAAGATAGAATACCTCTTTTCAAAGGTAATGTTAGGTTAACATCAAGGCAGGACTGTCAAACCTACTTGTCGCATTTTTGATCAAAGATTTCTTCAGCAACGGGATTGTCGTAAAATACGAAGAAACTTTTTCCCCGACCTATTACATTACAGCATCCTATGACGAGTCTGTAGTATATTCAGAATAAAAAAAAAGCTTAAAAATTGTCAGTTATGTTAAAAATGACTCAACGTTTTTTTAAACTAGATTTTTATAATCCAACATATCTTATTAACTAGCGATCCGTTGATTTCTGGTTTGGTCCACTCTCTAGGTGGCGTTGTTGTCGATTGTGAATCTAAACCATTCTCTAATCCACTTAATTTCACACACAAAATTTCATCAAAATCGGTCCAGCCGTTTAGAAGTTTAGTCACATACACATGGACAGAAGAATTATATAATATATAATATGCATTTATTATACAAATAAACCTTCGTCTTGCTATTGATGGAAACCGCATCAAAATCCGTTGCGTAGTTTAAAAGATCTAAGGGTACAGGCGGCGTGAAGCGACTTTGTTTTATATACTGTGTAAAGGCATTATAAAGATGATATTATTAAAAATTTATTTCTTACACATAATAAGGTTTTCTTATCCTATGAACTACTATGAAACTAAATATGCTAAGTTATAATAGCTAACTTAATAATTTCTCACAAAACTGTATACATAATAATTATTCTTCTGTGAAGACCTTAATTTCTAAAGAGCGTCAGCTTTGTAGTGGGATAAAAATGTAAAGCATTACATAATAAATACAATAAATACTTAACATGAAACACAACTGACATACTCAATAGTTATCTTCAGCGACATATTATATAAATTATAATTCTTTGTAAATTTCATCACATTGTTTACAATTTACAGGTGCTACAGATCATAAGTAAATGTAATATTTTATTTGCATTTGAATTGTCTTTTATTGTCCAGATTATAAAATCTTTTTTTAACACTTTCCACCAACACTACTATCATTGCGTCGTTTCAAAAAGTTTTTCCCGAAAATATTTAATTTTTTGTGCAAAATACGCTTCTAAACTTTCCGCACATCGGTAAAATTCGGAGTCCTTTGGATTAAAATACCGACAGTTATCAAAGATTTTAGTCATGTCACCAATAAATTCACTTAACGTACTATAAGTTTGTTCATTCACTTTTCTCTCCACTGTTTGCAGATCTGTAAAAATGAACAATTGCAAATTTAATAAGACAAAAAAATAATGAACAAAAGGTAGTAAAGCTGCAAGCGTCATACTTGTGAACAGGTACTCCTTGTGAGGGCTGTTCCGCTCAGGCTTGCAATTTAGTGATCAACTCCAAATTTAAGGTCCTTTTATTAACTTATCATAGAATGATCCAATTACGTAGTTTATTAAAAAAAAAAATTTAAGTTTTTGTCATTAAAGAAGTTAGTATATTTCATTTTATTTCATTACAACTTTATAGATGACGTTTGTCAAACAAACGAGAAGGAGACGTCTCCATACATTCTTGGGCCCAGATGTTAACAAGATGAAAGTGGGACCATTTGAAAGCATATATATAAACAATTCATACCTGACAATATGGCAAGATTTGTCAATCTAGGATCTGAGATATTATAGAATGAGTAAAAGTGATTTACGTGTTACCTATACTGTACTAGGCGATTTTTCACTGTTATTACACTGTAACAGGTTATTTTTCACTATAATTACTTAAAGTTATAAAAGCAGTAATCAGTACAAAATCACCAAAGAAAAGTTGTGATTATTTAGGAAACAAAATGGTGAAACGATTAACGGAAGTTAAAACAACAATAACTAATTGAAGTAAATATGAGGCATGTCGATCTGAGATCGATTACTTGAATTGTTGCTGTTACTGTTATTTGTTGGCATGTTGATATTTCGTATTTTTTATTATTCTTTTGTAGATATCATGTGTGAACATATTTTTATCTCCCTAGTTAACACAGAAAAATAATCGAAAATAGATATTAAATACTGAATTTAATCGAGAATCGATTATATTGCGCTCGTTTCAAATCAAATAGAAAATCGGTCTTTAAGTGAATAGTTTTGAAGATTGAACAGTCAAGTCAAGTTCCAAAGTGAGAAGTCCTTTATTGGTAGGTAGCACAAACTAAAAAGAAGTATTAGTAGCGTTCAGAAACTAAAGAGAGAGAAAGAGTGGTAGAATGTATTCTTTATGGTAATCGATTTATTGCCATAAAATGTATATTTTATTTTTCTTTATGTGAATAATTTGTTTTATTTCCAAATTAATATATCATTAAAAGTAATAAAGCAAAATTATAATAGAATTTTAATGAAACCTTAGAAGCTTATTTAAATTTTTGGATACGAATAAATATAAAATCGATTGCATCAATACAATAGATTTTCTAACTTATTTCTTATTTTATTGTTTTTTCGAAATCTAGATTGTAAAAGTAACTAGTTTTTTGGATTTAACTTTAGAAAAATATAGCAAATTTTTTAAAGTATAAACCAAATAGTTAACTTCAGGCCCAAAAATCCCATTCTCCATTATTTGACATTGCATTGCACTGCATTTTACATTGCAAAACATTGAAGATAAAAATATTTCACTTATTTCCATTACACTTACAATGCCACTAGTAGAATAGAATTAATAAATATATTTGACATTAGTCACAAAACCTTCATAATATGCGAGCAACCGAGTTCGATCCCCACCAGTATAACAGAAAATATTAATAGAAATTTTAGGTGCTAGTTTACAAAGACCTCGGCGGGCATAAGAAAACCTCGTGAAGAAATTTTAATGTCTAGTAAATTAAAATAGGTAGCGCGGTGAACGCGCTACCTCAATGCTTTGCTCGATGCTATGCTTCTTACTTGCTTTGAAATAATGGGAAGTCTGTATCTAAGAGTGGAATATGATATTAGGGGTTAAAGTATGAAATCGCCGTTTTATATTAAAAAAAAATGAAACGTCTTTTTTCATGGGGTCACCCATTTCAGTTTTTTTTTTATTTTACCAATTTGTTGCAAATGAGGTCAATATTGTGGGTAAACTAACGTCTAACCATTATGCTAAGTGGTTTTTTGGGAAAGATCGGCTTGCACCGATTCTTTTAATTCGCCATTATTTATTTACCTTATTGTCTAATCTTTCTCATGGTTGTTTTCACTAGGAAAGCGATTAAACCAAACGCATAGTACGTTCTTTAGTCGTATTATATCCAAACGGAGCATTGATATTGCGAGCTGTTACTCCTGCGTAAGAACCACACCGGGAATTCGTATACGAAAATTAAAATTTAAGGTATCCATGTTTAAATCAAATACTGAATGTAAAAATAATTGAAATTCAAACAATAGAATATTCTTTTCATTTAAAATTTTAATTAAAAAGTTTTATTATGAATCTTGGTAGATGCAGGTTTAATTATAATCTAAAGTGGCTACTACAAAACTACTATAAATATACAATATTTGACCTGCTCAAAGTTCAAAAACTTCATTAAACTAAGTTTGTATAAAAAGGGTTATTATAATATTAAGGAATTTATGGCTGATAATAACCCCTGGAAAGGTGATCGCTACCAAGCTTTTTCTAATTTTTTGTGTTGTTAATTGTGTAATAAACATTATTGTAAGCTGTTATTTAAAAAAAAAGTCCCGCTGGGTTTCTTGCTGGTTCTTCCCAGGACAGAGGTTTTTTTTTCGAACCAGTGGTAATTAAACAAAAAAGTGACTTTCAATAAGTATTATTTATAATCTATATTGAATAAAAAAGTTTCTGTTTCTGTTGCTACATTAAAATGACAACTGCAAACTTAAACCCCTATTGTTTAGGCTGTGCCTGAACTTCTTGTTTGAATATATATTATGCTGTATCGCGAAAGGCATCAACAGAACCAGGGGCGGTACGAGCCTTTGCTAATTTAGTAACCTAATCCTTTTTCAACCAGTTTTAACAATATATATTGTTTTAAATGCGACTATACCATACGGAAACCTAATCCGCAGCTAACTTTACAGTGGTTCATGGCAAGTCATTTAATATGCTTTTAATACTTACCCATTGGCTCCTTTATTACTTTGTAATATGTTGGTGCTTCTCTTGGGTCTACCGGCTCCATAAATGGCCAAGCATTTTTATGTAATTGTATTTGTTTAACAAGCCTCTTTAAGTTTTCAAAGTCTTTTGCAGTGAGTTCTTTCATATTTGCGTAATTTACAGAATTGTTTTTCTGACAATTGGGACAAACATATTCATCAATATTATCTGCTTCTGACTGCAGGATACCAACACATCGACCATGGAACCAATCTTGGCATCTATCACAACATATGTAGAACCTGAAATGAGACCATTTGCTGTAAATGTTTGCTAAAGGAACTTTAAGCTTTAATATTTCATGGTTAGTAATCTAAATATTGCACAATGCTTACATAATTTTTACTGTAAAAGCTTCTTCAATATAATTTCATTTCAAGGAGGCCAAATTATACTTTAATTACAAACCCATATGCAGTTCAAAACCTTCATTGATTATTTCATTAATATTTTAATTAATAATTGGTTCATTAATTTTGTGTATTGATCACACTTATGACATATTTATATGCTATTCCATTTCATTAGTAAATAATATTTGCACCATTACAGCCGATATCCATTGCTGAAAATTGCCTCCCCTATGGAATGTTACAATACACGATCCTGAGTCACCTTCATCCATCGGCTTCCTGCATCTCACGTCGTCACTCCATCTAGTGGAGGACCACCCTACACTGCTTACAGGAATCTTTCTTCCTCATAATTTTACAGGAACATGTTTATAAAAACAGCAACTTACTGAGAGTTGTCGTATGGTTGCCGGCACAGACAATAGAGTTCCTGAGTTTCTGCGGCACGTCGGCAATCCTGGCAAATGTACTCCTCTATTGACTTGCTCATTTCCTCAGTCACTCCAACACAATCACCGTGGAACCAGTTGCTACAATGTTCGCAGCCCACATAAAATCTGAAATACATTTTTTTTTAAATTTGTAAGTAGACGAAAATTACCACACGTGTGTCGCGCCACAAGAGAAAATACATCGAAGCCTAAATCGCGCTATCAAAGTTCCGAAGTAAAAGCAGTATACAGGGTAATTTTTAATTTACTGAAGACCTTTTGGGAATATATTATTTACATCATAACAACAACATCTGTAAGAAAAGAAATTATATTTCTTCAATTTTTATTTTCATACAAAAATAAAATATTTTAATTGGACCTTCTAAACGGCAATAGTCCTAAATAGCAAAATAATGCGCGTGGCGGGGTAGGGGTGGAGGGGTGTAGGAGGCGGCGCTTGCTCATTTGAACTTGACCTAATTATCTGTGTCGTCAGTCGGTCAGTCGCCTTTTGTGCGCCCGCGACTTTTCTCCTTCCGTTGTGAGATTAATATCGCGAACGTTACGCGTTGTTACAATGGCATACCGATACTCAAATATTGAGTATACCGAAATGGTGCGAATTTTAGCAATTTGCAATGATAACATTAGTGAAGCCTACCGTGAATATTCAAGGCGATTTCCCAACTCACGTGCACCGAGCTACGCTACGATGCTAGGTACAACACAGCGATTGCGAGATTACGGGCAATTCCAGCCTGTATCAATCGATCGTGGTCGTCCACCGCGGCGCACAGTACGTGAGCAGGAAGACATACTGCAGTTTTTTGAACAAAATTCAGCAGCGAGCACTTATGAGGCAGCCCGACAGTTCAATGTGTCGCAGTACTACGCATGGAGTGTCATACACAATGAAGGGAAGTACCCTTTCCACTTGCATCGTGTTCATGAACTCAGCGAAGCTGACAAACTAGCGCGAGTTACATTTTGTAACTGGTTACTAGCTGCTGAACGAGCCAACATTTTATGGACTGATGAAGCAACATTTGGCAGAATAGGACTATTCAATTCGCACAATGAACACTTGTGGTGCTATGAAAATCCACATGAACCAAGACCGCATAGCTTTCAACGCAGGCGTCATTAATACAACGTTACTGGGCCCGGTCTTCATAGAAAGATTAAACGGTGAAAGCTATCATAGTTTTCTCACCGACACGCTGCCAGAGTTGTTAGAGAACATACCACTTGCATCTCTACGCAATATGTATTACCAACTTGACGGGGCGCCGGCACACTATGCTCGCCAAGTTAAGGATTATTTAAACAGAGAATACCCTGGTCGCTGGGTCGGTCGAGACGGGCCTTGTGCATAGCCTCCCAGATCGCCAGATATCACAACAATGGATTTTTATTTGTGGGGGCATGTAAAGACATTAGTGTATACTGGTCGAGCATTCGAAACCCGCGACATATTGAAAGAAAAAATAATTTGGGTATTCGATCAAATCAAAATGAATCATCAAGTATTATCTCGTGTCGGTGAACAGTTAAGTTTTAGGTGTCACCTATGCATAGAATGTGGAGGTGATTATTTTGAACGCTATGTGCGCGATACACACCGCCATCCACGGACAAGTACCTAGGTAAGTCTAATTTTTAAATTTGTATTTTAATATTTTTATTGAACCATTATACCTTAATATCTTTATTCAATTACTGTTAATTTGTATTTAATCATTATAAAAAATGTATTGTAATATTTGTAATTATTTTAACCTGCATTCATTTATTAAATACAACTTACATTAAATAAAAAAATAGTTAATAATACTCATTTAATTTGCACGTGCTGCAAACATCGATCACCAAATCGATGCCTGAATACCGAAAAGGGCAGGCGGCGCCTTTGATGACGGTGACACCTGTGTCGACGTTATAATATATCGTTGGCCTGGCCTTGGGCCACCGCATGTGCGACGTTGAGGCGTTGCCTCTTGGATGCAGGCAGAGTTGCTAGCAAACAGTATTCGTAAAAAAACTACCTAAATGTCTATTAAAGAATGTCTATTAATTCTTAAAGAAATTAATAAAAGAATCAAATAGTTCATCAAATGGTTTTATGCAAAATAAAGAAGTATATGAAAAGTTAATGTAAAGTCATTTAAAGTGGCGCCCTGGTGCAATAGGCACAGTGATGAATGGTTTAGTAGGCTCTCGCAACTAGGGTTACCATATCTCAGGATTTGTCCTGAGATTTCAGGATTTTTAGACTTCTCAGGATTGCGGCTGGACTTTGCAAATCTCATGAAATCTCAGGATTTTTAGAACTTTCAATATAATACAGCTTACATTTTAAAAGATCTCTTAATAAAAAGTTAAACAAACTAAAAATAATTTTCCTTTGGTAATAATTCCACAATTAAAATCAAAACTTATTTATCCAAGTAGGTACTTAAACCGTTTTATCATACTTAATATGTGAAAATACCTTTTTAAGTAAGGTTTTCTTCTCAAACTGTAAAACAATCTCAGGATTTTTAAATGGAAATCAGGCCTCTTCTCCGGACTTTTAATTTTTTCATCTGGTAACCCTACTCGCAACGCAATCAGCTGAGCGCGGGCGTCGACCAGCCCGGCGGTCATTCTTACTTATTATAAATTTTAATATTTGTTTTTTTTTTGAATGTCATTTGCTCATTTAATTATGGTTAATGATTTCAACACAATGTTTGATACTGTATCAAGTGTAAAAATGCCTTATTTAGGCATTTTCTTTGACGATTTATTCTGACATTGTTTAGGTACTACAAAATACAGACTTAAAAGGAGTCAGACATGACAACAAAACCTTAAAAGTAGTTTTTTCGTAAATGTATTATATTCTGTGAAGAGTGATCTCACTAAAATTGTTTGTAATGATGTAACCAATATATTCCCAAAAGGTCTTCAGTAAATTAAAAATGACCCTGTATATAGAATAGCTCCGAATTACTACTCGGAGCGGGCCCAACACTGCCAGGCGGGAGATCTCCCCTTTTCCATCCACCAGTTACAGTGGTGACCACCAGACGTCATTTGAAAACGCAACCAACAACCTTCGAAAACTACAACTCCAAGCCTTCGTCATTGTCTTCAAAGTACACCATTCGCTCCCGAGCAGATATTGTCAGCAGTCTTCACATTCCGCAAGCCATCTAGCTTCACAGGGTTCATTACAGCACTGGAATAATAATGCTCCCTGTTCCTTCAAGCTACTCTCTGTTCTAGTGTTTGATACGGCTCTGAGCCTTACTGCTCGTCTCTGCTTCATGGCACTCTCGCAGATTAGTTGCCTTCTTCTCGACTCACTTCAGACTAAAAGGCAACTCCCTGGCACTTCCACATTTGTCGACATCTAGACTGCACTATCGACCTATGGTCTGAGCAGAGGGGTGATGTGGCAGCGCTGTCGTCGCGCCACAAACGAAAATATATCGAAGCCTTAATCGCAATATCAAAGTTCCGAAGTAAAAGCAGTATACATAGAATAGCTTCGAATTACCACTCGGAGCGTTAGTCACTTCCCGGACCGAACACTTACCCGGCGGGAGATCTCCCCTTTTCCATCCACCGGCTACACCTACACTCCCACATAATAATTCAGTTGATTAGTTATCACCCTGTTTAAAATGCATAATTTTATTACTAAAAATCTTAAGATTGCTCAAAAATAGAAATAAAGATGCCTTAGATTACGATGAGAACTTCAGTATATGAAGTGTACATGTGTGTTACGTAGTAGAGCTACGCTGCAGCTACATTATGCAGCACGAATGGGTCGGCTCGACCGTAGTAGGACCACGCTTACAAATAATACCAGCGTAAATTGCGATCGTCAATTCGACTGCAACGTGTGACGACTAAAGCAAATCTTCCCTACAACAGAAGAGGCCTACGTACAGCAGTATAATTTTTCGGGATGATGAAAAAAAAACAGTTACCAGGAAGCTTGTAAAATCCCATAATTTGACCTGATTAAAACTATGTCGTATAGATTGGTGGTTGCGTTATTATAGAAAAGTAACAAAGACCGTGACTCAAATACTGCATATGACATTATATCAATGGGAACTGTATTTTTTTATAGGAAGGTAGGGCAGCATGTGGGTCATTAGTTGTACCAGTGTACAATGGTGAAGTTTTCCAAGAAGAAATCCAAACAATTCTTCAGAGCGCTTCCCATGGTAAGGATGGCATGATAGCGCAGTGGGTAAGCATTTGGAGGAGCCTGAGCACAGGTTCTACTCAAGCACGGGATAAGTGTTTGGTTTATAAAAATTATATGTTCCAAGTCTGGAGGTGTATGTGTACGGGTGCAGATGCGTGTACGCACGTACGGGTTGAAAACGCACAATTATGTAATTTATATTTATTATATGCAATTTATATTATAGGAGTCGCGAAACACATTTGCTATGCATATTCATATACGCATAAAAACTTACTTGGTGTTATCGTAGGGCGTGCGACAGATGCAGAGCAGCTTCTCTTTTTTGGTGGGCTTCTTGTTGTTGCGGTGCGGCGTGTCTCGTGCGTCACGTGCGTCGCGTGCGTCACGTATGTCACGCGCGTCTCGTGCGTCACGTGCGTCGCGTGCGTCACGTGCGTCCCGCGCAGAGTGCGAGGCGGTGCGCCGCTTGCCGCCGCGCACCTCCTCCTGCTTGCTGCGCTCCGCGCGCGTCCGCAGCGCCAGCTCCGCCGACAACTCCTTCTGTATATTTCCATAGCATTCCATTGTTTAACACTTATAATGCCGTCAGCTCTGAACTAAAATGACAGATATACACTGCATCTAAATATGGATGGTATTGTTCGTCATTATCATCATTACAGCCTATCAAAATATTTGTCATAGTTGCCACGCATGGCGGGCGGGTCGGCAACCGCAGTATTTAATTATTTTGAGTAGTTATTAGCAAGATGCTGCAGGTTATTAAAAAGATGATGCTGAGAAAGATCTTTAGTTTCACTTTCCACCCGCCGCCTCTTTCGAGATCCACGGGATGATATGAGATAGTGTTTATTAACGTCGATCATCTTACGCTGCGGATGTTGTTCTTATTGAACTCTATTTACTCCAGGATTTGCCTTATTCACCATGATCGGCAGGCGGATTGGCGATCGCATTAGACCGACGTTTTGCACCTGTGGCGCGGCTCATCGTCACCGATCTAGGTATTTTTCGTCTGGCGTAAGAGTTTACGCCATCTAGTATGGCTATGCCGATATCTATCGGATGTCATGAGCTATTTTGGACATTTTTCAAAGTAAGTCGCTTCTACAACATTCACTGTAGAATCCGGGAAGAAATAGGAAGATAGTAATAGATGATAGTTTTCTTACGCTGTCTCCAAAAGGCTAACAGTAATCTTTGTCATTTGGCATAAGATATTCCATCCTTGTTTTGACATTTTTTTTTCAATATTACACCGCACTTTAAATTATAGTAAATACAACATTTTGAATTATTATTATGAAAGGTTAAATTTAGTCACTCTAAAGCAGCCGTGTGCAGACTGTGCATAAGCCAGGATTTTTTATTTTACGGGATTGTAATTTTTAACCTTGCTTGAGCATGCTGTGATTACCTTTTTAAGTGCAATCACTTAAAAGGGTTAAATCAATTATGCCTTAATAATTAATTAAGCACTAAGCCTAGTATAATTTTTTATCTATATAACAATGTATAAATTGTTGGTGATTTTTTGTTTGTTTAAACGCGCTAATCTCTGGAACTACCAGACCGATTTGAAAAATTCTTTTTGTATATAATAGCCAAATTTATGACGAATAGTATAGACTATCTAGCCCTAGCCTATAACTCTCAGCTACCCTTAAATATGGATTTTTGTTAAGCAAGTCGGAAGAAAAAGCGCTCTCTAACTGCTTTAACCGCGTGCGCTGGCGTAATGTTTAGTAATACATAAATACAATGTCTACAAAAATGTTCGTCTTTACTCCATCTAAAAAAAGTCCGTGATACCATATACCTATTTCTTATACATAAGCCACAATAAGGTATTTTGTGACAAAACATTATTGAAAATTAAAGTGATTTATGAGCGTTATTATTAGGCATGTCATATTAATCCTTACGAACGAAAGTTACTTCATCATCAAGGCAATTTTATGAAGATAAACTTTGCTTTTCATAGCAGGTCATTTGGACGCATAGTTTAAGGGATATAATGAACACTCTGCTTGGAGCGCCAATGAACGCTTAGGTCACAAGAAAAAATTGCTATTGCCGTTGCGTCGTCAGGTATTGCTGCTACATTGTTAACAGACGGGAGTACGGCTCATTCTACCTTTAAGTTACCCCTTACTGTGTCACTTGAACGAGACAGTGTGTGTTCTATCTGTAAAAATGGCTCATTGGGTATAATCTTGCAAGATGCCAGCCTAATAATATGGGATGAGTGCACCATGTCTCATAGAGCTCACGTAGAGGCATTAGACAGAACTCTCAAAGACATGAGCACAAATAAAGTTATGGGTGGAATTAGTTTTCTGGCGAGTTCAGACTAACTTTGCCTCTAATAGTTAGGGGAACTAGAGCAGGTATTATTTAATCTTGCTTAAAATTTTCCCCTTTGTGGAAATCTGCTGAATTCTTGAAGCTGTATACCAACATGAGGAGTTACTTGGGTGGAGGAAACACAGATTTCCCAAAAAAGCTATTATTGATTGGTAATGGGAAAGTACCCGAGTAACCGAGAATAAATAACCATTGATAAAGACCTTGGTGAAATCGTAACCATCATTGAAGACCTAATCTCTAAAGTATACCCGTATGTCACTAATATAAACAAAAAAAAATATTAATGGATATCTGAAAGGGCAATTTTAGCTGCCAAACTACCAGGCGACAACATAAACTACCTTTCATTGATACTGTCATGGATCAAGAAGACGCGGTACATTACTCTCAAGAATTTTTAAATTCTATAAATCCTTGTGGGCTGCTCCCATATTCATTGAACTTAAAAAGTGGCACTCCCATTATTTTATTTCGAAACCTGCGGTCACCAAGTCCATATGTAACGGAACTAGGCTTCAAGTTAAATTTCTTACAAATAATATTATAGTTGGCTATAAGTTTTGACTGGGCCAGCAGTTGGCCAAACGGTACTAATATTTCGAATTCTTATAATACCTAGAAATTTACTATTTACTTTTGAAAGAATACAATTTAAGATTTAAGTGAATGCTGTTTTTCCCGAGAGCAGTTATATGTTGGCTTATCTAGAACAGGATGTGGTAAAAGCCATAATATTTTAATTCCAAATGAAAAGGTTACTAAAAATATTGTCTATACTGAAGTACTATAAATCAATCAGTAACTTCTTACCGCGGGGAACAGCTAGTGAAAGTATATATATATATATATATATACAGAATGGGGTCCCACATATATGCAATAAATGAAACCACATACTTGTTATCGCCTTTGCTGACGATGTACAAAAAATGAACATAATCGGCCCAGTAATTAGGTCAAAAAGTAGAGTTTTAATTTTAAGCAAATTTGAACCCTCTATAGAATTGGGTCACTAAGTCAATGATTCAATGAACTTGAATCCTTGAATATTAGAAAGCGACGTTGCCACGCAGTGCAAACTATTGGTATTGCGACGTATCGACAGCGGTGTCTTTTGTCGGCGTGCATAAACAAGCGGCACGAGGCACGCGGCGTACTTCAAAGGCGACGGCGCAACGGCGCGCGCGCCTTTGTCATAGAGTAGGACACCTGTTATCGACGATTAGCTTCTTTCAAAGGGAGTAAGTAATAAACGATAAACAAAAAAAAAAATGTTTAGCTTTAAACACTTTGGGTATAGTTTTTTTAGAATTATCGTGTTGTTATGATAATCCTAAAAATACTACGACCTAAGTATTAAAGCTAAGCTTTAAAGCTTTTTTTGTTTAAGTGTGTTCTTGTAGATTTAGAGATAATAAATTATTTTAACATGATAAAAAACCCATAAAAACAACCAATTAAAAAGTCATACATACTTAACCGTTTCCCAGGAAGTCACAAATCGGTAGTTTCGTAAGTTCAATTGTACAAAAATAAACTTTTTTTTTAACAATCAATAACTTGTCGATTGTTATGAAATCAAAAATCAAAATTACTTGTATTCAAATGTAGTAAGTAAGTAAGCGTAAAAAGAAAAGTATCGATAAACGATTATTGCACCTTGTGGCCGCCCTATTTATTACTTTTATTATTTTCGCCATTTTGGAATTTGGAAGTTTAGCTTCCAGTTCACGCGCAATTGTTCCAGGATACAGGTGCGTTTCGCTGCCTACGCGCATCGTAATTATTTATCGTAAGATAATTATCGTATTATCGTAAGATAAATACAATTAGTCAAACAATTATTTTACGGTGAAATAGACATTAGTTGATTGACTTTGTGTGTGTAATAGTGTTTTAAGTACGTTAATTTTTTACTGTGATATTGAAACTACTTTACTTTTTTTGACCTCACTCCTCTAGACTTCTTTTTATGTGGCTTTATTAAAAATGAAGTGTACTCAAAGATTTTCGAAACCGAAGATGAACTGCGCAATCGTATTGTTGCCGCCTTTAACAAATTAAAAGCCCTGGCTCTGGATCCTGAACGAAATTTTTTGAGCAAGCTTCAGGACAACATTATGCGGCGATGTAACTTGTGCATTCAAGAACGATTTTGAAAATTTTAAAATATAGGGTTTCATTAAATTTTGCTACTAATATGCAATAATATTTATTTCGTTCAGTTCCATTTTCGCGAAATAAAAAAGTGGCGGTAAAATACCTAAACAGTTTAGTGAGTAAGTTTTTATTTCGTCGCACATTGTCCAACGAACCATAGGCCGTGCCGACAAACAATAACGCTGCCTGCCGCCAACCGCCATGCCACCCGCGTGCAACGTTGTCACTCTTCCAAGGGGTCAAGGTACGTTGTCTAAACAGAGTGTTTACTTTTACTGAATTTATTTTAATATTTATTTTGTTTGAAAATTTCACTTTTTTATTTTACGGGTTTTAATTTAATATTTAATTTTTCTACACTTCTATGGACTAGTATTACTTGTGGTTTAATTTATTGCATATATGTGGGACCCCATTCTGTATATATATATATATTGTATTTATAACAAAAACCAATTTTTAATATTTTTGTTGTTCCGACTAATCTCCGAAATGGCTGGACCTATTTTGACGGAACTTACATTGGCAGATAGCTGATGTTATACGGAGTAATTTAGGCTACCTTTATTTTAGAAAAAGGATTAGGGTTTCACGCAAAAAGTTATTAAAAACCCATGAAATCCAATCGTAATAAATTCTACGCGGGCGAAGTCCCCCACGACTTCGCCCGCTACAGCTAGTATGAAATAATAGTAAGAAATAGTTTTTAGAAGGATATATTAGTTATTTTATTAATGTAAAATATGTGGTTTTCCCATCCATCTGTCAGGATTTAAAATTGCTTTTTTATCATGAATTGGAAAAATTACCCTTTTTTATCAATTATTATTATTAAGATCCAACCTGTATTTCAACCCCGAGCTCCTTCTCCAGCAGTCCACGTTTTTTGATGATGTCCTTTTTCAGCATCTCCTTGTGCTTGAAAAGAAGCATTTGCAGCCGCGAGTGGTTGGAGGCGGCGCGCCGACGGTCCTCGAGCGTGGCGGCGGGGGTGACGGCGGCGGCGGTGGCGGCGGCGGTGGGGGCGTCGGTGGCGGGGGCGGCGGCCGGGGCGGGGGCGGCGGCGGCGGCGAGCGGGGCGGCCCGCGGCGCGGGGCACGGCGACGCGGACGCGGAGGGGCAGGGGGAGGGGGAGAGCGCGCGCGGTGGGCGGGCGCGCTTGCGGGGGCTGCTGCTGCTCTCCAGCCACTCGTCGTCGTCGTCGTGGCGCGAGGTGGCGCGGCGCCGCGGGGGCGAGGGCGAGTGCGCGGCCGCCACCACCGCGCGTACCTCGCGCTCTGGCTGCACTTCCGGTTTCATTTGCTTCTCCTGGTACCGCTGCAGCTGGAGCAGTTTCTCCTCAATCTCCGGGTTCAGGTTTTCCTGCTTCAGTGCACTTTTTATCGCTGGAATATTCAAATATCTTACTATAAGAATTATATATGGTTTAATTTTCGCGACTTACAACGATTCGAATAAATACCCCGTCCCATTGCCCACAGCAAAAATGTTTAGTATCATATTTTAAATAAATTGAAAATTTTGTGACTGTTGTGTATTCAAAGTATGAGTTATGTCTGTGCACCAGATAATCGTTCTAGGATTTATATGTGGTGTTGATTATAGCTTTTTAGTATAATATTTTGCGTCTGTGGTATTTAATGAATATATTGTGCTTAGGGATCAATGCATGATTTATGATTATTAGGTTTTTTATGTATAGATGATCTTGTTGGTTATAAACAAATACAGTATCTCCAAGTACTTTGGTGAGTATGGTTGATGTGTGAATAGCTGCTAGTTTTGAAGGATGCTGATGTAAAAATTTTGTAATGTAAAAATTTACATTCTTATTTTATTTCTTAATGGTGCAACCACCACTACTGTTTCACCTATTACTATGGGAAAATTGTTCGTTTGTGTATTCCAGGTGATACTTTCTTAATTTATTAATTTTCTTGGGTCCAAGATTGTAATCTGGCCTCATGAGAAAGCTCAAGGTCGCTCAGCGAGCTATGGAGAGGGTTATGCTACATGATAATTGGCCGGCATAAAGTTCGAGGAACCGACAACCGACGGGAAAGAAAGGTTCACGAGCCAAAACCTAGTACCGGTAAGCGTAGTGTATTGTAGCCCTCTACTATATGGAGTGACGACCTGGTAAAACATGCAGGAAATAAGAGTGCTGGTGGCTAAGGATCGTGATTTGTCACATTCTTTGGGGGAGGCCTTTGTTTAGCTATGGACCTATGAACGGTTGTAATGATGATGATGATATTGTAATCTGTTACAGTGCAGATGGTACAGTTATATATATTATAATGTTTTATTACGTAGTTTTATCAAGATAATATCAAATCAGACCTGTTATGTGTTACAGTAATATTAGTTTGAATGAACATTTCGAACATGATTTTAGCAAACTCTTTTTCTTCACTTTGTGGCCAGTGTGGATAAAAGGTTTCTTTCCACCCATGATTAGAAACGTATATATTGTTCATCTCAGCCACACACCAAAAGACTGGAGGAATTGCAGGTGCATTGCAGTTCCCTCAGTCGTATTGGTCTGAAAAAATTGCTGGCTAAATTTCACAATATGATCATTCATAAGAAAACTCCTCAGAAATGGTAGCATCGATGGAGCTCAGAAATTATTTATTTTTGTAATTAATTTATAATAATACTAGCTGGCCAGGCAAACGTTGTTCTGTCCTTTCCAACCACCCTTCGTGACGTGACGTGACACGTAATTTTTATATATAAAGATATACTTGGTTAATATACATATACATACAAATTGACTATTACGAGATGACTTATCACAATAGTAATGACCAAGTTTTCATTTATTTTATGATGTCACATCAGCTCTGTTTATTTCAAACTATGATTAAATCTATGGTATTAACCTTAACATTAAAAGTCTATATTTGTATAAATACAAAAGTTAATTACATAATTGCCTCAATATACCTGTGATATAAAGGTGAATTGTTATATTATTTCAGTTTACATTAAGGTAGTTAAGATTGTAAATAATTTAAAATCGCATATATGCAAAAAAAAAGCAAGGCTGTTACGAAGATTTAAATTTAAATTTAAGTTATGGGAAGTCAAGATTCAATATTTTAGTGCTACTAATCCGTTTCAAGAAAACGGATAACAGTAAATGTAAAAAAATTAAACGAAAATGTAAAACTTGAGAATATGTAAAAATTAACAAAATAAATGGCCACTTGGATAATTTGAGCAATTACGTGTAAAGTTGCCAATTGCACCTTAAATTTAGTACACATCTGATTTTATGTTCTGGTAAAGTGCACATGTTAACTTTGAAGCATTTTCCAGTCCTAATATCTACTAAGTGAGTATATCATGTTGGGAGAATTATATCATGTTATGTTTTAATATTAAAATCTCAGCAATATCAGCTCTATCCTTAGCGACCAGCTCGTCCAACATCATTATGCACCCTTAATAAGGGATTCTTTATAAAGGATAGATGTAGATATGTATGGGTCACAGCATTCACTCACCATCAGGTGGATTGTACGCTCATTTGTCACCCTTATTATATAAAAAGATCAATATCTAACAATGGATTAAAATACTGATAAAGAAGAAAGGGTGCATCAATTGTATTGGAAATATCAAAATACACTAATGTTACTGTATATTTGATACATACATAAATTAATTTATGATAATTAAGTTTCTTTACTTACTCTGCTGTATATAGTCTGGAGTTAAAACGAATTTATTGCCTTGCAAGCCTTCATGAGCAGAATTAACTATATCAGTTTTAGTATTATTTTCGTGTATATCTTCAGGTTTAGAAGGAATGGCCTCCTTGTGGCTAGCTGCTTCAGCAACATTATCTTCCCCATTTACTAGAGTTTGACGTTTTGTTTGACCCTCCTCATTACCTTCCTAAAATTAAAATGCTAGATTTGTTGTTACTGTACAACTTGCTTGAAAACAGTTTCGACTGAAACCTGCTAATTTGATTCTTTCTTTTTATTTTAACTCACAATTAGTTTATTTAATAAGAAAAAATGAATTTTCTTTCTAAAATTTCTTTCAAAACAAATTATTAATAAATTGGAAAATACTTAACACTTTTTACTTGATATAATAAAGAAAATAATATTAAATCATTATGTAATATACTTGTATATAAATAATTATAAATGTATAAATATTAAACTAAAAAAAAATTACAGAAATTTGACAATCGTTTGTGGGAATATATTAGTTGAAGTTATTATACCTGAAACATGTTTAAGATACTCTTAATTATATGTGATAGTTTAGTTTACTTTGAAATTATGAAAGAAGTTTATTTGCATTATATTAATTTATGATGAGGTACGCAATTGCCCATACACCCCCACAAAACGGTTCAAAATAACTTAGATGCAAAAAAAATATAAAGAAATTAAAACCATATATAAAATAGGACTTGATAAATAAAAGTCATTCCTGATTACAATATTTTATTCAAGTGATATTATTGCACTAGCCATTCAAGTATGAAAGTATGAACTAGAGGTACATTGACAAGATAAGGTGGTGTATGAGCAATTTTTGTTACCAATCAAAGTCAAGTTATCAAGGACTACAAGAATTCAATAGTTAATTATAACAGATTAAAACATGTTAAGGAATATACAACTTTAAGACATTAAGTTTGTTCAAAACCATTTTAACAATCTAAATTGACATCATTGTAAAAAAAATATTTGTCTTATGTCCCCAGATGAACATTGTTCTCTGCGTCATTGACTGTATAGAAAGAGTTAAATCTAATATTTATAAATTTATATATAAATTTGACACATTTCACAATTCTTATTACATCATGGGACCTAAAACTGATATTTTCATTCCTTACTTTATTGCTTGTAAATGTATCAAACATGTACATAAATAGCATATCAAGCACATAATACATCCACAGTACATAGTAAGAAAATTAGATGTGTTTTTCTGTCTTTTGTGCTAAAATAATTTTAATTTGATAATAATAAATTAATACTGCTTATATGAAAATCTTATCTTAAAATAATTATTGTGTGCAAAACGCAAAAGCGAAAAAATCAATTACATTCAAAAACCATTAAGAGGCTTAGTGGATAAATTTCGAAATAACACAACATTACATAGCTTATTTACATCAACATATGTATTTAAATGAAACACATGCACATAATTTAAAATACTGACACTAAAAGAGGAATGAAATACTTTGAACATATGTGAGTAATGTATATTTCCGCGTTTTCGTTGCATCGTTAATATTACACATTAATTAATTTTAGCCTATAGGTAGGTATATAGTATATACAAAAGGGATCTTTGGTGTAAAATAACTAAAACACAAAATATATTATCCTCAATGATTGTTATTCAATGGTCAACTATGAACATCTACCTATAAATTTACAACCATTAGCAACAATCTTTCAGGATAATCAATATATTTGTGGCACCAAATATGATGGTGGCAATGATTTGCAATGATTATGAAAATTGTTAAAACTTGCATTTTTCCCAAATTTTGTTCTCTATTCTATTATTTAACCAATCATAGCAAAACATACATATAATCCGCTTCTATGTAAAATATTCAAAGCTCACTGAATACTGCAGTTCTGTTAAATCCATCAAATATGTATGCAAGTATATTAACAAGGGCAGTAATGGGCTGTCTATGCAGTGGCTCAAAGAAACCAGTACGATGAGACAATACAGTACCAAATGGGTCATTACATCAATGCCAATTAAGCAATTTGGCACATTTTGGGTTGCTCTACACAAGTACATTTGTTTCCCAACTATAAGGTCTTTAAACTGTGTATGGCATATTATGTCAAAAACTACTTTTTGAGCTGGTAAACAGCTGTGCATATTTAATTAAATTTACTTATTTATTAACATGATTAAATACAAATTGAAATCAAAAACTATGACCACATAAGTCTAAATTATATGAAGCAAAATACATAACTTTAAACTGTAGCTATCCCAAGAGTACTTAAATTTTACTAAGGAAGTATACAGGTTGTCCAAAAAGTCGTGGATCAAATGCAACTAGGGGTTAGATGGGGGCATCAGCTGCAAGAAATTGTTCTACGGGAGGTTCTTCAGGTCAACTCCTGCAGAGTTATAATTTATTTTGTGTTTTTATGAGAAGATTGACTTTTTTTTACTAACTCTTATTAAAATTCGAAAAAAATTTACATTTCCTGTCTAACGCAAGGACTTATCAGTACCAATCTAGTGAAAATTATAAAAAAGATACAGAATGTAGAGTTTTTCGAATTTTAATAAGAATTAGTAAAAAAAGGAAATTTTCTCATAAAAAAAAAACAAAATAAATTATAACTCTGCAGGGGTTGACCTTAACGACCTCCCGTAGAATAATTTTTTGCAGCTGATGACCGTATCTAATCCCTAGTTGCGTTTGATCCTCGACTTTTTGGCCACCCGGTATTTAGTAGGTGTAGCACAAGTTCACCCTGATGTATGTAGGTCGCTGGAATACTAATACTAATTTAAATGTTTCATAATATGCATATTTAGTTTACTTTTAGGTCCTGAATCATAGGTAAAGATGACAATTTCATAGTATATAATATACATAGTACATATAATAGGCACTCATTCCTACATCTACAACTCAGTATTCCTTTGATTATGAAAGCCAACCCTGCAAAATTCTGAACGTTTGTGAAAATTATATTTTATATAAAACCTGACGCAACAATGTGAAAGTCACTACAGATAATAAGTCCATAAGGAATTAGCAGAATTCACTCAATCTTATTTTATAAAATGCGAATATTTAGTGATCATAATTTTATGTCAACTGTAAAAACAGCTGTATTCAAAATCAATATACCATCATTGTAGGTATGTTTCTCCTGTTTCGGGATAGCTATAGAAATAATTGTAAAGACACAGACATGTCTCATTGAAAATCATTTGGATGGATAACAAGTGAAATACAAACTGGTCAATTAATCATCTTACTGGTTACATCGAGTGAAACATTTAAGATATTTTTAAATGTTTTCTGATCAGGTATGCTTAGTTATGGTTTGGTTCATAAGCATCTAGTAATAGTAAATTACCTGGTGTGTGGGCAAAGAAAGTGGTTGAAGAGGCTGAAGTGGCTGGATTGACTGGATTGGTTGGATTGGCTGTAATGTAGGTGGTGCCGTAATATTGGTTAGCGTTGTCGTGTTTGGCGGTGGGTGCACCGCTAGATACATTTTTCTAGGTCCCAGCATACCTTGTTTTCCAGTTGATTCTTGAGCTGAAAATAAGGAATAGTATAAATAACATAGTATTGAAATAAACACAATAATTGAAGCAATACAGATGTTGTATGATATAATTATTACAATATTTATACGGAGTGACGAAAAAGTTATCACATAAAATGAAAAGACGTATGCTACATAAATTTCTTTAAACATACACAACTAAAAAAATATATAACAATTAATACATTAGCCGCGGTAGCATTTTTTTCGTTTCAATATTAAATAACATCATGTAAATGCATACAGATATCACCTGATGAATTCTAGAAGGTCAAAGACCCATGCCATTTCAAGGCGAATATAGGTAGTTTAAAGGTTATCAAACCTAACTACTCAAATAAAGAAAAAATCAAACAAAAACTGCACTTACGGCTAACAATTTAAGGCATAATTTTATGCGCGAAATTAAAAACAAAGGGAACGCACGCTGCAGGCGTATGAAAACAAAGTCAAGCGAAAAATTTACTTAAAATAATGAAGTTAAGGCATAATTCTCTACGCGCAAAGTGACAAGAAATGGGATCGGGTGTTAATATAAATTATTATTTTTCTGGCGCGTGCGACGTTTTGTAAGTCACTTCAGGTCAGTAACCTATATATCAAGGCTGATTTATTTCTTGTCAATATTTTACCCTATTTATTTTGTTTGAAAAATGCATTTTTTATTTTCTTTTATTATTGTTTATTTTATTATTTTAACAGACATATATCAACTTGTATTAACTGCTGTGCTATTTAACGTGATAACCTCGGCGCCACCCAGTATAAGTAGTAACTGGTTACTGGAAACCAGTTCTTTTTGCAAAAATAATTGTTGCGCAAGGATTTCATTGTGCTTGTATATTATGTCTGAATGTTCCTGACGGCTTATGCTGGTCATTATCGCAAAAATATTCTATTGAGTATGCGAATGCATGCATGAGGAAATAATTTTTATTACTATGAGAAAAAACACGTTTACAAGTGTTACATTGCGAAATATTTTCGTGACGCTTTCTTTTTTATAGATGTTTTCAGTTTACGATTTTTAAATTTAACTATGTAGTGCATTCGGATAAACAATTTTATCAAAATAAATGAGAGAAACATAAGCATGGCCGTCATTTGAATTCAATTTTGCTTAGTAACTCATATTACTATAACAGTAATTCACCATTATAGATATTATATTTTCAAAAACGGCACTGAAAATTAGTTAGTTAAATAAGTACTATAAAACACGCCCGCGCCAACCGCATGTATTGTATAGCAGACTTAGTGAAGTGCGCAGGCAGAAGGTCGGGCCGCCCCCTGCCCCGAAAGGGCCCTCACCGTTGCCCTGCACAAATACATTTGTTTCCCAACTGTAAGGTCTTTAAACTGTGGTATATTATGTCAAAAACTACTTTTTGAGCTGGTAAACAGCTGATCACTTTTTTTAATTTACTTAATTAATTACCTTTTAGTAGTTGTTGTTTAACTTGATGTTGTACAAGGGCCAACTGCTGAGGCGACATTGAGTATCCGTGTAAACCTTGAAGCACAATGCTTGGGCCGCTACTTGTTTGCATCACCTTTAATAGAACAAATGATGCAAAGTGAAAATTCTTATTTAGGTAATTTTAGGTATCTGATTACAGTATAGTTGCAGTATACAAGGTTTCCAATTTAAAAGTGTTAACATTTAAAAATTGAATACTGTACATTATTACCAGATTATTATCAGCAGTACACAGGAATGTGATACTATACTGAAAAATATTAGATAATACAATGTAACTATATTAATTTGACTCTTAGAATTAATGATTAACGTTTTATCCTAAATCTTAAATTTTATTTTGCTATTAATTACATGCCCCACAAGAAATGGACATGGTCGAGCCCCGAAGGTTCGACGAAAAATGAGATTAACTTCATTATGACGACTAGACGACAACTGTTCAGTGATCACGAGGGTCAAATCAAATCGAACCAAACGAAATCAATCTCGTCTAATGTAGTCTAACTATAAATACCCTTCGGTAAATTGAACAGAAGACAGGCGTACAATTTACCACTATATCTTGCGTATGTGGACTATGAGAAAACCTTTGATTCCGTCGAAATTTGGGTGGTGCCAAGTTGACTGTCGGTACATCGAAGTGTGAATCATGTTTAACGTCCATGTTACACCTATGCCAGCAGTTGTTGGGAGCACTAAGTTCGAAGTTGTTGATGAATATGTTTACCTGGAATAAATAGTCCGACTAGATAAGTCCAACTTCGGCCGAGAGGTCAATCGACAGATTCAACTCGGCTAGGCAGCGTTCGGAAGATTACGACCCATCTTCTTGTCAGGCATACCTCAAAACCTCAAGACTAGATTGTACAACCAGTGCGTGTTGCCAGTGATGACCTATGGATCTAAGACGTGGTCGTTCACTGCTAGCCGTATGAGGAAGCTCAAGGTCGCTCAGCGAGCTATGGAAAGGGCTATGCTCGGGGTTCCTAGGGTTTCTAGGGCGACCCCCACTACATGGAGTGTCGACTAGCGATGGGCGAATGTTGCAAAAAAACAATCGACTGAATCGAAAATTGTGCTATTGCTTATTCGATTGTCGATTTAGTAGTTCCTCAACATGATTATTCGAATAACAATCGACAAATTACTAATTGTACGCATATCGTAATCCGCCGCTATGTAATGCATGCGAGTGTGCGCTGTGCGTCTATGCAATGACGTGTGCTGGTGCGTGCGGGACGGTGTTGGTTGCGTCGATTGTTTTTAAGCATTATTATTTCTATTTTTAGTTTACTTTAGTTTTTAGTTGGTTTTTGAATTTTTTAGAGCAAGGTCACGCGCGGGTGTTATGACCAGCTTAACGCGATGCCTAAAATATCATTATTGTGGGATTTTTTTGACAAAGTCAAAGAAGGAAATATTGAAAAAGTTAAATGTAGGTGTTCACATTCTGTAATCTATTATAAAAATACGAGTAACCTAAAGGACCATTTAAAAAGGAAACATCCGTTGCAATTGGCACAGCATGAACAAGAAATCTGACCTCAAGAAAATGTAGCCTCAACAAAAGCACTCGCACCCCAGCCGTCAGGTACTTTGGAGACTGAATGTGGCGGTACCAATAGCGCCTCCGGCAGCACAAAAAACCTCGACAATTGAGACTATACGCGGCGAGTACTAACGTGGTAAATAGAGAAGTTTATATAAAACAAAGGTTTCAATGAGTTTGTCAAAATACTCCAGCCGAATTATGAACTACCCAGCAGAACGACCGTTTCAGAAATGTTGCTACCTACCTAATGAACCCCAAATAATTCACAAAAACTTAAGTGATATGAAAGAGACTATATTGCATATTGTGTTTGTGGAATATAAATTGAAAAGTTGTGTCCTTGGGACTGAAGAAGTGATGATAAATCACACAGCCCTGAATATTGTCGAGGCTATAATAAATATACTGATGAAATTCCCAGAATCAATCAACAAAATCTCTGTGGTCGTAACAAATAACGCCAGTAATGTAAAAAAAGCTGTGACTGATAATTTGAGAAAAATTCACCACCCCTGCATCACATATACACTGAACCTGTCTTTTCAGGAATCGATCACAAAATGTACAGCTTTCCAAACAAATTTGAATAGATGTCGTGCATTACACGCTCATTTTAGACATATTAACGTCGCTAGCTACAAGTTAAAAGAAACTCAAGAGCAAATGTTATAACCAGTTTTGAAACTTAAAAATGACATGCCAACACGATGGAATTCTATTTTGTTTATGATACAACAATTGTCAGAAGTCAGAATTCCACTATCTGCATCCCTTATCTCATTGATAAATGCTCCCGAGAATCTCGAAGATAGCGAGTGGTTAATAATCATCATCATTACAGCCCTTCACAAGTCCACTGCTGAACATAGGCCTCCCCCAAAGAATGCCACAAAGCACGGTCCTGAGCCACCTGCATCCATCGACTTCCTGCATGTCTTACCAGGTCGTCACTCCATCTCGTGGGGGGACGCCCTACACTTCGCCTACCGGTACGAGGCTGCCACTCGAGAACCTTTCTTCCCCATCGGTTGTCGGTTCTTCGAGCTATATGGCCGGCCCACTGCCACTTCAGCTTACTAATCCGTTGGGCTATGTCGGTTACTCTGGTTCTACTGCGGATATCCTCATTCCTAAGTTTATCACGCAGAGAAACTCCGAGCATAGCCCTCTCCATAGCTCGCTGAGCGACCTTGAGCTTCCTCATACGGCCAGCAGTGAAGGACCACGTCTCAGTTCCGTAAGTCATCACTGGCAACATGCACTGGTTGTACAATTGTGTGGTTAATAATAGATCACGTTATTCCAATTCTGAAACCTCTCTACAAAATTACAATAGAATTATCAGGAGAAGAATATCCTACACTGTCGAGAATAATTCCTTTGGTAAGTGGATTGCAACATGTACTTTCAGTGAAAGTTCCCACAACTGATATAGGAATCAGTTTAAAAAACTGCTTAATAGAAGTTTTGAGCAGGAGATTGGGTGGCTCAGAAACACATAAATCTATAGCTCTGAGTACTCTTTTAGATCCCAGATTTAAAAAGACTGGGTTTGGGTTGCCAGAAAATACCACAAGCACCGAAAAATGGCTCACGGAACAGCTGGCGAATCAAATTGAAAACGAGTCTAACAGGTTATTCATTACTACAGGTACCTCTAACTCCAATTCAATCGTGGATACTGTTGTGCATAATACTACAATTGGAGCTGGCAAGGATGATGAGAACGATCTGTGGAAATTTTTTGACCAGAAAGCACTGTCACAAACTTCGTCTATGACACCTACTTTATCAGCTGTATTGCAAATAAAACAATATTTAGAAATACCTTTAATTCATAGAAAAGAGGACCCTCTTCATTTTTGGGAAAGGCATTGTAAAACATATCCTATTTTAAGTCAGTTGGCTATTAAGTACTTGTGCATACCCGCCTCCTCTGTGCCTTCCGAGCGCGTTTTTTCTAAAGCAGGTATGTTAAGTAACCAAAGACGTAACAGACTGACGCCGAAAAAGCTAGATGAAATAATATTTTTAAATAAAAATTTTGACCTAATATAAGACCGTTTCATTAAGATTATAATTCTTATTTTATTTTAAAGTGCTAAGTTACATTTTTAATGTCATAAACGACATTTCAGTTCTCGCCAAACAAATTGATTTAATGTAGTGAAGACGTATATTTTTATATTTTAAATATACATTTTACAGAAATGTAAAATTAACTTGTCAAATAAAAAGTGTACACAAAATATGTAAGAATGTAGATTAGAAAAAGTTATTGAGAAGATTATTTATTTATCACTAGATTTCTAGTTAAATTATGATTAATTTTAACGTAAAAAGTATTTAATTACCTAGGCATAGAAAGATAAAGTTGACTGATAGATAAATGTAAGAAAATGATTGTATTTTGTTTCATTTTTTTTCTGGTTTTAAAAAATGTTATGTGTTTACTAAGTTTAAGATTTAAAAAGAGCATTAAATTTTTTTTTTATTTAATACAGTTATCATCATCATCACCAATCTTGTATTAGACAATACCTTCCCAATTAAGTTCCTATTACATTGGTAAGATAGCTTAGAATTATATACATTACTTAATTACCTAGTTACTGATTGATCTCTTTTAAACCTATGACGCCCATTACACGGTAGGTTTTGCTGTCAGTTTTACAACAATCACGGTTGTGATTGACGAATAACCTACCGTGTAATGCGGTGATTGACGGTTGCATGAAATTGATTGACAAATATCTGGATATTTTGATTTTTACGTTAATCAACCATCGGTCACGAATTTTGATTGAACGTGTAATGAATGGCATTTCGTCAATCACGTGTCAGTCAACGCTCAGACAGCAATGGAGGCGGACGCAGAATATATTGAAGAGGCGGCATCCACGCGCTCGCGTAGCCCGTCGCCACTCCCGCCAAACATGCTTCAGCCAGAAAAAGATTTGATTTTAAATTTTGAGGCTCTCCCCGAGTTGTGGGACACGAAAAACCCCGGGTAGGGTGGATGAACCTAATACTAGCCACACTCCTAATTCCAGCCTTTCCGCCTTTTTAATTCGTAAATAAGATTTCTAGTAGTCTTAACTACAAATATTGTCGGCTAAAAAATTCTTTGTAACTAGAGGTATTTCAAATATTACCTCACAGTTTTAAGCCTAACAGTGTTAAATTAAAAATGAAAACACGTACACAACGAAATACGCTCATATTCCTCATTTTTGATAAGTTATGGTCCCGATACAATTAAGCATATTTTACATTAGCTCATCTTTAGGCTTTTTGATCTGTATGAATGTGACTATAGACATAGTAATTCAGCTATTTTTATTTAAGTCTATAAGTTTTTTATTTTATTTTAGTGGAAATTAATGGGGCTGTAATTAGATATACGAAATGTATGGAGTGCTTAATGTCAGCCGCCCGGCTGTTATTTGGTTTGACGTACATAATAAGAAGTACCTAATTTCAGCCACGTAATATAAATCAGGGCAGTCATAAACTGGAATAAATACCATTAATTAGAACATAACTTATTTTATAGTTAAGGAAGTTATGATCAATTCGTCTATATTTTAAAATTGGTTTTTAATTTAAAAGTTTAGCAAATGATACGTACTTGCTTTTCAGACATTTGGTAAGAACACCATACAATATTTAATTATTTTATGAGAAAGACAAAAACAAACAATAAATGTAATTAACAACAACTTAATAATACTAATTTTACTATAACTTAAGAACATAAATGAAAAAGTCTTATCTTATAGTATACAGTAAGGTATTTTTCGTCCATAAATGCGTTTCAAATAAAGCCGCGTATCAATTATGCGCTCCAAGCAGCGCTCGTTAAATTAAAATGGGTAAAATGATATTAAATATTACAATTTTTCCTATTCGTTTTTTTTTTCTTTTCAAGATATTAAATTTCAGTTAAATGGTAAATCGTAAATGAACTTAGATTAAAGGTAGGTCCTTTCTCTCCGAAAATTTGGGTTTGACTGACATCAGTCAGCATGAGCGTGTAATGTCGAAATTATTCTATCATGCAAACGTCAATAATGATTGATCGAACTGATTGACGCTCGCCTAGGCGTGTAATGGGCGTCTATGACGTTGTATGACGCCCATTACACGCCTAGGCAAACGTCAATCAGTTCGATTAATCATGACTGGGGTTTGAATGATGGAATAATTTGGACATTACACGCTCATGCTGACTGATCGTCAGTCAAACCCAAATTTTCGGAGTGAAAGGACGTACCTATAACCTAAGTTCATTTTCGATTCACCAATTAATTATAATTTTATATCTTGAAAAGAAACAGAAAAAAAAACGAATAGGAAAAATTGTAATATTTAATATCATTTTACCCATTTTAATTTAACGCGCGCAAATGTTAGACCTCTTGGAGTGCATAATCGATACGCGGTTTTATTTAAAACGCATTTATGGACGAAAAATAAGCTTAACTTATACATTTATTCGTATAGGGTGGATGCCCCTATTACCAGCCTTTTAGTGCCAATTTCAATTTCCTTTTGTGTATCTAATGCCAGCATAGCATAGGGCTATGCCTTTTGAGTTTTTGGTAGGTACCTATTGTAGGTAAATTTTAGGGGCACTGAAGTAAATTCATAACAACTTTTAATTTTAAATCATGCATGTCACAAGTATGAAATATGTATTATAAGATAGACGACAACAATTATTTTATTTTAATGTTTTACTTCTTACCTTACTGTGGTTTAGCTTTAAGCAGTTACATTTTATCTTTTAACACTAAACAATTAATTAAAATAATATTATAATAAAAATTATGTATTATAGTACACCGATTTCTTATAATTTAATCATCCAAGTTTTACAATCTTTATCATCATTTCAGCCCTTCACAAGTCGACTACAGAACATCATCCTCCATAGACTGCCGCAAAGCATGGTCCTGAACCACTTTCCTTGTTATGACTTTTTCATTTATGTTCTTAAGTTATAATAAAATTAGTATTACTAAGTTGTAGTTAATTACATTTATTGTTTGTTTTTGTCTTTCCCAAAAAATAATTAAATATTGTATGGTGTTCTTAACATATACCAAATGTCTGAAAAGCAAGTACGTATCATTTGCTAAACTTTTAAATCAAACACCAATTTTAAAATATAGACGAATTGACCATAACTTACTTAACTATAAAATAAGTTATTTTTTTTATATAGGATAGGGTGGCAAACGAGCACACAGTCCACCTGATGGTAAGTGGCTACTATGACCCATAAACATCTACATCTATCCTCAATATAGACTCAAGATGCAGATGCGTTGTCACCCGTGAGGACTAAGATGGAATGCCTCTTTGCCAGTAAAAAGGGTCTCCGGTTCTCTACACTCACCATACGAAACACAGCAGCGTTAAGCTGCTATTCTACGTTGGTTTTCTGTGTGAGTTCAAATTAATGGTATTTATGCTAGTTTATGACAGCCCTGATTTATATTACGTGGTTGAAATAAGGTACTTCTTATTATTTACGTCAAACGAAATAACAGTCGGGCGACTGACATTATGTACTCCATAAATTTCGTATATCTAATTACAGCCCCATTAATTTCCACTAAAATAAAATAAAAAACTTATAAATTTAA
The DNA here is from genome assembly GCA_963668995.1 of Parnassius mnemosyne. Classification (NCBI taxonomy): domain Eukaryota; kingdom Metazoa; phylum Arthropoda; class Insecta; order Lepidoptera; family Papilionidae; genus Parnassius; species Parnassius mnemosyne. The sequence continues at coordinate 28,454,368 of CAVLGL010000035.1, read as the reverse complement.
ACAAAAATAGCTGCATTACTATGTCTATAGTCATATTCATACAAATCAAAAAGCCTAAAGATGAGCTAATGTAAAATATGCTTATGTTTTGATTTTTAATTTAACACTGTTAGGTTTAAAACTGTGAGGTAGGTAATATTTGAAATATACTTTCCTCTAATTACGAAGAATTTTTAGCCGACCATATTTGTAGTTAAGACTACTAGAAATCTTATTTACGAAGTAAAAAGGCGGAAAGGCTGGAATTAGGGGCGTGGCTGGTATTAGGGGCATCCAACCTACCCGAGGTTTTTCGTGTCCCACAACTCGGGGAGAGACTGAAAATTTAAAATAAAATCTTTTTCTGGTTGAAACACATTTGGTGGGAGTGGCGACGGGCTGCGCGAGCGCGTAGAAGCAGCCTCTTCAATATATTCTGCGTCCGCCTCCATTGCTATCTAAGCGTTGACTGACGTGAGATTGACGAAATGCCATTACACGTTCAATCAAAATTCGTGACTGATAGTTGATTGACGTAAAAATCAAAATATCCAGATATTTGTCAATCAATTTCATGCAACCGTCAATCACCGCATTACACGATAGGTTATTCGTCAATCACAACCGTGATTGTTGTAAAACTGACAGCAAAACCTACCGTGTAATGGACGTCTATGTATAGATAGCTGCTACCCAGCGTATTGGTGCCGCAGAAGAAATCATTGTGGAAATATTGTTTTAAATTTGGAAGAGCTATATTATTTAATTAGGAATGATAATATATTCATTGACATTGAATGATATATGACTTTCAAAGATATTGATTGCTTATTGACAAGCAGCACCTACTGTAAGTTAATTGTACTATCTATACCTATTACCTTCGCGCAAATGCAAGCAATAAATTGACAAAGTTTTAGAGCTATCTGATAAACCCATACTGTTTACCTACAGTGCATAATAACAAACATACATTTTTAAATATTAGGTAAATTACCTGTGCCGTCACTGTTTTGATGACTGTTCCTGGAGGCTGGCCAGCTAAAAGCTCCTTTTCCATAATTTGGTCTTCGGTCATTTGCTGGAGCTGCGGGGAGGGAGCCGGCACGGCCAGGGCGGGGCGCGGCGCGGGCGGCGCGGCCGGAGCGGGCGGCGGCGCGGCCGTGGCCACCGCGGCCGCTGCGACACCCGCCGTCACTCCCGGGCTCTGCCCAATGTGCGCCACGATCTGCGCCTGGTTGTTCCCAGTGGGTCTTATCAGCACCTGTTGACCGTTAACGGTGGCCAGTTGTATTTTGCCAGCGGCTATCTGCTGCACGAGCACCGGGTTGTTGACGACGATTTGCTGTGTGGCGGGGCGCGCGCGGGGCGGGGGCGGGGTCGGCTGCGGGCGCGGGGGGCGCTGCAGCATCTGGCCCTGCAGCAGCAGCGTGTGCACGGGCGCACGCGACTGCACGGGCTGCGGGGCGGCGCGCGCGCCCGCCTGCACCACCACCTGCTGCGACGATTGCACCACCATCTGCTGCGACGACTGCACCACCACCTGTTGCGACGGCTGAACCACAACTTGCTGCGGCGATTGCACCACGACCTGCTGCGCCGGCTGCACTACGAGCTGCCGGTTGCCATGCACCGCACTCTGCTGCGCCGACTGCCGTAAAATACGAGGCACCGAGGTCGGCGTTGCGGTCCTTTTCGCTTCTTCCGTACTAACTTTCACAGCAATCTTTTTCTCAGGATTGTCTTTAGGTGTATCTGATTCCGTGACTTTTGGGGTTAAAGAAGCTGACACCAATTGTCCAGAAACACCTTGTTGTCCAGCCATAACTATGTGCAGTTTTCCATCTGGTAGCTGTATCAACTGTTGCCCGGCTAGTAAGCCTCTAACAGTTAATTTTCCATCGGGTGCACGTATTATTTGGACCTTTTGTGGTCCATCTTTTTGTTGACTTGCATGGGTTTTTGTAGTTTCTACTGATGCTACTGATTTTGGTGATCCAGTCACAGATTGACTTATTACGCGAGTAGTCCCATCTGCACCTTTAGTCATTATAATTCTTCTGGTACCGATTACTGTTTTTTGACCTGTTGGTGTCGTTGAATTTGTAGTAAGCAAAGAAGTTAAAGTGCTTTTCCCAGAATTTTGGTTAGGCGTCGACTTCATTTTATCTGAAACAAAATTAATTTTTAATTTCGAATGTCTATTTCTTGTAATTTGTCCAATATCTGAAATTCCAAATTTCATGATATCTCTTTTTAAGACCAATTCTACTATTGTTTAAAAGAATATCTGTGTGTACACCTGTGTATGTGTGAATAAGCAACATTATGTAATTACCCTGTGACATTTCTAAAGCTCTTTTCTGTTGATGAGCAGCTCGTTGTTCGCGCAGTTGCTGTTCCATTTTATCTTTAAGATCTGCAGCATTGGGTGGTGTTGGTACTACATTCCTTTGTGGAAGTTTGCCAGTTGTTTGTCGTGTTACGGGAGTAACGCGCTCTGCACGTTCTCCATACTGACGTACTTCCCATAATTCTAATTTTTCTTCATCCACCCACTCTTCTGATACCTGAACAACATATAAACAGTTTATAAAATATATTAAAACTGAAAGTGGAGAATGTTATTAAATTATTTACCTGAGGTTCCGTGTTTTGCGGAGATTCCGCCCGTTTACGTTTTCTTAATCCACTTCTAATTGAAGTAACTTCACGTACAGTTTTAGGTAATTCAAGGGGTATTACAACTTTACGACGCAAGTATTGCGTTCTTTCTGAAAATTGACCTATGTGTCGATGTTTTAACAGTTCCAGAGAAACTATTTCAGTGTCTGTTGTCAGCTGATGTTTACCATCAGCTGTAGCAGGCTTAGCAGCCATATCATCCCACCTCAAACATGCCCACATTATTCGGAGCTGCAAAGCTGCACTTGCTAACCATTGAAGATTTACAGTACGATATAGCCAACAGGTTTTAAAAAGAGGTCTAGCACAGGGATACGGCCATACAGCTTGATTAGGTTTCGCATTATGACTGAACCCAGAAACAGTGCTATGACCAGATTGTCTACAAAGTTTTCTCAATTCATGATGGGGTAAAACCATGATGGTTTTCGCTTTACTTTTAGTGTGGAATGTTGAACATAAAGGATATTTCACAGGAGTTCTTTTCTTTTTCTTTTCAATGGCCGATGTCTGCACTCTTTTAAGATATACTTTTCCCTGAGCATTTTCTGAAGAATATACTCTAGTTACACCTTCTACTTTTTCTTCCTTTATAACCTTTTCTTCTTTTTTAATAGATCTTGAATGACCAAATCGTCTATTTACAGTCGCCCTATATTTCGGTTTATCTTCATTTTTGTTTATTGTAACAGAACATTCATAAGATGAATCTGATTGATTATTGCTAGGGCCCGAATTACCTGCATTAGACACTTTGCTGGACCTCCCCCGTGTTATTTTTAGTTTAGGTATTGGCGGGCGGGATTTATTACACTCATTATCATTGTTTTCATTTTGTTGTCCTTGGACTTCACCATCTGTTAATTCTTTTAAGGGGCCAATTTCTACTTCACTATCATCATTATTATTGCTTGTTATATCAATGTCCATTTCATTTCCCACAGCCGGTACAGCGGATTCTTCCAAAGTGCTTTCTGATTTTATAAGGCACATAGATTGATCATTTTCATTCTTTTCAACTTTAACAATCCCATCAACACTGCTACTTGATTTCCTTTTGACAAAACAATCTGTATTTTTATTGTCACACTCTTGAGCACATGCAACCGCAGATAACAAATCTGTCAAAATATTTTCTTTGGAGTTAGAGCTTTTTCCCAACAGGTACTGCTCTAAAATTGACATTTTATTATTTTCTTTTGAATTGAGTAAATGCGTCGAACTTATAGCCCCATCTTTTAATACAAATAAAAGTTCATTTAGTAACTTGCCTTTTTCAATACATAATGGTGAATAGCAATTAATTTTGAACCCTGTGGAAATTTGATTTATAACCGTTAACTCAGTTTTTGTACATCCTGTCGAATAACATTTATAGTGTTTTGTCAATTGGTTTAACTTCTGATATTGATCTCTAAGACATTCTACATTTTGAGCGATAGAAGTGGAAATCTTGGGGTTTGATTCTATAGTAGAGTCACAAATTGATGTTGCATCTATTTCTGGATCCTCTGATTCCACATCAACGTTTTTTTCATCTTCAATTTTAACATCCACCTCTTCTTCCTTTTTTATATTAGCTAACAAATTACCTAATTTCTTTTCTTCCATAAATTTAAGATATGTACGACGCGCAAGAAAATCATCTAATTTAGATTTTCTTGCGATTTTTGGGTAATACCTCCTAGTTGAGGAGCTTAAGGATTTTTCTACGTCTATTTCTTCAAAATCGTCTATTTCCTTTTCAAGTTTCATATTGCGCATTGATACTGGTACTGCAAAATAAATATTTATTTGATAATTAAATTACGCTATATTGAATTCATCATTTTCGTCACGATACAAGTGTTTCGTGATGAAAATGATGATGATGATAATTATGAAACTACTTACATTTTTCTAAAACTTCATTATCAGCAGCATCTTTTGATGTCAAGTATTCATAAGTTTTTGGTTCAACTGCCAAAACTTTAATAGTATTTCCTTCCCTAACTCTAACAGCTATTTTAGCTGGTCCATTAAGTAGACTTAATTTAGGATTAGCATTATATTTTTTATATTTTCTTGCAGATGAATTCCACAGCCAGCCCCACTGTCCATGAATTCTATATTCTTCTCCCTTTTGTTTCCATACCTAAAAGCAGATATTTAAGCATTGTTGGTAAATGTGTGGTACATATAACAGTAATAGCCCGTTTACACGAGGTATACATTCCGGATCTAATTCCTTTAAGCGATATTACCTTAATAGGGTATTATCAAATGACAAGCTAAATAAATAACGAATGTGCTTATATTCCCGAAAACTTTACAAATTTCAATCATTATTTTTGTATTTTTAGCTGACTTCAAAAAAGGAGGAAGTTTATCAATTCGAGTGTATGTTTTTTTCGCATGTTTGTTACGCAATATCTTTGTCAACTTTCGATTTTTATGCTTCTTTGTTATTTAGTAGGTAGGGTTCAGGGTTATCAAGATGACATCCCACACAAAGTCCACAAAAAGAAGCCTGTTTTTACTTTTTATTATAAGTTCATTTTTCTGTGTAAAATAGTTTCCTAAGGTTTTATGAGTTGCATTTTGTTTGCTGTTTTGTGTACCGTTGTCGTACTTTTAGCTGTCGACGACACAGTACATAATAACTAGCTTTCTGATATTCTACGACACTCGTACAGTAACTATGTAATCTTATAAATATGGGCGATATATCAAGCAAAAAATATTATTTATGTGAAACATTGAGTCAACTGACAATATACGTGTTCCTATTGTTTAATGCAAACACGTCACTAATCGTGCAAATGGATCGATCAATGCAGCCGCGTGAAACGGGTTAATTTAGCGTGAATTTTAAAAATCGAGTTATAAATATCGCTTTATAGTTTGACTATGTCCCGTGTTAAGCAATAAGGAACCCCGTCTGCTAAATTTGTCCGTTACTTAATAGATGGGTAGGGAACTATGACCATTTTTGTACAGACTAGGCATGTGAGTGATTTGATGTAGATTGTATTATTTTTAAAATGCAAAACCTTTTTAATATTTTTTGAATACTATAAGTCTGCTTGGAAAATAAGTCCTTAGGCTACCTTCGTCTTATTTGGGCAATTTTTTTGTCGTACAGGCTCCTTTTAAGTTCACATATTGTGACAGGCAACTACAGAACTCTACATTGTACGTGGTCCGACACGCACTGTGCCGGATTTTTTAAGTCTTTAGGCTCATTAGAACATAATGATGTAACCCAATATCTCTCTAGACATTAACCGATTTTAACTACTTTTTATTGCAAGAATGTACTATCATATTGGTCTCATAAAATATCGACAGAATCAAGTTATAAGAAGTTATTATTTATATACAGTATAGCTTCGGGTTTTATAAAGTAAATGATATGGATAACTTATACGTTTTAAGGTTGATTTTTTGTGTACTATAAGAACACAAAAAATCAACCTTATAAATTCAATAATTAAGAGGAATTTTACTTAGCATTATACATGCTTATATTGTTACCGTCCGAATTTGCAGAAAAGGTACAGAATGAGGAACACAGGCAAATGGTAAAAAAAATCTCAAAAAATCAAAAATAAATTAAATATTCTTTTAAATTCAATATGAGTGGTAATACATTATTTTAACTGATTATACTGGGCACGCACACATTTGTAAGGGTTCATGAGTAGGCAAAAACTTTGTTGCCCATAAATCACATTCAATTTGAGAAATTAAATTTTAAATAAATGTAGAAGACTTATTTACTAGTATTTTCAAAAACTACAATAACGGTATATCATTCACTTTAACAATCTCAAATAAGTCAACGCTTTGTTAATATATGTTAAAGTACTTGTTTGATTTTTCATATCATGTAATTAACCCTTTATAGAGTAGAAGCGAAATTAGTATAGCGGCTGTAACCACCCGACAAGGTTGACTCTAAGACTCATAACTCATTATTGCTTGCATTGGCAGTCGACCTTATAGTATAAATGAGTAGTCCCTGAACGGGCGCAAGCAACAAGCAAAGCCATCAAAGTGAAGTTAGTCACATTTCCTTGGTAAGGTGCAACTTATTGGTGGTTACGTTTGTGCCTTCTATCTTATAACTGTATACGACCTGGGGAAGTGACTGTGTCTCATATATTATTAAAAAAAATTGTGGTAAAATGTGGTATTTTCGTGTTTCAAGGTAAGTTAACGAATAATTTAGTTATTTTCCTTCAAATTGGTATATAAATTTTATTCTCAACTTGTATTTATAAATTACAATAACGACTTGAACTTAACAGGTAGAAAAACCGATTTTTAGGTCAGAATTTGAACAAGTGCATATTTCACTTTCGTTCTTTATTTTACGTATTTGGAGCTATTACAGTAAACTTTTGCAAAGTAGAATTATCACTTTATGCCAGAAAACAGTTTATTCAGATATTTTTGCACAAAAATGACATTAGGTGTCAAAGTGTAGGCATGGAGACCGGTGAGGTGTGCGTTAGATGCAACCTAAATGAATTGTTACAGGTATGTATTTTCTGTTTGTTTTAGATATTTATACCAGTATTAAATTTAGAGAACATGCCATAAGATCAGTTAGTCAGTTTGATCACGGGCATAAATGACGTCCAAGCCGAAAATTCAGATATTGGAGGAGACTCAGATCTTGAGAATGATCTAGCTTTGAACATCATGTCAGGGAGATTAGCAGCTCTAGGACTGAATATGCTATTACAGGTTCCTAAAACTAAGACTGTTAGTTACCAAGATTGTTGGTTTGATGTTTCCTAAGGCTATTGATTTATAAGACTTTCAATTCCTGAAAATTATTATTCCCAAGACTAAGTCATAAAGAAATATAAATTATAATAATAGATATTCTATGAAAAGTTACATACAAATAGTTGTATTTTTTCATAGAAGATTGGCAGAGATTTTTTATTCTATAAGATTTAGAAGACTTTTTTGTTAGTTTTATGACATAAAGGAGTCATTTTTGTAATAATAGTACACTTAGTCACTTTGATTAATAATTTAAGATTTTTTAAGATAAAAAATACTAAAAATATTTTTATTTCAAATAAAGATAATTTAATTATAATTTGGATTTATTTTTAAAAAAAAATTCCTAACCGGTCAGTTTCAAACAACCCCATCAAAATTTTTCAAAATATGCAAACCCGAATAAATCAGCTAGTGAATATCACACTAATTTCAGTCCCTGTACACCCGTAAACCTATCCCAATACCAAAAAGACAAATTCAACAAAAAAAATTCTGCCCTATAAAGGGTTAAGGCATAATATATTGGAAGCACTTGTAATTTTTAGTTAAAAATTACTAATCAAAATTAAAGGTTCCTTGCACAACAGCAGAATTCTAAAAATCTAATTCAAATATTCAAATTATAGCTTTTTATGAAATTTATAGAATTTAAATATTACCTGGTGACGAAGACCTAAAGAATACTTGACAAAATTGTATGCTGTTCTGTATCGTTCCTCTTCTTCATCTCTTTCTTTTTTCTCTCTTTTATCTAATTTTTTACGTTCTTCTCGCTCAGCAGCAGTAGTTCTTATAAGCCTTACATGACCTAATTGCTCATGCCAAGCAGGCACCCACACTACACTTTTGATACATGCCTGAGGAAAATATTTACAAAGCACTTGAAAGTAAGTTCAATTTAAAAACTATAAGCAAAGTAATCATTCACAATGAAATTGGTCTATGTTCTTTAATATCATCAGCATTGCCATCATTACAGCCCATAAGTGATGAAAACAAGCCTCCAGTAAAGGAATGCCACAAATTATGGTCCTGAAGCACCTGCATCTATTGACTTTTCTGCTGACGCCAAACACTTCTCTTACTGGTATGAGTCTGCCACTCGAGAAGTTTTCTTTGCCATAGGTTGTCTGTTCTTCAAGCTATATGGACATCCCATTGCTATGTCAGCTTACTGATCCATTTTTTTACGGATATAAATTATATTTGGTTTGTGGTAAAAAATAATGGTTCAAGATATAAAATATGCACTAGGGGAGCACAGCGAAATAAATGTTCCATTCAGAATTAGAAGGAAACCTGTGCCCAGCTGTGGGACATATTTTTTTTCATATACATTTCAAGAAAGAAAATATATGTCAATAGTATTCCTCTATTTTTATCAAGAAGACTTAGTTTACCTAATACTGTTAATTATATATTTAATGGGTTATTGCATGTCTTTGCAAAATTTGAATGTTACTTATATGAAAGTTTATTTTAAAAATATTAAAGTGTTTGCCTTCTAAAAACACGACCTTCTTCCGTTAATTAGGCAGAGCATGAATTTGCTAATAATAAAAATCCTTACTTTTATATTCGATTATTCTTAGGACTGTCAAATTGTTTGTCATTCAAATTGTACTGTTATGATTGGAAAAGATGAGAATCTATTGACACTATATCTGGTGAATAAGGGAGGTGTGGTAATATTTCCCAATTAAATTCTTATTACTTGTTACATGTAATTTTAGCCACATGTGCTTGGGAATTATTCTGGAGGTAATAAACCCGATTATAGTGTGGTACACTTTTCCTTAACCCAACCCATGAGATCAGGTTCTCTGACCATTAAACTTATATTTACAGAAATATGAACATACAAATATAAATAATTATATATTTCACCTGAAGAACACATAGGGCCCTCGCAAAATCTCGTGGTGCTTGACATAACTGCACAGCTTGTACCCATGGTTTCCTTAAAAGGGACCAATTTGGATGCATGAATTGTAAAACTATATTTGATTCAAAGTGCAACAGTGTTTGCCTTAACGTTGCCACTAATAAGGGTCTTGTTGCTGAAAATTAAAAGGTTTGGTCAAAATTTCAATTTTCTTATTTCAAGATTTTAAAAATAAAAAATAAAATTACCATTTAATAATCCAATCCATTTAAACTCTTGTCCTGATGATAGTGAAAATTTATGTGAAATATATCTTTTCTTATCTCTTTCCTCATTCCTTTGTGGTTTGTTCAACGCCAAAGGATTGCTTGTATATTGATTGACATAGGTTTTGAATGCATTTTCATTACCCAATTTGAAGAGATATGTGCCATTTGAAATTTGGTTTGATTTTAAGCGTGTTACCCTTTCAGTAACTGAAATAAAAAAAAATTATGTACACAATCTTTATCTATTGTATTGTATAAAACTAGACATCACCAGTGTTTGACATATTAAAATATAGGCACTAGGAAAGGCCCACATTCTCACAGAGTATCAGTGTTAAAATCAAAAAGTTTTGTTTTATATAGTTTGTGATGATTAATCTAGTTTATGTCTGTTGCGCGTATGACCTTGAGTTGATGGTAATCAGTGTGATGAGCTTGACTTTCCTTCTTCAAAACACTATAAGAAACTTAAATAATACGCATAGTAAAATTATTATCTGTCTAATAGTTATGAATAAAAATGGGGGTTTTTCTAACTTGAATACTAAACTAGCCATGTTGTTGGTAATGCCCTTTGGAGCAATTCAGAACAATCAAATATTTTGGTGTATAATAATACCACCTGCATACATACATATTATTATGTAGCAATACTTATGTAACATTGAGGCACTAATATATTCTTAATCCACACATATCCAATGAAACAATAATTATGCAATGAGATCAATAGGATACATAATCAGGATGCAGACAAGGTAATAATTATAACATAACAAGACCTGTAAGGAATAGCTTTTTGCCATTTTTTGTCGTCGCCAGTCAATAGCCCAACCACAAGGCCACACAATCTTCACTATAATAAAATATAAAAATCTACTGTAACTAACCTTCTTCAGTTTTCCTTTGTACCGTTAACTTTATTTTATTATGTTGATTATTTTTTAATCTCTTTGATTCATCATCTAAATTATGTTGATACTCATCATTATCTTCTTTTGGAGTATCTTCACTAGTAACAGTCACTTCATTCACAACATCCCCATCAGTGACTAAAGATATTCCAGTTTCACTTTTATCATCCTCTAGTTTAAATTGATCATTATCTGCATTGTCTTTTTGTTCTTCTCTTAACTTACTTTGTTTAATTATGTTGCTATTCTCAACCTCCAAATAGGATTTTCTATTCCCTTTTGCTTGATTGGTTAACTTTTCTGTAATATCCATTTGTCTAATAATTTCTTGTTTCATTTCTAAAAGTTCTCTGACAAGTGGAGCTTCCATTTCATCACCATCCAGTATACTTAGCAATTCTTGAAACTGTTGAACTGAAGTGTAATACCATACTTCACCATTTTCTGCTTCACTGAAAATAAATATGAACATAAAAACTTATTAAGGCTTCACTGTTGCAATACATGTTATTGAAATATAACGGAAATGAAATATGTAACACATACATGAAAATGCGTCTTGCAATGAACCAATACTTTCTACCATGTCTGTCAAAGCCCAAATGTTCATGTCTACATAATAGTCCTTGTTTCTCCGCATCAGGCAGACAATCTGTTACACCAATTGTTTTGTGTTGTTTGCATAAAGCACATTGCCAGTCTTCAGAAGGTACATCAACAAGAGGAGGATCGACACACTCCAGATGAAATACTGCAGGGCAAGTTTCACAGCATAACAGATCTCCAAGCCGATGACAAACTCGGCAATGGTCATCATAATGAATAGGAACTGCAATATAGATAAAAATATATTATATTATTAAAATCACTTATTTGTGAAACAGGGAACACAATTTATAATTTACTAGCTGTTTCTCGCCACTTCGTCCATGTGAATTTATTACAATTGTATTTCATAGGTTTTTTTTTCATGGAACCCCAAATTTATAAAAAAAAAATAAAAGTAGTCTAAGCTACCCCTTATAACATCAGCTACCTAGCAATGAAAGTCCTGTCAAAATCAGTCAAGCCATTTCGGAGATTAGCCGGTACAAACAGACAGACAAAAATTTTAAAAATTGTTTTTTGTTATAAGTACTGTATAAACTTTCATAATATGCATTTAGTAAAAATCTGTTATTGCGACATTACAAACAGGCACTTCAATTTTATTTATTTGTATTGATTTAAATTTCCTAGTCCATATTTCATAAAAAATGTAGCATGTTTAATATTACATTATAGAATTGATGATATATAATTAATGTTATGTAACAACAAAATATTTGAAGCCTCTACAATTGTTGTCACATGCCACCAAACATTTCATTGCATGAATCTATACTCAACCAAATCTAAGAAATACCTTTCGACATTTCACATTAAGCATTCTGCAATAACTTTGTCCAAACGTACTCACACTATATAAAATAACCTTTTACGTAAATCAAAGAATAATGAAATTATCTATATTTCATTACAACATGTATAGTTTTTTATCACTAATTTAAATTCGAATATTTGAAATAAGGCAAAATATATTAAAAAAAAAACTTAACCAGAATCAAATTTTATGCTTCACAATGTTTCAATGATGTCGTTGTGCACCTTACCGTAGTGTTTGCATGATTCAAATAAATGCTAATGCAAATAATCAGTATTTTATTTTTGGAGTGTGAATTTTGCTTATTTACTATTTTATTTTTCGAGTTGCATAAATTTATGAATTAAACAAATCTATTTTTTTTTATAATTTCTGTGAATCCCACAGTGGCGAAGATTGCTTGTTTGTGTTGCAAGTTTAGAAGACGCCGGCTTGTACAATAGTAGAACAGATTCATTGAAATAGAACCATTTAATAAGGAATTGACTTCCATTACAAAATCTTGACAAATGCAAAATAATTATTTATAGATATGAATTCAAAATGCAAATAATATAATTTTTATGAGAAATTAAAAATATAACCAATTGGGACGTTATATTCATTGATGACACATGGCTTAACGTCAACCACACAGCAGAGCAGACATAGACAGATGATACTTGTCCGTGGGAATAGGTGGATGCCTCATAATTTGAAATGTGGGATAAGCCGGAGGATTTGTAGAAAATACAACTACTACACAAGCGATCACTTGGTCAAAGTGATGGAGAAAACAAAGAAAATTGTTATGGACGACTATGAAAGAGACATTTATTTTGAATGCATTATACACAATCAAATAACAATTAATAGTAATAGTTGCAGTGAAAATAAAATTCACTCTGTAATTTATATAACTTTATCTCTACAGTAAACAATAAATATGAATTGAGTTGTCTGTTTCTAATTTATTCTGGTATTAATCTATAAAAAAAAAACTGTACATGATTACCAACTCTAAAGAATCTATTTCAATATCTCTTAAGAAACAAATAATGTAGTTATTGATTTTTCAGTTAAAATGCCTAAATAGTCCTATGTGACAGCTATCAAAAGGTATTAGATTTGGTGGAGTATAAATATGTTAACGTTGAACATTACAGTGTTATTAAACATGGTTATTGATAATTAAGAGTAAGAAGTCTTTGTCACACAATTGCCACCACTTGTTTTTTTTTTTTCACATTAGTTTCATTTTATTTACTCACTAAACCAAATTAGCTAACTCCTAATCCATAAATTATTGCCACTACTACCCTTAGATATTATAAAACTGTAGAGACAGAGGGAACAAAACTAAGTATATGATAAGGGAATTAATTTGTATAAATATTAATTAAGCTTTGGGATGGTTACTATTACCATTACAGCCGATGAAAGTCCACTACCTTACATTGGCATTATTTAGTTATCATCTCCTGGTTTGTTTTCCTCTGTCGCATCTTATGACATCCATAGGGCAATATGGGACAGTGGATATCCTTACACCATCATTACATTGATTGGTGTGGTTAATACAGTTCATTTAAAAAATTAAACAAACAGTAGTATATTTTTTGGCAGCAGGTAAATTGGTTGAATATTTTATTCTACAGCACTAGAACAAAAAATACTGAAGCAGTGGTAATAAACAAATGGGCAGTAAAATGACAGTTAGGTGAATAGTTTGGCAGTTCCTACATGTAACTCTGTTGATTTTTGGAAAAATATGAAAAGTTTAATAATCGACAGTAGATTTCTACAGATATTTGTACGGAACTTGTGACAAACAAATATTATTTACCTTCCTAATTCAGGGTTTTGATTAAATAAACACTGATACAGAAATTTGTTAAAACATTCTAAAGTCCACTTAACCGCTGTCTTGCTTTGGGCCATGATAGTGTCCAAGGGAAAAAGACCGTGGCATGCTTCAAGGGCACTAGTGTCCAGCGGGTACAAGTTGAATATTATGTCTATTCTGTTCTATCCTTTACATTTACTTGCTTCAAACTTTTCTCTTCAAGAATTTCCCTTTCAAACGCACTGATCTTTGAAAGAGAAATTATCTTTCAAAGGTCTGTGCCTCATGTTGTCTTCCGTGAGCTCATGCTCTTGAGTACTGTGTTTGTTTTGTCAAAATCGGTCCAGCCGTTTTGGAGATCAGCCAGAACAAACAGACAGAGAGGACAGAAGGACAGACAGACAGACTGTATATACTTTCATATGCATTTAGTAAAAAGCTGTAATTTTGACATTACAAACACACTTCAATTTTATTTATTTGTATAGATTACATTTGGTAAGGTACATCATTAACATTAGATCAATAAATTAAATGTATAAGTTATCATGCTATATTCTAAAATAAACACACTTTTGTGGCACATGATTAAATCATAAAATATATTAGTCCGTTAGCTGCTATGTCATAACTTTGTATGAAATATTGCTAATTATATTGATTAATGTTTTCTAATATAAGTTTTTCCAAATATTGAAATTCTTTTTAAATATATTCTTGCTTATTTTAATGAAGATAGGAGAAATTCCACCCAGCTAATTTTATATAAATTAAGAAATATTGTTAATATAATAATAGGAAACGAAAAATATCATCATTAATTATTTTTCTTTAATACTAGTTAGTACTAACCTTCACTAATAAGATCATCACGTACTGGATTTGTAATTAAAAATTGATTACACAGAAACTGTAATACAGCCACACGGTCTTCCACTGATGTAAAAGGGTATTCACAGGAGTTCAAAATTTTGGCTACATTTTGGTCAAATGATTTGTCACTTTCAACATAAACCCTTAAAACTTCTGGCCAAGTCATCACATCCAATAAAAACAAAGTAATGTTTACACTGTCTTTATGATCTAAGGGACCAAAATGGGTTTGTTGTGCATCTTCCTCCCTTAATAAAGCTTTAAGCAACATAATATGAATTTCTATTAAGAGACTGCTTTGATCTTCACAACTAACAGCTGCACACAAGTCTTCCAAGCGAAATGGAGATAATCGTACAAGATGCCTGAAGTGCCTTAACACTTCATATATACCCACTATTTGTAAAACTAACTTGTGAGGGATTATTAAATCTTCAGATGAAGCAGGCAGTTCCAAAGGTGGAATTTTTCGTTCTTGCTGCAGCCATAAGGGGTCAGGACTAGGAGGACGAATTAGGTTACTATTAATTTTTCGAGGAGTACCACCGGTAGAACTACAACTAGTAATAGAAAAGTCACTATCACTAGCGGCTCCATCACCTGCTATACTGCCTTCGGAGCTATCACTGCCTCGATCTTCTTCTGGATCGGATCTATCACTAAAATCATCCCCAAAATCGGATCCATAGTGATATTCCGATTCATGAAAATCAGCCGCTTGTGGATTATATCCTCTTCGGGAATAAGCATTGGATAAACCACCTCTTTTACTTTTATGAGTTTTTCCACCTCTTTGTTTCCTAGTACTACGTCTACTTATATCGCTTCCTTGGGGAGACGACGCTCTGGATGCTGATGGTGTACTAGCAAGGGAGCCAGATCCAACATTTTGCGATTGTAAATATTTTGGTTTTTTCAAAAGATGAAATTGAAATTTTCTATTTTTTTCAATATTTCCAGATTTTGGGGGCCTCCCGCGTTTTTTCGCCCCTCTTCCCGACATCATTATAACCAACTGTCAATTATGTACTATTTCGCACGTGTATTGCAAACACATTTTGTTTACAAAAACAAAACCATGTACCTATTTAGATTCATCCTAAATCTAAAGCATTCATGGTCCCAGTAGCTTAGGATGCACATAATAAAACGTATGTCACAACTTCTGTAAGGAAATTTACACCAATTTTCTGCACATTTAAATAGAAATTTAGGCAGTTCACTGATAACAGACAAGTACTAAATTTTTATCAAAGAAAGAAGGCACCAAAATCGTAATGACGCGAAATGTGAATAGGTACATGCAATTCAGAAACGCTCGATGCTGGCTTCTCATTGGTCAATAGTCAAACCGCCATGTCGTTTTTGTACCTTGTGGGATATTGAATTTTATTCCACTAATAATTCATTACGAATCTCAATTATTCTTCTTGTTAACAACTAACGACATTAAATAAAATGACTGACAAATTGCAGCATACGTAATTAAGATGACTGGAAAAATTTACTGAAGTATCGAACCGATCACAACATTACGTTTTAGAAGAGAATTGCTTATATTTGCGTCGTCGGCAGCCATTTTCTTCTTTTGCCTTTATAACGTCAAAATAAAATCTCTCATTATGGTCAAATATCTTAACAACAGAAATTGACTAATTTATTGAGATTTATTAATATTTGTCGTAAACAATGTCAAATTTCAATATAATTCGTCCTGTAATTCTCAACAAAATATTAAAAAGACAGTGGACAAGCGGATGAAGGTATACCAAAATTACAAATTAATTTAGTTTGCTTTTTTTATTAAGATTTTTAGCTTGGATGCTTGTTTTTTAAACCATGTCTTCATTTATCTCAGTATAAAGCGATAATAATTCTTCATAGTAGAATGCTTCACAATATGTTGATGCATCACATTGCGAGGGTATTTTGACGGCAACCTGACCCAGCAGACAGTTTGTGATAGATCTCAAGACGCCTTAAGGCCTTAACAGTGGTTGAAATGCCTAAATCTAGGATATTTAAGTAAAAAAATCTCAATAACTGTTCATTTAATCCACAAAGAAAAAATACAGGCTAACAGAAGAAGATTTGGTAAATGTTTTTAATTTAACAAAATTGTATTTTTGTCAACCCCTTATTAGAAAAAAAATCCCCAAAGAGTACCTATCTTTGTCATATTTTGCAAAATTTCTCCAAAACGGCACAAGCTTTTTAAATAGTTCTTACACTAAAAAAAAGGTCTTAAAAATATTAATATTTTTAATTGAGAGTTTTATTTTTATTCCCCGTTTTATAAGAGAATATATCATTTTTCCCTGAAATTGAATATATTTACGCGAGTGCGCATGCTCCGTCGCCATGTAAGCTCTGTCACAGTCCGTTTTCGGACATCGTCGAGGGTGGACTGCACGTCGGTGTTGGAGCGACTTCGTTCAAATATATATTAGTTTTTTAAAAGTTTATACTCAATTATAAATATTTTTATGACTAGAAATAGTTAATTTAGTTAATATCTGTACACTGGTAACTGTAAATATTATTTTCTAAATAAATGAATTTTTAAAGTGCCCAAAGAAGAAGAAATTTTTGCGGCGACGTTGATTAGTGAAATTGAAAAATGCATTTTTATATAATTTAGATGTGGAACGACGAATATGCTCTCGTTACTTAGATTGCGATAGTTTTTAATACCTATTTAATTTTATTGTTGCATATTTTTATTAATAAGTTGATAATGAATTTTGTAATTATGTATTACAATAAAACGCTGTTTTTATAAGTATGACTTTATAAAATATTATTGGAGAGAGAAATAAAGATACAGATACTTACATTTAGGTACACTGTTATCAAATTAAATCAAACAATTTAAATAAATAAAAGAATGGTGCTTACCTAAGTATAAATAACTATATAAAGACATTCTTGGGTTAATGGTTTTTTTTTTGTTAGACAAACTATCATCTAAAAAATGTAAAAATTTTAAATTGGAGAGGGGTTTCTCTACGTGATAAAGTTAGAAATGAAGGAATTTGCATTAGAACCAGAGTAACTGACATAGCTCAACGGAATATTACAGTGAAATGGCAATGGGCTAGCTATATAACTTGGAAAACATATAAAAAATAGGAAGAAAGGTCCTCGAGTGGCAACCTCGTACAGGTAAGCGAATTAGTACTAAACCTTTATTCCTCTTCACGTATTCTCATACGCTTTTCTTCACACATACACACACACACACACACACGCACACGCGCGCAAGCACGCACGCGCACACACACACGCACACACACAGAAATAGGTCGCAAATAATACTTACCTAGTACTATTAGGCAAGAGTGAATAGGTTTTTGTTAAGTCAGTGCAATTCACCATCTTAGACTACATAAGCACTTACCGATGGGATTGTATTGCTTTACTACTTGCTGGGTAAAAATAGTAAAAAAAATTACCCTGTGAAAGTTTGCATTTAGATATAATTTTTCTAACCAACCATAAAAATATGATGAGAATATGTATATAAGTATAAAGGTTACCTCACACGGAACAGTAATAATATAATATTATATCTTCCATTATCTCTGAAATCCGAGGTATGTTCATATTAAGAGGCAGAATAGAGCCACATTGAAATGCATGGGGATGGTTTTGTAATTTCACGTCATTATCGAAAAAAAATTGTACGTATTTCAGGTGGCGGTTTGCAAAACACGATTCCACAAAAATTAACTCAATAAAAAATAATTGCAAAGTTGCTTCTAAAAATACATAAATTTTCAACGTCAATTTTTTTTTACGTGGTAGAGCCATGCTACAGCTATATTTATTAGGTATAGTTGTAGCATGAATGGGTCGGCTCGACCAGGGAAGGGCCACGCTCTCACGGAATAACATGTAAAATAGCAGTTTAACCCTGCTGTGTTTCGTATGGTGAGTGTAGATAACCGGAGGACCTTTTTACTGGAAACGAGGAATTACATCTTAGTCCTCACGGGTGACAACGCATCTACATTTTGATACGTAATCGAGGATAGATGTAGATGTGTATGGGCCGTAGCAACCACTTACCATCAGGTGGACTGTGTGCTCGTTTGTCACCCTTATTCTATTAAAAAAAAAACTTTCTGAGATTCCAGTAAAATAATGTTAAGTATTGTAAGCACTCGTACAATTATGTCTCATGTTAATAAAGCTATTGGGCTATTTTGATTTGTAATAAAGTGACTTTACTTTATAGGTTAAATAATTTATTTACCTTTCTATATCAAGAACCGTTTTTCTGTCACTCCTATTGAATTTGACAGTGCTTGCTGAAATTTAGCATCTTTAGATGGATCAGAATCGCCCGCTTATCCGGCTGTTAGATTTTGCAAAAATAATCGAAAATATTTATTTTTACTTTCATGCCCAAGACTACCTTGTTTAATATATAATATTATTACGATCAAATAATATTTATAAGGTTATAAAGCAAGTATTTTTGTAAATGTTTTGTATGTAAATGTAAATGTTTTCATTATTTTGTTATTCTATTGTTTACAGTTATTATCACGTCTTAGCTTTATACCAAGAATTACATTACAAATTCTTGATGGGATGCGATGTAACGCGTACATTATTTTCATCAAGAACTACGAGTATAATATATATACATATATATATATATATATATATATATATATATATATATATATATATATATATATATATATATATTTGTTTTTTTTTACCAGTAGAGTTTTAACAAAATATTTAAAAGACTATTTCCAATATAATGACCCGAATATCATCATTAATGTTTGACTGTCACACTTAAAAGTTTTATCACATGGCTAAATGATTGACTTTTATATTATGATAAGGTCATGCTTTTCTATAAAAAGTTGCAAGAAATTTTAATTCCCGGCCCTATTGGTTTGTTTTACTTTTTACTTAATTAGTGAAAAACAAAATGGACTGATCTAAAAGTTTACTTTCTTGTGTAAAAAGTGCTATTTAGAATTTTATGCAAATGATAATATATGTATGTCTATACATACATATAATGATTTATGGCCGCTTAGTAACTGACGGTGACTCAGTATAACATTCTACAGTCACGCCGAAACTAAGAGGAGAGAATCACTGTAGAAAAGGTAATAATTTATTGCGGAAATTTTGTGATAAAATAAAAAAAAATATAAACTTATCCAAGTTAATCTAACTCAGTCTAATTTATCCTTATGCGTACAAAAAAAAACAAATAATAAAATAGTGAGATGGCGTCAGTTTTTAAGAAGATATAACAAAAATAAATAAAAAAATAAATTTCAATAAAGTTCAGTATTTAATTGATTATATACCGCTGACACTTAATCACGCTTTTCGAAACCACGCCAGTTGTAAACAATACTTGTGTGAAAAGACAAAATATTATTTTCAAATTTCCGCCGAGTTGTAAGTAGAAGGCCAAATAGATCACGTTTCAATTTTAATTAAATATATTTTACATGAAGTGATCTTGACTACGTTTCATCAATTAACCATTGGTAAAAATTAAAACAGGAATTTTACGATTGTGTTTACAAAAAACATTATTAGTTGAATCTTGCAGCTTGTTCATTATTTTTATTATAAATACCTATAAATGTATATATTATTAATAAATAGTTCCCATAATATATTGGTTTATTTTTTATTTTTCCCTATCTGCAATGTTCTACGCTCTATAGAAAATGTGGCGTATGACATGACTGACAATCTTTCGAACGTTTTATCTAGGTACAAAGATGTTTTACGTTTTCGTCGCCTCCACATGATATTTTTGTCAGCATAAGGTACCCTTCTATATCTGAAACGAATATAAATATTGCTACAAAGTAAAGTAATAGGCTATACAAGTCCCTGTACTGGGCACAGGACTCTTTTTTTATTTCTGATAGGGTTTTAGGGCAAGGAAATGCCCGCCGTGCTTTCCCAATGCGTGTTGACGAAAATTGCAATTACAAATTTCATTCGTGCTGTCAATTTCGCTGTAAATTTTCAGCGAAAATGTACAGCGAACGCTTTGACGACATATTTTTAATACGACACAAATAAATACGATTTAATATATATAATAAAAATTCTTACGTACTTGAAACTTGAACACTTGATAGCTCGTGATGCCTACCGGACAAAGCTACAGCACCACACCGTGCAATGTAATTGAAGATGCGTAACCGCGACATAATTCTCAGTGATGCGCAAGCATAACAGGCAGAATGTCACTTATATAATTGTCATCTCTGCAGTCTATTAATCTTTGCACTTTTATAAGTAATACAGAACGTAGTTGCTAGACGGTGTTGACATCGGCTAAAATCTCTGCGATCGCCGTTTCGTCAAGGTCATTCAGGCTAGTTAAAGCCTTAAGATTCACATCATTATCAGAGCACTTCTGTCACTACACTACTACTACTACTACTACACTAAGAACTCATATGCGCAGATATTTTAATACACAAAATTACACAACTTTCACATATCAAAATCCACTTCAAACCATTATTTAAACAATAATGTAGGACCAGCAATCCGTCGCCGGTCATTTTCCCGCCAAACCACATACATTCGCATCGAATATTTATATGTACCTAGGTTATAAAAGTATACAATCTGCCTAGTATTTGGCTTAAGTCCCGACCAATCTTGATTATTGACAAACTAAGATAGAGACTGCGGAATAGTGTAGTTAAAAAAAGGACAGAATATATTAATGCACAACACGAGTGTGCGTCGCGTTACTTTTATATACATTGAAATATAATTAAAATTCAAATGACTGACACACGAATGATTCAAGCAAACACGAGTGAGCGGCAAAGCAAACCTAGTAACTACTCCGATACCAAATACTATCTCGCTTCGCTGCACCGGTACTTCTGCAATGAAAAAGTTTCCATTTTTTTAATGAATAAATTATAAAAATTTGAGTAAAATAAAACGAGAAACGCGAAAAAGAATCAATAAAATATCTCTAGAAATAAATAGTTATGGGACTTTGAAATTGCGCTTGCAAGAATAATTTTGTTATACGCGGCGATCCATCGTGTGACGTGATTTAACCTAGACGACGCAGCACGTATTCGTCGAGTACTTACATTGTGTAGTCGTTTGCGCTGTTCATTCGTATTTTGTTCATTACCCGATGGCAGAAGTTAAAAAAAATGTCTACGAATATTCTATTGTTTCTATGTGTCAAAGCACAATAGTTAAAAATCTCAATAAAATTTTTTTCGTGTATCAAATAATATAACAACAAGGAAAAAGTGGTGCAAACTAATAAACTGTGATTTAAAAGAACTAAATATGTGTGTGATGATCATTTTGATGTAAGTAACCATTAATAATAGCTGCCTATTTCTGATTGATATATTACCTAATGAGTCGTAAGTAGGTTCGGAACAAAGAGATTTAAATATATAGGTATACTATTAAATGTCTTTGGTTCGGAATAACTTATTCAGTAAAAATAACTATATACTTAATGTAAATGTATTTGTTATTTACTTTATATGTATGTAAGTACTTTAAAAATTAAATTTATTTACCAGTCGAATTGATTGTCAAAAGGCGGTGAAACCCCAAAAAGAACAAGGAGCATATGAAACAAAGAAATCATAGTTGGTGGTCGGCGGCTTTCGTGGGCTCGGGAGCATTTACCATGAAGTGATGAACAATGGCCTTTAGTGCTGTTCACCGATAAGTCCCGGTTTGGGTTTTATTCGGATTCACGTACAACATGCGTTTGGGGAACTCCAGGGAGAGTTAGCCGTTTGCGGCACGCTCAGGAGATTCAGTCATACCAAGGTGGGACAAATGTGAGCAGGAATTCGTTTTGGCAGATGAACTCAGCTCGTTTGGATTCAAGGCAGCATGACAACACAAAAATACCACATCCAAATAGGCCAGAAATATCTACTCATGGACAATAATGCTCCTTCCCATACGGCGCGGCTGGTGTCACCCGCTCTCCGAGTTGTTATTTGCCTCTGAACCCGACATATTACCTACGGCAGCTGTGAGGTCACTGACACGGCCGCCACAAAGCGAGCCGCTGCACGGCGCGATCATCCTCAACACAGACTTAAGGTTAAGTGTTGTGCAAACAAAAATTACAAAATCATCCGATGACTTTCCGCAGCTTTCCTACAATAGAAGAAGAAAAACTTTTGACAATATTGTGGTAAGTCTTTAAGCATTTTGAATTTATTGATCGTTATTTGTAGAGATTATTACTATAATGGCTCTAATTTTATTTGTTTCAGATCATGTATTTGGGTTGAGTTAAGTGTTCACTATACGCAATTTGCCGATTTAAATTTACATGAATGTTTTGTTAGAAAATAACTCACAATAACGTATATTATATATCAATAAAATGCTTGAAAATATAATCTGAAAAGCAATAAAAACAAATATAATAGTGTATAAAACTTTATTTTTTAAAGACAGTTTGTCTTCTTTAAAAAATAAAATTACCTAACTATATGTACTCATTTTTAGTTTTATTTTATTACACACGCTCCTCTAAAGTAAATTCAAGTAAATTTGGTGCAACTTCTCAAATGTACGGGAATTCACCCAATAGGTTTGTAAGGCGTGAGCGTAAATTACTCGAATTTGCCTTAAATAAAAAAATACAGAATATAAAGACCAGAAGGAAGTTAGCGTAGAACATATATTTTTTAAATTAAACTGTATGTCAATTAATTTCTCCGAAATTACACCACCTCTTTTGCAATTAGTTAATTTATAATTAATTTTTAAATAATTTAAGCAACGAAAATTTAATTTTGCTATGAAACATAAAATATCTACTTTTTAAAATAAAACTTTGCTCCTTAAACGTTCCAGTATAATCTGAAAATTTTCCCCCTCCTTTGCTATTAGTTAATTTATAACAAATTTTTAATAAATTCAATTATCAAAAATTTTATTTTGCTATAAAACATAAATTATCTACTTTTTAAAATTAAACTGTATGCCAATTAATTGCACCTTAAATGCTCCAGCAGAGTCCGAAATAGCTCCATCTCTATTGCTATTAGTTAATTTATAATTAATTTTTGAAAATTTAAGTATCTAAAATTTCATTATGTTATAAAACATAAAATATCTACTTTTTAAATTTAACTCTACGCCAATTAATTGCTCCTTAATTGCTACAGCAAAAGCTAAAAGTGCTCCACCTCTATTGCTATTACTTAATTTAAAAAAAATTATTATCGAAAATTTAATTTTGTTATAAAACATGAAATATCTACTTCTTAAAATAAAACTGTATGCCAATTAAATGCTCCTTAAATGCTCCAGTAGAATCTGAAATTGTTCTACCTCTATTGCTATTCATCATCATCATTACAGCCTGTCATAAGTCCACTGCTGAACATAGGCCTCCCCCAAGGAATGCCACAAAGCACGGTCCTGAGCCACCTGCATCCATCTACTTCCTGCATGTCTTACCAGGTCGTCACTCCATCTCGTTGGGGGTCGCCCTACACTTCACCTACCGGTACGAGGCTGCCACTCAAGAACCTTTCTTCCCCATCGGTTGTCGATTCTTCGAGCTATATGGCCGGCCCACTGCCACTTCAGCTTACTAATCCGTCGGGCTATGTCAGTTACTCTGGTTCTACTGCGGATATACTCATTTCTAAATTTATCACGCAGAGAAACCCCGAGCATAGCCCTGTCCATAGCTCGCTGAGCGACCTTGAGCTTCCTCATACGGCCAGCAGTGAAGGACCACGTCTCAGATCCGTAAGTCATCACTGGCAACACGCACTGGGTGTACAATTTCGTTTTAAGGTTTTGAGGTATGTCTGACGAGAAGATGTGTCGTGATTTCCCGAACGCTGCCCAGCCGAGTTGAATCCGTCGATTGACCTCTCGGTCGAAGTTGGACTTACCTAGTCGGACTATTTGTCCCAGGTAAACATACTCGTCAACAACTTCGAGCTTAGTGCTCCCAACAACTACCGGCATAGGTGTGACATGGACATTAAACATGATCTTTGTTTTCTTCATGTTCATCCTAAGACCTATTCGTTGGGAGACACTATTGAGGTCATTGAGCATGGTGCTTAGGTCCTCCAGCGATTCTGCCATAATGACTATATCGTCGGCAAATCGAAGTTGATCACTCGCCATTGATGTTAATACCGTATCCTTTCCAGTCCAGAAGCTTGAAAACGTCTTCCAATGCAGCGGTGAAGAGTTTCGGGACTCTCGAAAACAGCACGTAGACGCGGCTCAGAAAGGAAATTGGTCTGTAGTTCTTCAAGAGAGCGTTGTCACCTTTCTGGAAGAACAAGTCCACCGTACTTCTGCTCCACGCCTCCGGTGTAACGCCACCATGGAGGACGGAATTAAAGAGCTTCTGAAGGACTTCCAGTACCGGTCTTCTACCCGCTTTCAGAAGCTCCGCTGTAATTCCATCCTCGCCTGGGGCCTTGCCATTTTTAAGGTGCTGGAGAGCCATTCTTATCTCGCTCAGACGGACGTCCGGAATATTATCGGAATAATGTCGGATAAGACTCGCTCTTGGATCGTTACTCACACTTGCGTGTGGCTCCAACGATGACGTGTACAGCTGCCCATAGAACCTCTCAATCTCACTCAAAATCTCAGGTGCCCCGGAAACGATGCTGCCACATTCGGTCTTCAGCTTTGACAATTGGCTCTTTCTGGCAGACAGATTTCTGGCAAAGACTTTGGAGCCTTGGTTCCGGTCGATCGCTTCTTCAATACAAGCTGTATTGAAGTTGCGTAAGTCCCGCCGCATGCATTTGGAGATCTGTCTGTTCAGTTGCCTGTATGCTGTCAAATCTGTTGAAGAATGTAGCTTCATCTCCCGTCTAACAGCCATGAGATTGAGAGTGTGATCGGAGAGTTTTTGTGTTCATCTGCGGCGGGTCTTGCAGAAGTTAGCTCCGACCGCATGGACAGTTTTCACGAGCTTGTCATTCATATCGTCCACTTCATTGCAGTCTTCTAGGCACTGAAAACGGTTTTGTATTGCTATTAGTTAATTTATAATAAATTTTTAATAAATTTAATTACCAAAAATTAATTTTGCTATAAAACTTAAAATATCTATTTTTTTAAATTTAACTGTATTCTAATTAATTGCTCCTTAAACGCTCAAGCAGAATCCGAAATTACTCCACCACTAATAGCAATTAGTTAATTCATAATTATTTAAAAAAAATTAAGTATTTAAAATTTAATTGGTATTATACCTTGGTATTTATATTGATAATTCCTTAAATTGGATACGCCAACTGAATGAGGCGAGTAAGAAAACCTTTGTCGCTCTTTGTTCACTGCGTCGTCTTCGATCATTTCTTCCCATTCTTACAAAAATTATGCTCGCACAGTCTCTTCTCCTTCCGAGTCTTGACTATGCTGACGCAAGCTATGAAGACATAACTGAGGATCAGCTAAATAAGGTTGAGAGACTTCAAAATACTAGTATTCGATTCATATTTGGATTGCGCAAATATGACCATATTTCCCAATATCGCTCACGTCTCAAGTGGTTACCTATCCGACTTCGCCGGAACATGCATATTCTTTCTATTCTGTACTGTGTATTATTTTTCATCCTTCTGCTCCTCCCTATCTAAAGGAGAAGTTTAATTTTGTGGGGCTTCCGTGGGAACCTCTACGCTTTTCTAGAAAATTCATAATGTACCAACTCAGAAAACATCATTTTTTAAAAATCTTTTACTGTCCAGTCTATAAAGCTCTGGAATGCCCTAGCTTTGCATATACGTGAAGCACAAACTATTGTAATCTTTAAGCGATTACTTAAAGAGCATTACTTGTCTCAATCGTTCGGAAACCGTTACGATAAATTATGTGATTATGTATTTATTGTATTTATCAGCTTTATATTATTGTTTGGGGAATTTTGTAATTTGTTTATGTATTTTGGGTAGATATGTAAGTTTGTTTATATACTCTTATATATGTATATATTATATGCTTTACTTTATCTTTTATTATGTATTAGTAATTTATATCCTTTCATGTATTAGTTATTTATATGTTATTTTATTGCATTTATTGTCTATATATCGCATGTCTTGATATTATATTTTGTATATTTATATTGCATCACCTACCTAGTATTCATTGTTTATTCCTTTATAACCTTGGTTGCCTGGAAGAGATCGCTATGTAGAGATAAGGCCGCCAAATTGTACACTTAATCTGTTTTTTGTTATGTAATACGTATTATTTTGTTTGTGGTGTACAATAAAGTATATTCATTCATTCATTCATTCATTTTTCTATAAAACATAAAATATCTACTTTTTTTAAATTTAATTCAATGCATATAATTTCCCCTTAAATGATCCAGTAGAATCCGAAAGAACAATGGCAGACTTTCATACATAAAATTAGTTGAGAAGTAATGGTAGCGTCTATATATCAAAAATATCTTAAAATGTTAAACGTCAGTCCCTTAATAACTCTGTGAAAGAATTTTGTCCTGAGAAGGCGTCAAAAAAAAGATATTTAGATTTGAACCTTTTAAGGTTATGTCTTATGTCACTTGGAAAAGTTATGCGTCCTGTGGTTGTTTGATGTTAGCTTAATACATTCTCAACATAATGTACCTACCTACATAATTGAGAGTTTTTAGATTATTGTAACTCTATTATATATTTGCATACTATAAATCAATATTTCTGGCATGGCTCCAGGGCCTTTGTGTCATACAGGGACACTCAGAAGGGCTAGAACCCAGAGCTGTAAAGCCAGTAAAAAAAACAGTGACATTTTATTTTAGCTAGTGTTGCCATAACATTAAATGGAATTGTTACATATTACTTTAATTGAGATAATATATTATTATAGGAAACTCTTTATAAGAGACTTCTTTACAACCATATCACTTTTATCATTAATATTACTGATAGTATAGTTATTACTAATAATAACTTAATATAAAAATATTTTGTGTTTGTGTGTTGTGTAGGTATTCTTACAAAGTGTATACGAAAATAGTATAAATATAGCAAATGGCAACACTTGAATAGAGTAAAATGATTTAAGGGGGAGTTTTGGCGGGAAATTGACCGGCGGCGGTTTGCTGCTCCTGTATTATTGTTTAAATAATGGTTTGAAGTGGACTTTGATATGTAAAAGTGTTGCGATTTTGTGTATTAAGTGTCTACGCATGTGAACTATTAGTGGAAACAGTGAAACAAGTGCTCTGATGGTGATGGATTCTCAAGATAAGCTGTTTGTTTGCATAGGCACCTTTAGATACCATCGCCAACTATCAGCTGTCTGCTGGACCAAGTTGCCGCTAAAATCTCCCAAGAACTGCACAATGTGTCGCATCAACATATTGTGAAGCAGTATACTATGAAGGAGTGAGGAAATTACAATAAACCGAATAAAAATACTTAAGACTTGGCCTAAAGGTCTAGATACCAGGCCATAATCTCCAAAAAAAAAATGATTTAAGGGAGTTTTTTTTTGGCGGGAACATCAAACGAGGCGGTCGATTTAATTTTTATATTTATCGTTAAAATATCCTGTTCGGTGTAAATAATTGTACATTTTGTTAATTGTTAAAATGAATGAACCGGAGGATCCAGGTGGAACCCCGAAACGATCCAAATTTGTTCGTAAAAGAGGTACGAAGGAAAATGGACCTGAAGTAGGCGGCGGTGAGGATGACTTTATTCCGTTTTTTAAGCCAGGTTATCTGAGACTTTATCCTGAACATTGTACAAATACGGACTTCAAAGTTTTTGTTGAAAGCCAGGACAAACAGGTTAAACTTGGAAATAAAAGCCCAGTTTACTTAAATCATATTTTTACTTCGGAGGTGAAAGGTGTGGTAGCTTTACATAGAGTCAATGCCAACAAAATTGCGGTTGTTTTTAAACAATACAACACTGCAAATAATTTCATCACAAATACAGACTTTTTAACAAAGCACAACTTGAAGGCGCATATTCCTGCAGCGCAGATAGAAAAAACTGGAATCATCCGATATGTGCCTACCAACATTTCGAACAAGGAATTATATACGAAACTGTCTTCGATTTATGAAATTATTTCAGTGAGAAGATTCACGAAAAAAGTCGGTCAAAGTACTGTAGGTCTCGAGACGGTCAGTATAACTTTCCTATCAAATGTTCTGCCCGACAACATCCAATATGACCTATTTTCGTTCAGGGTGTTTGAATATGTCCCACCGTTACAACAATGCTTCCGGTGCTTCAAGTTCAACCACCCTGCGAAAATTTGTAATGGTAAACAACGTTGCTCGATATGTGCTGGGGAACATAATTTCAGAGACTGTGATAAAAAAGAAAACCTGTGTTGTGTCAATTGCAGTGGTCCCCACCTGGCCATTTCCAAATCTTGCCCAATAAAAATGAAAAAAATACTTGAAAAAAAGGGTAAAATTACTTATGCCTCTGTAGCTAATACAATTAAGTCATCTGATTTTCCGTCTTTACCTGCACAGTCGAGCAGCATTGTTAAGACCCTACCATCAATAAACCAAAATGTACATAAATTAAATAAAAATGTAAAAATTGTAAATAATGTAAATAAAACAGTGCCTGAACCCAACTTGAACCAAACTCAACTTAAGGCTCAAATTGCAAACAATAAGAATATTTTGATGGCAATGGTCCAAACTTTAGTCGAATTAGGTAATAAAACAGATAATGAACCTGTGACTACACTGTTCATTAAAGACTTACTTTTAAAAAATCTGTCACAATAATGGACAGTACAGTACAGAACATACAGCAGTTATGTATAGCTCAGTACAATATCCAAATGGTATACATAGGAAAAAATCCTTATTGTCTAAATTTTTAGATGAACAAAATGTTGATATCTGTCTACTCAATGAAACTTGGCTGAAAGATACTCAGCATTTTAACATTTCGGGATATAATTTCCACTATCATAATGCCCAAAATGAGCATGGTGGAGTAGCAATTTTGATCAAACCGTATTTTAAATATAATATTATTCAAACCAGATTTTACCAAGACATTCAGACTGTGGCATTATTGTTATATGTAAGTGGTAAACAATTAACGATTTTATGTGTATACTACCCTCCATCGAATGGTAACTTCAGAATAAGTAAACTGCGTGATATAATTAGAGATTTGCCTAAGCCAATATATGTGGCTGGAGATTTCAACGCTCACCATGTGGCATTTGGGTGTATGACCACGAAAAGTCGGGGTCATCAGTTATACGATTTAATTGATGAATTCGATCTATGTGTCCTCAACAATGGTAGCTTCACTACTATTAATTATCCTAACCGAAATCCATCGGCTATTGATGTCAGCTTTTGTAGTGCTTCAATCACTCCACTATGCGAGTGGTGGGTGCATGATGATTGTATGGGGAGCTATCATTTTCCTACGCTTACTCGTGTTTTATTGTCAGTTGATAGATACCAAATTAATCCTCCCATTGAAAAATTCTTATACAACAAGACAGACTGGACAAAATACAATGAGCTGTCTATAACTGCTTTTTCTAATTTTGAAGTTAATAATGAGAATCCATTACAGTCATATGATGAATTTATTGAAAGGCTTGATACACTTAGGAGAGATACTGTGCCAAAGTTTGTCAAAGCAAACAACTATCGTTGCAAACCTCCAGCACCTTGGTGGAGTGACACATGTGAACAGAGTGTTATTAAAACTTATGAAGCTTTAAAACTGTACAGAAGAGATCCAACCATTGATAATTACATTAATTACAAAAGACTTAATGCTGTTAAGAAAAAGACTATTTCAGAACATAAACGCAATGGTTGGGCTAACATCTGTAATGCTTTTAACAGAACTACACCTGTTAGTATTATTTGGAAATACATCAAGTTATTTAAACGAATAAAATGCAATAATAGAACATATAAAGACGAATTTGTAGTCCCTCTTTTAGACAAATTATCTCGAAATGGATGTAGGGTTATTGATAATCTAGAAAGTTATTTTCAAATTAATAATAGTCTTCAGAAGTCCAGTTTCCTCATAGAACCCTTTACTTGGAGTGAGTTTTGTACAAGTTTACAATCCAGACGAAACACAACCCCTGGTTTAGATAATTGTCCATACATTTTGATCAAAAACCTAAATCAGTCCGTACAAAAGAAACTATTAGCTAATCTTAATGCTCTTTGGCACTTAAAAAAAATTCCTGAATCTTGGAAAACACAGTGTGTAATCCCTCTACTTAAGCTTGACAAGCCACCTGAAGATCCTAATTCATATCGTCCTATATCTTTGTCATCTTGTGTTGGAAAGCTTAATGAAAACATGATAAAGATGCGTCTTGAGTGTTATGTAGAGGCGAACAACATCATTCCACATGTTCAATATGGCTTCTGGAGAGGCAGAAGTTGTGCTGACAGCTTCATCTCTCTTGTCAGATCTGAAATATGCCAATAATAATAATAAGTCCAGTGTTTGTGTTTTTCTGGATATTGAAGGAGCTTTTGATAATGTAGATCCTGGCATTTTGGTTCAAGTTCTTTCTGACATTGGTATACCAGGCATACTTTGCCATTGGTTATTTAATTTTTTAATAGATAGAACTTTGTATATAAGGCATAATAATATTCTCCATGGTCCCAGAAGGGTCTCCAAAGGTACAATGCAGGGGGCTACATTATCTCCATTGTTGTACAACATATACACTAGTCAAATTCTTAATTTTGTAAATATAGAAGGTGTAAATATTTTACAATTTGCGGATGATCTTGTAATATATTGTACAGACCATAATGTAGATAGAGCTGTAAATAGTATAAATAATGCTTTAGAGCAATTGTACATATATTATAATGACAAGTTGGCTCTACAGATTAACCCTAACAAAAGCAAGGCCATGATTTTTAGTAAAGATTTTCCCTCTAATGGCATACTCTACAATAATCATCCAATTTCAGTTGTATCTAACCATAAATTCCTGGGTATTGTCATTGATAACAAACTTTGTTTTAATTTACACATCAATCACATTATAACTAACTCTCTTAAGGGCTTAAATATTATAAGATGTTTAGCTGGTGTGACTTGGGGTGCAGACCCCAAAGTTTTAAGTATGCTATATAAATCTATAGTCAGAAGCCATTTCGACTACAGTTGTTTAGCCTACTCAAATAGTAGTTGTGTAAAAAAACCAGACATAATTCAAAACAAAGCTCTGCGAATTATTTCTGGGGCTATGTGTTCAACTCCCATACGAGCTATGGAAGTTGAAACCAAAATAATGCCACTGTGTCTTAGAAGACTTCTGCTAATAGAGAGATATTTACTAAAGCTGGTATCTGGTAATGATAATGTTCTCAAAAAAATAGTACCTTTTCCTTTACAATGCTCGGTCCAGCAGACTTCGGGAGGTGAGCTTTTACAAGGTTATTTTCCAGTTTTGCCTCTCATTGTACAGCAAATGAATGAAGATTTTAAAAATGTAATTAAACAACCAAAGTGGACATGCTACACATACCCATATTCCTGTATTATATTTGAGACCAATATTGTTACAAAAAATTTTTTTAATAATTGTGAATTATTAAGTTTTATTTCCGACAATAACTACTATACTTTGTATACAGATGGTAGCAAAAGTGAGCTCTTTGTGCGCAGTGCCGTTTATGATCCACAATTCAAGTTTGGTCAAAGTTTTCTTCTGGACCCTAAATGCAGTGTTTTCACTGCAGAGGTATATGCGGCCCTCGAGGCCCTGAAGAGGATTGCACATTTAAATAGTTTTAATAATTTTTTAATTTTAACAGACCGTTTAAGTATGGTCCAAAGTTTAACTAATCTCAGATTTGACTTTAAAAAAAACTATATTTTGTATAATATTACAAAATTGTTATTTAGTTATGCAAAAAAGGGTATACAGGTCTCTTTCATGTGGATTCCATCACATAGGGGCATAACAGGAAATGAGATAGTAGATAAAATTGCACGTGATGGAACCAACATGTTGGATGTTAGCTCCATAGTAAAAGTACCTTTGACCGACTGTTATCAATCTATTGACAACCAGGTCAATAGCTTATGGGTCGAATTTTGGAAACAAGATCAAGAACAGAAGGGTAAATGATATGGAACTGTTCAAGAAAAACTACCTGTAGCACCATGGTATAACAAACTGAAAATGGCCAGTCGGGACTTTGTTACCACTATAAATAGACTGCGCTTTGGTCACTCCACCGTCCCGGCCCACCTGGCTCGATTGGGCATAGTGAAGAGCAGTTACTGCACATTCTGCAATAATTCTGTTGGTGATATCGAACATTTCATATTTACATGTGAGTGCTTTTCATTTGACAGATTGATTCTTGTCAGTGAAATTAGTGACATAGTGCAAAATCAAGTGACAGTGCAAGATCCCTCCCGCCGCCTGAGCATAGATAAATATATATGTAGCAAGGAGTGATATGTTAAAAAATAGATCCTATTACGTGCCTCTATATAAATTCATCAAAAATACAGTGGGGAAATTATAATAAACCGAATAAAAATACTCAAGACTTGGCCTAAAGGTCTAGATGCCAGGCCATAAACTCCAAAAAAAAAATGATATAAGTTATTTGATATTCCCAAAAATGTTTGCTTTTTCTGTGGCTTTAATTAAAATACATTTTTATTTGAAAAATCATAGAAAAATAATAAAATTCATTTTATATATAACTTATTTCTAGACGCAATAATTTTTTTCAACTATTTTTCTGCCAATTGCAATTTTACTATAAAACTTAAAATATCTACTTTTTTTTAAATTAAACTGTATTCTAATTAATTGCTTCTTAATGCTCCAGTAGAATCTGGTAAATTGCTCCACCTCTGTTCCTATTAGTTAAAAAAAAGTAAAGTAAAGTTGCAGCCTGTTTACGTCCCACAGCTAGGCACAGACCTCCTCTCATTTCTGAGAGTACCCCTATTAATTAGTTTATAATTAATTTAAGAAAGATTAATTTTATTATTAACCATAAAATATCTACTTATTTAAATTAAACTGCATGCCAATTAATTGCTCCTTGAAAGTTCCAGTAGTATCCGAAATTGCTCTAACTCTATTGCTATTAGTTTATTTATAATTAATTTTTTAAAAATTTAACTATCGCAAATTTAATGTTACTATAAAACTTAAAATATCTACTTTTATAAATTAAACCGTATGCCAATTAGTTTCACCTTAAATGTTTCAGTAGTATCCGTAATTTCTTCATGTCTATTGCTATTAGTTAATTTATAATGAATTAAAAAAAATAATTATCGGAAATTTAATTTTGCTATAAAACATAAAATATCTACTTTTTAAAATTAAATTGTATGCCAATTAGTTGCTCCTTAAATGCTCCAGTAGAATCCGTAATTTCTCCATGACTATTGCTTTTAGTTAATTTATAATTAATTTTGAGAAATAGTGATCCCATTTGAGTAATAGCGCCATCATCAATAGAATGTAGTAACATTCTATAGTCAAAGTCATTTTATCGAACAAAAATTGATTTACTCTCAAGGTGGTACGTAGAATAGATGTTAAATGACATAAACCAAAAAAAAATATATTATTTGGTGAGTTTTGAAATTATGGATTCTTATGAATGGAGTGTGTTTAGTGTTTCAGTCATCTAGCGTCTTTTCTACTTACCACCTAATATAATTGCTCCTCAAATGTTTTCTTAGATTCTGTAGTTGGTCTACGTCTATTACTAGTATTAGTTAATTTATAATTATTTTTTTAAAGAATTACTCTTAATTTGCGATGTTACCATATTGATATTTTATATCGATAGTTTCCCTAAGCGAAAAAAAAACAAACATAAGCAAGACGCATTCCAACAAATTAAATAATCGGAACTCTTCAGTTTGGTCAGCGCAACAAGTCTTTTAGGGTTCCGTGGTAAAATAACAAGGAACCCTTATAGTTTCACCAAGGCCGTTTGTCTGTCCGTGGCTTAGCGTAGAGACCATTGGTACTCTAAAGAGCAGTAATTTTGCATAAAGAAGGCAAATAAAATAGGCTCTAAATACCAAAACAAAAATTAGTGTAAGTGGGTTGCCTCAAAAAGCAATCCCTAATGAATAACACTTACAGCGTCTGTTAACAGCAATGTTGGTAAAGCATTACAGACTAATTTGCGATGTTTACTAGGCAAACATTAAAATTGGGATAAATCAAAGTGCATTGAACAGATAGTACTTGTGCGGGTAGGTATCCAACCTCTTTTTTGATTGCACAATTGTGCCTAAGTCAGTTTTAGGTGAGGGTCTTTTGCAATTTTGTAAAAGTAAAACAATTATTATAATCCATAGTAATATTTTAAATGCGAAATTGTGTCTGTACTATAGGTTTTTGGGAAAAAAACATCCCAATGCTTAACCCAGTGTATAAGCAACAAATATGCCTAAGCATTTAAACAAATTCAGAAGTTTCAATACTATGATATATATTGTGTGGGTACTCTGAATTAACACATAACCTACATTTTTTCCCAGGAAATTAAAAAAATCCCACGGGACTAAATAACGTGGACGAAGTCACGGGAATTATTTAGTTAACAGATAAAATATTTTAATATATTTTAAATAGAATAATTAAAGGAAATTTCAATAAAAACATATCGATAGTCCGATTTTTTTGTTGAATTTATTTTATCTAAGGACAGAAAGAAACCGAGAGGTCAATCGACGGATTCAACTCGGTTGGGCAGCGTTCGGGAAATTACGGCACATCTTCTCGTCAGGTATACCTCAAACCTTGAAAACGAGACTGTACACCCAGTGCGTGTTGCCAGTGATGACATACGGAACTGAGACGTGGTCCTTCACTGCTGGCCGGATGAGGAAGCTCAAGGTCGCTCAGCGAGCTATGGAGAGGGCTATGCTCGGAGTTTCTCTGCGTGATAAACTTAGGAATGAGGATATCCGCAGTAGAACCAGAGTAACCGACATAGCCCAACGGATTAGTAAGCTGAAGTGGCAATGGGCCGGCCATATAGCTCGAAGAACCGACAACCGATGGGGAAGAAAGGTTCTCGAGTGGCAGCCTCGTACCGGTAGGCGAAGTGTAGGGCGTCCCCCCACGAGATGGAGTGACGACCTGGTAAGACATGCAGGAAGTCGATGGATGCAGGTGGCTCAGGACCGTGCTTTGTGGCATTCTTTGGGGGAGGCCTATGTTCAGCAGTGGACTTGTGAAGGGCTGTAATGATGATGATGATGAAGGACAGAAATTGTTCATGTACATTTTTATTATGATACTCGGTAACAGACTCTACTTAATAATATTCTCCTTTAGTTGAGTGAATAAATTTTGATGCTTCTTCAATGAGTAATAAAAAAAATATCGATATCGATCCGCAATTAATTGGAAAATCTAAAAGTTAACCCTACAGTGGTCGGGTGGATTATAACATTTATTTATGATTTATTCTTAAATAATAACTTGTTGGCGGAAGAATGTATCAACGAATAGAGGAAACACTAGCGATGATACTATTATAAGTACACACCAAACAAAAATTTGTGATCTCACTTTGAAATTAATGTGCCATTTTCATGTATTATTATGTAAAAGTTTTTTCATAATTATTATTTGAATAAAAATGAGGTATAAATGTTTTTGTTTATTTAATATAATTAACCGTTGACCAAATGTTACTTTGTTTTATTTATAAAAGCGTTACAAAAAACAGTGTGTGAGGGGAAGACACACGACAGAAGTGAAACTTTCGTATTACAGGGAAACATTTCAATTATTCACTAATGACTTTTTAACAACATAGATTGTGTGTATCATTCATTTATTTACATAAAGTTATATACATATGTGTCACAATGAATGATCTTCTTCGATCTTTAGAAGAGAAATATCGGTTTTGTTTGTTAATTAGGTAATTATTAATTATCTATTGTTTAAAATTAATTATAATTAACTAATAGCAATAGTTTGCACTGCGTTTAAGAGGCGGGACCAAAGGGCGGGACTGGGCGGGACTTCCATAGAAAAAGTAAATGTATGAAAGTACGCCAAGCTACTCTACCAACATCAAGACAAGACATTTAGTTTTTAAAAGACAGTGCTGACAACATTGACGAATTACAATAGTGCTCGAATAATTTTATCGATATATTGTGTATCTCTATACTGAATTATTTATGAGAAATATTTTTTAACGTAACGTAACACACAGCAATTTGTAATAATATTTCTACAATTATTAGGTACAAAAATATAAAATAAAAAACGCACTATTATACCAGTAATTAATTAAGTAAAAACTAAATGACGCCTCCGTAGCGCAGTGACTAATCGTTTGGATGCGGAATTGCAGGACCGAGGATTCGTTCTCGCACTGAACAAGTGTTGCGATGCTGTAAAATAAGTAGTCTGTGTCTGGATGCTTGTTTTCAACGCTAGTTTTTTTTTAAAGGGTAAAAATATTGGGTTTTGTTAACACTGATTTGATTAAATTGCTTTTAAGTATAACAAGTACTATGAACAAATCGCTGATAGACTTCTTCACAGAGGTACCTATGTATATACTACTCGTAGAGATTGTTTACAAATTGTCGCTTTCAAAATGAGTGCTCATTATAGCTAATGTTTTTAGATGAATCTATAATTTTTTTATTTATAACCAGGTAATTTTAAATAACTTTGAGTTTAGTTATAAAATCAAATTCTTACCAAAATGTGACTTTAGAGAGTTGTTATCTTTTACTACATGTAATGAATCCTAATTAACATGCACATAACTGTGGAAGTTTAAATTAAGTCCACTGATGAAATAACAGTTCTTTTTTTTTATAGGATTGGGTGACAAACGAGCACACACTCCACCTGTTGGTAAGTGGTTACTGTGACCCATAGACATCTACATCTGTCCTCAATAAAGACTCAAGATGCAGATGCGTTGTCACCCGTGAGGACTAAGATGGAATGCCTCTTTGCCAGTAAAAAGGATCTCCGGTTCTCTACACTCACCATACGAAACACAGCAGCGTTAATCTGCTATTTTACGCTGGTTTTATGTGAGAGCGTGGTCCTTCCCCGGTCGAGCCGACTCATTCGTGCTACAACCATAATATAGCTGCAGCATGGCTCTACGTTCGTTTTAGTTGGGTTCAAATGCAATGTTTGCAACAAATATATTTTAACATGTGAATCTTTTCAATTGGTGCATGTGCCAGCTATTTCACCCATTGCTTGCATCTGAAAAAATAATACAAATAAAATCACATTTTTATTGAAGAAATAGAATTAATTAGACATTGTAGCTTTTAAGTATAGTTCGTTTCGGATTGCCATCATGACAGATTTAGGAAATAGTGTGTTTGTATCTGTGCACACAATCGTACACTATAAAAACCTGTCCTACTCCAAAAATGTACTTGCATTAAATCATCATCATCATCATTACAGCCCTTCACAAGTCCACTGCTGAACATAGGCCTCCCCCAAAGAATGCCACAAAGCACGGTCCTGAGCCACCTGCATCCATCGACTTCCTGCATGTCTTACCAGGTCGTCACTCCATCTCGTGGGGGGACGCCCTACACTTCGCCTACCGGTACGAGGCTGCCACTCGAGAACCTTTCTTCCCCATCGATTGTCGGTTCTTCGAGCTATATGGCCGGCCCATTGCCACTTCAGCTTACTAATCCGTTGGGCTATGTCGGTTACTCTGGGTCTACTGCGGATATCCTCATTCCTAAGTTTATCACGCAGCGAAACTCCGAGCATAGCCCTCTCCATAGCTCGCTGAGCGACCTTTAGCTTCCTCATCCAGCCAGCAGTGAAGGACCACGTCTCAGTTCCGTATGTCATCACTGGCAACACGCACTGGGTGTACAGTCTCGTTTTCAAGGTTTGAGGTATACCTGACGAGAAGATGTGCCGTAATTTCCCGAACGCTGCCCAACCGAGTTGAATCCGTCGATTGACCTCTCGGTCGAAGTTGGACTTACCTAGTCGGACTATTTGTCCCAGGTAAACATACTCGTCAACAACTTCGAGCTTAGTGTTCCCAACAACTACCGGCATAGGTGTGACATGGACATTAAACATGATCTTAGTTTTGTCCATGTTCATCTTAAGACCTATCCGTTGGGAAACACTATTGAGGTCATTGAGCATAGTGCTTAGGTCCTCCAGCGATTCTGCCATAAGGACTATATCGTCGGCAAATCGAAGGTGAGTGATGTACTCGCCATTGATGTTGATACCGTATCCTTTTCAGTCCAGAAGCTTGAAAACGTCTTCCAATGCAGCGGTGAAGAGTTTCGGGGATATGACGTCACCCTGTCTTACGCCTCTCTGCAATTGGATAGGTTTCGTACTCTGGTTCTGTACTCGGATAGCCATCGTAGCCCTACTGTACAAGCACTTCAACACTTCGATATACCGACAGTCAACTTGGCACCGCTGAAGGGACTGCAGCACCGCCCAAATTTCGACGGAATCAAAGGCTTTCTCATAGTCCACATACGCCAGACATAGTGGCAAATTGTACTCTTCGGACTTCTGTACAATTTGCCGAAGGGTATGTATGTGGTCTATGGTGCTAAAGCCCTTTCGGAAACCGGCTTGTTCGGGAGGCTGGAAGTCGTCAAGTCTGCGCGCGAGACGATTCGTAATGACTCTCGAAAACAGCACGTAGACGCGGCTCAGAAGGGAAATCGGTCTGTAGTTCTTCAAGAGAGCGTTGTCACCTTTCTTGAAGAACAAGACCACCGCACTTCTGCTCCACGCCTCCGGTGTAATGCCACCATGGAGGACGGAATTAAAGAGCTTCTGAAGGACTTCAAGTACCGGTTTTCCACCCGCTTTCAGAAGCTCCGCTGTAATTCCATCCTCGCCTGGGGCCTTACCGTTTTTAAGGTGCTGGAGAGCCATTCTAATCTCGCTCAGACTGACGTCCGGGATATCTTCGGAATAGTGTCGGATGAGACTCGCTCTTGAATCGTTACTCACACTTGCGTGTGGCTCCAACGATGACGTGTACAACTGCCCATAGAACCTCTCAATCTCACTCAAAATCTCAGGTGTCCCGGAAACGATGCTACCACATTCTGTCTTCAGCTTTGACAGTTGGCTCTTTCTGGCAGACAGATCTCTGGCAAAGACTTTGGAGCCTTGGTTCCGCTCGATCGCTTCTTCAATACGAGCTGTATTGAAGTTGCGTAAGTCCCGCCGCATGCATTTGGAGATCTGTCTGTTCAGATGCCTGTATGCTGTCAAGTCTGTTGAAGAATGTAGCTTCATCTCCCGTCTAACAGCCATGAGATTAAGAGTGTGATCGGAGAGTTTTTGTGTTCTTCTGCGGCGGGTCTTGCAGAACTTAGCTCCGACCGCATGGACAGTTTCCACGAGCTTGTCATTCATATCGTCCACTTCATTGCAGTCTTCTAGGCACTGAAAACGGTTTTGTAACTCGAGTTGAAAGGTTTCGGGACTTTGGATTAGAGCACGAGGGGGACGGAGCGTCGACTTCATTAGACGAGACCTCTCCAACTTAACGTTTAGGTTCAGTGTGCCTCTAACCATTCGGTGATCGCTACCAGTTTTCACCCTCGCGATCACGGAGACATCACTGAACAGTTGTCGTCTGGTCGTCATAATGAAGTCAATCTCATTTTTTGTCGAACCGTCGGGGCTCGACCAGGTCCACTTCCTGTGGGGCCGCTTCTGGAAGAAAGAGTTCATCATAAAGAGTCCCTCTTTCTCCATGAAGTCGGCCAGCTGCTGGCCCTTTGGGTTCCGTTGCCCTATTCCAAATTTCCCTACTTTCAGCTCACCGTTCTCTCTTGTGCCTAGTTTTGCATTAAAGTCTCCCATTAACACCGTATATTGGGTTTTGGAGGAATGCATGGCTCTAGAGATATCCTCATACATTTCCTCCACCTCCTCATCGGGGTGTGCCGAGGTTGGTGCGTAAACCTGTATGACCTTCAGCGAATACCGTTTGGTGATTCTCAGTATAAGGTACGCAACCCTCGTCGACACACTCCCGATCTTTACAACGTTGTTAACGAGAGACTTGTGGACGATAAATCCGACACCTCCTTGGGACAGATGGTCGCCCTCCCGGTGATAGAGCAAGTTGCCGGGTTCGAGGATTACCGTGTCCTCCCCCTCTCTTCGGACTTCGGATAATCCTATAATATGCCAGCGCAACTTGTCTATCTCTTCTTCCAGCTCCACGATCTTCTCGTCAGTCCTCAGGGTGCGTGCGTTGTACGTTGCCAGGTCGAGTCGTCTAAGGTGGCAACCGAACCTCCACCGGAGATTCTTAGCACCCCCTGCCCCGCCGTTACCATGGTCGCCACCGTAGCCAGGAATAGCGGGGCCGCCGGGGACTGGGGGCCGTTTCTTTGTTACTGTCATTCATAGGGGGGGTATTTGCCATAGTTGCCACGCTTGGCGAGCGGGTTGGCAACCGCAGTTTTTTTTTATTGTTAGTTTGTTGTCATCAAGAAGATGCTGCTGCCCATCTCCTGCCTGTTTCCCTTTGTCGCCTTTTACGACACCCACGGGAGGATATGGGGTAGTGGATATTCTTGACCGCCACTACACGGCACTT
Source organism: Parnassius mnemosyne (assembly GCA_963668995.1). NCBI lineage: Eukaryota > Metazoa > Arthropoda > Insecta > Lepidoptera > Papilionidae > Parnassius > Parnassius mnemosyne. The sequence continues at coordinate 28,413,089 of CAVLGL010000035.1, read as the reverse complement.
GCGATATGGAGAAACTTGCAAAAACACTTGCGTTTAATATCATATTACAATTACAGGATAAGCATCAGTGCAAATTTTTTTATTTTTAATCAATACATAGAAATAAAATTTAATAACATAATATACAATACTTTATTATATAGAATATTAAAAACTATAATAATAAAAAAAAACTAAAACTAGAAATTTAATTATCATATAGCCCTACTCCCCGCGGTATCGTGCCTTTGAGCGAGATATATATATATAGCAAATAGATTTAATCCTAAAGTCCTAGATACACTGACATATTTAATTTATCTAACGTCTATGGTACCTAATTTTGTTTAAACCTTCAGTAAATTTGAAAAGATCATTTCTTGGGTGCCAAACTCTATCAAAGGCCTTCAAAACATTGAGGGAAACAGCAAGTGCTTGACCACTGTTCTCGAGGGCTTCACCCCATATGTGAGTGGCATACACTAAAAAGGTCCCCCGTTGATCGATTTCGGCGAAACCCGTACTGGCGATCACTGAGGAGATCATTTTGTTGTAGGTATGCCATGAGGTGGGCGTTCAATATATGTCCAATAATCTTGCAGAGTTTGGAGATAATTGAAATTGGCCGATAGTTGGCAGGATCGGTGCGGCGACCTTTTTTAGGCACAGGCTGCACATTGGCCAGCTTCCAAGATTTGGGCACTATTCCAGTGCTGAATGAGAGGCGGAACAAGCATGTCAACACAGTAGACAACTCAGATGCACATACCTTTAGAACTATACCTATAATTATAATCAGATCCACTAGCTTTGTTCACGTCTAGACTTCGCAACCTTTTTTTTCATTGCTGTCGTGACCAGCATAATAGGTCATCCATATATTTCCAGAAAGTAAAAACTGGGCGCTTCTGACGTCCATGCTTAGCGCCAATGCCATGCGCAAATTGCGAAGCGAAGCGATACCCGCGGTCGCTCCCATTGTCAATTCGAGCGATGATCGCGTATTCGCGTTCTATTAGGACACCCATTTTTGTTAGTTTCTCTATCTGGTCTGTGCATTTTTGACATCGCGCGAGCACGCGATGGTCGCATCGCTTACTCGCGCGATGATCGCGTAATTGCGTTGTATTAGGACGACGGCTTAGATAAGCGCCTGACGAATATAAAGCAACGAGCATGCTTTTGTTCTAGACACACGAAAGCGCCGCGTTTCTTTGTAAGTTTGCGATTGCTTCGATCGGTAACAATGATTAAGAAAGTATTTTATGGGTTTATTTACGTGCTTAGTGTTGTGATTGGCACAACGAATCGATTTTGCATCTGTTATACCAACTTACTTTGTTGCCATAACAATCAAATTCAGCATTTCGTTTAAATATTTAGCACAAGAAGTATTTACACACATATATGTAAGATACTAATATAAAACGAAAATTACAAATTTTTTTAGTTGTTGTCTCCTTATGTGTATTAGAGTATTAGTTATTAAGTGATAATGATTATATAACGTTATAAATATTAGTGTCGTAAACTTTAAAAATTAATAGTTAGTGAGGAATGAATATTAAGTGTTGAGAGTCACACGGTACATAAGCGATTTGGATCCCATTTTAATCCTAATTTTATATGTTGATACACCAATTTCTCAACAGAAAATAAAACCATGGAGAAAGCTATATGTGCTGAGATAAAAATATTTCGAAATCATGAAGTGATGGCAGGAACTTGATAATGTCATGTAGCGGTGGCGTAAAAGAATCCACTACCTTCTACTAAACCTTAGAGATTATTACTATGAAGATCTAAGACCTCATACCATCCCGTGAGTGTCATAAAAGGCGACAAAGTGAAATGGGAAATGAAACAGGAAATAGGTAGCAGTTTCTTCTTCAATTCAAAATAATACGGCTCCGTGGCGCAGTGGCTTAGCAATGAGTTGCTGCGCTGGGGGGCGCGGGTTCGAATCCCGCACGGAACAAGTATTTGTATGGCCTACAAATGATTGTTCCGGGTCTGGATGTTTGTCCTTGTGAAATTTGTGTTTGTAAACTGCCTCCACGATACAGGAGAAAATCCTAGTGTGGGGGTAACGTTTTTTTTTTAAATAAAATAAGAATATAAAATTTCGGCAATCAAATAATAAAGAACAGCTTTATCAGATACAGGGCTATATCTAATAAAGCCTAAGTAGCGTAAGTAAGTATCGTTTAGGCTAACAACACTTATTGCATTGACATTGACATTGCAGAAAAGAGACGGTATGTATTGTTTCAAGTCCCTGTATCAGATGCAGCTGTAAAAGCCGAATAGGCTCACATCACAGAATAAAGATAAAGTAAAGATGTATGCTCGTTTGTCACTCCTATTCTATAAAAAAAGGTCTAGGGATAATAAGACCACTGCGCCCCTTTTTCCGAAGGGGGCGTCGCTTCCGAACGGCAGAAAGGCTATACAGGCCAAAGCCAGTCCCATAGGTAGTTTAGTGGGTAGGCACTTCTTCAAAGTGAGTCCCACATAACCACGCAGCCGGATGCGTGTGTATACTATGAGCATTCACCACCTCCCTCCCCTGCTTCAGGAGCTACCCTCCTTGCTTTGGGCGCAAAAATAAAAATAATAATAAGACTGAAATATACCGGCTGTATTTAAGTAGATTCATAGTGACCAATACACAATATATGTATAATTTAGGCCTGAGTATCCTTGGTTATTTAAAAGTTTATGGAGCACTGCATAGCTATTATTTGCACCAACTCCAACTCTGTCAATAACTTCCGTAAACTGCAAAAGATTACCAATGAATAACAACCATTAATTATTTCAATTTTACAAACTCACCGTGTCATGAGAATCTTCTACTTTAAATTGAGAAATGCGTGCGAGATCTTAAAACTTTTCATATTTCTCGTTATCCTTAATTAGTTTCTCCAAGTATGCATAACTAAAAGATCGAAAGAAGCAATCATCATCTAGCCTTGTTGTTCTGAAGAAATAATATTTTTGAGCCAAGGCTTTTGCAATCATAAAATATACTTTATCTTCTGCATATTCACTTTGATATGTTTTTAGATATTCTTTTTTACTCACCAAAGATGTTGTCTTGTTTCAAGTTTTCGTTCATGTAAATCAATAATTAAAATGTCTTAATTTTTAAAATACATACTAGGTAGTCATTTTGCAGTTTAAAGTACATACTAGGTAGTCATTTTGCAGTTTAAAGTACATACTAGGTAGTCAATTAGATCAGAGGTCTTGTATTTGACATGAGAGAAGACAAAAAACAATAACCTCTTTTTCACTGTTGTTGAAGGATGAGTTCACCTTGATTGACATCTGCAATAAAATAGTATTAGAACACGCTTCAATGAAAATAGGAAAAACCTGTATCATTTCCTTCAGTAGACCTCTCATTTAGCCAAGCTGCAGCTATATTTATAATATAGTTGTAGCATGAATGGGTCGGCTCGACCGGAGAAGGACCACTCTCTCACATAATACCAGCGTAAAATAGCAGCTTAATGCTTCTGTGTTTCGTATGGTGAGTGTAGAGAACCGGAGACCCTTTTTACTGGAAAAGAGGCATTCCATCTTAGTCCTCAAGGCTGACATGTTGATTCGGAAACGAAGATAGATGTAGATCTCTATGGGCCACAGCAACCACTTATCATCAGGTGGACTGTGTGCTCGTTTGTAGCCCTATTTCTATAAAAAGAACACCTTTATTCTGTCGCGCATGCGCAATGCGCAAATAATTGGCTTGAAAATGTCAAGACAGTTTTTTTTTTATTGTTTATTTGTTATTATTGAATATTTTTAAGAATGTGCAGGCGGGCAAATTAAACTAGTCCAAGGTCAAATTTTTACGCTTATTAAACAACTAGATGTTCCCCGTGACTTCACCCGCGTGTTATTACGGATTTTAATTTTTTTGCGCGGAACCCTAATTCTTTTTCTAAAATAAAAGTAACCTAAGTTACTCCTTGTGACATCAGCTATCTGCCAGTGAAAATCCCGTCAAAATCGATCCAGCCGTTTCGGAGATTAGCCGGAACAAACAGACAGACAGACGGACAGACAGACAGACAAAAACTTTAAAAATTGTATTTTTGTTATTAGTACCGTATATACTTTCATATGCATTTAGTAAAACGCTGTAATTTTGACATTACAAACAGACGCTTCAATATTATTTATTTGTATAGATAATCATTTTTCAAAGAGATATGACTATTTGAAATATAAGAAAATGGGAAACTCTATTTCGATTTTTCCTGGGAAAACGAAAAAACGGCAAATTGAGATCGATAAAATGAGATTTTTTTTATTTCGGAATAATTAAAATTATATTTGTAGGCCGAAACGTACCCGGTCCTTCGTATACTCGTAACACTACTCATATAAGTACTTAGAATATACTGGAGTATAGACTACCTGACAGCCCGAAAACCAAGGAGGTTGTAAAAATATAGGGAGTGCGCACTTCAAACTACAGAAACGTTCCTAAATCAGTGACCTTGAAATGAATGAAAGGCACCGAATTAAGCGTTGCATTTCTTTTTAATAGAGTGTCCATGATACAATATTTTGAGGATATTATTAATGTATACAGCATCACGGAAAACGAAATGCGTATTTTTTTCAATATGGAAAGTGCTGGATAGTGTTATAATTAAACTCCGTTTAATATTTTGATTACATTATTGCTTCGCTACAGTATCAAACCTTACGGTAACTAGTTGCGGCGTAGCGTTGGTTGACACCCAGGGCGGTTTTCTATCAAGCACCCCCCAAAATAAAACAAAAAATGCTATACATGCTAACGGGACTTTATTTTGCTAAAATATTCTAATATATTATCAAAGTTTATTTTCTTGTCATATTCGATACATAAAATGGAAAGATTGGTTAGTCGCGCTTGGCTCATTGTGGACCTTAAGTAACATTTAATTAACTTGAGTTTTGAAAACCTTCCTTCACATGAAACTTTAGACCCAGCGCTAGATTCGGAACAGATTCAGAATAGCCCAATTTTACGAGAAAAGCACCAATGAATTACATTGAACCGCTTCTTGGGAAGAAATGCTGGCAGCTTTCAAGTCGTAAAATCGCCAAAATTATATATCCTGCAGAAAAATCATTGTAGATTTTTGTCAGATTTTGAACTATTTACACGAAGATCTTTATTTGGTGACGTTAGCAGAGTGTAAGGCTGAACAACACTTAATGTTACGAGAATATCATCTATTGCTCTGTAGTGATGGTCTAGTTCCTCGTAAAATATGTCAAGACATTCTAACATAGCTCTCTGCAGCTCCTCTGGCAATGTTAGTCCAGCATATAGGGTCATTTCTCCTGGTAAACGTTTTCGATATCTCCTCATTCCTCTTCTTCCTTCAATGTGGGAATGTCTACATTCCCACATTTTTTGTTCATAGAAAATAGCTTATTCTACTAGTTGATAACGTTGGCTTTGAAGAAAAAATTTTGGGCTTTGATTTTTATCTCATTCTTTTCCAGTGATAATCTAGATTATTATTTAGTATTTGCTTTTGTGTCTGACTAACTTCTTATAGGATTTTACACCAAAATGAAAGATAGCATAAAGGCTAGTCACACAAAGCTGGTAAGAGGTTCTTTTGTATCGACGTTTTCTCTGTTGGTGCTGGGATCATATATATCTTCGAGTGTTTATACTAATTTTTATATTATTCCGCAGTGGTTTAACAGCGTCATGATGAGCAATCCATCTTGTCTCTGAGAGTCTTTTGACGGACACGCTTACACTTTTTATTAAAGTTTCCCATTGACGTGTGGATGATGAAAAGAACCTGTAAACTCTTCCTACTGTTCCGAAAAAAAGTTAAACTTGAATTAACGCTCCCTAAGTGAGTGCACTCCACATAGATTTAGCCAATGATTAGCACAAGGCGTTTTCTACGTGGTAGAGCCTTGCTGCAGCTATATAAGTAGTATAGTTGTAGCACAAAGGGGTCGGCTCGACCGGAGAAGGACCACGCACTCATAGAATACCAGAGTAAATTGGCAGCTCAACACTGATGAATTTCGTATGGTGAGTGTAGAGAACCGGAGGCCCTTTTTACTGGAAAAGAGGCATTCCATCTTAGTCCTCACGGGTGACAACGCATCTGCATTTTGATTCGCAAACGAGGATAGATGTAGATGTCTATGGGCCACAGCAACCACTTACCATCAGGTGGACTGTGTGCTCGTTTGTCACCCTATTCAATAAGAAAAAACCAATATATTCAATCATTTGACAACGTTAAATTTTAAAATAGTGTTGTAATCTATAGCGTAAAATGCACCTCCTAGTTTTTAGGGAAAGAACATTCGTGTAACAGAAACAGAAACTTTTTTATTCAATATAGATTATAAATTAGTATATTTCATTACGAGTGCGGAAAGCCTGTCATTGCAAAGAGTTCCGACATAGTCATTTGTTGCAATGACGGTTCCGCACGTGTACTGAACAACTCTTTTTAATACAGTTGCGAAAAAATGAAGCAATTTAATAAAATAATAAAAACACAATAAACTCTACTAAGTAATCATTTATTTCTTATAAAAGTTATAATTCACATATACATTGAAATTGGTACAGTTTTTTATACTAACTGGGGAAGATTTAGGTTGCATATTTACTGTTTGAGACAAACTATTATTAATTTCGTATGTGTTATACAATGGCGTTTGCTAGTTGATGGAATTGGATCTGCTGAAATATCATTATCAACGAAGGTAGATGGACAAATGTTCTCTTCAGTATTGTCAGGTGAAGGAGACGGGCTGCACTTTAAATTAATGGATTGTGTAATTTTTTTTCCAGTTTCTAGTTAATAAAGATTCCGAATACAAAAAATAAGATACCGAGAAGCTTTGTTGTTGAAGGACATTTTCTTAGAATAGTGCAAAAATATATGAATCAGCGGTCCCAAAAAGCAAAAACCCACCGTTTTTTCCAAAATTATCAAAAAGGGAAGTGTACAGCTCAAGCAATCGGGATAAACAAATTTGGTAATATGCCAAAAGAAATAGCTACGTTTCTTGGTCTGCCGGATGCTGAGTATTATACTGGGCACAGCTTCAGGAGGACCTCTGCTACATTATTGGCAGATTCAGGAGCCAATTTGACGTCCTTAAAGCGACTAGGAGGTTGGAAGTCAAAGTTGCAGAAGGCTATATTGCTGCTTCATTAAACAACAAACTAGAAACTGAAAAAAAAAATCACACAATCCATTAATTTAAAGTGTTCTTAAGAATAAGCTGAATTTATCTCCATTTTGTTGGATTTTAATTCAAATGTAAAAAATCCCAGGTGACTACCGATAAGCTTAAAAAAACTCCCCAAGAATCAGATCGGAAAGATGTGTTTTCGAGTTATGATCTTTGGAGAAACATATTTACTGCCATGGACAGTTTCCCCGGAATTTCTTTTTTAACATATTGTTAATAGGTAGATACTTAACTAATTATATACCTATTTATATGTTACTAGCTGTTGTTTTGCCAAATACATTATTTCTAGGAAATATTTTTTAGTTTTTAAAATCGCGATTAAAAACATTGGTTAATCGTAGAAGGGTGAAAATTTTAAGTTAATATGTATTTTTAATGCTAAATCATAATAAAATAAAATAAAAAAATATGTCAAAAAAATAATAAATAAAATATTTAGGGGTTAAATAAAATATCTATTTTTCAAACCCCTTAATTGATAAGGGTGACCTTTATTGATAGGGCGTCACCCTTATCAATCAAGGGGATTGAAAAATAGATGTTGGCCGAATCTCAGACCTATCCGATATGCACACAAAATTTAATACAAATCGGTTCAGCCGTTTCGGAGGAGTTTGGTAACAAACACCGCGACACGAGAATTTTATATATTAGACTAGCTGACCAGCCAGACGTTGTTCTGCCCTTTCCGACGACTATTTGCTTTCCTAAAAGAACTGAGATTAGCAATAAAAAAATTGTGGGTCACTTATCGGGATTAAAACTATCCTATCTCTCAAGTTGGACCAAACTGCACACAGTGTGCAAAATTTCATTGAAATCAGTTCAGTAGTTTAAGAGTTCATCGTGGACAAACAATGTGACACGTAATTTTTATATGTAAAGATAATATATTTTATAAAATGTTTTGACGGGGTAATAAAAAACGGGGACACGGAGTACATAATGGCTGTTTTATTTTTCATATAAGTATTACTTTTGATAATTAGAAACATTTAATAATTAATAATTAAATACATTATAGAAGTTTATTTTAACATTTGACTTAAGTATGAATGTAAACTTAATAATTTAAGTAAGGAAACTTCTAGGAATCAGTTAAATAAGATTGCTCTATTTAAAGGCCAATATGTTTATGAGGCTTCATCGTGTTTCATGTTTATATTCTTACATCTGTCCCTGAAAAGTATAAAGTAATAATAAGCTTATTATAATTTTAGCTGCATGAATTTTAAAAACATAATGATCTTAACAGAGTAAAGTGCACAAATTGTCTGAGGATACAGATGCACTCTCTGTTCTCTCAATCTCGGTATGTTAAGAAAATGGTCACTCATTCATGGACTGACCGCGGCAAGTGCAACTTAATCTCGCAGATCTATTGAACCGCGTAGCTATTATTTGACCATGAGTTCCTCATTTCTACAAATAACGCTGTAGGCGATGAACCACGCTATTTAAGCCCTCGGCACATCTAGCATGAATCGGGCATCGAGCGTTGTGATTATCAAATACTATGGAAGTTTACTACCCTGGCATATTGAACCACGCGTCTCATGCGCGGGCGTCTAGTGGCGCTTCAAGAGCATTACTAAACATATTATATCTAACTACGCTAAAAGTATCATTCTGACTTGGCAATCTAATCTGAAGCTCCGCGCAACCCCTTGGGGAAAATAACGCGATGCTGCGAATATTATATTAGTGTGACCATGAGGTGCGGGTGGTGATGTAAGGTTTTACATTTTTTTGGTTGATAAAAAGATACTTAGTTGGGTTCATAATGGCTGAAATAGGATAATCTCAAGATTTTTTATCTTTAATGTACTACAGTTTTATAATGTATAAAAATCGGTCTCTATTTTTGTCTAAAGTTTTGAAAGTTAATTTTTGAAGTCTTATTAGAACAATATTATACTTACTGATTACAAATAATGTAGAAATGGCTCCTTTTAATAAAATTGTTTTTATTCTATTTTTTCTTTTATACTTCTCAAGTAAATGTTTGCTACAAAGTGTTGAGTTATTCTTTGGATTCCAACCAACCCGTCTAATTAACCTTAACCATGTTTTCTAATTATAGAATCCGGAGAGAATTTGTTTGACAAACGGCAAAATAAAATTACATTTATAGAACGCAAACCGAGGATTTATTTTCTTGTTGTGTGGGCAAGTTTATCGATTCAATATAAACATTCAAGATGAATATCGACATTAGATTTGATATAATTGAGTCAACCCCTAGCGTACATGTAAAATATTTTATATTTATAAAAATGTATTTACCAAATTCATGCAAATTATCAACAACATGACTTTTTCTTTGCAAAATATCAAAATTAACAAAATAATTAAAAACATTATATATTTTGAACAGTATATAACATAAACTTTAGCCAAAAATAAACGCGTCATAACATTGTCGACGTCTTGAGAATTTACCTGTGAAATGTGCAATTATCAGGATTATTTCTATTACTAACACCACAGTCACTTTACATTAACCATTTTGGATAAAAGTTACTTATAAAAATAAATTAGAAGTTTCTCTGGGCCTATTCTCGCGTTGTTAGGTCTTATCAAGAAGGTCGAAATTATTTTGTTGTTGTTAATGGGTTCAGTTTTGACATATTTCTCATCACATCCGGAGTTCCCCAGGGATTATATTTGGGGCTAGTTTTCTTTAACATGTTTATTAACGATATTTCTAATTGTTTCTTACATTCCAATTATTTTATGTGTGCTGATGACTTAAAATTCTGTAAAATCGTTAATAAATCGTCAGACATGATACTTCTTCAGGAAGATTTAATTAGACTTTCTAAATGGTGCGATGTTAATGGAATGAATCTTAATATTAAAAAATGTGTACATAATAAATTCACGCGCAAAAATAATATCTTCTCATCAGTTTTTGCCCTCCATGGTGTAGTTATCCAAGAAGTGGAGACTGTTAAGGACCTAGGTGTAGTATTCGATAAAAAGCTTACATTTATGTTGAAGGAGGGTTTAATTGGTTGTCGTTAAAACCACTATTGCCTTACATGCTGATAATTTATTACAGATCACACACTTATTTGTACCAATTTTAATTACACAATTCACAAAATTGTTTACACAAATATTTGTTTACAGCTTTTTATTCTTATTACACAATTCACACAATTATTTGTACATAGATTAATTCGTTCATTCACAATATAATCACTTCACGTTTATTGTTAAGTATTTGACTATGTTTTACTTCACTAGAACACTCATAACGTTTACGCGACACAACTTTAACGCGATCGGCGCTAGAGAGTGACTACCCGCAGCACTTTTTTTTTTTGCACCCAGAAGCAATTGGAAAGGGCTCGCCGATACGCGAGGAAGTGGAGAATGCTTTATGCATACCACGACAGCCGGTCTGTCGTGGTTATGTGGGACTCACTGTGACTACCTAATAGGGAACTAAACTCCACTTTGTGGACTGGCAATTGGCTGATTAAGCCTCTTTGCCGGATCGGAAGCGACCTTCTTTTGGGAGAAGAGGGCGCAGGCGGCTACAAAGAGCCGCTGAGGGAGAGCCTACTTAGGCAAATTTAAGAAGAATCAGCCTGAGCCGCCAGAAGGCAGTTCAGGTCGGTTGAAATTTTATTTGGCGGGTCCGAGAGAGAGTTTCTCGGCCTGCGGACTCGATAGCGAGAGGGGGGCTGCATAAGTAGCTGCCTCACGAATAAATGATTGGAATGAGACTTTGAGGCTTTGAAGAAGTTCTCAGAGCGTGTTTTTAGAAACTGTTGGATTGTAGGGAGCTCTAAGTCCCGATGAAGATCAGCATTACGGACGTACCAAGGTGCGTTCATAGCTCGACGACAGAAGAGGTTTTGAACTACTTGAAGTTCATTAATGATTTTAGGGTTGACGTGGGCAAAAACAGGGCCCGCATAAGACATGACTGGTCGTATACAGACCTTATAAAGGGTTCGCTTGTTACGGAGGGACATTTTACTGTGTCGGCCCAACATACTGTTGAGCCTACTCAGATAGAATCGTGCGTGACGGGTTACTCTTTTGACATGGGGCCCGAAGGTGAGCCTCGTGTCAAGGGTGACGCCTAAATATTTGGCAGACGTATTCTAGGGGACAGGGGTTCCTAGCATACGTATTGGTGGAGTGTTTTTGAGACGGCGTCGTTTATAATCGAAGTGAACGGCGGAGCTCTTCTCCGTGTTCACATCGATACGCCATTTTTGGAACCAAGCTCCTAGGTCATCAAATGACTTTTGGATCTTGTTCCGTATGAAAGGTAGCGAGGAACCTTTACAGTAGAGGGCAGTGTCGTCTGCGAAGAGGGAGAGCTGAACACCTTTCGACGGGATGGGAATGTCGTTGGTGAACAGGATGTAGAGGAGAGGAGCAAGTACTGAGCCCTGAGGGACACCTGCTTTGATGGGGCGCTGAGAAGAGAGCATGCCTTTGTGTCTAAAACGAAAGGTACGATGCTGCAGGTAAGAGGCCACGAGACGTACTAGACGATCGGGGAGACCTATTCTATATAGTTTGAAGATAAGGCCTTCGTGCCAGACTCTATCGAAAGCTTTGGCAATGTCGAAAAAGACCGCGATGGTCTTATAACGACGAGCATAAAAACCGCTGAGGATATATTCCACAATACGGTGAACTTGTTGGGAACAAGAATGTTTCGCTCGGAAACCGAATTGATGGGAGATGACAAGAGGGTCACCGTCTGTGGGAAACAGATGGAGCCTCATGCGAGTGAGAATGACTCTTTCGAAGAGTTTGCACATGGCCTTGAGGAGGTTAATGGGACGATGACTGGAGGGGAGGTTGAGAGGCTTTCCTGGATTGGGAATACCAATGACAGTTGCCTCTTTCCACGTAGTGGGAAGTAACTAAGATTGAATCAGGCGTTGAAGATAATAGTTAAAAGGGTTAACACCTGCTCAGGAAAGTGTTTAAGGGCTTGATCAATGATACGACAGCTTTGAGTTACAGCTTATTTATTACTGAACCAACTTACATTCGATATTGATTTATATTAACCTTCTTACTCCACTACACCTACGGGGCTAAAATAAAAAAAAAATACAATCGAAGATAATTTTTTTTTTTTGTTGAAATAGGAACTTAAACATATATAAGTATACTCATTAAATTCATAGTACTCTCCACATTATTAAGTTTCATTATAAAACGTAAAACACACTTCTATTACTTAACATTAGTCTATTAGTAATTTAGCAATTACATCGAAGTGTAATTAATTTTATTAATTAAAAATATATTACTTATTAATTAAAATTATATTACTTATTATGGGGGTCATTGTAGAAGCGTGCTCGTCGCGACCCCTGCCAGCCCTTTTCAGGGCTGCAATTCTACACAGCTGCGCACCCATGCCAACGAGGGTTAGGGCGTCCCCCCAAGGCGACGCACACCAGCTCGTCCCCGTTGGTGTGGCAAAGCGGCGATGGGGACCGCCACCCGTCACGCACAGCCCGACACGGCGGAAGGTAGAGGACAGAGTGCAGAGTTGGCACGTGGAATGTTATAGGAGGCATAAGAGATAAGACGAATGAGTTGATCGAAATAATGAAAGAAAGAGAATTAGATATCGTGTATATGTCGGAGACCAAACGGAAGGGCAGTGGTACTGAAGAGCTCCCTGGCGGGGCGTTAGCTCTATAGTCCGGAGTCCCGGGGAGCAAGAGCGCCTGCCAGGGAGTGGGGGTGCTGCTGTCGTCTCGGTTGGTCGATGTTATGACTGAATATAAGGTTGTGAGCTCAAGACTTCTCTGGGTTCGCTTTAAATTGGGACTGACGAAGTTATTCCTTTTGGCTGTTTATGCGCCGGTAGCTTCGTCGTCCAAGGCTGAGCTGGAGGAGTTTTGGGAGAATGTAAGGGAAGTTCTAGATTTGGTTAGGGGAAACGAAAGAATTGTTGTATGTGGTGATTTGAATGGATGGGTTGGTACCGCTCGATCAGGGTACGAGTCGGTGCTTGGAAAGTTTGGCGATAAAAGGGTTAATGATGCTGGCAAGCTTATACTGGCTGTATGCAAGGAAAAGGGTCTTCTTGTGACAAACACTATGTTTAATCACAATAAAATCCATATGTATACTAGAGAAAGAAAGAATGAGAGAAGTATGATCGATTTGTTCCTGGTGGATGACCGACTGCGAAAACAGGTGATGGATACGCGAGTGTTCAGGGGTGCTGACCTGGGAACGGATCACTATCTAGTGATTACTAGATTTAGGGGTCTGTTCGCGGGTTGGCGTTACCGGACGGCAGTAACAGAACCACAGTCAGTCAGTCGCATCCGAAGCTGGAAGCTTCAGGAAGCGGATACTAGAGACAAATATCATGCGAAGGTAGCCGAAAAGCTTGACACCATCGATGGCAGAAAAGAATGTGTGGAAAGAACATGGAAGAACCTTAGGGATGGAATGGTAAGTGCAGCGGAAGAAGTGTGTGGAACGATAAAAAGAGGTAGTAGTAAAAGAAGAGATGCATGGTGGAATGATGAAGTGAAAGAAGCTGTAAAGAAGAAGAAGAAAGCATGGTTAGACTACTTGGCCTCTAGTAATGATAAGGATATGAGAGAGAAGATGAAAGAAATAGATAAGCTGCAGAAAGTTCACACGAAAGCATTGATTGAGGAAGTGCATGAAAGGTGTAGAATGGAAGCGGACGAAAGGTTGTCGCACAACTTTAAGGAGAGCTCCAAACTCTTCTGGAAAGAGGTTGGAAGGACCCGAAGTGGTGCGCCGGCCTTAAGAATGAACAAAGTGACGTCCTTTCAGAAAAATTGGACGTCATGCAGCGATGGAGCGAATTTTATAGAGAAATGTATGCGTGTGATGATCTTAGTGAGGGATCCGGGGGTGACGCCGTGACTGGTACGCCAGACCCAGACCTCGATGACAGGTCATCAGTATGAAAGAGATTGAACGTGCGATTCGAAGTTTGAAATGTGGTAAGGCTGCGGGACTAGACAGAGTTACTGCTGAAATGGTCAAGTATGGTGGGCCTCGCGTCTGGGACAGCTTTCATCTGCTGTGCAATTCGTGCTGGCGGACGGGGGATGTCCCGGATGATTGGCGATCAGCAGTCATTGTGCCTTTATATAAAGGTAAAGGTTCACATTTTGACTGCGGGTGCTATCGGGCGATCAGCTTGACCAGTTTGGCAAGTAAAGTTTACTCGAAGGTTTTGACACGTAGGATGCAAGAGAAATCGGAAAGATTTCTATGGGAGGCACAATGCGGATTTAGACCTGGAAGAGGATGCACGGATCAAGTGTTTTCTCTCCGTATGATCACGGAAAAGCTTCTGGCTGGTAACCAGAAGATTTTCTGTGCTTTTGTGAATCTTGAGAAAGCATTTGATAAGGTTGTAAGGAAGAAAATGTGGGAACTGTTGCCGGGGTATGGTGTGGATGGTCGATTGCTAAGGGCTGTGCAGTCACTTTACTGTGACTGTAAAGCCTGTGTAGGGCATGACCCGTCACCCATGTTTGGCGTCCAAACGGGCGTAAAACAGGGTTGTGTCATGTCTTCCTGGCTATTCATACTGTATCTCGACAGCTGTTTACAGAAGCTGAAAGATTGGATGTGAAATTGGGTGACATTAAAGTAAATTGTCTGCTGTATGTTGATGATTCAGTGCTTATTGCACCATCAGAGGCAGAATTGCAGGCATTAGTCACGTGTATGAAAGAGGAATGTGAAATTAAAGGTCTCCGTTTGAATGCTAATAAAACTAAGGTTCTGGTATTTGAAAGGGACGAAGAGAGAACGAAGTGTGAAATATGGGTAAATCAGGGATGTCTAGAACAGGTAAATGAAATTGTATACTTGGGGAGTGCTTTTAGCCGGGATGGAAGATGTGATTTAGATGTGGACAGGCGTGTCGCTGCCGGGAACAAAGTCAATGGTGCTGACTGCGTTAGTGAAAAGGCAAGGCGTAGTGAAGAGTGCACGCCTTGCAATACATAACGCAGTGTTGGTACCGACTTTGTTATATCGCAGCGAAACCTGGGTATGCCAGAAGAAGCATAAAAGCAAGTTGAATGCAGTGGAGATGCGATCTCTTCGTAAAATATGCGGCGTTACCATGGCCGACCGAAAGCGAAACGAAGAGATTCGCAATATGGCAGGCTTGAAAGATGACCTTATCACAAAAATTGATAAGGGCGTGCTTCGATGGTTTGGGCACGTTGAGCGAATGAGTGAAGACCGAATGGTGAAGAAAATATATAGCGCGAAAGTTAATATTAAAAGGTGTCGAGATAGACCGAGACTAACTTTCGAAGACCATGTGAGCAAATTGCTCGAAGAGGGGAGGGTCAAGAGTACTCAGATACCTAGACGTGCATGTATGAAGAAGATAATGAATCTGAAAGAAGCGAAAGAGGTATGTAAGGATCGTGACACTTGGCGATCTGTTCTCTCTGGCTACCCCGTCAGGGATTGTGCGTGAAGATAAGTAAGTAAGTAAGTAAGTAAATTATTTTTAAGTCGTATTTCTTACATAAAAGATGAAAGAATATTTACCAATTAGTCTGCCTCCCCGTTCACGTTTTTGTGTTTAAGCTGCCTTGTCCATCCTTGTCTAGCCAAATTCGTTTGCGGCTGTGATTTTGGTTCACCCAAGTCTCATCTAAATAAATTCTTGGTCGAGCGTCTTCACTAATTCTCAGGGTCTTGAGTTTTTTCAGGAATTGTAGGCGCACATACGATGTCAGTCCTTTCCATCAATTGTTTACGACCATCTGGAGCTTGTGTGTACTTGTACCCAAGTTCTATGAGTATTTTACGCATTGAACAAATAGAACACTGGAATCTGTCAATTCTTTCTTTTGCTGTACTCAAAATTTTAGCCGTGGAAGGATATTCACCGTCGCGATAAAACGATGACACTATTTGTTTAATTACACTTTTTTCAAAGTCGTCTAAAGCAGTTACTGTACAAGGCCGATAGACGCTTTCTCGCGGAGTGCTAACTTCTCCTTTTATATACACTTTTTTAATTTTCTCCATCGCTCTAACACTTAAACCACATATTGCGGCAGCAAGTTCACGAGAACGGCAGAAATTAACACTTTGTAACTTTTCGGGATCTATTTTCATTTCAGTCAAAAATGTTAAAACATTGCTGATAACAACACGTGCTTGTGCTGGTATATTGGTGACAACAGGTAAAATATTATTTTGTAAAATTTACACATGTCAGCTTTGAAAACGAAATTCAGTTTGCCGGCGACATAAGAATTAGAAGCGGCAATCACTATAAAACTTGCAAGTAATTTTTAATAATTTTGACATACCTCTTCTTAAATTCAAAGTATTGGTCGCGTTAAATACAGAAAGTCAATTAAAAAAAGTATAAGTATTATTTTTTACATTAATTCTGATAGATTAATTGATGCAAATGATTTTAACTGTTAAATTATTCAGTATAATAACAGTAACATTTCATTTCTATTTTCTTATACAAAATCAAAGATAACGATGAAATAGTGTTTATAATTATGTAAGAGAGTACTGAGTACCCAATTAGGTACGTTCATTAATTTTGATATAATTTTTGTAGTAAGGAACTGCTTGTTGCGTCAGGGTATTGTATTAAAAATGACAACCATAACTTCTAAATTCCATATTATGAAGACTAGTCATGTTGAAAGTTATAAATAAAATAAACGTTGGAAATGTCGTATGGTTTTTACTTTTTACGGTCTGTGGAAGAGCTCAGTGCTTCAAGGACGAATGCCTCGTGCGCTTATTAATTTTAGTTTTGAGTTCCTGTATAGGACAGTTACTATACTCTTTGGTTTTGAGACAGTTCCGTGTTGACTATCACGTGCGCGTGAGAGACAGTTTAATCGTTTTGTTTATAACATTCTTGTTGTTACGTTTTGTTTTTCTTGTTTTGTTTTAATAATGCCTAATGTGTAGGTACGTTTATAGTGTCCGTGAATACGGCAACATGTTAATGTGCCTTGGAAAATCTCATAAGATTTAGATCGGTAAGCTGTTTCATACCTATTTTTTTTAAATAACTTAGTACTGAACTCATCTGAATAGGTACATAACTGAATACATCAGAATAATAAACATATACCTACACGATAGCTAAAAAGCATGACTAACCTTGTTAACATTTCATTTAAGTAATTTTTTTATTAGTGGGGAATCGAACCAGGTATTTGGTTTATTTAACCTGTGAATAAAGTGGCTAGGTAGAGACAAGCACAGTGGCAAAATAGTAGGTTAAGTAGATAAGTTAGGTATTTAGACAAGTGTTGTAAATTATTAGGTATTGCGGTACCATCCACTAGCTGCGGGCCGGGTGAATTCGGCGTTCACGCGTACATTGACTCCTAGTCAGCTGATTGTAGTTCAGTAATTCCACTGCTGGTTTTATGTTTAAGTATTCCCATGTTTTTTTAATGAAATTATCGTTTATTTAGCTGTACTAACATGATGGCGCGTGAATAAAGCTAATAAAACGTTGTAAAAAGAAGATTTTTTTTCATCGGGATCGAATTTATTTATGACCTGATCAAAGGGCTTCTTAGTATTCTCATCTGTCTTCGTTTTCGGGAGCGTTTCATAAACACCCGGTATAGGTAAATTTTGTAGTAGGTGCACTTAGTCCAATTCCATACAAATACTCGATCCAAATACCTGTTCCTCCTAGTCCACGAAGTACGCATAAAGTTTGGTATGGTTGGAATAGCTTACACCTTAAGGGTGCTTACATAAAGAAACAGGTTTTCGGTACAGACAAATCTGTACTGGTCGGTACCGATGGGTGCAGGGTTAACCTACATAAAGAAACAGGTTAACCTAGCCATATTGACAACCATTGTTCGTCGGACAACGATTTTTTGCTTCTGAAAAGTGTTTATTTTAAATATCGAAAGAAAAGAACAGTTAGTGTCTCTAATATTAATAGAAAAAGAAAAAAATATGGGTCCTATTATCTTTTATTTATAAAAGACAAAGTTTGATGAACACAAGTTTTATGATTATAACAGAACGGCACGAGAAATATTTATCTACATATTATATAAAAAATAGAACATCGCTTAGTTAAAAGGCTTATTACATTACACGATTTATCGGGCCCTGTCCATCGTGTACCCTGCCTACCAGACAGGGCGCTGCTTATTACACTACGCTAGAAATCGCTTCCTGCCTCAGTTGTTAGTCGAACGTGGAAATGATTGCACGTCTAGCATTATGGCGCAGACTTTATCTATACGTCAAAAAATTGCTTTATTGTTTTTTTTACGTGGTAGAGCCATGCCACAGCTATATTAGTAGTATAGTTGTAGCACGAATGGGTCGGCTCGACCGGGCAAGGACCACGCTCTCACAGAATACCAGAGTAAAACAGCAGCTTAACACTGCTGTGTTTCGTATGGTGAGTGTAGAGAACCGGAGACCCTTTTTACTGAAAAAGAGGCATTCCATCTCAGTCCTCACGGGTGATAACGCATCTGCATTTTGATTCGCATACGAGGATAAATGTAGGTGTTATGGGCCACAGCAACCACTTACCATCGGGTGGACTGTGTGCTCGTTTGTCACCCTATCCTATAAAAAAAAACTTTGGCTGGCGGTAACGTGCAAGGCCAAGCTAGAAAAAGGAAGGAAAGTTAAATGTGGATGAAAAAATATTTGCTCCTCAGAGAAAAACTATCGAATATGCAAATAGTCAGCGCTTTGGACACAACACGAAACTATTTTAAAGAGTAGATGAAAACCAATTCGACGAGTTATTAAGCTTAGTAACGCCTTTAATAGAAAAAAAAATACTTCAATGATTTCTTATATTTACGCGACCACTACACATTGAATAAAACTACTTGTACGGATTCTATCGCCTTTAATTTTTTTTTAAATTAATTCCCGACGTTTCGGATGCTTTACAGCAACCAGTCCCCCGTGACCATGGGTAGTAAAGCACACAGAAACGTCGGGAAATAATAAAAAAAAATATTAAACGCGATAGAATCCGTAAAAGAAGTTTTATTCAAAAGAATACTTTTTAAGAAAGATTGGTTGTCACTTTACGATTTTGGCCACTGGAAACTCCTATCAAGATTTGATAAGGCATATCTTTGTAGATGTCGATGACATTGAGAAGGATATTTTTCTTTAGCGCATGTCATAAATACGAGTAATGATTTAGAGAGTAGATCGACATAGTAGAACTTTAAATAAACAAACGTGTAGACTCTGCGCATGCGGCCACGCAACTGAGCTCCCTGCCTCCCTGTCTCTTATTACACTACACGATCCACAGCGCGGCAGGGAAGCAGGGCGGTCGGAACCACTCGGTCGCCCTGTTTAGGGACCCTGACTCCCTGTTTCTTATTACACTACCCTGTCCCTGCGGGCAGGGCCCGAGAAATCGTGTAATGTAATAAGCCTTTAAGAGATGGTGTAACTGGCATGTTCAAACCCATTTCACCCGAAGAAAGACTGCTGCGCTTATCGCGAGCGAGAAAAACGGTGGAATGTGCATTTGGTAGATTATATTCAAAGTGGCGTTTGTTATCCAAATGTATTGATATATGATATTGAACTACCTGACAAAATCGTGAAAGTTATGTGTTTGTTGTATAATATAATTATTGATAAAGAGGGTATAGAGAGAAACTTGATTCCTATAAATCTTGTACGGCGAAGATGGCACAACCAAAGACTGAGCCCACCTTCGAATGTAGCTACAAAAGTCTGAAATAATTTTGTTCACTATTTCAGACATAATCACTTATTGTACAATACCTAATTATTATTAAAAACTAGATAATTATGCAAATAAATCTATTTTTTATTAAAGGTACATACTTATTATCCTGTTTCATTTCCAAACTAATTTTTTACAACACTTTTTGGTGACATTTCTGTTGCTATGGAACTTATTTTTTTTTTCCCATAAAGGTAGTTTATCAATTACCAAGGCTATCAAAACTTCATTATCCACATCCATTTTCATAAACATATACATCCTTCACCGGCAAACGCTTAAACCCGTATGCCTCGGCACAGGTTGTCGGTACCGACAAGTTTATACCTGTTTCTTTATCCACTCAAGCGTCCAGCCCGCGCGATTGTTTTACCCTTGTACGTCCAGATACGCGTGGCCCTGATTCGGCTGCTACCGCGCTCGCATGTTGTACCAAAAAACCTACATAGCTACTTAAGTATAATAGCTAGAAGAAAATAACTACGAAAACTTGATAGAAGAATAAAAAATTAAACCTATGTCTGTTTTAAGATCTAAACTAATAATTTAAGATATTAAAAATAGGTGTGAACATTGAACTCGGAGAAAAATAAACGCATATTTTTTTTAAATTTACATCACGACGAAGAAATATTGTATTTTTTACAAATAATTTAATATCACAAAAAACTAGACATATTTACCTTTCTTACGATGCATAGGTGCTTATGTTTAATTAAGACTTAGTAGTTAAATAAATCGAAACAAAACACCTACTCCTTGTAATTTTACAGCGAGGTCTCGAGTGCGTGCTTTCGACTCGCTCACGAAGGCAAAATATGAGCAAGATGGCCACCTATCTAAGGTCTCATTCACACTTTGTAATTTAAGCAACTTAAAAAAAGGTAGTTATGAGTTTTTTTGTTGAGGTTTAAATTAAACACCTATAATTAAATCAAGTTTATCGACATAATAAATATATATTTTTTTCACAAAACCATATTATTATCATCCACTTTTTAAACAAATTGTGCCAAGCGAAAACCATATATCGAAAAATGAATGATCTTTATTAAATATGAGAACTAAATTATTGTCAATACATAACAAGGAAAATCAATCGAGTTAAAATCGTAGGACACATCCTCCATATAAGTAAAGTGAAGTTAGATAAAAAAGAGAGTAAAAGTCGACAATCGTGAACAAAGATAGCATTATTATAACACAAGAACAAAAACTATGAGATAAGAACATGACGAAACACCAGGCGAAAAAAACTCATAACCCAAACCAACCAAGACCCTGGCTGCAAAAAATAAGAAAGCAAACCATATAACCATTGCGGTTACGTCCATACCAAACTATCCACAACAAAAGACCTGAGGAACACAATAACAGACCTGAGGAACACAATCACATTTTTAAGGAATTTTCAGTGAGTACAGTTTAATTCTGTTTTTAAAGTGCCTTATTATATTTATTACGAATTATCACTCGTTGCTTAATTATAATTTTACTGAAAAACAAAGTAAACTAAATTAAAATTGGGCCGACGACTTCACAATGGCCATTTTTTTTAAAACAGTTATACTTTGAATTTAAAATATGACTCCATTTTACTCTTAGAACTGTGATATGTATACGTAATTATAAAGCCCAAATCATCTAGTTTACTATGATGTATAATAATCTAAGAAATATTAAATAAAACTAAAATACTTACGACAATCGCTGGCACTACGAAAACATTTGTTCACAAAACACCGAGTGTAGAGTAGACTGAAGCACTGAAATTAGAAAATTATTTGTTCATTCGTCAAGGCTTGTTACACTGCCATCTCGTATTTAGTACGTAAAATAGTTCATCAGCTATCGACTACACCGCATA
The DNA here is from genome assembly GCA_963668995.1 of Parnassius mnemosyne. Lineage (NCBI taxonomy): Eukaryota > Metazoa > Arthropoda > Insecta > Lepidoptera > Papilionidae > Parnassius > Parnassius mnemosyne. The sequence continues at coordinate 28,391,214 of CAVLGL010000035.1, read as the reverse complement.
AGATAACATAGAAATATTATACCTGCGCCGATCGGTACCGACCAGCACAGATTTGTCTGTACCGGAAACCTATTTCTTTATATAAGCACTCTAAAGTGTGCTTAGTCTTTACTTAGCCGATACGTGAAGGTAATAATTAGTAATCATTCATTCATACTTTACATACGCTTAAGACTGTCAATGTCAAGATTTATCTACATTCTAGATTGTTGGCGTATAAGGTTTCAATTTTTTTTCAGAGTAATCCGATTTTTGTCTTTTTTTCCCGTTTATTTTTTAATTAATTTTCGTTCGTTTTTTAATTACCTGTCTACAATCATTGTTTTTATATACACGCAAAAAGTCAGTCTTAAGAATTTTTAAAACTAAATTGTATTTTACAAATATTAAATTCAGGCATTTGTTGACTTTTGTCCGTAAATGATCTAAAGCGACACTGTTTCCTTTGGACGCCATTTTTTTAAACAATAAACACTTTAATGTCTGATGTCTAAATAAAAAATAAATAGAAAGTTCTATAGCCACATAACAAAACTTCGTTACGAAAACCTATTGCTAAATAAGTCGAGTAGGTGTGTCAATACGGTGCCGAGATCACATTTGCATGAGTCCGTACTAGACACTCGATTGCATCATATGGTCTCCAATCTCCATTTGCATCGAGTATTTACAAGTACCTAGTGTATAAAATCTAGTTATGCATACCGGTATTCCCGGAACTGCACCGGAGACCATCACAATTCAAGCGTAACCGTGGGCGTAGATTGCTCAATTACGTCTGGAAGACGGGTGGTCTTTCATGTGAATACTGATAACTACTCTTTAGCTTAAAGATCTAGAATAAGAACTAGCATAGTTAGGCTCTCACATGTATCGGACATGTAGCTTTAAGTTAGAATCCATCGCGGATTAATTAAGTAGTATATAAGTAATGTATCGCACATTAATAGTAATAAGTTTAAAATAAAGTCTTTTAAAAAAAGTCCTGAGTCAATTTCGAATGTTGACTGGCGCAGCCGGTGGGAAATAAATAAAAAGATATATTAAAGAAATAAAATTAATAATTATATAAATTGTTATATTAATATTTAATAAAATGGAACAATTATGTGTAATACCAAAGGATTTACTCTGTCTTATACCTAAGTTTGAAGGAGAGGAAGGATTATTAAATTTATTTATTAAGAAAGCTCAATACATATACAGGTCTTTCGCAGACCCTAATAATGCCACACAAACTTTATATGTATTTCATGCGATAAGCAGCCGATTAATAGGTAGAGCAGCACATTTGTGAAGTGAGCGTGATGATATTAATTGTTGGAACACTCTTAAAGATATTTTAGTTCAACATTTTGGCGATCCGCGTTCGGAAGATTGCATAGCTATCGAGTTAGAACAAATGAAAATTAAGTCTGGCGAATCATTTATTGATTTTTGTCATAGGATACAACATATGCGTAGTACCTTATTCGCAAAAGTCAATCTAATATAAGATGAAGGAGTAAAAGCAGCTAAAATGATAGTGTATAATAATATGTCACTAAATGTATTCCTTGTCGTGAAGCGACAATAAAGAACAAAAAGAATCTAACCTAAGAGCAACAAAACAACAAAAATACAACAAAAACAAATAATATATTTAAGATTCAAAAATATTTACAATTTTATATAACAAAAATGGAGTATGAATATAAGGATGGATGATGCGATTTACAGATTATTTAAAAAAAAGTAATAAAAAAAAAAGAGATTAGTGCCGAAGCTGAGTCTGAAGATCCAAGGTGTGCTCTCAGCGCCTGGAACGAGCACGCACGGCGTAGGTGAGAAGGCGTGGGCGTCTCTAGGCGACGACCTCCGGTGAATGTGGTAATTGCAGGATCCGGCGATTTCAGGCCAGACAGGGGCTTACAGGATCCTCAGCGGCTTCAGACAACACAGAAGCCTGCAGGATCCGGTGACTGCAGGCGGGACAGAGGTTTGCAGGTTCCGGTGACTTCAGGCGGAACAGAGGTTTGCAGGTTCCGGCGACTCCAGGTAGAGCAGAGACTTGTAGGATCCCGGCGACTTCAGGCAGAGCAACGGTTTGTAGAGTCCAGCGACTTCAGGTAGAGCAGAGGTTCGTAGAGTCCAGTGGCTTCAGGCAGGACAGAGGCTTGCAGGATCCCGGGGCAGTGCGGCCCCGGGATAAGGCCTTTAGGAGATGCTTCCAATTCGAGAACTGAAGCGAGACCACAGAACACTAAAGCGAGACTGCCTTTCTTCACCGATTGTTCGGCTTTTATACCTTTCTAGAGAGACCGGAAAAATTATTTAAATTAAACGCAAATTTTTTGTAAATGGTCAAGAGAAAAGAGTATTTATGTGGAATTATCGAAATAGAAACAACAGACCGGTAGCAAATTTGAATATAATTGCTATGGAGACCAAATAAACAACAATGTCAAAACATGGCAAATTTTGGTTTTAGGCTTGTAATAAGAAAACGGCAAGATTTAAGTGGAAAATGAGATATTATTGATATAGGAAAAAAGGTAGCGCAACTGCCCACACAAAGCCCGAGATTGTAGAGTTACGGAAAACTAACTAAAAGATCAAAAAAAAAGGTAGACTCCATTGACACCAATTTAAAAGTGCTGATAATGTGAAAATACGAAGTAGAAATGATTTGTTATTGTGTTCTTATGGTTTAAAATCGTTACAGGATCCTATGGAAATAAAGATGATGTAAAATATCCAGTTTTGAAGTGAATGCAGAAAATCGAAACAGAATGGAAAAATGAATTTAAAATAATGTAAAATGATAAGTAAGTAGCATAACACTACATCCTTTATAATTTACCTGAGGATTTAATTCGTATCGTGCGTCTTTTTTTTTTTTATAGAATAGGGGGCAAACGAGCTTGCGGCTCACCTGATGGTAAGTGACTACCGCCGCCCATGAACAACCGCAACACCAGGGGAGTTGCAGATGCGTTGCCGGCCTTTTAGAAAGGTGTAAGCTCTTTTCTTGAAGGTTCCTAAGTCGTATCAGTTCGGAAAATTCGCTGGTGGTAATTGATTCCACAAAGAAGTTGTGCGAGGGAAAAAACTTCTTCTAAATCGCACAGTGGTGGACCGCCAATCATCCAGATGGTACGGATGGTAACGCGAGTTTTGTCGCGACGTGCGATGGTGAAATTGAGCGGCTGGAATTAGTCCGAACAATTCCTCAGAGCACTCCTCGTGATAGATGCGATAAAATACGCAAAGAGATGCAACATCTCTACGCAGTGCCAGTGTATCGAGCTGATCGGAAAGAACTCGGTCGTCGACGATTCGAATCGCTCTGCGCTGGATGCGGTCAAGTGGAAGGAGCTGGCACTGGGGTGCCCCGGCCCAGAGATGAGAACAGTATTCCATGTGGGGCCGAACTTGCGCTTTGTAAAGTTGCAAGCGATGTGCCGGCATGAAATACTGTCTCGCTCTGCTGAGCACGCCAAGCTTTTTAGAGGCCAATTTGGCCTTCCCTTCCAAGTGACCACGAAACTGCACGCTATTCGATATGTCGACGCCAAGGATTCCGATACTGGCTGAGGCAGCAAGGGGAGTGCCTTGAAACTGAGGAGATACGACAAAGGGGTTCTTTTTAGCGGTAAACGCGCAAACTTGTGTCTTCTGGGGATTGAACTGGACTAGATTTAGTCGGCCCCAATCCGAGACTTTGTTAAGCAAAGACTCGACTTCAGACACAAGTTTGTCCCGGTACTCGGCGACGTTTTCCCGAGAAATATTGGCACGGCCGGTATATAAGGCATCCCCAGTGCTGTCGTCTGCATAGCAATGAATGCTACCAGTTAGCAACATATCATTGATATGCAGGAGAAACAGCGTTGGTGATAGCACGCAGCCTTGTGGAACACCAGCGTTGATAGGCTTGTAATCAGAGCATGCACCGTCTACTACGACCTTGATGCTCCGATCAGCAAGGAAACTGGTGATCCATTTGCACAATTTCTCGGGAAGCCCATAGGAAGGAAGCTTCGAAAGAAGCGCCTTGTGCCAGACCCGATCGAAGGCCTTCGCTATGTCCAAACTAACGGCCAATGCCTCCCCCTTGGACTCTACTGCCTCCGCCCATCTATGAGTTAAGTAAACTAGAAGATCACCCGCTGATCGACCCCGACGAAAACCGTACTGATGGTCACTGATCAGCTGGTGATCTTCAAGGTACCTCATGAGCTGGCAGTTTATAATGGATTCCATTATTTTGGAGAACAAGGAGGTGATAGCGATAGGCCTGTAGTTGGACGGGTCTGAGCGGTCGCCTTTTTTAGGGATCGGGTGGACCAAAGCTGTCTTCCATGAATTCGGGACTACGCCTTGGGAGTAGGAGTACCGGAAAAGACGCGTTAAAACCGGTGCCAACTCCGGAGCACACGTCTTCAGCACAATGGGAGGGACTCCATCGGGCCCACTCGACTTGCTGACGTCCAGGGAGAAGAGTGCTTTGCGAACCGAGCGCTGTGTAAATCGCACATCCGGCATGGAGCACTCACATCGCGGGATGGTCGGCGGTGTGTTCCCCCCGTCATCTTAGACAATGTACTAGTTTAGAATCCGCTTTAAGTGTTGTAACCGAGGAAGTGAACTTCATGAACCAATATAATGCAAAAAATAAAACGAAACAGAATAAAGCACCCCAAAGTTTCAAACCCCAACAAAGTGTTAATATTTTACCTTTGTTGCTTAAAATAATTTTAATAATGGCCCAAGATTTAATAATAATACGGAACCACAGAACTTTAAGGTTGGTATTCCAAACCAGCAATCTATGTAAATTTAAATTTGGCATACCTCAACAACACCAGGGTTTTAAGCCACCCATGAATAATCATGCGCGACCCCCACTAGCTTTTACAAATCAACCTCAAAATAATTTTATATTCGGTATACCCAATCAGAATTTCCAGAAACAAAATTTAAATGAAAATACCGATGTTTCTATGCGTACCGCACGTCCGCTAAGACAAAATATGCTAGATGACTCTAGGGTTCCCCAAGATAACGAAATAATACAAATAAACTGTGACACAATTTTATTTTAAAACTCCCGCACATCGAAATACCGGAAATTCAGGCTCGTTTCATGATAGACACCGGGAGCAAGAGATCTTTTATAAGTCCGGCTAAGGCAGAACAATATTTCTCCGCTTTCAAATTATATGAACCTTTCGAAGTTATAAGTACGCATGCACGTAGCCAACATAACGAAGGTATATATATCCCGCTCTTTGAAAAATTTAAAAGTTTAGAAAAATATAAATTCTATATATACGACGTCGATAGTAGATACGACGGTTTGATAGGTTCGGATCTTTTAAAACCCAACGGATATGCAAAATGGAAATGCGATAATAGATTATGTCGATTTTGCTCAAGGTGTTAGGATGCCAAGCGCTATAGTAAAATGCGTTGATTCGTTTGCATACACGGTGAAACAAAATTTCGTTGCCGACGCCTTATCCCGTGTTAAGGTAAACGCTCTGGGAGAAGACCAAAAATCAATGAAGGTTACGTGGATAAGGATGAACAACTGCAAGGACACATAGACAGCTTAATCGAAGAAATTCAAAGATTACAAAATAAGGACACAAGTCCGACGGAAATGTCATCGGATACGGAGAGGACCTTATCTATCCCGTCCGCTAAGAGCAATAAATCACCATACTCTATACCATCACCGACAAGTAGTACCATTTCAGCACACGAAACATTTGATAACTCACACACCTTTACAAGACACTCAGCCAATGAAATAGATACCGATGGTATTCCAATTCTAGAGGAAGCCATAGATACTAAGCCTCATAAAATATTTATTTTTACGTGGTATAGAGACGAAATAGCCGTGAAAAATTTATCGAGACAAAAACAATAGATACTCGAAGTTCATATTCCCCTAAATAGACCCGACCTAGTGAAACAATTCCTAAAGGAGTACATCAAACCTAAAATAAAACAATTCTTTTACTTGGAGAACGACGCACATCGAAAACAATTTTCAGAGGCCGTAATTGAGTTATTTAAAAAGGGTACAGTTAAGATCTTTGAATGCAAGCAAAGGGTAGTCTATGTAGAGGATAAGAATGAACAGCGTGAAATAATAAAAAAATATCATATTGGTAAAACATGTCATAGAGGTATAAAAGAGACAATAATACACTTAAAACGTACTTACTTCTGGAACAATATGGACCTAACAGTAGCCACATTTTTAAACTCTTGTGAGGTGTGTAAGCGCATGAATTATGACCGTAAACCTTTAAAACCTGAACTTCATTTAACCCAAACCCAAAACAAACCATTTCAGGAAATCTTTATCGATGTTTTCACCGTAGAGGGAAAATCGTATTTAACAATCATCGATGCCTTTAGTAAGCTTGGACAAGCAATAGAAATAAACAATAGGTCAACCCCAGAAATAATTAGAGCTCTTATTAAGTATTTCTCTATGTACGGCGTACCACATAGGGTAAGTGCAGATTCAGGAATCGAATTTAATAACTTACTAATGAAAGAAACCCTTAGTTTTTACAAAATAGATTTGCATATAGGCACTCCTCACAATCGAAATTCCATGGAACATGTCGAACGTTTCCACTCCACCCTATTATAAATATATCGCTTAGCGAAATATGAAAGATAAATTACAGATGCTGCATCTGTAATGACATATGCCATCATGTCGTACAACCAAACGATACATTCAACAACAGGCCTTACGCCTTTCGAAGTAGTGTTCGGTCATACTGACTCCTCAAGTACGTTTGACGTCGAATTCAATAAAAATTACACACAAAAATTATTACAAGAACATAGACGACGAACTCAATATTTATATGAATATTTAACTAATAAGGCCATTCATATGAGACAAAATATTAAAGAAAAAAGAGGAGGTGAGAAGGAATTTAACATTAAAACAGGAGACACAATATTTATTAAGGGCACGAATGTTAGGAGAAATAAAGGTAAAGCGCGTTATGAAAAAGCAGAGGTCATAGGAGATATAGTTAGAAATACAGTATCAATTAAGTATCACGGTCAAAATACAAGGACCCCAATTAAGGATATAAAACGTCCTCCACAGGTTCATTCTGTTCCTGCTGCAAGTCTACAGGACTTCCCAGGCTCTTCTACTTCAACCGATTGTCCAAAATTCCGGCATACTACCAATAAAGGAGGGACAAGCTCTCATTAGTAACGATAAGTGGTCCTTAGTTAAGATATTAGACTTAAGCTTAATACGTGAGGATCTAGAATTTAATAATAATCGATACGATAACCTAAATACACATGTGACACGTTATTTTGGTAAAAAAATAATTAACTCTGAAATAAATAATTTGAAAACTCAAACAGATTATATTCAAAATATAACGATTGAAAAATTAAAGCAACTATTACCACCGAAAAGGGCTAAACGCGGTATTCTAAATCCTCTCGGGTCTCTTATTAAAATTGTGACAGGTAATTTGGACAATGATGATCCCATAAGGTACGATGCTTTAATAAATGATGTTAAAGTAAATCAAGGTCAACTAAATAGAAAAATGACAGTAGTCGCCGAAATGATGAAAACCTTTATTAATGTTACAAATAGTACAAAATTCAATTTCACACAGCTGGATAAAACTCCTTGGGAAATTAGAAAACAAATTAATATAACAAACAACTCTCAAACGGAACTTCAAATAGCTAACGTATATAACCTGTTTCTATATAACTTTCAAACTATATATATCAAACTGGATGAAATTGAAACAGCGGTAGCTTTTAGTAAACTAGGAACATTGCATCAGTCTATTATTGACACCGATGAACTCTTGTCATTGTTAAAAATTATTGAACAAAGAAATAATCTTGTATTTCCTGTAAAAGTAGAAACCATTTTAAAATTAGAGCAAAGTATAGATTTAAAAGTATATACAAAGGAAAATCAAATAACCTTTATTCTAGATATACCCCTAGTTGGTTCGAATACATACGTATATTACAAAATTCTTCCTTTACCTACCACTAATTCCATGAACCAAACATCCCTTATTGTACCCAAATACCCCTACCTTCTGATGAAAGGGTTGAAAGCGCTGTCACTACTTCACCCATGTAAAGAAATTGATGACTCACTGTTCCTGTGTGAAGAGGATTATTCATCCATATTAATTAAAGATAATTGTGTTACCAGCCTAATGAGTTTTGCAGCTAACGCCACCCAATGCCGGCCCTTATTGGTAGAGTTTGATAATGTAAAGATAATTAAAATAGAAACCGATCGATGAATGTTTTATTCAAAAATTACAGTATTACTTACCAAAAAATGTGGAAATGAAATATCATACTATAATTTAATTGGGACATACATAATCTCAGCCAACGATAACTGCGAAGCCAAAATTAAGGGATTCAGTCTGAAAAGGCATCATGAAAATATAGAGGGATACCCATTAACTCCCTTACCAATATTAAATCTTCCGAAAACATCACATCTGTTAATGAAGACATCTTGAAATCCAGCCGCAGTAAACCTGGATGACGTGGACCTGACCAATCTACAGCAGTTAAGCCACATATTAACCTGTGATAGTGTAAAAAGTGAAAGTGTCATAAATGTGAAGGACATAAGTATCGGGACATTAATTTTATATGTAATTTTAGTTATAATAATTGTAATCCTTTGTAAAAAATATTTGTATCGAAATTATCGGACTCGGAAAACTTTGCCCGGTAATTTCGAATCTGAGGGGGGAAGAGTTATGCATCCCGGTATTCCCGGAACTGCACCGGAGACCATCATAATTCAAGCGTAAGCGTGGGCGTAGATTGCTGAATTGCGTCTGGAAGACGGGTGGTCTTTCGTGTGAATACTGATAACTACTCTTTAGCTTAAAGATCTAGAATAAGAACAAGCATAGTCATAGTTAGGCTCTCACATGTATTGGACATGTAGCTTTAAGTTAGAAACCATGGCGGATTAATTAAGTAGTATATAAGTAATATATCGCACATTAACAGTAATAAGTTTAAAATAAAGTCTTTTTAAAAAAGTCCTGAGGCAATTTCGAATCTTGACTATCTGCCTAGTTTTTGGTTGAAGTTCTCGGGACTATTCCCGGCTAGTCTCGAGTATTGATAAACAAAGATAGAAAGACCGCGGCATAGTTTTTTTTTTGGAGTTTATGGCCTGGTATCTAGACCTTTAGGCCAAGTCTTGAGTAGTTTTATTCGGTTTATTATAATTTCCCCACTGTATTTTTGATGAATTTATATAGAGGCACGTAATAGGATCTATTTTTTAACATATCACTCAGGCGGCGAGACGGATCTTGCACTGTCACTTGATTTTGTACTATGTCACTAATATCACTGACAAGAATCAATCTGTCAAATGAAAAACATTTCAGATCTGATAAGAGAGAGATGAAGCTGTTAGCACAGCTTCGCCCCCTCCGGAAGCCATATTGAACAAGTGGAATGATGTTGTTTGCCTCTACATAATACTCAAGACGCATCTTTATCATGTTTTCATTAAGCTCTCCAACACAAGATGACAGTGATATGGGACGATATGAGTTAGGATCTTTAGGTGGCTTGTCAAGCTTAAGTAGAGGAATTACACACTGTGTTTTCCAAGATTCAGGATTTTTTTAAGTGCCAAAGAGCATTAAGATTACCTAATAGTTTCTTTTGAACGGGCTGATTTAGGTTTTTGATCAAAATGTATGGACAATCACCTAACCAGGGGTTGTGTTTCGTCTGGATTATAAACTTATACAAAACTCACTCAAAGTAAAGGGAAACTGGACTTCTGAAAGCTATTATTAATTTGAAAATAACTTTCTAGATTATCAGTAACCCTACATCCATTTTGAGATAATTTTTCTAAGAGAGGGACAACAAATTCGTCTTTATATGTTCTATTATTGCATTTTATTCGTTTAAATAGTTTGATGTATTTCCAAATAATACTAACAGATGTAGTTCTGTTAAAAGTATTACAGATGTTCGCCCAACCATTGCTGCATTGTTTATGTTCTGAAATAGTCTTTTTCTTAACAGCATTAAATATTTTGTAATTAATGTAATTATCAATGGTTGGATCTCTTCTATATAGTTTTAAAGCTTAATAAGTTTTAATAACACTCTGTTCACATGTGTTATTCCACCAAGGTGCTGGAAGTTTGCAACGATAGTTATTTACTTTCACAAACTTGGGCACAGTATCCCTCTTAAGTGTATCAAGCCTTTCGATAAATTCGTCATATGACTGTAATGGATTCTCATTATTAACTTTAAAATTAGAAAAAGCAGTTATAGACAGCTCGTTATATTTTGTCCAGTCTGTCTTATTGTATAAGAATTTTCAATGGGAGAATTAATTTGGTATCTATCAACGGACAATAAAACACGAGTAAGCGTAGGAAAATGATAGCTCCCCATACAATCATCATGGTGGAATGATTGGAGCACTACAAAAGCTGACATCAATAGCCGATGGATTTCGGTTAGGATAATAAATAGTAGTGAAGCTACCATTGTTAAGGGCACATAGATCAAATTCATCAATTAGATCGTATAACTGATGACCCCGACTTTTCGTGGTCATACACCCAAATGCCACATGGTGAGCGTTGAAATCTCCAGCCACATATATTGGCTTAGGCAAATCTCTAATTATATCACGCAGTTTACTTATTCTGAAGTTACCATTCGAGGGAGGGCATTATACACATAAAATCGTTAATTGTTTACCACTTACATATAACGATAATGCCAAAGTCTGAATGTCTTCGTAAAATCTCGTTTGAATAATATTATATTTAAAATACGGTTTGATCAAAATTGCTACTCCACTGTGCTCAGTTAGGGCGTTATGATATTGGGAATTATATCCCGAAATTTTAAAATGCTGAGTATCTTTCAGCTAAGTTTCATTGAGTACACAGATATCAACATTTTGCTCATTTAAAAATTTAGACAATAAAGGTTTTTTTCCTATGTATACTTTGAGTATTGTACTGAGCTATACATAACTGCTGTATGTTTTGTATTGTACTATCCATTAATGTGACAGATTTTTTAAAAGTAAGTCTTTAATGAACAGTGTAGTCACAGTCTGTTTTATTACCAAATTCAACTAAAGTTTGGACCATTGCCATTAGAATATTCTTATTGTTTGCAATATGAGCCTTAAGTTGAGTTTGGTTCAAGTTGAGTTCAGGCACTGTATTTACATTATTTACAATTTTTACATTTTTATTTAATTTATGTACATTTTGGCTTATTGATGGTAGGGTCTTAACAATGCTGCTCGACTGTGCAGGTAAAGACGGAAAATCAGATGACTTAATTGTATTAGCCACAGAGGAATAAGTAATTTTACCCTTTTTTTAAAGTATTTTTTTTTCATATTTATTGGGCAAGATTTGGAAATGGCCAGGTGAGGGCCACTGCAATTGACACAACACAGGTTCTGTTTTTTAGCGCAGTCTCTGAAATTATGCTCCCCAGAACATATCGAGCAACGTTGTTTACCATTACAAATTTTCGCAGGATGGTTGAACTTGAAGCACCGGAAGCATTGCTGTAACGGCGGGACATATTCAAACACCATAAACGAAAATAGGTCATATTGGATGTTGTCGGGCAGAACATTTGATAAGAAAGTTATACTGACAGTCTCGAGACCTACAGTACTTTGACCCACTTTTTTCGTGAATCTTCTCACTGAAATAATTTCATAGATCGAAGACAGTTTTGTATATAAATCCTTGTTCGAAATGTTGATAGGCACATATCTGATGATTCCAGTTTTTTTCTATCTGCGCTGCAGGAATATGCGCCATCAAGTTGTGCTTTGTTAAAAAATCTGTATTTGTGATGAAATTATTTGCAGTGTTGTATTGTTTAAAAACAACCGCAATTTTGTTGGCATTGACTCTAAGTAAAGCTACCACACCTTTCACCTCCGAAGTAAAAATATGATTTAAATAAACTGGGCTTTTATTTTCAAGTTTAACATGTTGGTCCTGGCTTTCAACAAAAACTTTGAAGTCCGTAGTCGTACAATGTTCAGGATAAAGTCTCAGATAAGCTGGCTTAAAAAATGGAATAAAGTCATCCTCACCGCCGCCTACTTCAGGTCCACATTCCTGCGTACCTCTTTTACGAACAATTTTGGATCGCTTCGGGGTTCCACCTGGTTCCTCCGGTTCATTTATTTTAATAATTAACAAAATGTACAATTATTTACACCGAGTAAAATAAATTTTGGTAATATTTACACAGGATATTTTAACGAAAACCAGTAATAATAATTAAATCGACCACCACGTTTGGAGTTCCCGCCAAAAGTCATTGACATATTTCGACTGTGACATAGTGTAGTTAAAAAAGGACAGAATATATTCGTACACAACACGAGTGCGCGTCGCGGTACTTTTATATACATTGAAATACAGTTCAAATTCCAATGACTGACATATGAATGATTTAGGCAAACACTAATGAGCAGCAAAGCAGACTAGTAACTACGGCAACACAATGCTATCTCGCTTCGCCGCGCTGGTACTTCAAGGACAGTTACTATACTCTTTGTGGTACTTGTTCGGTTCGACCGGGCCGCCGCGTCGGTGCCGTGAGCGGCGTAGGTAGGGATGGGCAATGGAAAAAATATATCGATATATATATATATATATATATATATATATATATATATATATATATATATATATATATATAGAATCGATATTTTTAAATAGTATCGATTTATATCGCGTGATAAATATCGATGTAATAATAATAATAATGTCCTCCAGACCGAATTTCGGTCACGACGGCCAGTCTCAACGGAGACTAGCAATCGGCGTAGGACAGGATTACAGTGCCCAAGTGTATGCGCAAGCACAGGTGCACTCTCTATTCCCTCACTCTCAAAGTCCGATGGGACGGTAAACCGACACGATCGGAGAGAGATCAGGCGCAGTACCAACGGCTTTACGTGCTTTCCGAGGCACGGGGGTGAGACACTGCCAACTTCCTGACTCCGGGCAGCTACTGAGAATTTCTTGATGGAAAAACTCAATAATTGATTTTTTTTTTGATCCGATCGGGAGTCGAACCCGGGACCACGTAATCAGCAGTCGCACTACTACAACCAATAGACCAACAAGGCAGTCAATATCGATATATTGATATATCGTCATCCTTTGCATTATGTAAAGATAAGGTCTAAAATTTTATATTACTGACGGTTGGACGATGAAAAAAATAACGACAACTAACCACATATGTTTGTACATGTTTTGTCATTAATACAACATTTTAAAATTTGAATTTATATAGAAATTGATACGAAATCAATATTCTAAAATAAATATCGATATATCGCGATTTATAATATCGATGTTATGTATCGATATTTTATTAAAAAATATCGATATTTCGATACATCGATATTTTTGCCCAAGCCTAGTATGTGGGTGGTTATGGGTGCCATTCTCTTTGTTTGAAGTTGACATTCTTCCCGCCTAAGGGTATTAGTGTTCTGTTCTGTGGTGTGGGCACACAATTGGTGCAACATAAATAATAAAATATTGAAGGGTGATATTGATGAAAAATATGTATCTAAAATGGGTGAACCCCAAAAATTGGCCTTTAAGAAGTATAAAAGTCTTAGGTTAAGAAAAAAATATTTAAGTAAATAAAATGTTGATGAAGTGACGACCTGGATATGCAGGTGGCTTAGGACCGTGCTTTGTGGCATTTCTTGGGGGAGGCCTACGTTCAGAAGTGGACTTGTGAAGCGCTGTAATGATGACGGTGGTTAAATAGAATGTTCGGATTCCTGAAACGTAAACGCTGTTTCAGGTCCCCGCAAACCAAGTATATAACGAGGCGATATTGCGAATGGGTATGTTGTGTGTGCCGGAAAGGTACGTGTGATGCCGGAAGCGGCCCCCACCATTCAAGACACCGCGCGCACGTACCTTCTAAACGAGGCCCACTGACCCGATTGCTGCACACTAAATAAAGTAGCTCAGGATGTAGATTTATTCTGCTGTTCCTTGGGTGAATTTACCTAAGTGACATTATATTATGTATTATGTTATAATAGTAGATAAGTTGTGTTCTATCCTTATTAAATTAGATAGTTTTATGTGCCTACACTGTCGTATTAGGTACGCCTGTAAAGACAGAGGTAGAAATAAATAAATAAAGAAAGTTACTCCCTAAAAATCTCAGGTCTGTAGCAACCTAGAATATGCTTCTATAGCGCGGAGTCGATTTTATGCTATATTACGCTATTAGCATCTTGAGCATACTTGTTATTTTTAATGTTGATGTCGATATTTGTTTATTTTTCAGATGCTTATCATGGAACAACCTTCAAGTGAAAGTACCAACACCAAAGAGATAAATGTTCTTTTTAAAAGTAATTTATGTTACCATATAACTTAGTTATATGATAATATAGATTACTTTTTAATTACGATTATACTAAACTGTCGTTAACATTAGCCATACAGAGTTAATACATACAATATAGATGTATACATTATATATTTATTCTTTAATTTTGGGTTTATGTATAAGAGCATAAAATTCACAAATATTGTTTGTTTTCAGGAATAGAAATCTAATGCTGATGTGGTGAGACAAATGCTGCCAGAAGATACAAAATGTACACATTGGCAAAATGGTATGATAAATTCAATTTATTCTTAGACATAATTAGGCCAAATTTCAACATATCTATTATATCTATATTCAGCATATCTATTCTCAAATCACAATAAGAATTCTTTATTCTTCATCTAATCTAAAGATTACAGTTCCACTACACTTCAATGGTTTTATCAACAACTCCTTTAGTATTAAAGTTACACTTATTTGGAACTCTGTGCCTGAAGACATTGAAAAAGCTCCTGATAATGGATGTATACAATGTTAATATTTATATATTTTTTATTTCTTATTTACTGCATCTACCACTTTATTTTCACCACACCATGGCTGACCGAAAGAAAATGCCAACTGCCATGAAGCCGCCCTTTGTTACCTTAATATGAATAATATGTGATTTATGATTATCATTCAGTCATAAAATATGAATATTGGACTTTATTTTTATATATTTCTTTTCAGGTTACGTGGTGAAGAAAATGAAATAAAAGAAGAGATGTTAAAATTTAAAAAAGATTGTAAGTTGTAGGTGAACAATCCTCACAAAGACTTGCTTAATGTCCAATCTATTTTAAAACTGTAGAGAATTATTTGAAAACCTTTATATGTTAAACAAATAACTTTCTTATTAATACAATTAAAACAATTTTGTAAAAAAAATGGCCAGGTTTACCCTACATGAAAAATAAATAGCATTGCTTCTAATAAAAAGTAACTTGAAAAGTAAAATATAAGCACTTAAATATAATTCATGTGGTTTAATTTGCTCTGTTTCTCGTCAAATTGTACTTATTTATGTACAATGTTATGTACAATTTTCTAATTTGTTTATATAACTTAATATGGCTTTAATTTAATCCTAAGATTACGTATGTATATGATATTGGTGTGCTTGAATAAAAGTGTTTCATTAAGTAATATTATTATTCCTGTATAATGCACTTCTGTCGATATCGATGAAATAAGGACACCACTAAACATCGATATCGATGATTTGAAGGATGTGTGCTTGCAATCTCTAAGCTATATATTTTTTTTATTTATTTATTTTATTACTCTTCTGTCAAAATGGGCGACTGCAGCGCCATAAGGCGTAGTTAGGAAACTTGACTAAAAGTCACTGTCGCATCTGTAGCTTGCTACTAGTGATTATATTCTCTTTGCTTGCTACTTGCTAATGCTACATATATATTTATCTATGGGTGTGGGTAGTGCACTGGACCTAAGGGTATTAGTGTTCTGTGGTATAAGTTTCCCATTTCTGAAAACTCAAAATGTATCACATGAAAACTATTGTTCCCGTTGAAGACAACATAATACTATCTAAGTGCATGTATTATTTAAGAAATCCGAATAATAATATAAAAATTGATGATATAGAAATCAATATCAGTGACCAGGTTATGAAGTTTCTTAAGGTTTATTTCAATAGTATTATGTATAATTAATTCAATAATGTAAAATTTATCTATTTTTATCGTATTTATGCTGTCTAGTAAACAATTCTCTATTTATAGTTTATATTATGTACTAGATCCAATAATTTATTTTTGGTTTGTATTAAGAGGGAATGAGGGTGATCTTTTCTCCATACAAACGCTCTCGCCTGTTTTCTTTTGTGTTTATGACCTTACATATAGCAATGAGTTTTTACAGTAAAATAAATATCAACTTCTATGTCTCTATGTTTTTCTTTTTGATAATACATTACCTTTATAAGTACTAGATCTTACAAAATGCTCAAAATTGCCTACTTAGACCGCTGTCAACAGAGGCCTAGTGTTTAAATTTGAAAACTTACACTGAGAAAAGAAAAACAGGGACACAGTGTATATCCTTCTTATTCAGTTTATGAAATATCTTTTAAATTGATCAAATATTGCAGGAGGAAATGACTATTCGGATTTGCAGTTGTCCTTATGGGATGCCGAGTGCTAGCAGAGCGCCAGCGATAGTTTCTTCAAATACCTAATTTTCAAATGTCCTTTGGACAGCAATTCCTCGTAAACATTGGCACTACTTTCTTAAAAAGACGAAACTGATTCCATTTCCAAGATGCAATTTTATAAGTAATACCTAATAAAACAAAAAAAAAACATTTGTTTGTAATTTTTTTGGAAAATATGTAACTTCACTTTTTCTCAGGATCGGTGACGTTGCTCACTTCAGTCAAACTTATTTAAGTATTGCGTGTACTATTGGTAACCCCCGGCCACTTTATAAATTATAGGAGCCTTGAAATTCGGCCGATGATAGAATTAGTTGCTAAATTATAGGATTACTGTGTCCTGTCTTTTGATACCTTAGATTTTACTATTATATCTCAGTGCAACTTATCTATCTCTTCTTCCTTCTCCCAGAATCTTGAAGTCAGTCATTAGGATGGCTGCATTAAATGTTGGCAGATTCAGTCGTCGAAGATAGCAATAGAACCTCCGCTGGAGATTCTTCTTTAGGAGAATGCTATTGCTCATTTCCTGGCTTTCTATCTGTTTCTCTTAGTTACTTCTAAATGGCAATGTACTCTAATCAATGATAATGAATGACATTCTCTCACTGCCTCTACATGAACTAGTTTAGCTTTCCAGTGTGAAATTTATTATCTTTGGTTGGAACCTCCCCCTACCTCAGAAGGTTCATCTGTACCCAACCCCCCTAAAAATCCATTGTAGGTTTTTTACATTCCTTTCGAAACATTTTTTGTGTACCTAAATAATGGGGAATGAAATTAGCATGTAGTCAGTAAAAGAGATTTATTTGAAAACTAGCTGTTCCCTGCGATTTCGCCTGGGTTAAATTTAGGGTTTTAATTATTTTGCGCGGAACCCTAATTCTTTTTCTAAAATAAAAGTAGCCTAAGTTACTTCTTATAACATCAGCTATCTGCTAGTGAAAGTCCCGTCAAAATCGGTCCAGCCATTTCGGAGATTAGCCGGAACAAACAGACAGACAGACAGACGGACAGAAAGACAGACAAAAATTTTAAAAACTGTGTTTTTGTTTTAAGTACTGTATACACTTTCATATGTATTTAGTAAAAAACTGTTATTTTGGTATTACAAAAACACTTAAATTTTATTTATTTGTATAGATGTTAATACTGTTTTTTTTTTTATTATTAGTAGAAAGTGAAACTTATAATTTTTTTTTATTTTCTTCAGGAAGCTCCAAACAATAAAATGGTTGAATTAGAACAAAGACAATGTCAGTTGTTACAGAAATTGGATTTACTTTATGAGAGAATAAAAGCCATCAGTTCTATGTGTAAACTGGATCTTCAGACAAATTATATATCATCTGGAGAGATACAAAATGTGAGGACTTCTATTATCTTTTATTTTATTAATTAGGCTATACTACCCTCAAGTCCCATTTAAATTAGAAGGAAATATATATACCATAAAAAGTTATGAATTTTTTATGTAATTGTAACTACTTAGACAATGTTCTAGTTGTTACCTTGAGCTTATGATACTGCTTAGTCTAGTTTTTTCGCTTCGCTTCGCTCATTGCCCATTATGCCAAGCCCATTATATTATAATATATATATATATATATATATATATATATATATATATATATATATATATATATATATATATATATATATATATATATATATATATATATATATATACGCAGTAAGAGTGGTTGAAAAGTGATGCGCCAATGTGTTAGCATTATTTTACTTAAGTATTGTACTTAGTATTAGGTAGGTGGGTAATTATATGGTAGGTTTTAGCTGATCAATAAAACACAGTTATGAATTTATAAAACAATGTTTAAACACACATTAAAATCGAATTATTTTAGTGCTCCTTAAATAAATTTTTAACTGCTTGATGATCGCCTCAATTTTGAATCGTTTTTACAGCTTGTTACTCCACATTTAATTATGGTAACTTAAAATTCAAGTAAATACCGACTAGTGAAACAATCAGCGCGCGTGTCCTTTCGGGACTAATAACATTGCTCTCGCAATTTCAAAACTGTTGATACCTGTGCTTACTGTTCATACTCGTCAACATTCTCTTTCTTTCATCTTTTACCTATGTGTTCTCTAAATGCGGCTACTGACGTGCCTGCCGCAGGGGCAATCTAGGGTGTAGGAGTGGGGATGACCCTTTATTGCCTCCTTAATTGTGATGTGTGTAGGCAAGCAGGGGCAATTTTTAAATCGGCCCTGCGGCAGGGCAGCAGGAGCGCAAGACCTTCCTTGCTCCCTAGATCGGTCCTGCCGCTGTCGCGTGTGTAGCGCAATTGGGGCAATTTCAATCAGTTCGTTGCAACTTTCGCGCGGAGCACACGTATGAGTACAAGTCAGAACCGCAGAAAGAACGTTATTTGAATGTTGTAACTTACAAGTAACATTACTAGGATTTGTTACCTAACTTATAAGGGCTAGTATTGGAAAGAAAATATTCCAATAGTATTAAAATTGCTGAAATATAAATAAAATGTCATTAACTAAATAATTAAACTAAAATACAAATTTTAGTAATTAAATTTATTAAAACTCATCATTAGAAAACTCCCCTGGCTATTTGTAACACTAGTTAAATAATAGTTACTAAGCACTAGTTAGTTAAGTTATATCACAGAATAAATTGGTTAAGTATATTAAATTATGACGAGTGAAGTTACTCATATTTAATTGTCTTTGATAGCCTAAAAATAGCGTGGCAGAGCTATGCTGCAGCTTATAAGCAATATATTATGCTTGTAATTATTAATTAATTAGTTGTTTTATTGATAAATGTGGGTGTCTATGGGCCACAGTGTCCACTTACCATCAGGTGGACTGTGCTTATTTGTCACCCTTATTCTATATAAAAAGAGCCAAGGATATATATACCGATTTATTGATATTTCGAGAAAAATGGCGCCAGTCTCAACGCGTGTGTCCAGCGAGACGTACACTCATTCTGAACAGCAGGCGTGTGTGTAGAGACAGTTCCGATATTGCTCCGATCGCTGTGCTTAAGCATGCTCACATACAACTAGCACCTGTTCGCACAGAATGCAAGCTTGAAATACCAACATAATGCTGCTGTGTTTGATATATTGACTGCTGTACTGGGCATTCACTTACCATCAGATGTGTCCTCATGTATGATCCTTCTATATCAAATAACATTTTCGATATATTTTGTTTTGTTGGTAGAGGAAGCAAATGAACATGCGGCTCACCTAATAGTAAGTGATAGCTCATCATCCGCAACACCAGGGGAATTGCAGTTGCGGTGCCTGCCTTTTAGGAAGGAGTATGCTCTTTTCTTGAAGGTCCCTAAGTCATAATGGTCCGGAAAAACCACTGGACACAGTATATTTCACAGTTTGGTTGTGCGAGGCAGAAAATTGCGCGTAAATCGCACAGTAGTGGACCACCAGCCATTGAGATGATGAAGATGAAATTTCGCTTTCTGTCACAGTGTGCGATGGTGGGATTCAGCAGCTGGAATTAATCCGACCAATTCCTCAATCGTCTCAATCTACTGAGCACGCCAAGTTTTTTTGAAGTATTCATTAAACTGATTCTTATAACTTTTTACAGGCACAAAACTCAACAGAAATTGTTATTGTATTAAGTCCTGAGAACTTGCCCTATTTCCTCCATGTATTTTTAAAGAATAGTCCTGGGTTATATATAACATGGCATATTCATTCATCTGTGTCTAATGAAAACAGTTTAGCAATTAAGGAATTTTTCAAAAGTTACCAGGAGATATATCCAATGGCTTTTGATGGAAAAATAAAATTGAGGCTGATATTTAAACCTGGTAAGTTTCACTATCTTTTATATTTTATAATCTGTCACTGTGTCATGTGATCACTAATTAGTTTCCGGAGTTCCTTTTCCCTGATAGCTTTTTTTACGTTTACATTTGTAGGTAGATCCGTAGGTCTTATAGCACTAAAAATAGAATATGTCTTACGGTCATTCTACTACTGATTTTCTAGGTATGTATTGTAAGGAACACGAATTCCAGAAGCACACATAAAGGAGATAAAGCATATGCTTATTCAAGCCTGTAATGGTAGCATGTTAACTAAATGTAACATACCTTATTTTAAATTAATAAAATTAATATAATGACGCAAAACAACATTTAATGCATCCATAAAGCGGAGGTGAAAGAATATCCACTACAAGAATACCACACATTTCATCCTGTGGGTGTCATAAGAGGTAACAGAGGGTGTTTCCCTCTTTCGCTAATCAGAAAATGGATGGCTGAGTCTTCCTAATAAAAACTAAAAAATTAAAAAAACTACGGCTGCCAAGCCGCCTGTCAAGCGTGGCAACTTTTGCTTTGGCAAAAGGATGTGCCAAAAACGCAGTTTGTGGATCAATTTGTGAAGCTAGTTTGTGAAACTCGATCGTTGTTGGATAAAGCAACCCTTGTATCTAATCGTCCAGTGCGCTCAACCGAAAACATAGCTGCTGTTGCTCAAAGAGTGCGTGAAAAACCATTAACATCAACTCGTCATCGTTCTCAAGACCTGAACATTTAATGCGTTTCTTTGAGAAGAATTTTGCATAAAGATCTCGGTATGAATGCGTACAAAGTTCAATTAGGGCAACAGCTGAAGCCGCATGACCATGCGATGCGTTGTCCATTTGCTCAATGGGTGGACCGCTTGATCGCAAATGAGCATTTTTACCGAAAAATCATCTTATCAGATGAAGCTCAATAAGCAAAATTGCGTCAATAAGCAACTGTCGTATCAGGGGGCTGAGAAAATCCACACGTCATCGTGGAGAAACTAATACATCCACGGCCATTTTTCTTCGAAAATGAGCAACGTAACGCCGTTACAGTGAATGGCGGCGCCATGCTAAGCGATTTTTTGGTTTCCCAAAATTGAAGAGGATGTGCCACACGGTCCACGTAACAATCGATTTTTTGCACACTGTTTTCGAAAATCGCATAATCAGCCGAAACGCTGCTGTCAATTGGCCACCTCTAAGCTGCGATTTGACGTTGTACGTTTTTTTATGGGGAGCCGTTATGGACAAGTGTTATGCTAACCATCCAGAGGCGATTGACGACTTGAAACATGAAATCGAAGTTGCAATTGACGAAATTGAGGCCCAAACAATCAATAATGTACTGAAAAATTGGACTGACCGAATGGGGCATTGTAAGGCTCGACATGACACTCCACAATTTATTAAATAAATTGTGGAGTGTCATATCTTATTGTATTGACTATATTAATATTGACCCATAATCATAAATTTTATGATTATGGGTCAATATAATGATCCGAACCCTCGACAGTGCCTGATTGGTGGCACCAAAAAAAAAAAATTATATACGTGGTAGAGCCATGCTGCAGCTATATTATGGTTGTAGCACGAATGGCTCGGCTCGACCGGGGAAGGACCACGCTCTCACAGAAAACCAGCGTAAAATAGCAGCTTAACGCTGCTGTGTTTCGTATGGTGAGTGTAGAGAACCGGAGACCCTTTTTACTGGCAAAGAGGCATTCCATCTTAGTCCTCACGGGTGACAACGCATCTGCATCTTGAGTCTTTATTGAGGATAGATGTAGATGTCTATGGGTCACAGTAACCACTTACTATCAGGTGGACTGTGTGCTCGTTTGTCACCCTATCCTATAAAAAAAAAACCAGAACTCATTTTCTACATATTAAATAATGCTATGTTATAAGTAAGTAATTACTGACTAAATACATATATCTCTAATGACTTTGTTTTCAGTTTCAGCTACAGAGTTAAGAATGTCATCCCTGGATGTGCCTTTGGTGGGCATTGTAAATATATTGCGTTATCTTTGTTTGCATTATACGCATGTCGCTCCATACGATCAAAACGATTACTACGTTGATGGTTTACTCGATCAATGTCATTTATTAGAAAAAACGTCGGGAAAAAACAAGGAAGAGATTGTGAGCAAATTATTTTCGCAATGTAAAAATTTTATTTATAAGAATGAATTAACTATTGTCGATCTAGCTGCTTACATAGTGATTAAATGGCAAAATATTTCGAAATCCGTTCCCAGGAATTGGTATAACAAATGCGAGAAACTTTTTGCGTAAATTTGATAAAATCAAATGTCAAGTATACTTATATGTGACGATACGCGATGAATGTAATTCCAAACAAATACATGATGATTTAAAAAAAATGATTTACAATTTTTTATATCAGTATTTGTACATTTGCACCCCTTCCCCCTTCCCCTTGTCGTAGAAGAAAATACACAGGAGAAATTCGAAATACTTTTTTTATTATAAAAGTTACTGTTACATGGTTACATGGGAGTACTACATACTAATACTGTTACATGGGAGTGACAAGAGAGTGTTTACAATAGTTACAAGTTATTATTGTTTGTGTAGGTCTTCACAATCTACAACAAAAGACGCCACAAGTTTATAACCATCACCATGTTAGTAATCTTACAACTTAATTTTATTAGTTCTAATATAATCACACAAAATATTTACAAAGGGAGTAAACACAAGGGACAGTAAGTATGAGAAATTAGTAGGACGAGGGATGTAGTTAGGGAGTATATCATAAAAGGAGAAGGAGACCTTGGGGCACTCAAAAAACAGGTGGTTAACTGTTCCTTCGCCTAACCCACATTCACAGATTGACGTATCCCTAATCCTTAATTTAGCTAGGTGTACAGGTGTGCAGGTGTGACCGAATCGGAGACGGCAAACAGTTGAGGTAATCACTTTACTAAAGTGACGGGTTTTAAAGAACCAAGGTTTTAGGGGGATATTATTTTGGACATTAGCATAATTTTTACATTTTATAAGTTTTGACTGATGCCAAATGGTTTGCCATGAGGAGTGTAAACTTAAGTTAGCCTTCGACATGAGGTCATATGAGTAAATATTGTGTTTGGGTAGTAATCCAGATTTAGCTGCTTCCTTAGCTATCCGATCAGCAACCTCGTTGCCCTGAATCCCACAGTGAGCAGGTATCCACGCCAAGACAATCTTTAGTCCCTTTTTATGACATTTGAATAGAGACTCTGATATTTAAAATTAATGGGTATTTTACTTTTAATTGAAATGGGCTGGAAGCAATACTTTGTAAGCAGCTAAGGGAATCTGATAATATGAGAGTTTTTTTCAGGCTGTGAGATTCAGCATACAAAACTGCCTCTAATATAGCCAATGACTCACCTGTGAATACAGAAGGGTCATAAGGGGAATTAAAATTTAAAATAATTTTATATTTAGATATCCACACTGCGGATCCTACTAAACCTTTTTCGCTGACCTTTGAGGCATCTGTGAACATAATCACCCAGTCAACCCACTTTTCAGCTAGAATCATGTTTAATTTAAGATTTGGTTCAGTGCTGTCCTTATAAATGCCAATATTTAAAAATATGTCTGGCTTATATATTAGGGCCTCATAGGGAATATTGTAGAGAGGGTTCCTAAGTGACTTGGAGATTGGAGAAGGAAGATTGACAAGTTTGGAATAGCTTTTTATAATGCATGGCAAATCCTTATGTGACCAATATTGGGATCGCTTGACTAACCGGTTAAGGGAATGTAGTTTGGATAGGAGAGGATGGTGCGAATAACGGGCAGCTTTAAATAAAAATCTGTCTGATAAATACTGTCTTCGGAGAAAAAGAGGAGGCTCGACACATTCCACTTGGAGAGCGAGGATAGGAGTAGATTTCATTGCTCCTGTTATGATTCTGAGACATTTTGACTGGATTTTGTCCAGTATGTTAAGTGCCATTTTACTACATGGCTCCAGTAAAAAACAACCATAGTCGAAATGGCTTCTTATTAATGCATTATATAAAAGCTTTTGGGAATAAGGATGGGAGCCCCACCAGGAGCCTGATAGAGATCGGATGACATTTAAATTTTTTTCACATTTAGCAGCTACATAGGATAAATGTGGGATACCTGTCATTTTACTGTCTAGAAATACTCCTAAAAATTTCACTTGAGTCTGAGAAGGTATAAGAGAGTCATCAATATGGATAGGCACATCTGGGGAAAACCTTCGTCTAGTAAATACTACTGAGTTACTCTTACTAGCTGAAATGGACAAACCATGTTCTATAAGCCAAAAGTTGAGGAATTTAACTGCTTGGGATAGACGGGAGATTGCTTGGTCAAAGGAAATGTCGGATGCATATAAGACTAAGTCATCAGCATACTGTAGGACATTAGCTAAGTAGTTTACAGATCTATCGAGTTCATATGTATAAAGGCTGTATAACAAGGGGCTCAGAACTGAGCCTTGAGGTAATCCCTTCCAGACAGGTCTAGGTGATGTGAGCTTGCCTTCAGAGCGAACTAATATGCGCCTCTGCGAAAGCAGGTTTGACACGAAATTTGTGATTCTCTCCGGGATGTTCAGCTGTTGCATTTTCTGCCTGAGCAGCGGGAGAATAACATCATCGTAGGCCGAACGAACATCCACAAAGACGCCTACAAGATACTCATTGTTGGAAAATGCAAGTCTTATGTCTGATACTAAGATACTAAGGCTATCCATTGTGCTAAAACCTTTTCTAAAACCAAGTTGAGTCCTTGACAGAATGCCCCTATTTTCTAATATCCACTCCAGTCGATTCTTTACGAGATGTTCCATGACTTTAGATAAGGTTGATGAGATAGCAATAGGGCGGTAATTTAATGCTGAAGAGGGGTCTTTTCCAGGCTTTAAAATGGGTATAATAATATGGGTTTTCCAGTCATCTGGGATAGGACCTGCCGTAAAAACCTGATTAATGATGTTAAGAAAGATCTGTTGACATGAAGAGCCCATATTAACCATAAATGAATAGGGAATACCGTCAATGCCAGGTGAGGAGTCCTTGAGGTGGCTGAGCACTAACTTTAATTCTTCTAAAGAGAATGGTTCATTAAGGTTATTTGGGATGCTGGGAGAGTGGGAGGGGAAACGTTTTGCAGTTGGAAATATCTCTTCCTCCATAGGAACCCATGGAGGAGCCAGTCTGCAACAGAAGTCGTTTAGCCATTCTGAAGGATCTGCACAGGAGGAATTATTGACATTTAAAGCTCCGCGAAAACGTCTGATATTTTTCCAAACTAAGGAAGAAGGAGATCGAGGGGATAGACTCTCACAAAATGAAAGCCATCCCTTTTTTTTTCTTTTCCGAAAGAAGTTTTTTGGATTCAGCGGCAATTTTTTGGTAACTTAAGAAATTTTCCATTGACATATTTGAGGAATATAACCTTTCCGCTGCCTTGCGTTTTCTGATGATCGAGGAGCATTCAGAATCCCACCATGGAGGTGAAGATAGTTTCTTAGGGGATGTGTATTTTCAATGGAAAAATTTTGCAGGCTGAAGTATTTAATATTGCTATGAACTGATTATATACAGAATGTAGGTTTTGGGATGTAACAGTAGGAAAGTTCTGAATACTACATTCTGATTCTGTGGTAAATCCTTCCCAGTTGGCTTCCGACAAATTGAATTTTAAAAGAGGAGCTGTATTTCTGGGAGGAGTACATCTATTGGACAGGTTTAACAGGATGGGATAATGGTCACTTCCAAAACAAGAAGGTAGTGTTTGAAATGACATACTGGCAGCCAGGGATGGAGAGCATAATGATAGATCAACTACAGATCTAGGATTATGGGAGGGATAACACATTCTGGTAGGAGAACCATCATTTAGAAGACAAAGATTGAATTCATTAAAAACATCAAGCAGTAAGTATGAAAAAGGAGGGGAAATGCTAGATAGGATCAAGTTTATTTCAGGGATACATGAGGGAGTGGGGGATGATACATAAATTGAGACAATGGTTATATCCATAGCTTTAATGGCTACGGCATTAATGTTATCTTGTACTTGAGGAAGAAGGACAGGACTGGAAGGAATGGTCCTGTTTAGTAGTATCATAGTGCCACCATAACCATCATTCCGATCACTACGATAACAGGAGAAGCCTGGGATCAAGAACGTAGAGCCTGGCTTGAGCCAGGTTTCCGCAATTGCAAGGATTGAAGGATTGTAAGTGTTGATTAAGTAAATTAAGTCAGATTTCTTGTTCCTGATGCTCCGACAATTCCATTGAAGGAGGTTTAGTAATTTTGTACAATTTTGAGAAAAGGGTGTCAAGTTTATTTTTCACGTTATACGGTAGATATACATCATCAAATTTGCCGACAATATCCGAAAGGGATGCCACAAGGTTTTCTAAAAGGTTGTCATTAGGAGTAACATTGCACTGCAAAGCATGTCCATTGGGCAAGGAGGAGGTAGGAGTTCTTGTTATGTTGGAATGAGAAATTCTATCATAACCAACTGTAGATCTCACTGGAATGGTTTTGACTTTTAGAATGGTTTTCCTGTAGGATTGGGGAGAAAGGCGAGAGGAGGGAGTGCTAGGAGCCTGGGTAGAGGAATTGTTACTCATGGAGACTTGAGAAGAATCAACGTCCGCATATGGTCTTCTGACGGCTGGAAAGCGAGCAGAAGCCTCCAGATACGAGACATTCTCTTGTGACATTACTAACTTAATTGCTTTCTGGCGAGAATGTTCGGGGCAGCTTTTATCAGTTGCCATATGTTTGGCAGAGCAGTAAAGACAGGTTGGTGTGTCTGTAAGGCAGTTTTCCCCAGTGTGTTCCTTTGTGCATTTATAACAACAAGGTTTTGATCGGCATTGAGCCTTTACATGTCCAAAACGACAGCATTTCATACATTGAATGGTGGGAAGGAGGTAGGTTTCGACCGGGACCGGGAAGCACTTGACCGGAGAAGGTGAGGACAATAGTTTGGGTTGGAACCCACTCCACTTCATCACCCTTTTTAACTTTTCTGTGGAGCCTTCTGGCTTTAATAATTTCCCCTCTCCCAGAGGGGAGCTCTGACTCTGCAACTAATTCCTCCATTGAAATGTCAGTTGGGATTCCCCTAACCACACCCATACGAGTTACGTTGAAGGTGGGAATAGTTGCAGCAAGTTTATGTTGTATCAGGAATTGAGAATCAATGAAATTGTTAGCATCAGAGGCAGTCTTGAATGCAATTGATACTCTGTTGCGGCCTTCATTTTTGATACCCTGCTTTTCTATATTTGCTACTTTGTTTTGTGAAAGTATATGACCTATTTTCACGGGTCTAATGGTATAACCAGCCGCTGGGTCAGGTTCTGCGCGGGTTAAGTGGATAACGAAAGGTCCTTTATCGCTATCTACGTACTTTTTTTTTTCCTGGAAATCAGGGTGAACATACACATTTTGTCGTAAGGAGGATGGGTTGACGTCTTGCTCAGTTTTTTTCCTGGGAATGTTATTAATTAATGAGTCCGCGGGTTTTCGTTTGGCAACGCCAGAATTCCCAGATTTATCCGGGGGTTCTGGTTCCCCTCCATCTACATCCATCATTACCACACTATTCTACATACACTATATTAATATTTCTACTACTCACCGGTTAATTAGGACAATACGAACAAAACAATCACAGACAACACAAAAAAAATTGTAAAGCCTTGCACAAAATTGCCAAAAAGTAATCAATAATCTAGATAACGAAAAAGCACGTGTGACAACCAATCACTCTGACAGCAGACCCTTTCTCTAGACTTATCACATTCCATACCTTAACATGCAGTATGGTAGGTAGTAAAATAAATGTTTATTCTACATGTCGCTAGAACAGTCGGGCCATACAATGGGCAATTCGGGTTGATATGAGCAATCAAATCTGCATACTGTAGTGATAATGACTTGTTAAATAAATGAGTAGTAATCATCATAATCATTACAGCCCTCCACAAGTTCCCTGATGAACACAAGCCTCCCCCAAGGAATGCCACAAAGCACGGTCCTGAGCCACCTGCATCCATCGACTTTCTGCATGTCTTACCAGGTCGTCACTCCATCTACTGGGGGGGTTGCCCTAAACTTCGTCTATCGGTACGAGGCTGCCACTCGAGAACCTTTTCTCCCCATCGGTTGTCGGTTCTTCGAGTTATATGGCCAGCCCATTGGCACTTTAGCTTACTAATCCGTTTGACTATCCCGGTCACTCTGGTTCTACTGCGGATAACCTCATTTCTAAGTTTATCACGCAGAGAAACCCCGAGCATAGCCCGCTCTATAGCTCGCTGAGTGACCTTGAGCTTCCTCATACGGCCATGTCATACATCATCAGTGAAGGAGCACGTCTCAGTTCCATAAGTCATCACTGGCAACACGCACTTGTTGTATAGTCTCATTTTAAAGTTTTGAGGTATATCTGACGAGACAATGTGTCGTATAAAAAGCTTGGCGTGCTTTGTAAAGCAGGAAAGTATTTTATGCCGGCACACCGCTATCAACTTTACAAGGCGCAGGTTCCGCCTCACATTGAATACTGTTCTCATCTCCGGTCAGAGGCACCCCAGTGCCAACTCCTTCCACTTACCGCATTGAGCGAAGAGCTGTTCGAATCGTCGACAATCGAGTTCTTTTTGATCGTCTCAATTCACTGGCGCTGCGAAGAGATGTTGCATCCATTTGCTTTTTCTATCGCATTTCCCACAGGGAGTGCTCAAAGGAATTGTTGGAATTAATTTCAGTCGCCAAATTCCACCAACGAATCTCGCGACAGGGGTGCTAAGAATCTCCGATGGAGGTTCGATTGCCACCTAAGACGACTCGACCTGGCAAAATACAACGCATGCACCCTGAGGACCGACGAGAAGATCCTGGAGCTGGAAGAAGACTTAGACAAGTTACGCTGGCATATTATAGTATTATCCGAGGCCCTAAGAGAGGAGGAGGACACGGTAATCCTTAAATCCGGCAACTTGTTTTATCACCGGGAGGGCGACCATCTGTCCCAAGGAGGTGTCGCATTTGTAAAGATTGTGAGTGTGTCGACGAGGGTTGCGTACCTTATACTCAGAATCACCAAACGGTATTCGTCGAAGGTTATACAGGTTTACGCACCAACCTCGGCACATCCCGATGAGGAGGTGGAGGAAACGTATGTGGATATCTCTAAGGGCCATGGATTCCTTCAAAACCCACTACGGGGTTAATGGGAGTCTTCATTGCAAAACTAGGCACAAGAGAGAACGGCGAGCTGAAGGTAGGGAAATTTGGAATAGGGCAACGGAATCCAAGGGGAAAACAGCTGGCCGACTTCATGGAGAAAGAGGTAATCTTTATGATGACCTCTTTCTACCAGAAGCAGCCCCACAGGAAGTGGGCTTGGTTGAGCACCGACGGTTCGACAAAAAATGAGATTAACTTTATTATAACGACCAGACGACAACTGGTCAGGGATCGCGAGGGTGAAAACTGGTAGCGATCATCGAATGGTTAGAGGCACACTGAACCTAAACGTTAAGTTGGAGAGGTCTCGTCTAATGAAGTCAACGCTCCGTCCCCCTCGTGCTTTAATCCAAAACCCCGAAACCTTTCAGCTCGAGTTACAAAACATTTTTCAGTGTGTAGAAGACCGCAGTGAAGTGGATGATATGAATGAAAAGCTCGTGGAAACTCTCCATGCGGTCAGAGGTAAGTTCTGCAAGACCCGCCGCAGAAGAACACAAAAACTCTCCGATCACACTCTCAACCTCATAGCTGTTAGACGGGAAATGATGCTGCAATCTTCAGCAGATTTGACAGCATATAGGCAAGTGAACAGACAGATCTCAAAAGACATGTGGCGGAACTTACGCTACTTCAATACAGCTTGTATTGAAGAAGTGATCGAGCGGAACCAAGGCTCTAAAGTCTTTACCAGAAAGCTGTCTGCCAGGAAGAGCCAACTGTCAAAGCTGAAGATCGAGTGTGGCAGCATCGTCTCCGGGACACCTGAGATTTTGAGTGAGATTGAGAGGTTCTATGGGCTGCTGTACACGTCATCGTTGGAGCCACACGCAAGTGTGAGTAACTATCCAAGAGGGAGTCTTGTCCGACAGTATTCCGATGATATCCCGGACGTTAGTCTGAGCGAGATTAGAATGGCTCTCCAACACCTTAAAAACGGCAAGGCCCCAGGTGAGGATGGAATTACAGCGGAGCTTCTGAAAGCGGATGGTAAACCGGTACTTGAAGTCCTCCAAAGGCTCTATAATTCCGTCCTCCATGGTGGGACTACTCCGGGACGTGGAGCAGAAGTGCGTTAGTCTTGTTCTTCAAGAATTTGTTTTCTACCAAAAATTAAGAAAGCCTATGGCTAAATCGGGATCCGTTCCAGTGGAATCCAAATTTGAAAAATTAGCGACTTTAGTGATTATTCTTTTAGTAATTCTGCATTTCTATGCCTATGGTGAAAGATTATTTAGCAATATGAAAGTAATAAAAGACAAGCAGAGGAATAGAATTAATTAAAATTCTTTAACTACCATACGCTGCGGTTTGAGGTTGGCAGAAAAGTGTTACAAAGAAATTGAAATTTCGATAAGCGATGTAAAACAAAGTACCTACCTAGTAAAATCGTAATAATCTGAACCGATGATGATGTTGACGACAAAAACGTTTCATCCGAGGAAAACGTTTTAGTTAAAAAAAAAGCATCTAATTAAATAATAATATATTCATCATGTTGACATATTAATTTAATTATTGTTAGATTTGTTGAATCTTTACATAGAAATTAAATATTTTGTTAAACAGTATGTTATTATATTATGTATAGCTATTGTTTTTTTACGTAATAAACAATAATTTGTTCAGTGGATAATTTTTATCGAATATGAGATTTTATTATATTACGTGTAGTGTTATGCTACTTACATATCATTTTACATTATTTTAAATTCATTTTTCCATTCTGTTTCGATTTTCTGCATTCACCTCAAAACTGGATATTTTACATCACCTTTATTTCCATAGGATCCTGTAACGATTTTAAACCATAAGAACACAATAACAAATCATTTCTACTTCGTATTTTCACATTATCAGCACTTTTAAATTGATGTCAATGGAGTCTACCTTTTTCGATCTTTTATTTAGTTTTCCGTAACTCTGCAATTTCGGACTTTGTGCGCGCAGGTGCGCTACCTTTTTTCCTATATCAATAATATCTCATTTTTCACTTAAATCTTGCCGTTTTTCAATTACGAGCCTAAAACCAAAATTTGACATGTTTTGACATCGTTGTTTATCTGGTTGTCATGACAATTATATTCAAATTTGCTACCGGTCTGTTGTTTCTACTTCGATAATTCCACATAAATACTCTTTCCTCTTGGCCATTTACAAAAAATTTGCGTTTAATTTAAATAATTTTTCCGTTCTCTCTAGAAAGGTATAAAAGCCGAACAATGGGTGAAGAAATTGAGTCTCGCTTCAGTTCTCAAATTCGAAGCATCTCCTAAAGGCCTTATCCCGGGGCCGCACTGCCCCGGGATCCTGCAATCCTCTGTCCTGCCTGAAGCCGCTGGACCCTGCAAACCTCTGCTCTGCCTAAAGTCGCCGGATCCTACAAACCTCTGCTCTGCCTGAAGTCGCCGGATCCTACAAGTCTCTGCTCTGCCTGAAGTCGCCGGATCCTGCAAACCTCTGTCCCGCCTGAAGTCGCCGGTTCCTACAAGCCTCTGTCCTGCCTGAAGTCGCCGGATCCTGCAGGCCTCTGTCCTGTCTGAAGTCGCTGAGGATTCTGACAGCCCCTGTCTTACCTGAAATCGCCGGATCTTGCAAACCACCGCATTCACCTGAGGTCGTCGCCTAGAGACGCCCACGCCTTCTCACCTACGCCGTGCGTGCTCGTTCCAGGCGCTGAGAGCACTTGCTGTACACCTTGTATCTTCGGGCTCAGCTTCGACACTAATCTTTTTTTTTTATTACCTATTTTTTAAAATATTTGTAAATCACGACATCCATCCTCATCTTCATACTCCATTTTGTTATATAAAATTGTAAATATCTTTTAAATTTTAAATATATTATTTGTTTTTGTTCTATTTTTGTTGTTTTGTTGCTGTTAGGTTAGATTCTTTTATATTTAATTGTCGCTTCACGACATACGTTATGAGATACGATATGTTTGGTTGTGGTTTAATGTTTTCTGGTGGTTTCAAAAGTTAAATCAGGTAGCGAGCTAGTTCAATTGGTCGCTCCTGTAAAATAGCATCACGCTATAAACAGGAGTGTGCTGAAAACATGTGTTCCGGAGTTGGCACCGGTTTTAACGCGTCTTTTCCAGTACCGGCTGGGGCACCCCAGTGCCAGCGCCTTCCACTTGACCGGATCCAGCGCAGAGCGGTTCGAATCTTCGACAACCCGAGTTCTTTCTGATCGGCTCGATACACTGGCGCTGCGTAGGGATGTTGCATCCCTTTGCATTTTCTATCGAATCTACCTCGGTGAGTGCTCTGAGGAATTGTTCGGATTAATTCCAGCCGCTAAATTTCACGAATACGTCAAAATTCACGATACCATCCTTACCATCTGGATGCTTGGCGGTCAACGACTGTGCGTTTTACTAGGAGTTTTCTTCCTTATACAACTTCTCTGTGAATTTGTTTACCACCGGCGATTTTTCCAGACCGATACGACTTAGGGACCTTCAAGAAAAGAGCTTATTATACCTTTCTAAAAGGCCGGCAACGCATCTGCAATTCCTCTGGTGTTGCGGTTGTTCATGGGCGGCGGTAGTCACTTACCATCAGATGAGCCACATGCTCGTTTGCCCCCTCTACCATAAAAAAAAAGTTTAATACATAAAACAATGCCTCAGTGGTATGCACTTTTTGCACATTTTTGACTCTTTTTTAAATTTTTCTGCTTTTATTAATATCTGCGGTTAAAAAATATAACTAATAATACAGAAAGGAACATTACAAATTTACATTTTGTAACAAATTAAATTTCCCGCTATGAAATATTTTACCTCATTTTTAAGTGGCGCCGTTCTGGTGGTAGAAAAAGTTGTGAATTTTTTTTTTTTACTTATTATAAGCCAGTGCTTGACCACAATCTCACCTGGTGGTAAGTGGTGATACAGCACCAGATGGTAAATCGTACTCTTTTAGCGTAACAAAAGCCTATTCACTCTTGCATTGAAGACGGCCAGATTGTATTCGGACGGAAAGATAAACGCCGCCAATTTATTCCACTCCTTTGCTGTACGCATTACAAAAGACGAAGCAAACCTTTTGGTTCTAATGCGTGGAATATCGACAACAAAGGGGTGAAGACCCGCTGACCGCCTGGTTGTCCGATGGTGGAAAAGAGAGGGAGGAATTAGTGTGTAATTCCTGCGCACTCTCACCGAAATGCATCCTATAGATTATCGAGAGACTGGCTACTCTGCGCCTGTGCTGAGGCTGACAAGATTGGTTTAAACCAAATCAAGGTCACCAATAAGCTTCTTAGCACGTCTCTCCACTGAGTCCAACGCTGCCAGGTGACATTTTGAAGCACCAGCCCATATGTGACAGCAGTACTCCATGCACGACCGGACTTGCGCTTTATATAAGGTAAGAAGCTGCTCCGGCGTGAAGTACCGCCGCACCCTTGCAAGGACATTTAAGTTTCCTTGCGGCTGCATTGGCTCTGGATTCAATGAACCGCCCATAGTTG
This sequence comes from Parnassius mnemosyne, assembly GCA_963668995.1. Taxonomy (NCBI): domain Eukaryota; kingdom Metazoa; phylum Arthropoda; class Insecta; order Lepidoptera; family Papilionidae; genus Parnassius; species Parnassius mnemosyne. Next base: position 28,356,957 of record CAVLGL010000035.1, on the reverse strand, counting down.
AGGTTCGAAGAAAATTCAACCCCTAATAACTGAAGGCGGTCAGTGTACATCAAGGATACATTCCGGAAAGTAGGAGCAAAGGTGAGCGGGCTCCTTTTAGCGGTGAAAAGACACGCTTGTGTTTTGGAGGCGTTAAATCTCACAAAATTGGCATCGCCCCATTCTGAGACTGCCTGAAGTGTGAGATTCACACGCTCAATCATCGCCTCTCTTTCTGACGGGATTTGGTCGCGATTGGCCTGGGCACGTGGTTGATATCTCTCTACAACTGTGCTGTCGTCTGCATACCCACAGATACCGGGAATCAGCAGATCATTTATTTGCAGCAGGAAGAGAGCTGTGGAGAGAACGGACCTCTGAGGAACACCTGCGTTTGTCGCCACAGTATCGGATGAGCAGCCGTCGACGGCGACACGGAGAGATCGTTTGCTCAGAAAGCCCTTCACCCAGACAACCAGGCCAGGGAATAAGCTGTACGGTGAAAGCTTGCCCAATAGAGTAGTGTGCCAAACCCTGTCAAAGGCCTTCGAAATATCGAGGGAAACAGCAAGGAAATACTCCATCGCTTGACATATCACATCGGTTATGGCATCTGCGCAACTCGACGGGTCTGCAGACGAGAAGCGCAGACCTGCTGCAAAGGATAATATGCAAAGAAATGCCGCATCTCATCTCAGTGGAAATTGTAGTTAGGTGTGGAATATAACGACACAGATTTCACTAGACAGTGGTCAGAAGTTCCCAAGGGTGAGGTAACCTGAACATCGTACCTGTCTGGATTGGTCGTCATCAGAAAGTCGAGGCAGTTGGCTGTGTGCCCATCCATATCGGGTACCGTAGTCGCTTGTTATACCAGCTGGGAGAGCCCCAGCGACAAGGCGAAATTCCACACCTCTTTCCCAGCGTGGTCGGCCTTCTGGTATGGGAACAGCCAGTTTTGATGGCAGGCGTTAAAGTCCTCTAGAAAAACCAACTGTTCATTAGGGTACCGATTTAAAGCCACATCAGAGGCTTCATTGAGGTGTTCAAATAGTCTAGTTGTCTTCTGGTCACCGCTGTGCGATCGGTAGGCACAAGAATAAATAATTTTATCCATTCCTGTGTCTAATAATACCCAGATCGTAGAGAAAGTGGGGTCTTCAAGGTGACGGAGACGTTTACAGCAGATGCCGTTGCGGACGTAAACACAGACTCCGGTGCGCTGATGGAAATTATGCTCCAATGTGTACCCAGGGTAGCCAAGGTACGCCGCATCTAGAGGACATCCGATCTGCGTCTCAGTCAAGAAGAGTAAGTGTATTGAGATTACAGTGCAGGCCTCGGATGTTTGTGAGGCGCGCTTTGATGGAGAGGGAATGCAACTGCTGTACAAACTTACTCTTTGTTTAGGCCAAATATTAACATTTGAAACTTGCATTCAAGACGCGCGCTCGGCGCGTTCATTCAATGGTACCAGTCACTGCCTGGCACCCTTTCCCGCGCGCGTCTCTCCGCTCATCGCTCGGTCGCTCGACGTGTGGGCGAGTTAGTTGTTCGCGACCGCCGTGTTGGTTAGACGGCCTGGAATTTACTATCGAATCGTTAGGTCTCGTTAAGACCGCCTCTGATAGCGTAGTCTGTTTCGTGCGTTTTACGTGACAACGAGTCTTTGTCTTGAGTTTTGAATTATTAACTTAACTTCGATTGCCATTAATTTGCGTCGACGAGTTGCTTGTGTGGCATTTTAATATCGTAATAAGACATTTTGCTTTGCCGGGTGGAACGCTAAAACTTTGTGACTCGAGAGGAGATCGCGTTCGGGCTCGATTATAATTTTGAGCTAAGTGAACATGGGATATTGAACCTTGACCGACAGTTCTTAAGTTGTGCAGTGTGTCACTTGTTTTAAGTTCGATTAACGTAGATTTAGTTAAATTTGAAGTCATTAAATGTACAATAAAATTGATAAACTAATATAGTGCTATAAAAGCAGAATGTTTCAATTGGTGAACGCCCACTGGAGTGATAGCACATTGTGGAACAAAGTCGCGCATGTGGGTCCGCTGTCCGATTGCATCGGTGACGTCAGGTTACATTTATACACACTTTCGCACACTACTTACATACACCTTACTTACCACCTGGCTGATACCCTGTGGTTGACCCTACCTCCGGAACTCGGTAAGTTTGTGTTTGCTTATCAGCCCTTACATGATAATTATCCATAGGCCATTTAGCCCGAACCCTCTGGTTGCTCGTCGAGTGTATTACTCATGGGCCCTAGTACAGTCGGGCAACTGAGGGCCGTACCACTCTTCTTTTCCATTTTTCCATAAATTTTGGGAGTGAATAGGTTGAGAGAATGGCAGTTGGACGCACATCACACATATAACCTAGGGACGCAAACAGAGTCACAGCATCGATGGTACCAAGCATGGAGATCGCGGGGATGCCCGAACCCCCTGGAAATTGCATGGTGGAGCCATCTCAGGATTTTTCGTACGATGGCGGGGCAGCCTTTCATGAGTGGCTGGCCCATTAATTGGAACCCCAACTATCTACGGTCGGCCAGCGTTGCAACCGTGCTTCGGATCCCGCTAACCTCCATAACCAGGCAGCGGACACTAAAAAACGGCCGCGTCGCAACCGGTTCGTATGCTCAACGCAACTGTCCAGACTCATTCTCCCTAAGAAATGGGTTTCATCTAACATCACACCGGAACACGATTTGCATCATTTGGCGGTATGTCTTTGCCAGGTGGGTGGTAACCAACCCTCGTCCGGGCCTCTCATTAGCAGAGAACCAACCTACCACCAGTATGTAGTGCTGCTCGTTTAACACTACCCAGGGCATACGTGTAAAGAATCAGGATTCAAGTAATTTCTACGGACGCGAGCAACTTCATCCCCCAAAACTTGAGAAAAACTGCGTGTGTCATCAATATTTCACAAACATTGAAGTTGAACTGGGAGTTTTAGCATTACCTTGACAAGCGGCGGATTACTGCTACTGTATTATTGTTTAAATAAAGGTTTGAATTTTGTTAGTAAAAGTGGTTCGATTTTGTATATTAAATGTCTGCACATGTGAACTATTAGTGGAAACTGTAAAACAAGTGCTCCGAATATGGCGGCTCAAGTTGCCGTCGAAATCTCCCGAAGGCTACGCAGTGTGACGCATCAACGTATTATGAAGCAGTGTACTATAAACTAGTATATGTGTACTATATCACTTTGTACTGAGATAAATGAAACTAGGCTTAAAGAATAAGCATCCAAGCCAAACATCTTAACTAATAAAAAAAATTGAAGTTAACCAAGTTGAACTCGGTAGGATTAAGCTTCGTAATGTTAGCAAGTCCAAAAATTAGAATTAGACGAGGTTTTACAGGGACATGTAGAATCGTTTTTGTACATGTCCCTGTAAAATGTACGAGATCTCAATCGTGTAGTGAGCCTGGTATCCAACTGTCAAATTGATGAGACAGAAAACCCTGGATTGTGAGTGTAAACAATAAGTTGATTTCACATTTGATACTTCCCACAGGCCACAGTGCGCTGCGTGACGCGCGCCGCGCAATTGCAGACTCGCATGCTTGCGTAGGCTGGGGGTGCGAAAAATAATGATATCGTGAAAATCAGTTATTATGCATTTTTCTGAGAAAGTAATTATACTTCTGGAACGAGAAAATAACGCGCAAACGTTCTGTGCATGAATATTTTCACTTTGGTGCCTTAAAACCATTAAAAAATGACTATTTTATAAAATTTCTAGCAAGCGTCTTCGAAGGGTCGTAAATCTGCAGGGGTGACACGAATAATTATTTTTTTCGTTTATTCTTAATGAGCAAACGATTCTACATGTCCCTGTAAAACCTCGTCTAATTCTAATTTTTGGACTTGCTAACATTACGAAGCTGTAGGATTATGGAGTGTAGAGAGAAGGAGAACCATCTCTATACTATGAAAAGTGTCCCTAAAAACGTGTCCAATAAGGGTGGCGCTGCAGTAGCATAGGATAATTTAAAAAAAAAGCGCCAAAAGTGATTAGAGTAAGATGGAGAAATAAACAAAGACCGAAAAATCCGCTTGGTTTTGTACTACGTAAATAGTTGAGTTTTTGTATACTGGCATTTTACTAACTACTCTAGTCATGAAATTTTTAAAATAATTGAATTCAGCTGACTTCATTCCGTTCATAACAGCTATCTTCATATCGTAGTTTTTCAGACGCCAGCGCTATTGTGGTAGGTTTTGGTACCTCTATTTTCAGTAAATAGTAGGACACTTATTCAACTTTCGCCCCTTATAAGATGGTTCTCCTTGTACTCTACACTCCATAGGTAGGATGTGTCACAAACTAATAAAGAAGTGCTAGCGCAGATATAATGTATGTACATACCTAATGCATACCTACATTCCACAAACTTATAAGAAGTACTAGCGCTACATGCGTAATATCTCATTTTTACCAACTCGAATTTTTCTAAATCCGTAGATTGGTATAAAAATTTCCTTAAAATTCCGTAGATCTGCATACTTTGAGGATCGAAAATTTTTGTTTTTGTCATAGAATAGATCAAATTTATGGAAAAATTATTTCTGTTATGTAAAATTTTTGTTTGTAATTTTAATTGGAGTATAACATCGCATCAACATATAAGAAAAAGATTATAAATAATTGAATAAAAATTGTTTTCTTTTAATTAAATTATTTTTAGTAAAAAACAAATAAAATAACACTTATTTGTGGATAGTTATACTTAAAAATTAGTTCGATTGTTAAAATTTTCGATTGTCGGTTGTCGGCTAAGTTCATGATAAAAAAATGTTTTTTTTTTGTAAAGTTTTCAGTTCAAATTTAATTATTCTGAAAGAACTGTAAAGTACATTTTTTTCTTCATTGACATGGAAATCAAATTCCGTAGTTACGTAGACAATGAAAAAATTCCGTAGACCTGCGGTAAAAACCGTAGAGTTAGCAACGCTATAGCTTGCAGTATATAAAAAGTACTCTGTGGGCCACAGACTGTGGCTGTAGCATCATAGGGATGAGCAAGTGCAAAAAATATATCGATATATATTGTATAAATTTTTTAAACAGTATCGATATATATCGCGTGATAAATACCGATGTATCGTCATCATTTGCATGATGTACTGGGATCAGGCCCAGAATTTAATTAGTGATGGTTGTACGACGAACAAAAAACGATAACCGCACATGGATACTTTTGTTGCTTTATGTTTTGTCCATTTACATTGTTACATTTTAAAATATATCGAAATTAATACTCTAAAATAGATATCGATATATCACGATTAATAATATCGACGATGATTATGAGAAAATATCGATAATATATCCGATACGCTATTTTTTACGCAAGTCTAATCCTCCACAGACTAATATAATGCTGTTAGTAGCTCAAAGTATACTGTATATACATGAATCTTAATAGTCTGTGATATCCAAAAATTAGGTAAAGAAGTACTTTGAAGTAGGGATGCTCGATGTTGTAGAAACATCGATGTTGACATCGATAGCTCAACATCGATGTTTATCCTACTCAAAACATCGATGTTGGCCATTATCGATGTTTTTTGCACATCGCCGTCCCCGACGAACAAAATCGTAATAGCAAAATGTCAATTTTACAGGAGCAAATAAAAACTGAATATCATAAGAACTATCAAACCTAGAAAGAACATTCTTTTACCAAAAATAGGAAATAAAATTTTGGCACTACAATTATACAAAAATTTTCTAAAAAGTTTTCTTTATAAATAAGAAAATCATGAAAATGTCCATTACTGAAATAAATTATGGAGGATGTTACCGCTAACTAACTTTACGATAGTGTTCGACGGAAATCACAAAATGATGTGGCTATAGCAATCGTGCATTACGATATTGTTCCATGGTAAATATGCATGTACTTTCTGTTCGTATAACGTCATTGCAATTGTATTCAATGATGTAACTGACCTCAATATTACGGTAAACATACATTACATGTTTTTTTGATTATCGTTTTTAGGAGTTAAGATTTAATTTAATACCGTCATAATCTTTTATCTATTACTATAATAAATTAGTGGAACCAGGTTTGTCTGTACACTAAGGATAATGGACTAAAATAACAGGGAACGACATAATAAAGGTAATATAAGAGAAAAATGCACATTTTGTTTCGTGTCTGCCTGTTTGTTCCAGCACATCTCTGAACCTACAGAACGGATTTTAATGCGGTTTTCACAGCTGATAGATAGATGTTAGTCAAACTAAAAACATAGGCTACTTTTTATCCGCCCACATGGACGAAGTCGCGAGCGGCCGCTAGTTTCAGAATGAAATATTGTGTAAATATGTATAAATAAAGGTTTTTATTACTACCATAATAATTGTCATTACTAATTTTTGGATTTGTTTTTGGATGTACCTATTGATTTTATACGGTTATAATTTGGAACACTGTAAAATGTACCTAAATTGTCAGTTTATAATTTAATCTAGCGAGTTTGAAAGTGGTTAAGGCGAATGACATTAATCTAAAGGTACAAGGTAGGTACAAGTTACAGTGCTACAAATTATAATCTTTTGAATTTGAATTGAATTTATTTTGTTTTATTAAAACAGTAAATAGGTAACAGTTTAATTATTAATACATCCAACAAAAACTAAAATAAGTTATCGATGGGAAATAAAATGCAAAAAAATATCCATTAAGTATTTATTATTATTACATATTTAAAAACAAGATTTAAAAATATTACAAGTAGGTAACCCAATTTTAATTTTAATCTTCTTCTTGTTCCTCAGGTATGATGTCGGCACAATTTAAATTATTATAAAAACTGTGATAATATTTTGGGATGGCCTCAGACTTCAGGTCATCAAGCAGGGCCCAGGGTGACGGGTAACGGATGGTTGTAAATATTTTTAAGGGTTTGTACCTCGTCGGCGACGGATTTTCGCCCTCTATTCGGTTTGGTCTATTTAGTATTCAACTCAAAGGGCTCATTTTCGAGTTTGTACTTATACTGTAAAATTGTTGGTTTCAAATGAGAAACTCTCACCTCCATCAATTTCGACCACTTAATTTTTCGTTCTTCGGTGTCTTTCAACCAATTCTTTCCATTAATAAGATCTTTTATATCGTAGAAATCCACCTGCTCCATTTCAATGATCTTATATTTTGGATGCGAGATTTTCGCGTTTGAAATTACACCATAAACTTGTTCTGGAGTGTACAGTATTTTATTTTTCATAGCCCACTCTATGCATGAATGCATATTATCACCTTCATTTTGGCTATGCCCGGTCTCAAAAAATTGGTGCGTTATAGTTTTCACTCAATAAACTTGTACGATATACGGGTATAGGGCGAATATAAACCGATTTTTGTTTTCAACCATCAGAATAAAATGAAAAATTTTCGATTCCTCTCAATTGTTCTTCCTGGATGAATTTTAATAAACAACTACCAATTTCGATAGAACCCCTCTTTCCAATAGACATATGCCACACAAAACAATGTCCGGCTTTGCGCATTAAATCAAACACATTAAAGTTATAAACTGCATATTTTCGTTTATAATAAAAAATGCCCACTTCGGACTGTGGCACACTCAAAACTTTTTTCCAGATCAAACGCCGCAAATGTAGTGTTTTTTTCATCTGTGCTTTTCTTCGTTTTATATGTTACGAACAGTCTCCTTTTTGTTTATATGCTTTCTGTATGCGTCCTCTAGTATAGTTTTTTTTTCTTTATCTGCTTGGTCATAAAGGGTACATGTTGGGCACTGATCCTTTTTTGGCCGAAAGAAAGAGTAATTGAATTCTGTATTGAAAACAGACTCATACTGTCGCTTTGTAGCTTCTGGGTCCTATCTTCTGGCAAATTTTGGTTTGGAAACCACAGTTCATATAATCGGTACATTTTAGAAATATTAAGTTGCTCTGAATATTGCCGTTTTGAGTATTTTCTGAGGTAGTGAGACTCTACTGCTGGAAACAAATTAACGTGGTCAATTATGCTTTGTTTCGTCAAGTTACTCATCTTTTGAGGCCTGTTCGCGTGACTTCCTCTCTGATCAATCATACCTTCATTATTTTTTTTGTTTTTTCCAATGCTGTTGAAACAAACTGTTCTGATATTTTTAAAGTATTTAAAAAATAAACCTTGCAAACAGTAATTTCTGACTCATCTAATGGAAAGCTATAATTGATATTTTGGGTCCTGCTTTGTTTTCTGTCTATAGTCATTTTCTTTATTGGTTTTGCTATTGTGTGTATATTAATAAATTGCCATTGTAGTTCGTGATCAGCCATTTTATAAAAAGTTTCAAATATAGTTTTCCTCTGCTGTTCAGAGAACTTTTCTTGCATTTTTTTTTTACAAAAACATACAGGTCCCATGGTTTTTGCTGGATATACTTTTTTGTACGTTTGTTTGTGTAGCTTTTTCCAGAATCCTTCATTTTTTGTTTTTATTGTCTTTTCACTCACTCTCGTTTCGACGGCGTTTTCTACTGAGTTTCTTTTCTTCTGACTGATAATCTCTATGGATTTCTTCTGTTGTAATTACGTCCTCCGTTTCACCTCTATAATCTTGATTATACGGTAAATATGAAGGTGTGTGATCATCCGAACGATATTGTGTTGACGCTTACCGGGAACGGCTTTATCATTTTTCACTCGAACAATAGGGTAATAATGCTTACTCTAAAATCTTTACTCATAAGATTTGGTAATAAGTTTTCGCGTTATTAATCGACTCGATTGTTCTATTATGTTATCCGTTGAACAGCAACATAAAGATCATTATTGAATGGATAAATCGAAAAGTATTCGTCGCCCGGCCATAAAAAATTTCTCAATGATGTATTACGGTGTGTAAATAACGAATCTTCAATAAACCCGACTCTATGGTAATAGCGATAACGATAGTGTTCGTCGGAGACGGCGACATGTATTTAATAGGTTTGAATTACACGAATAAAACAATTGTCATGTTGTTTATGGGTTATAATTAATGAAATATTAGAAATTATTAACCAATATAGTGTTAAACAGTAATTAAAAAATTTGGAAGAGGTTCACAAATATGTAGTTCATTTTTTGTACAGTCCAATATTTTTGCCGATTGATTGAAGAAAGAGTAATTTTGATAAAGAAGTACCTCTCAATCTGTTTCTCTGTTGATAAAGAGTTGAGCTATTGATAATAATTTAAAAATAACATTTTTTTACAACTGACTTCAATATAAATTATTAAGGATAACTCAAAAACTATTGGTTAGACTTATATGGGTCAAACTTATATGGGACAGAAAAACGATAATCGAAATCGGTTCACCCAGAAATAAAGTTATGAAAAAAAGAACATTCAGGCGAATTTAGTACCTCCTCCTTTTTGAAGTCGGTAGATAACCGCTCAGATGGCGTGGATGTAGTGATTGTGGTCAATTATCTCACCGCAAGGTCATCGGATTTTTTAAAAAACAACCGACAAAGAAATAAACACCCTACAACGACACCAATAAAAAAACGAAATCAGTGACAACTGCGACATTACAGTTGACACTTAAATTTAATACACCATAATAATATATTTTTAGGTTATCGATGCGTTCAAGCATTCTGAATTATTCAAAATTTTAATTTTTTTAGAGGAATTGCAAGATTATTTTATATTGATTTCGCAGGTTCGCAATCTTCGCAAGTATCCAAAAATCGGTTATGGGTTTATTGACATCGATGTTTCGATGTTTGACATGTGGCAACATCGATGATCATCGACATCCCTACTTTGAAGAAGTACTAGCGCATATCCGAACATTAATGACATTTAAAAAAGGCGATATAGCAAGGTTATGTTTACTGGTTAATTATAATTTTGTCGAGTCAGATCATATAACTAGTGATTTGTTTTACAAGTAGAAGCAACAATAGCAAAATGTTGGTGACATTAAAAACACTACAGCAATTATCTTTCCAAATAGAAATTGACCCGGAAGAAACTGTAAAAGCACTCAAACTTAAAATCGAGGTTGAAAAGGGTAAAGACTATGCAGCAGACTATCAGAGGCTTATTTATGCGGGAAAAATTTTGCTTGACGATAATAAAATAAGCACCTATAACATAGATGAGAAAAAATTTATTGTCATAATGGTAACTAAGCCTAAAGCAAGTGAAACACAAGCAACGTCTACTTCCACACCTGAAGCTGGAGAACATGCATCGACTGAAGCTGGTGAAAGTAAAGAGAAAAGTACTGTAGAAGAAGCTCCTAAGCCACCAGTATCAGCTGAGCCTGAACGTACTCCGGAGCCTACTACGCCAGTGGCTTCTGCTGAACTCGACTTTGAATCAACTGTCCAAAGCATCATGGATATGGGTTACAACAGACAGCAAGTAGAACAGGCCTTGAGAGCATCTTTCAACAATAGAGAACGAGCTGTAGAATATTTAATCACTGGCATACCTGAAGAGTTGCTTCAAGAACAGGAAGCAGAAGAAAGTTCTGATGATGATCCCTTGGCTTTCTTACGTGATCAGCCTCAGTTTCAACAAATGCGTGCAGTAATTCAACAGAATCCAAGTTTGTTGAATACTGTTCTGCAGCAGATAGGACAGACAAATCCTGCACTTTTGCAAGCTATCAGCCAACACCAGCAAGCTTTTGTGAGAATGCTTAATGAGCCTGTCAATCCACCATCTGGAGGAGCAGCTGCTGAAGAGAGTGTGGCTGATAACCAACTTCCACAACCACCACAAAATGTTATTCAGATTTCACCCCAAGACAAAGAAGCTATTGAACGGTTAAAAGCACTTGGCTTTCCAGAACATATGGTTATTCAAGCATATTTTGCATGTGAAAAAAATGAAAATCTTGCAGCAAATTTTCTTTTATCCCAGAATTTTGATGATTAAGTTATTTTGCTGGAAATTTATTGTTGCAGTGGGTATGAAATTTAAAAATACTAACTAAAAACAGTATAATTACTGTTATCGTCAACAGCCTAATACTGATCTGCTTTAAATATTTCATGTGTTCACATAGAACTACACATTTTGTCATGGTTCAATATTTAATAAAATTTTATTGTTCCGTTTATTTACTTGTCTTAAAAAGTTGTTTCAATTTGAAATTCTTACCTTATTTCCTCCCGAAGCAAATCACATTCATTCTGGTTTTTTAACAAGATTAAATATTAAAAATATGGAATGTTTACTGTTTTGTAAATGAAAAATATATATATGAAGTTAATTGTAGTGAAACATTATCAATGTAGTGGAGACATTTAGTATGGTATTTAAAAACAAAAAGTCACATTTTCTTGTAACATTTCACTGCCTACATGAGTAAAAATAAAAGAAGAATGATATGCTACCACACTAATTAACAATATATATATTGCTCTTTGTGACTATATTTTTCATACAAAACTATATTTTAGCCTTTAGGCAGGTAGGTGTTCACAGTGTCTTGGAAATTTATTAGAGCTAATAAGTTTCAGAAAGCCTGATATAGAATAGAATAGATGTTTTAATAAGAATTAATTTAAAATTCACATTTTTCTAATATCGAATGTGCTTTTATATGAAATTCATCTTTGTCTTTATTGTTTAATTATTATTTAACTATGTCTATCAAGAAAGTTAAATATATTTTGTCACATTTTATTTCATTATTTGTACTTTAGACGTGATACATTCATAAACAAACAGATAGACAATTCTAAAAATTGTACAAATTTATTTAATTACTTATTTTTAATCCCTCTCAATCAGAGAATAAGGAATTTAAAATGCATCAGTTTTCACTTTTTATTTCTTACATCATTGAAGAACTTCATCAAACCGTCACAAACACAAGAGATGAAGTTACCTGATAATGAAATAAAAGGTAATTTGTTTCTTCTTTTTTCCAGATTTAGGGTGCACCCAGAATGGCCAGCTTAGCAGTTGCTGTTTTGTATGGTGAGTTACGAGAACCTGAGGAGAATTTAGGTGACAACTGACAACCCATTTCCAGTTTGTGTTTTATGTTTTAACTAGCTATACCCCGCGACTTCGTCTGCGTGGAATTTACTACGATTTCATAGGTTTTAATTTTTTTGCGCGGTACCCTAATTACTTTTCTAAAATAAAAGTATCCTCAGTTACTTCTTATAATATCATCTATTTGCCATTGCCATTAGCCGGAATAAATAGACAGACAGAAAGACAAAAATTTTAAAAAGTGTTGTTTTGTAATTAGTACCGTATATACTTTTATATGCGTTTAGTAAAAAGCTATTGTTTTAACATTACAAACAGTAACATACAATTTTATTTATTTGTATAGATTGAAAATAAAATTAGTTGTCTATGGTTGGCTATACTTATTATCAGGGGGACTTTGTACTAGTTTGTAACCCTTCTATAAAAAAAAATCGTACATAATAAAGTAAGCAGACTTTGTTCAATCACTGAATAATAATAAAAACTGAGTTAACGTCGAAATGATAAAAAAGAATTACGACTGGCCGTATTGTTGATAACTCTTAGTAGTAGATAGCGTACAATACATAATATGTACAATACATACAATACACAATTATAGTTTATAGCAACAATGCACAATATTACATCTTTACCCATGAAATTGCCGTTTTTACGAAATAAGTTAACGTAATTTTTTTTATATTGTTTATTTCTATTAAACAAAATAATCACCCATGCAATGGATGCATCTTTGCCAACGCATTGGCAGTTTATTGATGCCCTTCATCGAGAAATCAGCTAGACGGGAGGCAACAAATTCTTCAAAGGCGTTTTGTATTGCCTCTCGGGTATTGAATTTTTTTTTCAGCCAAAAAGTTATCCAAAATTTGGAAAAAGTACAAGTCTGTAGGCGCGGTCTGGTGAGAACGGCGGATGACGGAGAGCTTTCAACCCTAGCTCTTGTAACTTGGAGACCGCCTGTTATGTAGTATGAGGTCGCGCGTTGCGTGCAGGAGCAGCGGAGACGAGCAATTGACAAAAGCTGGTTGGAGACGTCTCCATCGTTGTGTTCAGTTTTTCACAGTACACATCTACAGTAATGGTCAAACCGTTTGGTAAGAAGCTGTGATGAATCTAGGGTTGCCATCTGTCCGGCTTTAGCCGGACATGTTTGGCTTTTTCGGCAAATTTTTATGTGTCCGTCCTGTCCGGCTTTTGTTAGTGTAACGCGTTGCACGCATCGCTTGCATAATAAATAAATAAGTAACGTTACACTTGAAACTGTGTTGTGATTGATTAAAAAACAACGTATATATATAAAAAAAAACTAAAATACTCCGTTACAGTATTTTAGTTTTTTTTCTCGGGGGGTTGGAGTTGGTGAGTTTGGCTGCATGGCCTCAGAAGGTTATGTTTGGCTAAAAATTACTGTCCGGCTTTTAGGGCCAAAAGTCCGGCTTTTTGGAGCGCAGAGTCCGGCTTTTTCATTTTAGATGGCAACCCTAAATGAATTACAACTGCGCTAGAACACCAAACAGTGACCATAACTTTTCTAGGGATAAGTTTTCGTTTACAGCATTGTTTAGATGCTGAACTAGGATCCAACCAACTTTCTGTGTGTGTGTGTGTGAGCAAAATATCCAATACCTAGATAAATTTATCATTTAAGATGAAGTTCAGTTTCTGCGTATTGTCGTTTTTTAAGCCAAGCAGTCAAATTTATATTACATTCCCTGCTCGTCACTGGATATAGATTTAAATTTTGATTGGAGCGGTTGTATAATAACGACGACAAATACTGAAATTGATTTCTTGCAAATTGAGTATGAGTAAGTTTAACTGTGGCCACATTATTGTCTTCTTTTATGCAATATGCTCGGATCAAATTTTAATGACGTGTTTTTTTATTACAGTATGGAGAATATATAGTTTCCTAATTGTTAGGATATCAGCAACCGAATATAGAGCTTGTGTTGCAAATTACTTTAGTAACGCTCTTTGAGCCCGTTCAACCACGAGAAATTTAGTTTTTAGAGCCCCTCCCCAAACTGTCAGACAGTAAGTTAATATGGGTTGAGCTCAGGCGTGTCACTTTGTAAAAATCTGAGGTATGGAAAATGGTGGCGCGATTTTCAAATTTGTTCGCATTACTCGTGGGGTATTAAGGTTTAAGAGTTTGCAGTGTATATACTCAACTTATTTATTGAACTATAAGATGTGGGGTATTGAGGTTTAAGGGCTTGCGATTTATTTATATGGGGTTTGTAGTAATATGCGATTTATTTCCTAATTTCAGCTATGGAATTCCATACCTTGAAAAACTTGAGGTATGGAGTGCTCCATACCTTCCATAGTGGAAGTGACACCCCTGGTTGAGCTAATGCCATATACACTTGGTTGATAAGTTTCTTGTCGGCAACATGTCTCAGGATTACGTGTTCAGTCGCGAAATTAAAATAATAAAAAAAATCCTTCGTTTGTGTGCCTGTTGAGCAGTTTAAGGCACGTTTCGACACGTACTTCGCGCTAGCGATAATTGAGTTCGTGGGGCACTACTTTGTCATACTTTTTTATCTTGCGAATTTGACGCAAATGGATCAATATTGTTTTGATGCTAACTGCCTTTAATTCGTCATTGTCGAGAAGTTTTCGTACGACCACGGGGTTCATTTTTCATGTCGAAATTTCCAGAAGAGAAGCGGGCAAAGCAATAACAAGTGTAGTATCGTTTGTAGTATTCGCTCGGTAAACGTCGTCGATGTTGCGTGCCGCGTTGCTGCCACGACAGTACTCATTACTCGAATTTTTAAAGTATTAGACGCAATGGCGGATTTACACATTTGCCGCCAGTAGGCTATTCTAATTTTGCCGCCTCTACCGATCTTCTACAATTCGATGCACTAGTTCACAATCATATTTAATTACAATTTTTATGTCAAGGAAATTGTAACTTCATGATTTGTGCATTATCGTTCTAATTACACCACCCTTTTCTCGTCATTAATATAATTATTGTGAACTAGTAAATCGATGTGTCAGTTCCCAGATTATCTTTACAACTCAACGATTTAGTTAAGATTGCACAAGAAATAGCTTTTGGCTATATTTCTGAGCTAACAAAAGCTCAATCTTGTGCTTCTAATAAGGCGGGGTAAGGTACACCTTAATACTACTTAAATGTTAAACGTTATTAAATAGTTTTTATTGCGATACAAGTATAAAGTTTTAAAATTCCTTTTTGCGTAATTTTCTATTCGCTAAATAATCATTAATCGTCGCATAAAATCTTGTTCATTCATTTTGAGTTCTGACTCTATGCACAAAATAGCTGAGGTGTTTAGCTTTTCTTGACTTTAGGTAGTTTAGTTTACGACGGGCTGTTTTCCGCAACTCCACGTCTAAACTCGTATTTTGCGTGTGGACAGGAATAATGTAATTATTCGAGTCATGAAATCTCCCCGAGGAAGTTCAACAGTCCTTTTATGTTGCAAGTAACTTCGGGGAGTGATCCCGGCATGCCGCGATGTTGACTTTAGGTAGATCTTAGATCATTTTTCATCCATTTTACTTTACTTTTTTAGTTTTTCTTACCCCCCAGCCATTCATGCCGATGGAATGAATGGCTGAGGGGGAGCCCAGTCCCAAGCCTATGGGAGGGATTCAGGGACCACCCTGTAAAAAAAAAGTGAATGGTGGCTCATCCTTCGTGTCTAATGCATCATCCAGGTGGGTCATTAGCTCTTGGTGACGGGGATCAGTGTCGGGCAGATCAGGGGGATAGTAGTGATTAAGCAACGCAGTTGCTGTTTCATAGTTATCGGCGGTGAATTTGTTGTTTATATTTAAGGTAGTGGGTAGTCGTCTACCTTGTGACTCTGCCGCTTGTTTAGGCAGTTCGCCCTCAGGTATTATTGAGAGCTCTGTCTCCGGCCAGGTTTTCAGTTTTCCGACTTCACCCACAATATAGTCCAGGCTTGTCTTATTCAGGCACATTACCAGAGTTCAACTGGTACTGGCTTATGGGAGAAACCCTAAAATTTAGGTCCAACTCCTGGCTGCGCCCCACAGGCTGTCTTAGCGATAGCCTGTTTTAGTGCCAGGTGGACCCACCCGCATCTGCTCTCCACGCTCATGGGATTTGAATTGTGAATTCCTACGACGATATATTTCGCGATTGAGCCGTGGTACTTCAGAGGCTAAGCGATCGATGTAAATTTCACAGTACGCGTGCAATCCGGGTTCGATCCTCGCTTGCACCAATGACATTGTTAATTGCAATTTTAAGTGCTGATTTGATTTACCACGTGCTCGGCGGTGAAGGAAAACATCGTGAGGAAACCTGCATGTCTGAGAATATAAAGAAAAAATATTATGAAGATATGTGAAGTTCGCCAAGATGCATTGGGGCAGCGTGGCGGACATTTCCTTGCCCTAAAAACCCTCTCAGGAATGAGAGGTCTTTGCCCTGGCGGTGGAACGTATATAGACTGTAACTTTAACTTATAAAATTTCGCGAAGTATCTAGTCATCAAAGTAGTCATGGCTATGGTGGCGACCATGGTAATGGATAACGGCGGGGCAGAGCGTGCTAACCTGTCGAACCTGGCAACCGAATCTCCACCGGAGATTCTTCATCTCGTTCAGTTTCGGTTGCCACCTAAGATGACTCGACCTGGCAACATATAACGCACGCACCCTGATGACTGACGAGAAGATCTTGGAGCTGGAAGAAGAGATAAATATTAGAGAATTATTTGAGGTCCGAAGAGAGGGGGAGGATACGGTACTTAATCCTCAAATCCGGCATCTTGTTCTATCAGCGGGAGGGCGACCATCTGCCCCAAGTCTTATTTATCGTCCACTAGTCCCGCGTTAACAACGTTGCAAAGATTGCATACCTTATACTCAGAATCACCACACGGTATTCGTGGAATGATGGAAAGTGGAGGAAATGTATGAGGATATCTCTAGAGCCATGCATTGCTCGGTGTTAATGGAAGACTTCAAAGCAAAACTAGGCACAAAAGAGAACGGTGAGCTGAAGGTAGGGAATCCGGGATAGGGCAACGGAACCCAAGGGCCCAGCAGCTGACCGACTTCATGGAGAAAGAGGGACTCTTTATGATGAAATCTTTCTTCCAGAATACCTACAGAAAGTGGACCTAGGCGAGCCCTGACGGTTCGACAAAAAATGAGATTGACTTCATTATGATCATTAGACGGCAATCGTTCAGTGATGTTTCAGTGATGCCGAGGGTGAAAACTGGCAGCGATCACCGAATGGAGAGAGGCACTCCAACTAAACGTTAACTTGAAGAGGTCACGTCTAATGAAATCAACGCTCCGGTCCCCCTCGTGCTCTAATCCAAAGCCCCGAAAACTTTCAGCTAGAGTTAGTACCAAAATCGTTTTCAATGCCTGGAAGACTGCAATACAGTAGACGATATGAATGACAAGCTCGTGGGAACTGTCCCTGCGGTCGGAGCTAAGTTCTGCAAGACCCGTCGCAGAAGACCCCAAATACTCTCCGATCACACTCTTAATCTCACGGCTGTTAGACGGGAAATAAAGCTCCAGTCTTCAATAGATATGACAGGCAACTGAACGAACAGATATCCAAATACATGCGGCGGGTCTTACGCAACTTCAACAGCTCACATTGAAGAATCGATCGAGCGGAACCAAGGCTTCAAAATCTTTGAGATCTGTCTGCCAGAAAGATCCGACTGTCAAAGCCGACGACTGAAAGTGGTAGCATCGTTTCCGGGACACCTGAGATTTTGAGTGAGTTTGTGAGTTTCTACGGGCAGCTGTGCACGTCATCGTTGGAGCCTCACGCAAGTGTGAGTAACGATGCATGAGCAAGTCTTATTCGACACTATTCCGATGATATACCGGACGTCAGTTTGAGCGAGATTAAAATGGCTCTCCTTCATCAACTTAAAAATGGAAAGACCCGGGCGAGGACGAAATTACAGCTGAGTTTCTGAAAGCGGATGGAAAAGTAGTGATAGTACTTGAAGTCCTTCAGAAGCTCTTTAATTCCGTCCTCCATGGTGGCATTACTCCGGAGGCGTGGAGCAGAAGTGCGGTGGTCTTGTTCTTCAAGAACCACAGACCGATTTCCCTTCTAAGCCGCGTCTACACGTATGTACTGTTTACGAGTCATAACGAATCGTCTCGTACGCAGAAAATTTCTTATACGAACTGGACTCTCCATGAAAATATACAATTCAGAGTTAGTTATTATTAGCGAGCGTCTCTGTTTTTATAGAGTTCATTTGTTATATCCCATATGACGAGTATCATATTCATATCGATATTCATGTTCGCAAAGTAGGTGTTGGCAATATTATTCCGTCCATCCATCCATTATCTATACAAATAAAATTGAAGTGTCTGTTTGTAATGTTAAAATAACAGCTTTTTACTAAATGCATATGAATGTATATACGATACTTATAAAAAAAACACAATTTTTAAAATTTTTGTCTGTCTGTTTGTTCCGACTAATCTTCGAGACGGTTGAACCGATTTCGACGGGACTTTCACTGGCAGATAGCTAATGTTCTAATGAGTAACTTAGGCTACTTATATTTGATAAAAAGTATTAGGGTTCTGAGCGATATAATTAAGCCTAAATTACACGCGGGCGAAGTCGCGGGGAACAGCTAGTAGTCTATAAAAGTCCACTCCTGAACATAGGCCTCCTACATAGATTGCCTCACAGGATAAGTTTTGCCCTAGTAGTCACGTTTGGCAGGCGGGTTGACAACCGCAGTTTTTTATTATTTCGAGTTGTTACCAGAGAGATGCTGCTGTCCATCCCGTTTCTGATTCCATCTGTTGTCTATTACGACACCCAAGGAACGATATGGATTAGTGGATATTCTTAAACCGCCACTACACGGCATTATTATTACTTACTATTTTGATAGACCATTCGTTGTCATCGTACAATGATGGCTAGATCATCATTACAGCCCTTCACAAGAACACTACTGAACATAGGCCTCCCTCAAGTAATGCCACTAAGCACGGCCTTGAGCCGCCTGCATGTCTTACCAGGTCGTCACTCCATCTAGCTGTAGATCGCCCTACACTTCGCCTATTAGTTTCTTTTTTCCCCATCGGTTATCGGTGCCTCGAGCTATATGGCCGGTCCATTGCAATTTAAGCTTACTAATCCGTTGAGCTATTTCGGTTACTTTGGTTCTACTACGGATATCCTCGTGTTTCAGTCTATCACGCAGATAAACCCCGAGCATAGCCCTCTCCATAGCTCGCTGAGCGACCTTGAGCTTCCTCATTTGGCCAGTAGTGAACAACCACGTCTCAGATCCATAAGTCATCACAACAATCTCGTTTTCAAGTTTTAAGGTAGGTATACCTGACGAGAAGATGTGTGCTGATTTCCCGAACGCTGCCCAGCCGAGTTTAATCAGTCGAGTGACCTCTCGCTCGAAGTTGGACTTACCTAATCGGACTATTTGTACCAGGTGAACGTACTCGTCAACAACTACCGGCATAGGTGTGACATGGACGTTATACATGATCTTTATTTTGTACATGTTCATCTCAAGAACTTTCCGTTGGGAGGCACTATTGAGGTCATTGAGCATAGTGCTTAGGTCCTCTAGCGATTCTGCCATAAGGATTATATCGTCGGCAAATCGAAGGTGAGTGATGTACTCGCCCTTGATGTTAATACTGTATCCTTTCCAGTCCAGTAGCTTGAAAGTCTGGCAATGCAGAGGTGAAGATTTTTGGGAATATAACGTCCACCTG
This sequence comes from Parnassius mnemosyne, assembly GCA_963668995.1. Taxonomy (NCBI): domain Eukaryota; kingdom Metazoa; phylum Arthropoda; class Insecta; order Lepidoptera; family Papilionidae; genus Parnassius; species Parnassius mnemosyne. Next base: position 28,337,195 of record CAVLGL010000035.1, on the reverse strand, counting down.
TCTTACACCTCTCTGCAGTTGGATTGCTTTCGTACTCTGGTTCTGTACTCGGATAGCCATCTTAGCCCTACTGTACAAAATACTTCGCTATACCGACAGTCAACTTGGAACCGTGGACTGTAGCACCGCCCAAATTTCGACGGAATCAAAGGCTTTCTCATAGTCCACATACGCAAGGCAAAGTGGCAGATTGTACTATTCGGTCTTATGTACAATTTTCCGAAGGGTATGTATCTATGTATTTGGTCTAAGGTACTAAAGTCTTTTCGGTAGTGTTGCCCAAATGCAAGAACAAGACGAGACTTAGCAAGTCTTGGTCTTGGTCTTGCGCCAATACACCTGGTCTTGGTCTTGGTATTGCGCTCCCAGTCTTGATCTTGGTCTTGGTCTTGCAGCAAGAGTCTCGGAAGTCTCGCAATGACCTATTAGCCTATTACTATTTATTAAACTACTTTAGATCTTAGAACAACTTAACAGAGTAGGTACATATTGAGCTTGAATTAACATAGCCATAGTAAGGACCAACCATATTAATAAATGTCTAAACATCTAATGAGAAATTCGAAAAGTCAATTGACACCGGGTGGGGTTTGAACCCACGACCTAAGTGATCCGTGCCGATGCTCTAACCAACTGAGCTATCTACCGTGTCCCACGGCCACGGGCGTCAGTTTTTTAATAAACGTTTACATTTAATAAGTTTACATGTGCTAAAACATGGTTAAACATACATATAAAAACAAATTAATGGCAATAACTACACTGTATTTTAAATAACATTATCTCTCTAGAAAGATTGATGGACCCTCACCATATATGAAATGGAATAAAAGAGTTATACAATATACCATTTATTTAAATAAAATACGATGCAAATTAAATTAATTCACAGTATATACACAACAGCTTTGACATTACTGTTACTTTATATTTATTCTTTTGACAAAGCATTAATACAAAGTAACCACCTGGCTGACTCATCACTTAACCTATTTCTATGTTTTCTAATTACTAATGATGCTTTAGAAAATAATCTCTCAGCAGGTACTGAAGTTGCAGGTATTAAAAAAAAATCACGGGCCATCTTCGATAAAATCGGATATTCTGTCTCATGCGTCCTCCAACAGTCTAAAATGTCTTCCGAGATGACGGCTCTGGGTTTACCTAGGTACCCCTCCAACTCCTTAATAACTAAGCCTTGAAGACATGATCCAGTTTTTACACATTTCAAGTGTTTTAAAAGTGCTATGGTGTCAACCATATTTATGAAATGTGTGACAACATATTCGAGCACTTTGTGTTTTAAAAACACACATTTGCAAAAGTCGAGATTTGCAGTGAACTTACTGAACATGTTTATCTTTTAGGTAATAATAATAACAATAATAGTAAGTAATTATTATAAATCCATATAGTTAATTTTATAATAATTACTTACTAGAATAAATTATTATGATACCTACCTATTATCTAATTACAATATTTCTTGCGAGATCAGGATTCAGGATAATGTATTCGTGTCCATTCTGAGCACCCGGAAACTTATTTTATTCTTTGAAACATGTACTCTGTGGCGGCAATCAAACAGTGTCAAATGTAGTAGTGCATGTGGCGCGGCGGCGACGATTCTATGCGATATCAATAGTAGCCGCCGGCACGTGTATCTTGACCTTGTACTTTTGAATAGCTGCACAATTTCTTTGACAGGTCAGTATCCGACCTTTGATGACGCCGCGCACTATCAAAGTGCCGATGGTCAAAACTAGGCATGCACTCTTTTTTCTTTTAATGGATATTTTCATTCGCTATGTATAATTATGGTATTGTTCGTTATTCGCATAAGTCCAATTTTCCAATTCTTTTTTCATTATATTTTTTTGCGTCTCATAGAGTCCCTAAGCGTATATCCGAACTCCTATACTCCCTGAAACGACACTTAGTCCTAACTGCAAGACGCAAGAGTCTCGCAAGCTTAGTCTTGTTCTTGCGCAAATCTTGCACGGTCAGTCTTGGTATTGGTCTTGCAAAAATGCAAGAAAAAGACCAAGACCGATTTTGGGCAACACTACTTTACGGATACCGGCTTGTTCGGGAGGCTAGAAGTCACGGCTCGGAAGGGAAATCGGTCTGTAGTTCTTGAAGAGAGCGTTGTCACCTTTCTTGAAGAATAAGACCACCACACTTCTGCTCCACGCCTCCGGTGTAGTCTCACCATGGAGGACGGAATTAAAGAGCTTCTGAAGGACTTCAAGTACCGGTTTTCCAAACGCTTTCAGAAGCTCCGCTGTAATTCCATCCTCGGCTCGGACCTTGCCGTTTTTAAAGTGCTGGAGAGCCATTCTAATCTCGCTCAGAACGACGTCTGGTATATCATAGGAATAGTGTTACCGGATAAGACTTGGTCTTTGGTCATTACTCACACTTGCGTGTGGCTCTAACGATGACGTGTACAGCTGCCCATAGAACCTCTCAATTTCAGGTGTCCCGGAAACGATGTTGCCACACTCGATCTGCAGCTTTAACAGTTGGCTCTTTCTGGTAGACAGACCTCTGGCAGATTCCGCTGGATCGCAATAAGAGTTTTATTGAAGTTGCGTAAGTCCCGCCGCATGCATTTGGAGGTCTGTTCAGTTGCCTGTATGCTGTCAAATCTATTGAAGACTCCAGCTTCAGTTTCCGTCTAAACAACTATGAGATTTAGAGTGTGATCGGAGTTTTTGTTCTTCTATGGCGGGTCTTGCAGAACTTAGTTCCAACCGCATGAACAGTTTCCACGAGCTTGTCATTCATATCGTCCACTGCATTACATTCTTCTAGGCACTGAAAACGGTTTTGTAACTCGAGCTGAAAGGTTTTGATACGTTGGATTAGAGCACGAGGGGGACGGAGCATTGACCTCTAACCATTCGGTGATCGCTGCCAGTTTTCACCCTCGGGATCACAGAGACATCACCGAACAGTTGCCGTCTAGTTATCAGAATGAAGTGAATTTCAATTTTTGACTCGACCAGGTCCACTTCCTGTTTATATTGTATTCCTTCCATATTTCATGACACGCCGGGCGTGTCAAGTGCCACGTGGCGTACACGATTACTTTTGTGTGGCGTATGATACGCGAGTCGTGTCTTTTTTAAATCGTTATAACTCGCTCAAATTGCTTTTTTGGAAAATTTATCCAGAACAAAATATTCATTATTTTGCGAGTAGTTCATGCATGCAGCTTCGTTTCTGGATATTTTGAAAATTTGAATTTTTAGGGGTGGCAACCTTTTTTTAACTTGTACATGGTACTCTTTTCACTTTGTGGGTTTTCAATCATGTTGTTGGAAAATATTCTAATAAGTAACAAATAATAGCACTCATTGCGATCGCTCACGAACTCCAGTTGTAAATAAATTTCTGGAAAACAAGTCTCCTGTTAAAAAAAAACAATGCGTTTGTCTTATTGTTTAATTTTGCTTAAAATGGTTGAACTGCCGTCTTATTACTATCATATGACCGAATAGACCTACGAAGTACCATGTGCTCTTGTGATATGGTATAAGGTTTATTTTTGCTTGAAACTGTTTGAAACCGCGTTCATGCATAAAAAAGTTCGCGAATAAATAGTCTTTTGTCAATCCGCCGCCGTATAGCGCCGGCGTTTATTTCCTTTTGAAAACACTTGTTATGCTATTCTTACTAATTAGACGTTTTCAGATCGACTTATTTTTACATTTGTATAACATTAAATAATATTTAACATTTGTAAATATCAATGAATCATGAACCTTATTTTTTTCCAAATTGAGGATCTTGATTGTTTCATATTTACAAATGTTATTATTAGGTGAAAATTTAATTTAATAAGGACCAAGGTTTTACCAGGGCGATTTAGCTGTACCTACTTATATAAATGATTTTTTATAATACAAAAAAATAGTACAAAAGGTTTGTAATCTGCATAAAAAAAGTCACTTACTCTCAATTTCAAAGAAAACATATAGAAAAACACGTAGTTACCCACTAAAAACAAGTATCCTTCCGTAAACCGTAACCTTAATTAGATCTAAACAAGTAAAAAAACCATAGAGTGGCGCATGACGCTCCAAGCGTGTCATGAACTATTTGTTCGCCGCCACAGCTAAAAGTTGTCGAAAATTGGTGCCGCAACGAATCGGAAAAAAATTGAGGAGTGCGTAACAGTTTTGTTATTGGACGACGAGGGATACTGTATGGTACATTTAGGGAGAAATATTGACTTGATGGAAAGACCTGCTGGTGTACTTCGGTGACTGCTACTGGAACTCCTCGACAAGTAGAACTAGGTGTGCTGAGTTTAGGCTTGATTTGTTAGTTATGTTGAGACCTTACCTGCGGGCTTGATAGGGGACCTGATGGTATACTTCGGTGACTACTACTGGTACTCCTGAACGAGTAGAACTGGGTGTGCCGAGTTTGGGCTCGTTCAATTAGTTATGATAAGACTTTACCTCCGGACTTGATGGTGTACTTCAGTAACTGCTACTGGAACTTCTCGACGAGTAAATCTAGATATGAAGAGTTTTTGCTCAATTTGTTAGTTATGAAAACTCCTTGGTTTTAAAAATCGAATAACATTTATTTATTTAAAAAAAGATTCTCGGTCTTGTCACAAGTTTTTGTCAAACTTGTTTAGTCGTTGAGAAAATGGAATTGACTCGAGAAAATTCAAGAACGATGATTTATTATGACTTTCGAAGTGGTTTAACACAAAAACAGTGTCTTGACTGGATGATTTCTGCATTTGGTGATGAAGCCCCATCCAAAACTGTGGTTTTGGATGGGGCTTCGCTGGTTTGCTGAATTTCAACGTGGACGTGTCAAGCTCAGTAATGATTCACGTCAAGGTCGTCCAAAAACTGCAGTCACCCAAGAAAACGTTGATGCTGTGCGTAAGCTGATTAAGGAAGATCGACATGTGACATACCGCGAAATTCAGGCAACTTTAAACATTGGCATGAGTCAAATACAAATAATCTTGCATAAACAATTAGGTGTAAAAATGTTGTTTTCCCGATGGATACCGCATTCGCTCTGTGAAGTGCAAAAAGCGGCTCGCGTTACTTGGTGCGTCAGAACTCTCGAAAGATTCCACGCAGGATCTTCAAATGCTGTATACAACATCGTATCAGGTGACGAATGCTGGATATACGCGTACGAACCCGAAACAAAAAACCAGTCACGAGTTTGGGTGTTCGAAAATGAGTTAAAGCCAACAAAAATTGTTCGTTCACGGAGTGTTGCAAAAAAAATGGTGGCCACGTTTCGTCTCCAAAACCGGCTATGTTACGACTATTCCTCTTGAGGGACAAAGAACGGTTAATGCAGAATGGTATGCTAGCATTTGTTTGCCACAGGTCGCTTCTGAACTCCGTAAAAAGAACTGCAACCGCCGCATCATCCTCCATCACGACAATGCGAGTTCTCACACCGCACACAGAACAAAAAGTTTTTATAGCAAGAAAACATAGAATTATTAGACCATCCGCCGTACAGCCCCGACCTAAGCCCTAATGATTTCTATACTTTCCCTAAAATAAAAAATAAATTGCGTGGACAGAGATTTTCATCATCTGAAGAAGCTGTGGACGCCTACAAAACGGCCATTTTGGAGACCCCAACTTCCGAATGGAATAGTTGCTTCAATGATTGGTTCCATTGTATGGAAAAATGTGTCAAATTTCATGGAGAATACTTCGAAAAGCAATAAATACATTTATAAATAGTAATGTTGTGTCACTTCCTTGATTCCCGAAATTTTCAGTGCCGCCCTCGTACTAAGAAATAAATTCTATTAATACAAAACTAAAAATACAAATGGTGCAAAATACCCTATTATTACAAAAAATAAAAAGTATTCACTTTGATTAATCAGTCCTTAGGCTACTGTCACTACATTCATATCATTCTAAAACAGGGTATGGTCTTGCTGGATAGTCGCATGGTTTTGAAGACGGCGAATTTCTTATATTATTCTCATACGGTTGGCCCATACGGTTTGCTCCATTAAGAATCAAAATGCAGATTCGTTGCCACCCCTGAGTTCTCAGAGAGAATTGCTCATTTCCAGTAAAAATGGTCTCCAGTTATGTATACTCATCATAGACACATAGCAACATGAAGCTCCTATTTAACGCTGGTATTTTGTGAGTGTGCTCCTTCCCGGTCCAGCCGACCAATTCGTGCTACAACCATAATATAACTGCAGCATGGCTCTGCCACGCAAGAAAAAATTACCAAATTAGTTTTTCATATTTAATAAGTGTAATATACTTAATAAAATAATTAAAATTAAATAATTTTTTTGATAATCTTATCTTGTGTGATAATGTTTTAATTCTTTAAACTAATCGTGGCATAAAATTAAAAAAAAAACAACACAATATTACATCAAACAGTTAATATTATTAATATTTATAAATAGCATAAGTTAACATAAAAAGCTATGTTGGTATAAACTTTATTTATTCTAAATTTAAAGGCACTTTCCACAATGTTTAAATCTAAATGTCACTTGCCAAGATAGATTGGACCACATAATATACAACTACTATGTCATTCCCCAATACCCTCTATAGAAATAATAATTTTATATTCAAAATAAATCTCTTACTTATAGACATCTACCATGGCAGGTGATAGTTTTTTTTTTTATAAAACCTTAAAATAATATTATATCTCTGATATTAAAATTACCCTTTCACAAAAATACAATAATGTAAATGTGAACGTCAGAGAAAGAATGGCGTCTGCTAAGTTTGAACAATAAGTTTGTAAGTTAAGGAGGTCGGAGTTAGAATTATTATTGAAGATATGCGACAGACATTAGCCATTTTTAAATTACATTGTGTATATACATAATAATTCAAATACACTATGTTACTAATCTATTTTTACACAATTTACATTATTCCCATTTTGACAATTAATTACATGAAGAGGAAAATTACATAAAACTGTACAATGCAATGTAATATTGCACAAAATAACTAAATATTAACTTTGGCTTATCCATTATAAAACACTATATTTTGTAAATACTTAAATATGTAACTAAATGAAAACAGAATAATTGGATTTTCACCGTAACAATTAATTTTAGTGAAATTAAACAGTTTATGCAAATAACTTATCTACTAATAGAATATGAATTTCAAGTTTCATAGTAAATATTTTTATGATTTGTAGATTTGTATTTTGTATATATACAAAACACACATAATATTTAAAAGAACCCGTCCCAGTTCAATGAGGAAGTTTTTGGTATCGTAATGTGATTCTGTTCATGCAATCCTTTTCAGAGAGTAAATAAACAAATTACCTCACAAAAATAAAACAAAATTAGGGCGGCCTTCGCCAGACCAGTTTTGTCAGGGTTTAAATATTTTATGAATTATAAGCAAATTGTAGTTAAAGCTTTTTTGTTTAACATTTTTATAATCATCGATAATATGATGGTAATTTGGTAGTCATTTACCCAGGATAGGGTTTTCTTCACATCTTGTATACACAAAGTATAGGTATTATACACATAATGTCAAATCTATAATATTAACAATGATTGCCCGAACGTAAGCAAGTTTGTAATATTCATAGAGATATTGACATGTAATACAGTGAAAGCTGGTTGATTAGAATCGCAACAAACCAATTTTTTTACTTGTAACATTATCCTATTTGCAAAGTTTACAAATATTGGAACTTAATTTATTTCAATTGTAGAGGTAGAGATGTTATATAAAAATACGAAATGTATAGAATATTTATCATTAATTTAGGATTTTTCGATGATATTTATGTTAAAGATTTCATAACTGTTACCTACTATGTTAAAAAATATGACCTCATTGTTTATGGTCAGTAGGTACATTGTGCTGAAAAAACTGGATCACTTACTAATTGTGAAAATGAAACCAATGTTTATAGGAAATATAAAACCATATATTTTTAACTGTCTTAAACTCTCATATTCACTATACAATTTGTTTTCAACATCCCCATGCTATAAATCTTATGTCTTTGCTACTTTTAATTGACACATCTTTTGCCATAGTTATAAACTCGTATTTTTGTAATTTGCTTTGGTAATTTTGTAAAACTATCCATTCGTCAAGTTCGTCAGAAAATAACTTGCAACTTTGTAGCAGAGTAAGCCCATTTACATCTGCGGAAAATTCCAAGCAAAAGTTAGACATAACATTTTGACTTTCATGGAATACTTAACGTACGCGGAAACTATTGGGAGTTGTCAAAGTAGGAAAAAATATGTTCACAATGACAATCATAAATAATTATTACAAAAAAAATGGTAAACACTTTACGGCTTTTAATTTAAGGACAACAATGTTATGTTGTGAGCATCTCAGTTACAAGAATGCCTTTATTGGTTTTGCTAATAAATCAGATATGTCAGTACATTTTTTTTTTCAATTATTCAGATTCTACTTACCAGTTTTCACTGTAATTAATATTTGAAAGTAAACTGCAAACAAACTGACAATAGCATCAATTATATGAAAACTAAATTTAATATCAATTTTTTAATGTTAAATAACATTAAAAGAATACTAAAACAAGTTATAAATGGCACAAATGTCAACATATTAGATTTTTAAACTTGGTTTTTCCTTTGAAAATTGATTGCTTTGAAGAACATAAACGGGTAAATTCCTTACCTTAGGAAAAGGAAAGGCTGGCCTTTTTTCTATTTAAAACTTCTGTTTTACGTCATGAAAAGAAAATCTAACATGCTAGTACTTCATTACCGCATGGAAAAACAACAAAAATATTTAAAACGAAAATTTAAAACAACAACATTTTCATAAAAAGTGGTATAAACAACAGTTCAACATATTTTATAAAAGTGCAACAATGTTAAAAAATTAATCAATAGCCAATTCATTATAATATATTATAAAGACTTATTTTATTCTTGCTCTCATTTTTCATTTATTTACATAGTATATATATATACATATACATTTCATTGACACCCAAGGACAACCCTGTATAGAGTGTTACAATATAGCTCAAGCCACCGATTTATATCCCAAATATCCTGGCAATATTATTTAAACAAAGGCAGCTTGATACAGCCCACGGCACTAAATGTAATCGTACCAAAGGTACTACCATCACTGCGATTTAGAATTAGCCTACTAATAAAATTGACACATATAACTAAGAGATTTCTTATGGAGTTTGCAATTCATCCGCGCTTCTGTTATCGTTAAAATGAACGACATTAAAATCATTTTAAATTTAATTTATCCAGTATGATATCAAAATTGGCATACGCGGTTAAAATAATTTATCAGACGGAACCAACTCCAAACGCAGTATGACTGACACAATGTGTGCCTCAAAAAACTCTTACCGGCAGGGCAGCGGCACACCTGATTAGCCGGCTGGGCCTCATTCTGTTTTCTGTTGACAGTAAAGTTCTTTCAGGGATTTTAGCTCTTCTATAAGTGCTTTATTTTGGTTTTCCAAAACCGCAACTCTATTCTCCAGACACTTAATATACTCTTTCTTTTTTCGGCGACATTCTCTTGCAGCTTCACGATTTTTCAATAACCGCAGCTCCCGTTTGCGCGTTTGGTCTTCTAAGATAGGACCTGTAAAAATAGTACGATTTGTTCGTTTCCCCTAATAATGACGATAAAAAACTAAACTAGTAAATGCTACTGTTGGAATTAGTGATATAATACTAACCGGGCACATAAAATTGGCCATCTTGATTGGTTGCATACTGTACAATAGCACCGCCACCAGCTGCACCTGATACAGCCAATGTATGTAGTCCGCTCTCTGCTTGTAATGCTCCAGCTGGAATAACTAATGATCCAAACATTTTACAAAAACGTTGCAGTAATAGAATATAAAATAAAACAAAATTTTACAACTTGATACATAAACAAAGTTTTCTGATGACACTAGTCAATATAAAGATTGTGCTTCTAAATTATTGCCAGAGAAAGTGGGTAGAAAATAAAATGATAAATAAAAGCAAGGGGAAAACCTTTAAATCCCAACTCGTTTGAGCAGTATAAAGGACGATTACTATCCAGCGTAGTTCAATAATTCTAATAATCTTAAACGGTATCATGATTCTGTTCGTAGTGGTAATTCCTGTATACAAGTAAAGGTTGCTTTGTGGGCAGACTGTGTTGCTGTGTTGTTTGTAACAAGTTGAACATCTTATGCCGGGTTTCCACGCGTGCCAAGTCTCGGCAAGCATCCACAAGCACAAGTGTGTAAAGAGGGCATTTGGCTTGGCTTGCGTGAGCTTGTGGACGCTTGTCCCCGATCCGGGTTAGTGTCGGTTTTTGGACACAGATCAAAGGGCGCTTGCGGCAAGCACTTGCAACGCATTCAGACGTTGGTGCGCGTTTAGTAGAAATTGTGTTTTCGCGACGAGCGCATGTTTAGTTCTTTGTTTAAAATGAGTGACTGGTCGAACGAAGAGAGTTTATCGTTTCTGTAATATTACCAGACCGAATCGTCCATCTGGAACCCCAAAGACGTTAATCATAAAAATAAAAAGAAAGTTGCAAATGCTTGGAGTCGTCTTGCCGAGTTAACGGGAAAGCCAGTAAAAGAATTAAAAGCCAAAAATTTTTTTCTATGATTAACGTCTTTGGGGTTTCAGATAGATGATTCGGTCTGGTAATATTCCAAAAACGATAAACTCTCTTCGTTCGAGCAGCCACTCATTTTAAATAAAGAACGAAATATGCGCTCGTCGCGAAATTACAATTTCTACTAAACGCGCACCAACGTGTGAATGCGTTGCAAGCTTGCAAGCGCTTACCGCAAGAGCCTTTTGATCTGTGTCCAAAAACCGACACTAGACCGGATCGGGGACAAGCGTCCACAAGCTCACGCAAGCCAAGCCAAACGCCCTCTTTACACGCTTGTGTGCTTGTAGATGCTTGCCGAGACTTGGCAAGCGTGTAAACCCGGCATTACACTATATTATTTTTAACATTAGTGATTATAATTTACTTTTTGTCTAAGTATTAGTAGGTACTATTAACATATTGTTGATAAAATACAAAGTTTATGAAAACATTTGTATTTTTATAATAGCAACAAAGGTTTGAGTAATTTTGCTAATAATTACTTAATTTAACTAATAATACTTATTATTAACAATGTACAAAATTACTAGAACATCGTTGAATTCATTAATTCGGATTTGTTAAATACTTTTTGTGGCATACATATCTCTAAGAAAGGTAAGTCTAAATTGCTGTAATATGTATCATGCAGTCTACTTTCAGTGAAATAAGTGTTTCTAGTAGATAAATGGGAATGTAGATTGTAGCGTTAGAATAATAACACCTAGAACGATAGTTCACATTACGGACGCGGACTCGGCTTCTAGGTGTTATTATTCTAAGATTGTAGCAAAGTGCATCAGTCACCGACCGCCACACCACGTAAGCGCGGTCGAGGTTTACCAATCGCCTTGCACCGCGGTCCAAATCATCCGCGCCAAACTTCCACTAACGTTGGTAAACTATTCTACTCTGGGACGGTAATTTCCTAATATAACTACATTGCCATGTAACGTTTTCTAGTACAAGAGTGAGAGCGTAGACTGCAGCGAAGCGCAGTCAGCGACTGTCACACGGCTTAGGTTGACAGGCAGGCCAATTAGCTTACTTTGTTGACATCAAAATGATACGTCACTTTGTGATACATAGTGTCGTATGCTATATAGCTTTTTTATAAGAGCTTCCACGGTTCAATAATACATACAACGCAATGTACTTACAAAGTGAAAATAATTATAATGACAACAAAATTTGTGAATAGACCTCCAGCTCCAGGTGCCTTGACAACGCCGGCCGTCCACTTAGCGGCGCACTGTATAAATTCTATTCTATAACTCTTATTTCTTCTTATATAACTTACTTTAATTTAGTTAGCTAGTACGTACCTATAAAAACCTACGTCACAACAAATAATTGAAATAGAATTATCTACTTTTATCTTCATACTAGGATTTTTAATTTTCAAACATAGATATAGTGGTAGAGCCACGCGGCAGCTTTTGCTGTCGCACGGATGGGCCGGCTCGAACCGGGGTGGTACCACGACCTCACGGAAAACCAGCGTGAAGTAGCGGTTTACCTCTGCGTTTCGCTTGGTGAGTGCAGGTGGCCGGAGGCCCTTTTTACTGGAAATGAGGCATTCCATCTTAGTCCTCACGGGTGACAACGCGTCTACATTTTGATTTGTAATAGAGGATAGATGTAGATGTCTATGGGCCGCGGCAACCACTTACCATCAAGTGGACTGTGTGCTCGTTTGTCACACTTATCCTATAAAAAAAAAATAGATGTACTAAAGATAACAAAACATATAAATGCAAACATGAAAAAATATCGAAATTTTAGAAATCGATCTTTTTCGGAAAGAATCGACATCCCTACTGACAATGACAATGACAATACAAAATAGCGTCAGTTTTACCGCAGGAATTGACATAAATTTGCAAAAATAATTGATTTTCAATAAGTTTTTTCTCAATAGATACGCGTTTCTGCATATTGAAACTTTGCAAAACGCTTTCTTTTAGTGAGTACTATCTACAAAAAAAAATATGGGCATTTAAATCGATGGTCCATATTGGAAATTTTAACCAACAAACTAAACCCCGCAATCAAACGCTGCTTACAGTGAGGGTGGCAAACGTTCACATTGCAGAACTGTATTTTATTACGGAGCCGACTGGTCGCGACTTCGATACACTTTATAAAGATCATGTAACCGCGTACAGGAATTGCAATCCCGATAATCTTATTTCACTTAACATCTCTTGGATAATGAACACAACCTAGCCAATTATCACTTCTTCAGTCTTACATACTTGTAATAAAAGGGTTGCAACTATGCGTGCTGGAACAGTTACGAGATATTAAAAAATAACAATAGTAATGTTGTACTGCTGAATGAAGAAATGTTTATAACTCGCCTCTATTAAACATCTGTAAGCCTGCTTTCTAATAACACAGCCCCGCAATGTGGTCGTTTACCACTCTCACTGTTGCCAGCGTCAGATTGAGTGGTTGAGAGGGTAGATAGAAGCGGTTTATTGTTTATTTTATGGCAAACGTCAAATGGAGCGGTTACGTTTGAGAATTGTATAAGCGGGGAGTTGTTTTAGCTCGCCGCTAATCGCAGTCTAATTCTCCTGATGATGGCTCGTTTAGAGGCGAAACACGTTTTGTATTACCGACTGTGATGTTTTCCTGGTATAAGTAGTGGTGATGGGAATAGTGTACGCAATTGTTAGAAAGTAGGTGCTCTTCAAACTAGGGTAATATTCGGACTTTAGCTATTCAATTTTTAAGACCTTTAATGGTTAATACTATACTTTTTTTTTTCAGTAATCACACGTATCGAGTGTATGATTCACATACAAGCCGTTCCATGTCCGTTTCCAGTTTCAACGTAGTAGGTAATAGTAATTAATTGTTTTCTTTTTCTCTTTAACCCGAATAAACGAGTGCTATTTGCTCTAAGAACTTGAGATGACATCTAGAAAATAAAATAAAAACTGTGGTCGCCAACCTGACTACCAAACGGTGCAACAATGGCAAACGTCCCCAAAGAGTACATATATATACCCTCCGGGAAGTTGTACGGAAGATCGAAGAGTAAGGTTTGGTACTTTGTCTTACGTATGTAGACTGAGAAAGCTCGGCGAGTTAAGGAGAGTGTTATGAAGTTTCTCAGCGAGATAGGCTTCGTAATACGGATATCCCCTGTAGAGCCAAAGCAACTTTTTTTATCAAAGTTTTTTTTATAGAATAAGAGCGACAAACATGCACGATATGTCTATAGGCCATATATGATGACACTAAGTTGAAGTGGTCATGGGCTGGCTATATAGTTTGATAAACCGACAATCGATGGGGAAGAAAGGTTCTTGAGTGGCAGCCTCATACCGGTAACCGAAGTTAAGGGCGCCCACCACAAGATGGAATGACGAACTGGTCAGAGATGCAGAAAGTCGATCGATATATTATGATATCTGTATCTTGACAATAGCGACATCTACCGGGTCAAACTGTGAATCTAAACCATCCAGGGACCCAGTAAAACATACATAAAATTTTATCAAAATCAGTCCAGCTGCTGAGGAAGTTCAGTGTTAAACGTACAGAAGAATTATATATTTAGAGATTATATGTATAGGCTGTAATGTAATAATAAACAGCATAAGAAAATGCCATGATAAATTGCAGGCAATAAATGAGTGACAATGTCAATACACACTCGACTCAACTAGGTTAAGGCGATATTTCCGTTATGGCAGAAGTGGCAAGACATGCAATCTGCGTACGAGTTTGAACAAGACTATAGTTAAGATCTACAGTTACCACCAGTGCCAATTACTGATGTAGATAGTGATAATCTTAGGAATAAAATAGATTATACGTAGTAGAGTCATGCTGCAGGGCTGCAGCTATATTAGTAGTATATAGTTGTAGCAAGAGTGGGTCGGCTCGACCGGAGAAGGACCACGCTCTCACAGAATATCAGCGTAAAATAGCAACATAACACTGCTGTTTCGTATGATGAGTGTAGAGAACCGGAAAAAGAAAATAATAGTATATACAACAGGCTGTTAGACATTAGGCAGTAAATGGGCTGTTACTGTAAATCCACTGCTAAACAAAAGCCTCATCCATAGATTGCCTCATAGGGGAGATATTTGACAAAATTGCCATGCGTGGCAGGCGGGTCAGCAACCGCAGTTTTTTATTTTGTTGTTATTAGGAACGCGCTGCTGTTTTATTTCACTTAACATCTCTTGGATAATGAACACAACCTACCCAATGATCACTTCTTCAGTCTTACATACTTGTAAGTTGTAATAAAAATCTCTTACAATACTCACGGGATGATATGTGGTAGTGGATATTCGTACACCGCCACTACACTATCGATACAACATAATATACATACATAATTTGTAACGTTATTGTCTGGAATAAGGTGTTTATATAATGTCTTAGTAAATTACTTGATTATCCTCAAACGTAGTTGGTTTGTAAAGTGAATACACGCACGCCCGCCTCCCGCTCTATTCCGCGGACTTAATGACCTTTTCTCAAAGCTCTTTTGGTTCTAGTTTATTAGGCTAAAGAGACACAAAACAAAAACGATACATTTACATTGCAAACTGTTATGTCCATTTTTTTACATAAAATCCTACTCTCTAGCTCTGGTATGTTTACCACAAACTTAGTTCCTAAACATTTTCTATAATTACATCACGTTTAATTACGTCAGTAAAAAAGTAGCCGCAACGCTAACCGATCGAACGCTATCGAAGTACCGGATATGGAAAACCTGTAAGTTTATTTGTGCCTACGGTCTGATGTTAATATTTGTAATAATATGTAATAATAATTTATAACAATTATTATAATTTTTTTTAAATCAATAAATAATTACATATTACATATCATTTAATATGTTGTCCCATGTTGGCCTGGGACTTATAAGTCCCATGTTGACCTGGGACTTATAACAAAAAGGAATGTACCAATTGTGATGCTTAGCAGATCGTAAAAGGGAACTAATGGGATATTGGGTTTGTATTGTGTAGGCGATGGGCTAGCCACCTATCACATTTTTCAAATATGGAAAATCCGGCATGGATACGCCTCCGCTGCGGGGTTTTGGATTCTTACTGGTTGAAAGTTAAAACCCTATGGTGTTACTCCTACTTCTCTCTCGCTCCCTCATACAATAGTTACAAAATTGGTTGGTTTAAAATATAAATAAAATAAGGATTCTTTTTATAATGTTTGGGGGCGATTCATAAAATACAATACAACACAAAATTATGCTATTTTGCTCCCTCATCCTCATCGTAATTAAAAATAACACAAAAATCCAACAACTTGAGAAATAATTTGAAAAGCAGGGGGGTGTTTTTTTTATTACACCGCCCCCTGTTAAATATCGTCAAGCTTAGGGATACCCCTCTTTTTCCCTTATTTACGAACCTATTTAATTAATAACCACTTGATACCGAACTTAGATTTTGATTTTATACTTAAACATTTAGCTTAATGTTTTGATGCTTAAATGCAAATGTTCACGTATTACTATTCACTGAGACATCAAATGACGTCATTATCATTACCTCATGCTCGATTACGTCATCTTTTAAGAATATGAATCTGGCTGCCTGGGCGTACGCGATGGACAAATGTTTATAACATTACTACCTACTTTTTAGAACAATGAATATCTATAAAAATATTATCTTATTCTTATAAATTATTAAAAAATATTTAATTGCACTTAACGTTATATATGTTATATAAATTACTTTAGAATAGAATACAGACTCTATCACAAAACATTATATAATAATCAAGCACTTTATAATCATAATCGAGAGCTAATATATTATTAACCTAATAATTAAAGTGTAATGTCAATGTAAATTTACACTTTTTGCCAATTTGCTCAGCTTATTTTAAAATTTTGGAGAAAACTATTGATAACGTTAAGGAATCAATAATGTTGGGACAACGGTTCGGGAAATATAAAAATAAGTTATGAATAACAGATTATCAATTTAAGAGAATTTTTGTACTTAATTATAAAAAATTTAAATTGCACTGCTGCCTCTATATTACCCAAGTGTTAAAAAATAAAAAAAACATAGATAGTTAGATCAAATATAGTTTCTTAGAAGCCAAAAAGTAATGACAAAAATGATATTAATATTTGGGTTGGTTTTTAGGAAACAATGATTGGTGAGGTTAAAAGAAAACTTTTTACTAATTATAAAAGTAAGAAATCAAAGCTTTTGAGCGCTAGCAGTTTCCTTTGACCATTAACTAAAAACAATGATTTTTGCTTTAGCTTGCAATATTTGATGAGTACAGTAAATACAGAGTAAACAAATGAAAGTTCATTCGAATGATGGAAAGAAACAGTATGAAACATGTATGACGGTGGCTACTAAAGACATAAAACCTTGTGAGGTACTGTTATTAGGTATGTATTGGAACAGGTTAGTGACACATGTTCACACAGAAACAAAAAGTGTCAGTGGCAGCACATTAAACTGACCTGGTGCAAATGACAAAGGAGATGACAGCGACACTTCATTCTCGCATCCTGGTTTAGAGCCCATGCGATTTTCTGTAATTATTACCATGTTCTTATACTTTTGACCGGTTTTCATAATGACTGATAAATAATGTTTTTGTGTACTTATAATATATAATACAATTTTTCTTATCATTCAGTGCTTTTATTACAATAATAATAACTAGGAATCGAAATAACTAGCAAATCATAATTTTATTAATATTTTGCAATAAGAGTTCTGCAAGGAATGTACAAAACCTACAATCGATTTACTGTGGAAGGGAGGTGGTATAAGTGCGGAGGGAATGGCGTAAAACAATTATCTAGAGGGAGAGGGAAGTGCACCTTTTATTACTGATATTATTTGATAGGTTCCTTCCTATTTTGATAAAGTTAACAGAAGTCGTAGTTAATTATTATTTCGGACTTTACTACACTTATAACTAGCTACACCTACTTTTGACTATGAATAAATTGAAATATACCTTATTTTAACAAACTGCAATCGGCTGCACCTAGTAGCGGGATAAACCCTAGTAGCTGCATAAATTTTACATTTACCCATTACAAATCAGACACTTCTTAAGGATTACTACAATATGCTGGAAATTGAAAAGCAATATAGAATATTTAGGCATCAACTATATCTAGTCTGGGGGTGTCCTACACTACGTTTGCCTAGACGTGGTCTTCACTCCATAACACGTCTACTCCACCGGTTGTTGTTGGCCCCTGACTAGATGAAGCGACAATCTGCGCAAAAGGGCTGATAGAAACTGGATACGTGTAGCTAAAGACCGGGCTAAGTGGCGCCCCTTATCTCCAGCACCCTGATGATGATGATGAGTGGACTAAAAGCTCCTTACCGTACTTTATTAAATTTTTGCATAATGGTTCTACAACATAAAACTAATGGTTCTACAACATATGTATATAACCGACCCATTCATGTTACAACTATACAAGTAATATATTTTTTTCCTTTTATTGTATAAAGATGACAAACAAGCACACAGTCCACCTGATGGTGGTAAGTGGTTGCTGGCCCATAGACATCTACATCTATCTTCGTTTGCGAATTAAAATGCAGATGCGTTGTCAGCCGTGAGGACTAAGGTAGAATGCCTCTTTTCCAGTAAAAAGGGTATCCGGTTCTTTCTTTGTGTTTTGTTTTTTAACTTATTTGTTAACAAAAAATCCTTTTTGAGACAAAACTTTATACATCATTATAGTTCACATTAAAATACCACATGTGTTTTAAATCTAAAAAAGCGTCAGTTATAGTAAGTAAAAAATAATTTCAAAAACGAATATCTCGAAAGCTAAGCATTTGAAATTAAAGTTAAAACCTTCAAATCGACTGTAGGTTTTGTACAGTTGAACCAGAGTTCTATTAATTTAAAAGCACAATCTTTATACACATTTTAAAAATAATTTACATATGATGTGGGTAATAATCCTCCAGACCGAATTGCGGTCACTGTGGAGGACAGGATTATAATGTCCAAGTGTATGTGTCAGCACAGGTGTACCCTGTATTCGACACAACCGGAGAGAGATCAGGTGCGGGACCAACGGTTTTAGGTGCTTTCCGAGGCACAGGGGTCAAATTCCTAACTACGGGCTGAGAATTTCTTGACAGAAAAACCTCAATAACTGGCTTTGGGCCGACCCGGGGGTTCGAACCCGGGACCTCATGATCAGCAATCGCGTTTACGATCACTAGACAACATGTGGGTATGTACATTTGATACTGCCAACTACAGTATACATACATATAAATTATTATGAGTTCAGATTATATATATATAAATTTTACAGCCACATTGCCTACTTCCAAATCCTGACTGCAATAGTTTAAATGAATTAACAACAGTACAGAACATGTTATAGTGCCATAAGCATAATGAAGAGGCATTGACTTGTTCTATGTCTAAAATAATGCTTGTCCAAGAATAAATTAACGAAAACCACACAATAAAACTTGAAAATCGATAATTTTTGTTTTTTGTAGTAACATTGGCACCTACTGTGATACAAAGTCAGCATCCATGGCATAGTAGCTAGATATGTGTGGCCAAGAGATGCTAGAAGTCCTCCTAGGCATATATATTTTTTAGTTTTAGTTTTTTATAGGATAAGGGTGACAAATGAGCACACAGTTAACCTGATGGTAAGTGGTTGCTGTGGCCCATAGACATCTACATCTATCCTCGATTACGAATCAAAATGCAGATGCGTTGTTACTCTCACTCACCAAACAAAACACAATGGGATTTAGCTGCTATTCTGTGAGAGTGTGGCCCTTTCCCGGTCGAGCCGACCCATTCGTGTTACAACTATACCAGTAATATAGCTGCAGCATGGCTCTACCACGTAAGATAAGTAGTTTTGTTCCTATGCATGATCATTCTAAAGTCAAAAATGTATACAGTCTTTAAATATACACATTACTCAGTATATAATGCAATAAATGTACTATGTTGAGTTATTTACCACCCTTAACCCATGGACATAGTGT
This sequence comes from Parnassius mnemosyne, assembly GCA_963668995.1. Classification (NCBI taxonomy): domain Eukaryota; kingdom Metazoa; phylum Arthropoda; class Insecta; order Lepidoptera; family Papilionidae; genus Parnassius; species Parnassius mnemosyne. The sequence continues at coordinate 28,317,517 of CAVLGL010000035.1, read as the reverse complement.
AAGAGGGACTGAGAGACGCCTCCCAGAAAGTTGTCATGACTGAGTGTACAAATTAAAAACTCCATTACAGACAAAATCTAGTCATGACATCACACTAGCGGAATTAATGCTAGACTTATTTTTAATTTATTTGCAATTGGAATAAAAATTCATTTCAGGCTTAGTAAAATTATGACTATTATTTTTGTTCATTGGTGGCATTCTATAAAATATAAACAAGAAAAATTATGAAAAAACAACAAACAAAGTTACAAGCATTTCAAGTGATTCTAAAATCATTAGGCTGAAAAAATGTTAATTTGTTGTGATAACACACTAATTCACAAAACATGCATCTAAAATATTTTGCAACAATATGGTTTTTAGGTACAACAAATGTACCTAAAATCATAAATTACAAGCAGGGGACTTTTACAGACTGATGAAGAAAGAAGGAAATAAGATGATGTGTGCATGAATTTGTGTCACGAAGAGGCACATTGTTTTTGGGATTATTTGAAATGTACATTGTTCTATCTTCAATTGTTAGTTTATGAAAATTTCGAAAATATAAAAAGAAATATTCCAGTTACAAAGAATAATATTCTAGCCAACTCCAAAAAAGGCTCCTGTAGAAATTCAATCATTAAGAAGTATGACAGGACTGCATGATAAGGTGAGTGATAAGAAAAAAGTGCGGTTTGCAAGATGTTGTGACCAGGATATAGAAATATATGGCTTCAGTGATTTGGATCCATACAAAAAATTAATGAGGAAAGAGTAACAAAGCAAATTTATGCTCCAGAAGTAAGTGGCAGAGGATGCCCTACTCAAAAGTTTATCAACCAAATTGGGGATATAATGAAGATAGGACAAATTAATAGAGTACCGATAAATAACAAGATTCTTAATCATTTTTATTCTTAACTACTCCATTCTCTGTCTGTTTTTTATGTAACTCTATTTAGAAAACAATTTACTCCACTTAAGGGCCAAAAACTAAACTTTTGATAAGAAGTAAAAATAGAATTCAAAAGAACAAATTCAAATTATCAATATACTATGTCTTAGCACAGACTTCGGAAACTATTTTAAGAAAATTATTTCATTTTTTTTACTTATTTGATCAGCTATAAGGCACGGAAATCAACTAGAAACCATAATGTAGAGCCATGCTGCAGATATATTAATAGTACAGTTGTAGCATGAATGGGTCGACTCAACTGACGAAGGACCACACTCTCACAGAATACCAGCATAAAATAGCAGCTTGTTTCGTATGGTGGTTTTTACTGGAAAAGAGGCATTCCATCTTAGACTTCACGGGTGACAATGCATCTGCATTTTTATTTGCTAAAGAGGATAGATGTAGATGTCTCTGTGGCAAAGCAACCACTTACCATCAGGTGGACTGTGTGCTCGTTTGTCACCCTATCCTATAAAAAAAATGGATTGCAGTAGACACCACTAGGTGGACTGTAAGTAGGTTTGTCACTTGAGTTGATACATGGGACCGTCCTGAGGTCATCCAAGCCAGATCTCAAGTAAATTTCTGCACAAAATAGTAACAGAAAGTGTGGGTTTACTAAAATAACCAATCAATAAAGTATTGTCATAATGAAAACAAGTTTTCATTCTTATTAAAAGCTGTATTGCATTGAGTAGACAGAATCTGAGTGAAGTATTGTCAAGTGTAAAAAACAATTTAAAAAAAATGGCTGTAAGAACTGGCAGAAAATCTAATAAACCAAGATCTCTGCAGAAACTATAATATGACTTTGCAAATCTCTTGGGTGTGCTGCAGAGGATACCAAAACTTTCTTACTGTTTTTACTATTAAAACATTCTGATAAAATAGTTTAAATATGAGAATATCAAGAACAAAGTAGTTTACTTAATATAAATTCAATGACAAAAATGCATTCATTGGGCTCTGAAGCCGGTTGTCTAGCATGAAGAATTTTTGACATGGCCTGTAAGGCTCGACCGAGATGGATAGCCATTCAACCGAGCGACGAACGTAACCATGCGGTAATTTGAATCCAACCGGTACAGGTAAGTAACAGTTCACCCTTGGCCGAGAATCTCGGCGATTTTTAGCTGAGAACCGAGACAAATTTCTCGGTTGGATTTATAGCCGAGAATGCTGAGACCGAGACCTCGGTCAAGCCTTAATCACCTGTCATTATTTGTTTCCGTCACAAATATATTGCAAACCTTTTAGTCATTACAGTAAGGCATGTTCTTTGATTTGTCTTGACATTTTTTAATGACATTCTACATTGTGATGAACTCATAATTACTCAGTTTTAAATTAATAGTTCTGAGATTAGGTTTTGTTTTTAGTGTTTGTTTTGTATGAGAAATGGCAAAATTATATAAATCACAAAATTATACAATGTATAGATAAAGATCATTAAAGACTAGATTAATTGCTTAATGAAATAGATAATACTATCAATTAATTTACAATGTATATAATAGGCGAGACATCTGACAGTTCCACACCAAAACAGAAACAGATTATAATTCTAAATGTAACAAGGCTTGTTGATTTGTCAATTATTATCTTGGTGGTAACTATTAAAACTGCTACTATACGAATGTACACAGATACACATTACTTAATCAAAAACAAGGATAATAAATGTTTTTAAATTTTATTTTCTTTCTTTATCAATTATTTTGCAAAATTTTACATATTGTATACATATATATACACTATCAGAAAATGTCATGACCACTGCTAGTAGGCACAATAGTCATAGCATAAAAGTCTTTGTGCTCAGAGTCCAGACTTTAACACATAAGGACTAAATACAAGAAGATTGGGGAAGTTATTGTGTGTGATGAAATAAAGATCAGCATTATTGAGAGATCCGAGGCAAAAACCAAATTTACTACTGTAAACCCATTGAGTAACTATATGAGTATATGTGGAGAAACATATTAGTTATGGTGATAAATGCCTGGCTGTCTTTATGAACAGTATCCATGGCAAAAAATATCACCATAAACTTTTGCAGAAAAATATTAATAAATGAAAGTGTATCTTTCAATAGTGTGAAGTACCATGCTGCAATACAGTTTTGTGATGTGGTTCAGTGATCACTTATCAGAAGTATCCTTAACTATGTAAGAGAATAAAGGAAGAACATAGTATTTTTTATTCCTGCCACAATCATATAATGTTAAGAAAGAGTATTGAAAACCTTTGTTTTGAAGTAATAGTTTTGCATAAACATGCAACATATGTTTAAAAATATATATAAATTTTTACATAGCTTTTTTTACTTTAAAAATAGCACAATTTACAAAATTTCTTACAATTTTTAAATTAAATTCCACTAGTGTTTATAAAATCACTAAATCATCGTAACCCCCCCCCCCCCCCCCCCTTGTATTAACCTGGCTAAGGCTCTCACTGAGAATTATGTTAGCTGTGCTATGTAAGTGGTCATCACTTAGCTAAAATTGTCAATAAAAATAATCTACATGTTAAAAAAAAACTCACCAGCAATTTCAGCACCACCTAGGTCATTCAATATTTTCCTGTACGAAGGACGTCGAGTAAGCATTTCACGATATTTACGCTTGGGACTCTCATCATCACTACAACTTTCATCACTGCATGATTGTCCCTGTGTATTCACTAATGTATTTGGTTCTGGTTTAATCTGTAGTCCAAGTAACTTTATTTATAGCTTAATTGTACAAATATGACATATATAAACACATTAACACTGACATCTTTATAATACCTGCAATGTCTGTAATGTTCCTTGAGTTGTGTGTATAACAGAGCTAGGTTTACTAACAAGTATCACATTTCCCTTGGGTAACTGCACAGATTGTATATTCGAAGCTGTCTGTATCACTGACTGTTGGTTAGGTTGAATGACTGATTGAACCTGAAATTAAAAATGTATAAATTTAATAAAATAAAAAAATAATTGTTTATGTTTAACAACTAATGTTAGGTAGCATTACTCATGGCTACTTTGTTATTATGCTCAGTTTCTATTAATAGTATTAAAACATAACATCATTAAAATACCTGTGCTGATGGAGCTTGTGCAGGTAAGGTTAGTTGCACGATGCTAGTAACGACATGAGGGGTTGAGGCACCAGCAGAAGAGCTGGCATTCGCCAATGGATCTGCAACGCCTGCGCCACCAGACGTGCCGTTCTCCTCCACCATTCCGTCCATTGCCACTAAGGTCACCTAAAATATTCAAGGTCACCATTCTGTGCATTCCTTGACCTTTATACATTCAAAACTTGTAAATAAATTTGTTCAATTTCATAGTTAGGTCGCATAGAACAACACAGTTGATAAAGAAATCCTAAAACGGCATCATCGCGTCATACATGGAAAATTTCCTATTGCATATATCAGCATATACGCAACATAATTTTAAGACTTGTAAACTCGTACTTAAGACATATACAAGTATTATCGAAAATAATGTCCATAATATTATGAACCGAAATCGAAGCGACCGTGACAGACCGCAAGATGTCTTCGGTGCGAGCACTCACCAGTTACGTATTCTTCGTCACCGTATATGCTGCGTCCGGAGTGGGCGAACGGGACGGTACGTAGTAGCCACGTCAACTGCGAGAAGACTCGTCACTGGCGGAGACCTATGATCTCGTATGCGTCATAACAATATGGCCGAAAATTTGTCAGAGACAGGGGCATGCGCTTTCCAGCCAAATTTTCACATTTTGACAACGGGAAGTAGAAAAGTCAAAAACTCCCGATGACATTAATAGACAAGGATTTTTTATTGTAATCAGTGTTATAATTCTTTCTTTTTCACTGTGTAATATCTAAAAATATATTTAGCTTGTAAATTTAAAATGATTATATTACATTTTCACTTGCTTATCTACTGTTTAGAAACTAAACTTAAGAATGTTATTTCTAATTCGGTACTTAATTAATTAAAAATTTAATCGTGAAAAAATTAAACAAATTAAAATTATTTTCATTTGTTTTATACGTATTTCTTATACTTAATAGTTGTAAGTTTATGACAGATTATTTTGTATAAAATACATTCATTTCTTTTTTCGGCATTGATGGCATTTTTACCCAAATCCCACGTAATAATAAAAAATTTTATGACCTAATTTATATTATATACAAATATCGATAAAATCATTCGGTGTTAGATATTTACAACACTATTATAATTCTTGTAGGTTGCCAGCTTCGTTTGTCACAAGTTAAATAAACATATCTTGATGTTAACCTATAGCTTTTGGAGTTTTGGCGGGAACATGACCGGCGGCGGTATGCTGCTTCTGTATCATTGTTTAAATAATGGTTTGAAGTGGACTTTGATATGTAAAAGTGGTGCAATTTTGTATATTAAGTGTCCACGCATGTGAACTATTAGTGGAAACGGTGAAACAAGTGCTCTAATTGTGATGTGATTCTCAATATAAGGTTGTCTGCTTAGGCGCCTTGAGATACCATTGCCAACCGTTAGCTGGCTCAAGTTGCCGCCAAAATCTCCCGAGGACTTCACAATGTGTCGCATCAACATATTGTGAAGCAGTGTACTATGAAGGCTAATTATACAATTGTACTACGAAGGATAATTATATATTGAAAAATGGAAAACATGGCTGACGCACAAACCGTGCAGGCCAAGAAATGGGGAAGAAGAAGAAGAACCTATAGCTTGGTAGGTACATAGGAGTAATTACTTACATATGTATGGAGAGATGGAACCTATAATTCTACATAAATTAAGAAAATATACATGTCTCGCTTTTTCTAATTTAATTTTCAAAATAGTCAAAAATAGAAACATTTTAAGATGTTACGTGTAATATATGCGTAGAGCTTTAATTACTAGTAGTCATCTTTAGTTTAGTCTGTGCTTTGGTCTCTTTATACTATGTCATATTATATAAGAGTAACCTACACTCATATCTTCTAATTTAATAGAAAAATGATATCCCTAGAGATGAAGCGTATATACTAGAACAGATCTAGGTACTAGGTATTAAACGAGACTAGTTTGCACCTGTTCCAACTTTTAAAACCTAGTGTTGCACCTAGTCTCACTGTGCCTACGTGTCGCACAACACCGGCGCGGCGGCCCTCTCCAATCGAACAAGTACCGATACGGCAGAGCGAGAGAGTATTTTGTTACCGCAGTTACTAGTCTGCTTTGCCGCTCACTCGTGTTTACCTAAATCATTCAAGTGGCAGTCATTTAAATTTGAACTATATTTCAATGTATATAAAAGTAACGCGACGCGCACTCGTGTTGTGTAAGATTATATTTTGTCCTTTTTTAACTACACTATTCCGCAGTCTTTCTATCTTTGTCTGTCAATACTCGAGACTAGACGGGACTTGTCCCGGGGACTTCAACCAAATACTTGGTAGATTTTATACTCTAGGTACTTATAGATACTCGGTGTGAATGGAGACCATATAATGCAGTCGAGTGTCTAGTACGGACTCATGCGAATGTGATCTCGGCACCGTATTGAATGATACCTACTCGACTTACTTAGCAATAGGTTTTCGTAACTAAGTTTTGATAAGTGGTTAAAGAATTTTTGATTTATTTTTTTATTTAGAGATTAAAGTGTTTGTTGTTTAAAAAAAATTTAAAAAAAAATTAAAAATTTTAAAACTCTTAAGACTGATTTTTGCGCGTATATAAAAAAGTCAATGCTTGTTCTTGTAGATAGGTTATTAAAAAAATAAACAAAAATAATTTAAAAAAAAATAAACGAAACGAGGCAAATACCGGAGAACTCTTATAAAAAAATGAATTCAAATCTTTTAAATACGCCACCAATCTAGAATTTAGATAAATCTTAACGTTAACAGTCCTAAGCCTGTGTAAAGTATGAATAGTATGCTTCTTACTAGTTTGTGACACTAAGCATACTTTAAAGTGTAAGCTATTCCAGTTCCAACGATACCAAACTTTATGCGTACTTCATGGATTAGGGGGGACAGTTATATGGATCGAGTATTTGTACGGAATTGGACTAAGTGCACCTAGTACATAATTTACCTAGTACGACTCATCTGTAGACATCCCTATTATCGTAGATAGAGGATTGACTAGGTAAAGCATTCGCGCATGCAATTGAGATAGAAATAGGCGTGAGGTACTTTTCCTGGTTTACCAGATATAGGTCCATTTCCCCCGTTATAGGTTTATTTATAATCACAGCACATAAATTCATACAACAAACTTACTTGTTACTAAAAAAAAAGTTTTTTATAATTCAGATGATTAATTCATTTCTCTTGGAAATACATACTGTAACTAAAATCTACGGGCGAAAACGGCTTAAAAGCAGAATCATCATTCCGTATTCAATAGAACATCGACAATTTTACTAGACAGTCAATAAACTCTTTGGATTTCGACAGCACTAAGGGAAGACTCTACTAACACAATGTGTGATATCACTAATAAGTAGCAATATCTTAAGTATGTACTTAAATATTATTTAAGAATAAACATATTAATTAATAATCCAAAATTTCCTCGTGTCGAGTTTTAAGTTGTTTTTACAAAGTTCATAATATCAACAATGTTTTAACATACTAGTCCATCACAAGTTCAGTGCTGAATACATACCTCCGAAAGGAAAAGGTTTCCTCTTAGGTTTTGTAGTACAAAACACGGTTCTGGGCCAACTCCTGCGATTTCCTGTATGTCTTACTGAGTTAGTGGCTTGTGTGTGGCAAGTTGTGGCGTACAAGAGAATTTGTCTATAGACGGGATGATACTCCCCCGCGTCGTAAGCAATAATACAACTGATGGTGCAGCAGCACTTTTCTGATGAAAACTTAAAATAATAAAAAACTGCGGTGGCCAACCAGTATAACGCATATTTTCACGCAGGCGTGGCAACTGTGGCAAAGGTCATCCTATGGGGATATCTAGGGAAGACATTTATTAGGTGACTTACTTATGGTTAGGTGACTTGATCATTTTACCTAATGGTTAAGGTGGTAAAATGTTTTAGTTAATATACGTTGTAAAGCGTCAACAAATGGTTAGTTTTTGTAATATGTCGGTATATAAAATAAAAACGAATGTTTTATAATATTCTATTTTAATTTACCATGCAGTGTAAGATTATCTGCTACCTCATATCATTTCACGGCTGGTGTTTGAGGCGACATAGGGAAACAACAAAGAAGATAAACAGCAGCATTTTCCTGATAACACCTAAATAAAAAAAACCAACCCGCTTGCCAAGCGTTGCAACTATGGCAAATAACAATGTTCAGCAGTGGACTTTTGATAGACTGTAAAGATATATACAACACGTAACATAGTTAACGCACTTTGAGAAAGTAGATTGTTCAGAACCGTTTGCTGAATCGATTTCTATAATTTTTAATATAGGTAATTTTTTTATCCCAAAAATAATTGAAACTACGTAATTTACAGTCACACTAAACATGTACAGTCAAAACAAACTGAAATTAACCGTAACTCAAGGCAATAAGACTTTTAAAAGTGCGGTTTTATTTGTATTAATACAAATTCCATCATTCTATACAAAATAAAGAAAATTGAACCTTATTTCAAGTACGTTAAAGTCTTAACAAATACAGAGTTTGGAGTACCTTATAAAGGACGTGGCGGCCAGGCCATTGATCTCCCAGATCACCTAATTTGACGCCCATTGCTTTTTTTATGGGGACGTATTAAATCATTATTTAGTGAGACAACAAGTTCCGAGGACCTAAAAATAGTAATTCTATGAGTGAACGATATTAGAATAGTGAAAAATGACACTGAATTGCTTTCTAAATTATTTTCTTTCTTTTTCTTTAGCTAGCCTAGCTACGATGAAAGCTAACTTAAATGAAAACAATATTTATTAGTTACGCGCGGACATTATGAGTGGAAAGTACTTACTAGATTGTTTGCAAATAATTTTTCGCACGCGATGTCTTTCCAATACAGCAACGTTCAGTACATCAAAATGGTAAGGACTTTGGCACAGTGTGGTGATAATGTGGCTCTAGCTTGCAGAACATTCAACCAAAGGTATAGTACAAGAGTAGACCGCAGGACTATGTTAGCTGTTACTCAACGGCTTCGCGACCCCAGAACGTTCCGTCCGAACACGGCCATCGACAGGGGAGCCAATGTGCGTACATGTAGTCGTCTTCAAAACGAATTACTGGACTATTTCGATGAGAATCCCCATGCAGGGGTGTCACTTCCACTATGGAAGGTATGGAGCACTCCATACCTCAAGTTTTTCAAGGTATGGAATTCCATAGCTGAAATTAGGAAATAAATCGCATATTACTACAAACCCCATATAAATAAATCGCAAGCCCTTAAACCTCAATACCCCACATCTTATAGTTCAATAAATAAGTTGAGTATATACACTGCAAACTCTTAAACCTTAATACCCCACGAGTAATGCGAACAAATTTGAAAATCGCGCCACCATTTTCCATACCTCAGATTTTTACAAAGTGACACGCCTGTCCCCATGCCAGTACTCGAGAAGCAGCCCCACGCTTTCAATGTAGTCAAATGCATGTGTGGAGAACACTTCGTGGTGATAAAGAACATTTCACCTCAGACGACTCCAAACGTTGACTCCAAATGCACCATGCTTGCAGTTCAGCCGTTGGTTATTAGAAAATCGGCAGCGGAACATAATTTGGATAGATGAAAATACATTCACACGTGTGGGAATGTACAAACACACATTTATGGATGCACGAAAATCCCCACGCATGAAGACTAAATTCCTTCCAACACCGTTTCTCAGTTAACGCTTGGGCCGGTGTCATTGGTAGACACATACTGGGGCCTGTGTTCTTACAAAGATTAACAGGAGACGCATATTTACTGTTTTTACGAGAAACTCTACCTACGCTGCTAGAAGACATACCTCTTAACAATTTACAAGAGGTATACTACAAACACGATGGTGCCCCTACTCATTTTACTAGGAGTGTTCGACAGCACCTTGATAATGAGTTTGGAGAGCACTGGATCGGACGCGGCGGCCCAGTTCAGTGGCCTGCCAGATCAGCTGATTTGATGCCTCTTGAATTTTTTTTTGTGGGGACGTATTAAATCATTAGTTTATTTTAGTGAGACAACAAGTGCCGAGGACCTAAAAAATAGGATAGTGAACGCTTTTGGAATAGTGAAAAATGACACTGAAGTGCTTTCTAAATTAAAATAAGAACAAGGTGGTGGACATTTTGAAAGTGTATTAAAAACACAACGTTGCATGAGTGTTTAGGCTATCAGTAAGTTAAGTATTTGTTTTTTTAAAATAATGGTAAATATTTTGATTCACATCTTTTAAACACACCGTCTTTGAATTATGGTGGAAGTATAGTCACCTCTTATTTTTAGCAGTTCGTTATTATTTACAATTACAATTAAAATGTTATGCTAATGCATAACATTTTGTAACGAATATTACCTATTAACATTGTATCATAATCAATAAACAAAATTATTCTGAGTCCAAAGATGAAAAGTGTGATGGAAAAATGGAATCATAAACAACTCGATGATTGGAGTACGAAGATCAGTTAGGCCCGCCATATACATACGGAATTCCGTTTCGAGATTCCGTTTCGAAATTTCGAACGGTCGGCCAGACACAAACGGAATCCCGTTTTGCCCGTAAAATATCGAACGGAAAACTACCGTACGTGTGTGGCGGGTCATATATTTTATATGGACTTGCTGCGTTCGGGATTCCGAATCGGAATATCAAAACGGAATCTCGAAACGGAACTCCGTATGTATGTGGCCGGCCTTAGTGTTCATAGGTAGGTATTTTTTAACATAAACAATTGTGTATTGTCGGCTTTTTTCGGCACTAATACCTACCTACAGTTGTGTCAAGCGGTGGCGGCGTTAACTCGTCTCGAACGCGAGCGAATACCTACTGTGATAGCAAGACCCTCAAAACCTATACCTACGAGAGCGACTGCGTGCGTTCGTGGATTTATACTGTGACCACAACATTTTTCCGGAAATAGTATAACTAATTTAATAAATAATCAATGCATAAACAATTAAAAAGTCAGTGCACGTATAATGATTATAACATAATATACTAATTGGGGTGTCTGAGGGTGTGCCTTAATTACGTTATATAATGTATATTCTATTTAAATGAAAATATATTGAAATTTAAAAAGGAAAAAGAACTAAATTTTGTGTTACTTACACAAAATTTAGAAATATTAACAATGTTACATTAAGTAAAACAAATGAAAATACAAATATATATTAAATATAATTCAATAAAATTAACATAATATTTGTCTTCTTTCTAGAGCATTCGTTGTGATTCTTGGTTTGAGTAGCTTTAGAATTTCTCAAAAATATGCATTTATAAAATTGATTTATACCTTTACATGGCAGAATTTCTTGGGTGCTGGTTGTTAGAATCGGATTAGAAGGGAGTATAGATATGCCTTGTATGTAATATATTTTAGTGGTATAAATAATAATTAGTAGTGTAGTTATTAAACTAATTTTTATTTGTCATTGTGTACGTTAGCTAGTAATGTAGATTTTACTTACTAGAACTAAAGAAAAAATATTGTTAAGGAAGCATTAACAATATTTAAAACAATTGTTTAATGCACGCAATTGAAAAAATTAACTGAATTTGTACTATGACAGTTCTACAATAATTAAAAAAATATTCATATACTTAACATGTTCCTGGGAATAAGCCGAACCTACCTGCCTTTTGTTGGATTTTAATTAAAATGTATAAAATCCCAGGTGACTGTACCGATAAATTAAAAAAAAATCAGATCGGAAAGTTGTATTTTCGAGCTATCACCTTTGGAGAAAAATATTTTTGCAATGAATAGTTTCCCCGGAATATCTTTTTTAACATATTGTTAATATAAATAGGTAGATACTTAACTAAGTATATACCTATTTATATTTTATATATATTATAAAATGTTTTGATGGGGAAATAAAAAACGGGGACACGGAGTACATAATGAATCCTTTATTCTTCATATAAGTATTACCTTTGATAATTGCAAACATTTAATAATTAATAATTTAATACATTATAGAAGTTTATTTTAACATTCGACTTAAATATAAATGTAAACCTAATAATTTAAATAAGCAAACTTGTATAAATCACTTAAATAAGATTGCTCTGTTTAAAGGCTCTTATGTTTATGAGGCTTCATCATGGTTCATGTTTATATTCTTTCATCTGTCCCTGAAAAGTATAAAGTAATAATAAACTTATTATCATTTTAGCTGCATGAATTTTAAAATCATAATGATCTTAACAGAATAAAGTGAACCAATTGTCTAAGGATACAGATGCACTTTCTATTCTCTCAATCTCGGTATATTAAGAAAATGGTCACTCATTCATGGACTGACCACGGCAAATGCAACTTAATCTCGCAGATCTATTGATCCGCACGGATATTACTTAACTACGAGTTCCTCTTCTCTACGATTAACGCTGTAGGCGATGAACCTCGCTATTTAAGCCCTCGGCACAATGTCTTCGGTCATCAAGCATGAATCGGGCATCGAACGTTGTGAGTATCAAATACTATAGAATTTATACTATCGCGTCTCATGCGCGGGCGTCTAGTGGCGCTTCAGGAGCATTTCTAAATATATACTAAATAACTACGCTAAAAGTTTTATCATTGTGACTTGGGATTATAATACGAAGCTCCGCTCAACCCCTTGGGAAAAATAGCGTGATGCTATATTGTGCAAGTGAGGCCGTGGTAAGGTTATACCTTACTTAACCAACTGCATAGCCTCATTTATTTTGGTTGATAATTTTTTTTTTATAGAATTAGGGTGACAAACGAGCACATAGTCCACCTGATGGCAAGTGGTTACTGTGGCCCATAGACATCTACATCTATCTTCGTTTGCGAATTAAAATGCAGATGCGTTGTCAGCCGTGAGTACTAAGATAGAATGCCTCTTTTTCATTAAGACAGGTCTCCGGTTCTCTACACTCACCGTACGAAACACAGCAGCATTAAGCTGCTATTTTACGCTGGTATTCTGTGCGTGGTCCTTCCTCGCTCGAGCCGACCCATTCGTGCTACAACTATACTATTTATATAGCTGAAGCATGGCTCTACCACGTAATAGATACTTAGTTGGGTTCATAATGGCTTAAAGAGGATAATATCAAGATTTTTTTATATTTGATGTACACGTCTCTATTTTTATCTAAAGTTTTTAAAGTTAAATTTTTAGTCTTATTATAGCAATATTATACTTACTGATACAAATAATGTAGAAATGACTCCTTTTAATAAAATTGTCTTTGTTCAACTTTTTCTTTTGTACTATATAATTCTCGAGTAAATGTTGCTACTTGTTGAGTTTTTTTTTTGGATTCCAACCATCCCGTTCAATTAACCTTAACCATTTCTTTCTAATTAGAGGATTCGGAGAAAATATGTTTGACAAACGGCAAAATAAAATTACATTTATAGAGCGCAAACCCAGGATTTATTTTCTTGTTGTGTTGGCTAGTCTTTCGATTCAATGTAAACATGCAAGATAAATATCGACATTAATTTTGATATAGTTGAGTCCATCCCTAGCGTACATGTAAAATATTTTGTATAAAAATGCATTTACCAAATTCATGCAAATTATCAACAACGTGACTTTTTTCTAAGCAAAATATCAAAATAAACAAAATAATCAAAATAAAAGAAAACATTCTATATTTTAAACAGTATGTAACATAAATTTTAACCAAAAATAAACGCCTCATAACATTGACGATATATTGAGAATTTACCTGTGAATTGTGCAATTATAAGGATTATTTCTATTATTAACGCTACAGTCACTTACAGAACAAGTAACAATTTCGGAAAAAAGTTACTTGCTATAAATAACCAATAGTACTCTTTAAAACTTACAAAATATCTAGGAGCTATTTCTTGCGTGCCGATATGTGACGACCTGTCATTCAAAATCGGTTACAGACAGGCTGGCGCAACTTCCATAGTAAAAATTATATGTACTACAGGGGTCAAATTTTAATGACGGTTTTCTCTTCTTTATGCTTTTCGTAATACGTCTATTAACGACATTGTCAAATTAAATAGGTTCAAATGTCAAATCAAGCAATTACATTTTTATATATTTTATTTATTAAGATTACTTTTAATTTTGCTATAGGAGGCGTTGTTCATTTACATAATTGTTAAAAAACTAAATATGCATTATAAAACTTTCCAATTAAATGGTGCAAGAAGCGGAAAAAATGATAACAAGAAAAGGCTACTCGTAGCAATATTTCCCTTAGATGATGAAAGGTATGTGGTAATTTCAACTTTAATTGTAATATAAATATCATATTATCGAGTACATTTTTGTACTAGCCACGTACGTAGGACAGTACTACGTAGGACAGGTTTTTATAGTCTAAGATTGTGTGCAAAAATACAAACACTACCTAAATCTGATAGTTCAATGGGATGGCAATCCGAAACTAACTATACTTAGAAACTACATTGTCAATTGTGACTGCTAACATTCTATTTGTTCAATAAAATGTGATTTTATTTATATTATTTTTTCAGATGCAAGCAATGGGTGAAATATCTGGCACATGCACCAATTGAAAAGATTCACATGTTAAAACATAACATATTTGTGGCAAACATTGCATTTGAACCCAACTATAAAGAACTGTTATTTCATCAGTGGACTCAATTTAAACTTCTACAATTATGTGTATGTAAATTAGGTTTCATTTACATATAGCAAAAGATAATATCCCTCTAAAGTCACATTTTGGCAAGAATTAAATTATATAACTAAATCATTATTTTATTCATTTACAATCATTAGCTATAATGAGTACTTATTTTGAAAGCGACAATTAATAAACGATCTCTACGAGTAGTATGTACATAGATACCTCTGTAAAGCCCATCGATTTGTACACAGTATTTGTTACACCTAAAAGCAATTTAATCCAATCAGTATTAAAAAAACGTTGAACTAACGTTGAAAACAAGCATCCAGTCGCAGACTATTTATTTTACAGCATAGCAAAACTTGTTCAGTGCAGGAACGAAGCCTCAATCCTGCAGTGCCGCAGCCAAACGCTTAGCCACTGCGCTACGTAGTCGTCATTTATTTTTTACTTAATTAATTACTAGTATAATAGTGTGTTTCTATACATATTTACCTAATAATTGTAGAGATATAATTACAAATTGCTGTGTGTAAAATACACTGATTTCTTATCCTCATCGGCATTTTTACTCAATCCCCACGTAAAAATTTTTATTTCTCATAAATAATTCAGTATAGAGATCTAACTTTTATTATGTAAAAATATCGAAAAACAATATATCGATAAAGTTTATATCGATAATATTAGAGTATATACATTTTCGCACTATTGTAATTCGTCAATGTAGTCAGCACTGTTTGTCAAAACTAAATATCATATCTTGATGTTGGTAGAGTAGCTTGGCGTACTTTCATACATTTACTTTTACTATGGAAGTCCCGCCTCTTAAACGTAGTGATTATATTCTCTTTGTTTGTATTTTGTAAACTTGTGAGAGTTCTGACTTCTGAGTTTTTCGAAGTTCTGAGTTAGTGTTCTGTGGTTCTGAATGATTACTGATAAATTCTGAAAGATTATATTTATTGATAATCCCTACGCTTAGATACTTCTTAAAAGAAGCTAAACCAAACAGTATGTCTTTGAAAAGCTTCTTTGAAAATAATTTTGAGGAATTCTCTGATGAAGTTATCCGTGAGCATCTTAATGACCGACAAAATGGGGTTAGGTATTTTGTTTATTATTAATTGTAAGAAACAAATATACTGATAAATGTTAGCATTTTAGTGCACAGTAAATGGTGATAAGTATACCTTTTGCTCATGTAGTGGTGGTGTAAGAATATCCACTACTTCTTAACGTTCCGTGGGTGTCGTAAGGGTCGACAGAGGAAAACAAGCCAGGAACTACCACATGGCACAAGCACCTGACTGAAGATGAAGGATTTACCATTGTCAATGATTTATGATACAACTCTCCAGGCTACTTGACCTAACCACCCAGCACTAGTTTGAGTGGCACACTAGGTAGAAAGTAATGGAAGAAATTGTAATTAAATATTTTTTTCGGAATCGTAATGCTAGCTTAGATTTGTGACTCAATTTTAATAGAAAATATGATGATCCAACTAAAAAGAGACTAAAAATGAGATAAAAATCGTTTATTTGGTGATAATATCCTGTCTGTCCTGTATCCTGTAAATCTCTCACAAGGATATTGGTAAAATTAAAGCAATCACATGTCGTCATTGTGCATGGTCACTCAGCGAGGGCGAAAGGTGTTCTTTTATAAAAGCAAAATGTTTTTATTGTAAGAAGTTTGGACATTTGGACGGCCTGTATGAAGAAATATGACAAGTTGCACCAGGTGGAGCAAAGTTTAACTTCAGATATAGAAAATGAAAAATAAGTTTATGGGTATCTTTATCTGCTTAGATAATATTCAACCACCATTTAAAACAGAAGTGGACTCAGGTACTTCAAGGACAATCATGTCTGAAGATACATACTATAAGCTGTGGTCTGTTCCCCCACCTTTAAGAGGCGACAGGCGTGAAGTTGGTAACGTGGACCTGTGATGAACTGAAGGTGTTAGGTCAAGTTCATGTTAGAGTGTCATTAGGAAACAAGGAAGCACAATGTGAGCCTTTTAGGAAAAAACTGGTTTAAAATGTGGGGCTTAGAGATAGGTGGCATATGCTGGACAGATGATAAGGTTGATGAATTATCAAAATCCTTTCCGAAATTATTTAAAGGAGAACTTGGAGAGTATAAGTATCCTCAAGTGTCCCTAAATGTGCAAGCTGATGTCTTGCCACAGTTTTTGAAGGCACGTCCTATACTGTTTCCTCTGATAAAACAAGTTGAGGAACAATTAACATGCATGATAATATTAATCCCTGTAAAATACTTCAAATGGGCTACTCCATTAAGAATTGTAAAAAAGGATGATGGCTCGCTTCCAATATGTGATGACTACAGGTCAACTGTTAATTTGGCTATAGGGACTGATACATTTACATTACCAGCTGCTAATGAGCCCTTTGTGAAATTAAGTGGTGGAAGAGTTTTTAGTACACTTGACTTAAAACAGGCTTACGTGCAGATGAAAGTGGATGTGGACACATCTATGTTTAATGAAGATAAACCGGTTAGCATTTGGAGTAAATACAGCTTCTAGCATCTTCCAGCGTGTGATGTCACTGTTAGTGAAAAGAATAAGGAAGAACATGATCAAAGGCTACAGACGTCATGACTAAATTAAATACAATGGAATTTAGGTTAAATCTGAACAAATGTGTGTTTGCATTAAACCACATAAGTTTTTTAGGACATGTGATTGATGCAGAGGAACTGCACTCATCACCTATTACAGTGAAAGAGATTAAGGAGAAACCAGCACTCAGGAACAG
Organism: Parnassius mnemosyne; assembly: GCA_963668995.1. Lineage (NCBI taxonomy): Eukaryota > Metazoa > Arthropoda > Insecta > Lepidoptera > Papilionidae > Parnassius > Parnassius mnemosyne. The sequence continues at coordinate 28,300,002 of CAVLGL010000035.1, read as the reverse complement.
AGAAGAACTACGGGCATTTTTAGGTTTATACAATTTTTATGATAAATTTTATACAATTTTCAACAGTGGTAGAGCCACGCGGCAGCTTTTGCTGTCGCACGGATGGGCCGGCTCGAACCGGGGTGGTACCACGACCTCACAGAATACCAGCGTGAAGTAGAGCTTCTAGCATCTTCCAGCGTGTGATGTCACTGTTAGTGAAAAGAATAAGGAAGAACATGATCAAAGGCTACAGACGTCATGACTAAATTAAATACAATGGAATTTAGGTTAAATCTGAACAAATGTGTGTTTGCATTAAACCACATAAGTTTTTTAGGACATGTGATTGATGCAGAGGAACTGCACTCATCACCTATTACAGTGAAAGAGATTAAGGAGAAACCAGCACTCAGGAACAGAGAAGAACTACGGGCATTTTTAGGTTTATACAATTTTTTGATAAATTTTATACAATTTTCAACAGTGGTAGAGCCACGCGGCAGCTTTTGCTGTCGCACGGATGGGCCGGCTCGAACCGGGGTGGTACCACGACCTCACAGAATACCAGCGTGAAGTAGAGGTTTACCTTTGCGTTTCGTTTGGTGAGTGCAGGTGGCCGGAGGCCCTTTTTACTGTAAATGAGGCATTTCATCTTAGTCCTCACGGGTGACAACGCATCTGCATTTTGATTCGCAAACGAGGATAGATGTAGATGTCTATGGGCCGCAGCAACCACTTACCATCAGGTGGACTGCGTGCTCGTTTGTCACCCTTATCCTATAAAAAAAAAATCATTATGGACAAAGCCACAATATTGGAGCTGTTGTATCGATTGCTGGAAGCAAAGAAACCATGGCTATGGGGTTTGTTAGAGCAAGTTGCCTTTGATAAAGCTAAGGATTTGCTGTCATCTGATTTAACCTTAGTTGGATATGACTTAAAAAGAGAATTATTGTTAATCTGTGATGCATCTGAATATGGTGTGGGTGATGGAAGATGGGTTAGAACGACCAGTGATGATGGCATCCAGAACATTACAATCCCATGAGCAATGGTATGGACAGATAAAGAAGCTTTAGTAATAATTTTTGAATTTTTACTAGGAAGGTAGTTTTGTATCTTTACAGATCATAAGCCGCTAATCGGACTGTTTAATCTGAATAAATCTATTACATATATACAGAATGTTGCGATGGTCTCTGAAATTGGCATGTTATGAATATGACGTAAAATACAGACCTGGAAAATGCATTGGTAATTTGCAGATTCTCGCAGCCGATGGACTTCCGTTAATGCAGCTGAAGCTCAAGGGATGGATTCTTTAGCAGATGTGCTACTTTTAGAGGAACCTCCCTCTGGATTAAACTTTGATGCAGCGAAATTGCTGCTGAGACTAAAAAAGGCCCGGTACTACAAAAGGTTTTATTTCATGTGCTACATGGTTGGACTAGCCAGGAAAATACTGACCCCATACTCCAGCCATATTGGACGTGAAGAGAGGCTCTTTCCTATAATAAAGAGTGTTTATTGTGCTGTAACAGTCAGCAACAGTTACAACAGCAGGTATTAAAGGTATTGCATGCACCGCATGCTGGAATCGTCCAGACGAAAGGTTATGCTAGAGGATACGTATGGAGGGTCGGTATGGACGCTCAAATAGAGGCCACGGTGACTGGCTCTGAGTTGTGTCAAGCCGTGAGAAACAATCCACCAAGAGATCTGCACACATGGATTTTACCTGACAAGCCATGGAGTCGTGTTCATGTTGAATTTGCTGGACCATTTCAAGGGAAGACCTTTTTTGTAATGATTTACAACTATAGCAAATGGTTTGAGGCAGATATTTTATCAAATATGAGTAGTGAAGTTCTAATAGCAAGTTGTCACAGGATTTTTGCTTCGCAGGGATTGCCAGAAAGATTAATTTCGGACAGCCTGCTCTTCCAGCCTTTAGCTCAAGGGAATTTAATAATTTCCTGCAAGACAACGGCATCGAGCACTTGTACTCACTTCAATATCACCCGGCGACGAACGGACAAATCGAACGGGCGATACAGACCTTCAAGAACAAACTCAAGAAAATGTCTGATACAAGTGTAGTGGACTGGGAAACTATCTAGGGTGTTATACTCGCTTAGAACGGTGCCGAATCACCTTGATAAAACTCCTACAGAGATTTTGAATGGACGTAAATATAGAACTGCGGTGTCGGCGCTATATCCGGACAGTGGACCAGAGCGCACTGAGTGGCAGCTGGAAGAGGTAGCGCAGCGAGCGTCCGCCCGAGCCTTTGCGCTCAACCAGCCCGTGCTGGTACGTGCCTATGGGCCAGGAGAGAAGTGGTGACGCGCCCCCATATGTCTAGGGTCCTGGTTGTTATAAGGTGAGAACGGAAGATGGACTGCTAATTCGCCGACATGTTGACCAAATACTGGCGCGATCCACGGCCGTAACCGAGAACCAGACCTCTGATGCCCTGCCAATTACGTATGTGCTTCAATTACGTAGAAGATCAAATTCGTCTTCTGGGCCTGACCCACCAATACAAATACCACCACCAGAAATGTGGCCTGAAATTATTGGCGTACCAAGTACTGACTAATCTGTTATTACCATTTGGCAAGAAACTGTGGTTTATTAGTGATTAAAAACAATAATTAAAATGGTTTATTTTAACTTTAGTCCGAAATTATGATTTTAACTGTGTATTGGGATAGAAACGTATTAATATGTTATGTATTGATAATGTTGAGGGTAAAATTGTAAAATCTGTGTAAGGTAGATTTGTTTAAATTGTTTTGCTACTTGATTTGGCGTGTATCTTTTAGGTTTGAAACGGTGTCTTGTTGTATTGTTTTGCTTAAGGTACTTCACCAGTGTTTTCAAAAACCTTAGAGATCAAGGGCAGAATTGGTATAGGGCAGTAGTTATTAGGTAGTAGTTATTAGGACTTTTGTCGCCATTTTCGTGAATTGGATGTACCACAGCTCTTTTCAACACTCCGAGAAACACCCGCCGTCAAAAGTTGATAATAAAGGTTAGAGGAAGCACAAGGAAGTTTTTGTGCTTTTTCAGTAGACCAGCGGAGACAACCAATCCAACAACTTTATCTGATTTCAAAGCAATGTTAATCCTTTCGGCTTCTTCATCTGCATTTAAAAAAAAACGAAAGTTTTCTTTTAAATGAAACACTTGAGGAAAATACAACATTGTTTACTTAATGTTTGCAGCAAAACCTAATAATTATTATATTAGGTATTTGTAAACATAACATAACAGTGGTAGAGCCACGCGGCAGCTTTTGCTTGCCACGACCTCACAGTATACCAGCGTGAAGTAGAAGTTTACTTCTGATTTTTCCGGACCGATACGACTTATGGACGTTCAAGAAAAGAGCCTACTCCTTTTTAAAAGGCCGGCAACGCATCTGCAATTCGCTTGGTGTTGCAGTTGTTCATGGGCGGCGGTAGTCACTGACCATCAGGTGAGCCGCATGCCCGTTTGCCCACTCTCCTATAAAACAAAAAACAAGTCGTGTAGGTTTAAGTTCCAATTGCAACTTTAAAAACTCGTGCTATTTTAACGGTTAAGGTGGGCTTGTCCGAGGCGCGTACTGGTGCCATCAGCAAGCCTTACCTGTTCAAACGCACATCACCTTGAAGGACCAGGACACGCGAGATTCATAAAGCTGGACCATTTTCATATAAAATTAAAATTGAGAAATTAAACTAATTTTACGGATTTTATCGCATTTAATTTTAACTTTTTAATTCACGACGTTTCGGCTGTACAGCATCCATAGTCACGGGGGGACTAAGGTTTTTAACGTCCCGATGTCATGATCAGAAATTATTCCACTGCATACTACATATTTACGTACGCGAGGGTAAGTACATACAGCAACGTGTTCACTTGTGCCTCCTGGCCGCCCACACGCGCTCGATTCACCACAAGCTGCAAGCACGAAGTTACCGACTTCGTCGCTTTGAGGCCACGACCTGCACGCGGCGCGTAGCTACACTTGCGCAGCGCCACTTGTAATATGAAACTTCCGGATTCGTGCGGATCAGATGTCCCATTACGCGCTAATCCGCGTCGCTTTGAATGATTAAAAACCACCATAAGGTTTGATAGAAAACCAAACTATTACCGTAAAATATACAGAGCTTTTTTTCAAAGAGTATCCAAAGTTTATATTAAGTTCAAATATATGAATAATGATTAACCGTTATTGCAGTTTCAGAAAATACGAGTAAATATGGCTTCTATTCTATGCAATGCAAATGCAAATTTGGGCGTATAATGCAAAATAACCCAGTATAAAACAATCACCTGTTAACATTCTGAATGTACCGTTAATGCCATTATCTATGGCAGTAACATTTTTTCACTGGTAGCATGAGATTGATCAATTATGAAAATTGTTTTTTCCACTAAACAGTATATTAAATAATATAGTAAGATACAGATAATAATAATAGAACAGTGCGGAAAAATATGACTCATTAGTCAAATACCATTGTCATTTGGTATTACATATTATAATATTTATTTATTTTATTTATTTATTTATTTATTTATATACATCCAACTTATATCTAACATTACAGGTTTCTACCCAATGCGATAGATAAAGCACTATCTACAATCATATATTACCTATATTACTATACTACCTTATAACTAATTATCCATAAAGCCAGTTTTGTGAATTCGTTCAGAGTACAAAAGAATAAATCTGATTTTCTGTCGATCAGGTTTAGTGTTCGAAAAGCTCGCGTCAAGGGTGCCTCTCGCAGTAAGTTAGTGCGACATCTAGGGACGGCCAGTAGGTCTGGCTGACGCCGCCGCCATACATATCTATCCGGAACATAAATATTAATCTTCTTCAACATATTCTCATTAATAATTTTACTCCTAAGGACCATAAAAATATATGAAACTAGTCTAAGTTCTCTCCTTACCCTGAGCTGATTGTACCCTACCATACCCAGAACAAATAATGTGGGGTATTGCAGTGGGTAAAAAGGATACACCCCATATAACTTGAGATACAAATACCTTACAAATTTGTTTTGTACCTTCTCTAGCATTAGATCGTACTTCTTCTCATGTGGAGCCCAAATTATTGAATTACACTCCAAATGACTCCGAACTAGTGTGTTGTACAAAGATATAATAGCTTTCACATTTGTGAAACCGTTAACCGTTCGTAACGTAAAACCTAGAGTTCTAAAAGCCTTTTTACATGTATCAACAATATGATCCTTAAACGTTAAATCAGCAGAAAATTTTACTCCTAAATCCATGACTTGCATTACCCTAGACATAGGTGTCCTGTCAATGTAATATGTATACCCTATGGGCATTAGTTTGCGCGTGAAAGATATTGTTAAGCATTTAGCGGTATTAAATTGTAATTTGTTGTCTTTGCTCCATTCAACAACTTTATTTATATCGTCTTGGAGACTATGACAGTCCTCCAAACTACCTATATTCATCGATAACTTAAGGTCGTCCGCAAATAATAAACATTTTGATTTCTTCACAACATTGGGTAAGTCATTTATCATGATTAAAAACTCCAAAGGTCCTAGATTCGACCCCTGACTCACACCAGACCAGGTAAAATATGGTTTTGTCTTATGACCCTCATATGCTACATACTGTTGCCTATCTGTCATGTAGCTAGCGAAAAATCTCAATAAGTGTGGGGTGAAACCAAATTTTGCCATTTTTTTTAGTAATATGTCATTATTTACCAAATCAAATGCTTTTTTGAAATCAAAATAAGCAGTATCAGCTTGTCCCCCACTATCTACTACTGGTATTATATCGGCCATAAGCTCTAGAAGGTTACTCGCAGTGCTCCGAGCAGGTCTGTTATTTGTCGTTAATTATTATTTATAGATCTCCGAGAGGTATGTGGAAATGTTACTAAACTTTATAAAAGAAAAGTTAAATCTTCTGACATCAAAAATGCAACTGGATATTTTTAGTAACGGCACGGTGTACACAGGTTCAGCAGGCTTGGGGCTGTACTACTTTATGCGCTATATAAGAAAGAATAAGCCAGAAGATGACGTTTTAAAGGTTTGTTAAGGCAGTGTTTTTTTTTAAATTTACTTGAGTGTTATATCTTTGTCTTCATAATTTGAATCCTCTGCAACTTTATAGAAACTTACCTCTGTAATAACAAATTTGATTATTCTAATTTGTTGATAATATTGTGTCAAATCTTGATCAACATTTAACGTCGAACATCATATAAATTAAGGGATTGGTACAGTTTCATTTTACTCATAAATTTCCCCTTTCTTAATACAACAACTGCTTATGAATCTTATAGAATTCTCTTCAAATGATTAAACCGGTGGAGTTACAACGACTTACAGATAAGTCCTTGTAAGAGACAAAGAGCATATAGTTCAACTGATATTAAGTGGACGCTGTGTTAATGACGTATTATCAGCTGAGGACTATGATGGAATGATTCCTTACTACTGAAATGGTTTCCGGTTTTCTACACTTATCACAAACACAGCAACAATGTTTTTATGCTGTTTTACACTGGTATTTTGCGCAAGCGTGGTCCTCACCCAGCCATAGCGTGACTCTATTTAACTTATATCTTTAAACTATTGTGGGTGTGCGCAATTAAGGATATTTTCTTTACATGATGCTCTCTGTTAGATAACGGACGAGGCTCTGGCGGCCGGTACGTGCTGGTATAATAATAATGTTCTCCTGACCGAATTTAGATCACGGCGGCCAGTCTTAACATTGATGAGCCATCTGCGCAGGACTGGATCATAGTGCCAAGTAAGTGTATGCACAAGCACAAATGTACTTAGTCCCTAACTCTCATAATCCGATGGGACGATATTCCCACACGAACGAAGAAAGATCGAGCGCAGGACTAACGAATTTACTTGATTTCTCAGGCACAGGGATAAAACGTTGCCAATTTCCTGACTTGGTGCTGTAAGAATAATAATAAGAATTTCGTGACACTGATTTTTACCCGACCCGGAATTCGAACCCAGGATTAAATGATCAGTAGTCGCACTAGACTACACGCTAGGCATTAAAAGTCTTCAAGTGGTGGTATATTAATTCAACGCCGAATTTAAAGGATATAACTCTTCTAAGCTCACTAACAAGCCTGTCTGAAAAATAATGGTTTCAAAAGAGGAAGACAAACGCAGTGAAGGTAGGTTAAAGTGGTCACAATAATAATGTTCCACTTTCGCCACATAACGAGCACTGAACACATGTGATCACAAACCTTTCCAGCCGCAGCGGAGCTCCGCCGCACCGTCGACCATATTATATTGTCGCATCTTAATACTCATACTCGCCTCCCGTCGCACTATCACCGCCGCATCCGCGATGATGAGGAATTAGACGACCAAATGTATCTTGTCTGTATGATCTACTCGTAGCTGACAATACCTAGTTGCGAGTCTTAGGTTAAAATCTGATTTTGAGCTAATATTTGTGCAAAAACCTTTTTTTTTTTGCGTAAATAATTGTCCCTTAAAAAGGTTTTTCAAACGAAAGAATAACAAAGGTTTTGATCATTAAAAATCTTTTATATTTTGTGAAAATAACACAATGCTTATTTCACAGATTGTATTGGAGTATTTAGATTTGAAAAGTCTGAAAGGACGTCGCATTAGTTTTCTTTGTGGAGACGCCGGACCACTTGCGCTAGCAACAATTGTTTCGTACAAGTTGGGCACAAGTCGCCCAGCGAACCTTCCAGATTACAAGGCACTCGCGCAACGGTAAGTTATTTTAAATCCATACCTAGATAAGTGGATTGTAGTAATTAGTTGTATAAAGGAACAGGCTAACGTGGTCTCAGCAGACACTCCCTTAAAATAATTTAAAAAACACTAGATGTGCTTATTTCCGCTTTTAAAGCAACAAAACTGTTTTTACTTTAAATCAGTTGCCTAACGGATACAATAACGGATGCAATACAGGAAAGCATGCAATTAACCTTGTTAATTAAGTTTTTTTTTTTACAGAATAAGTGCGACAAATGAGCACATAGTCCACCTGATGGTAAGTGGATGCTATGCTCCACATCTCATCATACATCTATCATCGAAGAATCAAAATACCTCGTTATTAGCTTACTAGTAAAAAGGGTGTCCCGTTCCCACCATTCGCCATACATTAATTTTAATTAATTTACATCTGATTGAAGTTTTAGAACATAATATGAATTAAAAATTAGAATCATCTCTATCATTTAGCCCAAATATTTCACCATTGGACAAAGTCCTTTACGACATATTGCCTTCCGCCATGTTATCAGCCTTGATAAAGTTCTATGTGTAGTTGTTTTTACGAAATTATGCATTAGATTACCAGAATTTTATTACAGTACATTCAAATGTGTGATAAGTTGTCGGATTCTTCTGTTTAGGTTACTGGATCTCATTTCATTGCTCAAAGAGTCACCAGATGAACTTCTTTATGGAGGAGCTGGATATCTTTACGCTCTGTTATTTGTAAACAAATATATTCGTGAAACCGATGTCATACCTTCCCTACCGAAACACATAGAAAAGGTAAAGCATTAACCATTAAAGCATAGATAAGGATATTCTTAAAGAATACTTATTTGTATTCAAAAAGCATGTACAAAGCTTCCAAATATGTTGGGAAAGTGACAAAACATATAGGTACTAGCAAAATTATAAAACAAAATATATGAATAATTCAATGCCCTGGTCTGCAAGCTGATTTAAAAGTTCTTACATTCCCTGACCAACTTGTTATTTGCCCCAAGTGTTAGTGCACGCGCTAACGTCCTAAGATCCGGAGTAGGCGTGACGGCCTGCCGACAAGGCATGTCATCGTAAAATAAATGTTAGCCCCGTCTGTTGGGATCTTGGTACTAGCATGCAGGACCCGTGGAGTACTACTCTAATATGTTTATATGTAGGGTTTTACAGATGGTAGATTTTAAAAATATAACTTCCGTAATATTTTTCAGGTAATAGCTTCTATAATACAATCTGGAAAATTATTTTCCGCCAAATCTAAGTCTGAAAGTCCACTTTTGTGGCAATGGCATGAGAAAATTTATTTGGGTGCAGCACACGGCGTTGCAGGGATATTGTATATATTGCTGCAGGTAAGTTACTTGCATATGTAGTACGCGGTAATAACGTACGCATATAAAATGCTTCAAAATTCTCTAAACCGATGGATGCAAATCATTTAATTTTAAGTTTTAGCTTTATGACACCTTTATAAAAAAAATTACGTGGTAGAGCTACGCTGCAGCTATATATAGCTACAAAACGAATGGGATCGACTCGGCGGGGGCAGAACCACGCTCTCATAGAATACCAGCATGTAATGTGGTTACACGCCATGGTGAGTGTAGAGAACCGGATACCCTTTTTACTGGAAATTAGGCATCCCATCTTAGTCCTCACAGATTCGGATCTACACTTCATTCATTTTGATTCGTAAACGAGGATAGATGTAGATGTCTATCTATCCCTTATCCCATAAAAAGCTTATTCTATTTTAAAAAAGACCGGTAACCAACCAGGAGCTTTTCGTAATGTAATTAACGTTTATGTTGGAATAGGAAGAAGTTGGTGTGCGATGTGTCGTCTATCTGTCCGCGTCTCTGACGGAGGCTGGTGCTTACGAGTGCTCGACTTTCCTGTCCCCATGCTGCCTATTGCGTACCGGGTTCAGGTGGATTTCGAGACCGCGGAGGAAGGCGCGCCTAGTGTTCTGGTGCACCTTACCTGAGAACGGAAAGGAGTTGTCCGCCTTGCCTGAGGAGCTGCCATGAGGTGGCCGGCGTTGTTGAAGCTGCGGATGTTTGCGAAAGCGTTTCTGTGACCCTGTCAATATGCGACGAAGGTGTGAAGGTGGTAATGGAGTTTTAGTCGGTGTGAAACCGACATAATTCGTTCTTGACCTCGCTATGCGGGTATGCGTAGGCATTTTCCCATGTAAAAAAAGGCTGTGTGAACTTGTCATTAGAAATGATCGCGAATGGAAGTGAAGCCGGCGTCCATTTCAAATTCCTGCCTACGTGTCACACTTTCGTTAAAGCCTGGAGGTCAATGTGAAGTGTGAACACGGACTTGTCAAGGCCACCGCGCACTCCACCGCCCCCGCATCCGCGAGTTGTGAACAAGCACTGTAGGAGTACGAATGAGCCACATTCGTACTTTTTCACAAATTTATCCAAAGTTGCTATTATGGTTTTAATTGAAAGTTTTGTTTGAAAGAAAGGAAGAAAATAAGTTTATTTAGTAACACATTTTAGCAGTCTCTATGTATGTATGTATGTATGTTGTAATAATAACATATTATAAATTTGATAAATGGTTACTAAAAATAAAAAGTACCCAACTCAGCAGTCTTGGTACTGACAAAGTACTTCGACGCTGATCTTTCGTAAGTGTCAATAAAAAAACACGAAAAACTAAACTTAACAATATTTATTATTATACAATTTATTATTAAGTCAATATGCACACTTGTTTGTCCTAGGGGTTCACGCCCTAGACATGTAAAAAATTAAACATTTTAGAAAAACACTACAAAAGTAAATAAATAAATAAATCTTAATTTTCAGGCTCATTCTTACATAAATCATCAAGACATGCATACATCTATCAAACCTACTCTGGATTGGTTGGCACTTCAACAGTTTCCTAGTGGCAATTTCCCATCTTCGCTCGGCAGCAGTTCCGGAGATAGATTGGTGCAATGGTGCCATGGCGCACCTGGTTTTGTTCCTTTATTTCTTCTAGCTTATCAGGTAAATCCTACTTGTTCTGTTTTAGAAGCCTTTCTTAATCCTCTGCTGGACTTAGGCCTTATAAAGAACCATGTGAAATATCTTTTTAGCCGACTTCGATAAAAGCAGGTTGAAAATTCGACTGTGCTTTTTTATGTACTGTTATGCGTTTTTAAGTTCGCGGAAGGGGGGGGGGGGTAAGGAGTGGAAATAAAAATCCAAATTTATTTTTCCTTTCCAATATATTCACCTGTTACCCTAATACATTTTCGGATCTTTCAATTAAATTACGTATACCCTCAAAAATGATTTGTCTTTGTCTAAAAAATACGCCGCAACTGCTTCCTTCACTTCTTCATCACTTAACAACTTTTTCCCACGAAGTTCTTTCTTTAAGTTTGGAAATAGATAATAATCACTGGGGGCCAGGTCGGGACTATAGGGTAGGTGGCAAAATTTTGAAGCCCACCTTCTGCAGGGCAGCCATCGCAACATGGCACTTGTGAACAGGGGCGTTGTCGTGCAGAAGAAGGATTCCTTTGGTCAATTTTCTCCTTTATGGCTTCTTTCAATTGTTCTAGGATTGAAGTGTAGTAATTTCCGGTTATGGAAACACCTTTATCTTTACAATTAATCAATAGGATTCCTTCTGAGTCCCAAAAGACTGTCGCCATGATTTTCCCAGCCGATTGTGCCACCTTAAATTTCTTGGGTGGTGGTGTGCCTTTTTTGTGCCACTGCATAGAGTCCTGTTTGGACTCAGGTTCATAATGGTGAACCCAAGTTTCGGCACCAGTAACAATTCGAGCCAACACTCCATCTTTGTCTTCCATACAGAGGTCCAAAAAAGCACGATAACACTCCACGCGCTGTTGCTTTTGAGGCGGCGTGAGCATACTAGGCACCCATCTTGCGCTGACTTTAGTCATGCCAAGATGATCATGAAGAACTTTGAAAACGGTTGTAACTGATACTCCAACCATTTCTGCGAGCTGTTTTTTCTTTAGGCGGGCATCTTCTAATATTAATTTTTCGACTTTTTGAATAATTTCCGAAGTGGTCACCTCGAGCGGCCTTCCTGGCCGTGGGTCGTCTTCAAGTGACTCTCTGCCTTGTTTAAAAAGGGTATGTACTTGTACACCATAGTTTAACTTGGACAAGAGTCTCCGTAAGCGGATGACATCTCTTCCAGTATAGTCTGAACTGATTCCGCGCTTGGTAAGGAACTTTATAACGGCACGGAACTCGATTTTCTCCATATTTCACAATTTCTTCCCGATTGACTTGTTTGGTTGACGATAACTCAAAGACTAATGATCTAATTACAATAAAACCCGGTATTTATACTAATAATGAGTTGCTCAATTAGCACGTAATTTAGCGATATCCCCACTTATTACCTATCTACCCATTCCGCGAACTTAAAAATGCACCCTCGTATGTTACTCGATCTTTAATACTGAACCGATTTTGATGCTGATTTTTTATTTAAAAGGTTATTTTTTATAAAATAATATAAATTAAAAGAAAATATTCCACCCATGGATGAAGTTTTTAATGACGTTAAAAGATTTTAAAACCTTGCTGATTCTAAAACTGAGATTGGGAAAAAGAATTTCATGATTTCACATTCTGAAACGGTGCTTAGACATAGTGTAGAATAATTACGACCCGACTTCAGTATGTGATATTTTTTAAATTATTTTATACTTTTTGTTGTTTATTGTCAAAACACTTTGAAGAGTTCTTTAAGGTTAATTTTTAAGTCGTTGGCGAGCGACTGGAAATATGACTTCCCATCCTTAGGACGTGGGTTCACCATTTATGTTATAAACAGAATGGTACATACAGGTGTAGTTGGCATTTGGAGCGAAACTTGTTATAATTTTATTATGTAGCGAATTCTTAATGTTACGAGCTTGGGGTTCGAGACAATTAATAACTGCAGATTGAATTACCAAAATTGACACTTTAATTACAGAACACTAATTACAATTTAAAACCACACTAATAATAAAGCACAATTGTACTACTGATCATTTTAGTTCGCAGTTATTTCGCTTCGTAGTATTCGCTTGTATCGCCAATTCAATACTGGCTCGGTCGTGGTCTATACCGGCCTTATATAGGGCCTGAGATCGTTTCCAGAACCTTCTATTGTAGAAACATCTAGTATGTTCGAGTACATATCGGTCCCGAAATTTCTAGAAGGATCTTGACTCTCCTAGTTCTGCTACTCGATACTAGAGGGCGCTAGTGGTAACTAGTGTTGCCATGTACAAGACATTAATAGTGGCGCGCAACATTAATATAAATCAGTCTATTTTAAGAGACTACTGAAATTTCTGTAAAAAATATTTTGTGCAAATATTTTTTACGCTTGGTTAAGTTTGGATGTGTGAATTAATAACCATAACAAAAACTGCTTTTACTTATTTTTAAATGCTTATTAACTCAAAACGCTTTTTTATTATTTTAGATTTTCAAAGAAGAGGCATATTTAAAAATAGCGCTACAATGTGGTGAAGTCATTTGGCAACGTGGTTTGTGCACAAAAGGCTACAGTATTTGTCATGGAGTCAGTGGAAACGCATACTCTTTTCTGTATTTATATCAAACGACTAAGGTGAGTGTATGTAAGTCTTATTTCTACGAGCCCAATTATTGTGATCGTACTGTCATGGTGTGGCGGTGTAAGAAAATCTATTACCCTGTGTCATCCTGTTGTGTCGTAAGAGGCGACAGAGGAAAATGAAAAAGGACATAGGCAGCAGCAACGTCCATTAAAAACTCAAAATAATTGGAAAATGCGGTTGCCAACTTGCCTGCCAAGCGTGGCAACTATGGCAAATATCCTAGCGGTAATGGAACTTATCCTGGATCCACAATGATTTGCCGGAGGTGTCCTATCAAGGAGTCACGAAGCTTCATTTTTGTGTAAATAGCAGTCAAGACTTCGGCCTAAGTTTGTTATACACTTTTCAGAAATTTATCGTAGACTTTTCACCAAGACTACTCAATTCTGGCTCTAGAATAATGTTTCAGATTATAAACTGTAGTCGTACTAGAGAACATGGCCTTCTTAAAAAGTTACTCTGACAACTCTACAAGAAATCTTTAAAGCGAGTCGTATTTAAATTCACCACTGCGTAAATCCAAAGATTCATAGCCAGAGAGATTAAGGCCTATATCAAAGCCAAATGTACGCAGTACGCACGCATATAAGTTATATTTTTCTTATAAAACTGTTTCTTTAAACCGTGTAGTGGCGGTGTATGAATCTACTACCCCATTTCATCCCGTGGGTGTCGTAAGAGGCGACAGAGAGAAACAAATGAGAAGATGGGCAGCAGCGTCTTCCTAATAACGAGTTAAAATAAAAAAACTGCGGTTGCCAACCCGCTTGCCGAGGGTGGCTGCGTGGCAAATATTTCCCCTATGAGGCAAGTCTATATTCAGCTGTGGACTTTATATACACAAAACAATACCTCCTTTTAATTTTTCTACTTTAAGAAATATCCGTAGTCTGATTCATTAATTTCCAATCAAATTAATATATAACTAATATTTCACAAAGAAACATTAACTGTTCCGTTTTCCTTTAAAACAAATTTACATCCGTTGCCATGAAATCTAAGTTGTGGATGCATATAATGTGATTGGCTGTAAGATGGTGTCACAAATAATTAAAATAATGCAAAATATCTATTTTAAAGCTAAAATTAATAAAAATTAATTAACACGATATAACAATTTTGACTATGAAAAATATTATTGTAGTACTATAGATAAAGCCTCACAAAAACACCGAAAAAAAGTGTTCCAAACACAGTGCACATATTGACACACATTTCGTTCATCTTACATTTCACTACATTGCCGAAAGATGTAAAAATGATGGCGTGTTTAAAAATAATAAGAAAAAGTTCAGGCATGTTTGTCGTAGATTGCACCTGTTTTATTCGTTCTCGCGTCTAATTTATTTGCCGTCTTTTTCTTTTTTTCTAACCACCACAAATTAAAATATTATTGATGAATAATAAATATCATCTTATATAGTTGCTAGATATTAAATAGTTATGTTAATTTGTAATTATTGTCACAGAAGAAATTAATAATAATTTCTTTCAGGATCCTCTACATTTGTACCGAGCATGTCGTTTCATGGAATGGTGCGTAGCAGAGAAGGCCGGTACAGAGCTGCATACTCCAGACAGACCAGCATCATTGTTTGAGGGTCTACTTGGTCGGTTGTATTTAGCAGAAGATATTATTCGGCCCGATGTCGCCAAGTTCCCCGCCTTTACATTGTAGTTCCGTTTAACCCAATATAACATGTTATTTTTCAGTAATAGATCTATTTACCATGGTATATCATGCTTTTCTTTTAAAATGTGCTTCATAAATAATTTAGTGAAAAAAGTCATTAGTACTATTTATGGACAAGATTTTTTAGAAGATATTTCTACTATAATCAGGGATATCAAGGAAGACATATATAAAATCTGCTACATAATGATCTTTCCACAGAGCAGCTTGCTCTTAAACAAGATGTAATTACACAATTGGTTACTTCGCCTACGCGGATCCCAGATGTGGACAATCATATACCTTCAGATCTCCGTCGATGCCCCTGGTCCGATCCGGAGTACGGTGCCCACTTATACTCCCGTCGAGCTTGCGGTCTGCAGGTTTGGCACTATAAATTGGTCAATTGGGACGGGATGCAGTCTTTTTTTCAATCCTACGACCTGGTTTACTTCTCGCCGGATGATCCCAACGTTATTGCTGATTATGTCGCTGATGTGGTACTTCAGGAAATGGAACTATTTATTCCATCATCTCTGGAGCCTATCGGAGGCACAACTCGGCGATGGTTTGGTCACTCCTATAAAATTTCATCACGCTATAAGCAGGAGTGCCTTCGGACCTGGGCTAACGCATCAACGTCTCGGGATGCAAACACCAGCGCACTTAAAAAGAAGAATAATTTCGCGTCCAGATCCTTCAAAATGTTATTGCCAAGGCAAAGTCAGAGCATATCGGCAGAATTGACGAGAAACTATTTCGACACCCTACGGGAATACGTGCATTCTGGTCTCTCATCAAGGCTGTCCAAGGGAACTCCTGTCAGCCATCTCTGCCATCTCTATCATCTCTGCACAGGGAGGACGACTCACTGGCCCACGCCGCAAAGGAGAAAGCCGATCTGCTAGGCTCTCTCTTTGCGCCCAACTTGACTCTCGATGACGGCGGGAACACATCGCCAACCATCCCGTGGTGTGAGTGTTCCATGCAGGATGTGCTGTTTACGCAGCGCTCGGTGCGCAAAGCACTCCTCTCCCTAGCCGTCAACAAGTCGAGTGGCCCTGATTGTGTCCCAAATATTGTGCTGAAGACGTGTGCTCCGGATTTGGCATCTGTTTTAACGCGTCTTTTCCGGTGTCCTAGGCGTAGTCCCGAACTCATGGAAGACAACTTTGGTGCACCCGATCCCTAAAAAAGGCGACCGCACAGATCCGTCCAACTATAGGCCTACCGCTATCACCTCCTTGTTCTCCAAAATAATGGAAACAATTATTAACTGCCAGCTCATGAGGTACCTTGAGGATCACCAGCTGATTAGTGACCGCCAGTACTTCCCGAGAAATTGTGCAATTGGATCACCAGTTTTCTTGCAGATCGGAGCATCAAGGTTGTAGTAGACGGTGCATGCTCCGATTAGCAAGCCCATTAACGCTTGTATTCCATAAGGCTGCTTGCTATCACCAACGCTGTTTATTCTGCATATCGGTGATATGTTGCAAACTGGTAACATTCATTGCTATGCGGAAGATAGTACTGATGATGCTTTATACACCGGCCGTGCCAATATTTTTCGGGAACACGTCGCGGAGCACCGGAACAAACTTGTGTCTGAAGTCGAGACTTTGTTGACCAAAGTCTGGGACTGAGGGTGACTGAATCTAGTCCAGTTCAATCCCCAAAAGACACAAGTTTGTACCGCTAAAAAGAACCCGTTCGTCGTATATTCTCAGTTTCAAGACACTCCCCTTGTTGTCCCAGTCAGCATCGGAATACTCGGCGTCGACATAATCGAATAGTGTGCAGTTTCGTGGTCACTTGGAAGAGATGGCCAGATTGGCCTCTAAAAAGCTTGGCGTGCTCATCAGAGCGGGACATTATTTCATGCCGCACACCGCCTTCAACTTTTACAAGGCGCAGGTAAGGCCTCACATAGAACACTCCTCCAGATGGTGCAGATGGTATCGCAAGTTTTATCGCGATGTGCGATGGTGAAATTGAGCGGCTGGAATTAGTCCGAACAATTCCTCAGAGCACTCTACGTAGTGCCAGTGAGTCAAGCCGATCAGAAAGAGTTCGGTCGCCGACGATTCGAACCGCTCTGCGCTGGATGCGGTCAAGTGGAAGGAGCAGGCACTGGGGAGCCTCTGCCAAGAAATGGGAACAGTATTCCATGTGAGGCCAACCTGCGCCTTGTAAATTTGCAAGCGGTGTGCCGGCATGAAATACTATCCCGCTCTGCTGTGCACGCCAAGCTTTTTAGAGGCCAATTTGGCCTTCTCTTCCAAGTGACCACGAAACTGCACGTCACTCGATATGTCGACACCGAGGATTCCGATACTAGCTGAGGCAACAAGGAGAATGCCTTAAAACTGAGGAGATACGAAAAACTGGTAATTTTTAGCGGTAAACGCGCAAGCTTGAGTCTTCTGGGGAGTGAACTGGACTTAGAGATTTAGTCGCCCCCAGTCTGATCTACTACAAAAGGTCCTTGCACTGTATACCGATAATAGACACTCCACCGCTTGCTAACTTAGAGACATCGGTTTGTAGGATAGCACTTACGGGCCATCCGCCCATCAAATTGCATCCGCATATCTGCCAACGCTGAAACATATATTAGAAGCCGACATCTCGGCTCTACTAGATCTAGGCCCCAGCGTAGTAATCACGGGAGACCTAAACAGTAAACACGTTAGTTAGAATTCTAACGTAAATAATCGAAACGGAAACATATTATGCGACCTCATGGAGAGACTTAATTTCGAATTTATCGCTTCTGAGAGTCCAATTCGCTGCCTGTCTTTGATGTAGCACTACTAAAAGACATCCGGCTTACTATTAACTCTATCGAAACTTTTATCGAATTATGCTCAGACCACAGGCCGGTCGTATTACAACTGGGCCAAACGGCAGGTGAGGGCCCTCAGACCAAAACCATCGTCGACTGGCGGCGTAAACTCGAGTCTACGATCGATACGCTAAAATCTTGACAGTTATCGTTGCGTAACGAATTTAGAAACGATAAATGGGATAACTTTTTAGAAGGAATAGAACCATTCCAAGACGCCTTTTGGAGACTGACTAGACCTCTGAAAACAGAGCAAACTCCCATGCCGCCTTTCCTGAGGCTAGACTAACCCGATCTCGAAAAAGCCGAACGCCTAGCCGACAGTCTAGAGAGCCAGTGTACCCCATCCACCGTACCTACAGATCGCGTTCACCTACTTGAGGTAGAAGCGGAAGTGGAACGTAGGTCTGCGTTACCGCAATCCGGTGATCCACTCGATCCTGTGACTGTCGATGAAGTCACTGAAACGATAAAAAGCCTTGAGAATAGATCAGTTCCTGGGCAGACGGCATCAGCAACAAGGTGATCAAATCTCTTTTTTAACCACAAATTACCTCTTCGTAGGAATTTTCAATGCGCTTCTCTCGATCTGCTCTTTCCCGGATATCTGGAAAGAGCAGACGTAATAGGTATCCCAAAACGGGGTAATCGCGCAATCGACCCACAAGCTACAGGCCCATCAGTCTACTCAACACATTATGTAAATTATACGAGCGCAACATTCTAAAGTGCCTCCGTCACTTCACTGAAATAAACAGACTCTTTCCTGATGAACAGTTTGGATTTAGTGCGGAACACTCGCGCACTAACCAAATTCATCGCCTAACAGAATATATTCTGTCTGGCTTTAATCACCATCCGACAAAGAAAAAATCTCGAAACGCGGGAGCCCTCTTCTTTGATGTCGCAAAGGCATTTGATAAGGTCTGGCACGACGGCTTGTTCTACAAGCTATATAAACTAAACGTTCCCGACAGGCTCGTACACATCATCCGAACCTTCCTTACAAATCGCTCTTTTCGCTATCGAGTGGAGGGAACCCGTTCATTGAAACGTTTTCTAAAGACTGGGGTCCTACAAGGCTCCGTCCTGCCTCCGCTCCTCTTTACACTCTTCAAGAGTGATATCCCTAAAGATCCTGTGGTAAACACTGCTCTCTTCGTCGACGATACGGCTCTGTTTGTATCAGATTATAATAGGAAGTCTCACTTTAAAACTTCAAAAAGCTACCAACCGCTTAGGCGAAAGGTTCCGCGAATGGGATACACTTTTTCGGGATTCACTTGAATTCTCCATTGAAGTGAACCCCGAAAAAGTTTAGCTATATCTTTCAACGGAATCCAAAACCACACTTAAAGAATTGTGGACCAAAAACCAGAATTAAGGTAATTTCTTTATACGGCCGCCTCATCCCTTGCGTTGATTCAGCCAAATATCTGGGCGTCACGTTCGACGTCCGCATGAGTTTCGCGAATCACATAAGTAGTACGCAACAGAGCCAGGTCAGTCATTGGCCGTCTCCACCCTCTTGTTAACAGGAAGAATAAGTTGTCTCTAAGACACAAACTCCACCTGTACAAAGCCTGCGTTAGACCATTCATGTTTTACGCAAATGTAGCCTTCACCCATTCATCCATGAACCCACTGGAGCACGGTGGTATCAACGGAATTCAGACTTACACAGTGATTGTCAACTTCCCTCTATCTCCGAATACTTCAAGGAGATGTCTCAGCGCTACTTTGATAGAAACCCATCCGAACGCGCTAGTGGCAAACGCAGCCAACTACGTCCCGATACGTACTAATAGAACAACCACGCTCGCTCGATCCCGTCGAGCCAACCATCGCAGGCATATCATACACTGACACTACACCCACACCAAATGGTACAAGCACAAATAGGACAACGGATGGGGCGCGTCGCACCCTTAAGGTACGTGTACACCAAAACCGATTTTGTCGGCCGATGGCGGACAGAACTACCCAGGCGAGTTACTCGGACGTGTATGTGCTTACACTGCAACAGTGTACCACGTGTGCCGACACTGGACGTTGCCGGTATTCTATAGTTGACTGTGTTGCTTAACAGAGTGAAGACGCATTTTTTTTAAATATCTGGAACTGCTATATCCATTTCCGATCCAAGTTCAGCCCATAACCGTTTACAAACCTCTCGATTATTGTAATTGTCTATTATAAACACAACTAAATAATTTTTCAATATCCATAGTCGTTTAGGTAGATAACAACACTGACAGAATCAACAGAATAAAGACAGAATGATTAACCGGTTCAGTGCGGGTGACACGCCCGGCGTGCCATCGATTACTTTTGTGTGTGGCGTATGACACGCGAGTCGTGTCTTTTTAAAAATCGTTATAACTCGCTCAAATTGCTTTTTTGGAAAATTTATCCAGAACAAAATATTCATTATTTTGCGAGTAGTTCATGCATGCAGCTTCGTTTCTGGATATTTTGAAAATTTTAAAGGGTTGACAACCTTTTTTTAACGTGTACATGGTACTATTTTTACTTTGTTGGTTTTAAATCATGTTATGGACAAAATTGTCTAATAAGTAACAAATAATAGTACTCATTGCGATCGCTCACAAACTTTTTTTTTCAAATTAAGGTTTGATATTTACAAATGTTATTATTAGGTGAAAATTTAATTTAATAAAAACCAAGGTTTCCAGGGTGATTTAGCTGTACCTACTTATATAAATGATTTTTTTATAACAACAATAAATAGTATAAAAGGTTTGTAATCTCTTCATAAAAAAGTCACTTTCTCTCAATTTCAAAGAAAACGCGTAAAAAACACGTAGTTAGCCACTAAAAACAAGTATCCTTCCATTTGTAACTTATGTTTAATGTCAAATAAACTTAATTAGGTCTAAACAAGTAAAAAAAGCATAAAAAAGAACATTACTTTTACAAATGTCTGTGGCGCTTGACACGCCCGGCGTGTCAAGATATATTTGTTCGCCGCCACAGCTAAAAGTTGTCGAAAATTGGTGCCACAACGAATCGGTTAAATTAAACTATAAATACACTCAATTTGCACTGTAGACGCCGGCAATCTGACGAGAAATCCCAACAAGTTCGGACTCAACGGTTGATCGGTCATTTTCGTGCGTTATCGGACGATGGCGGTCGTGTTTGTGTACGCATTCTCTTTCTTTTACAAGTGTTTGATTAGATCGTCCGAATTCGGCCGTCATCGCCCCGAGCAAACTATGCCCGATGACGGATTAGGTGTACGCGTACCCTTAGGCAGGCACCACGCGTTCCAGAACACACCGCGTACATACGGGTGTACGGTACGGGGTACGGCGTTCTGGGCGGTTCTCACCGCCCCGAACTTCGACTAATACGAGCTAAGTAGTCAGAAGCGGGGGCACGCACACTCTCACACGGACATCGGTTAGATAGCTCAATAAACCTCAACAGAGATGACATGATGATTGGTAACAATACTAATTCATAAACCGTCATTATCATCATCCTAATTGCCGCCTTTCCACTTTTTAAATAACCTGAAAGGCCGCGAGCATTGTGTCAGATGTATGTAGAGCCGCATAGGCTAACAGCGCCAACATCTCGAAAATGGGAGTGGGCAGTCTTGGCTCTGGCGTGACTCGGTGCACTGATTGTACCAAGCTAGCTTATCCTAGACGCTCACGGATAATTAATTTGAAATTATTATCATTAATTGCCCTGGTGCAATTTATAATCAATAAAACTAAATCTTATATATAATATATTATATACTTATAATCCCTGACTTCTCATTCAGCATGGCGGATCTCTACTACATATATTTTACGGTTTGCATCGTCAGTCGTAATGCGTACAACAAACCAATAGAATAATTTTACAACAGTGTACAACCGCGTATCGATTATGCGCTCCAAGAGGTCGAACATTGGCGCGCGTTCCAGCCGCGCGAAATGGGCCGCCTTAAAACGCTCAAACTTGGAGCGGGCCGTTCCATCTGGTGTGGATTTTTTACCGCGTATCAAAGTAGTTAAGTTTAGGCGCGCGCGCCTGTTAGGACGGTTGTTTTCATCATTCGTGTGTTCGTTGCGTTCCCAGCTATGGATAACCAAAGTAGTCGTGAATCGATAAAATTATATGGTTCAGAAGATCTGCTGTGAGAATATCAAAAGTAGTTTTGCAACCGACTTCAAAAAAGGAGGAGGTTTTTAATCTTTCTTTTATGTATGTTCAAGTCGGTTGTACATTTTTAATTTAATTTTATGAACGGTTAAACACTGGAACGGCTGCCGCGCATGCCATGCGCTCTTAGTTGATACACTTCGAACATTTGGAACGCGTTCGTCGTGTCAGCGCGGTCATTCGTCATCCCATCTATTGAACGTAGTGATTATTATTTACTTGATTTACTGATAGTATTTTGTATTGTATCTAATATTATATTGGAATGGAAATATATACAAAAAAGTCGAAATGTCAGTCCACATCGATTTATTAATAATGTATATTATAAAAGACTATAGTTCACTTAGAGTAAGTACTAAAACATTGAGGAACCTATTTGTTACGCGCTAAATATATTTGCATGATAGTATAATATCAACGCTGCATTAATAACACCGCACGCACCCAAATCTAAGTATAAATTAATATCAAACACTCCAAGTTTACGAAGTCTCAATAAATCCGTCCACATTTCTATGTAATGTTGCTAGTATGAAAAAGAGCAGAAGACATTATATTAACCCAATAGGCACCCTCATTCGATTTAGTGCTTATTCTATTTAAAATCGACAAGAACATCACCCGTACTAGTTTATACGGGACAATTACAAGATATATCTGACAACAATAAAATATATTACTATATAAATGCGAAAAAATAGCACTTAAAACTTAACTATACTTAACATTTATTTGTACATAATTCTTAAGAAAGTCAATTTTGCTCAATGAAATATAATCATGTTAAAAATGAATGAGTAAAAATTCCGTGATAGTAATTATTAACATTAAAATTATAACTGTTAAACTGATTAAAATATTAATGGCCCCTAAAACTGACAAGAGACAACTACCTTATTGAAATATTGTGTAACATTACCAATATATGATTATGGTTATATGCCATTGTGCTGTATTAATAAGATAACGAGAAATCTAGAACTACGTTTAGGTACATATCTCGTATGTTAGAGAATACGAACACGTACATAGCAATAACATAAAAAAGTACGCGTACATTACATTACAAACACAATTAATTAGACGAAAGTAGTTTGAAAGCTTTAAAATACCGGGATTGAGTAAACAGAAACCGGTATTTACGTTTTTTTCGGTATTACATTATAAATCTATGTTAAATAATATTATGTCAATAAAAAATTAAAACTTACCAGACACAGTTTCTCGTATGACAGCTTTACGTGGCCTTCCATTTAGCCATTTTGTTACATCTGTACACCAAAAGCGCATCATGGCGCAATGAGGATACAAAATGCCTACATTTTCAAACTCCATTAAAAACATGGTGTTAAAGCACAGTGAGACGGTGAAATTATATTTGATTTCTAAACTGCGCAAACTGAAAGCAGGCGGAGTGAAACTGTCTTTGACACTGGCTGAATGGACGAGTTTAGGAAATCGCCGATTTATGAACGTTAATATCTACAGACTCATGTTAACCAATAATTTTGCCAATCTTGGCCTGATAAGAGTGTTCGGTAGCACGACGGCAGTAACTAAGTTATCCGCATTCGAATTGTCTCTTAATGAGGATATAGTCTGTACAACTACTGACGGTGCTAGTGTAATGATCGCATTTGGAAGACAAGTAGAACTTTTCCACCAGCAATGCCTTGCTCATGGTATACAGCTAGCGATATTAGACGTGCTCTAAAAAGAAAATAGTTCCCAAACTCAACTAAGCGAACTGGAAAATGACGATCTGCTTCGGAATGTTATGGACAAGATAACTATGACGAGGTTTAATCGAAAAAATACGAAAAGTTGCGAAACTTTTCAGAAAGTCGCCTACTAGAAATGATGATGCCACATTGCAGTAATATGTAAAACAAGAAATAGGACATGAGCTCAGTTTGATTTTAGATTTTAGGACGCGGTGGAATAGTTTAGTAGATATGTTAGAAAGATTTGTCTAACTCAAAATCCCAATTCAAAAGGCGCTGATAGATTCAAAATAAGGAGCTGGAAATATCTGAAAATGAGTTCAAAAAACTGGTTGATCTCAGCAATGTATTTGAAATCCTAAAAGCGACAGACGACGAACTTTGCAAAAGTAACGCCAACCTGATGACGTCTTCCGTAATTCCGAAAACACCGGTTTTTGAAAAGAGGTCCGGTATTGCGACCCCTAGTGCAAATATTATGTATACTCGTTATCGCACTGAAATAATTCTTGGGCCAGTATTCAAACACAATATCTAGTTTCAAATAAAAATCCACTATGTCGAGATTTGAGTCTAGGCCACTCTACTTTATATAAATTCACACAAAAAAATTTACATTTCGACACAAATTTTGAAACATTCGACAAAGTTTTGCGTTTAAACTAGAAATATCCTGAGTACCGGCCTTAGTGTATTTTGGAAATCAAACCAGTCTAAAATTTTAAATATAAAAAAAATTGAAAAGAATATGTATTTCTATTATTTCATCCATTATCACTATGGTCATCGTTTTGAGAAATTGCTTTGTCATTCTTTGCGTTGTCATTTGGGAAAAAAAATGTGAAGTAGTCGGATTGCTAGGTAAGTTTTTATTTATTATTTTAGTTATTTTGCCACGTAAACCGTCCTTGCGGTGAGCATATATATGTCATAAGTTCATAGCGCGAATATTATTTCTACTCTTACGTTGGTGTTCAACCAGCTACGACTATTTGACATTATGATACAGCGAAATAAAGAATTCTGATCACTTGCCCTAAAGTGACTAAGGAACACTACACTCTACGCTACCCCGCGCAACGGGAAGCGTAGACTCCCTTCATTGGGCGTTATAAAATAAAAATGAGAAGCCGCAACATTAATTCTTGGCTTATTTATAAGAAATTCTGTATGGACGAAACAGTTTTATATTTGTCCATGTATAGAATGGAGTTGGGCAAAACTTTATGTCGCATGTACTTACAAATCTATGGTATTAATCGAGGGCGACTCAGCAGTTCATAGCAAAATAAAATTGAAGAAAAAAGACGCAAAGGAGCTGCGCTACCAACTCCTGCAAAGGTTTTCAGATAAAACCAAATTTCACTTGCCCATATGGGTGGACATCTGGACAGATGGCATTGCTGCTAATATCTGAAATACGTAAAAGTAGAAGGTACTTCCGTTTACTATGTATCTTCTAATTTTGTAAAAAAATATTTTGTATCTCTGTGTGATACAAAAACTAATCGTTTTATAAATATTACAACCATTAAATTTTATTTATAAATGAATAATATAAATACAAAAAGAATTTTATTGTGGCTTAAAAATAAAAATTTTGTAATAAAACATAATTTTACAATGGTTTTATTTTTTTAACTATTTTCTAGACAAGTAGACTAAATTAAAAACGTAACATTATGTTATTAAAAAAAATCGCGCATCCAAAGGATTAAATGTATTTTAAGGGAAATAAATATTTACGATCGCCAGTTTACATAATCCTTACTGATACCTGATCTGATACCCGATGCGTTGCTGCAGCAGAAAATATATTTGTGGAAATATGGTTTTAAATTTGGAAGGGTTATATTGTTTCATTAGGAATGATAATACATTCATTGAAATTGAATGATATAGAACCATCAAATAAATATGTCGGTACGATACGCGGGCCATGTAAGTTAATTGTACTATGTCCATAACCTTTGCGCAAGTGCAAGCAATAAGTTGACAAAGTTTTAACGCAATGTGATGAACGGTATGGCAGCGCATAAAATACAAAGAAACATAAATTAATTTTTATATATTATATAGATGACTGTACTTAGGTACACACAAGAACAATTAGTGCTGCAATGAAGTAAGCGAAAGTAGTGCCCTCAGTGCAGGCTGTTTTAAAAACGGGTTCTACGAGCATGTCGCATAATATTTTGCAAGATTACCATTTAAAGCAATTTAATACATGTTGTTTTCTGTAACATACACATTCATGTTTAAAATCAGTTCACGTTCGACAATTCAAGTATGTACAAATATAATATTATGTAAATAAGTACGTTTGTGTGTTCTATCAAGTTATTACTGTGTCATTGTCATCGCAGCCTTTTAATAGACTTCACAAGTCACCTGCTGAACATAGGCCTACCCCAAGAAATGCCACAAAACGCGGTCCACATGCATCCATCGACTTCTCGTATTTCTTATCAGGTCGTTATACTCCATCTAGTGGGGATCCTATTCTTTATCCTTCTATTCCTGTCTATCCTCAATGAACAAATATATAAACGTAGCAATAAAGCGTCCGCACACGATAAATATAAATTAATTTGATTTAGATTGTGTATGTAATACTAATTATAAACAATAAATTAGTATTACATACACAATCATTGTCTTTTACAAATGTACATTTATAGGATTTATCCCATACTTAAATTAGAATGCAAATTTTTACAATATCCAAAATTCCAACACAACATAATTTATACACTTATCACGACTACAACGATTAATAATTAAAAATTAAAAAATTTGTATAGCCGACTTCAATATAAGCGACTTCAATATAGGTTATTTAAGAATAACTCAATAACCATTGCTCTGACCTTGATCAAATTCATATGGGACCACACGAGAACTATCAGCTTTCATATAAAAAAAGAATCATCGAAATCGGTTGGCGCAGTACAAAGTTATGAGGTAACACACATAAAAAAAAACATACACTCGAATTGAGTACCGTCTCCTTTTTGGAAGTCGGCAGAAAAATACTGTGTAACTTATGGCCGAAAGTAATTTAAATGCAGCGACTTTACTATATTTTGTAATTAACTCTTTTCTAGTATCTTTGGTAAGTATGCATAGATAATTAATTTTTATATAGATGTTTTATGTGAGTTGAATATGGTCGAATTACTGACTGCGACGTTAAACGCACTGTCCAAAAATTCCAGCAAATTTTATTCATAAACTAAGACCCTAATAGGTATTTATGGTTGAAGTATGGAGCTCTTAGAGGAGATTCAGAACGTACGGAACGTTCTGAATCTCCTCTTCGTCGATTGTCTCTTAATGAGGATATAGTCTGTACAACTACTGACGGTGCTAGTGTAATGATCGCATTTGGAAGACAAGTAGAACTTTTCCACCAGCAATGCCTTGCTCATGGTATACAGCTAGCGATATTAGACGTGCTCTATAAAAAAGAAAATAGTTCCCAAACTCAACTAAGCGAACTGGAAAATGACGATCTGCTTCGGAATGTTATGGACAAGATAACTATGACGAGGTTTAATCGAAAAAATACGAAAAGTTGCGAAACTCTTCAGAAAGTCGCCTACTAGAAATATTAGTCAATAACACAATTAGTTATTGTGCACAATACATGCACAATACCTGGACACACACAACCTTTATTTACATACATTGATATTTTTATTAAATAGTGTGCTTTGTCACATGAAATGCAAAATTCAGTCTTAGGGGCAGGTAAGACTAATTGTTTTATAATAAGAAATAACTTTCAATTTGGAAATACAATTTATATTTGTCACGTTTACATTTAATTCTTTTTAAATGAAATTATTATAATTGAAATGGTCTTAAAATTTTAATTTAATATCGTTTCGTCTTAATATTTTGAATGTTGTAATGTTCCAGTACGGATATTTAAAGTCTAAAATTCAACATCTTCATGTTGTAAGGGTTGATTTTTAATATACTAAGTTAAAAAAAAGTGTGTCCGTGTGTGTGTGAGAGAGAGAGAACGTTCGGACGGTTGGGGGCATTTTTCGTATTACTTATCTCGATGAAAAGTAATGATAACTTTTGGAAAAATTTATTCCAATTAACACTTACGGCCTCACTCATAAAAATCGACCTCAATTTAAGAAATTATTAATGTTGCTTCCTCTTACTAAACGACAAAAGAAAGAGACGGGTATAGAGATAATTTATACTTAATTCGTTTGATCTGTGCGTAATAACACCTATTTAAGTTTTGTAATTCGTCACGAAATTGGATTTCGATAAGAAAAAATCGAACCGTCATTTATTCATCTACTATATGATGTGTTATTCTTTAGAATACATGTAAGATAAGACCAACTCCTTAAAATGAGCTCAGTGTAACGTATTTAATCTAAAATAGACGAACACTGTTAGGTAGGATAGGTGGAAATATATTTAGTTCAGAATTTTTTTTATTAATAAAAGATTAACCTATCGTAATTTAACGTCTCGTTGGCCTTAATACGATGTGATATTACATAGCATAAAGCAGTTATTATTTTTAAAATAAAAATGAAGGCTCACGTAAACAACATTCACATATACAACGGATATGAGTATGAGTAATGAGATATGAAACTGTTTTAAAAAGCTGCCAGTTTTTTTAAAGATAATTTTTGAGTATCGAAATAAGTACGGCTTTAGTAATACAAGGACAGTATCTTATTCATATAACTTACAGTTATATAATGCATATCCAATATTATACTAACCACGATAAATTATTTTTAAAAATTTTATAAAAATCTAAAACCTCATTAGGATTTTTTAGCGTTTGGGCACACCATTTATGTGCGCAATGATACGGATACATAATGTCTTTATTGTACTTAGATATAGTTTAACATATCCTTGATGAAATATATTTTAAATTGTAAAATTCTATAAATTTGTAATTAACCGAAGAATCTTTATCTAATTGAGATCCTTATGACAAATTACATCCTTTACAACTTATTACATCACTGTATATGTGTAATAAATACTAATAGTGAGTGAACTCTGCGACTAGACAGAGCAACGATGGAGCGCGGCGCGGTATGAAGTAGAGCAGAGTCCCCCCTGCCCGCGATGTTGCGGTAGTACCGGTCGGTTTCGCTTGGGTAACGGTACACCCGTTTAGGAGTGTCACGTACATGGAATCAGTTGCACGCTTTTGGTGTTTACCCAGGAACATGATATTACTCGATATTATTTTGAAATATTGTGAAAGATTGTATGACGCTTTAAGTAAAATTGAATTCTAATAACCATGTGATTGCTTTCACTACGATTTGCATTATATGTAAGGATGAGAATTCATTATATTCAACAAAAGACAGTTTAAAAACCCAATAATAAATGTCGTAAATATTTGTCGGTTGCACGTTTGTAACGAGGCGGCTGAATAAACAGAGCCAACGTATAATTTTAACCTGTCTTATTTATTTTGTTCAACCCTCTATTAAATATTTTAAGCGGAATACTTGAGCGGATACTGCTATACAGGTAAAATATAATAAAATTAGGTAGGTACCTGCCAGCACAAATCTTTGTTTCCTTCACGAAGCTGTGGAACGACACTAGTTTTGTAAAGTAGTAATTAGTATGTATCTTGTATAGAAAAATAAATTATTACGAGGAATAGTGATAACATTAATGTTATGATATTATTATTTAAGGAAATGTTTTTGTGACAACCCTTGCATATTTTTAGCGACTTGACGTCGAGACAACCTTGTAGGTATTTTGCAGTATAACAAAAGTGTTGGCCCACTATAAGTATTTATTACACATATGCCACTATCAAGGGCGATTTAACGAGCGAAACATCAATATTTTAATAGGTTCACGAGTTGTTCTCGATATTAGTAGCGCATTATGGGTCGCATTATGCCGGCGTTGCGGTTTATTCAAGTGGACATCAGTTCCTGATTGAGCCACCGACAGTTTTTTGACATAAGACCGATAAATTATTCTAATGCCGATAAATTATTGGAACACGATTAGCCGTACGCAAGTGGCAGGGGGTGAGTTAACTTACAGGCGCGGTATGCCGATATGCCGGCGGGGCGGCAACGTGTTCTTCGTCAGAGCGGCGCAGCGCCGACCTAGGCGCGCGGCTCGTACAGCTCGACGGAGGCCAGCGTGGTGCGCGCGCGGTAGAAGGTATGCCGGTATGCCGGCGGGCGGGTGTGTCCTTCGTCAGAGCAGCGCGGCGCCGGCCTCGGCGCGCGAGTGCGGCAGCGGCGGCGCGGCGCGCCAGGCGTCGGCGCGCGGCTCGTACAGCTCGACGGAGGCCAGCGTGGTGCGCGCGCGGTAGAAGGCGCGCTGGCCGGCGCACTCGCTGTCGCCGCCCGCCACCACCAGCAAGCCCTCCGACGCGCCCGCCGCGCACCCCGCGCGCGCTTCCTGCAGGCTCGCTACCTCCTCCCACGTGTTCTGAATATAGTGCACACCACACTTATTACTCTATGTCTATACATTTTGTAATATACGGTCAAATTTGCAGAGAAGGTTCAAAATAAGTATTATAGGCGAATGGTAAAGGCTTTACATTAATTTAAAAACTCTTAAGCCTTTAGCTTTTAAATTCAGAATGCGTGGTAATGAATTATTTTAACTGATTGTCATTCATAAATATCTAACGCCTACCAATACGCACGCACACATCCATAAGGGTCGAGATCGGCCGGCAAAAATGTTGTGAATTGAATCGCACACACACGCGCGTACGCGTAGTTGTTGCCCATAAATCACATTCAATTTGGGATAATTTCAAAAAATGTAGTAGCCTTATTTTACTCATATTTTCAAAAACTGCAATAACGGTATATCATTATTTATATCATAGATTACCTCCTAATAGATTCCGCATACAGGGCCACAAACGCGCGCAACACATACTTGCTGTAGCTAGCATACGAAGCGAAGCTAAGAATCACGACATCAGTATCGACCAAGTTTGTGATCCGTAGGCACGTCCGAGTTCTTGACAATTTAAAAATAGTTTTGTATCCAAAATACATTACAAATGGCTTCCTGTGCAGTAAAATGGTATGACAAGTCAGCTAAGACATCCAGTTATCAAAAAGATGGCATAAATTTTAATTAGTAAGTAAATTCTATTCTTATCACGTTAACCTATTTCAAATGCACCGGAGATCAACTTATACTGGTATATTAATGGTGCAAAGTGATAACAATTAAGCACCCGTTGATGTCTTTTTGAAATGTCCCTTTCACTCGTTACGTAAATTACAATAGTTGTCTTTGTCTAACAACAGCACGTGTATCGATAGTGTTGTGATTTTTAAGTCGATATTTGTTTGGTCATCGTTTAATTACTTTTTTCGAAGTCATATTATTTTATAAAAATAGTGACGTATCATTGTGGTACCTATATGTTATAGGTTTCCTAAATGCCCCGAAAGGAAAAAAGATGTGGATCGACGCAAATTGTCGAGGGGACTTTTGCATTTTTTTTAAAGATTAGTACTAACAAAGATTACACAATAATATCATTAAGTGGTTGAGTGAAACCTGATATTCTTATATTTAGGTAAATGTTACACGTCGAAATCAAGCTATTTTGAACGGATTTATAAATCATAAAACTTGTAAAAGTTATAATGTTATTATTGTTTTGACTTGGTATTTAGTGTTACATGAACTTCAGTATTATCTTATTATAATTATTAAGTACATCTAAATTTGGAAGACGTGCCGTATGGTGAATTAATTAATAATACTATATCGGTAATGTTTTAAAAGAAACGAATATGTATTTCTGATTTAGATTACTGGTTCACCGCTGAAAGACGCGAAAAACCCGCCAACACATAAAAATCAGAGTCATTGCTTAGAAACGCCTACAAAACAAAAAAGAAAATTTTCTCCCATACCTGATACGCCCACTGCATTTGATACTCCAGTTAAAAACGTCATTGTAGAAGAATCATCGAATTAACCAACGTAATGAACAAAAAAGATAAAAAAGTTAAAAAGTTAAGTGATTCCAACAGAAGACTAAAAACACAAATAGTTTCTTTGAAGTCATTATTGGTAGAATCAGAAAACAAAAATTCATTAGCAGCGGAAAACAATGACGCATTAAGTTCCTTAGAAAACTCAAAATCTAGAAAATCAGACAAAATTGTTAGAAAAAAATATTCACCACAATTAAGAGCTTTTGCACTCACCATAAATTACTCAGCTAGGCTTATAATTATGTACGCAAAACATTTAATACTTCTTTACCTTCTGTAAAAACACTAGGAAAGTTTGTAGTTTTAACACAATCAATTAAGCTTAATTATAAATAATAATTATAATAAAATAATATATATAATAATAAAAAGAATAAATACAAATAAATAAGCAGTTTTGTTAATGATGATATTTTTCATGAAATAAAAAAATCACCAATTCGATCACGACAGTTGTAATCATGTCATTGATTTAGCTAAGAGTGTTATGGAAAAATACATAGACATACTCGTAAGATTACTCTACTCATCCAGGAAGACAGATCTTAAGAATTCTGTGAGACAATTTTATACTAAGATTATCCATTTTAAAAATCAGTCAAATATATATTTATAAATTAAATGTACAAATATATGTATACAATGTTTAATTTTTTAATAAACATCAAATAAAAATTGATCAATATATTTATTTATCATTATCAATATCAATAATCAATAAATCCCAAATTTATCGATCAACGTCCCAACCCTGTTCCATCACTATGGTTGGGTACATTCTAAGTTTGACCTTTAAATATCCAATCACAGCGCATTTGCCACGTCCCCCGCAACCCTTGCATAGGGCCAAATTTGGTGAACTCGAAACAGAACAAATATTCAATGATGCGGTATCTATTAGGAGGTAATCTATGATTTATATACACAGCGGCACGTAATTTTGGCCAAGCCCTTATCTTGCGATAACAAATTTGTGAGTATTTATAATGAATGTTTCTTGAGAAGGTAGGTAAAAAAATGCTTACGACGACTTCAACAGGGTAATTCATTATTTTTGAGTACAGTGTGACAATTTGTTTTAAGATTTAGTTGAATCGAGTCATTTGAGCGACTAACTTGAACTTTTTAAGCTTAGGATTATGAAAAGTGTACCATTCGTTTACTGATATTTTGTGCGTTTAATCCAATATTTAAAGGTGCAATAAAACTAAAAATATGCCCTTAACACCCGCTCAGGTAGCACAAGCCGTAGCATTAATCACCCAGAGGTTGACATAACGTTAAGTGGCCATAGCACTTAATGCACTACGTTCGTCAATGTAGTATGCTTTGAGACGATACCAAGAGACTGGGAGCTACACACGCAGATCAAGTAGCGGTGTAAGATGCACATCAGCCCGGGACGACCGCTTCATTGTCTTAGAAATTTTGCAAAATCGTTACTCAATCGCAGTTGAAATTCGCCAGCGGCTCCAAATCACGAGGGGTGTTAATGTTAGCGAGTGTACGATGAGAAGACGCATGGAGGAAATGGATTTAAAAGCCCGTAGACGAGCACGTACCCTAGAGCTTCTCAGATAGCACCGAGTAGCAAGACTTCGTTTTGTCCGAGAACACGCCAACTGGACTCACGAGCAGTGGGCTAAAGTTTTGCTTACAGACGAGTATAGAATTGCATTACGTGCACTAGACAGTCAAGAACGAGTATGGAGAAAAAGAGGAGAACTATTTCTACCCATTACCTACATAAACAGTGAGATTTCACGGAGGCTCCGTAATGATGTGTGTGTGTGTGGTGGTCGCATGCTCTGGATGATGTTAAAAACATCATCCGTAGTATGCAGTTATCAGAAGGAGAGGAGGAAACACGCCGCTAACGTGTATAGACAATGATAAGCTGCCGCAAAATTCAATGTTGGCGAAGTTTCCGTGCCGGTGATTTTATTTGAATTTATGTATAAAATTTGGCTACTCTTTTAAAATATACTGCGCGCCCGAAGGATGTGAAATTTGGTATAGTTAAAGTTTATATGGGGCAAAGAGTGCAGAATGCTAAAATTTATATGAAATATCTGTTACAAGTACTTACACTACTTAAATTAAATATTCATTTATCTACATTCATACTGCTAATGTCAAGTACATAACAGGCTGTCGTTTGTTTTCGATCATAATACCAATATGAAACACTATGTTGTGGTCAAAACATCTATTTTTAATTAAGATTTTTGGCTTGGATGCTCGTCCTTTAAGCCATGTCTTCATATTTTTTTCCCTTTTATTTAAGGATCAGTAAACAACTTCAACATAGGATTAATAACTAATCTTAATCCTAAAATTTAAATTTAGTGAAGCCAAAACCACCAGCCTCAGATAATAATTTATAGGATAAATTACAAGTGAGAGATGTGAAGGAGGACTTAGTACATATGCAATATTATAAAGTGACATTCGTTAGAATTACTTAAACTCCAATATAAA
The DNA here is from genome assembly GCA_963668995.1 of Parnassius mnemosyne. NCBI lineage: Eukaryota > Metazoa > Arthropoda > Insecta > Lepidoptera > Papilionidae > Parnassius > Parnassius mnemosyne. The sequence goes on along the minus strand of CAVLGL010000035.1, from coordinate 28,265,661 downwards.
CTAAAAAAATAAATAACAATTCAAGTACACAAGTGATCGCTATTTAAAAACATTACAATGTAGTCATAAACAACTAAACAAGAAAAAACTGTTAACATTCTAGTTTTGATTTTAAACAATTATATAATTTAATTATATTTTGATTTATTTTATTTATTTATTTTTTTAATTCGTAAGACTCATAAGCTTATTAATCACTTTGTTTCTAAAAGAGTTAGCACGATTATTAAAAATGTCAATGTTCCAAAAGTGATCATTATAATTTTGCATTAAACGATATAATGGCGCTCTTTTGCCAGCGTTGATTCTACACAAGGGAAGGGCAAATGTTTGACGTGAGCATGTTGATCTTACATGTGACCTGTACCTGTGTACTGACCTGTTGACGTAGGTACAAGACATCAATTTTTCGTTACAGGCTGTGCAATCATAGTTAACATGACAAAGGTCAAATAATAACATTGCTACTAATTGTTGTCGTTTGAGCTTTCAAGTTAACATTTTCTATTTATTTAATATTATATTATATGAACAATATTTATGCTTACATATATAGTACATTGACTTAAAAAACTTTTTTGTACCCTCTCAATATGGTCGGCATTGACATTATAGAAGGGATTCCACAAAGCAACAGCGTATTCCAACTGAGAGCGTATCAGTGCCTTATACAAAAAGATATATGTTGCTGGGTTGGTGAAATCCTTACAGGCTCTCATTACAAACCCAAACATTTTAAAAACTTTATTACATATCTGTTCAACTTTAATATCAATGGTAATAGCGAGGTCACAAACAGAATGTACTTTTTCAAGAGTAGAGTTGCACAAAGAATATGATTTTCGATTAAAATTAATTTTCTTAGTGACAGTTAATATTTTGCACTTATTAATACTAAGACTCAATTTATTTTTTTAAACAATTAGTAGAAAAGCGGTCCAAGTCATCCTGGAGTCTGAAATGATCCTCATTGTTACAAATGATACGATAAATTTTTAGCGTATAGTAAAAAATTACTGTGCTTAAAACGGGAGTTAATATCATTGATAAAAAGTATAGATAATGGTGGTCCCAAAATAGAACCCTGTGGTACCCCGGAGGAGACAGGCACAGACTCTGATTCGTAACCATTAATAACCACCCTTTGCGTGCGATTAGTAACGTATAATTTAAACTATCGTCAAAGATTACCACGTATACCGTTAAAATCAATTTTATCAGGTAGAATTTTTTGATTAACGCTGTCGAAGGCCTTACGAAAGTCTGTGTAAATACAGTCAGTTTGATAATTTGAATCTAAGTTTTCGAATAAGTCGAGTAGTAGTATTCGTTTAGTTGAACGTCGTACTAGTTGAACGTAGTCTTACAAAACCGTGTTGTTCGTGTATGATTAAATCATGCAGTAATGGTTATATAGAGTTGAAAATTAATCGTTCGAAGATCTTCTACACAGCTGACAAAATAGTAAATAGGACAGTGATTCTCAACATTTCGTTTCGAACCACTCTTATACACAGGCACGATTCTAGCTGCTTTCCATACGTTAGGACGTACATCTTCACTTAAGCACTTATTGAAAAAGAAACACAGTGGTTTAACAATATTAACTGCTCTATTTTTCAGAAATACTGGTGATATATTATCGGGCCCCATACCCTTGGTTATATTTAACACTTGTAGCTCTTTAAGTACTTCATCCTCTAATAGTGTAATAGATGTTAAATTAATGTGTTAATCTCAGCCCATTGTCCAAAATCGATACTATCAATATCATACTCGGTTAAAACAGAAGATGCTTCAAAAATTGAGTGAAAAAACATTAAAAATAGGTTACACGCTTCTGTAAGATTAGTTGCAATATTATAATTATAATAAGGAATACAAGCAGTATTTTTACGCTTTGATATATGAATGTCCAGAAATGCTTCATATTTTTTTTATTCATTCGGAACCCTTCGTTTTTATGGATTTTTCTTCACAATATAATTACGAGTATAATTCTTCATAATATAAAGAGCTGTGCTGAAAGTTATGCTTTCTAAGCCTTTTAAGTTTCCCACAAGCAAGTTGTTCTCGGAAGTAAATGTGCTTACAGTCCGACAGCTATTTATTTTAAAATCTGTTCTTAAAACACATAAGAATTATAATTGTAACTTAAATTTATTTCAACAGTTAAGAAGAAAAGATCGAATTATACTACCAGACAAATTTCACTCGTCTTATGCTCAAAGACAAATAAACTTTTTGGGTCCTTACCTTTATAAAAAAATTAGCAATATTATAACGATATATACGCTAACGCGTTTTAAATGTAAGCAAGCTCTAACTAAGTTTTTAATGTCTTTATCTTATGAGGAAACTGAAAAATTATTAAATATAGATAGGTGAAACACAAACTCTTAAGGAAATATCACACACTCACACTTTCTTTCTCACACGCACATACACATACACACATATACACACACGTATTTACACACTCACAAACACACACACTTATTGACTACACACTCGCATCTACCTATTAGTTTTTTACACATAGTTTAAGCTTATAATATTGGTTAGGATTAAGTTAGGAAATTATTACATACTATAAAACATTTTACTTATTATCCTTTTGCTTTTTTATTATTGTTTTTTTTTAAGGAAATGTAATATTATTTGAGTCACAACCCACTAGTTGTAACAATTATTTTTATGTGGAATCTAGAATAAGTTCTTGTAAGATTTTGCTATAATATCAATAAGTGTGTGATATATTTATAACATGTCGCTTCTGCCTTGATCTTGTACCACACAACTAATCTTTTAGTACATATAGTCATAATGTTATTGAACCATTTGTCGGATTTTTTACTTAACTCATTGTTTTACATCTACCCACTTTACATCGTTTATGAATCGTCGTATAAAATGTGATTTTTATGATTCTGTTATTCTATTTCGAATGTATTAAAAGGGGAGAGCTTAGCAGCTGTAACACAGGTCTGTGACCTAGCACAGTTGCTAAAGATACCATAATTATAGTATTGAATTGGATTAAGTCTTAATTATATAAATATTATAAGGTTTTGTTTTATGTAAAGTGTTTTTGGGATCAATAAATTATTATTATTATTATTAATATGCTGATGCGTCACATTGCGAAGTTTTTGGGAGATTTTGACGACAGCTTAACGCTGCGCAAATGAGATGACGACAGTATTTCAAGTTCTTAAAGCGCCTAAGCGAACAAAATAACTTGAGTTTGATATCACCATCGGGGCACTTTTTTCATCGTTTCCACTAACATGTTGGATGTCAGATTGACATTCCGGGAGCACAATTTGAACATATGTAAGAAACCTTATAAACGACTAGGATTTATCATTCGCAGAGCAGTAAATTTTACCAACATAAAAGCCATCTCAGTGCTGTATGATGCTCTAGTAAGGAGTCAACTGGAGTGTAACTCGGCAATATGGGCTCCACATGAAAATAAATACAGTCTTATGCTAGAACGCATACAGAATAAATTCACGCGATTTGTATATCATAAGCTTTATGGGGTTTATCCCTTCTATCCCTTGATGTACCCAACCTTGTTTGTTCTGGGCATGGTTGGATACAACAAGCTGGAAACTAGGAGGGATCTAGCGCTGGTAACCTACATTTTAAAGGTGTTCCGTGGTTACATCAGCAACCCGGATGTGCTGCAATGGATAGGCTTACGCGTGCCTGATAGATATGTGCAGCGGCGACGGCGCCCGAGCTTGTTCGCGGTGCCGCGCGGCAGGACTAAACTGGTACGCAACACCCCCCTCACGCGAACGATACACATACTAAATTTGGTTGCTGAGAAGTTGGACTTATTTTCATGTTCACGGAGTGAGTTTGCAAAAGTGACATTATTCATAATATGTTATTCTCAAATTGAATTATACAATTGATTGTAATGTGTTGTTATTTAAATTAATTATTGTGTGTTGTAATTACTAATATTATTATCTTTTTCCATTTAAATTGTTACTTTATGCTTTATGATGTAATCCAATAACATATTTTAATTGTATTATTATTATTATTTTATTTTGAATTGAGATGCTACATTTATCGATTTAGGTTTTTCCCTGTAATGGTAGATGTTAGTAGGAAATATAAATAAATAAATAAATGTTCAGACACTTAATACACAATATCGCATCACTTTTATGTATCAACATCCACTTCAAACCATTATTTAAACGATAAAACAGGAGCAACAATCCGTCGACGGTCAAGTACTAGCTAAAACTTCAAAAAATCTATGCGATTGTTTGACCACAGAATATTAAATGTTTCACTTAAGTAGAGATGTCGCCAAATAAATTTAAATGTTGCCGACATAATTACTGACAGATTGAGTGAATAATCTGTGAATTTTGTGTGAAAAACGTTAATTTTATATTTAGTGTTGAATAAAACGCAGGAAAAGGTTTTAGTGCACGATTATGTGCGCTATTACAGGCATTAGACCAACTAGGCAGTCTATATAAAATAAGTACAAATAATACTGTTTAATTACAGACTGTGAGGCAGTCATCAGGAGTACGCGTCTCTGTAGTTTCTTCATCACTGGATTAAGTTAGTACTTACCACCAGATAGACTGTTTGCTCGTTTGTGTTTCTCATAATATATAAAAAGTGTTGAACACGATTCCACATACATTATATACATTAAATATACACAGTACGTTATTTTTGAGTAAAGCGCAGTGCCGCGAAAAGAATCACTAGAGCATACGCATGCAGAATAACATCGCAACAGAATGCATGTAGCAAATATTTGTTGGGCATTGATTCGGCTTTAGCAGACATGCAAAAGAATGATTTCTCTTTACGTGAATACTACACATTGAATGGAACTTTTTAGCGAAAAAAATTTTTTAGGATGGAATTACAGCGGAGCTTCTGAAAGCGGGTGGAAAACCGGTACTTGAAGTCCTTCAGAAGCTTTTTAATTCCGTCCCGCATGGTGGCATTACACCGGAGGCGTGGAGCAGAAGTGCGGTGGTCTTATTCTTCAAGAAAGGTGACAACGCTCTCTTGAAGAACTACAGACCGATTTCCCTTCTGAGCCGCCTCTACGTGCTGTTTTCGAGTCATTACGAATCGTATCGCGCGCAGACTTGACGACTTCCAGCCTTCCGAACAAGCCGGTTTCCGAAAATGCTTTAGCACCATAGACCACATACATACCCTTCGGCAAATTGTACAGAAGTCCGAGGAGTATAATTTGCCACTATGTCTGGCGAATGTGGACTATGATAAAGCCTTTGATTCCGTCGAAATTTGGGCGGTGCTGCAGTCCCTTCAGCGGTGCCAAGTTGACTGTCGGTATATCGAAGTGCTGAAGTGCTTGTACAGTAGGGCTACGATGGCTATCCGAGTACAGAAAAAGAGTACGAAACCTATCCAATTGTAGAGAGGTGTAAGACGGGGTGACGTTATATCCCCGAAACTCTTTACCGCTGCATTGGAAGACGTTTTCAAGCTTCTGGACTGGAAAGGATACGGTATCAACATCAATGGTGAGTACATCACTCACCTTCGATTTGCCGACGATATAGTCCTTATGGCAGAATCGCTGGAGGACCTAAGCATTATGCTCAATGACCTCAATAGTGTTTCCCAACGGATAGGTCTTAAGCTGAACATGGACAAAACAAAGATCATGTTTAATGTCCATGTCACACTTATGCCGATAGTTGTTGGGAGCACTGAGCTCGAACTTCGAGTTGACGAGTATGTTTACCTGGGACAAATAGTCCGACTAGGTAAGTCCAACTTCCACCGAGAGGTCAATCAACGGATTCAACTCGGTTGGGCAGCGTTCGGGAAATCACGGCACATCACAAAACAGCACAAGTCAGGTACACCTCAAAACTTGAAAACGTGACTACAACCAGTGCGTGTTGCCAGTGATGACCTATGGAACTGAGACGTGGTTCTTCACTGCTGGCCGGATGAGGAAGCTCGGAGTTTCTCTGCGTGATAAACTTAGAAATGAGGATATCCGCAGTAGAACCAGAGTGATCGACATAGCCCAACGGATTAGTAAGCTGAAGTGGCAATGGGCCCACCAAAAAAGGTTTGCCAAGGCAAAGTCAGAGCACATAGGCAGAATTGGCGAGAAACTAGTTCGCCTTCCTTCGGGAACCCGTGCATTCTGGTCTCTCGCCAAGGCTGTCCAAGGGAATTTCTGTAAGCCATCACTACCATCTCTGCACAGGGAGGATGACTCACTGGCCCATGACGCAAAAGACAAAGCCGACCTTTTAGGCTCCCTTTTTGCGTCCAACTCGACTCTTGATGACGGGGGGAAAACACCGCCGACCATCCCGCGGTGTGAGTGCTCCATGCCGGATGTGCTGTTCTCACAGCGCTCGGTTCGCAAAGCACTGCTCTCCCTGGACATCCAGAAGTCGAGTGCGCCTGACGGAATCCCCCCAATTGTGCTGAGGACGTGTGCTCCGGAGTTGGCACCGGTCCTAACGCGTCTTTTCCGGTACTCCTACTCCCAAGGCGTAGTCCCGAATTCATGGAAGACAGCTTTTGTCCACCCGATCCCTAAAAAAGGCGACCGCTCAGACCCATCCAACTATAGGCCTATCGCGATCATCTCCTTGTTCTCCAAAATAATGGAATCCATTATTAACTGCCAGCTCATCCGGTACCTTGAGGATCACCAGCTGATTAGTGACCGCCAATACGGTTTTCGTCGGGGTCGATCAGCTGGTGATCTTCTGGTCTACCTGACCCATAGATGGGCGGAGGCAGTAGAGTCCAAGGGGGAGGCGTTGGCCGTTAGTCTGGACATTGCGAAGGCCTTCGATCGGGTTTGGCACAAAGCGCTTCTTTCGAAGCTCCCTTCCTATGGGCTTCCCGAGAAATTGTGCAATTGGATCACCAGCTTCCTTGCAGATCGGAGCATCAAGGTCGTTGTAGACGGTGCATGCTCTGACTACAAGCCTATTAACGCTGGTGTTCCACAAGGCTGTGTGCTATCACCAACGCTGTTTCTTCTGCATATCAATGATATGTTGCTAACTGGTAACATTCATTGCTATGCGGATGACAGCACTGGTGATGCTCTATACACCGGCCGTGCCAATATTTCTCGGGAAAACGTCGCTGAGTACCGGAACAAACTTGTGTCTGAAGTCGAGTCTTTGCTGAACAAAGTCTCGGATTGGGGGCGACTAAATCTAGTCCAATTTAATCCTCAGAAGACACAAGTTTGCGCGTTTACCGCTAAAAAGAACCCCTTTGTCGTATCTCCTCAGTTTCAAGGCACTCCCCTTCTTGCCTCAGCCAGTATCGGTATCCTCGGAGTCGACATATCGAGTGACGTGCAGTTTCGTGGTCACTTGGAAGGGAAGGCCAAATTGGCCTCTAAAAAGCTTGGCGTGCTCAGCAGAGCGGGACAGTATTTCATGCCGGCACACCGCCTGCTACTTTACAAGGCGCAAGTTCGGCCTCACATGGAATACTGTTCCCATCTCTGGGCAGGGGCTCCTCAGTGCCAGCTCCTTCCACTTGACCGCATCCAACGCAGAGCGGCTCGAATTGTCGACGACCGAGCCCTTTCCGATCGGCTCGATTCATTGGCACTGCGAAGAGATGTTGCATCCCTTTGCATTTTCTTTCGCATCTACCATGGGGAGTGCTCTGAGGAATGTTCGGATTAATCCCAGCCGCCAAATTTCACGAACGCACATCGCGGCAGAACTCCCGATACCATCCACACCATCTGGATGATTGGCGGTCCACCACTGTGCGATTTAGAAGATGTTTTCTTCCTCGCACGACCTCCTTATGGAATCGATTACCATCAGCGATTTTTCCGGACCGATACGACTTAGGGACCTTCAAGAAAAGAGCGTACTCCTTTTTAAAAGGCCGGCAACGCATCTGCGATTCCCCTGGTGTTGCAGTTGTTCATGGGCGGCGGTAGTCACTTACCATCAGGTGAGCCGCATGCTCGTTCTCCTATAAAAAAAAAAAGTCGATGGATGCAGGTGGGTCAGAACCGTACTTTGTGACATTCCTTGGGGGAGGCCTAAGTTCAGCAGTGGACTTGTGAAGGGCTGTAATGATGATGATGAGGATGATAATGATACAACAGAAATTGAAATTGAAATCGAACCACTTTTATTCAATAATCTATATTGAAGAATAAATATACAAGAATACTTATTGAAAGTCATTTAAGTTTATCAATAGTTCGGAAAAAAACTGTCCTGGGAAGAATCAGTGGAACTTTATTTTTTAAATTAATTTACAATATAATATTTTACCCAATTAAGTATGAAAACATTTAGAAACGGCATTTAAAAATAATCTTATTTTATATTCCCGACGTTTCGAAAACTTCTCAGTACACTTGGTCACGGCGGGACTGATGTGTTCAACATCACAAGTCATAGTTAACCACGGCAAAAATTATTAAAATTATAAATTTTTGGTCCTATCTACGCTGCAGTAATAGTATCTTGAAGCATTGCTGTGGTATGCTTGGGTAGGGTAAAACGGAGATTCACTTACATCATCAAAGCTGTATCTTTCGACGGAGGTGAGTACGGTCCGGCGCGGCGCGTTACCGCCGATGACGTACAGGTAGTTGTCGAGCACGACGGCCGCGGCCTGGCTGCGCGCGTGGCGCATGGGCGCCAGCACGTCCCACTTGCCGGCCGCCGGGTCGTAGCACAGCAGGTCGCGCGTGTGCCGCCACGTGTGCGTGCACCCGCCCACCACGTATATCAGCCCTTACGTATGCAAATAAAATTATTTTTAATACAGTTGCTCAAAAAGTGGCGTATTGCAGGGACGTATAGCGTTCGGGATGTGGGCTATTACATACTCGAGCTTTTTTTTTACCTTTTCTGAACTCGTGCGTTCTCTTTCCCAACTGTCAAAATAATGTCTATTAAAAAGAAAAAACCAACCACGAAGTTTTTACTAAAAGTAGAGTAGTTTTTACTAGAAGTTTTTATGATTCATGCAAATATTTCTAAAAAGAAGCTACTAATTTGTTTCAATATCAGATTTAATGATTTGATTCAATGAGTTAGGTTAGGTTTCATATCACTTCATCTCATTGAATTTCATTTTCATTCCATATCAATAAAAAAATTCTACTGAAGACTTGGCTGTATGAGCATAGTTCCCTTTGCCTAACCAGAATGGGTGAGGAAAACAAAAAAAAATCTCTGCTTATATTCTTTTACGGTTGGCGCCATTTTCCAAAAATGTTCTTTATTAAATTGCTTCATTTTTTCGCGACTGTATTAAAATTAGTTGTTCACTACACGTGCGGAACCGTCATTGCAACTTGTTCCGACTGTCAACCCTCACCTTCGGCTGCGCCTCGGCTCGGTTAGACATTTGTCGGAACTCTTTGCAATGACAGGCTTTCCGCACTCGAAATGAAATATACTATTGTGCATTAGCTATCGGTTGACCACACGCATTTAATTGTAATGAAACTGTAATACATACACAGTTTTCTCGAAATAAAATTACATAACATTAAAAAGCGGGTGAAAACATTAACATCAGAGGTTTTTTTTTCTGGATTTTTCTGTAGAGGTTTAACTTTACGTTAATAAACGCTAATTAGAGTAGAAGCATAGCTTTCTGAAAATTGAAGTTAAAAATTGAGAGAACAAAACAGCAACAAAGACAACACAAGTTCACATTAGAACCAATATAACATAGTATTATATGGAGTCCCTGTTATCATATTTCTTAATACAGATATTTCTTATGTAACTTAACTATCGATATAACATTACTGACTAATAATATGATGAATCTCTGCTTAGACACAAATTTATTATCCTTTTGATGTTGACGCAAATTGTTTGATAAAGTCTTTCTATACAAGATTTTGAATATTTAGATTGGTTCATTTTTTTATCAAGTAAAACCACTTTGTATTCACATAAATTCGATTACATAATACCACTGTTGAACACAGGCCTCCCCCAAGGAATGTCAAAAAGCACGAAACTAAGCTACCTGCATCCATCGACTTCCTGCATCTCTTACCAGGTAGTCACTTTATCTAATGGAGAACCGCCATACACTTCGCTCACTGGTACGATACTACAACACGAGAACCTTTCTTCTTACTTGTTATTACATTAAGTCTTTGAATTAAACATGAAGGGAGTGGTCAAATGTGTGATTCTAGATTTCTGTTTAGTGTGTAAGTGAGTATTTTGTAAGATTTTATTGTACATTTAATATTTTACTAAGTTAAATAATGAAATACTCGCCGAAAGCTAGCGCTTGCAGGTGGAACGATGCGATGACCTCACCCGTGTATACTGTTTCCACTTCGCGCTCTGTACTTAAGGAATGTATACTCCAAGTAAGGCTTTCATTTATTCTGCCATTTGTAATATGGTCAACTTTAAAACATAACTCATACTATTTTGTTCTATTCTAAAAAAAATCCTATTAATATTTTTTTATCATTACCTTCAAAGTTAACTACTCCCATTCCAAACCTCGGTTCCGGCATCCGACCACTAAGCGTCCACTCATCGTTGATCGGGTCGTACACCTCCACTGAAGCGCCCATGTCGGAACCGACCCAACCACCAAACGCGTACAGACTGCCATTCCAACCCGTGAGGCCAAATTCGCAGCGCGCTTCCTTCATTGGAGCAATATTTGACCATTTATTATTCTGGAACAAATTAGCTAATGTTATGATTTTTATATTTACGCGAAAAATAATTAGTATTAAACGCGATAAAATCCGTAAAATTAGTTAAGTTATTTAAAAGCATTATTTTTAAATGTTGCTTGATATTTCTTTATAATTGCATTCCTTGTTTAAACATTTATATTTTAGGCTGCAATCATCAATAGCTCTGTACCCATTACAGCCTTTAAAAGTCCACAGCTGAACAGAGGTCTCTCCCATAGATTGCGTCCTAGGAAGGAAGGAAGGAATAGTTTGTTATTTATTAAAATAAAAGTTAAATTCTGGCTGTTGGAAAGCAAAGTCGTCAAATTTATAAATAATCCAATAATAGCGACATCGCTTGATTGTTCTCAATAGCAAAATAAATAAGCAAAACGACTAATCAGTATAAAATTTTCAGCTTTTTATAAGAAGACCACTAAAATAGAAACCTTTATACTTGTAACAAGGCATTACTTTTCAGACCTCAGGGTTAACAACGCATCTTCTGCATTTTTGATTTTTGAATCGGATGATGGATGATAGACGTCTTACCATCAGTTGATCACATGATTTAGTTTATAAATGATCTTTTTTTTATAAGCACGATGTAAGTATGAGAAATTTTACGTAACCTATCACCGTTCTGTGGAATAATATTTTATATGGTTTTATTTATCGATTTTAAGTTGAAATGCGATGAAATTACAGTTAAATACAGAATTAATTTTTGTTTAATATTTATTAGCAAAATATCATCCTAGCTATGTTAATATTTTATAGAAGAAAAACATTTTTTTTTTATAACTGCCACATTTTTTTGAGACAAATCAAATTCATATTATGGTTAAATATTGATCACACAGTTTGTTTTTAATTATAAAGAAAAAATGTTCATGAGTGAAAATCAGATAAGAATTATTTCCGTCCTTTAGTACTTGCAGCTCAGTAACATTACGCGTTTGTGGAAAGAAGTAGTACCTGTGGTTCATAAACTTCTCCATTCGCGAGTATTTGGCTGCCTTGTTCACCGCCAACCGCGTAAACACGGCCGCCCAGCGTCGCTACTCCCGGTTGAATTCTTGCTATGCCCATAGGTGCAATCTCCTCCCACTCTCTAAGCAAACAAAAAAGCTCTATTTTTGTCTAGTTGAATAAATATTTTATTAAAATTGGATACGTAAAAATGGTGCTATTTTGTGTATTTAATTTATGCAAATAATTAGTGAAAATTATAAGACAATTTTTTGTTTGGTATAACGTCATGGACTCTTCTGGGTGTGTCGTTAATAGCTCCTAGAGATTTTAGCTATTGGACGCATACGTCTGTCTTGTCGTAGTTTTGGCATAAAACTTTAAAACTACATTATTCACACGATACTCATGTAAATAAATTATTACAACAAATATTTTAATTATTTGACATTGGCAAATTAATGTAATTGTACGTGTACATAACTAAAGCAACAACTTTTGATTCTCAGAACTAAAACAATTTTTTGCAAACTACTTACTTACTTAACGATTGGTTAAGGCACAGATCTCCTGGAAAATGATTATGTTGTTTCGGTTATTCAGGTCGATCAATCAAATCGCGAACGCAGGTCATTACATACCATAAAGTATATAGTAACACAATTACAATATTACAACGATCTTTCGTTCAAATACTAATCTTATATTAATTTTATTTAAGGGGCTACTCCATGCGAACGACCTTGAGCATTTGACCGGCGCGCCGTTCGCTACAATATTAATACGAGTATATTGTAGCGAGCGGCTCGCCGGAAGAAATATGTAAGACGCCACCTATTGTACGAAAGTAGTATTATTTTTTCAACATCAATAAACTGTTTTATGGAAATACACATAGCGTACAAAGATAAATGTATTTTAATTTTTTTATTCTGTATATATTAGTTGCATTATATTAGAATTATGTATTTTCATATATTATCTAATTATGAAATTTTATAATTAATTATATAAACGGAAGCATTGAAAATTGTGAGTTTAAAAGATACCTATTCACTATAGGTAAATAAATAGATAACTCGGCTTTTGTACAAATATTTGGTGCAATAAAAAATATATAAATACAAAAATCAACAAGAAGTATAAGGGTTCAATCTTTCAATTTCAGTTGTAAAAAAACATTACACCCACACTAGGATTTTCTCCTGTGTCGTGGAGGCAGTTTACAAACATAAATTGCACAAAGACAAACATCCAGACCCGGAACAATTATTTGTAGGCCATACAAATCTTGTTCCATGCGGGATTCGAACCCGCGGCCCCCAGCGCAACAACTGATTGCTAAGCCACTGCGCCACCATGAAGCTAATACAAAGACTAACTTTGTATTTGCTTCATGGTCGCCGGGTTATAGCTAAAGTCACCATACGTCCCGTTTTGAACGGGACTGTCCCTTTTCTCGGTCTCCTGTCCCATTGTCCCCAAACAAAGCACCGGGACACAAAATTGTCCCGTAACTCGTTGGATGGAAGTATTCAAAGTCAACAATCTTCAACATAATTTTTTTTAATCGAATATTTTTTATGTCTACCTGGTACGAATGCTCCGGTAGAAAGAGTATTTTTTTATTTTGCATAAATTGTGGACGTCTGAAAGAAACACTTACGGTTCCAGAGTTCTAAAGGCGATGTTGTTAACAAAGATAACAATAAAAAACTTGAGCAGAATTTTATTCTTATTTAAAATCATCACCAACTTTATTAAAGCAAATTTAATCCACTGACAAATGTAATTAATAATTAAAAAAAATATGTTGCATTTAATAATTACCGTCTATACCGAATATAATTTTATAGTGAACACTAATTGTATAAAGTTATAGTTTTTAGAGTATAAATAAACCCATGTCCTGTTATGAGTTAAAAAATAAATGGTCAGCTTAGTCTTTTTAGTTAAATTTAGTTTTAAATTTTTTTAGTTTATAGTAAAAAGTAGGTATATTAGTACTTTTTACCGAGATATAAGTATAGAACACCTTATGTACTCAATTATTTTTTGAAAAAGAAGAAAAAACAAGCAATAAATCATATACTATATTTTAGCAAAAAACTATAACTTGGTAATACTAATTATAACTTAGAACATAAATGAAAAACTCATAACTGACTTTTTGGCCCAACCCAGGATTCGAACCTGGGACCTCATGATCAGCAGTCGCACTACTACAACCACTAGACCAACGAGGCAGTAGTATACCTGATAAGATATTGTGGTTGGGTGATAATATTGAATTAGCCTTTTATAGTGTAATGTAAATTATAATATTTGTCGAAATTTTAATTATGGATTCGAACCTTACATGCTAATGGTGCTTCATTTTTTTATTTGTATTTACTTCAAAGAAAATACACGCAAAAATCTTCATCGCGCAGTAAAAAACACAACAAATATATGTATAACTAATACGAAAAATTATACCCAAAACAAACAAATAATACTACCTATAAATAACCTAATAAGTAATAATATTATCGACTCATATGACGTGGCGTATGCGTCGGTCGACGCTCTAACGACACGGGCTTCCCGTCGAAGAGCTCAGCGCTCACTGACTTCATCAAGCCCGTGAGCAGTATATACGCCCAGATTTTAAAATAATTTCTTAATAAAATCAAATTTTGGTCTTTTGAAAAAAATTTTACTATAGAAATGTTCATTAATAAATTGCCTATCCATTGGTGTAAATCGCAAAACAAAATAATACTTACTTTACGAGGAGATGCATGTTATCAATAATAATTTCACATTTATGTGGTTTCGTTGTAAGGAGATTATATTAATATGTATTCCTTTAAAAAAAAATTGGATATAGCTTTTATGGAATCAAGATTATGTAGAAATATAATGTGTTTTTTATTTGTTGATATATCTTTTAAATAAAAAGTAGATAGCTTCTAAAAACCGCCCAAATAACGACTGGCGCGACATTTTGCTCAACCTGCGCCTTAAGACAGTTATCAAGGTACAGGTATTTACTATAGAAAGAGTGATCGCATTTGAGTAATAGCGCCGTCAACTACATTCTATACGTAAAGTCGTATCGAACAAAGATTGATTAACTCTCAAGGTGGTTCGTAGAGTAGATGCTAGATGGCATAAACCCAAAAAAAATATTAATCGGTAAGTTTTGAAATCATGGATTTTTATTTTTTAGTGTTTAAGCCATCTAGCGTCTTTTCTGCATACCACCATGAGAGTTAAAGGTCTTCAAGAAAGCGACAATGCTCTCTTGAAGAACTACAGATCGATTTCCCTTCTGAGCCGCGTCTACGTGCTGTTTTCGAGAGTTATTACGAATCATCTCGCACGCAGACGCGACGACTTCCTGCCTCCCGAACAAGCAGGTTTCCGAAAAGGCTTTAGCACCATAGACCACATACATACCCTTCGGCAAATTGTACAGAAGACCGCAGTGTACAATCTGCCACTTTGTCTTGCGTATGTGAACTATTAAAAAGCCTTTGATTCCGACGAAATTTGGGCAGTCCCTTCAGCGGTGCCAAGTTGACTGTCGGTATATCGAAGTGCTGAAGTGTTTGTACAATAGGGCTACGATGGCTATCCGAGTACAGAACCAGAGTACAAAACCTATTCAACTGCAGAGAGCAGGGTGACGTAGTATCCCCGAAACTTCACCATTGCAATTGCATTGGAAGACGTTTTCAAGCTACTGGACTGGAAAAGAAACGGTATTAACGTCAACGGCTTGTAGTTGTTTGGAGCACTAAGCTCGAAGTTGTTGACGAGTATGTTACCTGGGACAAATAGTCCGACTAGGTAATTCCAACTTCGACCGAGAGGTCAATCGACGGATTCAATTCGGCTGGGCAGCTTTCGGGAGATTACGACACATCTTCTCGTCAGACATACCTCAAAACTTGGTAACGACACTGTACAACCAGTGCACGTTGCCAGTGATGACTTGTGGAACTGAGACGTGATCCTACACTGCTGGACGTATGAGGAAGCTCAAGGTCGCTCCGCAAGCTATTGAGAGGGCTAAGCTCGGGGTTTCTCTGCGTGATAAACTTAGAAATGAGGATATCCGTAGTAGAACCAGAGTGACCGACATAGCCCAACGGATTAGTAAGCTGAACTGGCAATGGGATGGCCATATAACTTCAAGAACCGATAACCGATGGGGAAAAGAGATTCTCGAGTGACAGCCTCGTACCGGCAGGCGAAGTGTAGGGCGACGCCCCACTAGATGGAGTGACGACTTGGTAAGACATGCAGGAAGTCGATGGATGCATGTGGCTCAATACCATGCTTTGTGACATTACTTGGGGGAGGCCTATGCTCAGCAGTGGACTTGTGAAGTGCTGTAATGATGATGATGATGATGATGATGATGAATAGGAATACCGGGCTAACCAACAGGTCCCACAGATTATTACATTTATTTATTTAAAAAGAAACATATGCAAATCATAAATCTTCCATACATCCTGTGTAGACGGATAGGCCTAGTCAAGAGTATCCTTAACGCACGAGCATGTATGGTGTAGATACATAGATGTGAAAGAAGTGATAGAAGGAGGATCGTACCAAATGGAAGTTCGTGGTCTCTACTTATCTCTTTGGATTACAGGCGAATTGATTGATTCCGCTATGGCAGCCTTCTAAATTGTTCTTATTTGCACGTCGCTACAGCAAAAAAGATTTTCTTAAAGTTTATTGATTCTAGCCGCTGAGTTTTGAATTACCGGTTGAATTTCTGAATATCTAGATCTGGTAGGCTGTGACACATGACGTACCCTAAACCATTTTATACAAATTCTGGCGGTAAACGTGTAAGTTAAAATACTTATGTTTTAGACTAACCTTTTATGCAAGTCAAATTTCAGGACGGTGGACAATATATTATCAGTTGTAAGGGATGGGTGCGCAGAGTTGTCGTGGCAGGAGCCGCCCGCGACCAGAAGCACGCGACGTGAGCGGGCGCGAGGTTCTGCCGCCAGCGACACCAAAGCACCACGACCCGTCTTCTACAATTTATATAATATTATATATTGCATACATCTTCGTCAGGTCTAATGTGCTGTTACTAACAGCCTAGAAAATGTTTTGAATTCAAGAATCTCTCAGCTCCCAAAAGACAGCTAAAGTCACCGGCAAATATTGTATATACAAAAAGTATTAGTATGATACTAAATCAGACTTGCCACTCACAGTGTAAAGCCACAGTATAAATATATAATTTATATTGTGGTAATGCAGAGAATTAACAGGATGTTTGCAATGGTTTTTTTTTTGCAATATATTCAAGACTTGTTTTTACCATAATTAATTCAAAACCAGATACATACAACACTATGTTAAAAATATTGCGTTTAATCTTAGATATTATTTCATATTTCAGTTACACAAGTAATTCAGAACGAAAAGTTCTTCCAGTCCAGGTCGTTAGTATTAATGGGCATTCCTCAAAACTCCCTGTCGTCTTATCCCTGTTTCTTTGCTATATTAATGACCTTACCTAGGATAACCATGGTAATGTATTATTTGTTGAAATTGTATGAAATTGACAAGAACAGTCGCAAAAACACTTATTAACGAAACCTAAGTATTATATGTACTTGGAACTTTAAAATTTTAATTGTGTACAGATTTGTAGCCTTGCAAACTATTTCATGCTATACATAGAAATCACGCAGACTATTTCGGCGCTACAAATATTATTTAATGGTCCAAATTAAGCAAACAATGAACCAAGCGAACTTATTTTATTCACATACCATATCGACTCTAACAGTTTTCAAGGCAACCGCTATTGAGGGATCTTGTACGGTTTTAAGGGCGTCATCCAAAACTTGTGGCGATATCAAAGGCAGACGTACATGGCTTAGAACTTCGAAGCAATGACGCCTGCGACACGCGGGATCATGTTCCAGCCATCGAAGCGCTGGATATAAAACCTACAAAACACAGAATTTATTTTACATTAAATTTATTAGTAGTTTATTTCTAGCGATACTCAGAGTGACAAGATGAGTTTAATGCGAGTAAATTCATTAGTTACTACTTTCGTTGTGGTTGTAGGTACTCAAAATAAATAAAGTTACGATGAATATCAATTAGAATTTCATAATGAGTAATAGAAAGTGGGGGGGGGGGGTGGTTTTGTTGTGGCATTCCTTGAGAGACCTATGTTCAGCAGTAGATTTGTGAAGCACTGTAATGATGATGTAGAAGAAGATAAAACGAATTTACGCAATCTAATGACCTGCGCGAGAGACGTCTTTGAGCTGTCGGGTAAAAGTTTACACTAAAACGTTTAAGTACTCTGATTGGACTACTTTTTCGATTTGGAAAAAAATCATTGTCATTCTGTTCTGCTTACACACATAATATTGTCATGGGCGACTTTACACCGATCTTTTAGGAGTTTCTCTCAAATCTAATATATTAAGATACAACATGATTTCTTTTTCCTGTTATTCCTCGTTCGAGAGGCTGGAAGTCGTCACGACTATGTGCGAGACGATTTGTAATAGCTCGAAAACAGTACGTAGATGCGGCTCGGAAGGGAAATCGGTCTATAGTTCTTTAATAGGCCGTTGTCCCCTTTCTCGAAGAACAGGACCATCGCAGTTTTGCTTTACGCTTTCGGATTCACGCCACGATGGAGGACGAAAATTGAAGAGCTTTTGAAGCCGGTTTCCGAAAAGGCTTTGGTACAGAAGATCACAACTTTACTCTTCGATAAATTGTATAGAAGACCGAAGAATACATTCTGCGACTTTCCCTTGTGTAAGTTATTTATGATAAAAACTTTGATTCCATCGAAATTCGGGGGGTGCTGGATTCCCTTCAGCAGTACCATATAGAAATAGAGAACGAAACATATTTGTAGAGAGGTGTAAAACATTGAAGAAGTTGTATCCCCTAACTCTTTACTGCTGCATTGGAAGACGTTTTGAAGCTACTGGACTGGAAAGGATACAGTAACACCATCAATGACGAATACATCACTCAATTTCGATTTGCCGACGATGTTGTCATTATGATAGAATCGCTGGAGGACCTTAGAACTATGCTCAATAATCTCAAGTGTCTTTAAACGGATAAGTCCTAAGATGAACAGGAACAAGATAAAAATCACGCGTAACGTCGCACTCACTCCTATAAAGGTTATTAATTATTATGAAGAACTAAGCTCGATGATATTGACGAGTATGTTTACCCAGGACAAATTTTGTCTGAATAGGTAAATACAACTTCGACCCAGAGGTCAATCGAGGAATCCAACTTGTCGGGGCAGCTTTAGGATTAGGGCACATTTTCTCGATAATATCGAAAAACTGGGATTTTGGATAAAATATGCGTGTTTTGTTATTGGATTTTCCGATCGATGGCGAAGCAAACCGGCGGTGCAGCAGTTAACGATTATGCGATAAGCAAGAATTGTGGACGGATAAAGTTAAGAAATAGATCTACCGGTCAGAATGCCCTTACGCTTATTGCACCAATAGAGCTTTTTAGTATTTCTTTCATCACAGAGCACTATGATCACGGTTACTAATAGTTTTTAAAGATGAAGTATAACGTATATTTTTAATATTATTAAGTTGTTCATCTCTTGTTTCAGTTTCTCTCTGTCGTCTTTTACAACATCCATGGAAATATAGGAGATAGTGGATTCTCCTACGCCACCCCTACACAGTAATAAAACCACATTTTATTCTTCATCATCAGCTTGTAAAATACCACTGCTGAACATCCCTATATCTCTCTCGGCCTCTCTCTTCAGGGAGGATTTGGCTTAATTTGGATTGATGATCGCAGTACCCGACGTCTCGCACCTTTACCGCAACTGCCAGTTGTATGTCTGGATATTTTACATCATCTATTAGTTGCTTTGAGGTTTTTTTTTTCTAACATTTTCTATAGTCGCCTCTTACCACACCCATGGACGTAATGATCTGCGGGATATCCTTACACCACCACTACACGGTAACTCTTACTATACCTAAAAATAAAATCTTATACTTCCTCCGTAGCGTAATAAGACCTCAATTAAGCATTAGTTCGTAAGGGCTAAGTAAGGTCGAAGCAAACTGTATATACGTAATAATATACCTGTGCTTCATTATCAACTTTAAGTTCTTCTGACGAGAGCAACGTTACAAGTTGTTGAAGTGGTAGCTCTAGAAATTCTTCATCATTAGCAACAATATTCCAATTAGCTTGAGCATGAGCTAATGCATCTCCAGCTAAATCCATGCAGTTATGTGTCTCAGCGAATCTATATTATTTTAAACAAAAGTTTTAGACTGTTTATTTATTGGCATTTGAATGATATATCATATGTTCCTATAAATTAAGTCGCAGGTAACAATTTTATTTTAAATGATTATGTATAATAGTTATTCAATAAAATGTGGATTTATAACATTGTACAATATTAGAAATAATACCTGAAAATACCCAGGGCATTTGATGGATGTAATTCCCTTTTTAGATATTCACCACACCCAGTGACTAGCTCTCTAAGCTGAAGCATGTCAGCAGCAATTAAAAGATGCTGTACTGTCCCTTTGTCAATATTGATTTCACCTGAAATCAAAAACGCATAAATAAAAAGGTGTCCATAATATGGACAATAATATGGCAATAATTGTCAATTATGTATTCAATTTATAAATGAATAAATCAATAAAAAACATTATAAATGTTCAATGCATGAACGGACTGTCTATTAATAACCGCGAACGAGCAAATAGCAGCAGTATTCTGCGGTATTTCTGAACAACAGTACTGTTTCAAATTTAGAAATATTTAAATTGATATTAATAAGCTTTTAGAAATCTTACCTGTATAAATAAAATCAACAATCAAAGGTAGGATCCCTGGTGGAACTGTAGGTAAAACAACATGACCCTTTTGGCTTTCCTCAAGACCGACACTAAACATTGCATCAAAATATTCACAACTTGCAGCTAGCACCACACGATGTGCCTTAAACAATCAAAAGTTTTTCTAAATTAAAAAAAAATACTTCTCTAAAAGTAAAGCTGAAAATGATATAATAATTTCACAATCTGAATTGATGGATATATTATTGTATGTATGAATGTATAATATATAATAATATTATATCGTATGAAATCAACCATTATGTACAGTCAGGTAGCTATTTATTTAAATATTAACCCTATTCCCTTCAATAGCTCTGTTCTCTATACCTAGAAGTTTTAGCAGTCATTAATACCTTAGTCCTAGCATATAAATATACACAAATAAATTACATAAGCATGGAATGTCTCCACCGTGAGACTAAGGTAGCAGACGGACAGAGACAGGATGGGGTTCTCTCACTGCCAGTCGAGCAGACTCACAAGAATGATGAGTTCTGATGTTCTAACGGCTAAAGGTGTCTTGGCCGCATTGAGAGGAAGACCACGTTTACCAGGAGCCTCGGCGATAATAACGAAGTCGTGGTCCAACATTGAAAAAAAAAGATAAAATAATTTCACAATATAAAATAATTCAAAAGTCTTAACAAAGTGTATAGAATAATGAAAGCCCCGATTTTAGAATGTGAAATTATATTATTAATATTAGTTCTTTGAAGTACATACCTTATTTTAAAAGTTAATTATAATTTTATTCTCTTTACAGAATAGAATAAAATATTTTTTTATTCACTATCACATGTGTAATTCTTATTGAAAGTCATTTTTCAATATTCCACTGGTTCGAAAAAAAACCTCTGTCCTGGGAAGGACCAGCAGAAAACCCAGCGGGACTTTTTTTTAAAGTAAATTTTGGAAGCGAAAAATTGGAAGCGACCACTCATGTCCAGGGGTTATTATTATCATCCATGTATTCATTTATATTATAATAACCCTTTTTATACAGTTATTGTTTAATAAAATACTTAAACTTGGTAGTAGCGAGGTACCTTGTATATTTTCTGGGATTTTTTTGTAACAGCGTATACATTGCCCAAGAATGAATTACTGACTTTGTGGAGTCGAGAAACTGGTATCACTAGCTTGTGTTTGTTCCTAGTGTTTACAGAGTTTTATCACTTTTTTATTACAACTACCTTTGTTTTTGTGAACATACATAAGATTTTCGTAAATTTCGTACCTACCATCACAAATCACATAAAAATACAATCCCCACACTTACATTATTTCCTCATACACTATTTTACGTTAACTTTTTCAAATTTTATTATTTATTGTAACGTGAGTTATAACGAGGTGAATAAAAATGTCGATAAAGATGAGAAATGGACGAATTCTTTCACACACACAACAAGTACATAATTACGTCATCCAAAATAGCTCGTAGTCACTTCCTTAAGTAGAGTTCACTTTATCATTCACAAAATAAATAAAAAATTATTCGATCGCCGGATCATTTCTCGGAGTTTTCATACCCAATAAGAGGAATGTAGAACATTCTGGGTCAATCCGGATACTTTCATTCTTTCAGTGGAAAGATACTAGAACAGTCGCGATTAACAGTATGTCCAAAGGAAAGTTTTATGAATTTAGACATAAGGTTGCGTCTTGCTTGCATTAACAGTTTAGAGCGTTGTCTATTTTTATGTCTACACATTTTATTAAATTGACAGCGGCCTTTGACCCTTACCTTCGGGAACAATCTCGTGCAATGTAATGCATCACCCAACCGGCTGTCGGCACATTACCCCCATCCTGGATATGATCGTCCCGATCATCATTCGTGTAGTTGCCATGATATAGTGTTAGTCGATCAAACTACCTTCGGTTTTCCCTCTGCCCTTTCTTGATACGATATGTGTCATCATCAATCCTTTTAACAACTTTGGTCCTTCCCATCGAACTTGTAACCTCGACCACTTATCCCTTTTTCTGAGAGGATTATGCAACCATACAAGAGTTCCCAAATCAAAACCTGTTTGCTTATGATCATAACAAGCTTTCATTCCCTCACTAGTCAGAAGTTCATTTCTAGTAACATTTTGCTGAAACTTCGGTTTCATGCAGTGCTTAGAGTTCTCTTAACAAGTTCTCCTTGAACAATTGTTGGCATTGTTTTAGCCTTATTATTTTTTAAACGAAACTAATTCTACAGATTATATCGCGTTTAATTTAGAATTTTTAATTCCCGACATTTCTGGTGCTTTAAAGCACCCATGTGGTCATCAGATAAAGACCCATACATACAAGGATGATTAGCGAGACTATTGAAATTAAAAAACCTCCTAATTTCAATAGAAAAGTTGGCTGGACGCTACCATTTACTTGGGATCCTATAATTAATAAAATTAAACGGCTTATACATTGACAATCCTTAATTAATAGTAGACATTTTTTCAGAAAAATTTAATCATAGCAATTCGCCCTCCACAGGTAGTTTGAGCTCCTCGATTAAATTTCTTGAACAGAATATTCATACTTGTTCCAATGTCATAATTTGGGAACAAATCACACCCACAGAAATTGCTAAAATTGTAAGAAAAATGGAGGACAATAAATCGTGTGGCTGGGGCGACATCCCAATATCAATCTTTAAAAGAAATATTGATTTATGGGTTAGTGCTCTGGCTTGGTTTTACAATGAGTATCATGAACAGAGTGTCTTCCCTGACCAACTTAAAATTGCCAAAGTTTTGCCTGTATATAAAAAAGGGACCAGAACAGACTCGAAAAACTGTAGACCTATTTCCTTACTGCCAATTCTTTCAAAAAATTTCCAAAAATTAATAAGGACAAGATTAATTAAACATCTCTGTGAAAACAACATACTAAATAAACGGCAATTTGGATATCAGGCTAACATAGGAACAAATAACACAATAGACGTATTAATTGACGATGTTATAACAATTTTTTTTTTAATAGGATAAGGGTGACAAACGAGCACACAATCCACCTGATGGTAAGTGGTTGCTGGGGCCCATAGACATCTACATCTATCTTCGATTACGAATCAAAATGCAGATGCGTTGCCGTGAGGACTAAGCTGGAATGCCTAGTTTCCAGTAAAAAGGGTCTTCGGTTCTCTACACTCACCATACGAAACATAACAGCGTTAAGCTGCTATTTTACGCTGGTATTCTGTGAGAGCGTGGTCCTTCCCGGTCGAGCCGACCCATTCGTGCTACAACCATAATATAGCTGCAGCATGGCTCTACCACGTATAATAAAAATAAAAAGAAAAAGGTAGCAGGCCTCTTTCTAGATTTGAGTTTAACTTTTGACATGGTGGATCACCAAACTTTAATTAATAAATTACAGCATTATGGTATATAAGGAAAGGTTTGGGAGCTTTTAAGTCATACTTGAGTAACAGATATCAATACGTTAAGATCAAGTGTACAAATAATGAACAAGAGAAAATATTTAAATTAAAACTAACTAAAATTAAAAGAGGTGTTCCCCAAGGTTCAATCTTAGGAGCCGTTCTGTTCATAATTTTTATTAACAACTTAATTCCATTTATGTACAACTCTATACCAGACACTGAATTTGTAGTATTTGCCGACGATACGAATGCAGTGATAAGTGCACAAAATATTCTTGATATCAACAACAAAGTTAACTGCGTTTTAGAAGCTTTTGCTCAGTGGTTTAATGCAAATAACCTTAAATTAAACTCAGAAAAACCAAAGCCGTCCTTTTTAAATCTACTGCAAGAGCAAGAGATACCTTGGATATTAAAATAAATGATGACTGTAGATTCTGTAAAATTTTTGGGTATCCATATAGATTTTTTTTGGAGGGTAGGTGTGAAAAAGTTGACACGTTTTGATAAAAGCTCTTTAATTTTTAAAGTTATAAAATTAATTACACAGTATTATTTACAACATTTTCAATAATATAATTAATAAATGTGACATAGTACCCACCGGACAGCATTTTCCTAGTAAAAGTCTCTAAAATTAACATCACTTCATAAACTTATTTTTTGGTTTATTTGCACTGTCACTACACATCACTATGGACTCAGTTAAAGAATCACTCAATGCTTTGGCAAATGCCCAGAGTATTCCTGCACATTATCCTGACATGTTGTCCTCATTTTATAACGAAAATATACATGCGATATTAGTTTTTGAATCTTGGCTAAAACCATGTTTGCCTTCAACATCTTACTCTCTTCCCGGATTCCACTTGATTCGCAACGATCACCTTGGGCGCGCTGGCGGTGGCGTGACGATTTATTTAAGATCACACATTCCTTACATAGTTTTAAATACTTCGCAGCCATTGTCTAGTGCCGGCCCTGAACACCTATTCATCGAAATATTATTTGGACATTTAAAGCTTCTTCTCCAAATGTTACAAATGATTATTTTTCAGCATTTGAAATTCTTTTAGAACAATACTCCTCGCTTTATAATCACACTATTGTTAGGGGAAATTTCAATACTTGTCTTCCCAAAAATGATGCTAGAGCATCCCGTCTGAAATCTCTCGTTAATGGCATTAACTTACATATTCTCCCACTTTCTGCGACTCATGCTTTTCCAAATTGTGTGCCTTGTCTTCTTTATTTAATACTTGTTTCTTCCATTGACCACGTTGCAAAGCATGGCTAATGCAATGCCTCCGCTTTTTATTACCATGATCTACTTTACCTGTACTATAAATTAAAGCCGTAGAAGAATCCTTCGCTTAGCTTTAGGCTAAGCGAAGGATTCTTCTACGGCGCAATTTTAGTAGAATGGACCTGGATAAGTTACGAGAAGATAGTGCTAAGGGCGACTGGTCAGTAGTTGCGAATGCTGGTTCGGTTGATGAGCAGATATCTATTTTTAACAGCATACTTACACAACTGTATGACATTCACGCTCCAATTCGTCCAGTCCGAATGAAGCATCTTCCTGCCCCCTGGCTCACTGCCGACATAAAAAAAAAAAACTCCAAGAAACAAAGAACACAGCGAAAACGAAATATCGTATGAATCCTAATGATTCCAACCGAGAGAAATATAACAGGGCACGAAATCGCTGCAATATGGTGTGTAGAGATAGTCAACGACGCCATATCTATAAATTTGTTGTTGAAGAAGATAACTCAACTAAAGTTTGGAACTTTCTCAAATCTTTAGGGGTTGGAAAAGTAAAGCGTAATGTAGAATCTCTTCATTTGAATTTAAATAAGCTTAATGCTCAATTCCCCTCCTAAAAGAAGTATTTAAAAGCAACATGTCGATAAAGCTCAAAACAAAAACTATGGACTCATGCATTCTGCCCTCTCTAACGTATGGTTGCCAGACGTGGAAAATTACGAAGAAAATTAAAAACAAAATTAGTTCATGCCAGAAAGGAATGGAACGTAGCATGTTGAACATAAAGAAAATACACAAAATACGACACTCGAAAATACGAAACTATACCAAAGCAATAGACGCGCTGGCTTACGCTCAAATACTAAAATTCAGATGGGCCGGTCATATAGCCCGATACGTGGACAACAGATGGACCATACATGTAACCACATGGAAGGGCCCGCCAGGCAAACGCCGAGCAGGGAGACCCTACATGAGATGGGAGGATGACATAAAGAAGATCGCAGGAACAAACTGGTTACAAATAGCAAAAAATAGAGAAAAATGGAAATCCTTGGAGGAGGCCTTTACCTGAGAGGGGTCCATGCTATTTATAAAATTAATATCATTTTAGCATTAAATATTATTCTATTGATTTATTTAATTTAATATTTAATATTTATTTATTTAATGACAACCTTTTTACATAAGTTCATTGAATTGTATAAGAAGATTATAAATTTTAAATAAATAATTATATGATAATAATAATGAAAGATAGACATATAAGCAAAAATTAAATAATAATTTAAAAAAAAATCTAAATGTGTTATGTTAATAGTAGTACTCTGAGCTAAATGTCATGTATTTTATTTTTATTATTTTTATTTTTTTTTTTTTATATAAATAATTATGTTATCATTTGATCTAGGGAATCTGAATTGAATTGTTGTATAATATTTCAAAGCTGAAAAATCATTGTAATGCATGGAATTAAAGGCTTTTTTATTTTTATTTTTATTTTTTATTTTTATTTTTATTTTTATTTTTTATTTATTTATTTTATTAATGCTCAATTCCCCTCTAGCGCCACTATAGACAGTCCTACGAAGAAAAATACACTTGCTCAACTTTCTGCTATATCAACTCCTAATTTTTCCTCTTTTGTCTTAAGCCAAGTTACTGTCAGTGATGTTAAGAAGAATATATTAACCATTACTTCCGACGCAGTTGGTTCTGACAGCATTAGTCGTAAGATGATTATCCCATTACTCGATCTTTTAGCTACTATCCTTACACTTATTTTAAATCGTTGCCTTGACACCAGTGTTTTTCCTTCATCCTGGAAAGACGGCCTAGTAACTCCACTCCCTAAAAAATCTAATCCGACATATGAGGATTACCGTCCTATATCCATCCTCTCCTTTCTCACTAAAGTACTCGAGCGCCTAATATACCAACAGCTGAGCAAATTCCTGTCTAATCATAACCTTTTGAATTCATTCCAATTTGGTTTCCGTCCCGGTCATAGTACGACTACGGCTTTGGTTAGAATCACTGATGATATTTTTTTTTTTTTTTTTTATAGGATGAGGGTGACAAACGAGCACACAGTCCACCTGATGGTAAGTGGCTGCTGCGGCCCATAGACATCTACATCTATCCTCTGTTACAAATCAAAATGTAGATGCGTTGTCACCCGTGAGGACTAAGATGGAATGCCCCATTTCAGTAAAAAGGGCCTCCGGCCACCTGCACTCACCAAGCGAAACGCAGAGGTAAACCTCTACTTCACGCTGGTTTTCTGTGAGGTCGTGGTACTACCCCGGATCGAGCCGGCCCAACCGTGCGACCGCAAAAGCTGCCGCGTGGCTCTACCACTGTATATTCGCCTGGGCATGGATAATCAGCAGGTTACAGTATTGACATTGCTTGACTTTAGTAATGCCTTCAATACTGTAGAGTTTGATGTTTTACTCGCTGTCCTAAGTTCTCTTAACATATCTCCAGAAGTAATTGGTTGGTTTCATAGTTACTTGCATGGGCGCTGGCAACGTGTACAAATTCAAGATACGTTTTCTGATTGGTCTGCTGTCAAAGCTGGCGTCCCACAAGGTGGCGTGTTGTCTCCTCTATTGTTCTCTATTTTCATAAATTCGATCTGTTCCCACATAACTTCTCTTTACCACCTATATGCAGACGATTTACTAATCTACTCTCAATGTAAGATTGCGGATCTCCCCAATACAATTAGATTAATTAATGAAGATCTTATTCGTATTTCTCGTTGGTGTAATTCATTTGGGCTTAAAGTTAATCCATTGACGACTCAAGCCATTATTATTGGGAGTTCGAAATTAATCTCTCGGTTAACTGTGTCGCTGCTCCCGCCAGTCATATTCGAAGGGACACTTATCCCATACAATGACAAAGTTAAGAATTTAGGTATTATGTTCGATCAGACTTTGTCTTAGGGACCGCAAGTGAGTGAAATAAGTTGGTTCACTTCGAAGATTACGCAATGTTCTCCCCATTCCTACTAAAGTTGCGCTGGCTCAGTCTCTTCTTTTACCGATCCTTGACTACGCGGACACTCTTGACTTAACAGTCGAGCAACTTAATAAACTTGAGCGGCTTCAAAATTATTGCATAAGGTTTATATTTGGGTTACGAAAGTATGACCACATATCCGAATTCCGTCATAAGCTCAGGTGGTTACCGATTCGCCTTCGCAGGAATACTCACATTCTTCATCTTCTTTACTGCATTCTGTTCAATCCGACCACTCCTACTTATTTGAAAGACCGATTTATATATTTAAGTAGTTTACACTCTCTACCTCTACGATCTCAAAATAATCTCCTTCTAAGTACTCCTAGACATTCTCTTCCTGCTATTCTAATTCTTTTACGGTTACCGCTATACAACTATGGAATTTTCTACCCTTACATATTAAAGAATCTAAATCTCTTCCTATATTTAAAAATAAATTAAAACTTTATTACCTTTCCCCTTAAGTTACTACCTGTCGTCATTCACTTTTTCTATCTTCTTTCTTTATCTTTCTATATTATATTCTGTACACCCCTTCCGCTATATTTTAAAAATAGTATCCTCTGCCCTAAGGTTGCCTGGAAGAGATCGCTGTTTTAGCGATAAGGCCGCCTGTTGTACCAATCTCCCTTTAAATATACAAAATACTGTAATATGGTCCTTGGTGTACAATAAAGTATATTTTACTTTACTTTACTTTCTCTTCCTAATTGGAAACAAGAAGTAAATTTCATTAAAAAAATATATCATCATAATGTTATGCTTTACGAAGCTTAAGAGAGGAGCTAACAATAAAGCAATCAAAAACAGTATATTATGCTCTAGAAGTCTCTCAAGACTTTATTATTATTATTTGGGGCATCTATATAGTTTACTCATCTGGTTGGGCTGTATAAATATATTATTATTATTATTATACAAAAGAGAGCAATAAGAACAAAGGTGCGTATACCCCAAAAAGAGGCGTGCCGAGAACACATGCGAAACCTTAAAATACTTACTGCGCTATGTCTTTACATTCTAGTTCTTCTTACAGACCTTGTTAAACATTTAGACAGATATGAAACCGCAGGAGAAAGGGTAAAACGTCATGACACTAGGCGAAAAGATATTGCAAACCTGATACAGCCTAACCTACAGATAATTAAACACTGTGCAAGATATCAAGCGCTCACGACTATTTAATAAATTGCCAAACGATTTAAAATGCATAACAAATGTGATCCAATTTAAAAGCAGATTGAGGTCGTTTCTTCTGGAAAATAGTTTGTTATTAACGGAATAAATGACTATGACTATGACTAAATCCAAACCCAAGAATACCACTGTAAGACTTCATGATACTGTAAGCTTGTTCTGCGTGGATCTGATCAAAAAATGTATATTCAAAAACTGAAGGTAGCCGTGCTGTGATATCCGGACGTCAATTTTCTGCCTATTACATTAATTTATACATATTGATTTAAATATATGATTTTTTAAATCAAAATCAAGCGATTTAAATCAGCCAACCCTGCACACAACCCAATCCAACACAACGTGACACTTGGCGATTTTAACGCCCACCACGCTGAATGGCTTGGTTCACGTTATGTGGGGAGATCTGTTTATGACTTTGCCTTGGCAGATGGTCTGACACAACTGGTTACTTCGCCTACGCGGATTCCAGATGTGGAGGATCATACACCTTCTCTGTTGGACCTTCTGCTGACCTCTCTCTCATCTGGACGGATATCAGGTTTCCGTCGATGCCCCCCTCGGCTCTTCGGACCATTGTCTGATCCGGAGTGTGGTGCCACTCACGCTCTCCTGCCGGTTGCGTTCTGCAGGTTGCCGCCGTGTTTGGCATTACAGGTCGGCAGATTGGGACGGAATGCGGTCTTTCTTTGCATCCTACCCATGGGTTTGCTTCTCGCCGTATGATGCCAGCGCTGTTGCTGACTCTGTCATCGATGTGATGCTTCAGGGAATGGAACTAATTGTTCCATCATCTGTGGTACCCATCGATGGCAGATCTCAGCCTTGGTTTGGTCGCTCCTGTAAGACTGCATTACGCAGTAAGCAGGAGTTATCAGGCCTGGGCTGAGGCTTCGGCGGCTCGGAATGTAAACACCAGCATGCTTAAAACGAAGAATAACTTCGCCTCCAGGTTCTTCAAAAGAGTTATTGCCAAGGTAAAGTCATAGGCACATAGGCGGAATTGGCGAGAAACGAGTTCTCCTTCCTTCGGGAACCCTTGCATTCTGGTCTCTTGCCAAGGCTGTCCAAGGGAATTTCTGTAAGCCATCACTACCATCTCTGCACAGGGAGAATGATTCACTGGCCGCAAAAGAGAAAGCCGACCTTTTGGTCTCCCTTTTTGCGTCCAACTCGACTCTTGATGACAGAGGGAACACACCGCCGACCATCCCGCAGTGTGAGTGCTCTATGCCTGATGTGCGTTTTACACAGCGCTCGGTTCGCAAAGCATTCTTCTCCCTGGAAGTCAGCAAGTCGTGGGCCTGATGGAGTCCCGCCCATTATGCTGAAGTCGTGTGCTCCGGAGTTGGCACCGGTTTTTACGCGTCTTTTTCGGTACTCCTACTCCCTAGGCGTTGTCCCGAATTCATGGAAAATAGCTATCGTGCACCCGATCTCTAAAAAAGGTAACCGCTCTGATCCATCCGATTACAGGCCTATCGCCTTCACCTCGTTGTTCTCGAAAATAATGGAGTCCATTATTAACTGCCCGCTCATGCGGTACCTTGAGGATCACCAACTGATTAGTGACCGCCAATACGATTTTCGTCGGGGTCGATCAGCTGGTGATCTTCTGGTCTACCTGACTCATAGATTGGCGCAGGCGATCGAGTCCAAGGGGGAGGCATTGGCCGTTAGTTTGGACATAGCGAAGGCCTTCGATCGGGTCTGACATAAAGCGCTTCTTTCGTATCTTCCTTCCTATGGGCTACCCGAGAAATTGTGCAATTGGATCACCAGTTTTCTGGAAGATCTAAACATCAAGGTCGTAGTAGACGGTACGTGCTCCGATTACGAGCCTATTAACGCTGGTGTTCCACAAGGCTGCGTGCTATCACCAACGCTGTTTCTTTTGCATATCAATGATATGTTTCAAACCGATAACATACATTGCTATGCAGATGACAGCACTGGTGATGCTCTATACACCGGCCGTGCCAGTATTTCTCAGGAAAACGGCGCCGAGAACCAGAACAAACTTGTGTTTGAAGTCGAGTCTTTGCTGAACAGTCTCGGATTGGGCGCGATTAAATCTGGTCCAGTTCAATCCCTAGAAGACAAGTTTGCGCGTTTAACGCTAAAAAGAACCCCTTTGTCGTATCTCCTCAGTTTCAAGTAGTGTTGCCCAAAATCGGTCTTGGTCTTGTTCTTGCATTTTTGCAAGACCAAGACCAAGAACAAGAGCGCCTATTTTTAGCAAGACCAAGACCAAGACTGACCGTGCAAGATTTGTGCAAGAACAAGACTTATGCTTGCGAGACTCTTGCGTCTTGCATTTAGGACTGAGTGTCGTTTGAGGGAGTATAAGAGTTCGGGTAGACTCTATGAGACGCAAAAATATAATAAAAAAAATTGGAAAATTGAACTTATGTGTATTACGAACAATACCATGAACATACATAGCGGATGAAAATATCGATTAAAAGAAAAAAAGAGTACATCCCTAGTTTGACCATCAGCACTTTGATAGTGCGCGGCGTCTTGTTGTCGGCGTCATGAAAGGTCGGATTACTGACCTGTCAAAGAAATTGTGCAGCTATTCGAAAGTACAAGGTCAAGGTGCCGGCGGGTACTATTGATATCGCATACAATCGTCGCCGCCGCGCCGCACGCACTACATTTGACACTGTTTGATTGCCGCCACAGAGTACATGTTCCAAAGAATAAAATAAATTTACGGGTGCTCAGAGTGGACACGAATACGTTATGCTGATCTCGCAAGGAGTATTGTAATTAGATAATGGTAAGGATAGGTAGATATCATAAAAAATTATTCTAGTAAGTAATTATTATAACATTAACTATATGGGTTTATAATAATTACTTACTATTATTATTATTATTACCTAATAGATAAAGATGTTCAATAAGTTCACTGCAACTCTCGACTTTTGGAAGTGTGTGTTTTTAAAACACAAAGTGCTCGAATATATCGTCACCCATTTCATAAATATTGTAGATACTTTTAAAACACTTGAAATGTGTAAAAATGGATCTGGATCTTGTCTTCAAGGCATAGTTATTAAAGAGTTGGAGGAGTACCTAAGTAAACCCAGAGCCGCCAGCTCGGAAGACATTTTAGAGTGGTGGAGGACGCATGAGACAAAATATCCGATTTTATCGAAGATGGCCCTTGATTTTCTTTCAATACCTGCAACTTCAGTACCTGAGAGATTTAGAGAGATTATTTTCTAAAGCGTCGTTAGTAATTAGAAAACATAGAAATAGGTTAAGTGATTAGTCAGCCAGATGGTTACTTTGTATTAATTCTTGGTCAAAAGAATTAATATAAAGTAACAGTAATGTCAAAGCTATTGTGTACTGTGAAGTAATTTAATTTGTTTCGTATTTTATTTTTTACTAGCTGTTCCTCGCGACTTCGCCCGCGTGTTATTTGGGGTTTTAATTTTTTTGCCCGGAACCCAATTTCTTTTTCTTTTTCTAAAATAAAAGCCTAAGTTACTCCTTGTGACATCATCTATCTGCCAATGAAAATCCCGTCAAAATCGGTACAGCCGTTTCGGAGATTAGCCGCAACAAACAGACAGACATACAGACAAAAACTTTAAAAATTGTATTTTTGTTATTAGTACCGTATATACTTTCATATGCATTTAGTAAAAAGCTGTAATATTAACATTACAAACAGACACTTCAATTTTATTTATTTGTATAGATTTAAATAAATGGTATATTGTATAACTCTTTTATTCCATTTCATATATGGTGAGAGTCCATCAATTTCTTTCTAGACAGATAATGTTCTTTAAAATACAGTAAAGTTATTGCCATTAATTTGTTTTATATGTTTAACCATGTTTTAGCACATTTAAGCTTATTAAATGTAAACGTTTATTAAGAAACAGACTGACGCCCGTGCCTGTGGGACCCGGTAGATAGCTCAGTTGGTTAGAGCATCGGCATGGATCGCTTAGGTCATGGGTTCAAACCCCACCCGGTGTCAGTCGATTTTTCGAATTTCTCATTAAATGTTTAGACATTTATTAATTTGGTTGGTCTTTACTATGGCTATGTTAATTCAAGCTCAATATTTACCTACTTTGTTAAGTTGTTCTAAGATCTAAAGTAACGTTTAATAAATAGTAATAGGCTAATAGGTAATTGCGAGACTTGCGAGACTCTTGCTGCAAGACCAAGACCAAGATTGGGAGCGCAATACCAAGACCAAGACCAAGACCAGGTGTATTGGCGCAAGACCAAGACCAAGACTTGCTCAGTCTCGTCTTGTTCTTGCATTTGGGCAACACTAGTTTCAAGGCACTCCCCTTGTTACCTCGGCCAGTATCGGAATCCTCAGCATCGACATATCGAGTGACGTGCAGTTTCGTGGTCACTTGGAAGAGAAGGCCAAATTAGCCTCTAAAACGCTTAGCGTACTCAGCAAAGCGGGACAGTATTCCGGCACACCGCCTGCAACTTTACAAGGCGCAGGTTCAGCCTCACATGGCCTCACTGTTCCCATCTCTGGGCAGGGGCTCCCCAGTGCCAGCTCCTTCCACTAGACCGCATCCAGCCCAGAGCAGCTCGATTCATCGACGACCGAGTCCTTTCCAATCGGCTCGATTCATTGGTGCTGCGAAGAGATGTTGCATCCCTTTGCATTTTCTTTCGCATTTACCACGGAGAGTGCTCTGAGGAATTGTTCGGACTAATTCCAGCCGCTCAATTTCACCATCGCACATCGCGACAAAACTCGCGATAACAGCCATACCATCTGGATGATTGGCGGTCCACCACTCTGCGATTTAGAAGATGTTTTCTTCCTCGCACAACTTCCTTGTGGAATCGATTACCACGAGCGATTTTTCCGGACCGATACGACTTAGGGACCTTCAAGAAAAGAGCTACTTCTTTTTAAAAGACCGGCAACGCATCTGCAATTCCCCTGGTGTTGCAGTTGTTCATGGGCGGCGGTAGTCACTTACCATCAGGACAGCCGCATGCTCGTTTGCCCCCTCTCCTATAAAAAAACCCTTCTTAACTTTAGCTGGGACTTTTGCCATTACAAGAATTTCTAACTTTAGTACAATCGTAAAGTCCTGAACAGTAAACTTTACCAGGGTTGGGTACTCCTAGAAACTTCTCTTGATTACGAAACTTTAGCACTCCTAGACCGATGTCTACAACGCACCGCTGATTTTTTAAGGAATCAAGCTACTGCATCAGATACGTATCTAATGCCCTCGGCTAGTGAAGTTTTTGCAGTTATTGCAGGTAGCTTTTATTACACGACACTTGATTTAGACAGAGCATATACCCAAGTAGTGGTCACGATGCCATAACAGAGCTTTTAACTAGTGTTGCCCAAAATCGGTCTTGGTCTTGTTCTTGAATTTTTGCAAGACCAAGACCAAGAACAAGACCGCCTCTTTTTAGCAAGACCAAGACCAAGACTGACCATGCAAGATTTGAGCAAGAACAAGACTAAGCTTGCGAGACTCTTGCGTCTTGCAGTTAGGACTAAGTGTCGTTTCAGGGAGTATAGGAGTTCGGGTATACGCTTAGGGACTCTATGAGACGCAAAAAAAATAATGAAAAAAAAATTGGAAAATTGAACTTATGCGCATTACGAACAATACCATAAACATACATAACGAATGAAAATACCCATTAAAAGAAAAAAGAGTGCATCCCTAGTTTTGACCATCGGCACTTTGATAGTGCGCGGCGTCTTGTTGTCGGCGTCATTAAAGGTCGGATACTGACCTGTCAAAGAAATTGTGCAGCTATTCGAAAGTACAAGGTCAAGATACACGTGCCGGCGGCTACTATTGATATCGCATAATCGTCGCCGCCGCGCCACACGCACTACATTTGACACTGTTTGATTGCCGCCACAGAGTACATGTTTCAAAGAATAAAATAAGTTTCCGGGTGCTCAGAATGGACACGAATACATTATCCTGATCTCGCAAGAAATATTGTAATTAGATAATAGGTGGGTATCATAATATTTTATTCTAGTAAGTAATTATTATAAAATTAACTATATGGATTTATAATAATTACTTACTATTATTAAGTGTCGAAGCTTGCGAAGTCACTTATTGATTTCACGATGTCTGTCCGTCTGTCTCACGATTATCTCGAGAACGGTTTCGAATTTTCAAATTCTGTTTTCAGCAATCGATTGCTGATCACCCAGGCATCTGAACCTCCTATTTTGAAACTGATTGCTCAACGGCAACCGTTAGAAACTTCAAATTCTCAACAGACTGACACAGGGCATGTAGCATATCAATCGACAGGTCTTTAGAAAGATAAATGATTGTTGAACTTACTAATAATTTTTTTAAAATCGATTAATTGCTATTTTTAAATAAAAAAAAGGGTTTTAGTGGCTTATGGTGTGGATTTATCATGTCCCTGTGGCTTGTAAACACGATAACTTTTGAAAATATCAATTGTTTAACTCAATCTATTTTTTAATCTCTTCATCTATCATGTGGGAAGCCACTGAATGTAAATGGCAGTGTAATTTTGTTTTGTTTAGCTATAATTAATTTTTTTCGGCTCCTAAATGGCGAAATTTTCGTTAATTTGGTAGCCTCGTATATAAATAATTTCTGTAAATGGGGAGCTACAGCACTTTTACACAGACTTCGAACGCAAACAGTCGATTGCACTTTTACACAGACTTCGAACGCAAACAGTTGATGCGATTACGTAAACTTTAAACTTGAAATCTGAAATTTTAAAATTTTAAACTTTAATCTTTAAACTTAAAATTAAAAATTATTTTTTTTTAAAGTAAAGGTTACGTTCTGACGTCCGTTTCGTATTAGTAAAAATCATTTAGTTAACCCGGTATTCGAAACTGTTAATTCGGTGGAGAATTTCGTTAATTCATCGCGTCGCGTTTATCAAAAAATAGATTCGGGTTTTTAATAATTTAAATTCCTCTTTGAGTTCTAGGCGATTATAGACCGAATCTCGCTCCACCTAGAGTAGGTTTAGGCCGGCTGCCGTCGAGTCAGGCGACCGTTAGGCTAGCCCTTCGGGGCCTCGCGCTTACATTCCTTCACAAGGTCGTGCGCCTTTTAAAACAGTTTTAATTTCATTTAATTCTTTAAGCGCTTTTAAGCGGGAAGTGATTAAAGGTGAAAATAGTCATTTCTACGCTGTTTTCACGGGTAAGTTTACACACAATCACTTTAGGGAGAATACAAACGGCGAGCACTTAGTAAAACTAAGTGACCGCCTGAATTTCGATATAATAGCCCCTCAGGAGGACACTAGCTATTCAACAAACCAATATCGTAGTTTGTCCAAAATCGACTTAGCACTCTTCAGGAACGTAACCTTAACGTTACGCTCCATAGAAGTGGTGCATGAGTTGACATCTTGAAGAATTGGATTCTTAAAACTCTGAAACCTAAAAATGTACAGCAGTTACAAGCATTTTAGGCCTCTACAACTTTTACGAGAGGTTCATACCTCACATAACAACTATAATTGAACCTCTGCATAGATTACTTGATAAGTCACAAAATGTGGCAATGGACTGATCGGGAACAAAATTGTTTCGATACCGCCAAGCGTTTACTTGATCATTACGATCTTAATAAGCTATTGGTTACCTGTGATGACTCTGAATACGGCGTCGGCGCTGTTTTGTAACACGTCATGGAGGACGGACAGAGCGGCCTGTTGCGACCTTGCTTGTGCATGAGAGACGTTATTCCCAAAAAAGTTAAAAGTTAAAGAGACCACTGCTATCATTTTTGGTATAGTTAAAGTTCACGATTACTGAATGGGAAGGTCCTTCACCTATCGTTTCTATTCCAAATTCTTGTGGTCTGTAACTATTTACAGACCACAAGAATTTGGTATATTTGATCCTCAAAAGCCAATGCCAGCGATCTTGTCACCTCGGTTAACTAGAATGGCGTTAATACTCACGTAACACAACCACATACAATATTGTTGTTTATAAACCAGGTAGAGAAATTGAAAATGCTGATGGTTTAAGTCGTTGGCCACATCCAGTTCCAGATCAACCAGAACTACAGCTTTGTGATGTTTTGTTTATAGCGGAGATGCCTCGTGATTTTCTAGTGGATGTCGATATCATAACATCGGCAACGAAAATAGACCAAACTTTAAGGCGAGTAAGCCATCATGTAGTA
Source organism: Parnassius mnemosyne (assembly GCA_963668995.1). NCBI lineage: Eukaryota > Metazoa > Arthropoda > Insecta > Lepidoptera > Papilionidae > Parnassius > Parnassius mnemosyne. The sequence goes on along the minus strand of CAVLGL010000035.1, from coordinate 28,227,972 downwards.
AGAAGTTGGACTGACATATTCACGGACAATGAACTGCGTCCTTATTGGTTTCATTGTACCGAACTCTCATTGCATGAAGAATGTATATTATTTGGTTGTCGCGTAGTGGTGCCGCCATAGCTTCGTGAGGCTTGTCTTTATGCCTTACATAAGACACACGTTAGTGGCATGCAATCGAAGGCATTGGCCAGAAGTTATATTTAGTGGCCATAATTGAATCATGACATTGAAGTCTTAGTGGGTGAATGCTCAAAATGTTTAGAAAACAGGCACATGCCTCCTAAAACAAGCTGCGAATGAATTGCACAAACTAAGCCGTGGTCTCGTTTAAATTTCGACTTTGTGAGACCTTTTGAAAATAAGACATTTCTGATTGTCATCGATGCTTATTTGAGATTGCCATAGGTTTTTATAGTAAACAATATGACTTGTGCAACAGTTATTCGATGTTTAAGGAATATGTTTGCAACACATTAATTGTGTGAAACTTTGGTTTCAGATAATGGAACTCCATTTGTATCGACAGAAATTAAAATATTTCTTGAAGTCAATAAATTTAGAAATGTCACTACAGCACCTTATAACCCGGCTATCAGTAGTTTGGCTGAAAGGATGGTCCAAACCATTAAGGATAATGGAAACTAGCAAGATGAATTCGATTTCCTATGGGATATCAAACTCCCTAACATTTTACTAGGTTTGTATGTTACACCTTGTACAGTGACTAAAAAAGTCCGGCGGAATTTTTAATGAACAGGCGCCCAAGTACTTTGCTGGATACAATACGTCCCGAAAACCGCCAACAAAGAAAGAGAACACAATAAATTATAAATAACGCTCAAAAATTAACAGGGAATCAAAGGTGAGCCTAAATGTATCAGAAACATAGCAATGGGCCAAGATGGTTACTAGGAACTGGAGATGAAACGGATAGCTGTTTGGCCGGATACCGGATACCGGATATTCGGCCAGTCTTATCGCCGGATAGCCGGATATCCGGCCGCCGGATATTCGGCCGAACATTGCCGTTTAGTGCATCGCAAGCAGCGGAGTTGCGTAGGTGGCGCTAGTGGTGGTGATCGTGTGCACGCGGTACTCGGGCGACTTCGGGTCTTTTCGTTAGACCCCCCACCCCAGCCTGCAAAATAATGATATTTGTAATAAAAAAAATACTAGTCGACGTATTTTTAATAGCACATTACGATTATACTTGTATTTGTAATTGCACACTCTCCAATTTTTTATAAAAAATCAAAAAGTAAATTATGGTTTCTACTAGTACTGCAATATCGATATCTCCGTAAATAAAGTTTTTTTTCTAATTGCACAGAGTGCCAATAAATTGCACATATCTCGATTGTAATTGCACAATAACGTATTGTTATTGCACATACTTATTTAGTTACAAAAATTAATAATTAAGTAAAACTGTTTGATATCATAGTAAATAATCTCTTATTGAAATTTGTTTTATTTTAATTAATTTATTTTTATTAGGGCAGATAACAAATAAAATAGGTTAGGTTCAACTATGTCAAAGAATCGAATTGATTGACCCCGACTCCACCTGGTACGAGTCTGTCCTACCCCTAGAGTGGTTATATAGAGCCGGAGGCGCTTAGGGGGATCAGCCTCCGCCTGCTGTAACAAATCGTAGGCATCGGACGATCCGGAGCGGCTGAGGCTGGTCGCCGAAGGTGACCAACAAGCCGAAGCTGCGGAGGACTCTGCACCAACTTTCTCTGCATGTATCCAGTTTCAGCTGTTTTCACCTCAGTATCCACAGAAATAACAAAAAATAATACATACTGCTTTTCATTTCCTTAAAATCAAATATTCTGAAATGGATTGAAACGTGATGTGTTGTGGTTAAAAAGCAAAACGACTTATGGCCCGTTTTCATTGATGGTATGCACTATGCCCGTCGTCTGCTGCGTATAGCGCATATTGGCGGCGACCGTCAGTTTTACTTAATTATTAATTTTTGTAACTAAATAAGTATGTGCAATAACAATACGTTATTGTGCAATTACAATCGAGATATGTGCAATTTAATGGCACTCTGTGCAATTAGAAAAAAACTTTATTTACGGAGATATCGATATTGCAGTACTAGTAAAAACCATAATTTACTTTTTGATTTTTTATAAAAAATTGGAGAGTGTGCAATTACAAATACAAGTATAATCGTAATGTGCTATTAAAAATACGTCGACTAGTATTTTTTTTATTACAAATATCATTATTTTGCAGGCTGGGGTGGGGGAGGTCTTTTCGTTCATGAGCGAAGTTAGCAATTGATTTATTGACTTCTATTGATTGCAAACACGATCGTTTGTTATTAAAATACGTGCTCTGTTATTTGATTTTTATAATTCTTAACGAATGTAACCACAAAATGACATCGATAAAGGAAAGATCGCTTTTATGGGAACATTTTATATAGACAGTGCTGATCCTAAGCTTGCTGTTTGTTTACTATGCAATGTTAAAATTTCACGTGGTTGAAGCTGAAAGAGCTTGCCAGGAAATTCTACTGCAATACTTAAAAATGTCTAGCGAAGAGTCCTCCAGTTCATCGACAACACCGGCTAAAAAAGTAGAGGAGAGGAGACAGAGACAGCTGTATCTCGCGAAGCTCATTACACGTTCTGGGATTGCTTCATTGAAACAATCCTAGAAATTGGAAATGAAAATAATACTAGCCAGTCTACCATGAAGAAAAAAACGCGGTTTCACAAAATTGATTTGTATCTAAAGTCAGTGCGAATTGCTCGCGATCCTGACCCTTTTATTTGGTGGGCAGCTAATGCTACACAATATCCTAATTTATCGAAGTTTGCCAAAATCTATCTTTCAGCACCCTGCAGCAGTGTGTACAGCGAAAGACTTTTTCTGAAGCTGGCCTTGTTTATGAAGACAGGCGAAACCGCTTGTTATCTTTCAATGCGGAGAAACTAGTATTTATTCTCTATAATTTGCCCTTAGTGCAGTACGAGTACTAAATTTATAAGATTTAAAATGAAAATTTTGTGATTACTGATTCTATTTATTAAGTGACCTAAATAAAGTACTTAACTAAATTTGATATTATGTATTTTTTATCCGGTATCCGGCCGAATAGTAATTTGGGCCGCATAGGCCGGATACCGGATAGTTACCGGATATCCGTTTCATCTCTACTAGGAACTGTGGTATCTAGAAATGGACCATCTAGTAATGAGATTGCTACAGAAGATGGATCTTTATTAAATGGACATGTTGATCAATAAATTAACAAAAGACAATCTGACATGAGTGCGGTAACCCGGAGAGAGGATGAAAGGAATTCCGAGAAGCAAGATATTGCAGATAATAGTGAAATATTGGACAATAACTTAAAGGAAATGGCTGACTATAACTTAAGGAAAGATAAGACAGATAATGACGTAAGAAAATAAATTATTGAAATACCCTGTCAGGATAAATGCGCGGAAATATTATGTTAGGTTAATACCATGTACCATACCAACTAATATGGAAATAACTTATTCTGGGAGAAAAATTAGGAATGAAATGAATGTTCATTCTAAGTCACCGTGTATGAGAGACCGAGTAATAATTTTATAGCTTAAGTTTACAGGTTTTAATATAAATATATATTAACGGGTGTATTCATAATCATTTTTAAACAGTTCATTAGTTAAAAAGTGTTTTGTCTCATTCTGACATTTGCGAGATACTTGTTGCTAGAAAGTGACAAAACACTTTTTAACTAATGAACTGTTTTATAAATGATTATGAATACACCCGTTAGTATATTAGATGATGTTAAGTATTAGAAGATTGTTAATAATTAATATTGTATGTACATTACTTACCACACATACAATACTTGAGGAAAAAGTGTATTATATCATAGATTGTCATAAATAGTTATGAATGTCGGTAGTTGTATAACATTGTTAAGAAATAATGTTGATTAAGTCAACCAATTTGTCATTAGATTTGCTACCTAGCACAATACACATATTTACCCAAAATTACGGTGTTTTATTGCATCTAACAGATTAAAAATGAACTTATCAGCAAATTAAATACCAATCACTTCTACACAATAGCTTATGCAGAAAAACTTACAATACTGATCTTGGGAAAGACAGAAAGCATGGTGTGCGAACTGAGCCAGTAGCTATTCATATAGTGTAAATAAGGTTCAAGGAATTTTACTTAACTGTTAACCCAAATAAACGGTTCTAGTAATGTTTACATAAAAACAAATGCTAAATAACTATCACCTTCTAAGTCTATTCAGCAAAAAACTCCAGTTATCATCTGAGGCAAAATATTTAGGACTTACCATGGATAGTAAACTTAACGAGAATAAACACATAGAAAACAAGATCAACAAGTCTAGTATAACTTTCAGACAATGCAGAAAGATGATTGGCAAACGATCGGGTCTGACGCCAAACACTATACTGCGGCTGTAAAAAACTGTAATGCTGCCCATGATCACATACAACGCTCTGGTATGGTGGACCAAAACTAATGAAGCCACTACTATAAAGAAGTTTCAGTGATACCAGAGACTGGCATGTATGGTTGCCACAGGCTACATAATGACTACACTAGAAGCAGCCTTATAGACTATGCTGGAGCTAACTCCTCTTCAGCTACACATATAACAAGAAGCAATGTTAGTTGCCAGTTAGTTAGACTGAAGATCCTAAATCTTTGGATTAAGGGTAGAGTCCCTTCCTCATACAGGTATAATCAATAGAATTTACACCAAATTTCTTATCTTACAAGCCAAATATGACAAGATCCCATTTTATATGTGGTAGAGCCATGCTGCAGTTATATTAGTAGTATAGTTGTAGCAGGAATGGGTCGGCTCGACCGGGGAAGGACCACACTCTCACAGAATACTAGCGTAAAGTAGCAGCTTAACACTGCTGTGTTTCATATGGTGAGTGTAGAGAACCGGAGACCCTTTTTACTGGAAAAGAGGCATTCCATCTTAGTCCTCACGGGTGACAATGCATCTGCATTTTGATTCACAAATGAGGATAAATGTAGATGTCTATGGACCACAGCAACCACTTATCATCAGGTGGACTGTGTGCTTGTTTGTAACCCTTTTTTTATAGTATAACCCTATCCTTTAAAAAAAGCAATTTGTATTTGATAAGAAATATAAGATACAATTTAATGAAACTAACCAGCTGGAGGGATAAAATCCAAAAGACCTTAGAATTTTCACAAATGGTTCTAAACCAAATGAAGGTGCAGGATCTGGAACTTTTTCAAAGATCTCAATATCCATATATGTACATTGCTGGGTACACACCATACAGTCAATCTTTCAGGCTTAATCATCATCATCATTATCATCTCCTTTGAGACTGGCTGACTGAAATTCGGTCTGAAGGACATTATGTCATCATCATCATCATTACAGCCTTTCACAAGTCCACTGCTGAATAGAGGCCTCTGCCATGGAATGCCATAGAGCACGGTCCTGAGCCACCTGCATCCATCGACTTCCTGCATGTCTTACCAGGTCGTCGCTCCATCTAGTGGGGGGGACACCCTACACTTAGTCACCAGTATGAGGCCTCCACTCTAGAATCTTTTTTCCCCATCGGTTGTCGGTTCTTCGAGCAATATGACCAGCCCTTTGACACTTCAGCTTACTAATCCGTTGGGCTCTCAGGCTTAATGCATGGGTATTATTCAAGCGGCTATTGCAATAAATACCAAGAAGGTAAAAGACTTCTCCATCAGAATACTGACTGAGAACATGGTGGTACTACATATTCTGAGTTGCAATGTGGTGAAGTCAGGACTAATATATGAATGGCATAAACAACTAAATGAGGTATGTAAACACAAGGTATGTGACTCTGCAATGGATCAAGGGAGACAGTGGATCCAGGGGCAACCACACAGCAGATGAACTGACCAGTCATTTAATCAATGTCTTAATGAGGTTGTACAAGCCACAGTATAGCAACTAGTGCTATTACAAGACACGGCTCTTTTAAGAAATATTTATTTACTATGGGTGTAACAAACAGTCCCTTGGGTAGGGTGTATACAAGAGAGGAGGAACCTATGGCCCATGTGTTGCTGACATGTCTGGGGAAGCTGCATATTGAGCTAAACATAATGGCACATCAAGATCACTTCCCAAAGTCACTCACAACATCCAGTAACTGCCAAACTTCTTCAAGATTTCATGGCTCAAATAATCCTAATATTCCTACTCACACGCAAAATACGGGCTTAGTGTGAGTAAACATTGAGTTGCGGAAAACAGCCAGTCATAAACTAAATTAACTAAAACGGATCTTGCAAAACTTAGCTCCAGCTACATGGACAATTCCCACAAGTTTGTAATTCATATTGTCCATTATATTGCAGTTTCTAGGCACTGAAATGAATTTGTAACTCGAAGTTAGTTTTCAGGGCTTTGGATAAGAGATTGAGGGGGATGGAACTATATACATATTATACTATATAAATAAATACACTTGTATAAATATTGACATACCAACCTCTTGAAGGATTATATTTCTACTCTTCATAAATATATTACTACTCTACTCACTAAAGTTGACATTTGGCAAATGTTAAATATTCAAAAGTAACTTCGGAATATTCCACTTATGGCCTATTCAGCTTTAAGATGTTTATTGATAAATATACCTAACAGATTCACAGAACCCGGGTGCATTATCCACCCCCTTTAGAAATTACCGCATTGATTATGGTTTGAAATAAAGTTTTGTTTCATTTTGAGTATTTAGTGTTGTGTATGAGTGTTGTAAAAGAATTATTATAAACTAGTAGCTATTATTCTTACATTTAATAAGACTGTACAAAAATTAAAAGTACAATCTTGTAATATTTTCTATACAGAATATTTCTGATCAAAATTAATAAATTAAAATGATTTACCTACTTACCTTAACTTTTGTCTTTCCAGATATTAAGTCAACATCGCAAAACCTTCCATCTTTTCTAAAGTGATTCAGATTTAATGATACTTTATTAGCATACTCTCGACATTTGTATGGCCTGGATCCCTCTTTACTAGGTAACTTTTCATAAAAATTCGACATTGTTATGATTTTTTATCATTATTTTGTGTACAAAGACCAAAACCAAAGAATATATGAAATACTGGTCACTGTGCTGTCACTGTCACTCACAGAGTACATTATGTATAGGGGACTGTCACTAGTTTATCTTTTTTATTTTATGATGTCAACGGGGCATGTTTGTTACCTTGTTAATATTATCATGATCCTAGTATCGCAATATCGCAAGTATTGAAATTGGGCTATTACAATGTCAATAATATCATCATCAGTATGCCGTTGAACTTACTAGAATGAAGTGGTGTATAAATTAGAAATAAATCATGGACAATAATAGAAAGGCAGCTATAGCTATAGTACTCTCATACGCGTTTTTTTTTTATAGGATCGGGTGACAAACGAGCACACAGTCCACCTGATGGTAAGTGGTTACTGTGACCCATAGACATCTACATCTATCCTCAATAGACTCAAGATGCAGATGCGTTGTTACCCGTGAGGACTAAGATGGAATGCCTCTTTGCCAGTAAAAAGGGTCTTCGGTTCTCTACACTCACCATACGAAACACAGTAGCGTTAAGCTGCTATTTTACGCTGGTTTTCTGTGAGAGCGTGGTCCTTCCTCGGTCGAGCCGACCCATTTGTGCTACAACCACAATATAGCTGCAGCATGGCTCTACCACGTTGAAAAATATTTTTTTAAAACTATTTAAAATCTATTTATTTCGAATTACAAAGTTGACAGAGGTGGATGTCAAAAAAAAGTGGCCGCAACCACGAGCTCTGCCTCATATCTCATGCTACCAAAACCGCTGACTCTACAGTTACTGGATACTGCCCAATGCTTATGCAGCCCCCTCTAGATACAAACCATAACAACCCTATGGCCTTGTGGTTTCATAACTAGGTATACATTTGTTTTTAACAGTATTTAAATAATGTTTATCTTTCGGCTTCCACAAAGAAGTTTCAAATAAAAGAAAAAACTCTTTTAAGTAATATTTTGGCTAATTACTATCAACGACAAAGCGTAATTCGTCATCGTCACTACTTGGATGTCGTTCCACTATGACTGCGGGCCAATACAGACAGAAAAAATATCGCAAAGCGCTTACATTTCAATATTATTGAAGGCAGTATCGCGGATTTCAAAATTTCCAGATACTATTAATATTATCACGATATCGTGATAATATTGACAATGTAACATGCCCCGTCCAGTGTTGCCATTTGCCGGCGTGGCTTGATTGTAAGTCAAGGAGGTTGTAAGATATAGGGAGTGCGCACTTCATACTAGAGAAACGTTCCTAAATCAGTGACCTTGAAATGAATGAAAGGAACCGAGTTAAGTGTTGCATTTCTTTCTAATAGAGTGTCCATGATACAATATTTTGAAGATATTACGAGTATTAGTGTATACAGCATCACGGAAAACGAAATGCGAATTTTTTTCAATATGGAAAGTGTTGAGTAGTGTTATAATTAAACTCCGTTTAATATTTTGATTACATTATTGCTTCGCTGTGCTGTAGCATCAAACCTTACGGTAAATAGTGGCGGCGTAGCGTGGGTTGACACCTAGAGCGGTTTTCTATCAAGCACCTCCCAAAATAAAACAAAACATGCTATACATACTAACGGGACTTTACTTTGATAAAATATTCTAATATATTATCAAAGTTTACTTTCTTGTCATTTTCTAATGAAAAAATGGAAAAATTGGTTGGTCGCGCTTGGCTCATAGTGAACATTAAGTAAGATTTTATTAACTTGAGTTTTGAAAAGCTTTCTTCACATGAAAATTAATTGTAAAAAAATCTTAGACACAGCGCTAGATTCGAAACAGATTCAGAATAGCCCAATTTTACGAGAAAAGCACCAATGAATTACATTGAACCGCTTCTTGGGAAGAAACGCTGGCAGCTTTCCAGTCGTAAAATCGCCAAAATTATATATCCTGCAGAAAAATCATAGTAGATTTTTGTCAGATTTTGAACTATTACACGAAGATCTCCATCTGGTGACGTTAGCAGAGTGTAAGGCTGAATAACATTAAATGTTACGAGAATATCATCAATTGCTCTGTAGCGATGGTCTAGTTCCTCGTAAAATATGTCAAGAGACTCTAACATAGCTCTCTGCAGCTCCTCTGGCAATGTTAGTCCAGCATATCGGGTCATTTCTCCTGGTAAACGTTTTCGATATCTCCTCATTCCTCTTCTTGCTTCAATCGAAATATCCACATTCTCACATTTTTGTTACGTAGTAAATAGCTTTTTCCAGTAGTTGAATACGTTGGCTTTGAAAAAAAAAACATTTTGGGCTTTGATTTTTATCTCATACTTTTCCCGTGATAATCTAGATTATTATTTTATTATTTAGTATTTGCTTTTGTGTCTGACTAACTTCTTTTAGGATTTTACACCAAAAAGAAAGATAGCATAAAAAACTGAAGTCACACAGAGCTGGTAAGAGTGTAGATACTGCTTCTTTTGTTTCGACGTTTTCTCTGTTGGTGCTGGGATCATGTATATCTTCGAGTGTTTATATTTGACCATTGACGTGTGGATGATGAAAAGAACCTGTAAGGTCTTTTACTGTCCCGAAAAAAAGTTAAACTATTAACGTTCCCTAAGTGAGTGCACTCCACATAGATTTATCGAATGATTAGCACAAGGCGTTTTCTACGTGGTAGAGCCATGCTGCAGCTATATAAGTAGTATAATTGTACCACAAATGGGTCGGCTCGACTGAGGAAGGACCACGCACTCACAGAATACCAGCGTAAAATGGCAGCTCAACACTGATGTATTTCGTATGGTGAGTGTAGAGAACCGGAGACCCTTTTTTACTGGAAAAGAGGCATTCCATCTTAGTCCTCACGGGTGACAACGCATCTGCATTTTGATTCGCAAACGAGGATAGATGTAGATGTCTATGGGCCACAGCAACCACTTACCACCCGGTGCACTGTGTGCTCGTTTGTCACCCTATTCTATAATAAAAAACAATATATTCATTCATTTGACAACGTCAAATTTTAAAATAGTGTTGTCATCTATAGCGTGAAATGTACCTCCTAGTTTTTAGGGAAAGAACATTCGTGTAGCAGAAACAGAAACTTTTTTATTCAATATAGATTATAAATAATACTTATTGAAAGTCACTCTTTTGTTTAATTACTACTGGTTCGAAAAAAAACCTCTGTCCTTGGAAGAACCAGCAAGAAACCCAGCGGAACTTTCTTTTTAAATAACTGCTTACAATTATGTATGTTACACAAATTAACAACATAACAAATTAGAAATAGCTTGGTAGCGATCACCTCATTTCCAGGGGTTATAATCATCCATAAATTCTTTAATATTATAATAACCCTTATTATACAAATTTAGTTTAATAAATTTTTAGAACTTTGAGCAGGGCAAATTTTGTATATTTTCTGGATTTTTTGTAAAAGCGTATACATCGCCCCAAGAATGGATTACGGACTCGATGGAGTCGAGTAACTAGTACTACTAGGTTGTGTCTGTTCCTAGTTTTTACAGAATGAATATCACTTATTTTTGTAAAACTACTTTTATTTTTGTGTACGTACATTACATTTTCATTAATGATTTGAAAGGCCAAAGTAAATATATTAATTTCCTTAAATTTTTGTCGCAGCGACTCTTTAGGCTTTAAATCATAAATTGCTCTTATGGCTCTCTTCTGTAAAACAAATATAATTTCAGTGTCAGCAGCGTGTCCCCATAGCAAAATACCATACCACATTATGCTATGGAAACAGCTACAGTAAACTAGTCCAGCTGTTTTAACACTGGTAAGACTTCTAAACTTTTTACAGCATATGTTGCAGAGCTAAGTCTGCTTGCTAATTTTGATATATGGGGCCGTCATTGAAGCTTAGTATCTAATGTGATTCCAAGAAAAATGGTGGTATCTACAAGACTCAGTTTCTCTCCATTTAAAATTACATTAGTATTTGTTTGACATTTGGAGTCATAAATTTCATGCATTAAAGTGTTTTAGTGGTTTTTTTCGAGTTACTTAATAATAAGCTTAAAATAAAATAATTAAATAATTAAAATACAATATGGAATATACCAACTATTATTAACGATAAAAAATGTAAGATTATCGTTTTAGAATACGTCTAAAATATTACTTTAAGTAAATAACTGTCTTAAACGTTGGTAATGTTTTTATTTTGTATAAACATTTATCAATGTTAGAAGGGGATGAAATACAAAACTCGGTGCCTCTCTTTCTAAGAAAAATGAGGAACGGTTACAATGTTCCAAGCGCTCACTCCCTATATTATATTATAACCTCTTTGTTGTAAGTAGAGTTTTAAACGTAGCCATTCCAATTAAACGCTTTAGTCTTTATAATTATTATACATACACTTTGGTATCGTTGGCCTGTTTGAAACTAAATTTAAAGTGACGGCGAGATGACGTGATAATTATTGAAGTGAAAACTTCTTTAGAAACGTTGTGATTTGAAACTTGATGGAACGAAAAAGCGACACTAAAAAGAGACAAACGTACACATCTATACGATTTAGCCTGCGAGAGAATGATATAGAATACCGGGTTGTGTAGTGTTACTTATTTTCTCAGTCTCTTTTTCTAAAGGCTTAACTTCAACCGCGTGTGAACTGAACTGCACACATGTTTTTTTATTAGGTGTTTTATTATTAACATTAAATGACAGAGACTTTTATTTTTAATTGATTATTACAAATAACAGGCAATTGATGATTTGTTTGACCGAAAAAACTTACATAAATATGACTAAAGATATTGCTTAAACATAAAATTTTGAGTAACGCTCAACATATTACTTGTGGGTGTGTTGTCGGTTAGTGTAGCAAAAATCCAGTGTCAGTGTGTGCGAGTTTACCTCTTACGAAACGCTTACTAATAGCAGTTACGGCTATAATCCCGCGTGTTGTGCGAACTATAAAAATAATATTTTAAACTATATCACTCAGTAGCTGCCAGTATACTCGCGGGATACCTCACCTCACCCCCTGCACGATAAGAGACAAGTGACATAATTGCTGTCCCACTCAAGCGCCGCTTGCACCTGCATTGTTTGCATGTATACGTAATTGCCGCGATTTTGAACTCAATATGTATCAATGCTCCGCCTGTCATATTAAGATTAAGGACTCTGAATGCATGCAATGTTGTATCTGTGTGGCATATTATCTATATTAACTCTAATACACCGGTCCGGCCATCGACGCCCAGTAACCGAAAAGCAAACGTTACCTTGCGTCGTAAAGGCCCGGATTCATTCCTTGAGTCAGACGCCGGTACGAGTTTTAATGTGTCACGGTCGGAGTTGTGTGTTATTATACAGGAGGAGATGAGGGTCATCATGGAAGAATACGTGAGAGATTCGAAAGCTGACCTGAATAGACAACTAAGCGCTTTTAGGGGAGAGACCACTGGTCTCACGGAATCAATACTATTCATGAATGATTCGTTTGAGCAATTTAATAAGGATTTGAGTGGCTGTAAGACGAAAATTGAATTGAAAATCTTATCATCATTACTAGCCGTCTTAATCAAATGGAGCAAATATCTCGAGCATCGAACCTGGAAATCCAATGTGTTCCTGAGCGTAAGTCTGAAATCGTTTTATCTATTGTAACACAACTGAGCAAAACCATATCTTGCCCTATAAACGAGTCGGATATCTTATATTGTTCACGTATTGTTAAGAAGAACCCCGAGAGTACCCGTCATCGCTCTATTCTAGTTAAACTTAACAGCCCTCGCTCCAGGGATTCCCTGCTAGCCGCTGCATTGAAATACAATAAAACTCACTCACAGGAAAAGTTAAACACGAAGCATGTGGGATTGGAGCCTAACAGGAAGACTCCCATATATGTAGTAGAAAATCTTTCATCTGAGAATAAGCTTCTTCACGCTTTGTCCAGTAAACGTGCAAAATAACTTCAATACAAACATATATGGGTCCGGGAAAACTGATACATCTGAATACATCTTAGTACGTAATAAATCGACCTTGAACAATTTATCTTAGGTTCTTTTTGTTATTTTGTAATCTATCGTGTAATAGTATACGGCTTAAAGTTCAATAGTTTAAATGTCTATTTTCAAAACGTTAGGGGTCTTCGAACGAAGACGACAAACTTGTACAAAAACATACTAAAATACGATTATGATATAATTGTGTTATGTGAAACTTGGTTAAATAGTACTATTTTTGACTCCGAGTTGTTTAGTGATCGTTACGCTGTTTTAGACGCGACCGCGAGACTAGCGGCTTTCATTAGCACAAATCAGGTGACGGGCTATTGGTGGCTGTGTCAAAGCATATTTATTCCCGTAGGCTACACCATTTTGAGAGTAAATGCGAGAATATTTGGATGGAATTGAATATACCTACGGAAAAAGGTGCAAGCTTTTATTGTGTGGCGTCTACCTCCCGTCGCCCATTCAAAAATATTTTCTGGAACATTATATCGACAACACTAATAGTCTTAGAGTCAAACGCAAAAGTGTTAATTTTGGGAGATTTTAATCTGAGTGTATAACGATACGGAGACACCGTTTGCTGTAAATGGCAATAATATGACTAAGACTTCATTTGACAGCACTTAACTGGACTTCATGGCTTTAAATAATCTTGTCAAATATAATACTACGGTCCTAAAACATAAAGGCAAAATTTTAGACCCGGTTCTCTCTAATTTTAATATTCTGTTGAATGTGACACGAAGTAACTCGGAGCTCAGTACTGTAGATGATTAGAGCTTTAATAATATCTAATTATTAGCTCGATAGCTCGATACCATGGGAGAGTGACCTGGCTTCGTGCTCCTCGGTGGATGAAATGACTAACGAATTTTACTCAATACTAAGAAGTTCTATCTTAAAATATGTTCCTAAAAGCAAACCAGCATCAAAAAAGTTTCCCCCGTGGTATAGCAGAGATCTTATTCGTCTTTCACGTGAGAAGTATAAGCTCAGGATAAAATAAAAAAGTACAATAACCCACTCGACGAACTGGCATTCCGTATAATTAAAAACGGTGCTCTGATTTAACAGAATCTTGTTATCTTAAATATATAACTGATTTCGAGAAGTCCCTATCAGTAAATCCAAAAAAGTTTTGCACCTTTCTTAAGAGTAAAAAAGTCAATAGCAACGCGTATTCTTCTGCAATGACAACTTGTGGCTCTTGTATTTGTAATCTTTTTGCTTTCTATTTTGCCTCGGTTTACCGGCCAAGCTTGCACTCTGCAACGTACCTGATCCGAAAGACTCAGTCTTTTGTTTCCATGGAAGTCTGACCCTTAGGCGGGAGGATGTTCTGAAAACTCTGAAAGGACTAGATAGGACTAAGGGAGCTGGCCCGGATGGAATACCCTCTTTGTTTGTAGTTCAATGCTGTGAATCTCTCTCCTTTCCTCTAACAATAATATTTAATGAGTCTTTAAGGAATGGCGTATTTCCCTCGATCTGGAAGGAGGCGAGAATTGTTCTAGTTTTTAAGTCGGGTGATTCGGCATCCATGAAGAACTAAATTTCGATACTCTCAATCTTTGGGAAGGCATTTGAATTCTTGGTTTTCCCGGTTTCGTCCTATCACATAAAGCATTTATTTATTATATTTTTTTCTCCTCACCAATCTGGTTTTTTGGCATGTCGCTCAACGGTAACTTATTTGATCCCCTTTGTGGATTTCGTTTCTAATTCCTTTGATTCCCGTGTTCCTGTGGACACCATATACATCGACTTTAGTAAAACTTTTTGATCACAAAATTTTACCGGGTAAACTTTCTCGTTTGGGTGTATATGGCAGCCTTCTGGAATGGTTTGAATCCTATTTTTATCAACGCAAGTCGCACGTTGTAGTTAATGGCTGCTTCCCGCATTCCTTTCAGCCAACTTCCGGCGTTCCACAAGGTTCGCATCTGGGTCCAATCCTTTTTAATATATTTATTAATGATATCGTAGATATCTTTGATCATGCTGCTTGTTTCCTTTACGCTGATGATATGAAACTGGCTATGCAGATCAGAGGTATTAGTGATTCATTGTTATTACAGGAGGATCTAGATCGACTCGCTGGATGGTGTAAGGAGAACAGGTTATATTTAAATACAGAAAAATGTAAATTTATTATATTTTCGAAATGCAAAACGAACTTGTCACTGTCCTACAATATTGCCGATCAAAAATTACAAGAGGTAAACTCTATTCGCGATTTAGGCGTCATTATGGATAAAAAAAACTACGCTTTCACAAGCACATAGACCAAGTCGCAACAAAAGGTTTCCAGATGCTAGGGTTTGTGCTGCGGAATGCAAAGGAGTTCACAAAGCCCTCAAAAAAAATTCTCCTGTAATTGGCATTGGTTCGTTCGGGGTTTGGAATATTGTAGTCAGGTTTGGTCCCCACATTATGAGGTCCATATTAAGCGAATCGAGCGAATACAGAAGAGATTTCTCTGGCACCTATCCTACCAATCTAACAAAGCCAACCTTCTGCCCTCATATAAGGAACGTCTTGCCTATTTTAAACTTTAAAAGCCTACAAGGGCGAATATTGTTTTTGGATCAATTGCTTCTTTATAAGATTATGAATGGCCTCATTGACTGCCCTGCGTTAGTGCGATCTGTCAATTTTAATATCCCATACAAATTGCCGCGTCGCATACGTTACGTTCCATTCTCACCAAAAGGTGCCAAAAGTAGTAGTAGTAGTCACCATGCCACCATGAATCGCTTACAGAGACAGTACAACTTAATATTTAAGTCTTACAACATCGACATCATTTCTGACAAGCCGTTGAAACTTAGACGCAAGCTTGGTCAGTTTCTCGAGACAATGGTGTCTGTGTCAACCTATAATTAAGATGACGCTTAGCTTTAGTTTGATATTTATGTTACCTTAAAATCCATGTATTAGTGTTCGTCTTGTTGGTTGTACTTTTAAATAAATAAAAAAAATCTAAATGAATTCACAAAAAAATACGTAGAACCAAAGATTTCGTAGAACAAAAACTGTGTCACAGTTGTGGATCGTATGGGTGCGCCTCGCTGGCGCCCCTGTATACTTGGCTGGCACGGTAAATATGCCACGTAGTTGTATTTTCATTTATGACAGTTACTGTTTTTAGACAAATACGAAATAAAGTTACATACTTATCTGAAATAAAATTCAAATCACGTTGACAAATAGTACACATAAATAATGACAGCGTTTTCTTAGTCATATTAAACAAAATTCGTGTTAGATTGATAAAAGTCTTTGCGTAAAATAAAAGAAATGTAGTAGTAATGTAGGAGTGAGTGTAGATATCTATACTAGAATTATTTTGTCCGTGCAGTTTGGGTCATAAACCATCGGAGTATTTCGCTCTCTCTCTCCCGTTCACGGACCTTAGGTTCGAGCATAATGATGCGCATTATTGTTTTCGATAAGCGTTATCGAGAGTGTATTTAGTTTTGTCATTATGTGGGTTAGTGAAAAAAAAGAAAAAAATAGATAAAACAACATATTTATTAAAATAAGAATAATAATAATTTAAAATAAATTATTAATTAGGTATCTATGTATTAAAAAAACTATAAGTACAAATGTTTGGAATGTAACAAGTTATATTAAAAATGAACATAAAGATAATAACTTATATCTAAAATTAAATCTAAAACTATTTATATTAAAATTCTACATCAGAATCATAAGAGTCATCGTCATCCACATGAATTACGGTATCTTCTGCCAGATGAGATTTCTTCAAGTCTTCCTCTAGGAAGTCAGTCAGTGAAAAATGTTAAAACATTGTTGATAACAACACGTGCTTGTGCTGGTATATTGGTGCCAAAAAATATTATTTTGAATAAATTCTGCCGTTTTGGTACATGTTACATATATGGATGGCCTTTACAAAACCGCGAACTACGCGGCTACCTCATTTTCCCACACAACATTTCAACATTGCTTCCACGAGGCAGTTTTGCTGGCTTGATGGGAAATGTAGCTGCCGTGGATTCACAGTGACGCCCGCGGCCTCACCCGCCAGCATTATATATACGAAACTCCAAGATGCCACCTCACTTCGTTCCTAACATCGGGCGGGGTGTACGTTTAATTAGATTTAATTAGTATTAGTTCTTTTAATACTGCACCTCGTTTCTAACATCGGGCGGGGTGTAGATTTAATTAGTGTTAGTTATTTTAATTGTAATATCTTTTAAATTAAAGTTAATAAAAGTAATTTTGGTTTTTTTGGGTCCTCCGGCGGCGACATCCATAATTTACAAAACAAAGGAGTAGCCATTGTGTCACTAAAGAAATTCAGAGAGCGAATGCGCAAAAAGAAATTTCTCTTCGATATATGTACTAAATTATCATTGCACTAAATAGCAGGTATTAGGCGGGGGTAATAATGGAAAACAAATCACTCATAACATAACAATGTTGCAACAGCCTTTGTATACCGCACCGCTGCCGTTTACCTGCCTTCGATAATTCATTTGTTCTTATCGATAATGGCGTTGCGCAGCAACATGCTCACCGCCATAGCCGGGCTGAGGCCGAGCTATGATTTATGACCCCAACTGCACGCACAAAATAATACTATAGTAAGCATTAAAACTGCCCCACTCGTTCAAGCAATATAAAGTACTGAGCATACAACTACTCGTAGCTTAGATCATTCAACGAGTCTAAATCGTTGACGTCATACTGTCCGTCGTCTCGTGGTAATTCTTTTATATGGAGTGTAGAGTACAAGGAGAACCGTCTTATAAGGGGCGAAAGTTGAAAAAGTGTCCTACTATTTAGTGAAAATAGAGATTCCAAAACCTACCTCAATAGCGCTGGCGTCTGAAAAACTACGATATGAAGATAGCTGTTGTGAACGGAGTGAAGTCAGCTGAATTCAAATATTTAAAATATTTCATGACTAGAGTAGTTAGTAAAATGCCAGTATACAAAATCTCAACTATTTACGTATTACAAAACCAAGCGGATTGGTCGGTCCTTGTTGGGTCCTTGTTTATTTCTCCATCTTATTCTAATTACTTTCGGCGCTTTTTTTTAAATTTATGCTATGCTACTGCAGCGCCACCCTTATTGGATACGTTTTTAGGGACACTTTTCATATATAGAGATGGTCCTCCTTCTCTCTACACTCCATATTCTTTTACTACAAGCAAAGGTGATGATATGTAGGTATGTCGCATGGCGATGGGCAGTGTTACTGTTGGCTTGTATACTGCATTTATTGTGACGATAACGCTTTAGGAGTAAATTTTATATCTGAATATTTTATAACATAAAGTCTTTACTAATTACTGTTCATTTATTTAAATAGTTAAGTATATTTTTCTAATAGCAATCTTCTGACAACAAGGTCAACATGCTAGTCAAGTTAACGGGAGCGGTGGAGGCGTTTTTAAAAACTAAAATAAAACTAAGAGATGTCCGTACAGAAACTCATGTATTTCAACAATGGCAAACTTATTCTAATACATCTTTAATGCAGACGTTATTACATTTGCTTACTCAAGTGACGCGATATAGGCCACACACAGGGTGTAAAGTCAGCAATAGCATTTATGCACGTACTTGTATCACTCTGTGTGAGGTCGAATCCATGACTCTTCCCTCCTCAAGAGCGAAATTATCGGAATTTTCAGGAATCCGATGATTTCTTTTAATTATACACAGTTTATATCTAATTATAATTACAATACAGAAAATAAATGGTAGAATTACATACAAAATTATCGTTCCTAAACTCACACTTTTAACGTTAATAGCACTTGCATTTTTACTGAGATTTATTTTGTTAAATTTTACTAGTTGAACCAATTGCTTAGTTTCGTCTAGATTTATACCTTTTAAACTCACTTCACTGATAATGGGAGGCTTCGAAATCTTCAGTTCTGGTAAGTTAGTCGTTGGGTAGATTCGGTAATTTAGGTCATCTGAAGAAGATTGGTGGTATTTAAAATGAATATTTCCAATTTCGCCTTCACAGAAATCGTCTACGGTGATTATGTAAGTACCACATAACAGTTCATGAGTGACGTCATTGTCGCACTTTCTGGTAAGTATCATATGGTTTCTCACGTATAGTATCCAGCTTTCGTGGCTTATTCGTTGGATTTTAGGATCTTCAATGTCCACAGTATGCTGTTCACAGGCATCGAGGTTTGATTGAAACTCCATGAGCTGTTCCACGCAGCTTTGTTCTGTATGCAGCAGCACATCGTCGTTATTGCACAGGAATTGATTATCCAAAGCAATTTGTTTGCAGGCTCTCGGGGCTGGCAAGTATTCTTTTTCTTTCACCAATAGGTATGGGTATTTGGGAATAACTATAATAGTTTTGTTTGCAATAGCACTAAAGGGACCTCTAAGATAAACGGTGGTAGAGCCACGCACCAGCTTTTGCTGGTGCACGTATGGGCCGGCTCGAGCCGGGTTAGTACCACGACCTCACAGAATACACAGTGACCGGAGGCCCAATTCCCCCCCCCCCCATCAACATGGTAGCTGAAATACGTCATAAACTACCCCAGGAGGGTACCAGTACCCCTGGAGAATCCCTCGCTGAGCATCCACGACCATGCTATTCTACTCCTGAGCGTGGGTGCTCAGGCTGCCCCGCGTATTCTGGGGGGGGGGGGGGCAAAAATTCCGCTCAACACAATAACTGCTCGGGGCAAACTGAGCAACAAGACCAAGGCAACCCCTGCCACGCTATCCGTAAATTTCTGCAACATCAGGGGACTTCATTCGAACCTAAACGCCGTCCACTACCATCTCGAGACGGCGAAGCCGGCCTTGCTCTTTCTGACCGAGACGCAAGTGTCCTCTCCGGCTGATATTTCGTATCTCTCTTGCCCGGTGTACAAATTGGAGCACTCCTTTGTGCCTCGGGCTGGAGTTTGCGTGTATGTCAGAGAGGACATCTGTTCTCGACGCCTCGGCAGTCTTGAAGGTTCGGACCTGTCCATCCTTTGGCTACGCGTAGACAGCGACGACCATCCGCGCGTCTACGTGTGCCTCTATAGGTCCCATAGCGGTAATGCCGAAACAGACCGACTCATCGACCACGTCCAAATGGCTACAGATTCCTTGCTACAATAGGTCCCATCTGCAGAGATCGTGATCCTTGGCGATTTTAACGCCCATCACGCCGAATGGCTCGGTTCACGTTTAACCGGATACGACAATCACGTTTAACCGGACCATTGTCTGATCCGGAGTGTGGTACCACTCACGCTCCACTCGCGGTTGCGTTCTGCAGGTTGCCGCCGTGTTTGGCATTACAGGTCGGCGGATTGGGATGGAATGCGGTCTTTCTTTGCTTCCTACCCACGGGGGCGGGTTTGCTTCTCACCGGATGATCCCAGCGCTGTTGCTGACTCTGTCACTGATGTGGTGCTACAAGGAATGGAACTATTTATTCCATCATCTGTGGTACCCATCGGAGGCAGATCTCAGCCTTGGTTTGATCGCTCCTGTAAGACTGCTTTACGCAGTAAACAGGAGTGTTATCAAGCCTGGGCTGCGGCTTCGGCGACTCGGGATGTAAACACCAGCATACTTAAAAAGAAGTATAACTTCGCCTGCAGGTCCTTCAAAATAGTTATTGCCAAGGCAAAGTCAGAGCACATAGGCAGAATTGGCGAGAAACTAGTTCGCCTTCCTTCGGGAACCCGTGCATTCTGGTCTCTCGCCAAGGCTGTCCAAGGGAATTTCTGTAAGCCATCACTACCATTTCTGCACAGGGAGGACGACTCATTGGCCCACGATGCAAAAGAGAAAGCCGACCTTTTAGGCTCCCTTTTTGCGTCCAACTCGACTGTTGATGACGGGGGGAACACACCGCCGACCATCCCGCGGTGTGAGTGCTCCATGCCGGATGTGCGGTTCTCACAGCGCTCGGTTCGCAGAGCACTCCTCTCCCTTGACATCCACAAGTCGAGTGGGCCTGACGGAATCCCCCCAATTGTGCTGAGGACGTGTGCTCCGGAGTTGGCACCGGTTCTAACGCGTCTTTTCCGATACTCCTACTCCCTAGGCGTAGTCCCGAAATCATGGAAGACAGCTTTTGTCCACCCGATCCCTAAAAAAGGCGACCGTTCAGACCCATCCAACTACAGGCCTATCGCCATCATCCCCTTGTTCTCCAAAATAATGGAATCCGTTATAAACTGCCACCTCATGCGGTACCTTGAGGATCACCAGCTGATTAGTGACCGCCAGTACGGTTTTCGTCGGGGTCGATCAGCTGGTGATCTTCTAGTCTACTTAACTCATAGATGGGCGGAGGCAGTAGAGTCCAAGGGGGAGGCATTGGCCGTTAGTTCGGACATTGCGAAGGCCTTCGATCGGGTATGGCACAAAGCGCTTCTTTCGAAGCTCCATTCCTATGGGCTTCCCGAGAAATTATGCAATTGGATCACCAGCTTTCTTGCAGATCGGAGCATCAAGGTCGTTGTAGACGGTGCATGCTCCGACTACAAGCCTATTAACGCTGGTGTTCCACAAGGCTGCGTGCTATCACCAACGCTGTTTCTTCTGCATATCAATGATATGTTGCAAGCCAGTAGCATTCATTGCTATGCGGATGACAGCACTGGTGATGCTCTATACACCGGCCGTGCCAATATTTCTCGGGAAAACGTCACCGAGTACCGGAACAAACTTGTGTCTGAAGTCGAGTCTTTGCTGGACAAAGTCTCGGATTGGGGGCGACTAAATCTAGTCCAGTTTAATCCTCAGAAGACGCAAGTTTGCGCGTTTACCACTAAAAAGAACCCCTTTGTCGTATCTCCTCAGTTTCAAGGTACTCCCCTTGTTGCCTCAGCCAGTATCGGAATCCTCGGCGTCGACATATCGAGTGACGTGCAGTTTCGTGGTCACTTGGAAGAGAAGGCCAAATTGGGCTCTAAAAAGCTTGGCGTGCTTAGCAGAGCGGGACAGTATTTCATGCCAGCTCAACGCCTGCAACTTTACAAGGCGCAGGTTCAGCCTCACATGGAATACTGTTCCCATCTCTGGGCTGGGGCTCCTCAGTGCCAGCTCCTTCCACTTGACCGCATCCAGCGCAGAGCGGCTCGAATCGTCGACGACCGAGTCCTTTCGGCTCGATTCATTGGCACTGCGAAGAGATGTTGCATCTCTTTGCATTTTCTTTCGCATTTACCATGGGGAGTGCTCTGAGGAATTGTTCGGATTAATCCCAGCCGCCAAATTTCACGAACGCATATTGCGGCAGAACTCCAGATACCATCCACACCATCTGGATGATTGGCGGTCTACCACTGTGCGATTTAGAAGATGTTTTCTTCCTCGCACAACTTCCTTGTGGAATAGTTTACCACCAGCGATTTTTCCGGACCGATACGACTTAGAGAACTTCAAGAAAAGAGCCTACTCCTTTTTAAAAGGCCGGCAACGCATCTGCCATTCCCCTGGTGTTGCGG
Source organism: Parnassius mnemosyne (assembly GCA_963668995.1). NCBI lineage: Eukaryota > Metazoa > Arthropoda > Insecta > Lepidoptera > Papilionidae > Parnassius > Parnassius mnemosyne. The sequence continues at coordinate 28,205,385 of CAVLGL010000035.1, read as the reverse complement.
TTGTTCATGGGCGGCGGTAGTCACTTACCATCAGGTGAGCCGCATGCTCGTTTGCTCCCTCTGCTATAAAAAAAAAAAACTTTATTTTTCTTTTATAAAAGCCTTAACCTTAATACAATTTTCTAGTTTAACTAAATTATTTTCATTTACAGGATAGAACAGATTTTCAGTTGTCGTGATTGATCGTAATAAATTTAATAATTCCGTAGGGTTAAAAATTGCTTGATGAAGAACAGATACCTTACTGAATGCTAGTGCAGTTTCAATTTCTCTTAGTATTACGTTAATAGTTCTGAAATAACTCAAAAACATGTCAAACATACCTAGGACATAGGTAGAATAAATGGAGTTTTCTTCTTTTGTAATTAGGAATTTAACAATTCTTTCAATTCTCTTCAAGCGTTCATCTAAAATTAAAGTATTGTTATGTAAGGTCTCTGTACTGTTGATGAAACTATCCAAGATTTTGGAGACTAATGTAATTCTCTCATCCGACACGATCTGATTATCTTTTAGTTTAGAAATCAATGAGTCATTTCGGATGGCATCATCATGATCCAAATTTCCATTTACTATTTTTATCATAATCATAAATCTTTATTTGCAAGAATCACGGTATAAAAAGATGTTACAATTTATATAGTGCAGTCGTGCCGTGTAGTGGCGGTCAAGAATACCCACTACCCCATATCCTCCCGTGGGTGTCGTAAAAGGCGACAAAGGGAAACAGGCAGGAGATGGGCAGCAGCATCTTCCTGATAATAGCCAAAATTACAATAAAAAAACTGCGGTTGCCAACCCGCTCGCCAAGCGTGGCTACTATGGCAAATACCCCCCCTATGAATGTAACAAAGAGACGGCCCCCAGTCCCCGGCGGCCCCGCTATTCCTGGCTACGGTGGCGACCATGGTAATGGCGGGGCAGGGGGTGCTAAGAATCTCCGGTGGAGGTTCGGTTGCACCTTAGACGACTCGACCTGACAACGTACAACGCACGCACCCTGAGGACTGACGAGAAGATCGTGGAGCTGGAAGAAGAGATAGACAAGTTGCGCTGGCATATTATAGGATTATCCGAAGTCCGAAGAGAGGGGGAGGACACGGTAATCCTCGAATCCGGCAACTTGCTCTATCACCGGGAGGGCGACCATCTGTCCCAAGGAGGTGTCGGATTTATCGTCCACAAGTCTCTCGTTAACAACGTTGTAAAGATCGGGAGTGTGTCGACGAGGGTTGCGTACCTTATACTCAGAATCACCAAAAATTCACTGAAGGTCATACAGGTTTACGCACCAACCTCGGCACACCCCGATGAGGAGGTGGAGGAAATGTATGAGGATATCTCTAGAGCCATGCATTCCTCCAAAACCCAATAAACGGTGTTAATGGGAGACTTCAATGCAAAACTAGGCACAAGAGAGAACGGTGAGCTGAAAGTAGGGAAATTTGGAATAGGGCAATGGAACTCAAGGGGCCAGCAGCTGGCCGACTTCATGGAGAAAGAGGGACTCTTTATGATGAACTCTTTCTTCCAGAAGCGGCCCCACAGGAAATGGACCTGGTCAAGCCCCGACGGTTCGACAAAAAATGAGATTGACTTTATTATGACGACCAGACGACAACTGTTCAGCGATGTCTCCGTGATCGCGAGGGTGAAAACTGGTAGCGATCACCGAATGGTTAGAGACACACTGAACCTAAACGTTAAGTTGGAGAGGTCTCGTCTAATGAAGTCAACGCTCCGTCCCCCTCGTGCTCTGTTCCAAAGTCCCGAAACCTTTCAGCTCGAGTTACAAAACCGTTTTCAGTGCCTAGAAGACTGCAATGAAGTGGACGATATGAATGACAAGCTCGTGGAAACTGTCCATGCGGTCGGAGCTAAGTTCTGCAAGACCCGCCGCAGAAGAACACAAAAACTCTCCGATCACACTCTTAATCTCATGGCTGTTAGACGGGAGATGAAGCTACATTCTTCAACAGACTTGACAGCATACAGGCATCTGAACAGACAGATCTCCAAATGCATGCGGCGGGACTTACGCAACTTCAATACAGCTCGTATTGAAGAAGCGATCGAGCGGAACCAAGGCTCCAAAGTCTTTGCCAGAGATCTGTCTGCCAGAAAGAGCCACCTGTCAAAGCTGAAGACAAAATGTGGCAGCATCGTTTCCGGGACACCTGAGATTTTGAGTGAGATTGAGAGGTTCTATAGGCAGCTGTACACGTCATCGTTGGAGCCACACGCAAGTGTGAGTAACGATCCAAGAGCGAGTCTCATCCGACACTATTCCGAAGATATCCCAGACGTCAGTCTGAGCGAGATTAGAATGGCTCTCTAGCACTTAAAAACTGAACTACAGACCGATTTCCCTTCTGAGCCGCGTCTACGTGCTGTTTTCGAGAGTCATTACGAATCGTCTCGCGCGCAGACTTGACGACTTCCAGCCTCCCGAACAAGCCGGTTTCCGAAAGGGCTTTAGCACCATAGACCACATACATACCCTCCGGCAAACTGTACAGAAGTCCGAAGAGTACAATTTGCCACTATGTCTGGCGTATGTGGACTATGAGAAAGCCTTTGATTCCGTCGAAATTTGGGCGGTGCTGCAGTCCCTTCAGCGGTGCCAAGTTGACTGTCGGTATATCGAAGTGTTGAAGTGCTTGTACAGTAGGGCTACGATAGCTATCCGAGTACAGAACCAGAGTACGAAACCTATCCAATTGCAGAGAGGTGTAAGACAGACAGACATTGGAAGACGTTTTCAAGCTTCTGGACTGGAAAGGATACGGTATCAACATCAATGGCGAGTACATCACTCACCTTCGATTTGCCGACGATATAGTCCATACGGCAGAATCGCTGGAGGACCTAAGCACTATGCTCAATGACCTCAATAGTGTTTCCCAACGGATAGGTCTTAAGATGAACATGGACAAAACAAAGATCATGTTCAATGTCCATGTCACACCTATGCCGGTAGTTGTTGGAAGCACTAAGCTCGAAGTTGTTGACGAGTATGTTTACCTGGGACAAATAGTCCGACTAGGTAAGTCCAACTTCGACCGAGAGGTCAATCGACGGATTCAACTCGGCTGGGCAGCGTTCGGGAAGCTACGACACATCTTCCCGTCAGACATACCTCAAAACCTGAAAACGAAATTGTACAACCAGTGCGTGTTGCCAGTGATGACTTATGGAACTGAGACGTGGTCCTTCACTGCTGGACGTATGAGGAAGCTCAAGGTCGCTCAGCGAGCTATGGAGAGGGCTATGCTCGGAGTTTCTCTGCGTGATAAACTTAGGAATGAGGATATCCGCAGTAGAACCAGAGTAACCGACATAGCCCAACGGATTAGTAAGCTGAAGTGGCAGTGGGCCGGCCATATAGCTCGAAGAACCGACAACCGATGGGGAAGAAAGGTTCTCGAGTGGCAGCCTCGTACCGGTAGGCGAAGTGTAGGGCGTCCCCCCACGAGATGGAGTGACGACCTGGTAAGACATGCAGGAAGTCGATGGATGCAGGTTGCTCAGGACCGTGCTTTGTGGCATTCTTTGGGGGAGGCCTATGTTCAGCAGTGGACTTGTGAAGGGCTGTAATGATGATGATGAAAAATGATGAGTCGTGTTTCGCTAATAATAGCATGCAAATTATAATTTTAAAATGTTTATACAATATTACTAATTATTTAAATCTAAAAAATCTTTAAAGTCATAAATGCATTCAATTTTTAACCAATCATACAAATGTTTCTTATATAGTCTTTCGCTTAATAATTTAAATTCTTTAGGTATTTTATTATATATTTGTACACACATATTAAGGCAGCTTTTGCTATATTTAACGAGCCTAGGAATAACATCTAGGACAAGTTTAGACCCAAGCGGGTCAATAATACCTCTTTTAAATCTTTTTGATGGCACAAGTTGCCCAATATTTTCTATAGTTGCATCTCTTAAATACCCTACATGTGTTCGAATAGCTAAAAATTCATGAATATATGGTTTATTAACATCTATCAACGCAACGAATTCGTCGTACTTTAATATACTAAAATCTAAATCACTACCTATACCTTCTAAGTTTAAAGTTTTAATAATAAGCCAATTGTCTATTTGCAATGAGGCACGACCCAGTTTGACAGGCAGGATTCCTGGGTTTGTTTCAAGTTTTCGAAGTTGAAGGGCCCATCCTTTCTGAATTATCGTCAGAATTATTATACACCACCTGTGGAGGAAATTTAATGTTTTTAATTGGTACTGAAGTATTTCTATTACCAATCTTAACAGGAACTATATTTCTTTCTATATTACCACTAACGACAGCTTTCCTATATCGCGGTTTATCTTTACTTCTTCTTATATTAGATTCCTTGTATTTGATTTTTTAATTTTTTATTTTGATTCTCGTATCAACATCTCCTATTCTAAAATTTCTATCTGTTTCACCGCCCTTTTGTTCCCGTACCTTTTCCTTTTTCTCTAACATTTTATCTGATATATAATTATATAGATATCTAATAAGTTTAGCATGATCTTTTAATAGTTGTTGGTTGTAACATTTCTCGAAATTCGCGACGAACGTTGAATTAGAGTCTGTATGACCGAAAACGATTTCGAAAGGAGTAAGGCCGGTTGTACTATGTATGCTGTGGTTATAAGCCATAATTGTGTAACTCATTACAGTAACTGCGTCTGTACACTTTCGTTCGTATTTCGCCAATCTATATATCTCTTTAATTGTGGAGTGGAATCTCTCTATTATGCCTGTTGAATTCGGGTTATTAGGACTAGTAATGTGTAGTAGTATGTTATACATAGTCATAAGTTCCTTAATGAGGACATTATTAAAGTCACTACCGGGATCAGAAGTTATTTTTTTAGGTGTTCCGTATATTGAAAAATATTTAATAAGCACTCTTACGATTTCCGGTGCGGATCTATTTGGGATTTCGATAGCTTGTCCTAACTTACTAAATGCGTCAACCAATGTTAGGTAATAAACGGATTCAATTGAAAAAAACTTCTTGGAAGGAGGCATTTTGGGTTTGAGTTAATTGAAGTAATGGTTTAATGGGTTTTCTTTCATATTTCATTTTTCTACTGGCATCACAAACATTAAGTACTGCAGCAATCGTCTCTTGCATGCTCTGCCAATAATAATTTCTTTTAATTCTACTCATTGTTTCCTTTATTCCTCTGTGACACGTCTTTCCCTCATGATGTTGCAGTATGATTTCTTTTTGTTCTCTCTCGTGTTCTACATATATAACACGCTCTGTACGTTCAATAAATTTTACCATTCCCTTTTTAAATAATAGTATAATAATTTTAGAGAATTCTTTTCTATGTTGAATGTTTTCAAAATAAATAAAATATTTAATCTTGGGCTTAATGTACTCTTTTAAGAAATTTTATAAGATCGTCATTCTCAAGTGGGGCAAAAACTTCGAGGACCTTTTGTTTATCCCTGGATAAATTTCTCACTTGTACTTCATTTTTATGCCAGGTATAAACTAAATTTTGGTTAGGTTTTGAGTCAATGGCCTCCTTTAATATAGGAATATCATTAGATTCTAGATCTTGTCCAGAGTGTACGGTTACTATACTACTATCAGTAGATATAGGTGGTAACGGGTATTTCGTGTTAGTCTCTAATTGGTCGACGGATATAGTGGCGGATGTGTCAATTACATTTATTGTCCTAGAGTCGTCCTTATTTTCAGTCGTTAAGTCCACAATTTGGTCAGTTAATTCAGTCGGATATTTTTGCAGTTTTTGTTCTTTAGGGTCCAGGTTTACTTCCAATGATTGTGAGTCATCAGATTCTATGGCATTTAGTTTAATCCGAGAGAATGCATCAGCATTACTATTTTGTTTTCCGTTTTTGTATACAATATCAAAGTCGTACTCTTGAAGACGTAAACGCCAACGGGTCAATTTACTGTTCGGTTCTTTGAGTGAATAAAGCCAAACTAGTGATCTATGGTCGGTATATATGGTGAACTTACGCCCGTAAAGGTATGGTCTAAAATGTTTTACGGCCCATATTATGGCGAGTAGTTCACGCTCTATTGTACTACATCTGGTCTCAGTATCGCTGAGAGTTCTACTGGCGTAGGCAAAGGGCTTATCGGATTCTATTGTCCCCTGCGATAAGACCGCACCTAAAGCGACAGTAGAAGCATCTGTAGTTAAAACATAAGGTTTGTCTGGGTCTGGGTATTGGAGTAAAGGTGCATTAGTCAGAAGCTCCTTACACTTCCGAAACGCATCAATATATTTTTGATCTATTACAATTTTATTTCTTTTCTTTAGGCATGCTGTAAGGGGCTGAGTGATTCTGGCGAAGTCTTTTACAAAGCGTCTGTAATAACCAATCAATCCTAGGAAACTCTTGATCTCGGTAGTCGTCCTTGGTAACGGGTAGCTTAATACAGCCTGAATCTTATCATCGTTTGGTTTAAGTCCGTCTTTAGTAATAACGTGCCCTAGGTATAATACTTCTTTTCTCAAGAATTCTGATTTGTCGAGTTGTATTTTTAAATTAGTCGATCTCAATCTGTCAAAAACTGTCCTTAATTTTTGTAAATGCTCCTGGAGACTACTCGAGAAAATAATTATGTCATCAAGATAGACAAGGCAATGAATTTCTTGTAAGCCTCTTAGGATGTTGTCCATGGCTCTTTGGAAGGTGGCTGGAGCTGTCTTCAGGCCAAAGGGCATTCGAAGGAATTCATAGCGTCCGTTCTCTGTGCTGAATGCCGTTTTTTGTCTATCTGATTCATTGATCTCAATTTGGTGGTATCCACTAGCTAAGTCTAAGGTTGAAAAGTAAGTACTCTTACCTAGTTTATCAAAAATGTCAGTGATATTGGGTAAAGGGTACTTATCGTCCACAGTTATGTCGTTTAGACGTTTGTAATCGATAACCATCCTATACTTCATTTCACCAGATGCGTCTCTCTTTTTGGGAACTAAATGGACTGGGGCTGACCAAGGGGAAAAGGATTCCTGAATCACATTATCATTTAATAGTTTTTGTACCTGGTTTTTAATTTCATGTGTTTGAGCGGGAGGTTGCCTATAGGGTTTGATATAGATAGGGTCTTCGTTTTTTGTTCTAATATAGTGTTTCACTTCATTAGCAAAAGATAAAGGTATTTGATCGCTATAAAAAATATCTTTATATTCTCTACATAAGTGGTATATCGATTTTTGTTCTTCTTCCGACATGTGGTCTAAGCGTAATTTCTCTAAATTTTGCTCTAATATTTTATCTACTTCAATGTCTGATATATCTGTAATATGGTTAACTACACATTTAGTCACTTTACTCTCTTCATATGCTTCTACATTCAATGGTTTTTTAATAGTTAATTTTATCGGTATATCTAAGGTATTCTGGATTACTGTAGTCGTATAACCATCCTTACATCTCACTAACGCACTAGGCATTCGCACACCCTTACAGAATTCTTTATAATCGATTACAGCATTACCTGAATATAAATTTTTTGGGAGTTTGACTCTCTGCTCGGAACGGGGAGATAACTCCAAAACGTAAGAAGATTTACTATGTGTTATAGGTATTACGGTAGTTTTAGTTTTAAGAATCTCGTTTTTTAAATCTATTACTGCTTCTAGGTTGCAAGGTATATCATTCCCAATTAAGCCATCGTACCTAGAGTCGACATTGTAAATGTATAGTTTATGAATATCGTTACAGTTGAAAATTGGTAAAGACGGGATTTGAATAACTTGATCATGTCTGCTCGATGCATGTATGCTAATGACTTCGAATGGTTCGTGACTTATGTACTCTGGAAAGTACTTATAAGCTTTTGATGGACTAATGAATGATCGCGTACTACCTGTATCAATCATAAATTTGGAGTCGATTTCCGGTATATTAATAAACGGCAATCTCAAATTAGTACTACAATTTAACCCTATTTTTTCGTAGGTTCCGAGGCTTCGACCTGAAAATCCTTGTAATCCATATTGGTTGGGGCGCTATGCGTTACTTCAGGAATTATTGTCGGATATTCATTTTCATAATAATCGAGCTCGGGAACATTAAAGCCACTGCTTGAGTACTCCTCATAGCAGCAGTTATCATAAGAAATTGGGTACACATCGCAGCACGCATCATCGTAATACGTTTTATCAAGGTCGAGTTCATTTAACTGAAAGCCTTGTTGATTTGTTTTAAGTGGTGGTGCCGTTCGCATTGTGACGTCACTGGACCCAGTGTATTGATTTTTATTTAACTGAGGCTTGTAAACAAATTGTTGGGGCTTATAAAAGATTTGTTGTTGGTTTCCAAATTGTTGTGGGCGCATACCGAATTGTTGTGGGCGCATACCGAATTGTTGAGGTTTATTAAATGTTTTTGGTTGCATTCCGAACTGTTGGGGACGCATATTAAATTGTTGTGGGCGCATATTAAACTGTTGCGGACTTATACCAAATTGTTGCGGGCGGAAGCCGAATTGTTGGGGGCGGTATCCAAAATTTTGTTGATTATTATTAAATTGAGTTAGTTTTGATTGTGACCCCTGCGGTCACAATCAAAACTAACTCAATTCCAAATTAACTTAAGTCCAAAGTTAAGTTTGTTAGGGGTTAATTCGGGTTTATAGCCCATCGGTGCCATTGAATTAAAATTATTTGTACCGAATTTAAACGTAGGATTATTATTTGGTAAACTGGGTGGCGTTGGTTTATTACTAGGATTACTATACATTTTATTGCGCAAGGTATACTGCTCATGGAAGTTGACTTCTTCCATGACCACGCTTAAAGCCTCTTCTAGTGTACTTGGCGCTTTTAAGCGAACAATTCGCACCATATTTTCTGGCAAATTATACAAAAAGACATTTAAAGATGTGTTATTATATATAATAATTTTGCTACTCTTTACATTCGGATCGGTTAATATATTTACTTTCGATATTAAAACACTACGAACGGATTGGATCCTATTACAGAAATCTAAATATGACTCGTTGTTTCGGATACGCAAACCTTCAAGTTCTATAGCAATACATTCTTCACTCCTAGGGTCTCCAAAATGTTGAATTAGCAGTACTCTAAAATCTTCCCACGAATTAATGTCCTCGCGCTCGCTAAAGAGCGCTGCAGCGTCGCCTACGAGTCTACTTGTTATTGCGTATATTACGTATAAATTTTGTTCATCGGATCCCCTATATTTATTTAATATATACTCACATTTGCGAATAAAAAGATTTAAATGGTGCTTATCACCGTTGAATATCGGTACAATTTTGAGCATTTTACTAGGAATCATCTTAATTTGCACTTGATCTTCCATTTTGTAGAACTTTATTTTATAAAATACGGCGATAAAATAATATAATAAATACAAGAATTCAAAATCAAAAACACAGTCAAAATAAAAGTAAAATAATTAATAAGTAAAATACAAAATATGAAATAAATAAGTCCTCAATAAAAATTTAATCAACGAACATACACTACAATTATAATTTGTAATTGTAATAGTTATAATCGCTTTGTTCCCACAGTGCAAGCTCTTATCGCGTCGTTATTGCATAGACGCGCTTACTTATCTAGTTATTCCCAGTATTTCTTTATGCAGTTAGTTGTTAAGTTTAAGTATTCTTAAATATAAGTTTCACAGATTTTTATGTACAACCAGATAACGTTATATCGCAAGAGGTCTAATTGCAAAATAACAAAACTATATAATATGGCAAGGAAAGGAAGGTGAAAATTTGAACTCACCAGCCGGCCTTCGTCATCTTCAGCTGCTCTCCACTTGACAAATTTATATTGGTTCGCAGGATCGCCTCGCGGCACGAACGCGGTAAACGATTTTATACGAATTTATTTCGCGGACGGCGCAAGCAAATGGCGATCCTACCGGCTGCGCCAGTCAAGTTAACGGGAGCGGTGGAGGCGTTTTTAAAAACTAAAATAAAACTAAGAGATGTCCGTACAGAAGCTCATGTACTTCAACAATGACGAATCAACAAACTTATTCGAATACATCTTTCATGCAGACGTTATTACATTTGCTTACTCAAGTGACGCGATATAGGCCACACACAGGGTGTAAAGTCAGCAATAGCATTTATGCACGTACTTGTATCACTCTGTGTGGGGTCGAATCCATGACTTGCTATTTAACCGTAGATGGAGAATTGACAACATTGTTTCTATTATTTTGAAATATTCATCATCATCATCATTACAGCCCTTCACAAGTCCACTGCTGAACATAAGCCTCCCAAAGGAATGCGAAAAAGCACGATCCTTAGCCACCTGCATCCATCGACTTCCTGCATGTCTTAACAGGTTGTCACCACACGTCATCTAGTGAGGCAACGCCCCACACTTCGCCTACCGGTACGAGGCTGCCACTCGAGATCCTTTTTTCCCCATATGTAGTCGGTTCTTCGAGCTATATGGCCAGCCCATTGCCACTTCGGCTTACTAATCCGTTAGGATATGTCGGTAACTATGGTTCTACTGCAGACATCCTCCTTTCTAAGTTTATCACGCAGAGAAACCCCGAACTCATACGGTCAGCAGTGAACGACCACGTCTCAGATCCATAAGTTATCACGGGTAACACACTGGTGGTACAATCTCGTTTTGAGGTATACATGACGAAAAGATGTGTCGTAATTTCCCAAACGCTGCTCAGCCGAGTTGAATCCGTCGATTGACCTCTCCGTTAAAGTTGAATTTACCTAGTCGGACTATTTATCTCAGGTAAACATACTCGTAAACAACTAACGAACTTAGTGCTCCCAACAACTACCGGCATAGGTATGACATGGACATTAAACATGATCTTTGTTTTGTCCATATTCATCATGAGACCTATCCGTTGCGAGACACTATTGAGGTCATTGAGCATAGTGCTTAGGCCCTCCAGCGATTTAGCCATAAGGACTATATCGTAGGTAAATCGAAGGTGAGTGGTGTACTCGCCATTGATGTTAATACCGTATCCTTTCCAATTCAGTAGCTTGAAAATATCTTCCAATGCAGCGGTGAATTTTCGGGGATATAACGTCAATCAAAGGCTTTCTCATAGTCCACATACGCAAGACATAGTGGCAAATTGTACTCCTCGGAATTCTGTACAATTTGCCGAAGGGTGTATGTGGTCTATGGTACTAAAATCTCTTCGGAAACCAGCTTGTTCGGGAGTCTGGAAGTCTCGAGCCTGCGTGCGAGACGATTCGTAATGGCTCTCGAAAACAACACGTAGACGCGGTGCAGAAGGGAAATCGGTCTGTAGTCCTTCAAGAGAGCGTTGTCGCCTTTCTTGAAGAACATGACCACCGCACTGATGCTGCACTTCTCCGGAGTTGTCCCACCATGGAGGACGGAATTAAAGAGCTTCTGCAGGACTTCAAGTACCAGTTTTCCACCCGCTTTCAGAAGCTCCGCTGTAATTCCATCCTCACCTGGGCCTTGCCGTTTTTAAGTGCTAGAGAGCCATTCTAATCTCGCTCAGACTGACGTCCGGGATATCATCAAAATAGTGTCGCATAGGATTTGCTCTTGGATCGTTACACACACCTGCGTATGGCTCCAATGATGACGTGTACAGTTGCCCATAGAACCTCTCAATCTCAGCCAAAATCTCAGGTGTTCCAGAAACGATGCTGCCACACTCGGTCTTCAGCTCTTTCTGACAGACAGATCTCTGGCAAAGACTTTGGAGCCTTGGTTCCACTCGATCGCTTCTTCAATACAAGCTGTATTGAAGATGCGTAAGTCCCGCTGCATGCATTTGGAGATCTGTCAGTTCAGTTGCCTGTACGCTGTCTAATCTATTGAAGACTGCAGATCCATTTCCCGGCTAACAGCCATGAGATTAAGAACGTGATCGGAGTTTTTGTATTCTTCTGCAGTGGGTCCTGCAGAACTTAGTTTCAACCACATGGACAGTTTCCACGAGCTTATCATTCATATCGTCCACTTCATTGCAGTCTTCTATGCACTGAAAACGGTTTTGTAACTCGAGGTGAAAGGTTTTGGGACTCTGTATTAGAGTACGAGGGGGACGGAGCGTTGACTTCATTAGACGAGAACTCTCCAACTTAACGTTTAGGTTCAGTGTACCTCTAAACATTCGGTGATCGCTGTCATCTGGTCATCTTGTCATCTGGTCGACGTAAAGAAGTCAATCACATTTTTCGTCAAACCGTCGGGGCTCGACCAGGTTCACTTCCTGTGGGGCCGCTTCTGGAAGAAAGAGTTTATCATAAGGAGTCCCTCTTTCTCCATGACGTCGGCCAGCTACTGACCCCTTAGGCTCCGTTGCCCTATTCCAAATTTCCCTACCTTGAGCTCACCGTTCTCTCTTGTGCCTAGTTTTGCGTTGAAGAATCCCATTAAGACTGTATGTTTGGAGGAATTATGTAGTGGGTTTTGGAGGAATGCATGGCTCTAGAGATATCCTCATACATTTTCTCCACCTCCTCATCAGGATGTGCTGAGGTTGATGCGTAAACCTGTATGAACTTCAATGAATACCGTATGGTGGTTTTGAGTATAAGGTACGCAACCCTCGTTGACACAGTCACAATCTTTACAACGTTGTTAACGAGAAACTTGTGGGCGATAAATCCGACACCTCCTTGGGACAGATGGTCACCCTCCCGGTGATAGAACAAGCCGCCGGATTCGAGGATTACCGTGTCCTACCTTCTCTTCGGACCTCGGATAATGCTATAACATACCAGCGTAACTTGTCTATCTCTTATTTCAGCTCCACGATCTTTTCGTCAGTCCTCAGGGTACGTGCGTTGTATGTTGCCGTCGTCTTAGGTGGCAACCGAACCTCCACCGGAGATTCCTAGCACCCCCTGCTTCGCCGTTACCATGGTCGCCACCGTAAACAGGAAAAGCGGGGTGCCGGGGACTGGGGGCCGTCTTGTTGCCACGCTTGATAAGCGGGTTGGCAACCGCAGTTTTTTTATTGTAATATTGCTATTTAAGATGCTGCTGCCCATCTCATTCATCAGTTTTATTGCTGCAAAAAGAAATCAGATAACTTTTAATCACATTATGGTTATTTATTTTTATTAAAACTTAAAAATTACAATAGTAACGGTCATGTTATTTCCAATTTGTTTACCAACACAGGCCGCTTGCCCTCATACAATATGCAGATAGGACAAGGGACTGGTCTGAGTCTGTATCAGAGTTATCGCTGTCACAGAGTGATGCTGTTATAATGTGACATTTTTTATAGGATAAGGGTGACAAACGAGCACACAGGCCACCTGATGGTAAGTGGTTGCTGCGGCCCATAGACATCTACATCTATCCTCTATTACAAAATGCAGATGGGTTGTCACCCGTGAGGACTAGGATGGAATGCCTCATTTCCAGTAAAAAGGGTCTCCGGTTCTCTACACTCAGCATACGAAACACAGCAGCGTTAAGCTGCTATTTTGCGCTGGTATTCTGTGAGAGCGTGGTCCTTCCCCGGTCGAGCCGACCAAGTCATGCTACAACTATACTACTAACATAGTTGCAGCATGGCTCTATCACGTTGAAACACATGTAGTTTATTGTTTTATTTGTTATGTTTGAGTTTAGTAGTGAGTAGATTTCCTCCCGTAAAAAATTTAAGAGAGTGAAAAACCGCTATGGCTATAGCTATGTTGTTCTATGGTATCAACGCGATTAACGATTAACGTTTTACCAGTTGTACCACAAACTCATAAGAAGTTCTAGCTTTGTACAGAAACTGGTTTAATTATATCTGGTACTTTTAATCGACCATAATATCTAATAGATACCTTTTCATGTTTCACATTTCCGCAATAACTTTGTACAAGCGTACTTACACGATTTAAAATAACCTTTTACGTAAATCCAAAGAATTATGAAGTTATCTATATTTCATTACAAGATGTATAGTTCTTTATCACTAATTTAAGATCGAATCTTTCAATCAAAGCAAAATATAAAAGCATTACATAACCAGTATCAACTTTTTAGCTTGATGTTATTTTAATAATATGCCGTTATGTACCTTACCGTCTTCAGCAGATTTGACAGCATACAGGCAACTGAACAGACATCTCCAAATGCATGCGGCGGGACTTACGCAACTTTAATACTGCTCGTATTGAAGAAGCGATCGAGTCGAACCAGGGCTCCAAAGTCTTTGCTAGAGATCTGTCTGCCAGAAAGAGCCAACTGACGAAGCTGAAGACCGAGTGTGGCAGCATCGCTTCCGGAACACATGAGATTTTGACTGAGATTGAGAGGTTCTATGGGCAGCTGTACACGTCATCATTGGAGCCATATGCAGGTGTGTGTAACGATCCAAGAGAGAGTCCTATGCGACACTATTTTGATGATATCCCGGACGTCAGTCTGAGCGAGATCAGAATGGCTCCTAGCAGCCTTAAAAACGGCAAGGCCCCAGATGAGGATGGAATTACAGCAGAGCTTATGAAAGCGGGTGGAAAACCGGTACTCGGAGTCCTACAGAAGCTCTTTGATTCCGTCCTCCATGGTGGGAATACTCCGGAGAAGTGCAGCAGATGTGCGTTGGTCTTGTTCTTCAAGAAAGGCGACAACACTCTATTGAAGAACTACAGACCGATTACTCCTGTGAGCCGCATCTACGTGCTGTTTTCGATAGTCATTACGAATCGTCTCGCACGCAGACTCGACGACTTCCAGCCTCCCGAACAAGCTGGTTTCCGAAAAGGCTTTAGCACCATAGACCACATACATATCCTTCGGCTAATTGTATAGAAGTCCGAGGAGTACAATTAGCCACTATGTCTGGCGTATGTGGACTATGAGAAAGCCTTTGATTCCGTCGAAATTTGGGCGGTGCTGCAGTCCCTTCAGCGGTGCCAAGTTGACTGTCGGTATATCGAAGTGCTAAAGTAGAGCTTGTACGGTAGAGCTACGATGGCTATCCGAGTACAGAACCAGAGTACGAAACCTATCCATTTGCAGAGACGTGTAAGACAGGGTGACGTTATATCCCCGAAACTCTTCACCGCTGCATTGGAAGATATTTTCAAGCTTCTGGACTAGAAAGGATACGGTATTAACATCAATGGCGAGTACATCACTCACCTTCGATTTGCCGACGATATAGTCCTTATGGCAGAATCGCTGGAGGACCTAAACACTATGCTCAACGACCTCAATAGTGTCTCCCAACGGATAGGTCTTAAGATGAACATGGACAAAACAAAGATCATATTTAATGTCCATGTCACACCTATGCCGGTAGTTGTCGGGAGCACTACACTAAGATCGAAGTTGTTGACGAGTATGTTTACCTGAGACAAATAGTCCGACTAGGTAAGTCCAACTTCGACCGAGAGGCCAATCGACGGATTCAACTCGGTTGGGCAGCGTTCGGGAAATTAGGGCACATCTTCTTATCAGGTATACATCTTTACTGAACAAAGTCTCGGATTGGGAGCGACTAAATCTAGTCCAGTTTAATGCTCAGAAGACACAAGTTGGCGTGTTTACCGCTAAAAAGAACCCCTTTGTCGTATCTCCTCAGTTTCAAGGCACTCCCCTTCTTGCCTCAGCCAGTATCGGAATCCTCGGAGTCGACATATCGAGTGACGTGCAGTTTCGTGGTCACTTGGAAGAGAAGGCCAAATTGGCCTTTAAAAAGCTTGGCGTGCTCAGCAGAGCGGGAAAGTATTTCATGCCGGCACACCGCCTGCAACTTTATAAGGCGCAGGTTCGGCCTCACATGGAATAGTGTTCCCATCTCTGGGCAGGGGTTCTCCAGTGCCAGCTCCTTCCACTTGACCGCATCCAGGGCAGAGCGGCTCGAATCGTCGACGACCGAGTCCTTTCCGATCGGCTCGATTCATTGGCACTGCGAAGAGATGTTGCATCCCTTTACATTTTCTTTCGCATCTACCACGGGGAGTGCTCTGAGGAATTGTTCGGATTAATCCCAGCCGCCAAATTTCACGAACGCACATTTCGACAGAACTCCCGATGCCATCCACACCGTCTGGATGATTGGCAGTCCACCACTGTGCGATTAAAAAGATGTATTCTTCCTCGCACGACTTCTTTGTGGAATCGATTACCATCAGCGATTTTTCCGGACCAATACGACTTAGGGACCTTCAAAAAAAGAGCGTACTCCTTTTTAAAAGGCCGGCAACGCATCTGCGATTCCCTCCCTGGTGTTGCAGCTGTTCATGGGCGGCGGTAGTCACTTACCATCAGGTGAGCCGCATGTTCGTTTGCCCCCTCTCCTATAAAAAAAAAACCTCAAAACTTAAAAACGAGACTGTACACCCAGTGCGTGTTGCCAGTGATGACCTATTGAACTGAGACGTGGTCCTTCACTGCTGGCCGGATGAGGAATCGCTCAGTGAGCTATGGAGAGGGCTATGCTCGGAGTTTCTCTGCGTGATAAACTTAGACATGAGGATCTCCGCAGTAGAACCAGAGTGACCGACATAGCCCAACTGGTTAGTAGCTGAAGTGGCAATGGGCCTGCCATATAGCTCGAAGAACCGACAAACGATGGGGAAAAAAGGATCTCGTGTGGCAGCCTCGTACCAGCAGACGAAGTGTAGGGCGTCCCCCAACTATATGGAGTGACGACCTGGTAAGATATGCAGGAAGTCGATAGATGCAGGTGGCTCAGAACCGTGCTTTGTGGCATTCCTTGGGGGAGGCCTATGTTTATCAGTGGACTTGTGAAGAGCTGTAATGATGATAATGATGAATTTTAGACCAATTTCTGTACTACCAACTCTCAGTAAAATTTTTGAAAAAATAATGGTGGATTTCAATTGTTATATTTTTTAATTCAAATAAATTACTTTATAAAAGCCAATTTGGTTCTACAAGGGATCGCTCGACGTCTGACGTCGGTGTTGCGCCTGTGAAATATATTATTAATGCCTGGGAGAGTTCACAAGATGCCTTAGGTATTTTTTGTGGTCTTTCCAAGGCTTTCGATTGTGTTCAACAAGAGATATTAGTCAGAAAACTATAACATTACGGTGTAATTTAACCCTTAGACTTATTATTTCATATTTTAGTAACAGAACTCAAAATGTTGTGATCAATTGTAAAGGTTTCTCCGGATCGGTAGTATCAATGGTAAAATTTCCTCAGGAACCGATTCTTGGCTCATTACTGTTCTTAATCTATATTAATGACTTACCTTATCTTGTAAGCGGCAATCACGATATAGTATTATTTGCTGATGATATCGCTTTAATTCAAACTCAAACGGCAGTCAACTAATTATGACGATGTAAATAATGCTCTATCGAAATTAGTACATTGGTTTAACGTCCTAACCAAATGTAAAACATTTGAATACCAATGTGCTGTGAAATGGGGAGAAGTTGAGTCTTGTGGATACCACTGTTTTTTTTTAGTATAGCTATTGACGCGAAACTTCAATGGGGCCGCCATATACTGGTGTCCCAAAAATATCACGTCAGAGCGACATGGAAGATAGTTTAGCCTTAGATCTTGCAGATAAAAAAAAATTACCTTAGTAAAAAGTTTTTAGTTTTCGAGATATCGTCAATTATTTTATTTTCTCAAAAATCTCTACTTTATGTTAGTGTTTCTACTGTTGTCGTTAGAAATACCTTGAAAATCTTTGGTTTTTATATTTTTTTTATTTATCGAACAGTTTTTCCATGCATTGAAAGTAAATTTGCCCCAAAATCTCGTGTATTTTTTAAGAAAAAAAAATTATTTGTGTTACTTTTTTACCTTTGAAAAAATTTCACTTCCAACTTTGATGACCTACCATGCAAAAAAATGTACTGACGTAAACTGGCAAATAATTTGGAAAATTGCTCTATTTACTGCAGATTCAGAAAAGGTATAATACTTACATTAATTATTTTTAAAAAGTGTAGGAATTAGCATTTTTTACATTAAGGGTAGCGCTCTCAGCGGGAAGCTGTACTTTGGTATTGAATAAACGAATTCTTTTTTCAAAAGCAATGAAAAGGAATGTTGTTTAGTCTTTGTGTTTAGCATCGCAGCAACCCGTTCTCGGGTCATAAACTGAGCGAGACAGCTGTGAGTAGGGGGAGTACAGTGCTATCTCAGTCTCGCACATGTAGCTTCGGTAGTTGGTTTTGTTTTTAGTACGTTATCATCAGTTTTTCGTGATACACGTGCGGGTTTGTGCTCCCCTCGTTGCTTTTAATATTTTTGTCTACTCGGCGTTTATTAATTGGACTTTGATTTGCTTACTACTTGGACTATTGTTGAACTGATTGATGTTGTTGTTAAAGTACTAATAATGGAAAATCCACGACAAGGCGCTGTTAGTCGCTTTACACATCGTGAGTACGCTGACATGTACCTGATTTACGGCGAAACCAGGCAAGTTTCTACTCGAGGCATAGTGTCATTAAACGCAAGGTTGGCTGCAAGATTGTATGCGGAACGGTATCCAGACCATGTACATCCGACATATGAGGTGATTAAACGATTGGATTCTGCCTACAGGGAGGGTAGAATACCTGGAACTCGAGGTTCTCAATCTGGGAGACCGCGAACAATTGAGGACGACATCGTGCTACAGGAACGCGAAGAGGAGCCCTCGACTTCGGTTCGTATGATACAAAGCCACACTGGAATACCAAAATCATCGGTTTATCGTATTTAAAAAAAAAAGGTATCAGTTTCACCCATACCACATACAAAGAGTGCAAACTCTCCTTCAGGGTGATTATGTAAAACGAGTGCTGTTTTGCCGACGAATGCTGGAGCTAAATAGGTAAGATCCCGACTTTTTTCATAAAGTTTTGTGGACTGATGAGTCTCAGTGCAGAAGGGACGGATACCTTAACCTGCACAATATTCATAGTTGGCAGTTAGAAAACCCGCATGAAACTAGAGAAGACCGTTCACAATACATGTTTAAAATCAATTTATGGACAGGAATCTTCAATGGTTCAATATTAGGACCAGTAGAACTACCTCCGACATTAAATGGTGAAAACTATTTGGCATTTCTTCAACACCAATTGCCAACGCTCCTAGAGGATGTGCCACTACAAACACGGGCAACGATGTGGTACCAAAACGACGGTTGCCCAGCACATTACGCTCGAGACGTTCGAGCCTATCTTGACGATAGGTTCCCAGGAAGGTGGATTGGGCGATTGGGGCCAATCTTATGGCCCCCGAGATCCCCTGACTTAAATCCTTTGGACCTTTTTTATTGGGGTTATCTCAAGGATAAAGTGTACCTAAAACCAATACACAACGATAGGGAACTCCGTAACCGAATAAACGTAGCGGCTCAAGAGATATCCCAAATAAGTTTAAGATTAAAAAATAATTTTATCAAAAGATGTAGATTATGTATTCGAACTAGAGGCAAACAATTCGAGCATCTGCTTTAATAAACACGTTGATTCAAAAAGTTCCATTTTTTTTTGTCAATATCCCATATCTAAGTCAATAAGTTTGGCTTTAGCGCTACCCTTAATGTAAAAAATGCTAATTTCTACATTTTTTAAAAATAATTAATGTAAGTGTTATACCTTTTCTGAATTTGCAGTAAATAGAGCAATTTTCCAAATTATTTGCCAGTTTACGTCAGTACATTTTTTTTGCATGGTAGGTCATCAAAGTTGGAAGTGAAATTTTTTCAAAGGTAAAAAAGTAACACAAATAATTTTTTTTCTTAAAAAATACACGAGATTTTGGGGCAAATGTACTTTCAATGCATGGAAAAACTGTTCGAGAAATAAAAAGAATATAAAAACCAAAGACTTTCAAGGTATTTCTAACGACAACAGTAGAAATACTAACATAAAGTAGAGATTTTTGAGAAAATAAAATAATTGACGATATCTCGAAAACTAAAAACTTTTTATTAAGGTAATTTTTTTTATCTGCAAGATCTAAGGCTAAACTATCTTCCGAGTTTTTGGCGGGAAATTGACCGGCGGCGGTTTGCTGCTCCTGTATTATTGTTTAAATAATGGTTTGAAGTGGACTTTGATATGTAAAAGTGTTGCGATTTTGTGTATTAAGTGTCTACGCATGTGAACTATTAGTGGAAACAGTGAAACAAGTGCTCTGATGGTGATGGATTCTCAAGATAAGCTGTTTGTTTGCATAGGCACCTTTAGATACCATCGCCAACTATCAGCTGTCTGCTGGATCAAGTTGCCGCCAAAATCTCCCAAGAATTGCACAATGTGACGCATCAACATATTGTGAAGCAGTATACTATGAAGGAGTGGGGAAATTACAATAAACCGAATAAAAATACTTAAGACTTGGCCTAAAGTTTATTTTAATTACTTTCATAGCGTAATGTCTTATGGAATTTTGCTATGGGGTAATGCTACTGATATTGAAGCTATATTTGTTTTGCAAAAGGGTGCCGTACGGGCGATTAATAACTAAAATTGTAAAGAGTCCCTCAGAGAAAAATTTTAAGAAATGAACATATTAATTTTGGCATCGCATTATATTTTATATGTATGCACATAAAAATATAAATAGCTTTAATAAGAATAAGGACGTTCATACTTTAAACACTAGCAACAAACATAAGCTTGTAATGCCAGTTAATAGACTCCACAGAATGAGCAATTCATTTATAAGGCAATATATATACTTTTACAACAAAATCCCAGAACATGTTCAAAGTTTGTCGATAAACAACGTTTTCGGTGGGTATGTGTGAAAAAGTCAACATTTGACTTGATAGGTCCGGTTTGTTTTATTCAATTAAAAATAATTTAAAATCAAATTTAAGTTAAATCACATTAAAATCAGTGATTTTACAAATTTTAGTCTACATTAATATTATAAACATATGTGTTTAAAGATTTAAGAACTTACTTGCATCACCACAAACGCACACATGATGGCAAATGTCACTAAGGTTGATCTGATGCCAAAGGAACTTGAAGTTAGCTGGATGCAAAAGATGACAGCGTTTGAAAAACGCTTGAAAGCTGCATTAGTCCCATCAAATCCAAATTTGGTCCAGCTAAGTAAGGAATTTTATGCTTTTAAAGACCTAGTGAGCAACATGTTTAGTCATCTGCAGCAACATATTTCAAGGGTGTGCTAATGCAGTTGATAAAACAGATATGCGACAAAGGCGTAAGGTGCTTATTTTTAATGGTATTCCTAAAGAGCCTTGCTGCATTTCCACAGAAGAATATGGTAAAACACGATTTAGAGCTGTTTTTTTATTACGTCCGGGTGCTTGCCTTCTCTGCGAAACAACAATTTCTTTTTCCCGGGATCATCGTGAAATTCTGACTCGATCATATTATACAAATTTTGTGGAGCAACAACGCCTTCACTTTCTTTGGAAAAATTATTAACAAATTGTTCAACTTGCTCACGATTGACTTGGGCTGTTTTGCTTGGGATATTAAGAGATAGTTTCTCTTTCAGTAAAGGGTGTCTTTCTAAAAATAATGTTCCCCATTCATAACCAGGCATATTGCCTCTGAATTGCTGCACAATCATGTTCTATTTATTTAGATAATCTCTAACGATAACCCTGAAATCTAACATACTCAACAGTAAACCCACATCACTCAACAATAATAAATGATTTTGAAAACTTTCTTCCTCTTCTGCGGTAAATGTAAAAGGTCTCCCGATATTTTTGGTATGTTTGTCACTTAATTTATAATATAATGTTATAGGTGGTATTTTATAATGCTTCAGAGCATCCACCCTTGACATAGCACCTGACCGAATTTTACTGAGTGCCTCTTCCAATGAGGGCATCCACGACTTTTTCTGCCACCAGGGTGGCGCCTCTTTACGAGTGAGCTAAAATATTTGACAGATTTCATATGCGGGGACGATAATTTCTTAGGAAAATGTAATCTTTAAGGTTTCTTTCTGTATTATTAGTTATATTTTATATTAATTACATTAGAAATGAATAAACCAAACTATAAATATAACTAAAAGACGACTTTAAAAAAAAAGAGTTATAAAAATTAAAAAAATTAAAAATAAAACCACGCATTGTGATATAATACCCTAGATAATGATATACTATTATATAAAACTAATTGCTCAAACACTGTGTAACAAAAAACTTTACCTCAGTCACAACTAGCGACATCTGGTGAGTGGAAAGTTATTAGCCCTCTTTGTTCTGGAGTATGGTTGCTTTTAGTTCCATATTTTCTAACACCAGGCTTAGTTTGAGAGGATTTTCGAGGCATTGTACCTTTAAATAAAAACAATTATGTTCATAAGTTTTTAAACTTTGGGTAGCAACACATTCAAAGTTACCCCATCTATAAAATTCTTTCACAGTAACATTGAACGTGAACCGTTGCATTGAAATTGAATGTTACCCAAACGCGTAGTGTTTCTATATAGTTTGTGATGTTACCCAAAAATTTTTAATTATTTTTTATATCAAACGATAATCACATATAAGTTTAAGTGGGTTTATAAATTATATGTTAATTGACGAAATGCTAAGTAAAAACTATGGTTTAGCTTTCCATTGACGTCCGTCGAGTTGGGTGTTGATACATATCTTTACAGAAAAGTTACACTATTATAAGCACATACACAAAGTTTCAACATGCGGAAACGCGTAATTTTTGAGAAAGAAAATTATTGAAAATCAATTATCCATGCAATGTTTATGTCTAATCCTATCGTAAAACTGGCGCCATTTTGTAATGTCATTGTCGTCGTCAGTAGGGATGTCGATTTTTTCCGAAAAACGTCAATTTTTAAATCGATTCAAATCGTAAGCTGATGTATCGATTCACAAAAAATCGATTTCAAAATATCTATATATTTTTTATGTTTGCATTTATAATGTAAATATAAATCCATTTTATGAAAAACAAGAAAGATATCATAATAAATGATCTCTTATTGAAATTTGTTTTAATTTAACAGTACCTATTAGGGCAGATAACAAATAAAATAGGTTAGGTTCAACTTATGTCCGAATTGATTGACCCCGACTCCACCTGGTACGAGTCTGTCCTACCCCTAGAGTGGTTTTATAGAGCCGGAGCGCGTAGGGGGAGCAGCCTCCGCAGCTTCGGCTTGTTGGTCGCCTTCGGCGACCAGCATCAACCACTCCGGCTCGTCCGATGCCTACGATTTGTTACGCTAAGGCGTAGAGACTGCTCTTCCCGCAACGCCGAAGACGTAGCAGTCTCAAAATAGATACAGAAATCCTTCTGACTCAGTCCCCCTATTTTTTTATGATGAAGGGGATTTTTTCTCATAAAATGGATTTATATTTACATTATAAATGCAAACATGAAAAAATATAGATATTTTAGAAATCGATTTTTTGGGAATCGATACATCAGATTACAATTCGAATCTATTTAAAAAATCGATCTTTTTCGGAAAGAATCGACATCCCTACTGACAATAACAACAATAACAAAATGGCGTCAGTTTTGCGGTAGGAATTGACATAAATATTGCAAAAATAGTTGATTTTCAATATTTTTTTTCTCAAAAAGTACGTGTCCCCGAATGTTGAAACTTTGCGTGTGTGCTTATAATAATGTAACCTTTCTGTAATAAAAATATCAACCGCCAACTTGACGGACGGCAATTCCACCTGTGGCTCCGCTCTCGAGCGGGTGTACCAGGTAGTCCGCGTGCGCTCCGTTAGCGCCCCCCCAGTTTCGCGCCCCGCGCGCCTCTCAGTGTTGACGCTATAAGCGCTGAAGTCGGGTGAGTGTCTCATCGCTAACTCTCAGCTCTTACCCCCCCGCCTTCAGGTCGGGGAGGTCTGACTGAACGCTTTTTTATATTGTAGTACACTAGTACTGTATATGTTAGTAGTTTATTATAATTATATGTGTAGTATATATAACGTGTATATTGTCATATTGTTTCTTGACTTAGCCCCCGTCCTTTTGAGGACGAGGGAGAGTTTCAGAATAAGAACGTCCCGCACTTTCAGTGCGGTGATCCCCCACGCCCTACTAGTAGTTTTAAATAGTTTATTTTTATTTTTACTTTTTAGTTAATTAATTAATCAACATGTCCACGAAGGACTTAAAATCATCACTTTGGGACGCCATCACTAAGGTGGAAGATTCGCAGGCGCTTTCCTCCGCCCTAGCCCTTCTGGCTGGTACCGCCCCTAAGGCAACCATCCCGCCGCCGGTGTTAGCGGACCACTTAGAGTCCCAGAACTCGTTCGCCGCGCTTGAAATTGATATGGAGTGCTCTCACTCCGAGTCCGACGCCGCGTCGTCAGTATCCGCCTCTCGGAAGAGGCCCGCGAGAAAATCCGGCACCAGGTCATCGGAGTCAGACTCGGATGACACCGGTGCATCACTAGAATCCTATATCACGGTATCGTCAAAGCGCGCGGCGAAGCGCGCCGCTAAAAACCGTTCGCCAACCGCCGCAGCGGCCCGTGCCGCTCCCGCCTCCCCCGCAGCCTCCGTCGCTGCCTCAGTCCCTGCAGCCCGAGCTGCCGCGTTAGATAGCTCAGCGCCAACAAAACCGGCCACGCGTTGTGCGCCGCAATTAGCTAAGAAACAAGCCCCGCCCCCTGTCTTCTTAAGAGATAAGGCTGAATTTACCCGGCTCAGTAAGATATGTTACGACTCGAAAATTAAGTACGAGGATGCTACCAACTTAGGCGTAGCAATCAAAATATTGCCAACCACGATCGACGATTTCCGCCGTATCACGAAACTTTTTACTTACGAACGCGTATCGTACCACACATACGCTCTCCCGGAAGAGCGTAAAGTTAGGGTCGTCATCCGAGGCGTCCCGTTTGAACTCTCCAACGAGGAGATACTTGCGGACCTTAAGTCACAAGGTTTCCCCGTTGAAGCGGTTCACAAAATGCATAGTAGGACCGGGCTGAGATACCCGGTAATATTAGTAATCTTAAGTAACGTCCCGGAGGCTAAAACCATCTTCCGGCAAGTACGCACTGTGTGCGGCTTGTCTGGAGTCAAGGTTGAGTCACCGCGTAGGCGCGGTTTCCCGGCGCAGTGCCACCGCTGCCAATTGTATGGTCACGCGGCGGCCAATTGCTCCGCCCCACCCAGGTGCGTTAAGTGCCTAGATCCGCACATCACCAAAGCGTGTCCCAAAGATGCCGTATCCCCGCCCGCGTGCGTCCTGTGTCAACAGACAGGCCACCCGGCGAGCTACAGAGGATGCCCGTGCGCTCCTCGTCCGCGTATAGCAAGACAGGCACCACCGCCGGTAAATGACCGTTCATTCCCGGCCTTATATGTTAGGAAGCCCCGTCAGGGCGTATCTCAGCCGTCTCAGGGCTTTGCACGACCCCCTCAGGGTCCCCCGAGACCACCGCAGGCACCGCTTAGGCCACCGCAGGCACCGCTTAGGCCACCACCGGGCTTCTCAAAGCCTATGCAGGCTCCAGTTTTTGCCTGGGGCCCCAAAAAGGTAGATCCACCGCCACAGGTATTTTCTGCTCCGCAGCAGAAACAGTCGACAATAGGCGATGACTTTAACACGGTTTACGCCGCGATAAGGAACATCGACATTAACGAAATCTCGGTTTTAGCGAGTAAACTGCGCGCCGCCCGGTCCCCTCAGGACCGGCTTTTGGCTCTCGCAGAACACAGTAATTTATTGCGTTCGTTGTAAGCTAAGTTAACTTAATTAACTTAGCTTATAATGACAGAGCCTTCTGCTCTGCCTAGAAGTCACGGTCGTATCAAGCCCAAAGGGCTATCGCTTACTTCATTTAATATTCGCGGATTGCGTAATAATCTCCCAGAGCTTAAGCTCTTCCTTAAAGATCGCGAAGCTGATTTTCTCCTCTTACAGGAAACCAATCTTAAAAACACAGACAATAAAGGCTTATCCATTAAAAATTATTCTCTTCTTCGTAATGATAGGCACGACCGCCGAGGCGGCGGCACGGCCATTTATTACAAGAAGACACTACATTGCTCTCTTATTGATACTCCGCAGCTTACCAATATGGAAGCTACGTTATGCAGGATATCTATGACGGGACATCAGTCTTTAGTCATAGCCTCCTGTTACATTCCCCCTAAAAACCTCCCCCTCAAAGATGATTTTGAGGCAATCTTATCTCAAAGTAATTCAGTCATTATGTTTGGAGATTTTAACTCTAAACATACTGAATGGACATGCCGTACGATTAATACTAATGGTAGGATACTGCGTGATATAACGCAGTCTCTTGACTTAACCGTTTTCAGCCCGCTCGGTGCAACGCACTATCCCGATAATACCGATTATAACCCAGATGTACTAGATTTTGCGTTACTCAAAGGAGTTTCACTCAACCTCAGGTCTATTGAGACACTAGACGATATAGGATCCGATCACCGACCGGTCTCTCTTATTCTTGGCCATCAGCCACCCCCTATTATAACTACGAAAACCTTCACTAACTGGAAGGGTTTCAAGGACTCACTAGCAAAAGCTATGGACTCGCAGGACTCCCCTAATTACCTATCGTCGGACTTAGACTTAGACAGTCCTGTAAAAATCGACACCGCGGTCGAATCACTCTCAACCCTAATTAAATCCTCCCTTAAGGAGAATGAAAGGGTCGTTCCGGTTGCTAATACTAATGGGCTTCCCCTATATATTAGCAACATATTAAAAGCTAAAAAAGCTGCTTTCCGGAGAGCAGCTAAATATCCCACCCCCGAATATAGGCATACGGCTAATCGTCTTCAACGAAAACTCCGTTCGCACCTTTACGAATTTCGAGAGCTCCAAAGGAGTGATCTCATGGAGAATATATCTCCCTCACATACAGCGTACTATCAGATGGCTAGAGCCCTCCGTATAGACGCTACAACTCACACTCCCCCTCTCTCCCGCCCCGACGGTACGGTTGCCTTCGAGGACGACGAGAAGGCTGAGTGCTTTGCAGACAGCATTGCCGCACAATGCTCTCCTAGCTCTCAACCTGTCGACCCCTCACATATTCAGGAAGTGGAGGATGAGGTCCGCCGCCGGAACTCACCCCCCACAACCTCTGACCCTATCACTGTGTCCAATGATGAGATCTCGTCCCTCATCAAAGGACTTAAGCCCAAAAAATCTCCGGGCGCGGATGGCATATCCAACCAAGCCCTTAAATACTTTCCAGAGCAGGTGTTAACCCTCTTAGCTATTATCTTTAACGCCTGTTTTAATCTTAGTTACTTTCCCACTTCTTGGAAAGAGGCAATTGTCATTGGTATTCCCAAGCCAGGCAAGCCTCTTAACCTCCCCTCCAGTCATCGTCCCATTAGCCTCCTAAAGGCCATGGGCAAACTCTTCGAAAGAGTCATTCAAAATCGAATGAGGCGCCATCTGTTTCCCACAGACGGTGACCCCATTGTCATCCCACACCAATTTGGTTTCCGCGCAAAACACTCGTGTCCACAACAGGTACACCGCATTGTGGAATATATCCTCAGCGGTTTTTATCTACGTCGACTAAAGACAATCGCGGTCTTTTTCGACATTGCCAAAGCCTTCGACCGAGTCTGGCATGAAGGCCTTATTTTCAAATTATATAGGATAGGACTCTCCGATCGTCTAGTACGTCTCGTAGCCTCTTATTTACAACATCGTACCTTTCGTTTTAGACACGAAGGCACGTTATCCTCTCAGCGCCCCATTAAAGCTGGTGTTCCTCAAGGATCAGTACTAGCTCCCCTCCTGTACATCTTGTACACCAACGACATTCCTATCCCGTCGAATGGTGTACAGCTCTCACTCTTCGCAGATGACACTGCACTATACTTCAAAAGTCCTAGAATATCTTCAGCAAGGAACAAGATCCAAAAGTCAGTCGATGACCTAGGAGACTGGTTCCAAAAATGGCGTATCGATGTGAACCCGGAGAAGAGCTCCGCAGTTCAATTCGATATTAAAAGACGCCGTAATAAAAACAAGAAAAATACTCCACCTATACGAATGCTAGGGACCCCTGTCCCATGGCACATGTCAGCAAAATATTTAGGCGTCACCCTTGACTATAGGCTTACTTTTGAGTCTCATGTCAAAAGAGTAACGCGTCTAGCACGTTTCTATTTAGGTCGGCTTAACAGTATGTTAGGCAGACATAGCAAAATGTCATTACGAAATAAGCGAACCCTCTATAAGGTTTGTATACGACCGGTTATGACTTACTCGGCTCCTATTTTTGCACACGCTAACGATAAAATTATTAACGAACTCCAAGTAGTTCAAAACCTCTTCTGTCGTCGAGCTACGAACGCACCTTGGTACGTCCGTAATGCCGACCTTCACCGGGATTTAGAAATCCCAACAATCCAGCAATGTCTTAAAAAATTCTCTGAAAACTTCTTTAAAGTATCAGAGTCGCATACTAACACACTTATTCGTGAGGCAGTTACTTATACCGCCCCACTCCCTTCTCGCTATAGCGTCCGCAGGCCGAGAAACACTCTCTCGGACCCGCCAAATAAGTTGTCAAACGACCTGAACTGCCTCCTGGCGGCTCAGGCCAATCCTAATTAAATTAAAAATTAGTTAAAATTAATAATATGCCTTCGTAGGCAGTCCCTAAACGGCACTTAGCCGTCTGCGCCCTCTTTTCCCAAAAGAGGGTCGCTTTAGATACGGCATATGCAGCTTTAATAGAGCTAGTTGCCAGTCCCCAAAGGCGGTTTTTAGTGGGTATCACTTAGGTCCCCCGGTAGGCAGTGAGTCCCACATAACCAGGACAGACCGGCTGTCGTGGTATGCATAATGCATTTTCCGCCTCCCTCAGTGGTAGCCCTTTTCCAATTGCTTCGGGCGCAAAAAAAAAAAAAAAAAAATCAAGAAACTCAGTCTCGCTTCGGTTCTCAAACTCGAAGAATCTCTTAAAGGCCTTATCCCGGGGCCGCACTGCCCCGGGATCCTGCAAGCCTCTGTTCTGCCTGAAGTCTCCAGGACCCTACAAGCCTCTGTCCTGCCTGAAGTCTCCAGGACCCTGCAAGCTTCTGCCCTGCCTGAAGTCGCCGGATCCTGCTAGCCTCTGTCCTGCCTGAAGTCGCCCGATCCTGCTAGCCTCTGTCCTGCCTGAAGTCGCCGGATCCTGCAAGCCTCTGTCCCACCTGAATTCGCCGGATCCTACAAGCCTCTGTCCTGCCTGAAGTCGCCAGATCCTGCAGGCCTCTGTCCTGCCTGAAGTCGCTGGGATCCTGCAAGCCTCTGTCTTGCCTGAAGACGCCGGATCTTGCAAACCACTGCATTCACCTGAAGTCGTCGCCTAGACACACCCACGCCTTCACCTACGCTGTGCGTGCTCGTTCCAGGCGCTGTGGGCCTACCACCAGCACAGCCTACGTATAATCTGTGGGCAGCGAAGAACACCACCAAAAGCGGCGTACCTCTTGGATCTTCGGCCTCAGCTTCAATACCCATCATTTTTATTATCTTTTTTTTTAGAAATAATTGTAAATCACATCACCCATCTTCATCCTCATACATCATTTTTTTTATATAAATCTGTAAAAAATTTTTTTTTTATATTTTAAATAGATTATTTGTTTTGCCCTATTTTTGTTATTTTTGTTGTTGCTAGGTTAGGTTCCTTTTTTTTGTTTTTAATTGTCGCTTCACGACAATTTATGCCAATCACCATTGCCGTCCGTCAAGTTGGCGGTTGATATTTTTATTACAGAAAGGTTACATTATTATAAGCACACACGCAAAGTTTCAACATTCGGGGACACGTACTTTTTGAGAAAAAAAATATTGAAAATCAACTATTTTTGCAATATTTATGTCAATTCCTACCGCAAAACTGACGCCATTTTGTTATTGTTGTTATTGTCAGTAGGGATGTCGATTCTTTCCGAAAAAGATCGATTTTTTAAATAGATTCGAATTGTAATCTGATGTATCGATTCCCAAAAAATCGATTTCTAAAATATCTATATTTTTTCATGTTTGCATTTATAATGTAAATATAAATCCATTTTATGAGAAAAAATCCCCTTCATCATAAAAAAATAGGGGGACTGAGTCAGAAGGATTTCTGTATCTATTTTGAGACTGCTACGTCTTCGGCGTTGCGGGAAGAGCAGTCTCTACGCCTTAGCGTAACAAATCGTAGGCATCGGACGAGCCGGAGTGGTTGATGCTGGTCGCCGAAGGCGACCAACAAGCCGAAGCTGCGGAGGCTGCTCCCCCTACGCGCTCCGGCTCTATAAAACCACTCTAGGGGTAGGACAGACTCGTACCAGGTGGAGTCGGGGTCAATCAATTCGGACATAAGTTGAACCTAACCTATTTTATTTGTTATCTGCCCTAATAGGTACTGTTAAATTAAAACAAATTTCAATAAGAGATCATTTATTATGATATCTTTCTTGTTTTTCATAAAATGGATTTATATTTACATTATAAATGCAAACATAAAAAATATATAGATATTTTGAAATCGATTTTTTGTGAATCGATACATCAGCTTACGATTTGAATCGATTTAAAAATTGACGTTTTTCGGAAAAAATCGACATCCCTACTGACGACGACAATGACATTACAAAATGGCGCCAGTTTTACGATAGGATTAGACATAAACATTGCATGGATAATTGATTTTCAATAATTTTCTTTCTCAAAAATTACGCGTTTCCGCATGTTGAAACTTTGTGTATGTGCTTATAATAGTGTAACTTTTCTGTAAAGATATGTATCAACACCCAACTCGACGGACGTCAATGGAAAGCTAAACCATAGTTTTTACTTAGCATTTCGTCAATTAACATATAATTTATAAACCCACTTAAACTTATATGTGATTATCGTTTGATATAAAAAATAATTAAAAATTTTTGGGTAACATCACAAACTATATAGAAACACTACGCGTTTGGGTAACATTCAATTTCAATGCAACGGTTCACGTTCAATGTTACTGTGAAAGAATTTTATAGATGGGGTAACTTTGAATGTGTTGCTACCCAAAGTTTAAAAACTTATGAACATAATTGTTTTTATTTAAAGGTACAATGCCTCGAAAATCCTCTCAAACTAAGCCTGGTGTTAGAAAATATGGAACTAAAAGCAACCATACTCCAGAACAAAGAGGGCTAATAACTTTCCACTCACCAGATGTCGCTAGTTGTGACTGAGGTAAAGTTTTTTGTTACACAGTGTTTGAGCAATTAGTTTTATATAATAGTATATCATTATCTAGGGTATTATATCACAATGCGTGGTTTTATTTTTAATTTTTTTAATTTTTATAACTCTTTTTTTTTAAAGTCGTCTTTTAGTTATATTTATAGTTTGGTTTATTCATTTCTAATGTAATTAATATAAAATATAACTAATAATACAGAAAGAAACCTTAAAGATTACATTTTCCTAAGAAATTATCGTCCCCGCATATGAAATCTGTCAAATATTTTAGCTCACTCGTAAAGAGGCGCCACCCTGGTGGCAGAAAAAGTCGTGGATGCCCTCATTGGAAGAGGCACTCAGTAAAATTCGGTCAGGTGCTATGTCAAGGGTGGATGCTCTGAAGCATTATAAAATACCACCTATAACATTATATTATAAATTAAGTGACAAACATACCAAAAATATCGGGAGACCTTTTACATTTACCGCAGAAGAGGAAGAAAGTTTTCAAAATCATTTATTATTGTTGAGTGATGTGGGTTTACTGTTGAGTATGTTAGATTTCAGGGTTATCGTTAGAGATTATCTAAATAAATAGAACATGATTGTGCAGCAATTCAGAGGCAATATGCCTGGTTATGAATGGGGAACATTATTTTTAGAAAGACACCCTTTACTGAAAGAGAAACTATCTCTTAATATCCCAAGCAAAACAGCCCAAGTCAATCGTGAGCAAGTTGAACAATTTGTTAATAATTTTTCCAAAGAAAGTGAAGGCGTTGTTGCTCCACAAAATTTGTATAATATGATCGAGTCAGAATTTCACGATGATCCCGGGAAAAAGAAATTGTTGTTTCGCAGAGAAGGCAAGCACCCGGACGTAATAAAAAAACAGCTCTAAATCGTGTTTTACCATATTCTTCTGTGGAAATGCAGCAAGGCTCTTTAGGAATACCATTAAAAATAAGCACCTTACGCCTTTGTCGCATATCTGTTTTATCAACTGCATTAGCACACCCTTGAAATATGTTGCTGCAGATGACTAAACATGTTGCTCACTAGGTCTTTAAAAGCATAAAATTCCTTACTTAGCTGGACCAAATTTGGATTTGATGGGACTAATGCAGCTTTCAAGCGTTTTTCAAACGCTGTCATCTTTTGCATCCAGCTAACTTCAAGTTCCTTTGGCATCAGATCAACCTTAGTGACATTTGCCATCATGTGTGCGTTTGTGGTGATGCAAGTAAGTTCTTAAATCTTTAAACACATATGTTTATAATATTAATGTAGACTAAAATTTGTAAAATCACTGATTTTAATGTGATTTAACTTAAATTTGATTTTAAATTATTTTTAATTGAATAAAACAAACCGGACCTATCAAGTCAAATGTTGACTTTTTCACACATACCCACCGAAAACGTTGTTTATCGACAAACTTTGAACATGTTCTGGGATTTTGTTGTAAAAGTATATATATTGCCTTATAAATGAATTGCTCATTCTGTGGAGTCTATTAACTGGCATTACAAGCTTATGTTTGTTGCTAGTGTTTAAAGTATGAACGTCCTTATTCTTATTAAAGCTATTTATATTTTTATGTGCATACATATAAAATATAATGCGATGCCAAAATTAATATGTTCATTTCTTAAAATTTTTCTCTGAGGGACTCTTTACAATTTTAGTTATTAATCGCCCGTACGGCACCCTTTTGCAAAACAAATATAGCTTCAATATCAGTAGCATTACCCCATAGCAAAATTCCATAAGACATTACGCTATGAAAGTAATTAAAATAAACTTTAGGCCAAGTCTTAAGTATTTTTATTCGGTTTATTGTAATTTCCCCACTCCTTCATAGTATACTGCTTCACAATATGTTGATGCGTCACATTGTGCAATTCTTGGGAGATTTTGGCGGCAACTTGATCCAGCAGACAGCTGATAGTTGGCGATGGTATCTAAAGGTGCCTATGCAAACAAACAGCTTATCTTGAGAATCCATCACCATCAGAGCACTTGTTTCACTGTTTCCACTAATAGTTCACATGCGTAGACACTTAATACACAAAATCGCAACACTTTTACATATCAAAGTCCACTTCAAACCATTATTTAAACAATAATACAGGAGCAGCAAACCGCCGCCGGTCAATTTCCCGCCAAAAACTCGGAAGATAGTTTAGCCTTAGATCTTGCAGATAAAAAAAATTACCTTAAGAGCTCCACGGGAGGTTCTACAAGGTCCTTCATGAGCCTTTCGTAGACACAGTCGCCTCCCTCCACTGGCTACGTTTCAGTGACCTCTTTGGGGAAACTGAGGGTTTTGTCTGTGCAGTACAGGATCAGGTTATTAAGACCAACAATTATCGGAGATACATCCTAAAGGATGGCACCGTCGACATCTGTCGAGCTTGTCGCCATCCCGGTGGGTCACTTAGGCATGTCATCTCCGGTTGTTCGGCGCTTTCTAACTCTGAGTATTTGCACAAACACAACCTAGTAGCCAGGATTCTACACCAGGAGCTAGCTCTGAAATATGGTCTCGTGGATCGAAAACTGCCATATTATAAGTACTTGCCGGAAGCCGTGCTCGAAAATGACCGCGCCAGGCTCTACTGGGACCGGGCCATCATCACAGACAAGACTATTCTTGCGAATAAGCCTGATATTGTGCTGATGGACCGGGCACAGTCAAGGATATTTTTGGTCGTCATTACCATTCCTTATGACGAGAACCTCGTGAAAGCCGAAACAGATAAGCTGATAAAATATCTGGACCTGGCTCACGAGGTGACCGACATGTGGGGTGGTCTGCCGGCCGAAATTATTCCTGTGGTCGTTTCTGCGAACGGGTTAATCCCAGTTAGCCTCTTGGGTCATCTGAGGCGACTGGGACTCCGTGACGGACCGCTCCAAGCTCAAATGCAGAAGGCGGTGCTCCTCGATACCGCCCGCATCGTCCGCCGGTTTCTTTTCCTTTCCCCCTAACCCTTGGCCGTTTGGTCTTCCCTGCCGAGGGCTTCCATCTGGTTGGGTTTTTTATATATTTATGTATTTTTTATGTATTTATTCTATTTTATTGATATTTATGTATGTTTATATATTTCGTTTACAATTATATATTTAAACAGCCCAACCAGATGAGAAAACTTTATAGATAACCCCCATAATAATTATAATAAATAAACCATAGAAGTACCTAAAATAATTTTATATATATATATTCGAAATCAAACTCTGATCCTACGTCTGACTTTAAAAAAATATGGGTATCAACATTATGGAAATAAATGAGGATAGAAAGAATGTAATTTTAGACATTTATAATACTATATTACTGCATATATATTAACATACATGTCTAAATATTACATCTAAGATTATATTAGAGCCTCTGACTTCTAAACTAAAATAATCAAAGTAATCCGTAAAATAAATGTTGCACTGGTTCTACAGTTTTCGGCATAGATACAGGGCATATATAGGGCATATATATACTATATAGGGCATAGATGAGCCACTCTGACAAATTATTAGGTGACGAAACGAGGGAAGTTTCTTCTGCGCTTTTATAGATGGCGTAGGGATTATAAATTACGGAAAATTACACTAGTGGGCGCTATCACCTAGGTTCAGTATTATTTCGTACATATTTCAATAAAATTAAAAGGAAATAAATTTAAAAACTTACTAATTTGATTTAAATAACTATTCATTTAGTTTGTTTAAGAAAACAATGGTATGAATTGATTCGTTAATTCCATCGATCACTAATAAAAAATTAGTGATCGATGGTTAATTCTCATAGAATTATTCTATATACATGTATACCGGTGTATTTCAAAACTTTGCTAGCATGATTTAGGCTTCGGTATAAAATACCCGCAGTGGCGCGATCTTTTAATAGATTATGTAAAAATATCGGGGGAAAATAAGGTCAGTCGGGGCAAGGGCGCCATATTTTTTGCATAGATGATTTCGATTGATGATTGAGATGCTTCAAGTTTGAAAGCTGAAGCGAGACTGAGTTTATTGGCCGATTGTTCGGCTTTTATACCTTTTTAGAGAGCTCCGCGCTCGACGGCGGATCTGGGATAAGAACGGAAAATTATTTAAATTAAAAGCAAATTTTTGTAAATAGCCAAAAGGAAAAGAGTATTTATGTGGAAGTATTGAAGTAAAAACATCAGACCGGTAACGAATTTGAATAAAAATTGCCATGACAACGAGATAAACAACGATGTCAAAACATGTAAAATTTTGGTTTCAGGCTCGTAATAGAGAAACGGCAAGATTTAAGTGAAAAATGAGATATTATTGCTATAAGAAAAAAGGTAGCGCACCAGCGCGCACAAAGTCCGAAATTGCAGAGTTACGGAGAACTAAATAAAAGATTGAAAAAGGTAGACTCCATCGATACCGTTTTAAAAAGTGCTGATAGCGTGAAAATACGAAGTGAAAATGATTTGTTATTGTGTTCTTATGGTTTAAAAACGTTACAGGATCCTATGGAAATACAGGTAATACAAAACATCCAGTTTTGAGGTGAATGCAGAAAATCAAACAGAATGGAAAAATGAATTTAAAATAGTGTAAAATGATATGTAAGTAGCATAACACTACAAAATATTGCAAAAATCGCCGGATCCTGCAAGCCTCTGTCCCACCTGAATTCGCCGGATCCTACAAGCCTCTATCCTGCCAGAAGTCGCCAGATCCTGCAGGCCTCTGTCCTGCCTGAAGTCGCTGGGATCCTGCAAGCCTCTGTCTTGCCTGAAGACGCCGGATCTTGCAAACCTCTGCATTCACCTGAAGTCGTCGCCTAGACACACCCACGCCTTCACCTACGCTGTGCGTGCTCGTTCCAGGCGCTGTGGGCCTACCACCAGCACAGCCTGCGTATAATCTGTGGGCAGCGAAGAACACCACCAAAAGCGGCGTACCTCTTGGATCTTCGGCCTCAGCTTCAATACCCATCATTTTTATTATTATTTTTTTAGAAATAATTGTAAATCACATCTCCCATCTTCATCCTCATACATCATTTTTTTTTATATAAATCTGTAAATATTTTTTTTATATTTTAAATAGATTATTTGTTTTGTCCTATTTTTGTTGTTTTTGTTGTTGCTAGGTTAGGTTCCTTTTTTTGTTTTTAATTGTCGCTTCACGACATTTTGGCGCCCAACGTAAAAGTTCTCTTTCTCTCTTAATTTCTTAACTCTTTATTTATTCATCCTTTTCATACCTTCCAAATTCTAAAACAACACTTCATCTAGTGTTTCAACTTATCTGGATTATATTTAGACCTACATTTAACACTTCACTTACATTCATCACTTTAATATTTTTATTCTAGATAACTTAAAGAGGTATAATTTTTAATTAAATTTTTATTTCTTAAACTTAACTTTGCATTTAAGTATAACAATGAAAAGGGTTATTAAGTACGAAAAAAATGATATGTAAGTAGTGTTCTTCAACACATCTTGCTTTAGGACCTCGAATTTTCGTTGGTTAATCTTCACTTTTTTCATTTCAGACACATCTCGTTGGTGATGTTGCTGATCTCTGGCTTTGAGCCCTACCGCTCTGGCCGTTCTTAATATTTACTTAAGTCATAGCGACTAAAGCTTACTTAAGATTAATTCCTTTATCTTTATCTTCACTTGGGAGCGGCTGACTACACCCTTAATAATTTTTTTTTCCACGCAGGAGCGGATGACAACTCCTTAAATAAGCCTGAATGTCCTTTCGAAAACACACTTTTAGAGTGGTAGTCATTGAATGTGAACTCCACCCTTACCTGAATGGCAGATGATGAATGTAAGAGATAGTATATCTGATTTTGCCTGGTGATGTCTGTTTCTGCAAAGCTGTGTTTTTACGGTTTATTTTAGAATGTACATATCAAAATTTTTGCTGAGTCAAAAATTTCCCAGGGTCGGGGGGAAAATGTAGTGTTATGCTACTTACATATCATTTTACACTATTTTAAATTCATTTTTCCATTCTGTTTTGATTTTCTGCATTCACCTCAAAACTGGATATTTTGTATTACCTTTATTTCCATAGGATCCTGTAACGTTTTTAAACCATAAGAACACAATAACAAATCATTTTCACTTCGTATTTTCACGCTATCAGCACTTTTTAAAACGGTATCGATGGAGTCTACCTTTTTCAATCTTTTATTTAGTTCTCCGTAACTCTGTAATTTCGGACTTTGTGCGCGCTGGTGCGCTACCTTTTTTCCTATAGCAATAATATCTCATTTTTCACTTAAATCTTGCCGTTTCTCTATTACGAGCCTAAAACCAAAATTTGACATGTTTTGACATCGTTGTTTATCTGGTTGTCATGGCAATTTTTATTCAAATTCGTTACCGGTCTGTTGTGTCTACTTCGATAATTCCACATAAATACTCTTTCCTCTTGGCCATTTACAAAAAATTTGCTTTCAATTTAAATAATTTTCCGTTCTTATCCCAGATCCGCCGTCGAGCGCGGAGCTCTCTAAAAAGGTATAAAAGCCGAACAATCGGCCAATAAACTCAGTCTCGCTTCAGCTTTCAAACTTGAAGCATCTCAATCATCAATCGAAATCATCTATGCAAAAAATATGGCGCCCTTGCCCCGACTGACCTTATTTTCCCCGATATTTTTACATAATCTATTAAAAGATGGCGCCACTGCGGGTATTTTATACCGAAGCCTAAATCATGCTAGCAAAGTTTTGAAATACACCGGTATACATGTATATAGAATAATTCTATGAGAATTAACCATCGATCACTAATTTTTTATTAGTGATCGATGGAATTAACGAATCAATTCATACCATTGTTTTCTTAAACAAACTAAATGAATAGTTATTTAAATCAAATTAGTAAGTTTTTAAATTTATTTCCTTTTAATTTTATTGAAATATGTACGAAATAATACTGAACCTAGGTGATAGCGCCCACTAGTGTAATTTTCCGTAATTTATAATCCCTACGCCATCTATAAAAGCGCAGAAGAAACTTCCCTCGTTTCGTCACCTAATAATTTGTCAGAGTGGCTCATCTATGCCCTATATAGTATATATATGCCCTATATATGCCCTGTATCTATGCCGAAAACTGTAGAACCAGTGCAACATTTATTTTACGGATTACTTTGATTATTTTAGTTTAGAAGTCAGAGGCTCTAATATAATCTTAGATGTAATATTTAGACATGTATGTTAATATATATGCAGTAATATAGTATTATAAATGTCTAAAATTACATTCTTTCTATCCTCATTTATTTCCATAATGTTGATACCCATATTTTTTTAAAGTCAGACGTAGGATCAGAGTTTGATTTCGAATATATATATATAAAATTATTTTAGGTACTTCTATGGTTTATTTATTATAATTATTATGGGGGTTATCTATAAAGTTTTCTCATCTGGTTGGGCTGTTTAAATATATAATTGTAAACGAAATATATAAACATACATAAATATCAATAAAATAGAATAAATACATAAAAAATACATAAATATATAAAAAACCCAACCAGATGGAAGCCCTCGGCAGGGAAGACCAAACGGCCAAGGGTTAGGGGGAAAGGAAAAGAAACCGGCGGACGATGCGGGCGGTATCGAGGAGCACCGCCTTCTGCATTTGAGCTTGGAGCGGTCCGTCACGGAGTCCCAGTCGCCTCAGATGACCCAAGAGGCTAACTGGGATTAACCCGTTCGCAGAAACGACCACAGGAATAATTTCGGCCGGCAGACCACCCCACATGTCGGTCACCTCGTGAGCCAGGTCCAGATATTTTATCAGCTTATCTGTTTCGGCTTTCACGAGGTTCTCGTCATAAGGAATGGTAATGACGACCAAAAATATCCTTGACTGTGCCCGGTCCATCAGCACAATATCAGGCTTATTCGCAAGAATAGTCTTGTCTGTGATGATGGCCCGGTCCCAGTAGAGCCTGGCGCGGTCATTTTCGAGCACGGCTTCCGGCAAGTACTTATAATATGGCAGTTTTCGATCCACGAGACCATATTTCAGAGCTAGCTCCTGGTGTAGAATCCTGGCTACTAGGTTGTGTTTGTGCAAATACTCAGAGTTAGAAAGCGCCGAACAACCGGAGATGACATGCCTAAGTGACCCACCGGGATGGCGACAAGCTCGACAGATGTCGACGGTGCCATCCTTTAGGATGTATCTCCGATAATTGTTGGTCTTAATAACCTGATCCTGTACTGCACAGACAAAACCCTCAGTTTCCCCAAAGAGGTCACTGAAACGTAGCCAGTGGAGGGAGGCGACTGTGTCTACGAAAGGCTCATGAAGGACCTTGTAGAACCTCCCGTGGAGCTCCTTCTCCTTCCATACGGTCTCCCGGTCGGAAATGCTCTGTACTGCCGGGTCTTGCCATTGCTCGTTGGCTAAGGATAGAGGGGTTAGCCCTTTATCACAAGAAATAACGTCCCTATAGTATGGATCATTCGCTTTCGTCAGAAAGTAATTACGGAGGCTGCACACTTCGCGATTATGAATGATAAGCGCGCTTAAAAAGCCGCGCCCACCATGCTTCCGCGGCAAGTACAGCCTCATTACTGACGATCTCGGATGATGCATCCTGTGGGACGTCATTATAGTGCGGACTTTTCTGTCCAGAGCGTTCAGTTCGGTCTGAGTCCACCTGAGTATGCCAAAGGTATACATGAGAACAGGCATGTTCCAACCGTTATATGCGTGCGTCTTATTCACACCGGATAAAAGGCTATTAAGCACTTTGGTCAAGTGTGCATAAAACACATCGCAAACTGACCGTTTCATACCCGACTCATCTACACCGATGTTCTGTGACATACCCAGGTATCGGTATGTTTCAGCCTCGGAAAGGGTCCTTATGCTGATGGGCATAGATAAGTCTATGCCTTCAGAGTTAGCAACCCTTTCCCTTTCGACATGGAGGATCGCACACTTATCCGTACCCAGCTCCATTCTAATAGAATTGCTAAAATCACAAGTGATGTTTAGCAATTCCATAAGATGAGAGCGACTGGAGGCGAATAATTTGAGATCATCCATATAGAAAAGGTGGATCACATTTGTACCTCCTCTCCGAAGCTGAAATCCCCTCCCGGAGCCCTCCAGTAAGGTACTGAGAGGGTTCAGAGAGAGGCAGAACCAGATTGGACTCAAACAATCGCCCTGGAAGATACCCCTTCTTATCCTTAAGTGGTTCTCCACAGCCATCATCCGCTCGCCTAGATGACAAAAGATCGTACTCCACTGCCCCATACACTGTCCGAGGAAGTCTCGAACTGTACAGTCAACCTTGTACAGCTCGAGGACTCTCTTAAACCATGTATGAGGCACCGAGTCGAATGCCTTTTTGTAGTCTATCCAGGCGGCGGAGAGGTTCCGACGGTTGCGTTTAACCACCTTGCCAATGACCGCGTCAATGAGGAGTGGTTCCTTGGTTCCACGACCACCGCCCCGACATCCATTTTGAGCGTGCGACATCACCTGGTTTGAGTTCAGGTGACGAATGATTCTCGCGCTCATAATGGATGTTAGTGTCTTGTATATGGTAGGTAGACACGTTATGGGGCGGTATTTGCTCGGGTCTGTGGAATCCCGGTCTTTAGGAACCAAGTGAGTGATCCCAGTAGTGAAGAGGCTCGGGAGCGACTTTTGGTCGAGAGCGTCTTGAAATTGTCGGGCGAGCACAGCGTGACACACCATGAACCCCTTCAGCCAGTAGTGATGCAGTCCGTCGAGTCCCGGACTTTTCCAATTCGGGGCCCTACGGACCGCCTCAGCTACTTCATCTGGCGTTATGATGACGGGGTCCATGGGCGTAACATTCGCACACTGGCTCGCCACAATTTTCGTCCAAGGGCCCTCGCTGTGGTTTACGGGCTCTGACCACAGGCCGCGCCAGAATGCGATAGTGATTCGGTGCTGGGCCCGTTCCACATACCATTGGTCGCTCCAGTGATTCATAGAGCCTCTTCTGATCACTCCGGAAGAGACGATTCTGGTTGAACCGTGTCGACCTCTCGGTATATCGCCGAATCCGCTTCCCCCAAGCAGCGATATTCTGCTTCAGGTCGTCTATGCGCTCCGTCAGTTTTTGCGTTATATCCGGCTGGGACAAACTGATATTTGTCCCAACAAACGCCATCCTGATGGTGCGCACAATTCTCGGCCTATTATTGCCCGACCTGAAGCTTATCAGTCTGCCGATGAGGGCCCTTGCCTTTGCGATACGGTCCTCAATCCTTCTTCTCTAGGCTGGGATGGCGCTACTTTGTCTAGTAGCGCGTCCAGCCGTGGGAACTTTGGCGCCAATAATGCGGCAAACTGCCAGTGCAGCGCCAAAAAGAATTGAGTCCGTATCGCAAAGGTCCCGGCTGGCTTCCAAATAGGTCACCAGCATTGGGTTGAGAGCCCTCACGACAGCCCGATTCCGCTTGCTTAGGGGCATGCGCGGGAGTCGCGGTCAATTTTCGAGAGGCATACTGCGCGTTTCCAAAATAGCCTCCTCCAATGTACTCCTCATTTGCTCTAGTTCTAGTTCCTGGGCGACTGTTCCATCATCGTCTGAACCAACCATAACTGAAAGATTCACGGCGGCATCCACGTGTGCTGGTTGCTCTGCAACTTGTGGCGCCGCATCCTCAGCCGTAGCATTGTCATCCGATGAGGGTACAGCCTCACGTCGTAGCCGTTTGAGTTCGGTGCTATCGAATATGTTTGAGCGCAAGATATACCGAACTCGGTCTGCCAGGTTTTGCTGGGTGACGGTTATAGATGGCTCCAGCTCAGCAAAAAGTCGATGCATCCTAGCCCGATACGCAAAACCTCCAATTTCTCCCCCTTTCGCCCTAAAATACGCCCGCAATGCGTTGCTGTTCATCTGCATTGACCAACGCATGCGGCGTACTCCACCAGTGGCGGGTGCTGATTGCTGGGCCCGCGAAGACCCTGCAAACACCAAGCCAGCTGGTGGGGATGATGGATGCGAGGGGCTGCTAGGTGGTCGTGCAGCACCTCGCACTCGGCTGGCGGCCCGCATGCTGTCGCGTCCAGCGCCAGCTCCAGACGCGCCCCGGCGACCCCGAGGCAACGGCCCTAAACGCAGTCTATTTTCTTCCATCATCCATAAATTGGGCGTCAATTAACGGGAGACGCCCAGGCTCGGCACCGTTTCATGATTTGGCCGAAAGCACAAGCGGGCCCAAATTAGCACCCTTAATTTTGCCGAGGCACGGCGCTCACACCTCTTGGCAAGATGCTGACTGACTGCGCTGACGTAGCAGTTTTGTCCCATAACCATTACGTCAGCGGGCGATGGGGTCGTCACTTCCCTACGCCATATAATATTATTATTATTATGATAATTATTATTATTATTATGATTATTTAAGTTGGTGATTTACCTTCATATACTTAACTAGGCTTAGGACTAGCAGAAATTTTTATAAAGCAAATGTACAAAATGCAAACAAATATTACAAATAGGTACATGCACAAACGCAACGTCAAAAATTAATAATTTTACAGATAGTTTCATAGCGAACGGCACACGCCACCAATGTCAAGTGCGTAAACGTTTTGAAAAAAAATCAAATTCTAAACTTTCCATCTAAAATATATAAACAAAAGTTGCCTAAACCAAATATAATGTGATCAAACAAATCTAAGTCTTGTGCCTAATGTCCTAAAGATCATTTAAACCTGACAACTCTCACAACTACACAAACTTAAAAATTAGGCAATTTTAACCATTTAAAATTCGACCTTATTGTTAAGGACTTTATAGTTATATTTTACTACGTGCACCGTTTTATGTTAACTACCAAAACATCGCAACGAAATCCATATTCGCTTCATCTCTTTCATACGTATTTATGATACCGTCTCTAGAACGAGAAACAACGAATATCAAAGGACATCGGTTAGTTTTGGGCCGTTTTGATATTATATCGTTACAGTTTGCGTTTTACGTTTCGTACGCTGGTTAGTTGGTTTTGGGTTATGAACGTTATTAGTTACGTTTTGATATATCGGTCTCAAGCGTATTATCCTCTATTTTTCTTATATCTATGTTTTTTCCCCATCGGTTAGGTATCGGTTCTTCGAGCTATATGGCCGGCCCATTGACAATTTAGCTTACTGATCCTTTCGGATATGTTGGTCACTTTGATTCTACTGCGAATATCCTCATTTCTAAGTTTATTATGCAGATAAACCCCGAGCGTAGCTCTTTCCATAGGTACCGATTTCTCAGTTCAAATGCCTATACATATATTATAATCCAATAAATGTGACAGATGTCAGATGAGATGAACAGATGACAGACTTTTGGCGGGTACTGCAAACGTGGCGGTAGATTTAAATATTTTTACTGTTTTTCGTTAGAATATCCTGTGTAAATATTACCAAAACTTATTTTAGTCAGTGTAAATAGTTGTACATTTTGTTAATTATTAAAATGAATGAACCGGAGGACCCAGGTGGAACCTCGAAGCGATCCAAAATTGTTCGTAAAAGAGGTACGAAGGATTGTGGACCTGAAGTAGGTGGCGGTGAGGATGACTTTATTCCATTTTTTAAGCCAGGTTATCTGAGACTTTATCCTGAACTTTGTACAAATACGGACTTCAAAGTTTTTGTTGCAAGCCAGGACCAACAGTTTAAACTTGGAAATAAAAGTCCAGTTTATTTAAATCATATTTTTGCTTCGGAGGTGAAAAGTGTGGTAGCTATACATAGAGTCAATGTCAACAAAATTGCGGTTGTTTTTAAACAATACAACACTGCAAATAATTTCATCACAAATACAGACTTTTTAACAAAGCACAACTTGAAGGCGCATATTCCTGAAGCGCAGATAGAAAAAACTGGAATCATCCGATATGTGCCTACCAACATTTCGAACAAGGATTTATATACAAAACTGTCTTCGATCTATGAAATTATTTCAGTGAGAATATTCACGAAAAAAGGCGGTCAAAGTACTGTAGGTCTCGAGACTGTCAGTATAACTTTCTTATCAAATGTTCTGCCCGACAACATCCAATATGACCTATTTTCGTTCAGGGTGTTTGAATATGTCCCGCCGTTGCAGCAATGCTATCGGTGCTTCAAGTTCAACCACCCTGCGAAAATTTGTAATGGTAAACAACGTTGCTCGATATGTGCTGGCGAGCATAATTTCAGAGACTGCGATAAAAAAGAGAACCTGTGTTGTGTCAATTGCAGTGGTCCTCACCTGGCCATTTCCAAATCATGTCCAATAAAAATGAAAAAAAGGGTAAAATTACTTATGCCTCTGTGGCTAATATAATTAAGTCATCTGATTTTCCATCTTTACCTGCACAGTCGAGCAGCATTGTTAAGATCCTACCATCAATAAGCCAAAATGTACATAAATTAAATAAAAAGTAAAAATTGTAAATAATGTA
This sequence comes from Parnassius mnemosyne, assembly GCA_963668995.1. Lineage (NCBI taxonomy): Eukaryota > Metazoa > Arthropoda > Insecta > Lepidoptera > Papilionidae > Parnassius > Parnassius mnemosyne. The sequence continues at coordinate 28,160,798 of CAVLGL010000035.1, read as the reverse complement.
AATAAAACAGTGCCTGAACCCAACTTGAAACAAACTCAACTTAAGGCTCAAATTGCAAACAATAAGAATATTCTGATGGCAATGGTTCAAACTTTAGTCGAAATTGGTAATAAAACAGATAATGAACCTGTGACTACACTGTTCATTAAATACTTACTTTTAAAAAATCTGTCACAATAATGGACAGTACAATACAGAACATACAGCAGTTATGTATAGCTCAGTACAATATTCAAAGTATACCCTTATTGTCTAAATTTTTAGATGAGCAAAATGTTGATATCTGTCTACTCAATGAAACTTGGCTGAAAGATACTCAGCATTTTAAAATTTCGGGATATAATTCCCAATATCATAACGCCCAAAATGAGCACGGTGGAGTAGCAATTTTGATCAAACCGTATTTTAAATATAATATTATTCAAACCAGATTTTACCATTGAGACTGTGGCATTATTGTTATATGTAAGTGGTAAACAATTAACGATTTTATGTGTATAATGCCCTCCCTCGAATGGTAACTTCAGAATAAGTAAACTGCGTGATATAATTAGAGATTTGCCTAAGCCAATATATGTGGCTAGAGATTTCAACGCTCACCATGTGGCATTTGGGTGTATGATCACGAAAAGTGGGGGTCATCAGTTATACGATTTAATTGATGAATTTCATCTATGTGTCCTCAACAATGGTAGCTTCACTACTATTAATTATCCTAACCGAAATCCATCGGCTATTGATGTCAGCTTTTGTAGTGCTTCAATCGCTCCACTATGCGAATGGTGGGTGCATGATGATTGTATGGGGAGCTATCATTTTCTTACGCTTACTCGTGTTTTATTGTCAGTTGATAGATACCAAATTAATCCTCCCATTGAAAAATTCTTATACAACAAGACAGACTGGATGAAATACAATGAGCTGTCTATAACTGCTTTTTCTAATTTTGAAGTTAATAATGAGAATCCATTACAGTCATATGACAAATTGATTGAAAGGCTTGATACACTTAGGAGGGATACTGTGCCAAAGTTTGTCAAAGCAAATAACTATCGTTGCAAACCTCCAGCACCTTGGTGGAGTGACACATATGAACAGAGTGTTATTAAAACTTATGAAGCTTTAAAACTGTACAGAAGAGACCTAACCATTGATAATTACATTAATTACAAAAGAATTAATGCTGTTAAGAAAAAGACTATTTCAGAACATAAACGCAATGGTTGGGCGAACATCTGTAATACTTTTAACAGAACTACACCTGTTAGTATTATTTGGAAATACATCAAATTATTTAAACGAATAAAATGCAATAATAGAACATATAAAGACGAATTTGTTGTCCCTCTCTTAGAAAAATTATCTCAAAATGGGTGTAGGGTTATTGATAATCTAAAAAGTTATTTTCAAATTAATAATAGTCTTCAGAAGTCCAGTTTCCTCATAGAACCCTTTACTTGGAGTGAGTTTTGTACAAGTTTACAATCCGGACGAAACACAACCCCTGTTTTAGACGATTGTCCATACATTTTGATCAAAAACCCATATCAGTCCATTCAAAAGAAACTATTAGCTAATCTTAATGCTCTGTCGCACTTAAAAAAAATTCCTGAATCTTGGAAAACACAGTGTGTAATCCCTCTACTTAAGCTTGACAAGCCACCTGAAGATCCTAATTCATATCGTCCCATATCTTTGTCATCTTGTGTTGGAAAGCTTAATGAAAACATGATAAAGATGCGTCTAGAGTGTTATGTAGAGGCGAACAACATCATTCCATATGTTCAATATGGCTTCCGGAGAGGGCGAATTTGTGCTGACAGCTTCATCTCTCTCTTGTCAGATCTGAAATATGCCAATAATAATAATAAGTCCAGTGTTCGTGTTTTTCTGGATGTTGAAGGTGCGTTTGATAATGTAGATCCTGGCATTTTGGTTCAAGTTCTTTCTGACACTGGTATACTTTACTACTTTGCCATTGGTTATTTAATTTTTTAACAGATAGAACTTTGTATATAAGGCATAATAATATTTTCCATGGTCTCAGAAGGGTCTCCAAAGGTACAATGCAGGGTTGTACAATATATACATACAAATCCATTGTTGTACAATATATATACTAGTCAAATTCTTAATTTTGTAAATATAGAAGGTGTAAATATTTTACAATTTGCAGATGATCTTGTAATATATTGTACAGACCATAATATAATACCATATTATAATGACAAGTTGGCTCTACAGATTAACCCCAACAAAAGCAAGGCCATGACTTTTAGTAAAGATTTTCCCTCTAATGGCATACTCTACAATAATCATCCTATTTCAGTTGTATCTAACCATAAATTCCTGGGTGTTGTCATTGATAACAAACTTTGTTTTGATTTGCACATCAATCACATTATAACTAACTCACTTAAGGGCTTAAATATTATAAGATGTTTAACTGGTGTGACTTGGGGTGCAGACCCCAAAGTTTTAAGTATGCTATATAAGTCAATAGTCAGAAGCCATTTCGACTACAGTTATTTAGCCTACTCAAATAGTAGTTGTGTAAAAAAACTAGACATAATTCAAAACAAAGCTCTGCGAATTATTTCTGGGGCTATGTGTTCAACTCCCATACGAGCTATGCGTTCAACTCCCATACGAGCTATGAAACCAAAATGATGCCACTGAATAAAAGCTTTTAGAAAAATTTACTTCGCAAACAGCCGCGTTATAAAATAAAATGATGTGTCTTACCTAGTATGAAGAGCACCTCCCGCCCTCCCTCAATTGCGTGCACTATCCCCGTCACCACTAATCCCAGCACCGCTACTCTCAACACTACTACACTAGACAAGACACACCACTGACGATAATACGACACGTGTTTCGCCTCTACACGAGGCATCCTCAGGTGATATAGACTCTACGATGGCTAACCGCTAAGTGAGCGGCGAGCCAAAACAAGTGCCTTTTATACAGACCGATGACGCAACTGCTCTCTATTTAAGGAGCGAGCGACTGCGTCATGCGATAAAACATGCGACCAATCACCGCCGGACTTACGCAGCCGTTTGTAAAATAAAAAATAAACCGCCGCGCAACGCCCACCCTCCAACCACGCAACCAATCGCCGATCACCGTGAGGGTGACAAACGACCATATTGGGAGGCTCTCTATTATTAGAGAGCAGGCTTAAAGATATTTAAGAGAGGTGAGTTAGTAACATTTGTTTGTTCATTCAGCAATGCATTATTATTACTTTTTAATATCTCTAACTGTTCCTAGGGCTGTAGCTAGGGCGGCAGCTACTTAGCTGGGCTGCCTACATCAAAGGAGGAACGGTAGTACCCCGAGCCGCGGCCACTCAGCTGACGAAGGCGAGAAGTGTCTAGCTGACCGCTGAGTGGCAGTGAAGTCCCACTCAACATACTGAGGGGGGTGACGACGCCCCGCCCCTGGGGGAACGAGTTAACGAGTAACAAAATACCGTTCCTATCAAACCAAGTTATATACAATTACACACATACAAATTACCATTTATTAGATTTATATTATTACCACAGCCGCAGCCCTTTATTACACGTATGTAAGACTTTAAAGGAGTGGTCGTTGGCTAGGTTGTGTCCAGTGTCCAAAAGATGTTTGGCAAAATGGGATTTATTGGGATTGCAATTCCTGTACGCGGCTAAATGCTCTTTATAACGTGTCTCGAAATTGCGACCAGTCTGACCCACGTAAACGGCGTGACATTCGTCACAAACAAGTTTGTAAACACCTGACTTTTGACGAATATCCAACTTATCTTTATTATTACAGATATTTCTAAGACAATTGTTTGTTTTGAACGCCACATAAACGCCGTTTTGTCGAAGAGTATTAGCTACTTTTTCAGATATGGGGCCTAAGTAGGTCAAACTGCTCACATATCGATGAACACTTTGAGGTTGAACCGTGTACAGAGAGTTGCGAACAACATGCTTTTGTTTCTTTTTAATTAAATTGTTAATGAGATTTTTTGAAAAACCGTTAGAAACCGCTATTTGATAAATTATATTAAGTTCTTTTAAATAATTTTCTTTACTTAATGGGACAGTGAACAAACGGATAATGTAACAATAAAAAGCGGCTACTTTATGTTGCCACGGATGACACTATGACGCGGGGATGACCGTGTCCGTGTGAGTTGGCTTTCGATAAATTTGCAAACATGAGACGATTCTTTTCTTGTTATTGTTAAGTCGAGAAAATTAAGGGAACAATCTTGTTCCAATTCAAGTTTAAATTTAATTTTGTCATGGACTCTATTTATTTTATTGAGGAAAACATCCAGTTGTCTCCTTGTGCCAGTCCAGCAAATAATTATGTCGTCTACATATCGATAGTAGTATATTAAGATATTTTGATTGACAACTATATGTTGTTTTTCGAAATTATCCATGAAAATGTCCGCCATAAGGAGACTTAGAGGGGACCCCATAGCTAACCCTTCTTTTTGTAGATAGAAACGGTTATTAAACCGGAAATAGTTTTGTTTCATACAGAGAGAGGTTAAGTTAAGAAGATCATTTCTTTCCCCGGGATGTAGACGACGTTTTTCAAAGAGATCTGCGAGTATACGCAAACAGTCAGGGGATGGGACATTTGTGAAAAGACTATCAACGTCTAAAGATATCAATATGGATTTAGGAGGAATACGAATATCTTTAATTTTGGAAATGAGATCTAAGCCATTCACACTGTTCCAGCACACACAGGCTGCGGCTGTATGTGGTGGAACAGTTAGAGATATTAAAAAGTAATAATAATACCGTTGCATTGCTGAATGAACAAACAAATGTTACTAACTCACCTGTCTTAAATATCTTTAAGTCTACTCTCTAATAATAGAGAGCCTCGCAATATGGTCGTCTGTCACCCTCACGGTGCGGTTTGTTGCGTGATTGGAGGGTGGGCCTTGCGCGGCGGTTTGTTTTTAATTTTACAAACGGCTGCGTAAGTCCGGCGGTGATTGGTCGCACGTTTTATCGCATGACGCAGTCGCTCGCTCGTTAAGTAGAGAGCGGTTGCGTCATCGGTCTGTATAAAAGGCACTTGTTTTGACTCGCCGCTCACTTAGCGGTTAGCTACCATAGTCTATATCACCTGAGGATGCCTCGTGTAGAGGCGAAACACGTGTCGTATTATCGTCAGTGGTGTGTCTTGCCTAGTATAGTGGTGTTGGGAGTAGCGGAGCTGGGATTAGTGGTGACGGGAATAGTGCACGCAATTGAGGGAGGGCGGGAGGTGCTCTTCATACTAGGTAAGACACATCATTTTATTTTATAACGCGGATATTTGCGAAGTAAATTTTTCTAAAAGCTTTTATATAATGGATTTCCGCAAAGTAACGCCTGATTCTATTAATTATAATGCCACTGTCTTAGAAGACTTCTGCTAATAGAGAGATATTTACTGAAGCTGTTATCTGGTAATGATAATGTTCTCAAAAAAAATAGTACCTTTTCCTGTATAATGCTCGGCCCAGCAGACTTCGGGAGGTGAGCTTTTACGAGGTTATTTCCCAGTTCTGCCTCTCATTGTACAGCAAATGAATGAAGATTTTAAAAATGTAATTAAACAATCAAAGTGGACATGTTACACATACCCATATTCCTGTATTATATTTGAGACCAATATTGTTACCAAAAACATTTTAATAATTGTGAATTATTAAGTTTTCTTTCCGATAATAACTACTATAATTTGTATACAGATGGTAGCAAAAGTGAGCTCTTTGTGCGCAGTGCTGTTTATGATCCCCAATCCAAGTTTGGTCAAAGTTTTCTTCTGGACCCTAAATGCAGTGTTTTTACTGCAGAGGTATATGCGGTCCTCGAGGCCCTGAAGAGGATTGCACATATAAATAGTTTTAATAATTTTTTAATTTTAACAGACAGTTTAAGTATGGTCCAAAGTTTAACCAATCTCAGATTTAACTTTAAAAAAAAAACTATATTTTGTATAATATTAAAAAATTGTTATTTAGTTTTGCACAAAAGGGTATACAGGTATCTTTCTTGTGGATTCCATCACATAGTGGCATAACAGGAAATGAGATAGTAGATAAAATTGCACGTGATGGAACCAACATGTTGGATGTTAGCTCCATAGTAAAAGTACTTTTGACCAACTCTTATCAATCTATTGACAACCAGGTCAATAGTTTATGGGTCGAATTTTGGAAACAAGATCAAGAACAGAAGGGTATGGAACTGTTCAAGAAAACCTACCCGTAGCACCATGTATAACAAACTGAAAATGGCCATTCGGGACTTTATTACGACTATATAGACTGCGTTTTGGTCACTCCTCCGTCCCGGCCCACCTGGCTCGGTTGGGCATAGTGGAGAGCAGCTACTGCACCTTCTGCACTAATTCTGTTGGTGATATCGAATATTTCATATTTACATGTGAGTGCTTATCATTTGACAGATTGATTATTGTCAGTGAAATTAGTGACATAGTGCAAAATCAAGTGACAGTGCAAGATCCCTCCTGCCGCCGTGATATGTTAAAAAATAGATCCTTTTACGTGCCTCTACATACAATTCATCAAAAATACAGTGGGAAAATTATAATAAACACAATAAAAATAATCAAGACTTGGCCTAAAGGTCTAGATACCAGGCCATAAACTCCAAAAAAAACAGATGACAGCTGTCAAAGGGTATTTACTATTTATTAGATTTGATTTTGGTTTTGGTCGAGCACTTCATTTTATTAAAAAAACAATTGCTTTGATTTTTGCGGGAAATGTTTCATAGTTGTAGTAGTTGTGGGTAAAAAAGTGAATTTAATATACTCTTTGAATACGAGTTTTTATAAATATAATAAATCATTATGTTTGCTTTATTAAAAAGAAAATTGAAATTGAGTAACACTATATGTGCCGAAAGAAATAAAAATCAATCCTCTCTTTTTTTCCACATTTTTGTTGGCGTTGTCGAAGATATTTTATTTTGGAAAAAAATATGGTTATCTGTTATGTTTATCGTGTTACTTAATTTATTTGTTTTGTAAGTATTGTTTGTATTTCAATTTTACACCTTTATGATTAATATTTATAATGATTAAAGTTACATATTATAACGAGTTTTTTTATAGGATCTATGCGCATCAAGAAATGAATTTATTACAATTTATTTTAAAGTTTTACATAGTAGTTTTGGGTATTGATGCTTTTGAATGTTGGTTGAAATATAAGCATAGAACTACATGTTTAAAAAAGCTAGCTAGTCAGGATATTACCAGATTGAAAACAGCTACTGCACAATTAAGTAAATGGATATATAGTAGATGGCTTGATTATGTCTACTTGCGTGAACAAAATCATACTAAGGTAATTCTTTAATATATTTACTAGTTTAGTACTTGCATTTTATCTTTTCATACACAATATGTAATACTTCTTCAAATTTTTTGCTAATTATAGTAACAGTGAAGAGAATTTTAACTTAAAGACAATCAGAAATTGGCAGCTTAATAAATCTGTGGCCAATTGTATGTATTAATTACGGAGTAATGGTTGAACCATTTAACTCGGAAAGTACCCAATAATTCCTCTAAAATATAGGTATTGCATTACTTGCATTTGCCAGTACTAGAGCTTATTTGTAAGACTGTACCAATATATATGAAACAAATACATTACTGCATATAGAAACCCGGAATGCAATAATTGAATGAATTGTTTAATCAATATGAACCAGAGGTTTCTTTAATTGTTATATTTTAAAATTTTTTTTAACTGCTTGTTTTCATATGTTAATTAGTTGTTTGGTTTTTCATTTAATAATTTAAATATTTGATAAAACTGTTACTGTTATGAATTAATATATTATAGAGTATATTGTTAAAGAATCATTCTTAAATGATTTTACTTTCAGGCATTTTTATTACTGCAAATTATTTTTGGGTTGACCTTTTTTATCTGCAAACATATCAGTGGCTATACAATAATATACATTTTGGGCATGGTATTAAGCATTTCTTATAAACTAACACCACCCATGCGGGAGCTTGTAAAGAAAATAAAACAAAATGCAGGTAATTTCTTATGTTGGTAATTATTGTTCATACTTAATATTTTATTTTCTTTGTACTAGTAATACTAAATCATGAAAACTCAGTGAAAATAAATCTTTTTATGTAGTTAATTATGAAATGTTTTATCTTTTTATTATAATATACAGTTGAGACTTACATACATTACTTAGAACAATGGATGAGTTATTGAGGTGAAATGGCTAGGTGCGAGCCAAATCACCATATATATTATTTCTTAAATTTATGCGAATACACATGGAATTAAGCTGATTTTATGGATCTAATTAGGTTTCATTATAACTTTATTAATTCCTGACGTTTCCTATGGATTCCCAAGCAAAATAACATAAAGCTGTTGTGAAGAACCGATGCTTTGGGCTATTGAAATAAAAAAAAACATCCTAATTTCAATAGATTGCAATAGAGAACATGATTGAGTGCTACCATCTGCACGGGATCCCATAATTAATAAAATCAAACCCAAACATAATATTACATGACTTCAAGATACTGTAGATTGCTTTATTGCAAAGATTGGATCAAGAATTAATATTTCAAAGTTGAAGTTAGCCTTTGTTAGCTATCATCAGGACATCGATTGCCTTAGTCCCCCCATGTGGTAATGGGTGCGCTAAATAGTGCCAGTAATGTTGGAAATATAAAAAAGTAAAATATTATTAACTTTTTTTTTTTTATAGGATAAGGGTGACAAACGAGCACATAGTCCACCTGATGGTAAGTGGTTGCTGCGGCCCATAGACATCTACATCTATCCTCTGTTACAAATCAAAATGTAGATGTGTTGTCACCCGTGAGGACTAAGATGGAATGCCTCATTTCCAGTAAAAAGGGCCTCCGGCCACCTGCACTCACCAAGCGAAACGCAGAGGTAAACTTCTACTTCACGCTGGTTTTCTGTGAGGTCGTGGTACTACCCCCGGTTCGAGCCGGCCCATCTGTGCGACAGCAAAAGCTGCCACGTGGCTCTACCACTGTTATATACACTACTTTTATGCATATTGCTAATAACAACTGTCATACATATTGGATGTACCCTTTAATGCCCTTATAATCAATTTCAAATCATCATTGTCACCATTACAGTCCTTCACAAGTCCACTGCTGGACAGCCTCCCCCAAAAAATACCACAAAATACTGTCCTCAGCCACACGCACACTTCGACTTCCTGCATCTCTAACCAGGTCGTCATGTGGGGTATATTGCCATAGTTGCTACACTTAGCTCGTGGGTTAGCAACCATTTAATATCCATATCACCACTAAGTTTGAAGTTGTTGACAAATAGTCTGACTAGGTAAGTCAAACTTCGACCGAGAGGTCAATCGACGGATTCAATTCTCCTAGACAGCGTTCGGGAAATTACGACACATCTTCTCATCATGTATACCTCAAAACCTGAAAACGAGATTGTACAACCAGTGCGTGTGGCCAGTGATGACATATATGGACCGTATAAGTACGCTCAAGGTCATTCAGCGAGTTATGGAGTGGGCTATGCTCGGGGTTTCTCTGCATGATTAACTTAGAAATGAGGATATCCGCAGTAGAACCAGAGTAACCGATATAGCCCAACGGATTAGTAAGCTGAAGTGGCAATGGGTCAGCCATATAGCTCGAAGAACCGACAACCGATGGGGAAAAAAGGTTCTCGAGTGGCAGCCTCGTACCGGTAGGCGAAGTGTAGGGCGACCCCCCACTAGATGGAGTGACGACCTGGCAAAACATGCAGGAAGTCGATGGATGCAGGTGGCTCAGGACTGTGCTTTCTGGTATTCCTTGGGGGAGGCCTACATTCAGCAGTGGACTTGTGAAGGGCTGTAATGATGATAATGATGATGATGAAGTTTGTATTACTTTACAGAATCTGATTTTGAGCTGGAAGGTCTTATCCCAGAAGTATCGGATGCAAATATGGATTTACTATCTATAGAACAAGAACAAAGTCAAATAATTGATGAAAAACAAAACTTAGGTAATAAATTTTTTTTAGTGTGTATTTAAACTATTTGTTAGCAGATGAGATGTTTTCTTGGTTAAATGTCAGTTAGTGAAAAGATTACTATTTTCGGGTTGCCAGAAGTTTAAGAGGTTGATAATTTATATTAAAAGTAACGAACCAAATGCAAGTCTCATCCAAATTTTAGTTTGTCACGGGCTGCTTTCCGAAACTCCACGACATCGTGAGGTGAGCCACTCTACACTTTTTTTATGGCTGCAAAACTGCAGGGGAAATACAATGCTTTCATAGAATCCATTCATCCTCCATAGATTGTCTCAAAGGAATAACACTTGGCATCTTTTGTGTCAGATCCCTCTGTTGCCTCTTACAACACACAATTACTCAATGAAATAAAATACGATATAAAATATCGGTCAGTTTACATAAAGGGTGAATTAAAAATAAGGAATAATATGTCAAACGAGCACACAATCCATCTGATGGTATGTAGATGCTATGGCCTATAAACACATACATTTATTCTCGATAAAGAATCAAAATATAAGATGCGTTGTCACCCCCAGAGCTAAGATCGAAAAACTCTTTACTAGTAACAAAAGATTCCAGGTTCTCTACTATACAAAACAGTAAGAACAGAACAGAAACAGTGAGAACGTTATCTTTCTCCGGTCAAGCCGACCCTTTCGTGCTGCAACTATAATATAGCAGCAGCGTGCCTCTACCACTAAGTTAATGAAGAGGGCATTTCACCAAGTGACAATAATCACAATATTAAATTTAAGAATTTCACTTAGATTACTGGAAGCCAGAAGATTTGCCTATTGAAGAAGCTAGTGATAGTTCAGAAAATAGCAGTTTACTTGTTACTAATCTATCAATGGAGAAAATGCAAACATTTGAACAAGATATTGAAACTTCAGACTCTAGTGAAGATGAATACATACCACAGGTTGCAGGCAAGTGTTATAATATAATACCATTACATCAAACTGTAAATTGTTCTACTTTATAATTTTATTATACCTATTTCTAGATCAACCAAAGGAGCGGTTTCAATCAACTCTGGTAGTACACCCAGAAAATACATGGACAAATGCTGCCTACAATGTTTTTCAAAATTTTGGCGGTGCCGTTGCTAATATAATGTATACATCACAAGAAGACAAAAGAAGAAAACGGATTTCAAGCATTGATTCTTCCGATGGTTTTGAAATTATAGACAAAAATGATATTATGTAATTTTTTTAAATACAGTATATTCAATATTTATTCTCATAATATTATACGTACTTAAACATTACAAGACATATTTTCCAACATAGACATTAATTCTTGATGCTGTTTTTTTAACGCTCTTAGGCGTACACTATTTAGAGAATTTCGGGCAACTAGTGCTTCAAGCATCGGTCTGGATATCTGAAACAAAAACATTAATCAACTTAACGCCTATGACAGCTTTAGCCAAAAAATTGATCTTGTAAAAATTAAACATTGAAAAAAATTACTTTAAAGAACTATGGGAGTATAAGATGATTAATTGTTTCTCAAGTCGGCTTTAATTCTTCGATGTACTGTCATATCACCGACTTTGGAATCTATTGCATGTGGAAATTACATTAATTATTTAATTATTTTAGTTTTTTAAAGTAGCCTTTTACTTTGATCGTAAAGTTTAATTTTTTGTATCTTTTGTGTGGACTATGCAATATAACAACGTAAAGCTAACAACTAGAATGTCATAGAATAAATAGTAAACTTTCATTCGCTAATCTGTATTTACACTTGGGCTAAAGTGTTTCCTTGAAATTTAAATGGGACCACCCTTGAGGTCTTATAGGCAATTATTATAAAAGGGCTATTATTTACTAAAAAAAATTATTAAAAACGTTCCATAATTGGAGAGTATATCGCTTAAAATACAAAAAAAAAAATACATGCAGCCAAATTAAAAAGCTCCCCCTGTTTTGGAGTCGGTTAAAATATCATTCTTTAAACATAACTTATAGTGAATAAGAAATTTATCTTGATGTAGGTTTTGTATGTTCAATAGAACACTCCGGATATTACAATCACCCGGATATTTTTATTTTTTTTATAAAAGAGGGGGCAAACGAGCGTGCGGCTCACTTGATGGTGACTACAGCCGCCCATGAACAACCGCAACACCAGGGGAATTGCAGATGCGTTGCCGGCCTTTTAGAAAGGTGTAAGCTCTTTTCTTGGAGGTTCCTAAGTCTTATCGGTCCGGAAAATTCGCTGGTGGTAATTGATTCCACAAGGAAGTTGTGCGAGGGAGAAAACTTCTAAATCGCACAGTGGTGAATCGCCAATCATCCAGATGGTATAGATGGTAACGTGAGTTTTGTCGCGATGTGCGATGGTGAAATTGAGTGGCTGGAATTAGTACGAACAATTCCTCAGAGCACTCCCCGTGATAGATGCGATAAAATACGCAGAGATTCAACATCTCTACGCAGTGCCAGTGTATCGAGCCGATCAGAAAGAACTCATATCACAGTCACCCAGATATTAACATATTATACTAATACTATACAATGTGTTAATTTTACACTTGATCAAACGAAATGTGCGGATACTAGATAAAAAATTATCGGTAAAAAATCGAAAAAAAATTTTTTTATGTAAACTGTTTAAAAAATAAAAGCATTTGAACTTTGTTTTTGTTAAAATTCCTATCCTTCGGTTTTAAATTATTTTCTCTTTAAGGCGCAGGTTGAGCAAAATGTCGCGCTAGTCGTTATTTGTGTGGTTTTTAGGAGCTATCTACTTTTTATTTAAAAGATATATCAAGAAATAAAAAACACATTATATTTCTACATAATCTTGATTCCATAAAAGCTATATCCAATTTTTTTTTAAACGAATAAATATTAATATAATCTCCTTACAACGAAACCACATAAATGTGAAATTATTATTGATAACATTCATCTCCTCGTAAATTAAGTATTATTTTATTTTGCGATTTACACCAATGGATAGGCAATTTATTAATGAACATTTCTATAGTAAAATTTTTTTCAAAAGACCAAAATTTGATTTTATTAAGAAATTATTTTAAAATCTGGGCGTATTCACTGCTCACGGGCTTGCTCGAGTCAGTGAGCCCTGAGCTCTTCGACGTGGAACCTGTGTCGTTAGAGCGTCTGCCAGCGCCGTGTGCGCTCACGTCATCTTATCAGTCGATAACATTATAATATTATTACTTATTAGGTTATTTATAGGTAGTATTATTTGTTTGTTTTGGGTATAATTTTTCGTATTAGTTATACATATATTTGTTGTGTTTTTTACTGCGCGATGAAGCTTTTTGCGTGTATTTTCTTTGAAGTAAATGCAAATAAAAAAATGAAGCACCATTAGCATGTAAGGTTCGAATCCATAATTAAAATTTCGACAAATATTATAATTTACACTATAAAAGACTAATTCAATATTATCACCCAACCACAATATTTTATTAAGTATAGTTCTGCCTCGTTGGTCTAGTGGTTGTAGTAGTGCGACTGCAGATCATGAGGTCCCGGGTTCGAATCCTGGGTCGGGCCAAAAAGTCAGTTATGAGTTTTTCATTTATGTACTAAGTTATAATTAGTATTACTAAGTTATAGTTTTTTGCTAAAATATAGTATATTATTTATTGCTTGTTTTTTCTTCTTTTTCAAAAAATAATTGAGTAAATAAGGTGTTCTATACTTATAATTCGGTAAAAAGTATCTAAGTAGGTACTAATATACCTACTTTTTACTATTAACTAAAAAATATTAAAACTAAATTTAACTAAAAAGACTAAACTGACCATTTATTTTTTAACTCAAAACAGGACATGGGTTTATTTATACTCTAAAAACTATAACTTTATACAATTAGTGTTCACTGTAAAATTATATTCGGTATAGACGGTAATTATTAAATGCAACATATTTTTTTTAATTATTAATTACATTTGTCAGTGGATTAAATTTGCTTTAATAAAGTTGGTGATGATTTTAAATAAAAATAAAATTCTGCTCAAGTTTTTTTATTGTTATCTTTGTTAACAAAATCGCCTTTAGAACTCTGGAACCGTAAGTGTTTCTTTCAGACGTCCACAATTTATTCAAAATAAAAAAATACTCTTTCTATCGGAGCATTCGTACCAGGTAGACATAAAATATATTTGATTAAAAAAAATTATGTTGAAGATTGTTGACTTTGAATACTTCCATTCAACGAGTTACGGGACAATTTTGTGTCCCGGAGCTTTGTTTGGGGACAATGGGACAGGTGACCGAGAAAAGGGACAGTCCCGTTCAAAACGGGACGTATGGTCACTTTAGCTATAACCCGGCGACGGCTCCGTGACGTAGTGGCTTAGCAATCAGTTGTTGCGCTGGGGGCCGCGGGTTCGAATCTCGCACGGAACAAATATTTGTATGGCCTACAAATAATTGTTCCGGGTCTGGATGTTTGTCCTTGTGCAATTTATGTTTGTAAACTGCCTCCACGACACAGGAGAAAATCCTAGTGTGGGGGTAACGTTTTTTTACAATTGAAATTGAAAGATTGAACCCTTATACTTCTTGTTGATTTTTGTATTAGTAGGTAAGTATATTACTTTTCAATACGTGACACGTAAAATTAACAATAATCAAAAACACATCTACGAAACATCCTATTTATTTATTTATTCTTTATTGCACCAAATATTTGTACAAAAGGCGAGCTATCTATTTATTTACCTATACTATAGTGAATAGGTATCTTTTAAACTCATAATTTTCAATGCTTCATTTTTAATATATAATTAATTATAAAATTTCATAATTAGGTAATATATGAAAATACATAATTCTAATATAATGCAACTAATATACCGAATAAAAAAATTAAAATACATTTATCGTTGTACGCTGTGTGTATTTCCATAAATTAGTTCATTGATGTTGAAAAAATAATACTACGTTCGTACCTACAATAGGTGGTGGCGTCGTACATATTTCAAATAAGCAATATATTGAGGCGAGCGGCGTGCCGCCGGCAAAATGCTCAAGGTCGTTCGCATGGAGTAGCCCCTTAAGTAAACGGTGTATTTTTTTCAAAGTAGTTTTATTTGAAAGTTAGAAAGATTAACTAGCAATAAAAATTAAAAAAACCTACGATATCAAGCAGGAAATTTGTCAAAAAAATAATAAGATAATTTTTTTTGTTAAAAAAATACTTTTCTTTTTAATTTTTGGTCTGTAACTTCAAAACTAGTACGTTGAGATAACCTTTTTAGCATGTTTTATTAAACTACGTAGCTTACTGTATAAGTTCTCTAAAATAACATGCGTTCTATCTTTTTTCGTTGTTAAGATAATCACTAAAAATAAGGTAGGTAATCTGAGCACAAAATTCAAAAGTGATTTAATAATGATTTAATTGTCAAAATTATGGAATAAAACAAAAGAAACCGTAGAAAAATGATTTAATTTATTAAATTTTCAAAATGACCACCATTTTCATCCATACATACAGTTGAACGTAATGCCACACTGCGTACTGTTTTTTTTAATACAGTACGATTTTCTTTTATTTGACTAGCCGCAGCCATTACTTTTTGTAACAATTCTTCTCTTGTACTAATTGGAGTACTGTACACAATCTGTTTCATGTGGCCCCACAAAAAAAATCTAGGGGGGTCATATCAGGGCTTCGTGCCGGCCACGCTACTGGTCCGCCTCGTCCAATCCATCTGTCTCCGTATAGTTCGTTTAAATGATCACGCACGATGGTGCTGAAGTGAGCTGGAGCGCCGTCATGCTGAAACCACATCTTCCTCTTTGTTTGTAGATCCACATCACTCATCAGGTCAGGTAACTCTTCTTGTAGAAATGTTAGGTAAGCTGGGCCTGTCAACCTTGACGGAAGAATAAATGGTCCGATTAAGTAATCACTTATCATTCCAGCCCAAACATTAATCGAAAATTCGATTTGAAAGGACGCTGGCCGAACTGCTAAGGGATTTTTTTCCTCCGGCATCCACAAGTGAAGGTTTCGAAGATTTGTGATTCCAGTTCTGTTAAAATTTGCCTCATCGGTCCACAAAATACGGTCACAGAATTTCGGGACTAATCGTCTTTGCCGCAATAGCCACGAACAGAAAACACTTCTTCCGACGTAATCTGGCTCGTGCAAATTCTGCACTCTTCGAAAATGAAAAGGGTACAAACATTACTTTTTCAAAATTTTCCACACTTGGACGTGATTAATCCCCAATTGGAGTGCTATTCGTCGAGTACTAATTGTGGGGTCTTGGTACACCAAACGCAACACTTGTTCATCCACATCCACCGGTACAGTAGAAGCACGTTCACGATGTGGGCGATGCAGTCCATTTTCACTTAATTCTCGATGTACCTACTGCTAAGAAAACCCTGTAGTCAACGGCAGGTCTTGTCGGGAATCGCTGATGATACTCTCGAGAGGCGGCGCGAGCGTTGCCATCACAAAACCCGTAAATGTAATGAATGTCAGCTACTTCACGAGCAGACAATGAGTCTATCGTAGAAGGCATAACGACGAAAAAAATGGTGAGCGTATTCAACGTGCAAATTAGGTAACGTTACAAGATGAACTGTTTAAAATAGCTAAAGCTGCCTGCATGCCTTACGAGAACGAGACCCAAATTTCATTCAAACGACAATTCACTCTCTCACTCACTTGTTTCGCCTTTCATTGATCTATCTCTTTTTATCTTTACCTGCTATTGTTCCACCAGGGGTGTTCAAATTAGAGGTAGGTGGGGCGCATAAGCGCAAATCAACATACCGATGGCATTCTTTGATGATTATTATTTTAAAAATGAAAAGAGATAGAACGCATATTATTTTGGAGAACTTGTACAATAAGCTACGTAGTTTAATAAAACATGCTAAAAAGGTTATCTCAATGTACTAGTTTTGAAGTTACAGACCAAAAATTAAAAAGAAAAGTATTTTTTTAACAAAAAAAATTATATTATTATTTTTTTGACAAATTTCCTGCTTGATATCGTAGGTTTTTTTAATTTTTGTTGCTAGTTAATCTTTCTAACTTCCAAATAAAACTACTTTGAAAAAAATACACCGTTTACTTAAAGAGAAAATAATTTAAAATCGAAGGATGGGAATTTTAACAAAAAAAAAATTCAAATGCTTTTATTTTTTAAACAGTTTACATAAAAAATTTTTTTTTCGATTTTTTACCGATAATTTTTTATCTAGTATCCGCACATTTCGTTTGATCAAGTGTAAAATTAACACATTGTATATAGTCACCGGCACGGTTCTCGAGAC
This sequence comes from Parnassius mnemosyne, assembly GCA_963668995.1. NCBI lineage: Eukaryota > Metazoa > Arthropoda > Insecta > Lepidoptera > Papilionidae > Parnassius > Parnassius mnemosyne. The sequence continues at coordinate 28,143,422 of CAVLGL010000035.1, read as the reverse complement.
ATCATTGAAAGTAGTGGTGATAGTTGCGTATACTTACACACCAAATTACTTAGATCATATACAGATACACATATGCACATACACATTATACATCACACACACATACACATACACATTATACATCACACACATACGTTTATTTCCGTTCGGAATAACAAGGCTCAGTTGAGACGTTGCCATTGAGTCTAGACATTCTGCCAGCGAATAATTACGACGATTTTCTGATTGCGACTCCATTTGCATTTCTTTATTGCATCCCCTTATCACCCTAAGCTTGCAATATAGTCAATATTATATAAAAAGATCTATCTATCAAGAGAAATTTTTTAATATAGATGTCTGTAAACCCTTTCGACAAATTATTAGACAAAATAAGATGAAAGGTAACGGAAAGCTATCACATATAACATTAAATGTAAAAACGTATATTAACACACCTACACGCTTCGGTCGTGCGACGAACACCAGGGGTATGAAAGTCCTCAGTAGCTTGCTATTACGTTGATACTAGCGCCATCTCACAGTCATTAAAAGTACTATTTTCTCCAATATTTTTACACAATCTATTAAAAAGATGGCGCCACTGCTGGTATTAATTACTTATACCGAAGCTTAAATCATGCTAGCAAAGTTTTGAAACACAGCGGTATATATAGAATAATTCTATGAGAATAAACGAAGCAATTCATACCATGGTCAACTAAAACAGAGTTATTTAAAACAAAGAGCAATGGCAGACTTTCATACATAAAATTAAATGAGAAGAAATAGTAGCGTCTATATATCAAAACTATCTTAAAATGTTAAGCGTCAGTCCCTTAATAACTCTGTCAAAGAATTTACATTTGAACCTTTTTAGGTTATGTCCTATGTCACTTGGAAAAAGTCATGCTTCCTATGGTTGTTTGATGTTAGCTTAATACATAATTGAGAGTTTTTAGATTATTGTATCTCTATTATATATTTGCATACTATAAATGTATATTTCTGGCACGGCTCCAGGGCTTTTGTATCATAGTGACATTCTCATAAGGGCTAGAACCCAGAGCCGTAAAGCCAGTAAAAAACAGTGATATTTTATTTTAGCTAGTGTTGGCATAACATTAAATGGAATTGTTACATAGTGCTATGATTGAGATAATGTATTATTGTAAGAAATTCTTTGTAAGAGACTTATTATCAGCCATATCACTTTTATTTTTATTATTACTGATAGTACAGTTATTACTAATAATAACTTAATATAAAAATATTTTGTGTTGTGTTGGTAGTCTTACAAAGTATATACGAAAATAGTATGAATATACTAAATGCACATGCAAAAACACTTGAACAGAGTAAAATGATTTAAGTCATTTGATATTCCCAAAAATGTTTGTTGTTTTCTGTGGCTTTAATTAAAATACATTTTTATATGAAAAATCATAGAAAAATAATAAAACTCATTTTATATATAACTTATTTCTAGACGCGATAATTTTTGTCAACTATTTTTCTGCAATTGCTCATTAGTTAGTAATTATATACATTTTAATTTTATTGAAATATGTACGAAATAATACTGAACCTAGTTGATAGCGCCCTCTAGTGTAATTTTTAATAATTTATAATCCTAACGCCATCCATAGAAGCGCTGAAGAAACTTCTTTCGTTTCGTCGCCTAATACTTTGTCAGAGTGGTTCATCTAAGTCCTACATAGTATATTATCTATGATAAACACTGAGCGCGTTCCGTACGGAATTTACGAATGTGTGTTGCGACTCGAACAAAATCCATGAAAGACTTGCGTTCGGAGCAGCCTTTTTCCGTTCGGGATTCCGAACACACAAGAAGTGGTTGCCGAGTTGATAGTAAATCTTCCATTTTTTTCTGATTAATAGACGATTTGAATGATAATCCGGTGACGGATGCTTCCAAGTCACGGAGATGATGTTGTTGCCAAGTGCTCCGGTATCCTATTGCAATATATGCGCCTTCTCAATCTCGTCGGTGAAACCCGCTTGTAGGAGGCCGACTCGACCGATTCGCTATTGAACTTCATACACAGAAACACAAAGGCAAAAAATGTTTTTGCTGAATAGGCGGTAATACACGGGCAGCGCTAAACGGGCGAAACGAAGTCACATTGTCGAACCGCATGGTCCTGCTTTGATTTTACCGGCACTAAATCAATGCTCGAAGGACCATTAAGATGTATAAGCTGCTGTGCTGTACAATCTTAGAAGTTGATAGAAATGATAAAGGCTGAGAACTGATTATGTAATTTATTCTGATATTATTGATAGTGAGTACAATGCGTGACGGCGAATGATTGCGTACTGAATTGATGAGAATGAAAAATGATACAATAAGGTAAAAATGCTGATGTGCAGAAATGTGCCGTTTGTAAAGACCGTACAATAGCTGAATCAAATAGGGTCATTACTTTTACCACTTTATCTCAAACAATAAAAAGGGCGAACGTAATATGAATAAATAAACAGGGTTATTTTGCAATAAACGGCCAAATTTGTGGAGAAGGTTCAGAATACGTATTATAGGCAAATGGTGAATAAAAATTAATTTAAAAAACTCAAACATTTTGTCCTTTTTATCTATTGAATTCAAAATGCATTGTAATGCATTATTTTAACTGATTCTCATTCATAAATAAGTAACGCCTTCTATTTTACTACGCGCACGCACATTCGTAACGGTCAATCGGTCGTCAAAAATGTTGTAAATTGAATCGCACACAGAAGACCGCACCTACGCGTAATTGCTGCCCATAAATCACATTCAATTTGGAATAATTTCAAATAAAAGTAGAAGCCTTATATACTCGTAATTTTAAAAACACCAATAACGGTATATCATCATTATTTATATATTAGAACTCAAGTTTAAAATTTGTGTACTCTTTGAAAAATAACCCCGTATAAGTAGAATTTACCTTTTCTACAATATGTCCTATAGCAATAGTCCTTACTGCTGCATTATGTTGCTTAGTAATTATGTCATCAGTTTCACTCTGACCAGCCTCATTATTGTAAGACTCATCTTCTTCTTCCTTTAATATTGCAGGTAACTGTGTCAATATCTATAAAATAATGTAATTGTTATCTATAAAATAAAAACAAAATTTACGTGTACTTCTACTATATTTTTCTACTTACCTCAAAGTTATTTACAGTCAAAGAATCATTATTATTTGTTATTTCTAATTCTATCTCCCTTCTACTTTGACTTGAACCTTCATTAATTGATTGAAAACATGTGATTTGTACCTGAGTTATAAAATGAATAATAAATTTTTTACAATGGATTATTTTATTATTAATAATATCTTAAGGAAATCTAGTTTGGCACTGATGAACTTAACAAATAAGGTACGTTGGGGTAAGATCGGTGATGGGGCAAGACCGTAGGATTCAAATTCCCGGCGAATTATGCTATATTTTGAAAAGCTAACAATATGCTACACGACGCCATTTCATCCTGCCCCGACCCTCAGTTCGCGCCAGTCACTCCGGCAAGTGGGACCTGTGCTGCGTGGCATTTTATAAAACAATGTAATTTTTGTATTATTTTTGTCCATCCGATCTTTCCCTATCACTTTTATTTACGATTTTTAGCGAGAATATGGCTTCTTTTGTTATTATTTTGTGTGGATACTAATTTTTATGAAGTTATAGCTAAATAAAGCTGGCCCATGCAGGGGTAAGATCGCTGTAGGCCGAGATCCGATGTTTCCCCGCATGAGTGAAGATCGGATGAATATTATCCGATCTTTGCCTGTTACAAATATGGCAGTGGTTGTTAAACTTTCATTGGTCGTGTATATTTTTTCGTTGGGACTCAGTCTCGTTAGCAAGTCTGTATATTTAAAAGTAATAAAACAATACGATGGTTTTATTACTTTTAAGTACACATTAAAATACAGTTTTTTATAGGATAAGGGTGACAAAGGAGCACACAGTCCACCTGATGTTAAGGTGGCACAAGTCGCGGGCTCGAACTCGCTGGTGGGCGCGGCCAAAAAGCACGCTGTCTCACCTGGCATCGTGCCCGACAGAGATAGTATCAGTGATGAGCATATCGACACTAGTATTCACGCACGTCTTGTTCGTACGGCATTCAGAACCGTTTGAACAAAAACGAAGTTACACGAACACGATGCAACATTTATACTAATATAATAAAGCAGAAAATATAGATCTTTACTCCGTCTAAAAAAAAGTCCGCGATACCATATGTCTATTTTTTATATACTCGTATAAGCCACAATTAGGCATTTTTATTTTGACAAAAAAAAAATGAAAATTTAATTATTAGGCATGGCATATTTATCCTTACGAACGAAAGTTACTTCATTATCAAGACAATTTTTTGAAGATAAACTTCGTTGTTTATGCCATGTTTATATAGTACATAGTTGAGATAATGTAAAATTAAAATAATTCAATACTTGGCCTTGACGCGCAAACAACGCATAACCCCTAGCCCGGTGCGAACTGAGAAGCCAGTATTGAAAGCTTCTATGAGCGAGGTTAGGTTAGCCGTTAGTTCAATCATTATCTATATCTACACAAATAAATAAAATTGAAGTGTCTGTTATAATGTCAAAATAACAGCTTTTTACTAATTGCATATGAAATTATATACGCTACTTATAACACAATTTTTAACATTTTTCTGTCTGTCTGTCTGTTTGTTCCGGTTAATTTCCAAAACGGCTGGACCGATTTTGACGGGACTTTCACTAGTAGATAGCTCATGTTATAAGTAGTAACTTAGAATGCTTAAATTTTAGAAAAATTATTAGGCGTCCGTGCAACAAAATTAACACCCTAAACTAAATGCGGACGAAGTCGCGGGGAACAGCTGGTAGCTAAAATAAATTCAAAATTAATTGAGTGCTTTTATCTATCTCCCAGGTGAGCGTAACAATGATTAGTTAATTCTGAACTCTTTCATTTCACGTTGCTATGGTATTTTGAAAGTTTAATTGATTAATAAGTTTTTATTTTATTTATTTCTTTAAAAAAAAGACGTTACCCCCACACTAGGATTTTCTCGTGTATCGTGGAGGCAGTTTACAAACACAAATTGCACAAGGACAAACATCCAGACCCGGAACAATTATTTGTAGGCCATACAAATACAAATACTTGATCCGTGCGGGATTCGAACCCGCGGCCCCCTGCTCAGCAACTCATTGCTAAGACACTGCGCCACGGAGCCGTATAAGAGTATAAGAGGTTGATAGCAAATGTATCAAGAATCATTTCTTGCCTACACACTTTTCATGTATCGTGTACGTTTTTCTTTAAAACTGAATAAAACCGCGCATAGTATGCCGACAGATAAAATAAAAGTACTTCATTAATTATGACAATTTTTCCATACATTATTATCAAATAAAATATTTGATTGCAATTATAAAACTAGGTGTCATGTCATGCCATGCATCTCGGACACATGATGACGCGGGTGAAACCGCGAAATGATTAGGCGCTGCTTTATCGCTTCATATTATACCTCTGTGGCTCTATATACCTAATATAGATTGCTTATTTTATTATGTTTAGTTTTTCCGAGTGGTTATGCAGCGATCACTCAAGAGTTCGGCTTCGAACGTGTGTAACTGCAAAAATTATCCCACGGGAACGAAATATTTTATATTACTGGGAGCCGCGGGTTCGAATCCCGCACGGAACAAGTATTTGTATGGCCTACAAATAATTCTTCCGGGTCTGGATGTTTGTCCTTGTGCAATTTATGTTTGTAAACTGCCTCCACGATACAGGAGAAACTCCTAGTGTGGGTGTAACGTTTTTTAAATAAGAAAAAAAAAATTTGTATGGCCTACAAATAGTTGTTCCGGGTCTGGATGTTTGTAAACTGCTTCCACTATACAGGAGAAAATGCTAGTGCGGGGGTAATGTATTTTTAAAAAATAAAATAAAATAAAATTCCAGACTATAACCTATCTCTGAGCAAAATATCATCCAGGTCCCTTCAGCGGTTCTGGCGTGATTGAATAACATACATCCTTTCATTCGTCCATCCAAATATCCAAACTTTCGCATTTATAATATTTAGATAATAATTGTAATTAGTTCTGCTTACCTATAAATTTTTTTCAAAAATACTTACCTGTCTTCTTACTTTTTTTTATATATACTCAATATCACTAAACGTAAACACAGGTTTTTATCAAGACAAGTGACCCATCAAGATTGTTTTCTTAGTACTGACGTACCTACCTAAAGTTTACAATTTTGTGGCCACGACGCGGTGACGTTTTGTGACATTTTGTTGTATTGTAGGTTGTAGGTATCTAGGTAATAACAGTAGGTACCTATGAAAATCCCACATAATATACCTTGTTTGTCCGCCGCAAGAGTCGTCTAATAAATAATTAAACTGTTTTGTAATTCTTTATTTATTTATAACACTTGCATTGAGAGCCGTGGTAGCTCAGATGGTTATCGTTCGCCGTAAGTATCACACTACGCGAGCAACCCGGGTTCGATCCCCGTCGGCACCAATGAAATTGTTGCAATTTTATATAGTAATCGTATATTATAGACTTAATTTTTTTTCTTTTATAATTATATTATATTACAGACGAAAATTGAAATAAAAAACAAAATTGTCTGTCGTCCAAAACGCATCATCTCTTTCAATTATATCAATTTCCATGCTGTCTTTTGTCTTTGGCGTCCAAATTACAAAATAGCAAAACTTTTCGTTTCGAATAAAACTCGAATAAGCCCGCGTCACCGCCCGTGCATGTGTGTGTAAGCGTCGTCCTCCCGCACCGCACCGGGGCAAACATTATTCAGTGAGATGCACGATAATTCATAGTAACATACGCGCGTAAAAAAATACGAAAAGGCCTTTGGAAGAAGGGGTTTTATGAAAAAACCACTGCATAAATTAATTACGAATAAAATTTCTTGAATTCTTCGATAATTGAGCTGTGTCGGTACCGACTTTGTTTTGGAAATTTCACACTTCTTTTATTACTAATTTACGCCCAAAGTTGTGTTAAAATTGGCAATAAAAACGAATCTTTGGTAGCTCGTAACTTTTTAATAACATTTTATTTTACTATTCTGTTTCCGTACAGACAAATTTGATAATGAGACAAAACGATATCATGTTTAACTTTGGATGTACACTGTCAAACAGCGTAGTAAAACCCCTCCGAAATTTGTATGGAAATCAATGGAAATATTGTCGACTAGTGTCACCTTAAGTGATTGCTGCGGCCCATAGACATCTATATCTATCCTCTATTACAAATCAAAATGTAATTTATAATAATTATTTAAAAAATAATTTATAATAATAAATGCCGCTTTGTTAAAATATTTATATCTTCCTTAACTCCTGCATTATCCCAGGGCATTTCGCCAGTCCTTACTGTTATTTTTTTTCCCATATAAAATCAAATGCATCCGATCTTTCTCTTATATTGAGTAACTAGCTGTGCCCGCGGCGTAGCTCGCGTATACAGGTTTTACATAAAGAATTTGTCGTTTAGGTAAGAGAATATTAAACGATTTATTTCATTACTGTATCAATAAGTGGTAACTAAATAAATCATTATCATCAAAGTTCTAAGTCGTTTATGATAGAGCTTCTGTGTAAACGACGTTAGAAGTAGGCTTAGCCGGGGTGTACACAAAAAGGTTACGGGGGCTACTAACGCGGGAAAAAGCAACATAGAGTTGGCCATGTGCAAAACAGTCAGTACTTAGGTACACTCTACAACGCGTAAAGTTTGACCTTGCGCTTTATTTACGGTCATCGCATAACACACGTTCACTGTAACTGGGAACTGAACGCGCTTAAAACTGAAAGTTACTTCTTAATAGAGGGTTTTAGGGCAGTGCTGCCAGATAAAAAAAAACTCATTCAGCTCTAGGACAACACAAAAAGCGCTAGATTTCATGAAAACAGCGCTTTAAAAAGCCCTAGATTTCGCGCTAAATGTATCAATACTTCGCAGGACATCGACTTATAATTATGGCAATTGCTGTCAACAGTAGGTAGTACTGTACGAACAATAAAAATGTCATTAATTGTTTTAAAGTGCAATGTATTTCGCAACTTAGTTTCAGATGTCAGCATCTGATTGCGGTTGCTACACAGTTTCTTTGTGTTATAACTTCTAAGTAACTTTTAACTTAGCTGTGCTCTAAGCAACTGACTGAAACTGAATAAAGCAAAATAAATGCGTTGCCAAAACCATGAACGAAAACTTTAATAAAGGGGATTTCCCCGCTTATAGTCGTCGGTAAAAAAATCAAGTTGATCATCCTAAAGGGGAAGCCAGGAGATCCATAGCACAGGGTATCCTAGTTTGGACTCGTCTCCCATGCTCTTTGTTTTGTGGAAAAAATATGTTTGAAAAAGATAAACTGCAATGTACTATTTGTGGGAAAAAATAATAAAGGTCATTATTATTATTATCGGTAATGTGGACTAAGAGTGCTGCAGTAAAAGAGTTAATAACCCGCTAGTCGCTAAAATATTGAAATGTGTGCTAAATACACCAAAAAGCGCTGGATTAAGCTAGGTGCTAAAATTTCGAAATGCGCGCTATACATTCCAAAAAAGCGCTAAATCTAGTTCCCAAAGCGCTAAAATGGCAGTACTGATTTTGCATATTATATTATAAATACAATATCACGACATTTCGTTGCAAAATTTTTATTTTTGGTCGGATTCCGTTGTATGGCTTCGATGGATACAAATTTCTTTAGAAGTCTCAATACGATTCATCGGCGAAAAATCTCAACACAGCAATTCAGAAAAGTTTGTAATTTGTACAACTCCATCTATTACGTCCTTTTTGTGAGAAAACATCCTTTTTAAATCTCTTTTTGTGTTTTAAGTATAAATATATTAATTATTATGGAACGTTTTTTTTACACACAAATCTTTTTATTACTATTTCTGAGATTTTATGGCGCCATTGAACAAATTCGAACCTACATTTCAAAATAATAATCATTACTTTCGATAGAATTAACCAATTTTAATAAAACAAAGATTAAATGTAACTCGAAGATACGCTTTATGATTTTCTTAAAGATTTCTTTGAAAATAAAAGATGTTTACTTTAGACGTGATGCGTTCATATAATACAGACAAATAGACAGACAGACAATTCTAAAAATTATAAAATGTTCTTATTTAATTATTTTCAGTTCCCCATAATGATTTTAGCCACCAAAATATATATACAATGTACAGAAAGAGACACAACATGTTATCATCATTTTTATTATATGTATATATTTAAAGAGAGATGGCGCTGCTAACATCAATTCTAAAAATAAAAGAGATTAATTGACGCGATTGATACATTATATAAAACGCAAGAGAACTTATAAATCAGTGCCTGCACAGTAAGCAAAAAATAAAGTTTGACTCTCGCCAAAACCAACGCAATTGTTAATAGCTCTTTTAAAATTTGATTTACCACATAGAGTACTCGGCGGTAAAGAATAAATTGAGTTTGTCAACACGCAGTAGGGTAGCGAGTAATATAATAAAGATTAGCAGCATATATATTAGCAGTAAAAACCACATTGCAATTGCATTACATTTTCACAACACCACCATCTATCGAAGAAATGGGTTAACTATTGTGCTTCAGGTTTAGTTAATAAGGTTAATATATTTTTGTATAATATATTTAATACGTTCTTTAATACTTTTGTTTACTGCGTTTTAAATATACGTAATTATATCATTATTTTACATAATTTAACTATGATTTATGATATGATATTAGTTTAAAATGCACTTGATGACTCAAACAAAGCCACCGTTGAGCAAATTCGTACCTATACTTCCCTACCCATACTTCAGAATATTTATCGTAACTTTTGATGGAATGAACTGATTTTAATGAAATAAAGACTAAATGTAACACGAAGATACACTTTATAATTTCCTTAACAATTCTTATGATATAAATTAGTACTTTATACGTGATACGTTAACAAACAAACAGACAGACAGACAGACAGACAGAAAATTCTAAAAATGGTAGAAATGTATTTAATTACTTATTTTTAGTACCCCTCAATCACTTTTATTACAAAAATATAAAATGTACAGACATCTGCTATTTACAGTTTTATTATATGTATAGATTCCATCTTATGTCATAACAAAGTTTGAGAAACATAAAATTACAATTTCTTTATATCAGGGATAAGATCGGATGGCAAGAAATAAAAAAAGAGAAAATCGTTTGGAACATTTATGTTTCTAGTAATTTATAGATCATATTGAAATATGTTTTTAAGCGTTAAATATAGAACAAATCTCTTTTATAAACTTTTTTCTCTAAGCAGTAGAAGTGGTTTTAAATTTAAGTCCGGTCTTACCCCTTAATGGCCAATTTTTCATTATGCATATAAAAAAGTGTGTCTAGTTTTCGCACACCTTTAAAGCAGAAACCGTTGAGTTTACACAAGCAAAAGATTCTCAGAGCTAAACTACGTTTAACGATTAACGGTTTGCTCCGTGTTCCATAAATCTGACGTATACGAATGTCGAGAAATTAAAGTTTTTGGCAGACTCTTCCAACTTTTCGAAAATCCGTCCGGTATTACCCCAACGTACCTTAACTGTTGTCATACAAAAAATAATTACCGAAGGTGCTTTGGAAGATTGGTCAGTTAAAAACACCGCAAATATAATGCCAACAAAGCTGGAATCCATTCGTTGGTACATTGATTGAGTAGCAAGATCTATAACAAAAGTGGTTAGATACTATATTATTTATATCTATAGCTTAATATATAATAATATAGATATTTATCAAGGGTGCAAAAAATACAGACGTAACAAACATAGAAAAATAATATTTAGGCGATAAAATATTTATTTTCTTTATTTTCTTACCAACATGTGATGGCCATACAGTAATATGGGGATGTGAATGGTACCACCCTACTACACGTAGTGGTCTACCAACTTCTGCTGCTAGTTCTTCAGCTCTAAGAGTCGCTTGTACCAACTGTTCTTCAGAAATTTCCACACGATCCGGTTTTTTATCCAGGCGACGTAATATAACAGATGATACTATTGACACTAAGGAGCTATTATTATGAACCTGCCGGTAACAAATAAGTTAACTTTAGGTTTAAAGAGTTTATTATCTCAAAAATATATATAAAATGAGACTTAAAAATAACATAATTGGTAAAAATAATACATTTATATACGGTGACATATACAGGGTTATTTATCAAAGAGTAGCCAAATTTTAAACTAAAGTTCAAATATATATAATGATATACGGTTATTGCAGTTTTTGAAAATACGAGTAAATGTGATTTATGGACAACATGTGATTTATGACCTACTATACTATACTTACTATAAATATTTTTATTGTTAATAATAATAATTTATTTTCTCACCACAATACAAAATTATTGTACAGAATATTACAGTATAGCCTCAATATTATACTGTGGGAGACTGGTGCCTGAGCTAGACTTTGCGTCTGTATTTCAGGACGCCAGGTCTCCGCCCTATGGTTGTAATAACAATAATTTTATTATGCACTCGTACATGTTTTAGGGCAAGGAAATGTCCGCCGTGTTGCCCCAATGCGTGTTAGCGAACTTCACGATTTCGAAATTTTTTTCTTATTCCTCAGACATGCAATATTTCTTGCGATGTTTTCCTTCACCGCCGAGCACGTGCTAAATAAGCACTTAATTTCAATTAAAAATTTCATTGGTGCTGTCGGGGACCAAACCCGGGCGAAATTTACAGTGAGCGCTTAGACCCAGAGCTACTAATACGACACAAATAAATACTATTCAACAAATATAATAAAAACTTTTACGTACTAAAACTTAAACGCTTGATAGCTCGTGATGCCAACCGGACGAAGCTACAGCACCATACCGTGCAATGTAATTGAAGATGCTTAACCGCGACATAACTCTCAGTGATGCGCAAGCATAATAGGCGGTATATCACGTATATACTTTTCACCTAATCTTTCCACTTTTCTAAGTAATACAGAAAGTAGTTGCTAGACGGTGTTGACGTCGTCTAAAATATCTGCGGTCGCCGTTTCGTCAAGGTCATTCAGGCTTCTTAAAGCATTAACGATTTCTCTTCAACGCATCAACCTATTTGCGATGACGCGGTTTGCAGCATCAACGGAGTTTTTATTGAATTTATGAGCTGATTAGATTTTGGTATTTATTTACATTACATCTGTAGTTATTTAAATAAAAACTTTTTTTATAAAATTTTATTTTTGAGATCTCTAAAATCTAACGGTCCGTTCAGTTCAATTGGTATAGAAAATCAAAGTTTGGTGAAGCTCTTTCGAACGCCGCCGAGTTCGTTGAAATCGGTCAAGCCATTCAAAAGTTATGAGACGGTTATATACATCCATACACGCACGCACCCACACACGCGCGCGTACGTACACGTGAGCACACGCAAGCACATACACGCACACACACACACGCGCGCGCACGCACATGTATACGCACAGGCGCACCCACAAACACAGACAGACAGACATACATACTGACATCCTCGTAGGAATAACTTTGTAGGACCTCAAAACTTCGAGATCTGATGAAACCTAGATTTTCGAAAGCTGGGGTGAAACCAATAACTTCCCGATTTTTAGAAAATCATTGATTTTCATAGCGGGAAGTTAAAAAGTGTACATAAGCCTTGTTGCTACAAATGAATAGGTACGAATTGGTCGTCATCATACATTTACTATCAAAGAATTATTATTACATTTTATTCACAAATATGTATTGTTTAGATTAAAATAAGAGTATTTTATATTAAATTAGCACATAAAAATAAACAACATTTAAAAAAAATGTACTCGATATAATTAACCATAAAATCTAAATAAAAAATTATTACATACTGATCATTCTCTGGCTACGCATGGGTACCTAATCTATGATGATAAAAACTGAACGCGCAGGCGCAACGCGCTTATACCAACAGCGCATGCGCGACTCTTTCGCGCATGCGCGAAGACATATATTAGCGCACATTTTTTGTTTGGAATAGTTTCTCTAGTACGTAGTACATATAACTCAATGTTTGTATAAATTTTGTTAACATCAATAAACAACCACACATAAATCATTATGTATTAAAAAAGATATACTACGTTTTTTTTCTTACACTGTCATCAGATTCTGAGCTACATATGTTCATAATTTCAAGTCTCTAGCTCATAGGGATGTTAGTTTAATTAATTACTAAATTCCACCCGAACATACATAGGCTGCACTAAAAGTATCGGGAATGGAATATTTCCACTGTTTCTGTCATATTAAAATCAAAACCATTTTGTTTATTTAAAAAAAAGGTTCTTGGTCTTGTCACAAGGTTTTGTCGAGAAAATTCAAGAGCAATGATTTATTATGACTTTCGAAGTGGTTTAACACAAAAACAGTGTGTTGACCGGATGATTTCTGCATTTGGTGATGAAGCCCCATCCAAAACCAGAATTTATCGCTCGTTTGCTGAATTTCAACATGGACGTGTCAAGCTCAGTGATGATCCCCGTCAAGGTCGTCCAAAAACTGCAGTCACCCAAGAAAACGTTGATGCTGTGCGTAAGCTGATTGAGGAAGATCGACATGTGACATACCGCGAAATTCAGGCAACTTTAGACATTGGCATGAGTCAAATACAAATAATCTTGCATGAACAATTAGGTGTAAAAAAGTTGTTTTCCCGATGGAGCAGTATTAGTAGCGAACGGAATCCCCCCCCCCCCAATACGCGAGGCAGCCTGAGCAATCACGCTCAGGAGTGGACTAGTTTGGTCGTGGATGCTCAGGCTGGTATTCTATGAGGTCTTGGTACCACTCCGGTTCGAGCCGGCATATCCGTGCCACAGCAAAAGCTGCCGCGTGGCTTTACCACTGCATCTGCAATTTGATTATTAATCGAGGACAGAACGGATGTTAATTTTCTCTTTGTCATTTAGTTACTAAATCAAACCCCTTTTGTACTAGGTTAAATACCATGTACTTGTCTGGAAAATAAGAGCCGTGTCATCCGCGAGGCCAATGATTCTACCATTTTAAATAATTTTTAGATAACTTATGGAATTAATATAATAGTGTGGGACCAATTACACTACAATGAAACCAATTACACTACAATGAAACCAGTTACACTACAATGAAAAATGAGCATACGGAAATATTAGCTTTCCAGCCGGACTATTCACAATCGTCTCGGAAAGCGAAATCGACTGGGATTCGATAACTTCTCGCACCGAAACCAATAAACGCTATTCACATTTAACGTTCGGATAAAGGTCACTTAGATACATCTCATAACTATTGTATCGTCATTTAGTTACATGCATTTACGAATTTTGTAGATAAATAGGATTGTGTATTTTTTTTTTAGAGTAACGCCTGAACAAAAACATAATGCAATATTTTGGTGTTAGCCATTGATATCGAATATAAAAAATATATAATTTAACTATATAATAAATAACAAAAAAACTGAGATATGTCTCGTTTCTCTCGGGTCTGGGTTTTTTTCTATCCCAGAGGCGGATCTGGTCTGTGGGTCCGTCGCCAACCAAGATTCGGCTGCGGAGGAGGGTAGGGAAAGCGGCGCCTTGCAATACTGCCACTCCTTTTCCCCAAGGCTCCACATCCACCACATCAACGGTGCGGCGACGCCCGTATTGCGGAGGAAAAGGAAACGGTGCCTCACGATACTCACATTCCGCTTTCTCCGCGACACCACCTCGGCAGCGGCGAAAGATGGAGAGGACTCTCACCGCAGCCCACTAACACATATCCCAAGTGGGCTTGCCAAGCCCACTCGGAGTGGCCTCGGACCGGCCCTGCAGGTTCCTCTTAGTTTACCGTGGGTGAACAAATCACGGCTAGAAGGCGTAAACACGTTAGGGCGGAAGTACACTATCCTGTGGTACAATCTTATAATATGAGAAGATCATCACTTCAACAACTATCAACCTTCACGCTCTGATATCGCCCTGACAAGTAGTCAAAGAATAGTTTCAGCCATGAATTTTTTATTTTAAGATGTAGCCTATTTAACAAGAGTCGAACGGAGTCTATGTCAAATGCTGTATAGATAAGCTATGAAAGAAAAATATGACAACCACTTTTTTTACAGCCTAAGTTTGTAAAAATAGCAATGGTCTAACTATACATCCGGTACTTGTGTACGGGGTGGTGCAGGGTAAGCACCCCCAGCACATAATTAAGTATCGGATGTCTCTAGACTTTAGACATTTAACACTGATGGACACCCAAAAACTGGCCATCAATATTGTTCCGTCTCACACTTTTTACACCAGTTTTTGACATCCAACCTCACAATACTAGACCAAATAAATATATTTACATTTCATTATACGCAACTTTTAGTGCAATGTATTTTTATCGTAATAAATTCAAAACGCATTTTAGACATCCAAAAACAGTGTAAAATGTTTAAGCTTAACTTTGACAAGCCTCCTAAACTGAAAACATAATTAAAATCAAGTACTGAATGTCTATAGCCAACCCGTGGGCCCAATAATGATTCTTTGAGGACATCTGCAGTAAAACTAGGGTATCTGCCATAGCCCATCAGGTTAGTAAGCTGAAGTGGCAATGGGCCGGCCATATTGCTTTAAGAATTGACAACCGATGGGTAAGAAAGGTTCTTGAGTGGCAGGCTCGTACTGCTAAGGGAAGTGTAGGGTGGCCCCCCCAATAGATGGAGTGAGAAACTGGTAAGACATGCAGGTGGCTCAGGACCATGCTTTGTGGCATTGCTTGGAGGAGACCTATGTTCAGCAGAGGACTTGTGAAGAGCTGTAATAATGATGATGATTCTTTGATACTGGTCAGAAACTGTAACCTGAACAGAGGAAAAGGTTTCATAAACAATAACTGGTTGTAACATTTACATATTGTGGTGTAAAGAAACACAATTACTCAAAGTGAGCCATGTTATCTTAACTAAAACAGCCAAAAAACTAGGCTGGTCACTGGTCTGCATGAAGAACTATGTCTCTCTGGTGTGTTTCCTGATTTAATGAAGTATAGTAAAGTAATACCTTTATTTAAATCTAGTAGTACATTAGACCCCGCCAACTTTAGACCTATTTCTGTACTACTAACACTTAGTAAGATTTTTGAAAAAATTGTTCTTGATCAAATTGCTAATAATACCTGTATTATTAGCAATTTGATCTATATTTAATTTGATACTACTAGATTTAAATAAGTAATACCTTTATTTAAATCTAGTAGTACATTAGACCCCGCCAACTTTAGACCTATTTCTGTACTACTAACACTTAGTAAGATTTTTGAAAAAATTGTTCTTGATCAATAGCTCGCCTGTGCTACGGCAGTATAAGGGCATTTACTAGTGTGCATCTATATTTTATTATTTATTTTTTCTTGTAATCATGTTTGTAACATGAAGAAATGCAATGCTTGTCTATCGGTGATTGATAATGAAGAGTCGCTTATATGTTCAAAATGCTATCAGCATTACCACGAATCTTGTATTCAATCTACGTTTGGATCTGCTTCATTAACAGATATAACTAACTGGATGTGTCCCGACTGTCAACCTAGGAACGAAAATGCCGATAATACCCCAATACGGCCTAATTTGAAATCTAAACAAATTCGTGATGAAAATGTCAATCGCCGAAGAGGAGGTACAGTGGTAAATGTCCAACCGCTTACCCCTATCACAGTAGTTGAAGTTCGGGAAATTGTGAAATCGGAAATTAAGGATCTTTTAAAACATCTTAATGATACTATAGCCAGTTTTGTTAATATCGAATTAAAATCAATAAAAGAAGATATATCGCAAGTGAAGGAGTCAATGTCATTTTTGAATGATAAATATGAAAGCTTCAAGACAGATTTAACGGAAAAGTTTAATACTCTGACAGAACTCAGGAAGGAAAATAGCCATCTTAAATCCACCGTGCAGGACTTAAGTACGAGAATTAATTCCATGGAACAACAGGCGAGAGCTAACAATGTGGAAATCCAATGTTTACCAGAACACAAAGGCGAGAATTTAGTGTCCACTGTCATTAATCTCAGTAAAGTGATATCCTGTGATATAAGCGAGAACCAAATACATCATGCTACTAGAATTGCAAAACGCGACACAAATAGCAAACGCCCGAAGTCTATCGTTGTTCAGTTCAACTCTCCACGCACTCGAGATACTTTTCTGGCAGCTTCAATTATGTATAACAAAGCTAATCCAAATGAGAAATTAAATAGTAATCTACTTGGCATAGGAGGTGCCAAGGAGAATGTCTATGTTGTCGAGCACTTATCTCCGACGAATAAATATTTACATGCTGCAGCCCGAAAGAAAGCAAAAGAATTGAACTATAAGTTTGTTTGGGTTCGCAGGGGTAGAATTTTCATGAGAAAGTCAGAAACCAGCGACTATAAATATATTAGAGACCTCGAAACTTTAGATAGTCTTAGTTAGGCACCTTTAGTTATAGTTGTTTTATTTTTGTATGCAATGGTTTATTATTCTCTTAAATTCACACGGTTAAAGATATACTACCAAAATGTCAGAGGTATTAGAACAAAATTGAAAGATGTTTATTGTCAGATAGCTTGTTGCGATTACGATGTGATTGTATTTACGGAAACATGGCTTTTGAATGGCATATATGACTCAGAGATCACAGATGACCGATATGTTCTGTATAGGCGTGACAGAAGTAAAAGTATTTTCAATAGCAAAGACAGTGGCGGCGGTGTTTTGATAGGTATTTCTAGAAAATACAAATCGTATAGAGTCCTAGATTATGAAAGCCCTTGTGATGATCTCTGGGTCAAATTGCTTTTGCCGTCATGCAACGGAATTCAGGAGATTTCAATATGTGGAGTTTATTTGCCTTCTCCAATTAAGGTTAATATATTGGATCATTTCATTAGTAACGCTAACAGAGTATTGGAAGAGGTGGCGGAATGTCTAATTCTAGGCGATTTTAATATAAATACTATCAACTGGATTTACAATAATGACAGTATAGTTAATTCACGCCTATGTGCTAATTCTAAAGTTGAACAATCATTGTGGGATTTCATAACGTTAAACGACCTTAGGCAACATAATGACTTGTTAAATCATAATAAGAGAATCCTCGATCTGGTGTTATCGAATATGGATAATATTAACATAAGCAAGCCCAGCCACGTGCTATCCAAAATTGATCTTCACCATCCACCTGTACAAGTTTCGCTTACCTTTTCTAAGAAAGTCGTTAATATACCAATTACCACTCATACAAAATTAAATTATTTTAAAGCTGATTATAATTCAATTTGCACAGCGCTTCAAGAAATTGAGTGGCATTGGGAATTCTCTTCATGCGTCTCAGTCGATGCCATGGTTGAGAAATTCTACTATATAATACGTGAACTAATACACAAACATGTACCACGAAAGATCGTAAAAAATAATAAGTATCCATATTGGTTCTCAAAACAACTAATAAAAAGATTGAATGAAAAGAATCGATTGAGGTTGAGAGTTAAAAAATATAATAACCCGATGGATGTGATCTCATTAAATCTACTTAAAAAACGGTGTAGCAGAATGTCAGTTGCTTGTTTTAATTCATATACAGCGTCCCTTGAAAATAAGATTGTTACTAATCCTAAACTTTTTTGGAGCTATATCAAACAGAAAAGAGGTGGCTCTAGCAATTATCCTCGTGCTATGTCGAATGGAGTTGAAGTGTCTGAAAATATTGAAACCATCAGCGATTACTTTGCTTCCCATTTCTCCAGTGTCTATGATAATTCTTTTAACATCGTCCCCTCAACACATCCAGGGTCTGTCGATCGACAAAATATAACTCCATTAAATACTGTAACTTTAACAGAAACACAAATTAAGGAAGTGTTGCATAAACTTAATATAAATAAAGGAGCAGGCCCTGATCTAATTCCACCCATTTTTGTTTGCAAAACGGCTAATGAGATATCACTCCCTTTAATGTTAATATATAACAAATCTTTACAGGCAGGAGTTTTCCCATCGGTTTGGAAGGATTCTAATATTGTCCCCGTATTTAAATGTAATGATAAATCAATTGTATCTAACTATAGGCCAATAGCTATTTTGTCTGTTCTTGCAAAGGCTCTGATTTGTCCTATTTTGTCTTGGCATCTGAAACAGTATTTGTCGAACAACCAACATGGATTTATGAAGGGGAGATCTACGGCTTCTAACTTAGTATCATATGTTGAATCACTTGTTGGGGCCGTTGATTCTCGCGTACAGGTGGATGCGGTATATACAGACTTCAGCAAAGCTTTTGATACAGTAAATCATAGTATATTGTTGGAAAAACTACAATTATATGGAGTTACAGGACCTCTGCTAGGGTGGTTTGCATCATATCTGACTGATAGAGAGATGAAAGTTGTATTGAACGGTATTTGCTCAAGTCCTTATACTGCATCGTCTGGAATCCCGCAAGGATCCCATTTGGGGCCCTATCTCTTCACATTATTTATGAATGATATTGAACAGTGCTTCCAAAACTCTGAAGCACACTTATTTGCTGATGACCTTAAAGCTATTAAAATGATCAGGAATCAGGAGGACATCTTGTTGTTTCAAAGTGATCTGGATAGGCTTGCAGATTGGTGTGACCGAAACAAAATGTCTTTAAATATAAAAAAATGCAAGCATATCAGATTCACCAGAAACAGAGGGATCGTCAATTCTAGATATAGTATATATAATGAACTGCTTGAAGAAGTTCATGTAATTAAAGACCTAGGCATTCAGATGGATCCAAAACTTAAATTTGATTTACATATAAATGACTGTGTACTAAAAGCATCAAAGATGCTTGGGTTTGTGCTAAGGGAGAGTGGGAATTTTAAAAAACCAGCCACAAAAATAATATTGTACAACTCATTAGTAAGGAGTCACTTGGAGTATTGCAGTGTAGTTTGGTCACCCAGTTACAGAATACATATAGACCGCATTGAAAAAGTACAAAAAAGGTTTCTGTGGCACTTGACTCGTAGCTGTAATATGACCAGGACGCTCAAGTCATATGAAGAAAGACTGTCTCATTTTAAGATCCCATCATTGGAAACGAGAAGGAAAATTATTGATTTATTGTTCTTAAAGAAATTGGTGACTGGATTTTTGGACTGTCCCGATCTTCTTAGTAAGATAAATTTTAATGTACCGCATCGGTTGCCTAGATCCTGTAATAGCAAATTATTTGTTGCACCTCAAGGTCGAACTAATTTAAGATCACATTGTTCCTTAACAAGAATGTTTGCATTATATAAAGAATACCAAAGCAGAATAGATCTATTCTCAACCTCGATGGCTGTCATCAAAAAAGTAGTTATCGGCGATTAAGGCTAAGTTGTAATGGAAGTTTCTTCATTATTAATTTAAATTAAAATTTTATTGGAGTTAAATTGTACCTATGTACTGTTGTACAATCAACGTAAAGTCTCTTTTTTATGCATGTGGTGCCCTCCTATAAGTAATGGGACATTTAGTTTTAATAATTGTGATGCCATTCCATATGTATGTAACAGTGTACTCATTGTTGTGAGAGCCTAATAAAATAAATAAAAAATAAATAAATAAATAAAATAAAATTTTAAATTTCTTTAATATAAATAATTTACTTCATAAAAACCAATTTGGTTTCACATGGGGTCACTCGACAACTGATGCCGGTGTTTAGCTGATTAAATATATATTTAATGCATGGGAGAATTCACAGGATGCTTTGGGTATATTTTGTGAACTATCCAAAGCCTTCGAATGTGTTCACCATGAAACATTAATCACGAAACTTCAACACTACGGTGTAAGAAGTGATGCTCTTAAATTAATTATTTCATATTTAAGTAAGAGAACGCAAAAAGTTGTCATTAACAGTATGAGTTCATCCGGGTCGATGGTACAAATGAGCGTGCCTTAAGGCTCAATTCTCGGCCCCTTTCTGTTTCTTGTATACATTAATGACTTATCTTACATAGTAGGAGATAACCATGATATAGTATTATTTGCAGATGACACTTCTTTAATTTTCAAATTAAGTCGACAATTGCTAAAATATGACGAAGTAAATAATGCTATATCTAAATTAGTAAATTGGTTCAATGTTAATAATTTGCATTTAAATGGCACTAAAACGAAATGTATGAAATTTATGACTCCAAATGTCAAACAATTAAATACTAATGTAATTTTAAATGGGGAGAAACTGAGTCTTGTAGATACCACCATTTTTTTTGGAATCACACTAGACGCGAAGCTTCAATGGAGCCCCCATATATCAAAACTAGCAAGCAGACTTAGTTCTGCAGCATATGCCGTAAAAAAGATTAGAAGTCTAACTAGTGTTGAAACAGCTAGACTAGTTTACTTTAGCTATTTCCATAGCATAATGTCGTATGGTATTTTGCTATGGGGACACGCAGCTGACACTGAAATTATATTTGTTTTACAAAAGAGGGCCATAAGAGCAATTTATGATTTAAAGCCTAAAGAGTCGCTGTGACAAAAATTTAAGGAAATTAATATAATAACTTTGGCCTCTCAATACATTTATGAAAATGTAATGTATGTACACAAAAATAAAAGTAGTTTTACAAAAATAAGTGATGTTCATTCTGTAAAAATTAGGAACAGACACAAGCTAGTAGTACCAGTTACTCGACTCCATCGAGTCAGTAATTCATTCTTGGGGCGATGTATACGCTTTTACAACAAAATTCCAGAAAATATACAAAATTTGCCCTGCTCAAAGTTCAAAAACTTTATTAAACTAAGATTGTATAAAAAGGGTTATTATAATATTAAAGAATTTATAGATGATAATAACCCCTGGAAATGAGGTGATCGCTACCAAGCTATTTCTAATTTATTGTATTGTTAATTTGTATAACATACATGATTGTAAGCTGTTATTTAAAAAAAAAGTTTCGCTGGCTTTCCTGCTGGTTCTTCCCAGGACAGAGGTTTTTTTTCAAACCAGTGGTAATTATACAAAAGAGTGACTTTCAATAAGTATTATTTATAATCTATATTGAATAAAAAAGTTTCTGTGTTCTGTTTCTATCATTGCAGGAGAAAGGGATTCTATTACTAAAAATCAATGAAGTAGAAGATGTATATTAATTAAGTACATTATTTTAGTATACATGTGACACTATGGTACCTAATACATGATGATGATTAAATGCAGAGAATTGTTCCTGGTACGACTTTCCATTGACTCCCGTCAAGTTGGGGGTTGATACGTACTTTTACAGAAAAGTTACACTATTATAAGCACACACACAAAGTTACAATATGCGGAAGCGCATAATTTTTGAGAAAAAAGTTATTGAAAATCAATTATTCTTGCATTGTTTATGTTTAATCCTACAATAAAACTGACGCCATTTTTTATTGTCATTGTCAGTAGGGATGTTGATTCTTTCCGAAACAGATCGATTTTTTAAATAGATTCGAATTGTAAGCTGATGTATCGATTCCCAAAAAATCGATTTCTAAAATATCTATATTTTTTTCATGTTAGCATTTATAATGTAAATATAAATCCATTTTATGAGAAAAAAATCCCCTTCATCATAAAATATAGGGGGACTGATTTAGAAGGATTTCTGTATCTATTTTGAGACTGCTACGTCTCCGGCGCTTTAAAACCACTCTAAGGGTAGGACAGACTCGTACCAGGTGGAGTCGGGGTCAATCAATTCGGTTCTTTGACATAAGTTGAACCTAACCTATTTTATTTGTTATCTGCCCTAATTGGTACTGTTAAAATAAAACAAATTTCTATAAGAGATCATTTATTATGGTATCTTTCTTGTTTTTCATAAAATGGAATTATATTTACATTACAATGCAAACATAAAAAAATATAGATATTTTAGAAATCGATTTTTTGTGAATCGATACATCAGCTTACGATTTGAATCGATTTAAAAATCGACCTTTTTCGGAAAGAATCGACATCCCTGCCTGACTGACGACAATGACATTACAAAATGGTGTCAGTTTTATGGTAGGATTAGATATAAACAATGCAAGAATAATTGATTTTCAATAATTTTTTCTCAAAAATTACGCGTTTCCACATGTTGTAACTTTGTGTGTGTGCTTATAATAGTGTAACTTTTCTGTAAAAATATGTATCAACCCCCAACTCGACAGGAGTCAATAGAAAGCTAAGCCTTGTTCCTGGTAGGCAAGGCCTTAAAATAAAAAATACTTAAGCAATGGATCACCATTTTCTTCCTATGGGCTCATATCTCTTTGCCTGCCAAATACGGCGATTCGGGCGATTCCTCTTCCTTCACTTGAAGGCATTTACTTAACTGCGGAGGAATAAAACTAATAGAGGGAGGAATAAAAATTTACAGAGTTTATCACATTTGATTAATTTTTATTTTATTTCTAACATTTTAGGCATTTCACATCACCCATGGTCACGAGGGACACTGAGGTGTTTGATGTCCTAATGTCATAGTTAACGAAGGCTACCTTAACTTTAAATTATTAATTTTTGGTCCAATCTATGTAAAACAATCTTACAGTATCTTGAAGTAATACAGTAGCATGCTGGATTCAGATGCAGACAGCCACCTTCTTTATTGAAATTTGGATGCTTTTTTTAATTCCTTGCCTTGCATTGCCTTGCGAGGCAGCGATCACCCTTGGTAGGAATCGATGTTCTTTTGTGATGATTTATGGTCTATTAAATCTAAAAAAAATGGTTGGCACGATCCTGAATGATCGGTACATCGAACACCTCAGTCCCCCCGTGACCCTGGGTGCTATAAAGCGCCGACAAAACGTTGGAAATTAAAAAAGTTAAAATTAAGCGTTAAGTTTTTTCCGTGTAGTATTCGCGTAAATATAAGACCATTCCCAGCAGTGGGTTATTTACGGAGTGATTATGAATTGCTGCCATGTGCATCATTGTATATCTCGGCAAGAAGAAATGTTTTATTTTTACAATATAATATTTATATTTATACAATACCTCTCCAATTAACAGCCCCATGATTTCTTCTTTTTCGGTTGAAAGTGCATGTTGAACACATGCTAGCGTAACATCTGTCGCTAATAAAACTTTACGTAACATTTTATGCTATTATCTCATTTAATTGCTATTGAAAGTTTGTGATTATATTTAATTCAGCTGTTTGTACATACCACAGAATACTTTACTCCTAGGTACATACCATACCATATACCATACCATTCCCTATATATAATGTACTCTGTGGTACATACAAACACTTTGTTTTACTGTTTTTCTTGTTAACTTCTTCTTAATAACAATCTTTACAGCTCTGGGATCTAGCCCTTCTGAGCCTGAAGTTACAATATATTATAATAATTATCCTTCATAGTATACTGCTTCACAATATGTTGATGCGTCACAATGTGCAGCTCTTGGGAGATTTTGACGGCAACTTGAGCCGGCAGACAGCTGACGGTTGGCGATGGTATCTCAAGGCACCTAAGCAGACATACACCTTATTTTGAGAATCACAGTAGGTGTGAATTGGGGGTTCTGCGTCACTTGCTCTCGCATTCGCTCGAGCTATATGCCGCTGAAGACCCTAATTCTCTCCAGAGAGGTACAACATTTTTAGTTTAACCAAATTAACGTCTACATAATTACAGTTCTATCCTGCGGGAACAAGTGTACATCCACTTCCAGTTGAGTTATTGAGCATTATATTCAGAGCGTTTGCGAGATACTGATGGTATTGCTGCATCTATATGATTAATTTATAATAATACAACTTGTTTAGCCTAATTTCATTGTGGTTAGTGCTAATAAACGTTTTTAAGCTATTACATAGCTTTTATCGAGGGCTTTGAGCGCGGCGACCGAATCAAGAAATTCCGTAACGAAAAAAAAACCTAAGACCCAAACCTAACATCGTAAATCCATTACAATAAAGATATTAATTAATTTGCATCCATCCGCTAACTAAATAAAATGATGTTTCTTACCTGGATTGAAGAGCGTCTCCCATCCTCCCTCAATTGTTTCATTATTGTTTTATTCTCATAGCGAGTGCACATTGATTACAACGCTCGTCAAATATCATTTATATTGGTGAATTTAATCATTTTTTTTTACTATTTAGAAATTCAGCCACCATTACCTTTTTTTGACTTCATACTTGTTTTTGCTAATTGCAGATCATGGTCAACACTGAGGAACACAATTGTTCTAATCCTATCACTAATCCGTATTACTATGCACAGGATGTGGATAAATTTACACTAAATTATTACAACCGAAAGGAGCAGCTTCACGATTTACCACCAAATAGAATAGCTATTAATGAAGAGCGGCAATCGAAATTAAAGAAATGTTACAGGAAAAGAAACCGTTCTCAAGAATCATCATCATCATCATACATTGTCCGCCTAGATAAAGATAAACGAGGTCATCGTCTGATTAAAATCAGCATTTGCGAACCTAACGAGCAAAAAAAAATTTCATCCACGATCTTAGTGCTAATATAAGTGTTCAATATGTTGTGGATTCAATGTATGATGAAGTGTTAGATGCTACAAATTGTCTTATAAAAAAAATAGGTGAAAAATTATGTGAGAACTAGTAATTTAAGTAATGTAGCTTGTAAAATATAATAAAAGTTACACATTGAATTTTATTGTTGTTTTATTATGTATCATTATTATTCAATTGTGTAGAGGAAAAATGAAAAGACATTTATTATTACAACGAATGTATTTATTAAAACCACAGACTAATATGATACTAAAACTAATAATTTCGATTTTCGATTTTATCTGAATTCGAATTTAAATGTTTTAGTTTTTATTTCGATTTTAACTGAAAGCAACAACACAGATATATTTTATTGGAAATCAATCATTTTGTTTTCAAAACACCATTTCTTAACGCACATATTTTCTTACGAGTAAAACAGTTATACAGTAAAGTATCTTTACAATAAAGTTCACAAAGAGTATTTAAATTGGGAGCTCCTAAGCAACTTATATCTATGATAGTATTATTTTCATCACAAATATCTTGCACTCATTTAATTTTTTCACATCCTTTTAAAAAAATCTTTTTATCTTTCAAATATGTTTTTATAATTCTATAAAATTCTTTATAATCAATAAAGCCCTCACTCCATCGATACCCTCGGTGCTTTTCAATCCAGCCAATTTGTTTTTTCTCTTCAGGAGATAGTGAAATGAATGGGTAAGGAGGTTTAATTATGAATATATTGGTGTACTCTAGAGTGGCTATAGCAAACTCCTTCACTATAAATTTATTTTTGCTATTTTTGAAGCCTTGAAGATCGACGATTATTATATTGCTATTCATGATATTTTCTTAAAGATATTACTCAGTGGTTTGTATTCGAATATACAGTCGTTTAATATCAAGCAATAAGCGGGTGATACAGTTCAGATTTAGAATTTCTTTATTTTATTATTTTATTTACGGTTTATTATTTCGATTTTCGATTTTATCTAAATTTGAAATTAAATGTTTTAGTTTTTATTTCAATTTTAACTGAAAGCAACAACACATAGATAAGTAACACTGATTAAACTATTAAACTAACCCTTAGTTGGTTACTAAACTGGACGAACGTTGTGATAATCTTCTTTGATGCATGATACCAACTGGGTAACAGCCTTCCACGTTGGGGATTCCTCACAGACAGCTGATTTAAAGCTGATCAGAGAGTGCTGCCAGCGGTCGGTTGATGGAATAGCCTCCAGCTCGCGGAAGTTAGAGATGCGCACTTCGATGTAATATTCTCCTCGCTTCGAAGACTCGCTCCGGTGCATATATCTCGAACCTGTTCGGAATGATAAGTACGAGTAGCTTTTTAAAATCCTCGCTCGGATAGGTTCAGAATCTTCATCCTGGAAACAATAAAATACTATTTAAACAAAAGCATACTGATAAGCAATGAACCCTACGAGGGACCTATACTTGAGAGAATTATGGTCTTCAGTGGGCACATAGCTTGAGCGAAGCAAGAGTGAGTGAATGCTTTTACATGGTAGAGCCATGCTGCAGCTATATTAGTAGTATAGTTGTAGTACGAACGGGAAGGAAGCTCTCACAGAATACCAGCGTAAAATAGCAGCTTAATGCTACTGTGTTTCGTATGATGAGTGTAGAGAACCGGAGACCCTTTTTACTGGAAAAGAGGCATTCCATCTTTATCCTCATGGGTGACAACGCATCTGCATTTTGATTTGCAAACGAGGATAGGTGTAGATGTCTATGGGCCACAGCAACCACTTACCATCAGGTGGACTGTGTGCTCGTTGTCACCCTATCCTATAAAAAAAATGTTATTAAGTTAATCTTCAGCAACTTTTTCAAGTTTTTAAATTATTAACACGATTGAAATAACGTTAGTTCATTAAAACCTATCACCCAATACGGACAAATTAACAAAACTTATGAAATTTCTCAAACAAAAAGAATCACTTAAATTAGAATGTATCTGTCCTGCACCAAAAAATAAGGTTAAACGTCATGGGAGCTTATTGCCAAATACGATACGTAGTATTGTATGCGGTCCATCAAATTGCGGAAAAACTAACTTAGTTATCAGCTTAATGTTACCTCAGAATGGACCGCGTTTTCGTAACCTTTATGTATATTCAAAGTCTTTGTATCAACCTAAATACTTATTTTTAGAAAAAGTACTGCAGAATGTGGAAGGTATATCTTATTACAAGTATAATCATAATAGCGAAATTTTGAGTCCACACGAAGCTTCGCCTAACTCAATTATAATATTTGACGATGTAGCTTGTGAAAATCAGAACAACATACGCGATTATTTCGCCATGGGTCGACATAAGAACATTGACTGTTTTTATATTAATCGAACGTATACTAAGATACCTAAGCAACTAGTTAGAGATAACGCTAACCTGATCATATGTATTGTTTAAACAAGATGACGTAAATCTGAGACACATTTATGACGAGCATGTAGGGTCTGACATGACATGGTCTCAGTTCCGGGAAATGTCTTCAACTGTGTGGAGTAAACCTTTCAATTATATTGTTATAAATAAAGACTGTGAACGAAATAAAGACTGTTACAGAATGAAGTTTGATACATTCATAATTACCTAATTAACATACACAACATAATTACATAAATACATAACATAATTTTAGACTAACGTTTAAATAGCTGCTATGTCAACAAGCAATCAGTTTCTGCTGAGTAGTCAAACATAGTACAACTCCTTTACAATGGAGCGAGACCTCAAGAAAAAATTGTAAAATCTGCTGCAGCTGTAAAAAGAAAGGTAGATATGATAAAAGATGCAAAAAATACAAACATTCTAGCTTTGGTAACAATATTTAAGCCCATCGTTGATCCACTTAATATGCTTACCAGAAAAACAAACAACAACAAACGAACAAACAGCACAACAAAAGCAGCATTTAAATGCATATACAGACTAAGCTCACCTTATTAAAAAAACCTAAGTACAGCACAAGTGAGTCATCGATTTCTTCAAGTGAAGATCTTGTTAATAATGAAGAAAACTCAGATAACAATGTTTATACAACATCCCACAAAACCGTTACTCACTCGTTTCCTGTGGATGATAATGATGCGAATGAAATTTCGTTTAAATCACGTCAATCAAGTATACACCAAGTATAGCAAATGATTCATTATCATGGACTATGTTATCTGAATTACTAAAAGATGTGCCTTATGGTGTCAGAAATGAGCGTGGGAAACTAATGCTCGGCCCATTTCGTGTCTATGATAATGATCACATCTTAAAAATTGGAAATCATAGTTTGAAAAAAAACTCCAGGCTTAAAAGAGTTATTGTTTAAAAAGCTACCAAATTTAGATATTGTGACAGAGGAAGACTTACAAAATTATAAATTGTTACTAATGCACACAAACGTAATTATGATCCATCCAAACCGATTAACAGTAACAAAGGATTTAAATATATGCAAGTGATCAAACCATTGTTTAAGCACTCAAGAAATCATAAAAGTAGTGCAGAAAGTCTTCCAAAGGGAGAAGGAGTTGATATTTTAAAAAAAGTTAAAAAAGATATTGACTTGGTTTACTGGAAAGATCCAAACGAATTAGTGGAACGATTAAAATTACTACTTGGATCATAGTCACAGAGGTTTACAATGAAATTTATGCAATAGTGGAAGAATTGCATGAATCTGGTATCATAAAAGACATTAAATATATAATCTGCCTACAGGAGAATTATGCAGTACCATTTCATTACAGAAGCCGATAAGACGGCTATGAATATAGACAAATTTGGTCATCATGTTCATAAGCGTTTACGACTATCTGAATACTCTGATATTCTCAGTAACGCTTTAGTAAGAACAGACGCTGGTGATTTTGATTTGAAATCAACAAGATTAAAAGGACTGCAAACTCCTGAAAAAGAGGATGAGGCCGTGAATAAAGAATATGTGGATAAATGTGTACAAGAACTTAAAAATGAAATGAAAACAATTCACGATAATGTCAAAAAGTACCTTAACAATTTAGAAAAATTGACTACTATCAATTTCAGGACAATGTATTACACTAAAAAGAAAATCGACCTCATGATTGCATCAAAACCTGCCCAAAATGAGTAAACAAGATATAGTCAATGAGCTTCACAAAGCAGCAAGAAGAAATTTTTCCATCAACATACGATTATTAAAGGAATAAATGATTTATGGCAAGCTGACCTGATTGATTTTCAAAAATATTCCAACTTTAATAAAGGATATAAATATGTTCTAGTAGTAATCGATGTTCTATAAAAATACGTATGGGTTAGACATAAAGAGTAATTGTGTTCTGTGGGTTAGACCATTGAAAACGAAACATAAAAATTGTGTCAAAAATGCGATACAAAGTTTATTATCTGAATCAAGACGAAAACCTAAAAATTTACAAACAGATCTTGGTACAGAGTTTTATAATGATTCTTTTAAGAATTTAATGAAAAATTATAATATAAATCATTATCCCACGTACTCCGTTAAAAAGGCCTCCATTGTAGAACGAGTAATATGTACTTTAAAAACTCACCTTTACAAAATATTCAGTATATGCGGACGATATCAATGGTTCAAAAATAATTTAGATTTTGTTGTAAAGCGGTATAATAATACATTACATCGCATTACAAAATTCAAGCCTATCAACGTTAATGATTCAAATGCGATTTTAGTTATGTCAAACATCAAGAAGTCTCAAAAGCCTAAGATACGTCAAGGACCGGCGTTTCACGCTGGCGATTACGTTCGTATAAGCAAATACAAAGGAGATTTTTACAAAGGTAATACCCCTAATTGGTCTACAGAAATATTTCGTATCGTTAAAGTCAACCAAACCAATCCTCAAACCTATCAAATAGAAGACAAACACAATCAAAAAATTCTAGGCTCTTTTTACGGTTATGAATTTGAAAAAAACTAAATTTCCAGAACTTTATCTTATTGAAAAAGTCATTAAAAGAAAAGGAAATAAGCTTTTAGTAAAATGGTTAGGTTTGAGTGACGAAGAAAATAGTTGGGTGGATAAAAGTGAATTAGTGGTTTAGGTATATAAATAACGTATTATTACTTAATAATCTCATTTTATCTTATCGATGAAGGAAGGCAGTGGTATAATTAATAAAGTAATAGACAATTTACCGTTTGAGCTATATTTACCCGGCTATCAATTTTGCGGCCCCGGAACTAAACTTCAAAAACGGTTACTCAAAGGCGATCGTGGGATAAACAAATTGGATGAAGCGTGCATGCTCCATGATATTGCTTGCACTAACAAAGATTCGGACGCTCGACAAAAAACGGATTTAGAACTTTTAAAAATGGCTAAGAGGAGGTTGAAATCAGAAGATGCTAGTAAAGGAGAAAAAATTGCCTCATAGATAGTCAAAAATGCGATGAAAGCGAAAATCCGGGCGGGGAGCGGTATAAAAGTATTTAAGAAGGGGATAAAAAAAATACAGTCTCAGTTGAAAAAACTAAAATCCAAAGACAGTCACTCGGCTATAAAATATGCCCTATGCAACTGCAAAGAAAATATTTAGTAATAAAAAAGGAATAAGTTTACCCCGTTGTATTCCTCTTCCAAAGTGTGGAGGATTTTTACCATTTATTCCCATATTTGCAGGATTGTCAGCTTTAGGATCATTAGCCGGTGGAGCAGCGGGTATAGCAAAAGCTGTTAATGATTCAAAAGCAGCACAAAAGAGTCTTCAGGAATCTGAAAGACACAACAGAATGATGGGAGCCGTTGCTCTAGGAAAAGAATTATATATTAAACCTCATAAACAAGGAGCAGGTTTATATCTTAACCCCTCAAAAAACTAATTAAACGGCTACCCGGACGGGCGCTCACTAATCTCGACATATTAGAACATGCAAGTGATATTCCATACTTTCGCGGCGTTTTCATGAGAAATAATTTACCTTTGAAACCGAGAAAGATAGAATGTGGAATACTGAATTTGGATAGCTACAGAAATCCTAGTACGCATTGGGTAGCCTTTGTAAAGCACAATAAATACGTAGAATATTATGATAGTTTTGGTAGTTTAAAGCCCCCGTTAGAATTAATTAAATAAATGTATAACTTACCTATTAACTATAATTATGCGCGACATCAAGCGTTTGGTGCTACAAACTGTGGACATTTTTGTCTAAAATTTTTAAGGAATTACTAGAAAAAGCATTTATATAGTGTATGAAATAAATAAACGTATCAGTATAAAAATGTCTTTCACTGTGTCTATAACTGGGACAGGAGCCTCTTTATCAACGAACTATTCACCGACAATAGAACTACGAGGAGACTACGAATGTGGTATTTTGTATTTTTCAACTTTCAATTCTATTCCCAATATAGATGAAAGAAACAATTAATTTTATTATAGTGAAAAAGAAATGATCGAAATTCCTGAAGGGTCTTACGAGCTTCTAGATATTTGTGATTATCTAAAAAATAATATTAAGAACGCTGTACTAAAACTAACTTGTAACAATAATACATTGAAAACAAATATTTTTTGCTCTGAAGATGTGCACTTTAATAGAAGCGAATCACTTGGTAAAATTTTAGACTTTGGTATGGAAACAAGAAAAGCAAATATAAATACTGAATCAAAGTATCCCGTCAGTATTCTATCGACAACCATTGTGAAGATTGAATGCGATGTAGTTATCATTTGTCAACGGGAAAGCAAGCCATATAATTTTTGAATTTGCACCTAATGTACCACCTGGTTATCGAATAATTGAAATACCCAGAAACTTGATTTATTTTCCTGTTAACCAAAATTCCATAAGTGCTATCAATATAAAGTTATTGAACGCTGAGAATAAAGATATAAATTTACGAGGTGAAGAAGTACAACTGTATTTATATTTCCGAAAAAAAAATGAAAAATTTCAATAAAAGCCCGTCTACTTCGTGTATCGAAGCCAGTTTTAAAAGAAGATCTCATAAACGCACACCTCTTCAGCTAAAAAAAACTTACCAAGTCTAACAAAGAATTTCTTAAGCTAGTTGGCTTGATAAAATGAATATTTTAAACGTATCTCAACAAACATCATACGATAACAGCATTGAAAGTTTTGAGTATCATTCATACAAACCATATGTAACTAGTTTTAACAAGAATGACGAAATACGTATTCCTATTAATCAACAAGACCTGTACCTACTACCTTCACTCAGTAGTTTATATATATCGAGGGAAAGGTGAACGTTTATAACAGCACCACAAAATAAAAGGTATCAAACGTACATTTTGTCAATAATCCCGTGCTATTTCTTTTTCAAGACATACGATATGAACCTAATGGAGTAGAAATAGATAAAATTAAGAATGCTGGTGTCACTACTACAATAAAATCTAATCTATCCTCCTAAACTAATGAAAATGAATCCAAATGTGCTCGAGTTTGGGGCTGGTCAACTGGCGGAATGATGAACACTAACAACTTTAGACATTTTATTAAAATTAGTTTACTGTGTTTCTCTGTAAAAGAAATAATAGCATTCATTAATGTTTCCCGTTCCCGTTCACCGCCCCGTTTTCAATTGGTCTAACAACACTAAAAATTCAGATTACAGGCGTTAAAATGAAATAATACCTTTCGGCATAAAAACGACGACTTAGATTTTCCACCCGCCTTACATAAGAATCGAAATATTGGCTAGTGGTAGTGATTTTAATTAATTTCATTTATTATTTATATTTTAAAAATTGTATTTGCCAACCTACATTAAAACATTTTGACTCACTCACAGACATTCAATATATGTCTGTGGAATCGCTTGGTTATTTCGTATAAATACCCTTATTCTGCCCTTTTTCATCACTTACGTAATACATAGTATGATATATTAGCTTAATATTCATAAAAATTATCATGTTATTAATTATTATATACATTTTGATTTTAACTTATTCAAATTTTATCTCTATTTTATATTTTTTTGTGGGTGTGTGTGTTGCCACTTTAGAGATTTTGTCGCTAAATCTGGCAAATTGTAAGCCTTTTGGTGACGTATTTGTATCATAGTGCTGACAGTGATATTTGACCAAATCATATATCAGATCTAGTTTTATAATTAAAATAATCAGACTATATTTTACGGAAATCCATTATACAGGGTTATTTTGCAATATACGTCCAAAATTTGCAGAAAAGGTTCATAATAAATAATATAGGCGAATGGTGACTAAAAGTTCCTAAAATATTATCAAACATTCTATCCTTTTTTCTCTTAAGTTCAGGCAGTTCCACAGATATCTAATGCCTACTATTTTACTATGCAAGTACACATTTGTAAAGATAGCTCGGTTGGCAAAAACGTGAATTGAATCGCAATCAGAGGAGCGCGCGTACGCGTACTTGTTGCCCATAAATCACATTCAATTTGGAATAATTTCAAAAACTGCATTAACGGTATATCATCATTTATATGTTTGAACTTAAGGCCTATTAATATTATAGATAAATTGTTAGTTTAAAAAAATATTATACATAAATAATTAGAAACTAATATTGAAAATTTATAAAAAGGCGTTGTGGAATGGCTAATAATATTTCGTTCATCAATGTCGTTAGTAGGGACTAAGGTAAAGTTGTTTGTTACAATATTTCATGTAATGAGGGCTAATAATCTTCCACTCACCAGATATCGCTGCGACTTGCGACTGAGGTAAAGTTTTTTGTTACACAATGTCAGTTAATTGAGAAATTAGTTTTATGAAAATAGTTTATCATTATCTAGAATATTATATTAATACACAACACAATTCGTCAGTGGTTTGCTTTTTAATTTTTTGCACTTTATAACTCTTTTTTTTTAAATTGGCTTTTAGTTATATTTTATAGTTTGGTTTATTCATTTCTAATGTAATTAATATAAAATATAACTAACAATACAGAAAGAATCCTTAAATATTACATTTTCCTAAGAAATTGACATCCCCGCTATGAAATCTGTCAAATATTTTACCTCACTGTAAAGTGGCGCCGCCCAAGATGTGTTTGAAATAAAATTTTATCGTTTTCTAGAGTATTATATAAATACACAAAATAATGCCTCAGTGGTTTTTTTAAATGATTTGTTACATGTTTTAACTTTTTTTCCTGCTTTTAGGATTTTCTGTAATTTTTTATTCATTTCTATTCTAATCAATATAATTTGTAACTAACAATACAAAAAGAAACATGAACCATTACATTTTCATAACAAAGGTTCTAGTTAGAATTTTCCTAACTCCGCTCCTAAGTGGCGACGCCCTGGTGGCAAAAAAGTCGTAGATTAAATGCTAATTAAAACCTATAAACCTATTAAATCTATATAAAATTGTACTTTAGGTTTTTTATCGATCAATTAATTACACCACAACGATTTCGTATGCAATTGTTATTTTTATTTATTAATGGATATTAAACAACATAAAGTAAATTTAAATTAATTTGTTATTTTACGATTTACACAAAATTTTATTTGACAAATTTTTAGTTTGTCATGTGGCAGCACTGCGGTGTTGCCAACTTAGTGAATTTCCCACCAAAACTGATGGTTTTGACCCTAGTTCTAGTAGAAAAATATTGCTTTTAGTGACTATTGGTTTTTTCTAGTGGTTCAGTAGATTTCAGTTTCAATAATTGGAAAGATGATCATTCAACCATTAGGCCACTTATAGGTTTCGAAATATGTTACTACTTCATATCAGGAGTTTTTTTTGTGTAGACAATACTGATTCGTCAGACATGACGTGACATCAGATGATCCTTTCTGGTGGCTAACAACAGTCCCTCTCTAAACTCAGTGTCGTACCCTTTTCTCGAGTTCATATGTCACTATGCCGAAACCACAGTATATGCAAAAGTTGCGGGATTCTTGGCTTCAAGAGCCACATTTAAAGGAATGGCTCCAAGTGACTGAAAGTAGTTCAGGCCAAGTATCGAAATGTAATTTTCGTAGTACAATTGTAAGGATAATGATGGAAACCGATGATGATGGTGCCGACAAAAATGATTCATCTGAAGACGATTTAATTAAATTAAAATAGCACTTGATGAAATAATATTTTTTTCTTTTTTTAAATAACGTTACCTCACTTCACCTGACGTCACGTAACCACACTAGGATTTTCTATGGTAACGTAGGGATAGCTTACCGTTTCGGTTACAGCTTATTAAAGTCCACTGCTGAACATAAGCCTTCCTCGCAGATTGCCTCATAGGGGGATACTTGCCTTAGTTGCCACGCTTGGCAAGCTGGTTAACAACCGCAGTTTCTTATATTTAGTCGTTGTTAGAAAGACGCTGCTGCCCATTTGATTCGTTTCTCTCCATCGCCTCTTACGAAACCCTCAGGATGATATGGGGTAGTGGATATACTTACACCGTGACCGTGTACAGTATCGTTGGGGCAGCTTACTTATATATATATATCACATGGACAAACATCCAGACCAGGAACAATTATTTGTAGTCCATACAAATACTTGAACCCGCAGCCATCAGCGCTGTAATTGAACTTGTTGATTTTATAATTGTATGTTGATTGATTGGTTATTTACATAGAAATTTAATATTTTGTTACACAGTATGTAATAATAAAGGTATTCAATTACTAATATACCTATTGTTTTTTTGTTTCATAATAAATCTATGGAGGGCTAATTTAACTGTTGGCAACACTGTAGATCTGAAATACGCGCATGCGCGCAAGTTCCAAGAGCCCGTCAATGATCAATGTTTAAAAATAATTGTACTCTTCGGTCGATGGTCAGGCTTTCAGGTTAGGTTAGGCCGGTGAATAGTGTTTCTATATTATAGTTTGTGGGCCGGTGAGCCGGCCAAGTTGAGAGTTGAAACTGGTTGAAACAGTTGTACTTGTGGTGTCCTGTGATACTCGTACTCGTATATATAAAGGTACTCTGTGTCGTACTCCCTGACGTACGACGAGAGCACAGAGTACATTGTATATAGGGAAGACGAGAGGATCAATGTCAATTCAATAATTTCAATTTAAATTTTACAATCACGGTCATGAGAAGCGTTCGCGTATAAAACGAATACTCTTTGCTATTGGAGGGAATCGTTAAAATCAATTCGCAACAAGGAGTAATAATTTAGTACTACACTAACTTCTTATGCAAGCAGGTGTGTAGCCTGTGAATTTTTTTATGAGAGTATTAAAAGAAATATTCTTTTAATTATAACCTTAAATTTATATTTTCGTATAATGGTGAATGATGATTAATGTAAGAAATTGAATTATTACAGTTAATTTTTTGCGGATGTTGAAGACCGGCAATATGCTACGATCAACACATAGCCTTTTTTTAATTAAAAAATTAAGGCTTTCCTCAGTCCGTGAGTTTTAATTTTTTTTAATTTTAAATTAGCAAATATAAAATAAATATTTTATTAAGTCACAGTAATACCTTCATATATAAAATTTATAAAATTGTTAAATACGTACTTAATAAACATATTTTATATTAATATTTTCTCATTAGATAAATTAATAATATGTATTATATTTGGTCATGGTCATTATAGATGGTCATAATATTTTTTATAAATATGTTTAAATCTTAAAAAATTAATAACTAACGAAAATGTATTTTTATTACATTGCGGCCATGCGGATTTTGCGTAAAGTTATTTAAGTAAAAGCCTAATATAGGGTACATTTTGCAATCTTTTAAATATTTTTCTACCGACTTCAAAAAGGAAACGGTACTCAATTCGACTGTATGTTTTTTTATGTGTGTTACCTCATAACTTATTAATGGGTGAACCGATTTCGATGATTCTTTTTTATTTGAAAGCTGGTGCTTCACATGTGATCCCATATAAATTTGATCAAGGTCTGACTAATAGTTTTTGAGTTATTCTTAATAATTTACATTAAAGTCGGTTGTACAAAATTTTTAATTATTCTGTACGTGATGCGTGTGTTTGTTATTGAATTCCTAAACGGCTGGACCGATTTTGATGAAATTTTTTGTGTGTTTGAGTCACAGAACACTATTACTCCAACGGAGGTTTGAGTGGGTCCTTGAGTGGTTTTGACAATTACCTGGGATTATTAGGACCCGATAGGTGGCACTGTTGTCGAAATCCAGAAATCACCCGAATGAAACGGGGCGGGTCACTAGTATATTATATAACCGTTAATTTTTATTTACCTTAATTTTTGATTGGACTGATATTATTACCTATTAAATAAATGCTTTTTTTAGCGCTTTGCTATTATAATTGTAACTGATGTTTTTATTACATCAAATTTAATATCACAGGGGTGATAGATTCTCTTACGTTATCACCGTAAGGCGATGCGTTACTTATTTAATCTAAAACAAAACCAACTTCTACTTTTCCCTCATTATTAATAGCGTAATAGTATAGGTAGGAAAAGTTGGCCGCCCTGCTCTAGTACGAGTTAACAGGCATGAACATGACGCAGTACGTATGTACATACATGCCAGAAAGTTATTTTTTCTTTGTAATGCAGCTGTCCCTTCGACATAGTTTTTCTTCACTGCAAAGTATAAAGTTGAGTAGTGTTAAGCCCCGGATACACTAGGAGACATTTTGTCCCGCACCATGACGCGGAACACTCAGTCCACGTGACGATGCAAAGTTGCACAGTGATCCGCAACATTTTACGTGGGACATGTTGCTTGATGCTTGAGGGCACTTGTCCCGTGTCACGTCAGTGTCGTGCCATTTTTTATCGGGTGCAGTTGTGTGCGCAACTTGCCTGGCAACATGTCAGTAGTGTGGCGTTTCCCCACCAAACCATGCTTTTACTTCTTGAGCTTTACGAGAATCATATTTTATTATGGGATACTTTAAACCACAAACTTCTGGTACTATTCTGCCGATCAGTTGTTTCGACACTCGAAAAGTGTACGACAAGGAAGCAAGCCTAATTGATATGCAATTACACGCTCCTGGCGCGCGCGCCATGAATGACCGCGGCGACCAGTGCGTTCTACGGAACGCGTTCCAAATGTTCGAAGTGTATCAACTAAGCGCTCCTGGCGCCCGCGGCAGCCGTTCCAGTGTTTAATCGTTCAAAATGTATGTCGGTCGTGTACGAACAGCTGCCGTTTTCATAGTTCCATCCATGCATCTTCTCCGAGCGCTTTATTATGATAAAAACGACTTTTGCTATTCCACAGCAGTTACTTTGAAACATATAATTTTATCAATTTACGGCAACTCTGGTTATCCATAGCTCGAAACGGAACGAACACACGAATGATGAAAACAACCGTCCCAACTGGCGCGCGCGCCAACATTTAACTACTTTGATACCACGCTCTCTCAGAATACCAGCGTAAAATAGCAGCTTAACACTGCTGTGTTTCGTATGGTGAATGTAGAGAACGGGAGATCCTTTTTACTGAAAACGAGGCATTCCATCTTAGTCCTCACTGGTGACGACGCATCTGCATTTTGATTTATAATAGAGGATAGATGTAGATGTCTATGGGCCACAGCAACCACTTACCATCAGGTGGACTTTGTGGTCGTTTGTCACCCTTATTCTATAAAAAAAGACATTCGGAGATCACATAAAATATTAATTCTTCTCGTTGTCACCTTCTCCTTCGCTTACGTTTCACTCCTGAAATGAGTACTATGTAAGCAGCATTAACCGCCACAGCCTCCTCGGGTGACATTTCTATAATAAACACTTGACTAGTGTGGCATGTAAAATGTTCCGCAACATATGTTTCTGGAAATTCCACGTAGTTGTTGAGCGACAAGTTGCGCAACATACCGCTCCTTTTGGCCCCGATTATATCCAAGGCTTTAAATATGTAGGTAGTTATATATCAAACATGTCTATATTATCGAAACGTTTTATTAACTTTAAAACTTCTGGAGCTGTTATAATAAAGCGTAATTAAACATTACTCGGGCTAACTACAGCCTATAAAAGTCCACTGTTTGACATGCTTTCTCCATAGATTGCCTCATAGGCAGGATTTTGTCATAGTTGCCACGCTTGGTAGATGGGTTTCGCTGTTTTTTATCATTGTGAGTTGTTATAAGGGAGATGCTGCTGTCCATTTCTTGTTCCAGTATCACTCTGTCGGTCTTTTGAAGAAATTAAAAAGGAAAATTACATTTTAATGTAATCTAAATAGTTATATTAAAATCTTCATTCCTTGCTTTGCTAACCTTTGGGGGTGGAGTTTGTTCTCCAGTATATTCTATTTAATGAAAAAAGAAATGTCAAAATCGGTTCAGCATTGACGAAGATATCGCGTAACATATTATATATACAAAAAAAAACAAACAAAAAATAGTCTAATTTAAAAGGTCCTCCGTTTTTTGAAGTCGGCTAAAAAGTTCCAAAATTGTACCAAAATATAGATATTGTAAGGTGTTCTTATAAGTATGGAATAATGATTTTTAATATCAAACAGGTTTTCTTGAGCGATAATGGATGTGTGCTATGAGCAGGACTTGTAACAATACGTGTGCAATAAAATGTCAAAAATAAAAGAACAGCTTAAGTACGTCACATTCTTAGGAACAGTTTTTGGATCAGGGAAGAGTACGCCACGTTACCCCAATGCATATTGATGTATTTCATGTTTTCAAAACATTTTCTTAGGCGGACGGAGCTGCGGGGCGTGGTTTCGACTCCAGCATCATTTTAATTGTTACATGCTTGACATAATATTGAACCATGTGTAATTTATGTTTGTAAAATTCCTTCACTTAAATCAACAGATGAATCAGCACTTAAAATTGTGATTAACTATTTCAGTGGACCTCAAGCATCGTTGATTAAACTTGGGTTGCTTGCGTCCGATGAAATTTTAAGCAAACGTCTAGCCTCTGCCGTTCGACTGCCACGGATCATCAATAGGTTATGATACAAAGATATCATA
This sequence comes from Parnassius mnemosyne, assembly GCA_963668995.1. NCBI lineage: Eukaryota > Metazoa > Arthropoda > Insecta > Lepidoptera > Papilionidae > Parnassius > Parnassius mnemosyne. The sequence goes on along the minus strand of CAVLGL010000035.1, from coordinate 28,102,852 downwards.
CACAATTTATTTTTTCCTTTTTTTTGCTAAAAGATTTTACCCGTGATTTAGCGACAAAAAGAAGCCTGCTGATCTGTAATAGTAGCCTTTGGGCTAGTAGTTCATTTATTGGAAAACCATACAGTTCTAGTTTGCTATTATCTGGAAAACTATATTATTATTATATACTATATGCGACATGGGTTAATGCCAATGCATAAAGTGAAATCATATATCAAATAATTTTACGTAAAAAAAAAACTAATGACCTTTAACTTTAACCCTACTCATAGCAAGCATGAGATTTGATCACAAACCGTTTAGCCATTACAAAGATTAGCCCGGACGGACAAACAAATAAAGTTTTTAAAAACGATTATTCATATTATGATTTAAATACCTAACCATTTTATATAAATAACCCCCCGAGCTTAATATAAGTCCGATATTTATAGATATTACAGACACACTTCACTTTAATTTATATGTAGGGTGGGCGTACCAGTCCCAAACCAGTTAAGGACACATATTCACTTCGAAATACTCTGAACTGGTATTATTTAATTTTAACATAGAAATGTATATACAAAGTTGTTTATTGATCACTAATGTTGCAATATAGATAAATTATTTGATTCCAAATATTTAAGTTTTTTATAGATTTCGTTAATTATACGAAAAACGGGAATGTGCCTAAGTTTGACCAGTGTGCTCCAATAAATGACCACTTTTGCGCCAATAGTTGACCACTGTAAAACTTATCAAGTAAAGGTAGCTAATTGAAAATAAAACACTATTTTGTTACACAAATTGACTTTCATATGATGACTGAAAGTTTACCTAGACTTACAACCAATTTTAATGGCACAGTCGAAGGTAACTAATTAGAAGACACTTGAAAATTAGAACATTAACGTTAACAACGCCTATTAGCAAACTACAATCGAAAAATAGCTTTGCATATAAATTATCAGTATCACCTATAACAGGTATTGAATTAAATAAATCAGGCGCATCATATTGAGGTAGGCGATTTTGACAAAAACTTATCTAGAAACCGTAAGATTACCAAAAGAACTAGAATGCTTTAGCTTATACTAGCTGTTCCCCGCGATTTCGCCCGCGTGGAACTTTTTGCGCGGAACCCTAAAATAAAAGTAGTCTAAGTTACTCATTATAACATCAGCTATCTGCCAGTGAAAATCCCATCCAAATAGGTTCACAGGTTTTTGGGTGATGCGTGTTCATGCCAAAATAGCTCGCAGACGACAGATTTTCTTCAGACCTACACATTTATTGTTATATTTTGGTCAATTTACACAATATTTTTATGAATTATAGCTTATATGTTATTCTAATGTATGAGCTATATTATTGTAATGTTACATTAAAATGCATTCAGTAGTTTTTGTGTGAAAGAGTAACAAACATCCATACATTCTCACAAACTTTCACATTTATAATATTCGTAGGATTCATTGCAAAAATAGTTATAGCACGAATGGGTTAGTTGGACCGAGGCAGGACCACGCTCTCACAGAAGACCAACGTAAAATAGCAGCTTAACGCTGCTGTGTTTCGTATGTGATTGTAGAGAACCGGAGACCCCTTTTACTGGAAACTAGGCATTCTATCTTAGTCCTCACGGGTGACAACGCATCTGCATTTTGATTCGTAATCGAGGATAGATGTAGATGTCTATGGGCCACAGCAACCACATACCATCAGTTGGACTCTGTGCTCGTTTGTCAACCTTATTCTATAAAATTCTTGTGGGAGTAGGGTATTTTCCTTTTCTTCTGGCTGTTGGATTGATAGTCCCGGTCCAAAATCAGTTAAAGATGTGCTCTCTTATTATTTGGTTAACTGTTTCCAATAAACAATCAGTTTTAGCGTTAGCGTTAATCCACCTAGACAATACAAACTCTTCTTGTAGGGTCAAGATAGTTGGTGGTCCCATTTTCCGTTGAGAATGTCTCATTTTCAGTTTGTTTATAACAGTCGGGTGAGGGATATGATATTTTCGACACTGTGCGATTTAGAAGATGTTTTCTTCCTCGCACGACCTCCTTGTGGAATCGATTACCATCAGCGATTTTTCCGGACCGATACGACTTAGGGACCTTCAAGAAAAGAGCGTACTCCTTTTTAAAAGGCCGGCAACGCATCTGCGATTCCCCTGGTATTGCAGTTGTTCATGGGCGGCGGTAGTCACTTACCATCAGGTGAGCCGCATGCTCGTTTGCCCCCTCTCCTATAAAAAAAAATCGCCTTATTTTATCGCCTTTATGAATTTCATCTAGATACTTAAGCAAATTTAGCTCTGTATATTTAAAAAAAATATTTTTGGGTCTATCTTTTTTTTTATAGGATAAGGGTGACAAACGAGCACACAGTCCACCTGATGGTAAGTGGTTGCGGCGGCCTATAGACATCTACATCTATCCTTTATTACAAATCAAAATGTAGATGCGTTTTAACCCGTGAGGACTAAGATGTAATGCCTTATTTCCAGTAAAAAGGGCCCCCGTCCACCTGCACTCACCAAGCGAAACGCAGAGGTAAACTTCTACTTCACGCTGGTTTTCAGTGAGGTCGTGGTACCACCCCGGTTCGAGCCGGCCCATCCGTGCGACAGCAAAAGCTGCCGCGTGGCTCTACCACTGTTCGAAACTTCAATCTTATCTTCAAATTATCTTCAATCTAAAACAACAAAACAAGTTAAAACTTTAATCTGGTTCCATAGGAACACTTTTTTACTACTGTGTACCAATAGCAAACCAGTGGTCAACAACTTGGGCACAATGCATAAAACGATTTTAATATACCTTTTTTTTTAATGATACATAAAACATATTACAAAAGTGCATAGTTACTATACAGCACCATTAAACCGCAAAACGGTTGGTATTGGTGCTTGCAGACGTCTATACGCATAAATATATTATTTTTAATAACTACCATCGTATAATTGATAAAGTTAAGCATGATAACAACTAACAACCTATTCATTGTATTAGTGACATGACGACAAACAGGTTTCGCTAGTTTACCGCGATGAGCGTGTACGGTATACTATACATATACAGGCTGATTTCTATAGCAATTTTTTTTTAATAATTATTTAATAAAATAATTTTATATATACCTATATATATATATATATATATATATATATATATATATATATATATATATATACATACACATACACACACACACACACACACATATATATATACATATATATACATATATATATATATACATATATACATACACATATATTTAATATCATTTGAGAATTTATTAAGGAAGACAATTCAGGTTTTCTAGTACATAATGCTTAATTTTATATTTTAATTTTTTTTTCTGTCAATTCGTCATTAAGGTTTTCTGGAAGATCGTTTAGAATAGAAGCTAATATATTATCAGTTCTCCTGTCTCCATAAAAGTTATTTGATATTTGCTACAGATTTTTTATTACTTTGTCGCGTTCTATCAGAAAATTTTACCATTTTTAATAACTGGCTTGAAGCTTTAAATTGTCAAACAAAAGCATCGCCATGAAAAAAAAGAATAAAAAAAGAAACACCATAAGCAATTAGTTGCAAACCAGTTGGTCAACAATAGGAACTCGGTACGAGGTGTGTTCCAGTAGTTAACCACCTTTAAAAATACTTGATAATGTCATTATTTAATAAAAATTACACCGATAACACTTAAATAAACACAAAACTTTTAAAATAATACAACTTGATGACAGTAATTAGGAAATAATAGGTAATATTCAAATATTGAACATATCATGTCGACGTGCAAGTCTAACTGTAATGGTGGCCGAAAGGTAGTAATCGAGACACTGGTCTGAGAAAAAGAGCTAGGTATCGATATTTTTCGTTTACTCTCGCAAAAAATTATGTTCGAAAGATTGGTTATAGTCTAGGCTACATAACAAAGCTATTGAATTCTTAAAAATGCCCGCCATTTCTTAATTTATTCAATTGAACATATGAGTGGTCAACCACTGGTATCTGGTTTGGGACTGGTACACCCACCCTAGTTTAATTTAAGTGTATATATTATGGAGTTTGTGTTGAACGTAAGTAATTTCAAGTTTTCAGAAATTCCTCGGTCGGAGTAAAAGGGGAACCTGCGAAACCAAACATACAAACTTCCGTACCTGGACCAAAATCACAACAACTTTTAGAAGAATTAAGTTCACTACAGGTCAGTATACACTGTTGTTGTTTTTTGTCTAGAGATAGTTAAAAAGTATTAACAATCTACATATATACGTCCCACTGTTAGGCAATAAATTAATATCGACTATAACTTCGGTTCCTTGGAGTAGTAAAATAATGTCAACGAATTAATTAGAAATAGGATTTATGTCACTTTTTTGATTCTCGCATACTCACCGTCAAAACCTACAGAGTACTTCCCGCTGACCTAGAATCATGAACTTTCAAAAGAATCAGTTTCACAATTCCATTAAGGGAAGAAATACAAAAACCGTAGTTTAAAAGTGTAGTTATACCACAAAAAATATTTTTAAAAGATTACAAACTTGCTTTTGCAGTTGGAGCATCGGACGCATTGTAGACCACCGATGACCGATGTATGAAAGAACATTTTTCCACTGCATAGTTAAATTTTTATTTCAATCTGACTTACCTTTTCGCTATAAAAATCAAATAGTGTACGGCACGTAAGCAACATTGAGTTACCAGTTACTATTACAGTCTATCCATCCAACAAGTTAACCACTGAACGAAGGCCTCCCTCATAGATCGCTTGATATTTGCCGTATATGCGACAACTGGCAGGTGGGAATAGACATCGAACGTGGCAAATTAAACTATAACTGCAAAATACCACCGGGCTATATATACCATGACATTGCTGAAAGTTTACAATGCGTTATGCAATATAGCTACGGTTAATCGACGGCTTTACAATTGCAGCTAGAAATTGCCACAAAACTAGTCTATGTTCGGTGCTTACCTTACCTATAATTCCCGGGATGGATGATTTATCTAAATTCATAATAAATTGTATAAGGAAACCTCAGGGCATGAAATCTACTCGTATTTTTTGGACTTTTGTAATATGTGTTCCTTATTGTTTTCTTTCTTTCTCCTAAATATTCTATAGATTACACGACGATATAAGTAAAGGAAACTGTCTTCTTTGTTTTTAAAAATCAATCATAAGCATGACCAAAACTTTTTGTAGTTAACACACATTAACACTAGGCTAATTCGGTTATCATTTTTTTGTTACGTGATAGCGCAGTGCTGCAGTTATATTACTGGTATAGTTGTAGCACGACTGGGTCGGCTCGACCGGGGAAGGACCACGCTCTCACAGAAGACCAACGTAAAATAGCAGCTTAACGCTGCTGTGTTTCGTATGGTGATTGTAGAGAACCGGAGACCCCTTTTACTGGAAGCTAGGCATTCTATCTTAGTCCTCACGGGTGACAACGCATCTGCATTTTGATTCGTAATCGAGTATAGATGTAGAAGTCTATGGGCCACAGCAACCACTTACCATCAGGTGGACTGTGTGTTCGTTTGTCACCCTTATCCTATAAAAAAAATCATGAAGCTGATCCTGATTTTAGGGCTGCCTAGAGATAGAGACTGGCAATGTGTGGCCCTAACTCGTCTTTATAATAAAAATTATCGTTGTCTTAGGAAACCACTATAACACCGAGGAGAGTCGCATATATTGAAGCTTCTAAGTTCGACTGATCCTTGGGATACATGCCAAAATAATTCGATTTTTTCATTCTTTAACTACGATGTTAGGCATGATTGTGTCTTATCTAGGTTGGTTTAAGAACAACCAGCTAGATATTTCGAAAAAGTCCCGTTAATTAAGCTAAAAGTTTGACCGTTTAGAATTTGTTTTGTGTTGCCAATAATATGCAAGTTATGGACACTCGTAACTTATTTTATCAATGGTATGAAAACAGTTTCAAACATAATCTATCTATACTTAATATAATAAAGCGGAAGAGTTTTTTTTTGTTTTTTTGTTTGTTTAAACGCGCTAATCTCTGGAACTACCAGTCCGATTTGAAAAATTCTTTTTGTACATTATAGCCTGATTCATGTGGAATAGTATAGGCTATCTAGAATTAAGCTATATCACTCAGCTAGCCTTAAATATAGATATTTGTTAAGCAAGTCAGTAGAAAAAGCACTCCTGAAATCATTTATCTGCGTACGCTGGTGTTATCGTTAGGGATACGTAAATACAATGTTCTAGAAAAATATAGATCTTTACTCCGTCTAAAAAAAAGTTCGCGATACCATATGTCTATTTCTTATACATAAGCCATAATTAGGTATTTTGTGACAAAAAATATTAAAAATTTAAAAGTGATTTATGAGCGTTATTTTAGGCATGGCCTATTTATCCTTACGAACGAAAGTTACTTCATCATCAAGACAATTTTATGACGATAAACTTTGTTCTTTATACCATGTTATTTGGACGCATAGTTTAAGAGATAATGTAAAATTAAAATAATTCAATACTCGGCTGGGCGCGCGAACGACAAATAAACCCTAGCCGCCCGGTAAGAACTGCGAGAACTGCTCAACCGGGAGGGGAGGGAAAGTGGATAAAACTTAACTTCGCTCTACATCATACATAATATGCCAACAGATAAAAGTACTCCATTAATTATGCCAATTTTTCCATCTATTGCTATCAAATAAAATATTTAATTGCAATTATAAAATGCTTGAACTAGGTCATGTCGTGCACCTCCGACACGTGATGACGCGGGTGAAACCGCGGGGCACAGCTAGTTCTTATATAAACTGAAGAGCAACAGTCAAAATATCTCTCAGAAAAAGATCTTTCAGTAAGTCCCTTTGTCTGATATTGTAAATTTTTTCTGTGGTATAAATATATGTTCAACATCAGCTACTGATCCCCACAGCAAAATTCATAGGACATTCCTATTTTGAAAATAAATAAACTACTATTGTTGTATATAGTTTGCACGCAGCCTTATTTTAACACGACAATACGATTCCGTCATTTTACTTTTATTTCCTTCAGTGACCGTTTGGGCCGCACGTTGCAAAGCCCTGCGCTAAAAGGATCTTTTTTATTTCATCATAGAAGATACTAAAATAAAAAAGACTTATTCCATACACGCCAAATATACATTTCTTTTCGATATACAGTAAAATATTTATTTTTGGTCTATGGCGCCACTAAAGCCCTATAGTAAACCCCTTAGTTATAGAAACTGGAAATAATAAAGTGCCTTTACAAGCCAATTTTTATACCTCGCTCTTAACTCTTCACCCCATAAATATATTGTTATGCTCACGAAGGAATCCTCCCGCTCGTTAAAGACTCAGGCCTTTCACACTCACAAACCATTGACGTATACACCGTGTTCGTCCGTGAACTTGACTTTAAAATTATACGTGAATTGAAATGTTTAACTTTGTACCTACGTCATAAGTCACACCAAAGTTATCACGTGCATGAGCAATACTTGCGGTGAATCCACAACGTTAATTTTAGTAAATTACTTAAAATCATTTTTTATTCTTTAATAAATCTTTCGTGTGTGTCTTTGCAAGAGTGAGGCGGTACTTCATGCCGGGAGAACTTATGACCCTATATGTAGTGCAAGTCCTTCCGTGCTTGGAGTCCTGCCGTACGTGCTGGTGCTGCAAAATGCCACCTATCAGGGTTGAATTCAGTGAAAAGACATAATAAGAGGCTTATTGGTAACACAGGCTTTGGTGAAAACAAAATACCAAAATAGTGCAACTAAATGTAGTTCATAGTAAGTACTTTGTAAGGCATTACAGTTTAAGATCAGAAACTGTTTTATCAATACTTCGTAGTATTAAAGCACCTATGTGTCGATAGTACATCCAAGTTTAAAAATATTGAAAATATGCGCCCGATTCATTTTCATCCAATTGAGCGTCATGGACGGCTGTCATTATTTTATTATCTTTAAATGGATGGCTGACCCAGTCAAGAATTATGTTCGGGGGTTAGTAATAGTTTTAAAGATTATATGAAGCAAAAATTAAAGCTTGTTTCAAATTCACATGACGTGTGACTGTAATTACGATTTATGTACTATCGTCCTATGAAAGTTAAGAAAGAATTTCATTTTAGTTTGAATGAGGTACCTGTTTTTATTTTTACATTTCAAAAAGACCTTCGATAAAGACGATCTTTAACCTCTATAAAGGTAACTAGAAAAAACTCATTTTATGAATTTTTCTCTTTTCACTTTTTATCATACTTATAGGGTATTAAGATCTGCTATGTCCGGTACATATATCCTTTGCGAATGCAGATACATATTGTCTTCTTGAATACTTAATTATATTTTTATTTTGGTACTTATCTTAATTTTTAATCACAGTACAAAAATGTTATACCTACGAGTAATAGCAAATGGCAGTAGGTAAAAATGGTCTTTATCGCTTTTGGCACATTGACATTGATAAAGTTATTTTAATATTATCATAATAGTGATTCAATACCTCATACTGATATCACGATTTATATAAAGTACTAAAATGTTCTTGACCTTTAGAAAGATAGAGCGTTGATGAAAGACTAGATATAATATTACTATTACTTGTACGTGATTAAATATGCTTATATTAATTATACTTTTATAATCATTTTGAGAGTTAAGAGATAAAAAATAGTTTGGAGATACATATGAAATTAAAAATAATAAGGACATAAGAATGAGATCAAGACATTTTTTTAAGTAAGACAAAACCATCAACTCATCAGTTGCATTTTAAAGAATATCATCATTACATCCTTCACAAGTCGACTGCTGAACACAAGCCTCCACCAAGGAATGCCACAAACCACAAAGCACGATTACTATACGAGGTCGTCACTCCATATAGTGGGGGGCCGCTACACACTTCACCTACCGGTACAAGGCTGCCACTCGAGAAGCTTTCTTGTAGAGTATAATCATTAAGAATATTATTATATCTACTTACTATAATAAAAATATAACACCGGGTTTTTCAAAATTATTATATATTTTTTTTAATTTTCAAAATTATTGTTAACATAACGCGGTCAGCAATGTTTAAACGGAAAAAGCCGTTGCTTGACTACTATCCCAGCTGATGATAGGTGGTGATAGTGGTTAAAAGAAAAGGAAAAATAGAAATAGGACGGAAATATTGGGGAAGGGTAAGGTTGGATATTTTAGGAAGGGGTCTAACAAATGCCGTTTTCTTGATATTAACCTTAGCCTAGAGGAAAGTTAATACAGTTTTTACGTAGTAGAGCTACACTGCAGCTATGTTATGGTTGTAGTGCGAATGGGTCGGCTCGACCTGGGTAGGACGACGCTCTCCCAGAATACCAGCGTAAAGTAGCAGCTGAATGTTGCTGTGTTTCGTATGGTGAGTGTAGAGAACCGGCGACTCCTTTTACTGGAAACGAGGCATTCCGTCTTAGTCCTCAGGGGTGACAACCCATATGCATTTTGATTCTTAATTGAGTTTAAATGTCTATGAGTCGCAACATCCACTTACCATCCGGTGGACTGTGTGCTCGTTTGACACCCTTATTCCATATATACTTAAAAAAAACCTAAGTGACTGCATCTAATAATATTGAATAATGTACATACGATACAAGTACGTATCGTATGATGTACATTTATTCAAGAAATATAAAATGAAACTAAAACAAAATAATGGTTAGAACGATTTTTAAAATGCTTTAGGGGGAGCTTTTTAATTGCTAAAACATCTTTAAAAAAAACCACCCCCAAAAAAGGGAAGTCCTAACTTTTATAGTCAAAAATTCGAATGTAACGGTTGAAATGAAAAGGTGACGTCAAAGGTCACTTTTTCATTTCAAACCTCGCTCTGTGTATGACGTATGTAATATTGAGACTATCGACTAAAGATACTTGTAATCAGCATTGGATATTTAGAAAAATGGTTCTGATGCTTCACTGGCCGCTGCCCTGGCCCTGCTGTCTTTCTCGTTATCGCTATCTCGTTCCGCTGTTCCTAACGTGTAAAAGGCTTACGAACGTATATAAGTTCTTACAAAAGCAATAACATTTCGTTAATGGTTGTCTGCATTGAGTTATATAAATCAATGGTTGTCTGCTTATTTGATAAAGCACTGCATACTCATAAAATTACGACGTACTTGACGTCCTTGGCCGGAAAATTCGCCTAATATTTAATATCTACCTATCTGTGTGAGAGTGTGGGATTATCTGGGCGTGTAATGAAATACCACCATTTTATAACCTATAAGCCCGAGACACATGATGATCTGCATATAAATTAGGTAAAACGGCAATCATGTAGTATTAAGGTATATTTCTTTATTAAATATCAAATTATAGCTATGAACGCACCAAGAAGAACAAAGTTCACAAGGCAAAATATTTTTGAAATTTTTAATATAATCTAAAAAATATTATGACTAATAATTTTTAAGAGTAAGTAGTAAGTTTTAGAGGTAGACTGGCGACCGAAAGACCTTGTTTAGGTCACCTTTAATAGCTACCTGTCTGTTATCTGCTGCCTAAGCGCCACAACATGACATACGTGTTTGTCTTTGCGTGAGAGAAATGAACCATTATTTATATGTGCTATAATATGCGAATGAGAAGTTTTATTTATAAAAAACTTAAAAAAAATTTACGAACGTTTTTACGAAAAGGTATGTGGATCCGTGATGCAGAAGAACGCATGTCCAACTATAGAAATGCATACTTTATGCAGTTGCTAAATTGGTACTACACAAAGACATTTAAGTAGTAGTAGTAATAAATACTAATAGTATATAGGTATATATTTTAAATCTCTTTGGTACTACACTTGATAATTCTTCTTTAAATTATTAAGTTATTCTGGCTATCAAGAGCCTTCTTTGATCAAAACAAAAAAGTTACAAAAATAAATATTCAATTATAAATGTTTGGATGTGGAAGGACAAGGGGAGATCTCCCACTGGGCAAGAAGATCTATTTTCTAGTTGTGGAGGTTCAGAAAGCCATCATTTTTAATAATAATCGGATTTCGTATATTATTTTTGTTCCGATTTTCTCCCTCAGCTATGTACATTTATATATAGAATCATGATAAAAACTGGCCCAAGATAATTAGTTGACATTAGAATACCTATAAAAATATATACATACTTCTTGTTTAAAAGGTCAACGCCGAAATAAAAGTAGTGCCTCACGGAAATAGAAATTCATTGGAATGTTGACATAATTTAAAATGAAGTTAAAGACAAACATCCAAATTTAGTAACGTTTTTGGAATGCTTCCAATAAAATCGCTCACTTTTTCACTTACACAACTGTTGTAGCAAAGAAAATTAGAACACGATTGCAAATGTACATTAAAGGAGACGAATTTATCCAGGATATCAAATTACACTCTACAGTGGTAGAGCCATGCTGCAGCTATATTAGTAGTATAGTAGTAGCATAATGGGTCGGCTCGACCGGAGATAGACCGCGCTCGCACAGAATACCAGCGTAAAATTGCTTTTATACGTATGGTGAGTGTGGAGAACCGGAGACCCTTTTTACTGGAAAAGAGTTATTCCATCGTAGTCCTCTCGGGTGACAACGCATCTGCATTTTGATTCTTTATTGAGGATAGATTAACTCGTTTTAATCTATCCTCAATAAAGAATCAAAATGCAGATGTTAGCTCGTTTGTAACCCTATACTATAAAAAACGTTTGTGGTTCTTCTTCTTTTTCTTCAAGTGCCAGAGAGGTTAGCAGTCAGCTTAGTGAACTCAGCTCTATTTATTTATTTTGGGGTATCTATAAAGTTTTCTCATCTGGTTGGGCAGTATAAATATATAATTGTAAATGAAAATGGTAAACATACATAAATATGAATAAAATAAAATAAATACATAAAAAATACATAAATATATAAAAACCCAACCAGATGGAAGCCCTCGGCAGGGGAGACCAAACGGCCGAGGGTTAGGGGGAAAGGGAAAGAAACCGGCGGACGATGCGGGCGGTATCGAGGAGCACCGCCTTCTGCATTTGAGCTTGGAGCGGTCCGTCACGGAGTCCCAGTCGCCTCAGATGACCCGAGAGGCTAACTGGGATTAACCCGTTCGCAGATACGACCACAGGAATAATTTCGGCCGGCAGACCACCCCACATGTCGGTCACCTCGTGAGCCAGGTCCAGATATTTTGTCAGCTTATCTGTTTCGGCTTTCACGAGGTTCTCGTCATAGGGAATGGTAATGTCGACCAAAAATATCCTTGACTGTGCCCGGTCCATCAGCACAATATCAGGCTTATTCGCAAGAATAGTCCTGTCTGTGATGATGGCCCGGTCCCAGTAGAGCCTGGCGCGGTCATTTTCGAGCACGGCTTCCGGCAAGTACTTATAATATGGCAGTTTCCGATCCACGAGACCGTATTTCAGAGCGAGCTCCTGGTGTAGAATCCTGGCTACTAGGTTGTGTCTGTGCAAATACTCAGAGTTAGAAAGCGCCGAACAACCGGAGATGACATGCCTAAGTGACTCACCGGGATGGCGACAAGCTCGACAGATGTCGACGGCGCCATCCTTTAGGATGTATCTCCGATAATTGTTGGTCTTAATAACCTGATCCTGTATCCTGTATTATTTATTTTATTATTATTGTTTTATTCTAAGTGTCTTAGTTATAAAAATAATAATAATTATAGTAATGATTTCTTATATTTACGCTAACACTACACATTAAATAAAAATATTTTTTACGGATTTTATCGCGTTTAATTTACTATCTTAATTCCCGACGTTTCGGCGTAAATCGAACCAAAAATTAATATTAACAAACTAAAGGTAGTCGGGCTAACTATGACATCGACATTAAAGTGTTTATTGTTCAACTGTACTTGTAGTAAAAAGTCGGAAGGACATCATCATTACAGCCCTTCACAAGTCTACTGCTGAACATAGGCCTCCCCCAAGGAATGCCACAAAGCACGGTCCTGAGCCACCTGCATCCATCGACTACGGGTCCCCACACGTCGCCTATCGGTACGAGGCTGCCACTCGAGAACCTTTTTTCCCCATCGGTTGTCGGTTCTTCGAGCTATACGGCCAGCCCATTGCCACTTCAGCTTACTAATCCGTTGGGCTATGTCGGTCACTCTGGTTCTACTGCGGATATCCTCATTTCTAAGTTTATCACGCAGAGAAACTCCGAGGGCTATCCTCTCCATAGCTTGCTGAGCGACCTTTAGCTTCCTCAACCGGCCAGCAGTGAAGGACCACGTCTCAGTTCCATAGGTCATCACTGGCAACACGCACTGGTTGTACAGTCTCGTTTTCAAGTTTTGAGGTGTACCTGACGAGAAGATGTGCCGTAATTTCCCTAACGCTGCCCAACCGAGTTGAAGCCGTTGATTGACCTCTCGGTTGAAGTTGGACTTACCTAGTCGGACTATTTGTCCCAGGTAAACATACTCTTCAACAACTTTGAGTTTAGTGCTCCCAACAACTACCGGCATAGGTGTGACATGGACGTTATACATGATCTATGTTTTGTCCATGTTCAACTTAAGACCTATCCATTGGGTGACACTATTGAGACACTATTGATATACAAATTTAAAAAGATAAATTTCCTAAACTACAAAATAACAAAAAAAGAGGGCCAGTTCATTAATAAATATATTTATGTAGATGGTAAGTAAATCTAAACATTGCTGTTGATTCTCAAAAGTATTCAATGATCTGCATGCGAGACGATTCGTAATGACTCGAAAACAGCACGTAGACGCGGCTCAGAAAGGAAATCGGTCTGTAGATCTTCAAGAGAGCGTTGTCGCCTTTCTTGAAGAACAAGACCACCGCACTTCTACTCCACGCCTCTTCAGTGCCACCATGGAGGACGGAATTGACGAGCATCTGAAGGACTTCAAGTACCGGTTTTCCATCCGGTTTTAGAAGCTCCACTGTAATTCCATCCTCGCCTGGGGCCTTGCCGTTTTTAAGGTGCTGGAGGGCCATTCTAATCTCGCTTAGACTGACGTCCGGAATATCATCGGAATAGTGTCGGATAAGACTTGCTCTTGGATCGTTACTCACACTTGCGTGTGGCTCCAACGATGATATGTACAGCTGCCCATAGAACCTTTCAGTCTCACTCAAATTCTCAAGTGTCTCGGAAACGACGCTGCCACACTCGGTCTTCAGCTTCGACAGTTGGCTCTTTGTGGCAGACAGATCTCTGGCAAAGACTTTGGAGCCCTGGTTCCGCTCGATCGCTTCTTCAATACGAGCAATATTAAAGTTGCGTAAGTCCCGCCGCGTGCATTTGGAGATCTGTCTGTTCAGTTGCCTGTATGCTGTCAAATCTACTGACGACTGCAGCTTCATTTCCCGTCTAACAGTCATGAGAATAAAAGTGTGATTGGAGAATTTTTGTGTTCTGCGGCGGGTCTTGCAAAACTGTTGTCGTCTGGTCGTCATAATGAAGTCAATCTCATTTTTTGTCGAACCGACGGGGCTCGACCAAGTCTACTTCCTGTGGGGCCGCTTCTGGAAGAAAGAGTTAATCATAAAAAAATACCTCTTTCTCCAAGGAGTCGGCCAGCTGCTGACCCCTTGGGTTCCGATACCCTATTCCAAATTTCCCTACCTTCAGCTCACCGTTCTCTCTTGAGCCTAGTTTTGCGTTGTAGTCTCCCATCAACACCGTATAGTGGGTTTTGAAAGAATTCACGGCTCTAGATATATCCTCATACATTTCCTCCATCTCCTCGTCGGGATGTGCCGAGGTTGGTGCGTAAACCTGTATGACCTTCAGCGAATACCGTTGGGTGATTCTAAGTATAAAGTACGCCACCGTCGTCGACACACTCAATCTTTACAACGTTGTTAATGAGAGACTTGTGGACGATAAATCCGACACCTCCTTGGGACAGATGGTTGCCCTCCCAGTGATAGAACAAGTTGCAGGATTACCACGTCATTCCCCTCTCTTCGGACCTCAAGTAATCCTATAATATTCCAGCTTGTTTATCTCTTCTTCCAGCTCCAGGATCTTCTCTTCAGTCCTCAGGGTGCGTGCGTTATATGTTGCCAGGTCGAGTCGTCTTAGGTGGCAACCGAACTTCCATCGGAGATTCTTAGCATCCCCTGTCCCGTCGTTACCATGGTCGCCACCGTAGCCAGGAATGGCGGGGCTGCCGGGGACTGGGGGCCGTCTCTTCGTAACTTTAATCATGGGGGGTATATTGCCGTTGTCGTACTTGCTACGCTTGGCGAGCGGGTTGGCAATCGCAGTTATTTTATTGCTGTTTTGCTGTTATCAGAAAGATGCTTCTGCCCATCTTCTGCTTCGGTGTCCCTGTGTCGCCTCTTACGACACTCACGGGAATATATGGGGTAGTGGGTATTCTTACCCGCCACTACACGTGGAATAGTACTTTTTCGCAAGATTCGCAAGGTCTATCAAAAAATTCTGCGTGTTGCGGTTTTCATACGTCCAAGATTTTTTTATTTCAGACGTCTAGGTTTTCTCACGAAGTTATTCTTCACCATTTTACCACCGAACCACGTTTATAATTCAGCGCATAAAACTCTTATAACAGTTTCATTGGTCCTCGCGGGAAACGTACACCTTTTGCTCCCGTGCCATTAAATCTTGCGGCGAGCTACACGGCTCTCGTATATGTTTAAACAATATTTATAAAAACTGAAATAGAAGCTTTTACACTATTGTGGATCACTTATGCCTAGTAATAAATATATTATAATAAGTCATCCAACGATACGAACTCACAGTGCACTCGCTTTTCAAATACTTACTTGATTCAAAATGAATTTAATGAAGTTATTAGCTTCTCTCTTAATCACAGTTTTGTGGCCATTACAGTAAATCATACTGAGTATATATAAATCACTATAAATAAGATATTCGGTAAATTTGCTCATTATTCTATTTTTTTTTTTGGTTTTCAGCAAACAGGTTCGGTACAGCTTTTCGCCGACTATGACAAGTGCATTGGAAATTACTTCGTTGATGCCGATGGAAACACGTTTCTCGATGCATTTACGCAAATATCGTCCATTCCTATCGGGTACAATCATCCAAAGCTGATGGAAGCCTTTAAGGATGAACATTATTTGGTAAGATCTATGTACTTTAATTAAAACTAATTCTTATAAATTATTTTCACTGAGTGAATATACACTTTGAAAGGTGATTAAATTTTTTAATAGTATAGGGTGACAAACGAGCACACAGTTCACCTGATGGAATGTGGTTGCTGTGGCCCATAGACATCTACATTTGTCCTCATTCGCGAATCAAAATGCAGATGCAGCCTCGTTTCCAGTAAAAAGGGTATCCGGTTCTCTACACTCACCATACGAAACATAGCAGTGTTAAGCTGCTATTTGACGTTGGTATTCTGTGAAAGCGTGGTCCTTCCCCGGTCGAGCCGATCCATTCGTGCTACAACTATACTACTAATATAGCTGCAGCATGGCTCTACCACGTGTATGTGTATGGCGTAATAAAAATATTCTTATTTTTCACTTCTTGTATTTTAAAATACGTGTTAATGGTGTTAGTCAGCAGCTTGCTGTGAACAGCGCGTGTAGAGGTGCGAGCATTTTACATTTTAAGTATATATCTTATATAGCATAACGTAGTATAGCATTCTCATATCCACCACCTGGGGACGTGTCCAATGGGAGGACTGGCAACTCGGAAAATCTTGCTGTCCTGTATATATAATTATGGAGAAGGAAAAGAAAAGGAGGTAATATAGACGGTTATGTGTCTGTTTGCATGTAGACCAGCTGGGATTTATTCAACAGGGTCTTGTCTGGCTGACTGGACCGTACCGTGAACGGCGTGAAGAAACTAACAGCTCTTTATCAGCGCACCGTACGTAGTTTACGTGTGACAATTAGCCATTACTGGCAGTAACCGTAGCCTCGACCCAGTTTTTTCGACTAAACAAGACGACCTAAACAGTAGGACGGGGCGATTTTGTTGTCGGTTATATTTGTCGTGATTGCGTCCTTGTGATTGTTCCGTTGGAACAAGCAAAGAAAAGTATTATTGTGATAAGCAGGCGGTAATTCGCAAACTTAACTCATTTTGTAACACCAAAAAATTATGCAATGACACACTACATTTGAAATTGACCGGCCCTTATTACTTACGTTACGGTATGGTCGAATTTGCATATCTCTAAAGATAACAGCCTCCCAGTAACAAAACAAAAGAAAAAAAATGTATTTGCGATACGGTGCGTCATCCATTATTGCTGATAATGTTTATTGCGTAAGCAAGAGAACAAGTTGAACATCTACTGTCTCACTATTATTATTTGTAAAAATAACATCTTTGATAACTGCGCCGTGCCTCATTTACGTAGTAACTATTATCTAATCTGTGGCGTCATTTTATTTTATTTCTGATAAAGATTAATTGCGTAAGCAAGACAGCAAGTTGAACATCTACTCTCACACTATTTTTATTTGTTAAATTAACATCTTATTACATTTTCTGACATCAGAAGTGGGATAAACTCCCTGTTATCGGTTACATGTACATAAACTTGATAGATTAGAAGGTACAATATATTTATTAGGTTTTTGAAAAATTGTGATACCCTTTTGTGTTATTGCCTTTCTTTTATTTCAAATGCTGCAATGAAATGTAAATGTTGCCTCATTTACGATACCAGTTTAATCTATAAGTTTACGTAAAATGTTATAAATAGTTTCCTACTCCATAATTTCTAGAGACTAATTAATTAAAATTATTTAGAAAACCTGCTGTTCTTACTTTATTTGTTCTAATTTTAAGAAACTTTTTTTAATGTTAACGCCAAAATTAAATGTGTATTGTAGTGTAAATTATATAAGTATATGTATGTTTGCGAAAAGTGATATCGTTTGATTATTATCGAATAATCATAGTACATATATCAAGACTAACTTTCGAAGACCATGTGAGCAAATTGCTCGAAGAGGGTAGGGTCAAAAGTACTCGGATACCTAGACGTGCATGCATGAAGAAGATAATGAATCTGAAAGAAGCGAAAGAGGTTTGTAAAGATCGTGACACTTGGCGATCTGTTCTCTCTGGCTACCCCGTCAGGGATTGTGCGTGAAGATAAGTATTATCGAATAATGCGTAATAATTGTAAAGTTCTCTTCCAGTGTAGAAAAGCGTGTGTTAGTGTAGTGAAAAACTTTTATCAATTACAATAATAATAATAATAATTACAAGTTGGGAGTTGTAATAATATTAGCCCATAACCTCATTTGAATAAAGTGCAACTTACGTCAGGTCTTATTTATAACCCTTTAACACCGTATTTAGTAACATTAATATATTATATAAAAAAAATTGTATCAGTTTTTTTTTTTGGTGATGTGATAGTACTGCTATTTTGCGGTTTTTGGGAAATATCTACAGATTCCCTTGTATCGACAATTTTTGTTTATTAGACGGAGGAGGATTTATTGCCGAACATATTAATTAGTAATTTGTTCGTCAGCTGAAATTAAGTCCATTACTTCTTTCAGCTGGAACTGAAATCGTGGGTCAGCCGCTGCCAGTAACTGATGCGTAGACAGGTGATTTATTGGCAGATTCTTTAGCTCCACTGTCTTTATTAGTCCGGTTATTATTTTTGAGGAGTGTTATGGCAACATCCGCAGTTGTAACGGTGTCATTTTGAAAATCTGAATCGAAACATTATGCAAAGGATATAATCCTACTAATCAAATATTGAAACAGTACACAAAATGCTAAATTAAGAAAAATACTTAAGTTTTATGACTGATAGTAACAACTAATAATAATTCCATATGTCATAATAATATATAATAAAATAATATTATAGAAAAATAATAGCAAAAGTAAACATTTTTCATTAAAAAAAATATGATTAGGTTTACAGCAAAAATTGGCCCTGTCACTATATCAAAAAAAAATACTGGGTGCAGTCGATTACGAAAAAAGTTAGAGTAAAAGGGTTAGACTGGCAATTTTACCTGTATTTCATTTTTCTTCATCAGCCCTTAAAAATGCAAAGGCAAATGTCTAGCAGTGGATGCTGGACATTTGCATCTCCCCATGTGATTTTGCTATTACGTCACGTAGTGTCGACTGCGGTAGACGTTTTGCAACTTCGAGGTTGCTATCCATCGCTGGTCTCGATATTTTACTGAACTTACGTCTGACCTAAACGAAATTGTTATACTGCCATCATCTATCGGAAGCTTATCGGAAGCCATTATATTTTTCTGGCATTCCCCATAGTCGCCTCTTACGAAACCCACGCCACAGGTCGAATTAGGGTTTTTTTTTCTCGAATAAGGGTACAAACGAGCACTCAGTCTACCTGATGGTAAGTGGATGCTGTGGCCTATAGACAACTTCATTTATCCTCGACTGCAAAATGCAGAGGCGTTGTCACCCCTGAGAACTAAGATGGAATGTCTAGTTTCCAGTAAAAGGGGTCTCCGGTTCTCCACACTCACCATACGAAACTGCAGCATTAAGCTGCTATTTTACGCTGGTATCCTGTGAGAGCGTGGTCCTTCCCCGGTCGAACCGACTCATTCGAGCTACAATGCAGCTTAATAAGCAGCAGGGTGATCAATTCTCTTATAAAGCGCGCCGCCGCCACACGGTTTATTTTCCTAAATAGGTAATTAAATCGGCTAAAATGTTGATGAAATTTAGATCAATATGTAGTGTTATGCTACTTACATATCATTTTACATTATTTTAAATTCATTTTTCCATTCTGTTTCGATTTTCTGCATTCACTTCAAAACTGGATATTTTACATCATCTTTATTTCCATAGGATCCTGTAACGATTTTAAACCATAAGAACACAATAACAAATCATTTCTACTTCGTATTTTCACATTATCAGCACTTTTAAATTGGTGTCAATGGAGTCTACCTTTTTTTGATCTTTTAGTTAGTTTTCAGTAACTCTACAATCTCGGGCTTTGTGTGGGCAGTTGCGCTACCTTTTTTCCTATATCAATAATATCTCATTTTCCACTTAAATCTTGCCGTTTTCTTATTACAAGCCTAAAACCAAAATTTCACATGTTTTGACATTGTTGTTTATTTGGTCTCCATAGCAATTATATTCAAATTTACTACCGGTCTGTTGTTTCTATTTCGATAATTCCACATAAATACTCTTTTCTCTTGACCATTTACAAAAAATTTGCGTTTAATTTAAATAATTTTTCCGTTCTCTCTAGAAAGGTATAAAAGCCGAACAATCGGTGAAGAAAGGCAGTCTTGCTTCAGTTCTCGAATTGGAAGCATCTTCTAAAGGCCTTATCCCGGGGCCGCACTGCCCCGGGATCCTGCAAGCCTCTGTCCTGCCAGAAGCCACTGGACTCTACGAACCTCTGCTCTACCTGAAGTCGCTGGACTCTACAAACCGTTGCTCTGCCTGAAGTCGCCGGGATCCTACAAGTCTCTGCTCTACCTGGAGTCGCCGGAACCTGCAAACCTCTATTCCGCCTGAAGTCACCGGAACCTGCAAACCTCTGTCCCGCCTGCAGTCACCGGTTCCTGCAGGCTTCTGTGTTATCTGAAGCCGCTGAGGATCCTGCAAGCCCCTGTCTGGCCTGAAATCGCCGGATCCTGCAATTACCACATTCACCGGAGGTCGTCGCCTAGAGACGCCCACGTCTTCTCACCTACGCCGTGCGTGCTCGTTCCAGGCGCTGAGAGCACACCTTGGATCTTCAGACTCAGCTTCGGCACTAATCTCTTTTTTTTTATTACTTTTTTTTTAAATAATCTGTAAATCGCATCATCCATCCTCATATTCATACTCCATTTTTATAATATAAAACTGTAAATATTTTTGAATCTTAAATATATTATTTGTTTTTGTTGTATTTTTGTTGTTTTGTTGCTCTTAGGTTAGATTGTTTTTGTTCTTAATTGTCGCTTCACGACAAATATTAAAGTAACCGGTAACTGAATACAAAGCTATTATTATTATTTTCGAAGATCTTTATTGCTTTAGTTATGTACCAAATGGCTATTACACAGTTTTGTATGGGAAAGTTGTAATATTTTTTTTTTTATAAAAGAAGCACTACGTTTGGCGTCAAGTGAAGTTAAGTTTTACAGAATAAAATAAAAAATTAAGTTACAATAAACAAAGGCAAATTATAATAAAAATTAAAATAACTTACATTAACCGCATTCTGGGGTATACTAGAGTATTCCATACGCTTGCCACGACGTCCACGCGCTAGTAGGCCCGTGGGCTTGCAGTAGATTAAAAAATAAGGTTGATTCAAAACACAAAAAATTGATCCGTAACCCAAGGTATACAATTCTAGAGTTAAGAATGAAAAAACTTTATGTGGATACCTCGCTGATTCTGTATTATTTTGTTTTAGAAAGAACTTGTCAATCGGCCGGCCTTGGGAGTATTCCCTTCTTTGAGCTGGCCTGAAATGTTGAAGAATGTGTTAATGTCAGTTGCGCCCTCCGGCTTGAATTGCGTAGCAACAATGATGTGTGGGTCCTGTTCTAATGAGAATGCATATAAAAGTGTTTTCATGTGGTATCGTAACAAAGATCGTGGAGGAAAAATGGACTTTACACCTGAAGAAATGGAGTCTTGTATGATTAATCAGCCACCAGGAGCTCCAAGTCTATCTATTTTGTCTTTTAAGGTATGGTCATTTCATATAATGTTAGGATGAGAAATGAAATAAAAAATCACTCAAGGCAAAAAATGGTCTAATAACTTTTGTTTGTTTATAAAGTTTCACCGCATCTCAAACCTGAAAACTAAAACCACACCAAATAAGTAATTTTAAATAAATATCAAGGAAAAATTGTTAATATAGATTTAGAGAATTATCTGGGCTGTGTTTAGTCAACACAAAGACGTATTCCTCCGTTTTCTCCCTGGATAATGACATTATAGCGAATATTTTCAATAAGTTTATTTTTTTTATTTTTATAAAACAATTATTTTAAAAAATAGAAACCTTTAAAAATTACACATATTGTCCAGTTATATCTCCGTTATCAAACATAAAGCAAACAAATTAAACAATCAATAAAAATAAAAGTCTTTTAATGATGAGAATGAAAAAGAAGATTAAATTGGTCCAGTATTGTAGGAGGAAACAGAGGGATATAAACGATGACGATTTCGTTAATTTTTGATAGTTGCCTATAATCAGGCCACGATCTATGAGTACATTTGTTTTTGTTGGCTATGTAGCTCGGTTGTTTAGACACAGCTCCACAGCTCCACTGCAATAGATCTGTAAAAACTGTAGGATCTGTAAAAAAAATTCCAATGTTTTGCCGCCCGCCATGCCTGCAAAGTCGTGAAACATCTTAAGATAAGGGATAGTTATTATAACAGAAAGTGAGAAGTAATGTCGTCACAAATGTACCCATATGGAAAAAAATATAACTAATGTAAACAATATGTAAAGATTTCATTAATGAATTTCATTCGGGATCATCCAAAGGGTAAGTGAAAACTTTGAGTTAGATCGCTAAGCTTAGTTTAATAATGTCCTCCAGACCTAATTTCGGTCACGGTGGCCAGTCTCAACGGAAAGTAGTCATGTGCGCAGGACAGGATTATAGTGAGCAAGTGTATGTGCACTCTATTCCCTCACTCTCATAGTCCGATGGGACAGTAATCCTACACGATCGAAGAGAGATCAGGCGCAAAGCTTACGGCTTTTCATGCTCTCCGAGGTACGGGGGTGAGAACACCGCCAACTTCCAGACTTCCGGATGCTACTACGGTTTCTTGACAGAAAAAGCCATAACCGATTTTAGGCCGTACTAGACTCGGGATTCAAACTCAGGACCTCATGATCAGCGACCGCGTTTACGACCACTAGACCAAAGAGGCAGTCATTTATTGCTTCAGTTACTTTTTTTTTTATAGGAGGGGGCAAACGAGCATGCGGCTCACCTGATGGTAAATGACTACCGCCGCCCATGAACAACCGCAACACCAGGGGAATTGCAGATGCGTTGCCGGCCTTTCAAGAAGGAGTAGGCTCTTTTCTTGAAGGTCCCTAAGTCGTATCGGTCCGGAAAAATCGCTGGTGGTAAACTATTCCACAAGGAAGTTGTGCGAGGAAGAAAACATCTTATAAATCGCACAGTGGTGGACCGCCAATCATCCAGATGGTGTGGATGGTATCGGGATGGTGGATTACTTATTTGTAATCGTGATAAAACACATACCCCACATACACACACCACAGAACGACTGAAGTAAAACTGATGTCTAAACTTACCATAATAGTAATTCAATCTAGGAATAAATGAAGAAAATTATCAAAGAAAAATAATTAAAAAGGGAAGTTAGAAATTACCCCTTGGTGCACTAGCAAACACTAATTCATTTTGTGTTTGCTAGTGCACTAAGAATTATGTGATAGAAATGTTATTATTTATGTGCGGACTTTGTCGACGTAATTTGAAGTTTATTTCAGACTAGCTGTTTCGACTTCCGCGACTTCGCACGCGTGGTATATTACTATTGGATTTTATGGGTTTAAATTTTTTTGCGTGGAACCCTAATTCCTTTTCTAAAACAGAAGTAGCCTAAGGTACTCCTTATAACATTAGCTATCTGCCAGTGAAAGTTCCGTAAAAATCGGTAAAGCCGTTTCGGAGATTAGCCGGAACAAACAGACAGACACACAAAAATTTTTAAAAATTGTGTTTTTGTTATAAGTACCGTATATACTTTCATATGCACTTAGTTAAAAGCTGTTATTTTGACATCACAAACAGACACTTCAAATTTATTTATTTGTATAGATAAGTATTAACTATATTTTGTATTTGTAAATGAAAATACAACTGCGTGACATATTTACGGTGCCAGCTACCCGCTCAGACGTCAGACGGTGCTCGCGCGATCCACAGCTGCGACGCAGTTATTGTTTTGAATTGCCGGTCTAATAGTAAACATTCTTTCGATTCGTCTTTGTTTGAAAATGAGTATTTGTTTGCATGCTAAACTTTTGGATTTAGCACTAATGATTTTATTAAAATATAAAAAAAGGCGTAAAAATTCTGAGGATACTGAAAAAATAAACTGAACATTGCTTTTTTTAATTTCAGGGTGGTTTTCACGGTCGCACTTTTGGTGCGCTGTCCACTACAAGGTCAAAGGCAATACATAAGCTGGATTGTCCGGCGTTCGATTGGCCCGTGGCACCTTTTCCAAGATACAAATATCCACTTGATCAGCACCAACGTGAGAACTGTGAGGAAGATCAAAAGTAATTAAAACTTCTTTTAAATATGCCTTAAACATATCTCTTGTAAAGTTTTATTCGCTGTCCCCTTTTAAGAGAGGATAACTTCACAAGCTGCTAACGGACCCAGGCTTTCCGGTTTCCCGGCTAATGGCAATGGCAGCCACTTTAATTCGGCTGCCAATTCCATTATCCAAGTGTCGTCGACGCCTAATGTGCTCGCGGAAGTTCGCGGGATCGAGTTATCGAGGAACACATGTGGTGGCATTTTTCGATGCCCTTGAATATCATAGCCTCAGACTTGCCTAACACCTCTTTTAGTATCAGCAATCGTATTCTGGCGACAACCTGTGTCATAATATGATACACTGGTAAGACCAGTGTATCATATTATGCATAATAGGCTTATACCACCGATTGGAAGACATTCACATAATTATTCACAGAAGCGGTCTCAGGACCTTCCTCAACCTCAGGTCCTTAATATACTTCTTCGCTTTCTCGCTCAGGGTAAGAGATGTATCTCTCAGAAAGGAAGTTCCAAACTTTTATCCTGAGGTATGCAATCACTTTTACTTTATGGTGGTTCAATGACTCCTTGATCCACGCCTAGGGCCAACTCATATTAACATTGTATTAAACATATTACTTGATATTTCATGTTATTAAAAGCATTGGCGACATCTAGGGAAATGTCCCTAGATGTCGCCAATGCTTTTGGCAATGGCCAGCAGCAATCCACCTCTTGTCAACGCGTTCGATTGGGCCAAAACGTTTAATTGCGTCGCACGGGCACAATTTGTACTAGTACTATCGCCAAACTCGCACATTATTAAGAAAGAACTCGACATTTTAACAATTCTTCCGTGTACATAATACATATCCAACGTATTAAATAATAAAGAAAGTCTAAGACATTAAAGTATAATATGCTCATTGTACTAAAACAGCTATTTCGAACAAAAAAATTGCAAAATGTTAGTTTTTGTCATCATAGACGTATGTCTGCTCTATAGCAGGGAAGGGGTCTAAATCGGTTTCCCGGGGGTCGACATAAACGAAAACTGCTTTGGGGGTCGACGAGGTGTAAAAATCGGCCCTTGTTATTTAACACAAGTTCTTATTTGAAACTTTCAACATACTGTATAAGTTGTGTTACGTGTACCAACTTGTTATAGGAATGACGAATATTTAGTAGGAAGTATCATTGTCGTACTTTTAAAAAACTCAATAAGTCGATAAGCGTGGACAACTTCATGCAAGATAATGAGTTCGAGTAATTTGGCTATGGGGGTCTGAGGTATCAGTTAATTTTGGAAAAGGGGTCTCTTGTCCAAAATAGTTTGGGAATCCCTGACATAGGTTACTCACCTTAACTCAGCTCGCATCAGAAGGGACATACGAGTACCTACTGCTCATTCTACCAACAATTCTTGTTATTAGCTTGTAACGAGTTCAGTTTTCATAATTTTCTCATTTATTTTGCAGGTGCTGTGCTGAATTAATATGATATCACATAATATGTAATTGCAGTTACATTTAAATGATAATAGTTTTGAACATTTTAAAAGTCATACAAGTCCCATCTGTTTTCATATCGGCCTTATTTTCATATCGATAATAATAAAGTAATCCATAATTTGTATTATTTTTTTTTTTTTTTATAGGAGAGGGGGCAAACGAGCATGCGGCTCACCTGATGGTAAGTGACTACCGCCGCCCATGAACAACTGCAACACCAGGGGAATCGCAGATGCGTTGCCGGCCTTTTAAAAAGGAGTACGCTCTTTTCTTGAAGGTCCCTAAGTCGTATCGGTCCGGAAAAATCGCTGATGGTAATCGATTCCACAAGGAAGTCGTGCGAGGAAGAAAACATCTTCTAAATCGCACAGTGGTGGACCGCCAATCATCCAGATGGTGTGGATGGTATCGGGAGTTCTGCCGCGATGTGCGTTCGTGAAATTTGGCGGCTGGGATTAATCCGAACAATTCCTCAGAGCACTCCCCATGGTAGATGCGAAAGAAAATGCAAAGGGATGCAACATCTCTTCGCAGTGCCAATGAATCGAGCCGATCGGAAAGGGCTCGGTCGTCGACAATTCGAGCCGCTCTGCGTTGGATGCGGTCAAGTGGAAGGAGCTGGCACTGGGGAGCCCCTGCCCAGAGATGGGAACAGTATTCCATGTGAGGCCGAACTTGCGCCTTGTAAAGTAGCAGGCGGTGTGCCGGCATGAAATACTGTCCCGCTCTGCTGAGCACGCCAAGCTTTTTAGAGGCCAATTTGGCCTTCCCTTCCAAGTGACCACGAAACTGCACGTCACTCGATATGTCGACTCCGAGGATACCGATACTGGCTGAGGCAAGAAGGGGAGTGCCTTGAAACTGAGGAGATACGACAAAGGGGTTCTTTTTAGCGGTAAACGCGCAAACTTGTGTCTTCTGAGGATTAAATTGGACTAGATTTAGTCGCCCCCAATCCGAGACTTTGTTCAGCAAAGACTCGACTTCAGACACAAGTTTGTTCCGGTACTCAGCGACGTTTTCCCGAGAAATATTGGCACGGCCGGTGTATAGAGCATCACCAGTGCTGTCACCCGCATAGCAATGAATGTTACCAGTTAGCAACATATCATTGATATGCAAAAGAAACAGCGTTGGTGATAGCACACAGCCTTGTGGAACACCAGCGTTAATAGGCTTGTAGTCAGAGCATGCACCGCATACAACGACCTTGATGCTCCGATCTACAAGGAAGCTGGTGATCCAATTGCACAATTTCTCGGGAAGCCCATAGGAAGGGAGCTTTGAAAGAAGCGCTTTGTGCCAAACCCGATCGAAGGCCTTCGCAATGTCCAGACTAACGGCCAACGCCTCCCCCTTGGACTCTACTGCCTCCGCCCATCTATGGGTCAGGTAGACCAGAAGATCACCAGCTGATCGACCCCGACGAAAACCGTATTGGCGGTCACTAATCAGCTGGTGATCCTCAAGGTACCGGATGAGCTGGCAGTTAATAATGGATTCCATTATTTTGGAGAACAAGGAGGTGATCGCGATAGGCCTATAGTTGGATGGGTCTGAGCGGTCGCCTTTTTTAGGGATCGGATGGACAAAAGCTGTCTTCCATGAATTCGGGACTACGCCTTGGGAGTAGGAGTACCGGAAAAGACGCGTTAGGACCGGTGCCAACTCCGGAGCACACGTCCTCAGCACAATTGGGGGGATTCCGTCAGGCCCACTCGACTTCTGGATGTCCAGGGAGAGCAGTGCTTTGCGAACCGAGCGCTGTGAGAACAGCACATCCGGCATGGAGCACTCACACCGCGGGATGGTCGGCGGTGTTTTCCCCCCGTCATCAAGAGTCGAGTTGGACGCAAAAAGGGAGCCTAAAAGGTCGGCTTTGTCTTTTGCGTCATGGGCCAGTGAGTCATCCTCCCTGTGCAGAGATGGTAGTGATGGCTTACAGAAATTCCCTTGGACAGCCTTGGCGAGAGACCAGAATGCACGGGTTCCCGAAGGAAGGCGAACTAGTTTCTCGCCAATTCTGCCTATGTGCTCTGACTTTGCCTTGGCAATAACTCTTTTGAAGGACCTGGAGGCGAAGTTATACTTCTTTTTAAGTGTGCTGGTATTTACATCCCGAGTCGCCGAAGCCGCAGCCCAGGCTTGATAACACTCCTGCTTACTGCGTAATGCAGTCTTACAGGAGCGACCAAACCAAGGCTGAGATCTGCCTCCGATGGGTACCACAGATGATGGAATAAATAGTTCCATTCCCTGTAGCACCACATCAGTGACAGAGTCAGCAACAGCGCTGGGATCATCCGGCGAGAAGCAAACCCGCCCCCATGGGTAGGATGCAAAGAAGGTCCGCATTCCGTCCCAATCCGCCGACCTGTAATGCCAAACACGGCGGCAACCTGCAGAACGCAACCGCGAAAGGAGCGTGAGTGGCACCACACTCCGGATCAGACAATGGTCCGAAGAGCCGAGAGGGGCATCGACGGAAACCAGATATCCATCCGGATGAGAGGTCAGCAGAAGGTCCAACAGGGAAGGTGTATGATCCTCCACATCTGGAATCCGCGTAGGCGAAGTAACCAGTTGTGTCAGACCATATGCCAAGGCAAAGTCATAAACAGATCTCCCCGCATGATCGGTTAGACGTGAACCGAGCCATTCGGCATGGTGGGCGTTAAAATCGCCAAGGATCACGATCTCTGCGGATGGGACCTGTTGTAGCAAGAAATCTGTAGCCATTTGGACGTGGTCGATGAGTCGGTCTGTTTCGGCATTACCGCTATGGGACCTATAGAGGCACCCGTAGACGCGCGGATGGTCGTCGCTGTCTACGCGTAGCCAAAGGATGGACAGGTCCGAACCTTCAAGACTGCCGAGGCGTCGAGAACAGATGTCCTCTCTGACATACACGCAAACTCCAGCCCGAGGCACAAAGGAATGCTCCAATTTGTACCCCGGGTAGGAGAGATACGAAATATCAGCCGGAGAGGAAACCTGCGTCTCGGTCAGAAAGAGCAAGGCCGGCTTCGCCGTCTCGAGATGGTAGTGGACGGCGTTTAGGTTAGAGTGAAGTCCCCTGATGTTGCAGAAATTCACGGATAGCGTGGCAGGGGTCGCCTTGGTGTTCTTGCTCAGTTTGCCCCTAGCAGTAATGCTTTTGAGCGGAATTTTGCCCCCCCCAGAATACGCGGGGCAGCCTGAGCACCCACGCTCAGGATCGGAATAACATGGTCGTGGATGCTCAGCGAGGGATTCTCCAGGGGTGCTGGTACCCTCCTGGGGTAGTTCTTCGTGTAATTCCGCTACCATGTTGATGGGGGGGGGGGGGGGGGAATTGGGCCTCCGGCCACCTGCACTCACCAGACGAAACGCAGAAGCAAAGCTTCTACTTCACGCCGGTATTCTGTGAGGTCGTGGTACCAACCCGGCTCGAGCCGGCCCATACATGCAACAAAAACTGCTGCGTGGCTCTACCACCGTTAAAAAATAATAATTTTATAAATTACATAAAATAAATAATCTTTTGCATATACCTAATATATGATAAAAATATTTAGAATATTATTATATTTACAATATGTTAACAATACCTATGTGTCAGTCACATCACTGGTCTATTCTTCATAATAGATCTCAGTCTTATATTCAAACTAGGGTCCCGCGCTGGGTTCGTCTGAGCACAGAATAAATAATAGTACATGAACAGAAGGATCACTCTCTGATAGCAAACTTACAAGTTTAAACCTAGTTACAACGTCGCTAATGTACATAATAATACTTTGCACGCCTCGGATATGACCTTGGTTAAAATAGCCTATTGATTAAATCGTCGAAAAAATTAATGCGTCGCGCATATTAAATCAAAATGCACCTTACGTCCATGTGCGAGAGTCTGTATCACTTAGCCTGTTACGCGCCTTTGTTAAGGCCGCCCCTACTGTACGGTTAGGTGTTGTAAGAAAACAAATTGAATCCTTTGTTATTAGTTGGTATATAGGAGAATACACCGAGGTGTTATGCAATGTATTAGTATTTTTTTTTATTTTGTAAAAAACGTTACTCCCACTAGTATTCTCTCCTGTATCGCGTAGGCAGTTAACAAACAGAAATTGCACAAAGACAAATATCTAGACCCGGAACAATTATTTGCAGCCTACAAATAATTGTTCCGTGCGGGATTCGAACCCGCGGCGCTTAGCGCTGCAACTCATTACCAAGCCACTGCGCCACGGAGCCGTCACTTGTCTGTTTCACATTTTTACTATTTACTAACATGCGACACGCATCGGTATTATTAATGAAAGAGTGACAATGAGAAGTGCTGCTATTTTCAATCTCTTCCTTTTATCGACCAAGTGTTAAACATTTACCAGTATATGATGATCTTGCATTAGTTGGCAGTCACTTATACTGGGAGGTCTATTTACACTGAACGCTTTTTAAGGTCATTGGCATTATACGCGAAAAAATCGAAAACTGCGAAGCTGTGGTCGGGTGGCTAATCAAATAATAAATCTGTAACTGTGGCGTCAGTAACTAAGTATCTAGTTATCTAGATCTACCTATAAATAACACCTTTCGGTATCCTTAGGAACCTTTCGGTATCCTTAGGAACAGTAAAGAATGAAAAGTCGACATTCCTATTGTTATTTAAGCACCCGCATGCTATGCAGTACAAGTACTGCATAGCATGCGGGCATAGCTTACTAGTACTTAATAAAAATTTAAAAATAAATATCAAAAGTGTGTAAATACTTATAAGAGAAAAATACTTGTTTGTTAACGTAAGGCCCGCATCAGCACGAGCGCGCGCGTATTTATAGATTTTAAAGCGATGCGTAACGAAAAGATGTGCCGTGATCGCCCGAAATCTCCCAGTCCCAGTTAATTGACATTTCGGTCGTTGTTGGACTTACGTATTGTCGGACACTTTGTTATTACTTGTCAACAAACAACTTCGAAAGTAGTGTTCCAAAACTGCATAGGTGTGACGATTAGCCCATTCTAATTAATAATCACCATTGTCTACTCACTTGCGGCTTGTGCGGTCCGAGTTTTTTTAGGGTTGACCACAACGGTAACAATAGCTGTTGCGTTCAGTTTTTACGGTGCAATGAGCAAGCGCAAGTGCGCGCAATGGCATCTATTGCTCTTTAATAGTATGGGGTGCAGCAACATAACTTGCACTGACACCCAACCAACCAAAAAAGGTCTAACTTTGACCAACTGATAAAAATATACAGGCAATTCCAAGTCTATTGACTTTGAAACACTACGACACCTCTTGTCCAGTATTTCCAAGACTAAAAGAAAACTGTGCATATTGCAAAATATTACATAAAATGTAGTAACTATAAATTGAAATTTTTAGATGCCTGGAGCAAGTGGAGGAAGTTATTCAAAAGTACCACAAAAAGGGTATTCCTGTAGCAGGAATGATCGTAGAACCAATACAAGCAGAGGGTGGGGATAATGAAGCCTCTCCAGATTTTTTTAAAAACCTTCAGAAAATATGCAAAAAAGTAAATATTTTAACTATTTACTATAACTATAGTTTAATATTATCTTCTGTTGTGTCGATTGTCTCATTACTCATGTTGCAAAAAACAGGCAAGTAAGAAAACCAAAGGCAATAATTACCATTTTCTTTTTAAGATGTTTTTTTAAAGGATAGGGGCATAACATAACAAACGAGCACGCAGTCCACCTGATGGTAAGTGGTTTCTGTGGCCCATAGACATCTACATCTATCCTCGACAGTGAATCAAAATGCAGATGCATTGTCACCCGTTAGGACTAAGATGGAATACCTCGTTTCCAATAAAAGCGGTCTCCGGTTCTCTAAACTCACCATACGAAACACAGCAGCGTTAAGTAGCTATTTTACGCTGGTATTTTGTGACGTGGTCCTTCCCCGGTCGAGCCGACCCATTCGTGCTACAACTATACTATTAATATAGCTGCAGCATGACTCTTACCACGTATGTATGTGATATTATTAACGAAGTTGACGTATTTTTGATATACGCTCCTTAGAAATTTAATGCTGGACATAAACTTTTCCCGTTGTTGGCGGTTTTGCCTTATACTCCACGCTTGGCGAGAGGATTGGAAGTCGCCTTTTATGACACAGAACCAAATTGGATAATGGGTTCTCCGTGCGAGAAATTATTACATTAAACAAATTACGTTTAAATTCAAATTGAAATTATTGCATGTTTGCGTAACTACATAAATTATGACAACGTCCCTTTTGCAACGCGAGTTGCTTACATTTTTGTTTCAACTTTGTATTTTCGAGAGTTTATTCTGTAAAAATATGGTAACGTTGAAAAAATAAAGAAAACATAGTATAATTGAATATATGGAGTGTCGACCTGATAAAAAAAGAAGAAAATCGTTGTAGTAAGTTACTGAAAACCGTGTTTTGTGGTATTCGTTGTAGGAGGCCTATGTTCAGAAATGGACTTGTGAAGAACTGTGATAATGATGACAATGTTTTAAATTATTTCTAAAGAATATTTTAACAGCATCACCCCATATTAAAATATGGTAGCTTCGCCTACTATATTTTTTTTTTAATTTCCTAATAGGTATATTAGGAAAGGTATATTATATAGCAGGGCTGGCGATTCTAGTTGCAACAACAACAACATACCAAATATATCGAGGGAACATTATGGACATATTGTATGCGTGATTGTATTAATAATATTGATCATTATATTGTAGAATGGCATTGCCCTCATTATTGACGAGGTACAGACAGGCTGCGGGCCGACCGGCAAGATGTGGTGTCACGAGCACTTTAACTTACCTTCACCCCCTGATATCGTTACTTTCAGTAAGAAAATGTTAACAGGCGGCTTCTATTTTAGCGAAGAATTCAAGTAAGTATAATTATGACCTAAGTAACTGCTCGCATGTGTATTTCGCATAGAAAGGGACAGCGTAGAAAACTGAATGTTTCTTAGCCTAGCATTGGGAAATATTAGAATTTAATTAAAAATGTGGGTACTTTTAAGTAGATACCTATTTTATCATTTAGGTATGCCGTTCTTAGAAATACCTACAGTTGTGGACATAATATAGTTAGAAACGCTAAGTATGACTTTTTAGTACAAATTAATTTGAAAATAAATGTTACGTATTTTAGAGGGCAAATGTATAAACTATTTATCTATGATATCCACATTATGAAGTACTATGTCAGTTTTAGTAATTAACATATAACCGTTTATTTAAAAAGAAGTATATTTTATAAAATAAAACGTAAGAAGACAAAGTCCTAAGGTGAACAACTAAAAAGTAACAGCAAAAGAATATTAGCATAAATATGAACAGTTAACGAAATAACTAATGATGTAGTTTAATGGTACAAACATGTAAATAAAAAAAAAAACTTAATATTTGTTTGGGAAGCCTCAGCCGTTTATTACAGCTCAACGTCGTGCTATTGATTCTCATAAATTTTCACATATTTCCAGAGGAATATTGTATGATGTGGTATGAAGTTAATTGATGTTAGAGATATTTATTTTTAATAAGGCTTCTACTTTTATTTCAAATTATCCCAAATTGAATGTGACTTATGGGCAACAACGTTTTTGCCTACCGATCGACCCTTATGAATGTGTGCGTGCGCAGTAAAATCAGTTAAAATAATGCATACTAAGCATTTTGAAGTTAAAAGATAAAAAGGACAGAATATTTGCGATTTTTTTAAATTAATTTTTCTTCACCTATTTGTCTATATTATTTGTTCTGAGCCTTCTCTGCCGGATAATGCAAAAGAAACCTGTATATTTGTACAGATTATCGCCCTTTTTTGAGTTGACTCTAGCTTGAATTCAAGCTTCCAAGATAATTCCAGTATTGACTGGGTCAGAAATGCGATTCCTATTTCAAGATTTAGTGACTAATTGGTGAAGGATTATATCTCCTAAAGTATATTTCGTGTATAGGCGGTATAAGTATATCCACTACCCCATATCGCCGTAACAGGCAACAGAGAGAAACAAACCAGGAGATGGGTAGCAGCGTTTGCGTTATAACAACTAACAAATAAAAAAAATCTGTGGTTGCCAACCCGCCTGCCAAGTGTGGCAACTATGGAAAATATCCCCCCTATGAGATAATCTATGTGGGAGGCCTATGTAGTTGACTTTGAAGAACTGTAACGGTATTAAGTCACAAATTTTATTTATCACTAACTGTCATCATTTCTTCATTAAATACAGGATATCTTCCAGGAGGATTCTGCCTTGAAAGACACACACATTTTCGATTGGATTTAGATCCAGACAATTTGCAGGCCACAAAGACACTAACTCTTACACCAATAGCCTTTCAGAAATGCTTTAACGCTGATTATGCCGCTTCGAACCATTGTCATGTTGGAATATTAAAACTAGTGGTCAATTGCCATCGAAATATATGCGCATAATAAGCAGTAAAGCGTTTTATTGTATCTATCTTTAAAAAAAAAGATAATAAAAAAGATATCTGGTCTCTCGCCAAGGCTGTCCAAGGGAATTTCTGTAAGCCATCACTACCATCTCTGCACAGGGAGGATGACTCACTGGCCCATGACGCAAAAGACAAAGCCGACCTTTTAGGCTCCCTTTTTGCGTCCAACTCGACTCTTGATGACGGGGGGAAAACACCGCCGACCATCCCGCGGTGTGAGTGCTCCATGCCGGATGTGCTGTTCTCACAGCGCTCGGTTCGCAAAGCACTGCTCTCCCTGGACATCCAGAAGTCGAGTGGGCCTGACGGAATCCCCCCAATTGTGCTGAGGACGTGTGCTCCGGAGTTGGCACCGGTGCTAACGCGTCTTTTCCGGTACTCCTACTCCCAAGGCGTAGTTCCGAATTCATGGAAGACAGCTTTTGTCCACCCGATCCCTAAAAAAGGCGACCGCTCAGACCCATCCAACTATAGGCCTATCGCGATCACCTCCTTGTTCTCCAAAATAATGGAATCCATTATTAACTGCCAGCTCATCCGGTACCTTGAGGATCACCAGCTGATTAGTGACCGCCAATACGGTTTTCGTCGGGGTCGATCAGCTGGTGATCTTCTGGTCTACCTGACCCATAGATGGGCGGAGACAGTAGAGTCCAAGGGGGAGGCGTTGGCCGTTAGTCTGGACATTGCGAAGGCCTTCGATCGGGTTTGGCACAAAGCGCTTCTTTCGAAGCTCCCTTCCTATGGGCTTCCCGAGAAATTGTGCAATTGGATCACCAGATTCCTTGCAGATCGGAGCATCAAGGTCGTTGTAGACGGTGCATGCTCTGACTACAAGCCTATTAACGCTGGTGTTCCACAAGGCTGTGTGCTATCACCAACGCTGTTTCTTCTGCATATCAATGATATGTTGCTAACTGGTAACATTCATTGCTATGCGGATGACAGCACTGGTGATGCTCTATACACCGGCCGTGCCAATATTTCTCGGGAAAACGTCGCTGAGTACCGGAACAAACTTGTGTCTGAAGTCGAGTCTTTGCTGAACAAAGTCTCGGATTGGGGGCGACTAAATCTAGTCCAATTTAATCCTCAGAAGACACAAGTTTGCGCGTTTACTGCTAAAAAGAACCCCTTTGTCGTATCTCCTCAGTTTCAAGGCACTCCCCTTCTTGCCTCAGCCAGTATCGGTATCCTCGGAGTCGACATATCGAGTGACGTGCAGTTTCGTGGTCACTTGGAAGGGAAAGCCAAATTGGCCTCTAAAAAGCTTGGCGTGCTCAGCAGAGCGGGACAGTATTTCATGCCGGCACACCGCCTGCTACTTTACAAGGCGCAAGTTCGGCCTCACATGGAATACTGTTCCCATCTCTGGGCAGGGGCTCCCCAGTGCCAGCTCCTTCCACTTGACCGCATCCAACGCAGAGCGGCTCGAATTGTCGACGACCGAGCCCTTTCCGATCGGCTCGATTCATTGGCACTGCGAAGAGATGTTGCATCCCTCTGCATTTTCTTTCGCATCTACCATGGGGAGTGCTCTGAGGAATTGTTCGGATTAATCCCAGCCGCCAAATTTCACGAACGCACATCGCGGCAGAACTCCCGATACCATCCACACCATCTGGATGATTGGCGGTCCACCACTGTGCGATTTAGAAGATGTTTTCTTCCTCGCACGACCTCCTTGTGGAATCGATTACCATCAGCGATTTTTCCGGACCGATACGACTTAGGGACCTTCAAGAAAAGAGCGTACTCCTTTTTAAAAGGCCGGCAACGCATCTGCGATTCCCCTGGTGTTGCAGTTGTTCATGGGCGGCGGTAGTCACTTACCATCAGGTGAGCCGCATGCTCGTTTGCCCCCTCTTCTATAAAAAAAAAAGATAATAATCTATTAAACCTTAATCCGACGAAATTTAATTTTATTTATTCTACCCTTAAAGTCTCATATCTATTCGCAAAACTAATAAAAATGATAGGCACACAATTTCTTTATTATTATTTGCAAGAACGAGAGAGTTCACTTTGTAGTTTGTTTGTGTAGATGCCATTTAAATATATAAAATTAAATTGCCTGTGTATTTTTTTTTAGTCAGTGAAGATATTACAATTATTTACAGGCCATTACACCCCTATAGAGTTTTCAACACTTGGATGGGAGATCCGGGAAAATTAATCCTTTTGAAGCAAGTGCTAACAGTCATTAAAAATGATAATCTAATTTGTCAGACTCAAGAAACCGGAAAGTATTTAAAGGAAGGTCTTCACCAGTTGGAGAACGAGTACCCTAATATTATTAACAGTGTTCGAGGACGTGGCACATTTTTAGCTTACAACGCACCTACAACTGAGCTTAGGGACAAGATTAATAATACTTTAAAGAAAAACGGTTAGTGTGTTTCGCAGTCATATTTTGAAATGCTTCATTTTGAATAGAATAAATGACAAAACTAGTTTTTTTATTGAATAAGGGTGACAAACGAGCACACAGTAGGTACCTGATGTTAAATGGTTGCTGTGGCCTATAGACATCTACATTTATCCTCGATTAGGAATCAAAATGCAGATGCGTTGTCACCCGTGAGGATTAAGATTTCCATCTTCGATTCAGCCTCGGTTTCCAGTAAAAAGGGTCTCCGATTCTCTACACTCACCACACGAAACACAGCAGCATTAAGTTGCTATTTTACGCTGGTATTCTGTGAGAGCGTGGTCCTACCCCGGCCGAGCCGACCCATTCGTGTTACAACTATACCAGAAATATAGCTGCAGCATGGCTCTACCACGTGTATTATACTATAATAATATAGTATAATAGTTTACTAGAATTTTAAATTTACTGAAGTTACAGAAAAAATACTCTAAATTTGACAATTTTTATTAGAAATGTTGGAATATACCTAGTAAACGTGAAAAAAGTTACAGCCTAATATACCTATGAAGGTTATGGACCAATTAATTCGCCGCATTGCACCAGTACGTGATGGCGATTTTCGGAACGAAGTTCCTTATCGGACGGTACGAATTTGGCGGATTGGGGCTAGACGAGAAAAAATTTAAGATTTTTTTCCCTCTCGACCCTTTCTGACATAGTGTAGACGGCCTTGGATAAGGGAGCGAGATGGAATAATATCCATCCATGAAAGAAATATTATTTTATTTTAAATGACGGTTCATTTTAATAGACGCTAATAAGTCATTTATTTGTATTTGCTAATCAATAATATAACACGTTTATCAATAATACTATACTACTAAAGGAACTTCGTTCCAACCGAGTTTTCCACGACAGTCACGCATGTTTTTTTCTCTTATGAAACTGGTGTTGAAAAACAACTTAGTCAGAGTTTAGATTCCACCTGATGGTAAGTGGCTTCTGCAGTCCATGGACACCTGTAACCAATTTTAATGAAGGCTACAGATGTGGTGTCACCTCTGAGGACTGAGAAGGATGCTTTACAGGTTGTAATTATACTGGCGCTCTATTCTATTCATACCGAAACAACGGTGCAAGAAATATGTAAGAGCCACCATCTTATATCCCAGACGGAATCGTAGGTAGAAGAGGAGTCCTACCATCCAATACTTTACATAGTTTTCACATGTCCTCGAAATATTTTATTCCTTGAACATTTAGATTTCATCCCGACCCTCATGCTTAAGCGCCGAGAACGTTGTAAAATCAACACTTAAAATTGCAATTCATAATGTCTTCGGTGCTGGCAGAGTTTGCACCAGGGATGCTCTTATACTGTAAAATTTATATCGCCCATGATATACCACGATCTGTATAGGTATTATTTTAATGTAATAAACTAATTATTATTATTATTAATTACATTTCAGGTGTGCTCAGCGGAGTGTGCGGTGAGAAAACGATCCGCATTCGACCGGCTTTGATATTCGAAAAGAAACACGCTGAAATATATTTGGATACTTTGAGGAACATTTTTAAAGAATTTTAAATGCGTGAAATCGCAATATTGCATTGCATATACGAGACTTCACAGTATTACTAGCATTTACGTATTTATCCGAAGTACTGTATTTTTAGATAATACGCAACAAAAGCACAATTTAGCCGTGAAGTAATTTCAAGACAATATGATAGTAATTGAAATCGTCTAAGAACGCTTTGTATGAGCATGGTCAAAGATTTAAGATTATGTATCAACCTATAACAAATGATATTTAAAAGTATTTTACTGTGTTATAATTTTGGTCTGTACTGCTATAATGATCTTGTATGCCTCAAAAAAGTCTTCCATTAAGTATAATAAATGATTATTTGCTAACAAGTAATGCTTTCCTTGTTTACTATCTATTGCCTTTTTTATTTAACGCATAGATAAATAAATATGTAGCAAGCTAATTTAACGTGAGTGGCAAAGTTTAATTACATGCGAAGCATCATATTAGTCTGTGGTTTTTACTAACGTATTAAAAATGGAAGCAGTGCTCACTATTTTGTTGTTTCTGGTTAAGTTGACGGAAATTTAATGACAAAATTGGTTTAGGGCTCTATTTTAGAGCATCATCTTCAGGAAAACGTTAACGCATTAATTTCAGCACCCCGGAATGACAATGTCGTGTTCTCAACACTATCATTCAACAACGTCTACACAGCCCTTAACGGCAGTTTCTTTCACTATTATTTTTGTTAGATATTTTATTATTAGAGAAAGAAACGATCTTAAAATCCACCCGATGATTAGCGGCTACTGCAGTTCATGGATATTTTTGACTATAATGAAACTAAAATTGAATATGAAATTAGCCTTTAGTCAACTTGAAA
The DNA here is from genome assembly GCA_963668995.1 of Parnassius mnemosyne. NCBI lineage: Eukaryota > Metazoa > Arthropoda > Insecta > Lepidoptera > Papilionidae > Parnassius > Parnassius mnemosyne. Next base: position 28,063,762 of record CAVLGL010000035.1, on the reverse strand, counting down.
CAAAAAAAAAAACAAAAAGTGCGTTGTGACCTCCGAGGACAAGGATTTAAACTAATTTAAAAGTTTTTTTTTTTGTAAATTATATACCTAAGTATTAAAACAAAGTATCGGTCATTATTTGACGATGCATTTTGCGATGCGATTTTAGTTGAAGTTCATTGATGCTTCTATTGCTATTGCTATTTAAATTCTTATGCATCAGCCCATAATACTACACTCCTGGACATGAGTCTCTTCCTTTGTACGGAGAATCTCTTATAATCGTCACGCTAGGCTAGCGGATTGACAAAATTTCAATACTAGTCGTCTCGCTCCCACATTAAATAATGTCACTACGTAAAAGGTAACAGATACATCTCTATGTTTCCCTTACAAAAGCGAAAACACCTATTACCTAATCTTTAATAATAATCCCAGACGTTAGCTGCAAGCAGAAATATACCTTCTACACACGTACTGCGAGTTGAGGACGCTTTATCCACCATGCTACCTACGTATGGGCACAGAATAAATAATAGTACAAGAACAGAAGGATCACTCTCTGATAGTAAACTTGCAAGTTTAAACCTAGTTACAACGTCGCTAATGTTCATAATACTTTACACGCCTCGGATATGACCTTGGTTAAAATATATAGATTAAATAGTCGAAAAAAATTATTGCGTCGCGCGTATTGAATCAAAATGCACTTTACGTCCGTGTGCAAGAGTCTGTATCACTTAGTCCGTTAGGCGCCTTTGTCAAGGCCGCTCCTACTGTAGGGATAGGTGTTGTGAGAAAACAAATTGAATCCTTTGATATTAGTTAATAGTAGAATACACTGAAGTGTGCAATGTATTAGTAATTTGCTAAAACGAACATTATTGTTAAATGAGAGGAAGATTAATATGCAACATACAGAAAAATTAAGATTATAACAACATGAATGTCTTTGAAACTCAGATAATTTACTGACCATTTTTAAGCTATTTCAAAAAAAGTTTTTTTATGTGTGTTTCCTCAGAAATTTTTCTAGGTTAACCGATTTTGATGATTCTTTTTTTTTGAAAGCTGGTGCTTATAATTTATATATCCCATATAAATTTGACCGGTAGTTATGGAGTTGTCCTTAATAATGCTTATTAATATTGAAGTCGGTTGTACAAAATTTTTTATTTCATTACTTGTCTCTCTTCCTCTCTTTTTAAAGAAAAACATTACCTCCACACTAGGATTTCTCCTGTATCGCGGGGGCAGTTTGCATACATAGATTTCACAAGGACAAACATCCAGACCCAGGACAATTATTTGTAGGCCATACAAATACTTGTTCCGTGCGGGATTCGAACCCGCGGCCCTTAGCGCTGTAACTCATTACTAAGCCACTGCTTCACGGAGCCGTCACTTTTTCACACGTCACATTTTTTGCTATTTACAAACATGAGACACGCGACGGCATTATCAATGAAAAAGTGACAATGAGAAGTGCTGCTATTTTCAATCTCTTTCTTTTATCGACCAAGTGTAAAGCTAATATCCAGTATAATATGCTAATCTTGCATTAGTAGGCAGTCACTAGTGCTGGGAGGTCTACTAACACTCAACGATTTTTAAGGTCATTGGCATTATACGTGAAAAAATCGAAAACTACGAAGCTCTGTGGTCTGGTCGCTAATCAAATAATAAATCTGTAACTATGGCGCCAGTAACTAAGTACCTAATTATCTTTTACTATTTACCTATAAATAATAATGTTACCTTTCGGTATCCTTAGGAACAGTAAAAAATAAAAAGTCAACATTCCTTTTTCTGCCGACTTCCAAAAAGAAGACGGTACTCAATTCGACTGTATGTTTTTTTATGTGTGTTACCTCATAACTTTTTACTGGGTGAACCGATTTCGACGATTCTTTTTTATTTGAAAGCTGATACTTCTCTTGTCTCGTTATCAAGGTCTGACCAATAGTTATTGAGTTATTCTTAATAACTTATATTGAAGTCGGCTGTACAAAATTTTTAATTTTAAATTATTGTTAACGTAAGGCGTGCGTCAGCTCGAGCACGCGCGTGTTAACCTCACGGAATAAGCCCCTTGTATGGGGCCGCGCAGCGTAGGCATATTTTCATGCTTAAGGCCCGGTGTACATTTTGAGAAGTGTCAAGTGCGAGTGGTAAGTGCAACTGACAAATGACAAGTGCTTAGTGCGTGTGAACAGGCAGTAACAAGTGATAAATGTGAATAGAATACGCACTAAACACTTGTCATCTGTCATTTGCACTTGGCATTCACACTTGTCACTTCTCAAAATGTAAACCTGACATAAAGCGCTGAGTGAGACAGGCCTGGTATGGGTACGTAGTACTATTATTTATTCTGTGGTATGGGTGCGTCATCGAGCGAACGCGCTAGGGTTGTGTAACAAAGATGATGAAATAAATATAACTAAAAATCATGATATAATTATTTTATTTGTTTGATAATCAAATATTTTTAATTTTTATAAAATGTTAAATAGCTTTAATAATTCCTTCTCTGAATTCTCTGTTATTAACTTAACCCCACTGATACTTGTACTCTCGGGAGTGATTCAAGGTCGCGCGTGATTAATTGCTTAAAACTAAGGCGTTTTATTCACGAAATGATTAATAAGTTTTCGATAGTTTCGGACCGATTTTTGGTAAGTTTGCTTATTAAGTTATTTAACATATTATATACACTATATTTAGTTTAGTTTTCTTTATTTTTCTTGTATTGTCTCCCCACTTTGGGGGACTTAAAGTTTAATCTTTAGTTTTGCAGTGTCACAGATTAAATTGGCGTAACTCCTATAAGTTAAAATATAATTTTCGATATGTTAAAATAAAATAATATTAACACTTTAAAAGGTATTTTCAATAATGATAACTAGACAATTACAATTATTGTTAAATTTTATAGCAAATGAATGAACAATTGTAAAATTTTATAAAAAAATTAAAAGAGCCTAATTTGAATGTATTACATTTTAACCCGTCATCTACTTTATTCTCTAGGTTATATTATCGAACAAATTGGTTGACACGATACTCAAGACGACAGTTTTACGTAAAATAAACGGTAGATGATCTAAAAGCCTCTAATTTGATAAGAATCGGTACGTAAGTCATAAATCGTGAATTTGTAGTGTATGCGATTGAAATCAAACGATCGTACTGCTATCGAAATGATTTATTACTGTAACATTATGCTGAGGTACCTGTGCGCATATACATCATCCCCTTCCGCATTAATTTGAGAACCTAATAACAACAAGAAAATTAATTTATAGTTTAACTATTTTATTTTTTCTTGGCCTTTGGATCATTTGTAATAAGGTTTCAAAATCAGTTGACATTCGAGTAAAATTCACAAAAGATCAGTCATACATTCGCAGATCACTTAAAATATTTATTCTTCTTTCTTCTCGTTGTAGTAAGAAATTCCGCATCCATCACCTTCTCTTACGCTTATGTTTCACTCCCGAAATAAGTACTATGTACGCAGCACTAATCGCCACAACATCGTTGGATGACATTTCTGTAAGCACTGACTAGTGTGGCCTGAAAAATGTTCCGCGACGTATGTGTATATATATGACCACGCTCTCACAGAATACCAGCGTAAAATGCAGCAGCTTAAGGTTGCTGTTTTTCGTATGGTGAGTGTAGAGAACCGGAGACCCTCTTTACTGGAAATGAGGCACTCCATCTTAGTCCTCATGGGTGACAACGCATCTGCATATTGATTCGTAATCGAGGATAGATGTAGATCTCTATGGGCCACAACAACCATTTACTATCAGGTGGACTGTGTGCTCGCTCGTCACCCATATCCTATAAAAAAAATTTTTTTTCGGGATATTCCACGTACTTAGTTGTTGAGCGACATGTTGCACAACATGCCGCTTCTTTTGGCCCCAAGTATAACCAAGATTTTACCCTCCGTACTTACAATCGTAGTTTGGGAGCAAAATGGTTTGCGGGAAACAACAACGCATTTTTCATTTCACCAATATCACAGTTTTAAGATCTTAAAGTTGTGAAACGCCTTTGATGTACGGCGATGCCGCCGCCCGCATGAGTATTTACGCTGCTAGCGTGTATGCTAAGGGTTGTTACGAAAATGGAAATAAAATGATTATGGATATTATAATAATAATTATCATTTATTAACATTATGTACTTACTTATAAGTACAAAACATTTATTGAACCAGATCATTTTTATCACCTACTACAAGAAAACACATTTAGATGTGTTGCACTGCCAAATATTTTCGTGACACTTTCTTTTTATAGATGTTTTCAGTTTTCGATTGTTAAATTTAATTATGTAATGTATTCGCATTCGGATAAACATTTTAATCAACAATAAATTAGGAAAACATAAGCCTGGCCCTCATTTGAATTCAATTTTACTTAGTAATTTATAATACTATGACAGTACTTCACCATTCTAGATATTATATTTTACGCAAACGACACTTAAAATTAGTTAAATAAGTACTATATAATTTAGAATTAAAAATTTTGTACAACTGCCTTCAATATAAATTATTAAGAATAACTCATAAACTATTGGTCAGACCTTGATCAAATTTATATGGGAAGACATGTGAAACACCAGCTTTGAAATAAAAAAAGGATCATCGAAAATAGGTTCACCTAGAAAAAAGTTATGAGGTAACACACATAAAAACAGAAGAAAAAAAACATACAGTCGAATTGAGTATAATTGTACCGTCTCCTTTTTGAAGTCGGTAGAAAACAAAAGGTGCCCCGCAGTACCACTACGCAGTGGCGGCGTAAAGGGACCGCCCCGGTCCGCCCCGGCTGCCAAGCACCAAGGGGTGACAAAGACAACTCACTCGCACAGCCAGAGAATATTTACAAAAGAATTACTCCGCAAAGATATATACTTGCCTATAAATATTATATCTTAATATGTATCGCAAATTTATTTTTATTTACTTTCTAACATAATTTATGTTCTAAGTAACTAAGTTCAGTGTACCTAGTGCGAGTTGTTGTTTTTACGCACTCGATACCGAGAAAGTTAACTACAATTTGTATAGAATAAAATCAGCGCCAACTAGTGGCAATAATTGGAATCACCATCGAGCATTGACTCTCATTCGCCAGTGAGAACGTTAACGCACGTGATTGGTTGGAGCGGCAACTTCGATCATTCGAGACGTAAAACTTTACGCGGTCGTTATCGAAAAAGTATTCACCTAAATTTTTACAGTGAGATAGAAGAGTGAGAATAATTGATGAAGAGTTAATTTTATTTCGTTTTGTGAGAACGATATATAATTTAGGCAGGACGTTATTTTTTCGTTAGGAGGATGTTTGCAGCCACAAAGGCATTAATAACTAATAATAATAGATGACTACTATTATAAAGCCAGTGTTGAAGCAAGAGCTTGTGCATATTTTAGTCCGTTGTTACACCCCAATGACAGGTAATTTAAGGATAGATATCGCCTTTTCTAAGAAAGTATTCAAGTTTTTGTGTAAATAGCGTTTGATAAATCCAAGTTCCTACCATCACTATTTAATAATTAAGTCAGTAATAAGTAAGTATCATAAGTTCACTTAACACTAAGTAACTAAATTCTATTTACTGCTCCATAAATATCACCATAAAATCATTTAGAATGAAAACATCTTCATGTTTTTTGCTTTCAATTTAATACTTTCAATAATTAACATTAAAATAAAATGGCTAATTCTCAATCTCATAAAACTAACACAAACTGTCGAAACCTTGATCAAATTCCGAAACATAAACAAATAGCTAATAATGAATTGTGATTCCGATTATTGCCACTAGTTGGCGCTGATTTTATTCTATACAAATCGTAGTTAACGTTCTCGATATCGAACGCGTAAAAACAAAAACTCGCACTAGGCACACAGGTTAGGTAGCGCTCGGTCGAGTGAGTACCGCGATCAAAGAAAGTAGCGCGCGTAGCAACAAATACAGTCAATCAGTGATAAATGTTTATAACCGACGCACATTCCCATAGTACCGTAGGGCTTCATTGGATAAAATCTTACTTATGGTCCACAATGAGCCAAGCCGACTCACCAACCTTTCCATTTCATCTATCAAAAAGGACAAGAAAGTAAATTTTGATAATGTAATAAAATATTTTAGCTTAAATAATACCTCCGTGTAGTGGCGGATAAGAATATCCACTACCCCACCTACTTCCCGTGGGTGTCATAAGAGGCGACAGAAGGATACAGAGGCAGAAGATGGGTAGCAGCGTCTTTCTGATAATAGGTATTTAACAATAAAAAACCGCAGTTGCCAACCCGGTCGCTAAGCGAGGCAACTATGGCAATATGCCCGTGGCGACAGTTATAAAAAACGGCACCCAGTACCCGGCGGCCCCGCTATTCCTGGCTACGGTGGCAACCACGGTAACGGCGGGGCAGGGGGTGCTATGAATCTCCAATGGAGACTTATTCGCCACTTAAGACGACACGATTTGGCAAAGTATAACGCACTTACCCTGATTACTGACCACAAGATCCTGGAGCTGGAAGAAGCGATAGACAAGTTGCGCTAGGATGTTATAGGTTTATCTGAGGTCCAAAGAGAGGGAGGACACGGGTAATCATCGAATCCAGCAACTTGCTCTAACACCGGTAGGGCGACCATCTGTCCCTAGGTGTCAGATTTATCGGCCACTATTTTCACGTTAACAACGTTGTAAAGATTAAGAATGTGTCGACGAGGGTTGGATATCTTATACTTAGAATTATCAAACGGTATTCGTTGAAGGTCATACAGGTTTACGCACCAACCCCGGCACATCCCGATGAGGAGGTGGAGGAAATGTATGAGAATATCTCTAGAGCCATGCGTTCCCCCAAAACCCACAATACGATATTAATGGGAGACTTCAACGCAAAACTAGGCACTAGAGAGAACGGTGAGGTGAAGGTAGGTAAATTCGGGATAGGGCAACGGAATCCAAGTGGCCAGTAGGTGGCAGAATTCATGGAGAAAAAGGGACTCTTTTATGATGAACTCTTTCGTTCAGAAGCGGCCTCACAGAAAGTGCACCTGTTCGATTCCTGACAGTTCGACAAAGATTAACTCTATTACGACGACTAGACAGCAACTGTTATGTAGTGATGTCTCAGTGATCGCGAGAGTGAAAACTGGCAGCGATCACTGAATGGTTAGAGGCACACTGAACCTAAATATTAAGTTTGAGAGGTCTCGTCTATTGAAGTCAACGCTCCGTCCCCTCGTGCTCTAATCCAAAGTTGCGAAAACTTTCAGCTCGACTTACTAAACCGTTTTCAGTTCCTAGAAGACTGCAATATAGTAGTGGACAATATATGATTGACAAGCTCGTGGAAACTGTCCATGGGGTCGGAGCTAAGTTTTGCAACACCCGTCGCAGAAAGACACAACAACTCTCCGATCACACTCTTAATGTTATGGCTGTTAGACGGAAAATGACGCTGTAGTCTTCAGCAGATTTGACAGCATACAGGTAACTGAATAGACAGATTTCCAAATGCATGCTTCGAGTCATATGCAAGTTCAACGCAACTTCAATATAGCTCGTAATGAAGAAGCGATTGGGCGGAAGCAGGGCACAAAAGTTGTTGCCAGAGATCTGTCAGCCAGAAACAGCCAACAGTCAAAGCTAAAGACTGAATTTGACAGCATCGTTTAGGGACACCTGAGATTTGAGTGATATTGAGCAGCTGTACACGTTATCGCTGGAGTCACACGCAAGGGTGAAAAATTATCCAAAAGTAAGTCTTATTCGAGACTATTCCGATGATATCCTGGACGTCAGCCTGAGCGAAATTAGAATGGCTCTCCAGCATCATAAAAATGGCAAGTTCCCAGGTGAAGATGTAAATACAGTGGAGCTTCTCAAAGCGGGTAGAAAACCGATACTTGAAGTCTTTCAGAAGCTCCTTAATTCCATCCTCCATCATGGCACTACTCCGGAGGCATGGAACAGAAGTGCGGTGGCCTTGGCCTTCAAGAAAGGCGAAAACGTTCTCTTGAAGAATTTCAGATCGATTTCCCTTCTGAGTCGCGTCTACGTGTTTTTCGAGAGTCATTACAAATCGACTTCCAGCCTCCCGAACAAGCCAGTTTTCAAAAAGGCTTTAGTACCCTTCCGCAAGTTGTAAAATCTACCAGTTTTTCTTGCGTATATGAGAAAGCCTTTGATTTCAACTCCGCCGTTGCCGGTCCCAAGCCCGGATGAGAAAGGAGGAGGGGACGAATCCGCCGGAGAGAGTGGGTGTATCCGGTGGACTAACACACCCACCTGCGCTAGGACCTGCGCAGTCGAGCGCCGTACGCGGGGATGAAGGAGTCCTGGAGGGTTGAGCCGATCGTCGCTGGGGTATATAGTGGCGAGAGGCAACACGCCCTCTTTGGTCCGGATTTCAAGCTAAACGGTGGCCCTATCTGCTAGCCACAGATAGGGAAATGGCCAAGCGCCCCGTCAGAGGGTCGCAGGCGAGGGATGTGGGGGCTGCCTAGTCTTCCTGAAAAGGGGGCTGGGTGGTGGTAAAGGCCATGCTGACGGAGCAAGTGACAGTTTATTCGGGTGGTGGGGATGGGCCTTGTCAGCCCCATCTACCAGCTGGATCGAGCTCCCGATGTCGTGCTGTGAGCCAACTTCGCGTCCCTATATTCTCCCGGTAATCCTAACGCCTGAAATTCCTAAAGTAGGGCGTTCCCAAAGGTGCGGGCTCCATGGAGGGTGGGAAGCCGGGGGGATGAATTTTAAAAAACACAAATTATGGACAATTTAAGGCCCAATAAGAAGGAGGGAGAGGTGTCAGAGGTGCTTACCAGAGACACCAAAGAACAAAAGGGAACCGTCACTAAACCGACGGTTCCACGGACAGTACCGTCCAGCGTAGGTGCCCCCACCAAAGGGATAACCTCGCTGAACGTTTCCAAAACCAGTTCCAAGGAGCTGGAAGAGAAAGAGAAAAAGAAACAAGAGCCCGCAAGTGATAAAACTGCGGAGCCACTACGGACTGACGACCTTTTCTCTGCTGCCTGGCAAGTGGTGAGCCGTAAGGGGAAAGGCAAGGCACCCAAAAAGGTGACTTGCCGACCTGACGGACCATCAGGAGGGTCTATCCCTGCAGGCAGTAGTGGAAAGGCCAAAAAGAAGAACAAGAAGCAGCGGGAAAAAGGCCGTAGAGAACGAGCCGCTTTGGCTGCTTCAGATACCAAAACCAAGGAGGCTGGGCAAGCTACTGCGACTGAGGTGCTTGGCGCTGGAACCAGTAGCCGCGCTGAAGCTGGGAAGGATAAAAATCCAGCCCAAGTGGAAGCCGCGGACGCGGGAACCAGCTCTAGGATATCCGCCAGGAAGCAGCGAGCGGCCAAGCGTCCTGGGAAGAAGGAAAGAGCAGCCAAAAGGATGCTGGAAGAGTCCACCTCGCCTAGAGGTGAACACAAAAAAGTGAGACTCGAACAGCAACCAAAGACTGCAAGAACGAGCTACGCTTCCGCTGCTAAAGCAGATTTGGGTGTGGCCTTAACGTGTGCGCGTTCAGGTCACATTACGAAGGAAGTAGCAGACGACATCCTCGTAGCAATACAGAGGAAGATGATCAGCGAGGCCTGGAGTAGCCAGGACCCTGATGCGTCGGGCCCAGTTTTTAGGGGCAAACCCGTTTATACGGAAGGTGTCCTGAAACTGTGGTGCGACGATCAGAAGGCTCTGGACTGGTTGAAGGGGAACATTGCTACCCTCGACCTTAAATCCAGCACCTTGCTGACAATAAAGAAACAGTCAGAGATACCACAAAGAGTCAAATGTGGTATCCTTATCCCTGATGCCCAGGGGGCCTGGAAAGACTCACGCGACATTGGTCGCGTGTTGGCGTACCAGAACCGCTGGGTTAACATCAGGGACTGGCTGTTACTCAAGGCAGATAAGCAGACGGACGGGTGGTTCCTCGTTGTTTCGGTGCCGGAGGATCATATCCCGACCCTGATGAAGGCCGGACGCCGTCTCGCATGTGTATGCGGGGCGGTATACGTAAAATTCCAGGGTCGTGGAGGCAAATTCCTTGATACTCCACCGAGCAAAGAGGTAGAAAACAACCCGGAAGTTATGGATACCGAAGCCATAGTTACCGGTACAGCGGAATCACTGGAGGCCAAGTCCAGTGAAGAAACGGCCTGCACAATTGAGCCGAAGCCCCCAGTGGAGATTGGGCTCAGCGGCAGCTCACTGAGTGACGAGGAGGACTGCATTTTGCCGACCACCTCCGACTCGGTGGCTGACGATGAGACCCGAGATCTGCTGGCAGGCCTATTTTTGGGCGGGGACGGGGAGGACGCGATCAATGATGGCGTGCCCTTCGTCCAAAACTAGCCTAGTGCAGGCCAACCTCCACCACAGCGAAACTGCGTCGGCTCAATTACGCAAGTGGTTGGAGGTTCAAAGGACTGCCATAGCCTTAATCCAGGAGCCATGGGTTGGGGCTGGTAAAATTAAAGGCCTAAACAACCTAAAAGGTAAGTTATTCTACAGCTCTGAACACGACAAGCCTAGAGCGTGTATTTACACTACTAAAGATATCTGTGCACAACCTTTAACAGATTTCTGTTCTAGAGACATGTATGCCGTAGCAATACAGTACACACAGGAGAGTAGATTAGTCGTCGCCTCGGTCTACATGCCGGAGGAAGACACTCCTCCACCTCATGACCTCAGCAGGCTGGTGAACTTCTGCGAGAGGACCGGACTAGAGGTTGTGATCGGGACGGACTCCAACGCACATCATCCCCTTTGGGGAATGGAAAAACCAAATGAACGAGGTAAAGTTTTAGTTGAATATTTATTTAGTACTAACCTAACCATTTTAAACATAGGTTCTGAACCTACTTTCATAAACAAACGCTGTCGCACTATAATCGACCTCACACTTGCAACAGAAGGAGCAGCCAAACTAATTACGGGATGGCATGTGTCGAGAGAGGCCTCATGCTCAGACCATAGATGGATCTGCTTCGCACTACAGGTCGATATCCCCTCTACACCACCATGGAGAAATCCCCGCAAGACAGATAAAACTAAATACCTAAATAGGCTGACGTCTTTGCTAGCGGATTTTGAGGGGATAAATACTATAGCAGATCAGTCGCTCCTAGAAGAACAGGTAGCAGCTGTTACTAAGGCCATGATAGACAGCTACCATGAATCATGTCCAGAAATCACTCCACCAAGACATGCCGAGGTAAAACAACCGTGGTGGGGTAAAGAACTCGATAGAAAACGTAAGAAGGTAAGAAAAGCTCTAAATAGGGCCATGAATACTTCAATGGATGAAGACTGGCTATTATATAAGAAAGCTAAGTCTGAATACAAAAAATGTATCAGGTATCGACGCTCGATTGGGTGGCGTAAATTCTGTGGCAACATAGAAACCTGCAAACAAGCAAATAGGATTAGGAATATTCTAGCTAAACAGAACACGTCGGGATCCATGTCTCTAAAGAAACCCGACGGTAGCTACTCAACATCGCCGGATGAAGCCCAACGCATCCTAATTGAAACGCACTTCCCAGGTTGCTGCGTAACCCAGGAGGCAAACCGGCATGACGACATACTGACATCAACAGCAGAAGACTGGAATTTAGCACAGAGAGTGGTAACGATGGACAAAATCCATTGGGCCATTCACAGTTTCCTCCCCTATAAGGCGGCAGGACCCGACGGCATATTCCCGGCACTCCTACAGTGGGGGGGTAAAGCCCTAATAGTCAGACTTGCTGCCATAATGCGAGCCTGTCTTGCTCTTAAATATGTTCCTAGGGGATGGAGGGAAGTGAAAGTTACATTCATACCCAAACCAGGTAAGAGCGACTACACTGACCCTAAATCCTACAGGCCCATTAGCCTCACATCCTTTCTCCTAAAGACGATGGAGAGGATGTGTGAAAGGGAATTAAGGGGGTCGGCGCTAATGAACTTACCACTACACGACAAGCAACACGCCTACAGTCTAGGCAAATCAACAGAATCGGCCCTTCATAAGGTAATTACAAAGATTGAAGAGGCCATCCAAAACAAAGAAATATGTCTAGGTTCCTTCATAGATATAGAAGGTGCTTTTGACCGAACGAACTTCTCCAGCATAAAAGGTGCACTCGGTAGACACAAAGTTGAACCGGCACTGATCGACTGGATAGTTTACATGCTCAGTACACGAATAATAAAGATTGCTGGTGAATCTCAACCAATCCAAATTAAGAAAGGCTGCCCGCAGGGTGGGGTTCTCTCACCTCTCCTGTGGAATATGGTCATTAATGAACTCATCAGCAAATTAAATGACAATCACTTCTATACAGTAGGTTATGCTGATGACCTGACAATACTGGTCTCTGGAAAGACAGCAAGCATAGTGTGCGACCTGACCCAAGCGGCTCTCCGTATAGTGGAGAGATGGTGCAGGGAACACGACTTAACTGTCAATCCAAATAAAACGGTTTTAGTTATGTTCACACAAAAACGAAAGCTGAATAACTATCATCCTCCAAGTCTTTTTAGCACAAAACTCCAGCTATCCTCTGAGGTAAAATATTTAGGTCTTACCTTGGACAGCAAACTTAACTGGAATAAACACATAGAAAACAAAATCAACAAAGCTAGTATAACTTTCTGGCAATGCAGAAACATGATTGGCAAAAGATGGGGATTGACGCCTAAAATCATACTGTGGCTTTACAAAACTGTAATTCGGCCCATGATCACATACGGCGCTCTGGTATGGTGGACCAAGACAAATGAAGCCACCATAATTAAAAAGCTTCAGCGCTACCAGAGACTGGCATGTATGGCTGCTACAGGCTGCATAAGAACTACGCCAACAGCAGCCTTAGAAGCGATGCTGGAGCTAACTCCGCTTCATCTACATATACAACAAGAAGCGACTTTAGCTGCCATCAGACTCAAGACCCTAAATCTTTGGAGTAAGAATAGTGTCCCTCATACAGGCATAATTGATAGAATTCACTCAAAAATTCCTATCCTACAAGCCAAATACGATAGAATTCCTAAACAATTTGTTTTCGATAAGAAATACAAGATACAGTTAAATGAAAACAGCCAGCCGGAAGGATTAAGCCCAAAAGAGCTTAGAATTTTCACCGATGGTTCTAAAACAAATGAAGGTGTAGGTTGTGGAGCTTTCTCTGAAGACCTCAATATTCACATATGCACACCGCTGGGTACCTATAACACGGTCTTTCAGGCGGAATGTATGGGTATCATTCAAGCGGCCATAGCAATAGATGCTAGGAAGGTTAATGACTTCCCCATCAGAATACTGACCGACAGTAGGGCGGTACTCCAAGCCCTGAGATGCAATGTGGTGAACTCGGGACTAATATATGAATGCCATCAACGATTAAATGAGGTATGTAAAAACAACAATGTGACCCTGCAATGGATAAAGGGACACAGTGGATCCAGAGGCAACGATGCAGCAGACGAACTTGCCAGAAGAGGATCGGCTTTGGCCACTATAGGGCCGGAACCGATCATACCAATCCCCTTTGGTAACGTTTGTTCACTGGTACGTAGACACTTTACTAATCAACACGCTCAGCTTTGGAAAAATCTAGTAGACTGTAGACAAGCTAGGGATGCCCTGCCTGAAATTAACAGTCGCTTAACAAAAGTTTTAATGAGACTGAACAAGCCGCAGATTAGGATAGTAACAAGTGCTATCACAGGACACGGCACCTTTAACAAACATTTATTTACTATAGGTGTTACAGATAGTCCCCTGTGCAGGGCATGTATGGGGGAGGAAGAAACGGCGGCCCACGTGCTACTGAAATGTCCGGAGGTCGCTACATACAGGGCTAAACATCTCGGCACGCCGGGATCACTCCCCGAAGTTGCATGCAACATCAAGGGCCTGTTGAGCTTCTTCGGAGAGATCTCATGGCTCGAATAATCACATTATTCCTGCCCACACGCAAAATACGCGCATAGACGTGGAGTTGCGGAAAACAGCCCGTCGTAAACTAAACTAACTAAACTAAAGCCTTTGATTCCGTCGAAATTTCCCTTCTGTGGTGCCAAACTTACTGTCGGTATATCGAAGTGCTGAAGTGTTTATACAGTAGGGCTACGATGGCTTTTCGAGTACAGAACCTATCTAATTGCAGAAAGGTGTAAGACAGGGTGACGTTACATCCCCGAAACTCTTTACCATTGCATTGGAAGACCTTTTCAAGCTACTGAACTGGAAAGAATACGATATTAATAACAATGACGAGTACATCACTTACCTTTGATTCACCGACGATATAGTTCTTATGGCAGAACCGCTGGAGGGCGTAAGCACTATACTTAATGGCCCCAATAGGGCCTCCCCACGGATAGGTCTTAAGATGAACATGGACAAAACAAAGATCATGTGTAACGTCCATGTCACGCCTATGCCGGTAGTTGTTGGGAGCACTAAGCTCGAAGTTGTTGACGTGTATGTTTACCTGGGTCAAATATACCGACTAGGTAAGTCCAACTGCGACCAAGAGATCAATCGACGAATTCAACGCAGCTGTGCAGCGTTCAGGAAATTTCGTTACATTTTCTCGTCGGGTATACCTCAAAACTTGAAAACGAGATTGTACAACCAGTGCGTGTTGCCAGTGGATGAATTATGGATTTGAGACGTGGTTTTTCACTGCTGACCGTATGAGGAAGTTAAAGGTCACTCAGCGATTTAGCTCGAGGTTTCTCTGCGTGATCATCTTAGAAATGAAGATATTCGCAATAGAACCAGACTAACCACCCTAGCCCTACAGTTTAGTAAGCTGAAGTGGTTATGCGCCGGCCATATAGCTTGAAGAACTGACAACCGATTGGATAGCAAGGTTCTCGAGTGGCAGCCTCGTACCGGTAGGCGACGTGTGGGGTGGCTCCCCTCTAGTGGAGTGACGACCTGGTAAGACATGCAGGAAGTCGATGGATGCGGGTGGTTCAGGACCGTGCTTTGTGGCATTCTTTGGGGGGAACCTTCATTCAGCAGTGGACTTGTGAAGGGCTGTAATGATAATGATGATGAATAGAATAATTTAGCAAAATAATGACCGGTAAGCATTTTTAGCATTTTGCTTTATTTGGGGGATGCTTGATAGAAAACTGCCCTGGGTGCCAACCCACACTACGCCGCCACTGACCCTATACAACCGTTGCCCTGCACAAGTACATTTACACTCACAAGATGGTTGCATGTCTGTATTTGTAAGCACAATAAGCAAAATATTTTGTTCTAAATAAATAAATTTTTAGTGTCCAAAGAATAAGATATTTTCGCGGTGACGTTGATTATTGAAATTGAAAAACGTATTTTTATAAGTTGAGTTATAATGTACTACGTACTAGAGAAGCTATACCAAACAAAAAATGTGTGCTACTCTATCACATGAGTAAAGAAACCGACCAGAGGGGAAGCTACATACAAACGGCTCGCTGCGAATACACCCATACATAGCGCAGCGATGTATGCGTGAGCTCTCACCGACAGGTTCACCGACGCTCCGTCAGGGTACAAACCGGTTTGCGCCGGCTCGGTCAGAGTATCCACGAAAGGGCTGTTAGTCGTGCGCATTTAAATAAATAGACCAACAATATTTCGAAATTTTATACATCAATTAATTTATTAAGTTTTATTTGCAATTATTAAATAATTGGATTTAAGTGTTTTAATTAAAATAATTAAGAATTAAGTTATCTATACATATAATAAAACTGTAAATAGCAGATGTCTGTACATTTTATATTTTTGTAATAAAAGTGATTGAGGGGTACTAAAAATAAGTAATTAAATGCATTTCTACCATTTTTAGAATTTTCTGTCTGTCTGTCTGTCTGTCTTTCTGTCTGTTTGTTTGTTAACGTATCACGTATAAAGTACTAATTTATATCAAAAGAATTGTTAAGGAAATTATAAAGTGTATCTTCGGGTTACATTTAGTCTTTATTTCATTAAAATCAGTTCATTCCATCAAAAGTTATGATAAATATTCTGAAGTATGGGTAGGGAAGTATAGGTACGAATTTGCTCAACGGTGGCTTTGTTTGAGTCATCAAGTGCATTTTAAACTAATATCATATTATAATATTAATTTAAAATGCACATAAATCATAGTTAAACTATGTAAAATAATGATATAATTATGTATATCTAAAACGCAGTAAACAAAAGTATTAAAGAACGTATTAAATATATTATACAAAAATATATTAACCTTATTAACTAAATCTGAAGCACAATAGTTAACCCATTTCTTCGATAGATGGTGGTGTTGTGAAAATGTAATGCAATTGCAATGTGGTTTTTTCCTGTAGATGAGTTTTCATATTTACTGCTAATTTTTATTATATTACTCGCTGCCCTACTGCGTGTTGACAAACTCAATTTATTCTTTACCGCCGAGTACTCTATGTGGTAAATCAAATTTTAAAAGAGCTATTAACAATTGCGTTGGTTTTGGCGAGAGTCAAACTTTATTTTTTGCTTACTGTGCAGGCACTGATTTATAAGTTCTCTTGCGTTTTATATAATGTATCAATCGCGTCACTTAATCTCTTTTATTTTTAGAATTGATGTTAGCAGCGCCATCTCTCTTTAAATATATACATATAATAAAAATGATGATAACATGTTGTGTCTCTTTCTGTACATTGTATATATATTTTGGTGGCTAAAATCATTATGGGGAACTGAAAATAATTAAATAAGAACATTTTATAATTTTTAGAATTGTCTGTTTGTCTATTTGTCTGTTATTATATGAACGCATCACGTCTAAAGTAAACATCTTTTATTTTCAAAGAAATCGTTAAGAAAATCATACAGCGTATCTTCGAGTTACATTTAATCTTTGTTTTATTAAAATTGGTTAATTCTATCGAAAGTAATGATTATTATTTTGAAATGTAGGTTCGAATTTTCAATGTTCAATGGCGCCATAATATCTCAGAAATAGTAATAAAAAGATTTGTGTGTAAAAAAAACGTTCCATAATAATTAATATATTTATACTTAAAACACAAAAAGAGATTTAAAAAGATGTTTTCTCACACAAAGGACGTAATAGATGGAGTTGTACAAATTACAAACTTTTCTGAATTGCTGTGTTGAGATTTTTCGCCGATGAATCGTATTGACTTACTGAAGAAATTTGTATCCATCGAAGCCATACAACGGAACCCCACCAAAAATAAAAATTTTGCAACGAAATGTCGTGATATTGTATTTATAATATACGCAAAATCAGTACTACCATTTTAGCGCTTTGGGAACTAGATTTAGCGCTTTTTTGGAATGTATAGCGCGCATTTCGAAATTTTAGCACCTAGCTTAATCCAGCGCGTTTTGGTGTATTTAGCACACATTTCAATATTTTAGCGACTAGCGGGTTATTAACTCTTTTATAGCAGCACTGTTAGTCCACATTACCGATAATAATAATAATGACCTTTATTATTTTTTCCCACAAATAGTACATTGCAGTTTATCTTTTTCAAACATATTTTTTCCACAAAACAAAGAGCATCGGAGACGAGTCCAAACTAGGATACCCTGTGCTATGGATCTCCTGGCTTCCCCTTTAGGATGATCAACTTGATTTTTTACCGACGACTATAAGCGGGGAAATCCCCTTTATTAAAGTTTTCGTTCATGGTTTTGGCAACGCATTTATTTTGCTTTATTCAGTTTCAGTAAGTTGCTTAGAGCACAGCTATGTTAAAAGTTACTTAGAAGTTATAACACAAAGAAACTGTGTAGCAACCGCAATCAGATGCTGACATCTGAAACTAAGTTGCGAAATACATTGCACTTTAAAACAATTAATGACATTTTTATTGTTCGTACAGTACTAACTACTGTTGACAGCAATTGCCATAATTATAAGTCAATATCCTATAAAAAATATTGCCAGAAAAAAAACTTAATGTTGTTTTCTTTATTATGGTTATATAAAAAAAACACAAACTTTGTTTGTAGTTAATTTAGCGCGAAATCTAGGGCTTTTTTAAAGCGCTGTTTTCATGAAATCTAGCGCTTTTTGTGTTGTCCTAGAGCTGAATGAGTTTTTTTTTATCTGGCAGCACTGCCCAAAAACCCTCTATTAAGAAGTAACTTTCCTTTCAGTTTTAAGCGCGTTCAGTTCCCAGTTACAGTGAGCGTGTGTTATGCGATGACCGTAAATAAAGCGCAAGGTCAAACTTTACGCGTTGTAGGAGTGTACCTCAGTACTGACTGTTTTGCACATGGCCAACTCTATGTTGCTTTTTCCCGCGTTAGTAGCCCCCGTAACCTTTTTGTGTACACCCCGGCTAAGCCTACTTCTAACGTCGTTTACACAGAAGCTCTATCATAAACGACTTAGAACTTTGATGATAATGATTTATTTAGTTACCACTTATTGATACAGTAATGAAATAAATCGTTTAATATTCTCTTACCTAAACGACAAATTCTTTATGTAAAACCTCTATACGCGAGCTACGCCGCGGGCACAGCTAGTTATAAATAATTCTAGAGAAAATAAGAATATTTCCTTTTTTGTACTAGAGATATCAAGTCAAGCAAGTACCTTTTTACGTATTATATACAATAAAACTAGATAATAACATTGATGGTAAGTGAGAATGTGTTAGACAGGTACGTCACCGAGTAATGAAGTCGGTCTCACCTATGGTTAGTTATTATTGTTGAAATACAATCGCCAGACATTGGTGGGGTGGTGGGATTGGTGTTGGTGGAAGTGATGCTGGTGTTGGTGGATAGTGTTGCTGATGGTGTCAGTGGTGGTGGAGGTGGTAGTATCGTAGGTAGTGGTGGTAGGCAGTGGACCAACAGTGGCTCTATCAACACCACCACCATCACCACCATTACTAACACCACCACCAGTTACATCAAAACCAGCTATTGATTTCGAACAATTAATAGATATGTTGTTACATTAATATAAGTTATAATTAATACACATCATGTTGTCTTATGCTATACAATATTTTTATTTTTTCCTTAAAATTTTCACATGCATCATGTGACAACCCTATCAGTATAGGTATACATTTTCGACGTTGTTAAGAAGCTTCCCCTCTGGTCCTTAATCTTTACTCTGTGACTCTATGTCTTATGGCGCCTCTTCACGTTGACCAACACAGTGGCGAATGTGTTGGCAGAGTTATTGGCCAAGAAATTGTGATCGCGTCCACACGTTGGAAAGTCGTTCAGTTAGATTCGGTTCAGGCCAATGTGCGGACGAATTTATTAAAATGATTATTGATGCGCTAACGGCTGCTGCGGTTTATTTATTCACAGCATACCACTACTTTTTTATTTAATTTTCACTATTTTTTATATTTAATATTTTTAATATAAATTTTTAATATTTCTTTATTATACACTAACGTTATACAGATAAGTGAACTATATAAACATTAACACACCTAGGCATAGGTATAATTAACACTTTTACAACTAAGGCCTGGAAAATATTCGAAGCCTGTCTATGAAACTGTTGTCAAATTTTATTAAACAAAACCTTTTTAAAAAGGGTTATTCTTATTATATAATTATAGTATAAAACTTAATAATAATAATAAATAATTTATTTCCTCAAACATTAAAGTTACATTATATGATCAGTGATCGAGGTCACCTAGTAAGCAAAATAATGCCTATAATAGGTGACTTCGCTCTTCCATAGCTAAAAATTACAGTATTATTAACGAAATAAAGTAACTAATAGGGAATAATAAAGACAGTAAAAACATGATTTTAGTATCCTACTTTTTAATTTGATTTTAATCTATATTATATATTATAGATTTTAAGATATTTAATAAATCAATTAATACATCAATAAATAAATTAATACACAATTAATCACTACAACGTGAATTTGTATAAGATAAGGGTGATCAAAAAGAAATGGAAAAAAGAAATTTTATTTCTTGGCGGCTCCGTGGCGTAGTGGCTTAGCAATGAGTTGCTGCCCTGAGGGCCGCGGGTTCGAATCCCGCACGGAACAAGTATTTGTATAGCCTGCACATAATTTCTCCGGGTCTGGATGTTTGTCCTTATACAATTTATGTTTCTAAACTGCCTCCACGATACAGGAGAAAATCCTAGTGTATAATAATATTTTTTTTTAAAAGACTATATACTCGACTATATACTATAGACTATAAAGCGAAAAGTTTTTTCATTGGTCATTGTTACTGCCGTTATGTAGACACTATTGCGTGCATATAAAATTTAAATCAGGTGCGTGCATTCACTCTGGGAGCTCGTAGCAAACTGAACGTGCGCCCAACGTGTGGACGCGGCGGCCAATACTCTGCCACAACCCTTTGATCTTTTGCAAAAAACCGACATCACACGGATCTCGCGCCAACTTGTGGGACATCGTTCCAATACATACCAACGTAGCTTAAACACCCGCTCTACACGCTGGCCATCGTTGTGGGCCAACACATTCGCCAGTGTGTTGGCCAACGTGAAGAGCCGCCGTCTCGCGCCAACTTGTGGGCCATCGTTCCAATACGTACCAACGTAGCTTAAACACCCGCTCTACATGATGGCAATCGTTGTTGGCCAACACATTCGCCAGTGTGTTGGCCAACGTGAAGAGCCGCCGTCAGCGCATGCACGGGAGATAGAAGAGTCGTGCATGTGCAGTTTTTGTCATCATAGATCATACGTAGGTAGAGTGATCAGTATGTAATAAGTAATTGTTTATTTAGATTGTATTGTTAATTATATCGAGTACAATTTTTTAATTGTTATTTATTTTGCATATGTGTTAATTTAATATAATATAACATAATATTATGTCAGAATTACATTTTAATGATATTTTATTTCATATTTTAAAAAGTAAATATGTAAAATATAAAAATATACATTTATTATCGAAGATCATTATTATTACTTTTCTTATTTACATTATTACCGTTCTTCCCCATCGGTTGTCGATTCTTCGAGCTATATGGCCGGCCCATTGCCACTTCAGCTTACTAATCCGTTGGGCTATGTCGGTCACTCAGGTTCTACTGCGGATATCCTAATTTCTAAGTTTATCACGCAGAGAAACTCTGAGCATAGCCCTCTCTATAGCTCGCTGAGCGACCTTTAGCTTCCTCAACCGGCCAGCATTGAGGGACCACGTCTTAGTTCCATAAGTCATCACTGGCAATACGCACTCGTTGTACAGTCTCGCCCATTGCCACTTCACCATACTATATCTTTGGGCTATGTCGGTTACTATGGTTCTACTGCGGATATATGATAACGTAATTATATTGTTTATTAATACGAACGATTTTTTGTAATGTTTAGTATTTGTACAGTATTTACGAGACTTAAGAGAGGTGGAACCTTCAGCGCGCGAGTCATACTAGTATATGGCCGTTTATTAATATTGTAACGCTAGAATTTTTACATGCTTCCCAAATAACTAGTATCTTTTTTTCAGCCAACAAAATGTGGTGAACAGGAAGTAGGTATCAGAACGGTTGTCTGAATCAGTAAGGTCAAAAAGCAGATCAAATTCAATGTTTGATAGTCCGAGAGAAATTGTACTTAAAAATAAATTACGCAAGTAATGTGTCCTAAGCCTAATATTTTAAATATAGTTCTACGGAATGACCTTAGTAACGGAATCAATAATTCTATGTCATTATAAAAATAATAAAATATGAGCACGTTGTAATATTGTTTTTTATTTAATAGCAAGGAATCTGCAGCTAGAAAAAAACTTACTGAGAAATTTAAGAAAATACTTATCTATAGAAAAAATGTGCTTCTTACAAATCAATTGTACAAAACATAAATTCGGCCTTAAACAAAATGCTGAGATTGATTTAATGGCTAAAGCAGAATTTGTGGAGTTACATAAATTTTTAATAAAAAAGAATAAACAGAGCACGCATTATTTATTATATACTACATGCACCTTTAATTATTCTCCAGCTGCGTATAAATACGTTAGAGAATGCTAGAAAAGTAATAATAATGATCTTCGATAATAAATGTATATTTTTATATTTTACATATTTACTTTTTAAAATATGAAATAAAATATCATTAAAATGTAATTCTGACATAATATTATGTTATATTATATTAAATTAACACATATGCAAAATAAATAACAATTAAAAAATTGTACTCGATATAATTAACAATACAATCTAAATAAACAATTACTTATTACATACTGATCACTCTACCTACGTATGATCTATGATGACAAAAACTGCACATGCACGACTCTTCTATCTCCCGTGCATGCGCTGACGGCGGCTCTTCACGTTGGCCAACACACTGGCGAATATGTTGGCCAACAACGACGGCCATCGTGTAGAGCGGGTGTTTAAGCTACGTTGGTACGTATTGGAACGATGGCCCACAAGTTGGCGCGAGACGGCGGCTCTTCACGTTGGCCAACACACTGGCGAATGTGTTGGCCCACAACGATGGCCATCGTGTAGGGCGGGTGTTTAAGCTACGTTGGTATGTATTGGAACGATGTCCCACAAGTTGGCGCGAGATCCGTGTGATGTCGGTTTTTTGCAAAAGATCAAAGGGTTGTGGCAGAGTATTGGCCGCCGCGTCCACACGTTGGGCGCACGTTCAGTTTGCTACGAGCTCCCAGAGTGAATGCACGCACCTGATTTAAATTTTATATGCACGCAATAGTGTCTACATAACGGCAGTAACAATGACCAATGAAAAAACTTTTCGCTTTATAGTCTATAGTATATAGTCGAGTATATAGTCTTTTAAAAAAAAATATTATTATACACTAGGATTTTCTCCTGTATCGTGGAGGCAGTTTAGAAACATAAATTGTATAAGGACAAACATCCAGACCCGGAGAAATTATGTGCAGGCTATACAAATACTTGTTCCGTGCGGGATTCGAACCCGCGGCCCTCAGGGCAGCAACTCATTGCTAAGCCACTACGCCACGGAGCCGCCAAGAAATAAAATTTCTTTTTTCCATTTCTTTTTGATCACCCTTATCTTATACAAATTCACGTTGTAGTGATTAATTGTGTATTAATTTATTTATTGATGTATTAATTGATTTATTAAATATCTTAAAATCTATAATATATAATATAGATTAAAATCAAATTAAAAAGTAGGATACTAAAATCATGTTTTTACTGTCTTTATTATTCCCTATTAGTTACTTTATTTCGTTAATAATACTGTAATTTTTAGCTATGGAAGAGCGAAGTCACCTAGGCATTATTTTGCTTACTAGGTGACCTCGATCACTGATCATATAATGTAACTTTAATGTTTGAGGAAATAAATTATTTATTATTATTATTAAGTTTTATACTATAATTATATAATAAGAATAACCCTTTTTAAAAAGGTTTTGTTTAATAAAATTTGACAACAGTTTCATAGACAGGCTTTGAATATTTTCCAGGCCTTAGTTGTAAAAGTGTTAATTATACCTATGCCTAGGTGTGTTAATGTTTATATAGTTCACTTATCTGTATAACGTTAGTGTATAATAAAGAAATATTAAAAATATTAAATATAAAAAATAGTGAAAATTAAATAAAAAAGTAGTGGTATGCTGTGAATAAATAAACCGCAGCAGCCGTTAGCGCATCAATAATATTATAATAAATTCGTCCGCACATTGGCCTGAACCGAATCAAACTGAACGACCTTCCAACGTGTGGACGCGATCACAATTTCTTGGCCAATAACTCTGCCAACACATTCGCCACTGTGTTGGTCAACGTGAAGAGGCGCCATAAGACACAGAGTCACAGAGTAAAGATTAAGGACCAGAGGGGAAGCTTCTTAACAACGTCGAAAATGTATACCTATACTGATAGGGTTGTCACATGATGCATGTGAATATTTTAAGGAAAAAATAAAAATATTGTATAGCATAAGACAACATGATGTGTATTAATTATAACTTATATTAATGTAACAACATATCTATTAATTGTTCGAAATCAATAGCTGGTTTTGATGTAACTGGTGGTGGTGTTAGTAATGGTGGTGATGGTGGTGGTGTTGATAGAGCCACTGTTGGTCCACTGCCTACCACCACTACCTACGATACTACCACCTCCACCACCACTGACACCTTCAGCAACACTATCCACCAACACCAGCATCACTTCCACCAACACCAATCCCACCACCCCACCAATGTCTGGCGATTGTATTTCAACAATAATAACTAACCATAGGTGAGACCGACTTCATTACTCGGTGACGTACCTGTCTAACACATTCTCACTTACCATCAATATTATTATCTAGTTTTATTGTATATAATACGTAAAAAGGTACTTGCTTGACTTGATATCTCTAGTACAAAAAAGAAAATATTCTTATTTTCTCTAGAATTATTTATAATAACTTAATTCTTAATTATTTTAATTAAAACACTTAAATCCAATTATTTAATAATTGCAAATAAAACTTAATAAATTAATTGATGTATAAAATTTCGAAATATTGTTGGTCTATTTATTTAAATGCGCACGACTAACAGCCCTTTCGTGGATACTCTGACCGAGCCGGCGCAAGCCGGTTTGTACCCTGACGGAGCGTCGGTGAACCTGTCGGTGAGAGCTCACGCATACATCGCTGCGCTATGTATGGGTGTATTCGCAGCGAGCCGTTTGTATGTAGCTTCCCCTCTGGTCGGTTTCTTTACTCATGTGATAGAGTAGCACACATTTTTTATTTGGTACAGCTTCTCTAGTACGTAGTACATTATAACTCAACTTATAAAAATGCGTTTTTCAATTTCAATAATCAACGTCACCGCGAAAATTTCTTATTCTTTAGACACTAAAAATTTATTTATTTAGAACAAAATATTTTGCTTATTGTGCTTACAAATACAGACATGCAACCATCTTGTGAGTGTAAATGTACTTGTGCAGGGCAACGGTTGTATAGGGTCAGTGGCGGCATAGTGTGATATGCAGATGCGTTGTCACCCATGAGGACTAAGATGGAGTGCCTCATTTCCAGTAAAGAGGGTCTCCGGTTCTCTACACTTACCATACGAAAAACAGCAACCTTAATCTGCTGCATTTTACGCTGGTATTCTGTGAGAGCGTGGTCATATATATACACATACGTCGCGGAACATTTTGCAGGCCACACTAGTCAGTGCTTACAGAAATGTCATCCGACGATGTTGTGGCGATTAGTGCTGCGTACATAGTACTTATTTCGGGAGTGAAACATAAGCGTAAGAGAAGGTGATGGATGCGGAATTTCTTATTACAACGAGAAGAAAGAAGAATAAATATTTTAAGTGATCTGCGAATGTATGACTGATCTTTTGTGAATTTTACTCGAATGTCAACTGATTTTGAAACCTTATTACAAATGATCCAAAGGCCAAGAAAAAATAAAATAGTTAAACTATAAATTAATTTTCTTGTTGTTATTAGGTTCTCAAATTAATGCGGAAGGGGATGATGTATATGCGCACAGGTACCTCAGCATAATGTTACAGTAATAAATCAGTTCGATAGCAGTACGATCGTTTGATTTCAATCGCATACACTACAAATTCACGATTTATGACTTACGTACCGATTCTTATCAAATTAGAGGCTTTTAGATCATCTACCGTTTATTTTACGTAAAACTGTCGTCTTGAGAATCGTGTCAACCAATTTGTTCGATAATATAACCTAGAGAATAAAGTAGATGACGGGTTAAAATGTAATACATTCAAATTGGGCTCTTTTAATTTTTTTATAAAATTTGTAAGTAAGTACGGAAAATTATTTAAATTAAAAGCAAATTTTTGTAAATGGCCAAGAGGAAAAGAGTATTTTTGTGGAAGTATTGAAGTAAAAACATCAGACCGGTAACGAATTTGAATAAAAATTGCCATGACAACCAGATAAACAACGATGTCTAAACATGTCAAATTTTGGTTTCAGGCTCGTAATAGAGAAACGGCAAGATTTAAGTGAAAAATGAGATATTATTGATATAGGAAAAAGGGTATCGCACCAGCGCGCACGAAGCCCGAAATTGCAGAGTTACGGAGAACTAAATAAAAGATCGAAAAAGGTAGACTCCGTCGACACCGATTTAAAAAATGCTAATAGCGTGAAAATACGAAGTGAAAATGATTTGTTATTGTGTTCTTATGGTTTAAAAACGTTACAGGATCCTATGGAAATAAAGGTGATACAAAATATCCAGTTTTGAGGTGAATGCAGAAAATCAAAACAGAATGGAAAAATGAATTTAAAATAGTGTAAAATGATATGTAAGTAGCATAACACTACAAAATATCTTTATAACTGGTGCATTACTATCAATAAAATTGTAAAATGTGTAGATATTGTTCAATAAGAAAGAAGGCAGCTGCCAGAAATGCATGAAAAAGCTGAAAAATAAAGTGAATAAATAGATTTCAACATTGTTTCATTTGTGGTTTTATTTTCAATATATTTTGCAAGTAATTAATAAATCAACTTATTTGAGATGTCCTTTGTCTAGTATGGCTGCTTCAATTAAAAAAAAGAAGAATGTCAAATATCATTTTGCTACAACCAATCATGATATTATCACTCCCATTATCACTCATTTACTTAATGCATCTGTCTCTTCCTCTGAATTCCCTCAAGCCTGGAAGAGTGCTCATGTTATACCCATTCCGAAGCGATCTAATCCCGTCAACCCCTCTGATTTTCGTCCCATCTCGATCTTACCTTTCCTTTCTAAAGTCCTTGAAAAACTAATTTGCCAACAGCTGACCCTTTTCCTCAATGAGCACAATTTATTAAATTCTTTACAATCCGGTTTCCGTCCTGGTCATAGTACGGCTACTGCCTTAATCAAAGTTACTGATGACATACGGTGGGGTATGGATAATAAACAACTCACAGTCATGACCTTGCTGGATTTCAGTAATGCGTTCAATACTGTTGACTATGATATACTGTTGAGTCTGTTGTGTTCCCTTAACATATCTCCATCAGTAATTAACTGGTTTCAAAGTTATCTCTGTGGCCGTCGGCAGTGTATTCGTTTCGATGAAACTCACTCATCTTGGTGTGATATTACTGCAGGCGTGCCGCAGGGTGGCGTGTTGTCACCTTTACTCTTTTCCATTTTCATTAATTCAATTACTCATAAAATATCTTCTCTCTACCACATGTATGCGGATGATGTCCAGATTTACACACAGTCAACTCTTGAGAATTTGCCGAATGCAATCGCTACATTGAATAACGATCTAAATATTATTCATGATTGGAGTAAATCATATGGCCTAAATGTGAATCCTAAAAAGTCTCAGGCTATCATTATTGGTAGCCAGAGTTTTATCTCAAGAGTTGATTGGTTCACCGTACCACCTATAGTATTCGATGGAATTGTAATCCCTTACTTTGACAATGTCAAAAACCTTGGTATTTATATTGATAATTCCTTAAATTGGATACGTCAACTGAATGAGGTAAGTAAGAAAACCTTTGTCGGTCTTTGTTCACTGCGTCGCCTTCCATCATTTCTTCCCATTCCTACAAAAATTATGCTCGCACAGTCTCTTCTCCTTCCGATCCTCGACTATGCTGACGCAAGCTATGTAGACATAACTGAGGACCAGCTAAATAAGCTTGAGAGACTTCAAAATACTTAGTTACAATTTTCCGTTCATATTTGGATTGCGCAAATTTGACCATATTTCCCAATTTCGCTCACATCTCAAGTGGTTACCTATCCGACTTCGCCGGAACATGCATATTCTTTGTTCTTTCTATCCTCTACTGTGTATTATTTCATCCTTCTGCTCCTCCCTATCTAAAAGAGAAGTTTAATTTTGTGGGGCTTCCGGGGGAACCTCTACGCTCTTCTAGAAAATTAGTTTTAAGGGTACCAGCTCATAAAACATAGTTTTTTAATAAATCGTTCACTGTAGAGTCTATTAAGTTCTGGAATGCCCTACCTTTGCAAATACGTGAAGCACAATCTATTGCAATCTTTAAGCGACTACTTAAAGAACATTACTTGTCTCAATCGTCCGGAGACCGTTAGGATAATTATGTGATTATGTATTTATTGTATTTATCAGCTTTATATTATTGTTTGAGGAAATTTGTAATTTATTTATGTATTTTGGGTAGATATGTAACTTTGTTTATATACTCTTATATATGTATGTTTATGTATATATATTATATGCTTTACTTTATCTTTTATTATGTATTTTATTGCATTTATTGTCTATATATCGCATGTATTGATATTTTATTTTGTATAATTATATTGCACCACCTACCCAGTATTCATTGTTTATTCCTTTACACCCTTGGTTGCCTGGAAGAGATCGCTATGTAGCGATAAGGCCGCCAAATTGTACATTTAACTTGTCTATTGTTATGTAATTTGTTTATTAGTTTGTGGTGTACAATAAAGTATATTCATTCATTCATGATTCAGAAGTTAAGTCGAGTAGGTAAGTTTAGTTCGTGAGATGCGTAGAGGGCTCCCTCGGTATTAGTGTTCTGTGCTCCCTCTACGGTGAGATGTCAGTCTGATCCGGGTAGAATCTACTAGTTAGTCTGTGTCATCAACTCTCTTGTTATAAGCTAATCTGTGTGAGCAACTATTTTTTGTAATTTTTATTGTTACTACTTTTTTTCATATTGCTACTTAGTACATAGACTTACATGTCAGTGTGTTATTTAGAAATAAGGTGCGGTCACAAAATTCAGGTTTACCGTCTTTTGTATAATTAAATTTTTAGTCCATACTAACATTTAATGTTTTGGGATATAAAATTGGTTATAACAAAAGAGTGATTAGATTACAGTGTTATTATTCTCTCAGGGAGATTGAACACTAGTGTCATTGAACAAGACCAATCATCCGTTTCGTGCATGTGTACAACATAATAGAAATCACTTTCGAATAATTTGTTTGTGATCGGCAAATAATTCACGACCTGAACCTGGTCAAAATACAAGTGACAGAAGTGTGGTAGTGAATTGTGTAATTCCGACATTTAGTAAAAAACATCGTTTTTGGTGACTGCGGTTACACCTGTTTTATATTCACCGGAAAAAACAAATGTTATTTTAAGGTTTTTATGCATTTTATTACATGAATTAAGCATTAAAGTATAACAGTGCTGATAATATTTTACTAAATTATTTTGAAATGATGTTTTGAATTATGTGATGTGCCATATTAAACATATCAGTATGCATCATACAGTGTGTAGGTGTAAGACAGCTCTTCCTACTTTTTCTTAGACTTGTTCATAAGTACAGAGATGAAATAAACAGAAATGAAATAAAGCATAAAAGACAAACTGTAATTTGTTATCAGCTGATGCATTCAAGAAAAATCATTAAATCTTATCTAGGAAAAAAATATCATTGCATATTAATATTATATTATAAATTACGAAAGGCACCACCTACCTAATTATTAAGTTTGATTTACAATAAGGCAAGTAATATGATTTGTATCTCCAAATTATATAAAAAATTTAGTATTGAATTAACATGTTTAGTTGTTTTTCATTACTAGTAATTACACAAGTCTATAAAAATATTTAAAATGTCCTTGATTCTTAGAGTTGTCTTAAGTAGTATACATATTATGATATTGTGTTATGTTATGCTATATCCTCATGAAGTGTTATGTGCTTGCACTACAATCTGACCACAAGTATGGCTTTGACTGAAGTTATACATACTTTTAGTTTGATGCATAATTTGATTTATAACATTTTTTATATTTTGAAGTCCACAAGCTAAGCTTTTGTAAGAGTTAAAAAAAGAAAAATTGTATTATTGCTCAAAGTTACGATGGAAATTAAATGCACCAAGATAAATGTGAAAAGGAGACCAAGTTTGATACAAACCATGTTTGGGGTTATCAGCTTTGTTGATAAAAGAGTTGAGATCTAAAAAGACACCAAGCTCCATAGTAGTTAGTTAGATCATAGGATCTAGAGGAATGTACATCATTCTTGGAACTTTGGAGTTGGCGTCCATTAAATTTTATCATTAAACATACATACATATATACATGACAACCCAAATATCAATTTTAACAAATTAATATCCAAATACTCAAGCGCTACTCTATTTTAAGACACTGTTAGCTTAGTTTACGATAGGCTGTTTTCTGCAACTCCATGTCTAAGTATGTATTTTGTGTGTGAGCAAGAATAATGTGATTATACGTGCTATGAAATCTCCCTGAAGAAGTTGTCAACAGTCCTTTGATGTTGCAAGCTACTTCGGGGAGTGATCCCGGTATGCCGAGAATTTAGCCCTGTATGCAGCGACCTCCGGACATGTCAGCAACACGTGGGCTGCCATTTTTTCTTCCCCCATATATGCCCTGCACGGGGGACTATCTGTAACAACTATGATAAATAAATATTTGTTAAAGGAGCCATGTCCCTCTGGCTGGCTGGTTTCATTTAATTGTATCTTATACTTCTTTTCAAATACAAATTGTTTGGTAATCTTATTGTACTTGGCTTGTAAGATTGGAATTGTTGAGTAAATTCTATCAATTATACCTGTATTAGAGACTACTCTTACTCCAAAGATTTAGGGTCTTGAGTCTGATGGCAGCTAAAGTAGCTTCTTGTTGTATGTGTAGATGAAGCGGGGTAGCTCCAGCATCGCCTCTAAGGCTGCTGTTGGTGTAGTCCTTATACAGCCTTTGGCAGCCATACATGCCAGTCTCTGGTAATGCTGAAGGTTCTTTATAGTGGTGGCTTCATTTGTTTTGGTCCACCATACCAGAGCACCGTATGTGATCATGGGCCAAATTACAGTTTTGTACAGCCACAGTATAATTTTTGGAATCAGATGCCATCCTTTGCCAATCATGTTACTGCATTGCCAGAAAGTTATATTAGCTTTGTTGATTTCGTTTTCTATGTGTTTATTGCAGTTGAGTTTTGTCCAAGGTAAGACCTAAATATTTTACCTCAGAGGATAGCTGGAGTTTTGTGCTAAAAAGACTTTGGAGATGATAGTTATTCAGCATTTGTTTTTGTGTGAACATTACTAGGACCGTTTTATTTGGATTAACAGTTACGTCGTATTCCTTGCACCATCTCTCCACTATATGGAGAGCCGCTCTTAGTTCAGGTTGCACACCATGCTTGCTGTCTTTCCAGATACCAGTATTGCCAGGTCATCTGCATAACCTACTGCGTAGAAATGATTGGCATTTAATTTGCTGATGAGTTCATTAATGACCATATTCCACAGGAGAGGTGAAAGAACCCCACTCTAAGACACTGTTAAGTCTCACACTGTCTCATCACTTTAAGATAAAGTGACTGTGACACTACTGCCCAAATACTCAAACGCTACTCAGTCTTAAAACGCTGTTAAATCTTGTGCTGTCTCTATCACTTTAAGTCCAACTGAATATAACACCACGAGACTTAAAATTGAGTAGCGTTCGAGTATTTGAGCATACAAGATTTAACTGAGTCTTTTATTAATCTTAACAATAATGATGAGTTTATGTGGACAAAGTTATTAGTTGCTGTTAGTTTCAATTACTTGAAGGTGTAGGTCCAGTAGTCTTTTAGATATGAGGGGTTCGAAAGTGGGTCAATTGGTTTGTATAACCCTTTCATCTTGGCTGATACACAACCATATGTCTAGATTCAGCTTAAACCAGTATAACAATAATTGTTCCTTATGTTACACACAATTTAAATTTAATAAGGTTAGTCTTTTTAGGTTGTTTATGGGTAAAAACTAGCTGGCCTTAAAATTCCTTAAAATATAGTAACTGTATGTTTAATGCTATTGTTGGTACAACTTGCAATCTTACTGGCTAATAATAAATAATATAATAAGGAAATCTGCACACCTAATATGAATATGTAAAATTAAGATACAGGTTGGGCCAGAAATAATTGCGAATTTGAAAAAATCATTAAAAAAAAAACTAAGTGCAATTCACATACAAATTTTTATTTCTACAAAAATTTACATCTGGGAAATTCATTTCTTAAAAATAACATCATCCAGATGTGCACCATCGCGCTGCAAATATTCTTCGAATCTGAACCTCAAATTGGTAAAAACTCACTGGCACATTGCACAGGGAATATCTGCCATTTCTTTCCGGATATTGGTCTTCAACTGGTCAATTGTGGCTGGGTTATTGGAGTAGACTCTACTTTTTAGGTATCCCTACAAAAAAAAGTCCAGTGGTGTAAGATCCGGACTTCTAGGAGGCCATTCAATGTCACCTCGGCACAATATCAGTTTCTCACCAAACATCTCGTTTACGACCGCCAAAGAGGCATTAGCTGTGTGGCATTGTGGAATGTCGCGCCATCTTGTTGAAACCATGTCGCACGATTATAGGCTTCAAATTGTTGCAGTTGTGGAAAGAAAAAATCCCTTAACATGGCTATGTATCGGTCAGAATTTACAGAGACAGATTGGCCTTGTCGATTTTCGAAGAAGTGGGGTCCGATAATTCCGTGCGCTGACATGGCCGCCCAAACGGTTACTTTCGGCGAATGTAGAGGCTTTTGATGTTTTGCACGTGGGTTCTCTGCAGCCCAGTAAATGGCAATTCTGTTTATTCACCTGCCCATTTATGTGAAAATGGGCTTCGTCGGAGAACAGAATATTGTTGAAACTCCGAAAGCGTTCCAGCATCGTTTCAACAAAAGCTCTCGTTAAAATTGGATCATTTGGCTGTAATTCCTGCACAAGTTGAATTTTATACGGATGCAATTTCAGATCTTTCAACAAAATGCGACGCAAAGATGTTCTGGACACCACAAGTTCGGCTGAACGCTTTCGAGTCGATACAGCAGGATTACGTTGAACTGAAGCTCTAACTTGTTCAATTGTGTCTTCCGTTTTTGTTGACCTTGGGCGTCCCGCAGGCTTCTGTTTGAGAGTCGAACCAGTAGCTTCGAACTTTCTGACCCACGATCGAATCACGCTTTCCTTCGGACACTGATTTAGGTCATGTAATCCAAACTCTCGTCGAAATAAACGCCGAAAAATAGCGCACGAATCGTGATTTTTATAATAATGTTTAACGCAGAATGCACGTTGCGCTCCCGTGAAGTGATCCATCGCGACTAAACACTAAATTTCCGAGAACCGACCTACTTAACCCCACCACCCGCGCAGTCGCCTCTCTAAAGCTTCAAACGCAAGAGTGTTTTTAAAATCGTACTCCTTTCTGGCCCACCCGTTATATACCTTCTCCACCAAATCTAAGATATATATACCTTTGACAGCTGTCATATTTATTGGACTGGGCCTTCTAACTGAAAAATCAGTACCTACAATATTCAATTCTTAAGAGATATCGATATTGATTATTTACAGTTAGTAATCATTTACAGTTTTTTCTAGAATAATACCAGAATAAATTGGAAACGGCTAACTCAAAACACAATATTTATCAGTTTTTTCATATCTATTGCCTACTGCTAATTTCTAGAGATAATGTTATACAAATTAAAGACATCAGACTAGATTAAAAACAAATTTATTTAATCACTTTCTTTACAACTAGAGCTGATTAGACTGAGCTGTCGTTGTCATCATCATAGTTGTTTATATTAATTATTATTTGATTGTTTATAATTCATTCAATATCAATGTCTCTTTCATAGTCGTCCATAACAATTTTCTTTGTTTTCTTCATCACTTTGGCCTAGTGATCAATTGTGTAGTAGTTGTATTTTGTACAAATCCCCCTCCGGCGGATCCCACATGACAATTTATGAGGCGCCAATCTTTTCCCACGGGCATGTATCATTTGTCATCTGTCTGTGTGTGTGGTTTAACATTTAGCCATCTTTCATCAATAAATATAACATTGCCTCAATTGGTTATATTCTTAATTTCTTGTCAAAATGTTATTCTTTGTATTTATGTCTCTAAATAATTATTTTGCGTTTGTCAATTTTTTGTATAGGAAGCCGGCATCTTCTAAACTTACTTGCAATGTTGCCACAGTGGTATTCACAGAAATTTAAAAAAAAATTAGACTTGTTTAATTCAGAATTCATATGATTTATGCAACTCTAAATACAAACATTTAAATAAACAAATAATAAAATAAAAAATCTAAAGGTTTGATTATTTAAATACGAGGGTGGATTGAAAAGTACTCGGCCTAACACAGATCCATTCAATTCTAAAAATCAAATCTACCCACATTATTTAGTTCAGTTCAGACTAGTTCATTGTGTGAAGTTCGAAACATGTGCGATAATTAGTTGTGATTTTATAAATTTATTAACAAAGTAATCGGACATAATTTCCGCGAATGGAGCAAATCGAGCAGCGTGCCGTCATTAAGTACCTCCATAAGAAGGGGCTATCATCAAAAGCCATCCATGATGACATGGTCAGTACATTAGGCGATTGTGCTCTTTCATATTCATCCGTCAAAAAATGGATAGCAGAATTTAAGCGTGGTAGAGAGAGTGTGAAAGATGAACCCCGCTCTGCAAGGCCTTCGACGTCAACTACTGACGAAAATATTAAAAAAGTACTTGATTTAATAATGGGAGACCGCAGATTAAAAATTAGAGAGATAGCCGAGATTATAGGCATCTCTTATGAACGAACTCAAAACATCATTGTCAACGAGTTGGGTTTCCACAATGTGTCTGCGAGGTGGGTTCCGCGACTGCTTTCAGTTGAACAAAAAAGGACGCGATTGACTATTTCACGCAACTGTTTGGAGTTATTTGAAGCCGATGCAGATGATTTTTTGAATCGTTTTGTTACTATGGACGAAACATGGGTTCATTACTGTACACCGGAAACAAAACAACAATCAAAACAGTGGAGAAGACCTGGTTCACCACCCCCTAAAAAGGCTAAGTCGATTTTGTCGGCAAATAAGGTGATGGCTTCAGTATTCTGGGACTCGAAAGGTGTGATTATGATTGATTATCTTGAAAGGGGTCAGAATATAAACTCTGATTACTACTGCACCTTACTACGTCGTTTACGAGAGGAAATAAAAGAAAAACGTCGAGGAATGCTCAGAAGAAAAGTCCTGTTTCATCAAGATAACGCCCGTGTTCACACGTCAGTACAGTCAATGGCTGAAATTCACAACTGTGGCTTTGAACTGTTACCGCATCCGCCGTATTCACCTGATCTGGCACCATCAGACTTCTTTCTGTTCCCTAACCTAAAAAAGCACTTGGGAGGTCAAAGATTTTCGACAAACGACGAGGTCAAAGCAGCTGTAGACGCATATTTTGACTCTAAGGAAGAATCATTTTTTTTCAACGGTCTAAATGCTTGGAAGGGGAGGTGGCAAAAGTGTATTGAACTTGATGGTGATTATGTAGAAAAATAAAAATATAACTGATTTAGTATTTGTTTATTTTCTTGGTTAGGCCAAGTACTTTTCAATCCACCCTCGTACTTTTATTGATTAGTCACATTAGCATGAATTTGAATCAGTCAAACACAATGGTAATGCATATTAATATATTATCATTGAAACAACATCAAGTATAAAAGTTGATTGTGGTTAAATTTCTTATATTTTGTTTTGTTTGAAAGGTTAGAATTTAAAATAGTAACTTCATTATTAAATACATACATACATAAACACTCACGCCTGTCACCCAGAGGGGTAGGCAGAGACTACGGACTTCCATTTGGCGCGATCCTAACACACCTCTCTCGCCTCTTTCACATCCATATATCTACGCATACACGCTCGTCGGTTAAGGGTACTCCTAATCTGGCCCATTTTCAATGTATCGCCGATCTGGTCGATAAACCTTCGTCTAGGGCGTCCCTTCCCGACCCTGCCGTTCACTTCATTATTCTTTAGATTTATAAAATGTTATTTTAAATCGTGTGAAAACACTTGTACAAAGATACTGCGAAATGATTAGTGTGAAACGTCAAAAAGGTATTTCTTAGATTTAGTTGAGTATAGTGGGCCAGCTAGTAGTTTGGTTGAGAACAAAATGTTAGATAGCACAGGCAAGACTACCTGGCTTGCGAACCCGCATTTAAAGAATGTGTGTGAAATATTTCTAGCTATGCATAGAACCTGAATAAGTATTTTCAATAAACATGGCTCTAAAAATATAAAAATATCTTTCATACAATAAAAAGCCTACTCAGACTTGTTTCCGTTCGGAAATCTAACCCAGAGCCCCTGATAGTGATCTACACCACACAGGTCGTCATAAAATAAATTCATTTTTGTTTTTAAGTTGAAAATGTCATGGTATGTTTATGGGAAGTTAAAAAAGTGAAGATGATTCGTCTACTTCACACAAGTTTAGTTCTTACTAAACTTTGCGACTAATGCGACCCTTAGCTCTGTTCTTCCGTATTTGGTATGACATGAAAACATGTAATATTCCTAACATATCTTCTACTATTTTATAGATAAGTTGATGCTTGACCTTGCTGTCATCGTCACTAGTTTAATAAATATTGAGCTACCATTTAGTTTAGTTTACGACAGTTCAATAACACATGGGTCGCCGTTTCTTCTTCCCCATTCATGCCCTGCACAGGGGACTATCTGTAACACCTATAGTAAATAAATGCTTGTTAAAGTTGCCGTGTCCTGTGATAGCACTTGTTACTATCCTGATCTATGGGTTGGTCAGTCTCATTAGAACTTTGCTTAAACAACTGTTTATTTCAGGCAGGGCCTCCCTAGCTTGTCTACAGTCTACTAGATTTTTCTAAAGCTCAGCGTGTGGATTAGTAAAGTGTCTACATACCAGTGAACGAACATTATCAAAGGGGATTGGTAGGATTGGTTCCGGCCCTATAGTGGCCAGAGCCTATCCTCTTCTGGCCAGTTCGTCTGCTGCATCGTTGCCTCTGGATCCACTGTGTCTCTTTATCCATTGCAGAGTCACATTGTTGTTTTTACATACCTCATTTAATCGTTGATGGCATTCATATATTAGTCCCGAGTTCACCACATTGCAACTCAGAGCTTGTAGTACCGCCCTAATGTCGGTCAGTATTCTGATGGCGAAGTCATTAACCTTCCTAGCATCTATTGCTATGGCCGCTTGAATGATACCCATACATTCCGCCTGAAACACCGTGTTATAAGTACCCAGCGGTGTGCATATGTGAATATTGTGGTCTTCAGAGAAAGCTCCAAAACCTACACCTTCATTTGTTTTAGAACCATCGGTGAAAACTCCAAGCTCTTGTGGGCTTAATCCTTCCGGCTGACTGTTTCATTTAATTGTATCTTGTATTTCTTATCGAAAACAAATTGTTTAGTAATCTTATCGTATTTGGCTTGTAGGATAGGAATTTTTGAGTTAATTCTATCAATTATGGCTGTATGAGGGACACTATTCTTATTCCAAAGATTTAGGGTCTTGAGTCTGATGGCAGCTAAAGTCGCTTCTTGTTGTATATGTAGATGAAGCGGGTTAGCTTTAGCATCGCTTCTAAGGCTGCTGTTGGCGTAGTTCTTATGCAGCCTGTGGCAGCCATACATGCCAGTCTCTGGTAGCGCTGAAGCTTCTTTATAGTGTTGGCTTCATATGTCTTGGTCCACCATACCAGAGCGCCGTATGTCATCATGGGCTGAATTACAGTTTTGTACAGCCACAGTATGATTTTTGGCACCAGTTCCCATCTTTTGCCAATCATGGTTTTGCATTGCCAGAAAGTTATACTAGCTTTGTTGATTTTGTTTTCTATGTGTTTATTCCAGTTAAGTTTGCTGTCCAAGGTAAGACCTAAATATTTTACCTCAGAGGATAACTGGAGTTTTGTGCTGAAAAGACAGCATTCGTTTTTGTGTGAACATTACTAGAACCGTTTTATTTGGATTGACGGTTAAGTCGTATTCCCTGCACCATCTCTCCACTATATGGAGAGCCGCTCGGGTCAGGTCGCACAATATGCTTGCTGTCTTTCCAGAGACCAGTATTGTCAGCTCATCAGCATAACCTACTGTGTAGAAGTGATTTTTTTTTATAGGATAGGGTGACAAACGAGCACACAGTCCACCTGATGGTAAGTGGTTGCTGCGACCCATAGACATCTACATCTATCCTCAATAAAGAATCAAAATGCAGATGTATTGTCACCCGTGAGGACTAAGATGGAATGCCTCTTTTCCAGTAAAAAGGGTCTCCGGTTCTCTACACTCACCATACGAAACACAGCAGTGTTAAGCTGCTATTTTACGCTGGTATTCTGTGAGAGCGTGGTCCTTCCCCTGTCGAGCCGACCCAGTCGTGCTACAACTATACTACTAATATAGTTGCAGCATGGCTTTACCACGTATTTAATTTGCTGATGAGTTCATTAATGACCATATTCCACAGGAGAGGTGAGAGAACCCCACCCTGCGGAAGCCTTTCTTAATTTGGATTGGTTGAGATTCACCAGCAATCTTTATTATTCGTGTACTGAGCATGTTTTGCTATCCAGTCAATCAGTGCCGGTTCAACTATATGTCTACTGAGTGCACATTTTATGCTGGAGAAGTTCGTTCTATCAAAAGCACCTTCTATATCAATGAAGGAACCTAGACATATTTCTTTGTTTTGAATGGCCTCTTCAATCTTTGTTATTACCTGGTGAAGTGCCGATTCTGTTGATTTGCCTAGACTGTAGGGGTGTTGCTTATCGTGTAGTGGTAAGTTCATTAGCGCCGACCCCCTTAATTCCCCTTAATTGAGCTACCATAAAACCATTCACTTTAGGTATATTGTCAGATTAACCTTATTCACAGCCAACTTCAATGTTAAATTGTTAACATTAACCTCTTATAAACTTTTTAAATAAGATGGGAAAAAAAATTGCGAAAAACTAATCGTGTTCGACCGTTGCGTACGTAGGTCAGAATGGCTAAGCGTTCATACGCACTATGCGGCTAGCCGTACGGCTGACTGCAAGATAAAATTACTACGTGTTCATTTCTTGAATGCCGTTACCTCCCGCCGCCTCAAACGTCGCCCTTATAGTACCGATAGCAATGCTGAATTTTTTTTTTTTATAGGATAAGGGTGACAAACGAGCACACAGTCCACCTGATGGTAAGTGGTTGCTGCGGCCCATAGACATCTACATCTATCCTCTATTAGAAATCAAAATGTAGATGCGTTGTCACCCGTGAGGACTAAGATGGAATGCCTCATTTCCAGTAAAAAGGGCCTCCGGCCACCTGCACTCACCAAGCGAAACGCAGAGGTAAACCTCTACTTCACGCTGGTTTTCTGTGAGGTCGTGGTACCACCCCGGTTCGAGCCGGCCCATCCGTGCAACAGCAAAAACTGCCGCATGGCTCTACCACTGTATGAAATGAAATATATCTATGTCCATTGTTTGTGCTCCCGTGCGATCTCTAGTTTGTTTCTGTTTTTGTTATTCTTTTTGTTAGTGTTGATTTTGCGTTACTGTTAATTTTTAAGTTCGTTAATATGTGATAAACACAGAATGGAGTGATAGCAATGATACAGAAACGAACGATTTCGATAAAATAACTGGTATCGAATTTATGGATGCGTAAATATCTACCTACCAGTTTTTGTTTGCGCCTTCGTAAATAATTCATTTAAAATGTATAATAAAACTATATAAAATAAAACTAAATAAAAATATTTCGGACATGTTTTTCTATTCAGTGTTATTATTTTACTTTACTAACTAAATAAATTATTCAATAATATGCATTTTATCAATTTGCTTGTGTACAGGGCAACAAACTACAAATCGAACGTCTTAAAATTCAACACAGTAATAGTTTTGTCTACGGTACCGTCAGCTATGACGTCATAACGGTCGACGACGGCAAACTCAAAATGAACGCGTTGACTTTTTTTGCGCCCAAAAGCAATTGGAAAAGGCTACCCCGATACGCGAGGAAGTGGAGAATGCTTTATGCATACCACGACAGCCGGTCTGTCGTGGTTATGTGGGACTCACTGTGTCTACCTACTGGGGAACCTAAGTGATACCCACTAAACTCTACTTTGGGGACTGGCAATTAGCTGATTAAGCCTCTTTGCCGGATCGGAAGCGACCCTCTTCTGGGAGAAGAGGGCGCAGGTGAAACGCGTTGACGTAACATTTATTTCTATGCACACTGTGATGCGGCTACTCGCAAACAGCTCCGGTCTCTCAGAGGGTCGCGGCCCGAATGACGGTCAGCCGGACTGTTGCTATTCGCACTGTGTAGCTCAGGTTGCGGCTGCCCGCCATGGAATGAGATTGTGTACACGTTGTATGTTTATGATGGATATCGAAAAATTTGACATCGAAACCCAGAGGTGGAATTCGGAACACCAAATTGCCAGAATATTGCCGATAAAATCCATCGTTGAAATGATTAAATATGACTATAAATCGCAACGGTTCGTCAACCGCAGGTTGCGGGCAGCCGCATTCGCAATCGCATTCTGTGGTCAGCCGGACGACTAGCCGCATTGCGGTTACCCGCATAGGGCGTATAATATGAGCACTAAGCACTATGATAATTCTGGGGAATTTGTAAAAACCGCTCCTAATATCTTCTCGTTGTTTAAATTTGGTATTACTGCATGTATTGATTTAGACAATAACTAGTGTGATGTATGTAAAATAAGCTTATTATGTTATATATGGATATATTTGAATACCAAAATTTTATCTACTTGCCAGGCTTGATGGATTTCACATGTTCTCAAAATATACAAAAATGTTCTATGAAAAAAGCTTATTGTTTAAGCTTTTTTCATACAACATTTTTGTACATTTTTTTTAGATCACTTGAAGTTTGTGGTAACAAAGAATATTAATTAAACCATATTATTAATTTATTAAGGTTCTGACAAAAATACCAAATCAACAACAAGGACAGCTGTAGTCCGATTTATATGTTTTCATGACTAGGTAAAACGTTTGTTGTCATTTAAAGTTTAGAGGAAGCGCCATAATTAAAGGGTTCATATTTTTCTGGTCAGGCTACCACTGTATGTATGATCAGTATTAACATTTGTGTAATGAATGTTCATGTACATAAACATACTCTACTATGCTTGAGCATAGTCATTTTTTTTACAATTTAAAATTTACTAAATTTAAGATTCTCTTTGAATTTAATAAATCATTAAATAGATGTTCTTTTGTTCTATATTGTGACATACACCCGTCATTTGGCAATCAAGTCAAAGGCGGGTGCTATGTCAAACTTCAGATAATAAAATAAACCTTTTATTGCTTATTTACAATTACAATTTTAAAAAGACCTGGATCTCCAGTCAATATTTCTATTTTGTGTTGTCTCATTTTTATGACACTTAAATTCTTCCCTTTTTTTTAGATAAATTTACCCCCTTGTGGGAAACTAGCTATGGTGGACTACTACAGAATATTGGGTGTATCAAAAACTGCTACTGAAGCAGAAATCAAGAAATCGTATGTATCTCATACTTTGTGGCTTTTTATTACATTTTGAAAATTAAAAAAAAATGGTTTAAAATTTAAATAAAGATCCTGTATACTTATTTTAACACTTTGTTTACAGTATAAATTAATTGTTATTTTTTTGCATACAGTTATAGAAAATTAGCTCTGAAATGGCATCCTGATAAGAACCCTGATAATGCAGATGAGGCTAATAGAAGATTCAAAGAAATATCTGAAGCCTATGAAGTCCTGTCTGATGGTAAGATTTTAAAATGAGTTTGTATCTACATATATGCGGTATTAACTAAGAATTAACTTTAAGATAAAATAGAAAAAAAATCTGATAGCTTCAAATTTATTTGCAATAAATAAGTTACATAAGAAGTCTGCATAATTGTATATGGTTTTCAATATTCTAACCATAACAACAATATTCTAAGTTACAATATTTTTCCTTACTCAAAAG
This sequence comes from Parnassius mnemosyne, assembly GCA_963668995.1. Lineage (NCBI taxonomy): Eukaryota > Metazoa > Arthropoda > Insecta > Lepidoptera > Papilionidae > Parnassius > Parnassius mnemosyne. The sequence goes on along the minus strand of CAVLGL010000035.1, from coordinate 28,021,811 downwards.
CAAAATATATTTATTTTGACATTGTTCACACAAAATCCTTGATAGGTAGCAAATTCTTGGTAATATTTATTATGCCTTTCCAAAAATATATTTCTTATTTGAAAAATATATATTTCTATTAACTCCACTACCTAGCGTTTTTATAATGCATTTAATTAGAATTGGTTTTCATATTTTCATAATTTAACTAAAATATGTAAACATTTAAAGCATAAATAAAAGAAAAATTGTAACCTAAAATATAATTAGAAATTACATGAAGTATTATTATAAGATTGACTAGGCTAATGTTAGTTATGAAATCATCAAGTTCTTAATTCCCTTTGACATTATTCTTCACATTTTAAGTAAACTTTATTATTATTGTAGCCAACAGGAAGTTATGTTTCCAACATATAGCCACCTCTTTTGCATGTATGCACATTCTCATAATAAGTGTACATTATAATCTTGTTCTTGGGTAGAAAACAAGCGGAAAATATATGATGCACGGGGTTCCAGTCACCACAGTCACAGATATCAAAGCAAGAATGGAGTTAATGGGCACCGACACTTTAGCTTCAAGGGGTTTTTTGGAGAGACGCCTTTTCATCGATTTTTTGGTAGTTGTCAATTTAATGTAGGGCTAGTTGTCAATTTAATATTATGAATATTATCATTTTATTCCAATTAAATATTTTTCTAAATTATATAAATTATTATTATTATTGAGTCATGCATATATTACTTATTTCTTTGATGAAATATCTTATTCACTATTTATTTGCAGCAAATTCATAAAAAGATTTGTTTAATCCATTACATTAGAAAAAATATTAGTGATAGTCTTAAGTTTAGCATTTCATCACAGTGGGTTGTTAGGGGGTCATAACGTCTCTGTTAGTTTTACATTAATTTCATTGTTTAGTAACTGTTTTTATATATATGATGTGTATCATGCAATTGTAAAATGGGACGCAAAGTGATAATATTCAGATAAATATTAAAGCAAATAACAATTTGATTTGGTTATTGAATTAACTACTAACAATCTCAATATTTAGTGTGAACTGTGACTTGGTTTCAATTGGAAGTTTTATCACTGCATGACATCACTTAACAAGGGGGGCCCTATCAATAGATATCGATTCTAATGTTAAAATGATTTGTGAATGTGGTGATTGATCCTTTTTTATAATATTATTTTATTAAATTAGAATATTGATTTCGAAAATTTTATTGATAAGGCCTTAAACATTCTGCTTTAATATTCACTATTTCAATATTTTGTTGATATGACATATAAACGACTCGTTTAATTAAATCCATAAATTCTTAGCCAGTCGGTCAGGTTCTACAAAAAATGAAATGAAATAATGAATTTTAATAACAATTGCTTAGTTATCCCGCAAATAGTAGTTATATCCCTTATCAATTACAAATATAGTTATGAGAGTACTTATTTGTTTCTCTAAAATTAGTTAGAATCATTAGAGGAATACATATCATCATGTTGCTACAAACACATATGAATGTCTTAACTCCTAATGACATCACCAAGTATAGTTAGGCAAATACATGTGTCATGATAGTTTAATAGGAAACTGATAGTCAATAAAAACATTAACCTCTTAAGTTTCCTGAATGAATAATTTATGAAATACTAGCGACGATTGATGATTTCTAAATTTCGTCAACAGCGCCACCTACCGGGCCCAAATGTGAATCTAAATCATCTATGGACCCATTCAAACACAATATTATATTTTTTTAGAAACGGTCAAGCCGTTTTTGAGTTTTAGCGAGACTAACGGATAACAATTGATTTTTATATACAGAGATTTTTAGATGCCTAGGAGAAAAATCTATGTACCCAATGTGCCTTTATACAACATAAGTAGTATATATTATATAAAAACAGCGCTATTATAAACCAATGATAAAAATATAATAATATAAAAATATATAATTTAAAAGCAACTTATAAAAATATTAATGTTGCTATTGACATGTTACCATGTTACATAATATATTAATTATATGACATAAGTAACTTTTTATAATGTTTCTACAGTTTCCTAAGTTTTATCTTAATAAAAAAAAACCAAATTGACTGAGCTTGAACATTCACTGACTAACAAAGTATCTAAAGTTTTATTTCACTAAATTTAACCTCTGCGTATTATTTAAAAAGTTAACAGAATGTATATTAATGATAACTTTTTTGGAGTTTTAAATTAAAATATTTTTTTCCTTTTGTAAGCTTAATAATTTGTTTAAATGCAGAAAGAAAACGACGTGTGTATGATCAATATGGCAAAGAAGGTCTTAACAGTTCGCGTGGCCGTCGTTCCGCCGCCGACGACGACTATGAGTTTGGATATCACAGCTTCCCATTCACATTCCGAGACCCCGAGGAGGTGTTCCGAGAATTTTTCGGTGGCTCTCCGTTCGGCGATTTGTTTGCTGGTAAATAAATCAAAGTGTTTTTGTAGCATCTAGTGTCTTAATGACGCGTGCAAAATTCGTACTGTAACTTTTGCCTTTATCCGGCTTACAAAAGCTTCGCAGCCATAAAATGGGCACTAGATCAAGATACACATAGATCAATCGTAAAGGAATATGAGAGAGAGATGCATTTTCCATTTAATACTAATAATCGTGTGGTGCAAACTTTATCAAGGAAAGCAGACTGTCTTATTCGTGATATATTACAGAGTCATATGAAAGTGGTTGGATGTAAGAGTAGAGTATGGAAACTGTGTTCAGGTTGCGGAAGAAAGAAGCGAGAGATGAGATGACAGCTGATAGAGAAGAATGGAATAGAAAGATATACTATACCGGCCCCAAATAACTTGTGATAAAGGCTCTCAAGAAGATTGGCTCAAAGAACGAAAACATTCGACGGGCGACTATGATACGTTGTAAATAATTATCTCCAAAAGATTTTCATGTTGTAGCACAAGTAACACTAACACATGTTGTGACTGTATACATTTTTGTACGCTACAAACGGCATTGTTCTGCACATTTTAAATATTATTTTTATTACTAAAAATCAATGTTTTCTAGTATTATAATAATACCATTATTGTTGACATAATGTTTTACTCTTACCGCTATCACGTGTAATGCAATAGAATTTATTTATAATAATACAAAAGGACCAAACTATGTTTAAAGTTAATACAATACAAAATGAATAATTATTTTGAACATTTTGACAGATTTAAATGGGCATGGATACCATCATCGGCATGGACGCAGGAGTCACCCGAGCACATCACTCACTTCGTCCCTGTTCAGCCCGTTCGGGCTGGGATTGCAAGGTCTAGACGACGCGTTTACTCACGCCGCGTTCAACGGGAACACGTTCACGTCATTTTCGACTTTCAACAGCTCGCTCGCGGGCCCCGGCAGCGCCAACATGAAGAGCACCACAACAACCACGCGCATTGTTAACGGAAAGAAGATCACTACTAAAAAGTGAGTACTCGATTATCAAATAATGCGCCAAATGAGACGATACTTGAGCTCCACAACGCAAAGCACGTGAAGGTGTTGGTCCAGTGCCGGATCGCTATCCGTTTCGTGTCGGACTATGAGAATGAGGGAAAGAGTGCACTTGTGCTTTTTTTAAAGGAGAGGGGGCAAACGAGCATGCGGCTCACCTGATGGTAAGTGACTACCGCCGCCCATCAACAACTGCAACAATAGGGGAACTGCAGATGCGTTGCCGGCCTTTTAAAAAGGAGTAGGCTCTTCTTTTGAAAGTCCCTAGGTCGTATCGGTCCGGAAAAATCGCTGGTGGTAATCAATTCCACAAGGAAGTTGTGCGAGGAAGAAAACATCTTCGAAATCGCACAGTGGTGGACCGCCAATCATACAGATGATATGGATGGTATTGCGAGTTTTGTCGCGATGTACGATGTTGGAATTGAGCGGCTGGATTTAATCCGAACAATTCCTCAGAGCACTCCCCGTGGTAGATGCGATAAAATACGCAAAGAGATGCAACATCTCTTCGCAGCGCCAGTGAATCGAGCCGATCGGAAAGGACTCGGTCGTAAACGTTTCTAGCCAATCTGCGCTGGATGCGTTCAAGTGGAAGGAGCTGGCACTGGGAGGCCCCAGCCCAGAGATTGGAACAATATTTCATGTGAGTCCGAATCTGCGCCTTGTAAATTTATAGGCGGTGTGTCGGCATGAAATACTGTCCCGCTCTGCTGAGCACGCTAAGCTTTTTAGAGGCCAATTTGGCCTTCTCTTCCGACGTGGTCACTTACCACGAAACAGCACGTCACTCGATATGTCGACGCCGAGGATTCCGATATTGGCTGAGGCAACAAGAGGAGTGCCTTGAAACAGGAGATACGACAAAGGGGTTCTTTTTAGCGGTAAACGCGCAAACTTGTGTCTTCTGAGGATTAAACTGGACTAGATTTAGTCGCCACGAATCCGATACTTTGTTTAGCAAAGACTCGACTTCAGACACAAGTTTGTTCCGGTACTCGGCGACGTTTTTCCGAGAAATATTGGCATGGCCGGTGTATAGAGCATCACCAGTGTTGTCATCCGCATGGCAATAAATGTTACCGGTTTGCAACATATCATTGATATGCAGAAGAAACAGCGTTGGAGATAGCACATAGCCTTGTGGAACACCAGTGTTAATAGGCTTGTAATCGGAGCATGCACCGTCTACCACGACCTTGATGCTCCGATCAGCCAGAAAACTGGTGATCCAATTGCACAATTTCTCGGGAAGCCCATAGGAAGGAAGCTTCGAATGAAGCACTTTGTGCCAAACCCGATCGAAGGCCTTCGCTATGTCCAAACTAACGGCCAATGCCTCCCCTTTGGACTCGTTTGCCTGCGCCCATCTATGCCTTAGGTAAACAAGAAGATCACCAGCTGAGCGATCCCGACGGAAACCGTGCTGGCGGTCACTAATCAGCTGGTGCTCCTCAAGGTACCGCATGAGCCTGGCAGTTAATAATGGACTCCATTATTTTCGAGAACAAGGAGGTGATGGCGATAGGCCTGTAGTTGAACGGATCAGAGCGGTTAATTTTTTAGGGATCGGGTCTTCCATGAATTCGGGACAACGCCTAGGGAGTAGGAGTACCGGAAAAGACGCGTTAGAACCGGTGCCAACTCTGGAGCGCACGTCCTCGGCACAATTGGCGGGATTCCCACTTGTGCACTACAATCCTATCCTGTAAATATTTTTTAAGATACATTCTATATATAATATATCATGTCCATGTTTCATACGTTTTTTTCCATAAGTCTATTATTTTAAAATTGCTAAAATTACTTAACCTGTCTAGTTATGTCGTAGTTCTACGACGACGATCAAATTTAGTTTATTTTAGCAATTATTATAATTTTTTTTAGGCTTCCTTGTTTTATATTTCCAGGGTCACAGAAAATGGACGAGAAACAATAATGTCTTACGAAAACGGGGTCCTCAAATCAAAGACTGTCAATGGTGTACCTCAGTCGCTTACATACAGTTAAACTGGAATAATAACTTATAACCAAACTTGATCCAAATGACAACCTGTACTCACCACTACAATGCGAGTTACATGTTCCATTTATCATTTAGTTTTTGCTTAATTTAATAATAGTTTCCGATACTGTAAATTAATAGTGATGATAATATCAAAATAATATTTCTAGTTATACCTAGGCTAATGTCGCTTTTCATTTTAACTTTAATATTTTTTTTATTGCAATGAATACAAATAAAATTTTAAAGTAGGTTCATTTAAATATTGTAAAATATTCGTGTTACGTTCTTGGCACGCCCATTTTTGATCTCAGTCTCACGAACGAATCCTTGCTTATTTTATATTGTTATGCGATGTTTTAGTGTTCAGTGTTCATTAAAATATGCTAGTCGCAAAATGGCGGAGGATTATATAGGATTCGAATTAACGTGAAACGCGGAATCAAATACGCCGTCTATATATTGCGGCAAAATAGATCGCTTGTAAACTGCCTGGTGGCTCACGTAATTGATAAGTACCTCATGTGTGGCGTCGGTATTCACATAAATTAGTTCGTATTAAATTAGTCAAGCTTTTTAAATTTAAAACTTTATTTTCTTAAACAGTAACTGCATTCTATTTGGTCTTGACCATTCTAATCACGTTTTAAGCTCAAATAACGTAAATAACGAAATAATTACAAAACAGATGATGAAGAAATTTTGTATATTGGATATTACAAGGCCCATATCTGTTGATACTAAATGATTCATTTTTGTTGAAGAGAACGTTACATTTTATTTTTTAATTTTCTGTTGTTTGTAAAATGACCGAGATTTAAATAATATACTTGCACATGTTTTAAAATAATTACTAGGCCATAAATTTCAGGCACTTGAAGTAGATATCCTTGGATATTGTTCTAAATATTTGTCCAAACATAAGCCAACCACAAAGATAAGATAACACGATATCGATAAGGTTTACTTTCACATAGTAAAACGGTGGCTTAATAATTAGAAATAAAATATACTTGTTTGGAAAAATGATGATTTTGCTACATTAATTAATATATATTACTTTAACAATTTCGCTATGTTATGCTAATCGAGTACTTAATTACATTGCAATGTTTCAACAAAAAGAAAACAAATTCATGACATTTATTTCTTTAAACAAGTGGTGACCATTTTCTTATAACAAACAAACAAACACGATATAAAAGGCAACAAACTTACTATTATAAGGTATAAGCTTAGGTTTTATTACTTAATGTTTATTAAAATTGTCCCTTTCCGCAATGAAAATGGTCATCAATTATTTGTTTCGAATTTATAATAATATTTTCTGATTATTTTGTGCATGTAGAATCTGTTTAGTTAAAAGGTGAACAATAGTTCTGATTTGTAGTGCCATTGCTTTATATGTGTTTCCCATTGAATATTATAAACTCTTGTCAGTTTAAAAATGTACATACAATGTGTCTGTTTAAACTATTTTGTTTCATACAAAACTGATTTAATACAATAAGCACTGCAACAGTTAAAAATAAAGAAAATAATTTTATTGTTTCTTTTATTTTCATCTTATATTCTTAAAAATAAACGTCTATTTGATAATATTTTAACCATAGGTTCTGCAAATCAAGTCCTCTACCTAGGGAAAAGGTTGAAAGGATCCGAAGTGCCGTCTTTGCTTTCCATCGTGAGAACCAGACGTGGGCGATACATCTACGGCTACCGTCTCGCGGCTTCGCACTTCGAAAGTTCGGTTTTCATTCATGAAAAATATTAAGCTAAATCTAAAGTCAACATCTTTAAAACTCTTCGCTTACTTTAACATTTAGCAACATTTACTGGGTTGCTGGCAATGTGGTGTCTACTTTCTAGCGCAGGATTTCCCATTCCATTTGCTTCACGCTAAGTTCACATTTCTCAATTCACATCAGTTTCTGAACTAAACAGATTGCCGAGGATTACTATGAGGTAACTGGAAGGACCAGTTATAAATAGCAGTGCTTGCACGGCCTTTAAGGATAGGGGTATTGAGAGTCAGTATAATCACAGACTGCGAGGTATTTCGTCTTAGTCCTCCTCACAGGTGACACGGACAGCGCAACTGTAGCCTTCTTTGCAATTGGCTACAGGTCTTCATGAATTGGAATAGCGACTTACTATCAGCTGAACTGTTAAATTCGTTCGTCACTTTAGTTTTATAAAAAATGGCAGAACGCGTACTGCATAAATATTTTTTTTTCTATAGGAGAGAGGGCAAACGAGCTTGCGGCTCACCTGATGGTAAGTGACTACCGCCGCCCATGAACAACCGCAACACCAAGGGAATTGCAGATGCGTTGCCGGCCTCTTAAAAAGGAATAGGCTCTTTTCTTGAAGGACCCTAAGTCGTATCGGTCCGGAAAAGTCGCTGGTGGTAAACTATTCCACAAGGAAGTTGTGCGAGGAGGAAAACATCTTCTAAATCGCACAGTGGTGGACCGCCAATCATCCAGATGGTGCGGATGGTATCGGGAGTTCTGCCGCGATGTGCGTTCATGAAATTTGGCGGCTGGGATTAATCCGAACAATTCCTCAGAGCTCTCCCCGTGGTAAATGCAAAAGAAAATGCAAAGACATACAACATCTCTTCGCAGCGCCAATGAATCGAGCCGATCGGAAAGGACTCGGTCGGAAGGAGCTGGCACTGGGGAGCCCCTGCCCAGAGATTTTTTTTTATAGGAGAGGGGGCAAACGAGCATGCGGCTCACATGATGGTAAGTGACTACCGCCGCCCATGAACAACCACAACACCAGGGGAATTGCAGATGCGTTGCCGGCCTTTTAAAAAGGAGTAGGCTCTTTTCTTGAAGGTCCCTAAGTCGTATCGGTCCGGAAAAATCGCTGATGGTAATCGATTCCACAAGGAAGTCGTGCGAGGAAGAAAACATCTACTAAATGACACAGTGGTGGACCGCCAATCATCCAGATGGTGTGGATGATATCGGGAGTTCTACCGCGATGTGCGTTCGTGAAATTTGGCGGCTGGGATTAATCCGAACAATTCCTCAGAGCTCTCCCCCTGGTAGATGCGAAAGAAAATGCAAAGGGATGCAACATCTCTTTGCAGTGCCAATGAATCGAGCCGTCGTCGACGATTCGAGCCGCTCCGCGCTGAATGCGGTCAAGTGGAAGGAGCTGGCACTGGGGAGCCCCTGCCCAGAGATGGGAACAGTATTCCATGTGAGGCCGAACCTGCGCCTTGTAAAGTTGCAGGCGGTGTGCCGGCATGAAATACTGTCCTGCTCTGCTGAGCACGCCAAGCTTTTTAGAGGCCAATTTGGCCTTCTCTTCCAAGTGACCACGAAACTGCACGTCACTCGATATGTCGTTTCGGAGGATTCCGACACTGGTTGAGGCAAAAAGGGGAGTGCCTTGAAACTGAGGAGATGCGACAAAGGGGTTCTTTTTAGCGGTAAACGCGCAAACTTGTGTCTTCTGAGGATTAAAATGGACTAAATTTAGTCGCCCCCAATCCGAGACTGTTCAGCAAAGACTCGACTTCAGATAAATGTTTGTTCCGGTACTCGGCGACGTTTTCCCGAGAAATATTGGCACGGCCGGTGTAAAAAGCATCACCAAAGCTGTCATCCGCATAGCAATGAATGTTACCAGTTAGCAACATATCATTGATATGCAGAAGAAACAGTGTTGGTGATAGCACACAGCCTTGTGGAACGCCAGCGTTAACTTTTAGTCGGAGCATGCACCGTCTACAACGACCTTGATGCTCCGATATGCAAGGAAGCTGGTGTTCCAATTGCACATTTTCTCGGGAAGCCCATAGGAAGGAAGCTTCGAAAGAAGCGCTTTGTGCCAAACCCGATCGAAGGCCTTCGCAATGTCCAAACTAACGGCCAACGCCTCCCCCTTGGACTCTACTGCCTCCGCCCATCTATGGGTCAGGTAGACCAGAAGATCACCAGCTGATCGACCCCGCCGAAAACCGTATTGGCGGTCACTAATCAGCTGATGATCCTCAAGGTACCGCATGAGCTGGCAGTTAATAATGAATTCCATTATTTTGGAGAACAAGGAGGTGATGGCGATAGGCCTATAGTTGGACGGATCTGAGCGGTCGCCTTTTTTTAGGGATCGGGTGGACAAATGCTGTCTTTAATGAATTCGGGACTACGCCTTGGGAGTAGGAGTACCGGAAAAAACGCGTTAGGACCGGTGCCAACTGAGCACACGTCGTCCTCTGCACAATTGGGGGGATTCCGTCACGTCCAGGGAGAGGAGTGCTTTGCGAACCGAGCGCTGTGAGAATAGCACATCCGGCATGGAGCACTCACACCGCGGGATGGTCGGCGGTGTTTTCCCCCCGTCATCAAGAGTCGAGTTGGACGCAAAAAGGGAGCCTAAAAGGTCGGCTTTCTTTTTTGCGGGGTGGGCCAGTGAGTCGTCGTCCCTGTGCAGAGATGGTAGTGATGGCTTACAGAAATTCCCTTAGACAGCCTTGGCGAGAGACCAGAATGCACGGGTTCCCGAAGGAAGGCGAACTAGTTTCTCGCCAATTCTGCCTATGTGCTCTGACTTTGCCTTGGCAATAACTCTTTTGAAGGACCTAGAGCCGAAGTTATACTTCTTTTTAAGCATGCTGTTGTTTACATCCCGAGCCGTCGAAGCCTCAGCCCAGGCCTGATAGCGCTCCTGCTTACTGCGTAATGCATTCTTACAGGAGCGACCAAACCAAGGCTGAGATCTGATTCCGATGGGTACCACAGATGATGGAATAAATAGTTCCATTCCCGGTAGCACCACATCAGTGACAGAGTCAGCAACAGCGCTGGGATCATCCGGCGAGAAGCAAACCCGCCCCCATGGGTAGGATGCAAAGAAAGACCGCATTCCGTCCCAATCCGCCGACCTATAATGCCAAAGACGGTGGCAACCTGCAGAACGCAACCGCGAGGGGAGCGTGAATGGCACCACACTCCGGATCAGACAATGGTCCGAAGAGCCGAGAGTGGCATCGACAGAAACCTGATATCTGTCCGGATGAGAGGTCAGCAGAAGGTCCAACAGGGAAGGTGTGTGATCCTCCACATCTGGAATCCGCGTAGGCGAAGTAACCAGTTGTGTCAGACGATATGCCAAGGCAAAGTCATAAACAGATCTACCCGAATGATTGGTTAAACCTGAACCGAGCCATTCGGCGTGGTGGGCGTTAAAATCGCCAATAATCACGATCTCTGCGGATGGGACCTGTTGTAGTAAGGAATCTGTAGCCATTTGGACGTGGTCGATGAGTCGGTCTGTTTCGGCATTACCGCTATGGGACCTATAGAGGCACTCGTAGACACGCGGATGGTCGTCGCTATCTACGCGTAGCCAAAGGATGGACAGGTCCGAACCTTCAAGACTGCCGAGGCGTCGAGAACAGATGTCCTCTCTGACGTATACGCAAACTCCAGCCCGAGGCACTAAGGAGTGTCCCAATTTGTACCCCGGGTAGGAGAGATACGAAGTATCAGCCGGAGAGGACACCTGCGTCTCGGTCAGAAAGACCAAGGCCGGCTTCGCAGTCTCGAGATGGCAGTGGACGCCGTTTAGGTTCGAGTGAAGTCCACTGATGTTGCAGAAATTCACGGATAGCGTGGCAGGCGTCGCCTTGGTCTTGTTGCTCAGTTTGCCCCGAGCAGTTATTGTGTTGAGCGGAATTTTGCCCCTCCCCAGAATACGCGGGGCAGCCTGAGCATCCACGCTCAGGAATGGAGTGGCATGGTCGTGGACTCGTGGATGCTCAGCGAGGGATTCTCCAGGGGTGCTGGTACCCTCCTGGGGTCGAGCCGGCCCATACGTGCAACAGCAAAAGCTGCTGCGTGGCTCTACCACCGTTAAAAATATAAAAATATTAAAACAACTGACCTATTGTACTGCCATTTTCGCCATCACTCGATCATGGTATAAGTAGGTATGTACTTAAGTGTCATAATCATACTCCGATATTATTTTCAACTAGTTAATAATTAATAGAATCAGGCGTTACTTTGCGGAAATCCATTATATAAAAGCTTTTACAAAATTTGCGAAGTAAATTTTTGTAAAAGCTTTTCAACTAGTTGTTATTTGCGACTTCGCCCGCGTGGAATTTATTACGATTGTATTTCGTGGGTTTTAATTTTTTTGCGCGGAACCCTAATTCTTTTTCTAAAATAAAAGTAGCCTAAGTTACTCCTTATAACATCGGCTAACTGCCAGTGAAAATCCCATCAAAATCGGTCCAGCCGTTTCGGAAATTAGCCAGAACAAACTGACAGACAGACGAAGAGTTTTAAAATTGCTTTTTTATTATAAGTACCGTATATACTTTTAAATGCATTTAGTAAAAATCTGTTATATCGATGTTACAAACAGACACTTCAATTTTATTTATTTGTATAGATATGTTAAAATTTTGCGCAGGATTTGAAGCAAGGGCACGTTGCAGGCGCGGCACAGCGTACAGGAAGACAATTTTTCCAGAAAACGGTCATTACTATCCTTTTAAGTATTAATCGAAATGTAATATGTCAGCGAAGATTATCATCAATTCAAAGGCACTTATCATTATTTAGTCAAACATTGTCCAAGCAAAGTAAATAACAATTATAGATCTGAAGTTTTTTGTTTGTTCTATGCGAACTGAATCGCTAGTACAAGCTAGTTAAATAATATAAAAGTTACTTTAAAATATTATTATATTAAATTCATACGATTACAAGATATGTATTTATAAAACAAACAGCTGTTAAAAAAACGTAACGGTAGGCGTGCTAGGATCGAATGTAGATAGCAAGCGGTAAGGACATAAAACTGCTTATTACCTGCGCATTCACTGCGGCCCCTTGTATGAATTAGCTAGGGCGAAAGCCACCGCACTACCTGCCGCTCTCGCGAGGTCACAGTTCAGTCATAGAGGTTGGCTTCAGACAGAACAGAAACCCTCAGACGATCCTCTTTTCTCCTTTTCGTTCGAACCTTCCCCCAATTCAAAGGTGTCCAGTTTACTGTGCGCGCGTGCGTGCTGGTCTAGAGGGAAGTCCAGTCGCAAACGGTGACTACCCGAGACTTGGGCGATTCCGGTGGTATTTTAACTCGTTCGTATATTTCCCTAGAAATTCTTAGGAAAATAGACGACATATTGATACATGACATTTTGATACAAAAAATACTGTTTTTTTAATGACACCAGCAGCGGGTTTGGAGGAGTACCTATCTTTTAGCTTCACCAATACCTTGCAACATCAATCTTAATCTGGGACGAGCTGTAGAGGGCATGATCGCAGCCAGACCACTGAACGAAGGAAATGGTAAGAATAAATACACTAGGCCGTCCAAGCTTAGTGGGGCAGCACGGAAGCGGTACAGGAGACTGATAGCAGGTCGACATAAGAGCCGAAAAAGCCGTCTCTCTCTGCCGGAAGTTCTTGACCGAAATTCCTTTGTCCAACCCTCTACGGGATCCGAAAGCGAAAATAAGTAGTCTCTCTGGAGAGTATCCTAAAGGACAGCCCAAGAAACTCATCAAGCTGGTAAAGAGGGAAAAGAAGCCTAGTTTTAGTGCCGTAGCTGGCTCCTCGCGCATTTGCCACTCTAATCCTATGCGTGAAGAAGATGTGATTCGTACATTGCGCACTTACTAGGCTGTCTCAGCGATAGCCTGTGGACTGCAGCCAAGGACGGGAAAGTTTAGAGAGCTTCGTGGAGGTAGCTATGCGAGGAAGTCTTTTTGAGTCTGCCTCGTGGTGCAAGACTACAAAAAGGAAGCTAAATAATTAAATCGAGCTTCACCTTCACCACAAGTGAAACGAAAACATTGGAGTTATAAGTGTCAGCCCATTTACATTACATTTATAATATAAGTCATAGAATATCTTTGCCTTAAGGGCGGGGATACACATGCCAGTAAATCGGGAAAGTAGCTGGCATGAAAGTTACTGGCATGTACGAGTAACTGGCACACTGCGGATACATTTGCATGTAATACTGGCATGCAAGTTGTGCCCTTGCATGCCAGTATTACCATTGCGTATACACAGGACAGTTCGTGAGTGTCACTCGGTACCTATTCTTGCGTGCCAAAAATGGATAACAATCGAAGTGAATTACACAAAATCGTGTTGTTACTAGCAAAAAAAGAATGACTTGAATAAACTTGACCTTCGAAAAAAAAACAATAACGTGCGCCTACGACCACAACGAGTCAGCTACTGGCATGCCCGTAGCTGTCGCGTCTGTTCACACGTGCCAGTTTAGCAACACGTCCCCTCCCTCAACGGGCATGCAAGTAAATCAAATGTTGTGCTAGCTACTTGTATGCTAGTTACAGGCATGCCAGTTAGCGTATACACATGACAGTAGCTGGCACGTGCAAGGGGCTGGTATGGTAGTGTGCAAGCTACGGGCATGTGTATCCCCAGCTTAAATTCTGTTGGGTGCTGTAGTAGTGCTGTGTAGCTGTGAAAAGGCAAAAATATGCTTACTGTTAACCTCAATTGAGTTCACAACTGCCAGAGGATGTCCACAAAGAGATATACTGTCTACTCTTCTTTGGAATCTCGCGGTTGACCTTTCCTTTTAACGTAGGAAATCCTCGTCTTAATGGTGAAGATGTACCATTCTGTAGTGAAATTAAATACTTGGGTGTAACAACCGAGAAAAAACTAACGTGGAACTCTCAACTTGAGCAACTTATGTCATGGCTAAAATTGCTCTAGATACGTATAGTCGTATGGTTGGGTACGTCCCAGGTAAATCCTGTGGTAGTACAGCCGATAATAACAAAGGCCTCCATTATATATTGTAATAAGGTCAACCAAAAGACGACTGCAGATAATTTAAATAGTCTACCCACAAAGAACTGCTTGTTTAATTGTAACTGATGCGATATGAACCTCAACTTTATATAGATATACAGGATTATTTTGCAATAACCGGCCAAAGGACAATGGGATTTTTGGGCCTGATGTTAACTAATTCGTTTATACTTTAAAAAATCGGCTATATTTGTCTTAAGTGAAATACAAAAAAGTAGCTTTCTTACAATCTAAATTTCGAAAAAACAATAAAATAAGAAATAAGTTAGAAAATTGATTGTCGTGTTTTATTTATGACAATAAATCGATTACTATAAAGAATAGGTTCATAATAAGAAAGAAGGTTCATAATTACTAATGTAGGCAAATGGTGAAGAAAAATTAATTAAAAAATATCTCTAATATTGTCCTTTTTATCTTTTAAATTCAAAATGCGTGGTAATGCATTATTTTAACTGATTTTACTACGCCCGCACACATTCGTAAGGTTCGATCAATAGGCAAAAATGTTGTTGCCCGTAAATCAAATTCAATTTGGGATAATTTCAAATAAAAGTAGAAGCCTTATTTATTCGTATTTGCAAAAACTGCAATAACGGTAGTATAGCATTTGAGCTCAAAGTTTAAAATTTGGTTACTCTTTGAAAAATAACCCTGTATACTTTATTTATGTAGATCTCTTTGGTAATGAGGGTCCACTGAGGTCGCCACTTAAGGTGAAATATTTGACAGATTTTATGACGGGGGCAGTTTATTTGTTAAGAAAACATAGGGATTAATGTTTCTTTCTGAAATATTAGTTGTATTTTATAATAATAAAATTGGAAATGGTTGCCAACCCGCTTGACAAGAAAATACAGGGAAATATTCACTGGATAGGTATATATCTCTATGGGGATATTTGGCAACTATGGCAAATTTCCCCCTTATTATGCAATCTATGGGGAGGCCTATGTTCAGCAGTGGACTTTATTGTTAGCTCTCATTTCAAATTTAATTTCTAGCAAATTAATAAAAGATTTTGTCACATCTAAGAACATACAGTCAGCTAGTAATATGTAAGTCAGTGAGTCATCGTGTTTGATGTTGTCGTATAAGCCGACATCGTCTACTCTTTCGTGGCTCTTCGTGACTACTAAAATTGCTAGGGTTGTCACAAAGGGAAGTATTAAAAAATAATTGACTGATTTTTGTTAATTCCACGTTTAAACAAAATAAATATTTTAATCAGACTATTGGTGTCCAGAAATAATAAAAATACGTTATTCTCAGCTGTGTTATAAAAATAGTCAACGATCGAATACAATCTTAAGCAGTTTATAACGTAAATAATAATAATAAACACACGCCTGTCACCCAGAGGGGTAGGCAGAGACTATGGAGTTCCATTTGGCACGATCCTGATACACCTCTTTCACCTCCTCCACATCCATATACCTACGCATACACGCTCGTCGGTTAAGGGTACTTGTTCACAAAGATTCTTTTCCACACATGCGGTGAGGAGACTTTCGCCATTCTCATTTATACTCTCATCACCAAACGTTCCCAATATCCTTTCATAACCAAGCCTCTTCGCCCCAAACCTTCCATTAAAATCTCCTAATATAACAATATTTTCATTACCCTTGGCATTTCATTAGCACCATCCTTACCATAATATATATGATAGGATAGGATATAAGCGGGCTTAGATATGTCTGAGGCGTAGACCCCTACAACAAACAACTTCTTTAAGCCCACTTTCATTCGTATCCATAACAGTCTCTGGCTTACACATTCGTGCTTTTTCACATAGTGACCTATTCTTTCCGAAAGGATGATACCGACTCCCTGTCATGCCCGCTCGGTCTCGTCTATACGCGGTATACATAGCATGTATAGTAGCATCCTTTCCCTTCTGTTTCTTTTCGTTTACACATAACACAACTATTCCTTTATCATACATCATATCGCACAGTTCATCCATCTTATCATACACATACATTGCTCCACATACATTCAGCGTAGCCAGACGGGTTTTCGCAATCTACTTTTCGCTCCTCCGGGAGATAGAACGTGACAGGTGGCGAACCGCCGATGCCCCGTTAAGGGGGGCCGTAACCCAGGGCCATTCTTTTCTTTTTTGCCTAATGGTGCGTGAGTAGGGGGTGGTATTTTTTACGCCCCTACCACACGGCGAGGAGCCGAGTCTGTTCTTTCGGCTTTGTCGCTTGTTTAGCACCACTATGGGGACACGTGTAGAGTGGGCCTAGGATTAGGTGGTCGAAGCCTTCGGACGGGAGCGACTCATCCCCCCATCATTTATAACGTATCTTTGAGTAAGAACCACCTACTTATTAACGTGGTAGCTCAGATGGTTAGCGCTCGCTGTAAGCTTCACAGTACTCGAGCAACCTGGGTGCGATCCCCGCCGGCACCAATGAAATTGTTAATTGAAATTTTAAGTGCTGATTTACCACGTGCTCGGCGGTGAAGGAAAACATCGTGAGGAAACCTGCATGTCTGAGAAATAAGAAAAAAAATATTTCGAAGACATGTGAAGTTCGCCGACACGCATTGGGGCAGCGCGGCAGACACTTCCTAGCCCTAAAATGCTCTCAGAAATGAGAGGAGGCCTGTGCCCAGCAGTGGGACCTAAATAGGCTGCAACTTTACATTTTCATTAACAGTATATTTTTATTTCAACACAAATGGCACAGGCATTCACCCAAAGTTACATTAAGGTTGTCATCGAAGTCAGATCCCTAATATTGCCAATTTTCAATTTTGCGGGGAGAGGACGGCAAAGACAATTTTAAAGTGTATAACTTCAATATCGGCCATATTTTGACGGATTTTAAGGCTTATTTTAAGTAGTATTAAATATTTATTTGTTTTTAACCTAACACAACTAGCCTGTTGGGATTAAACTATATATATTTACAAATGTGCAACTGATATTTTGGATTTTTTGATTTACTAGATTTTTAATTTCTGTTATACCGCCGTTTTACCGCACACGTTGTGTGAACCATTTTAATTCATTTGCAATGTGACAGGACAACCCCACCGGACAGCTCCCGAACGACTAATACGTGGATGATCAGCCGTTCGGGAGCGCTCCGCCCGCGTCTCGTCCGTACTGTTAGTATAAGTCGCGGCACGTAAGTTTAGCGCTGAACGAAGCGTGGAGGTAACACATAGTTGCGCATGGGTACTGTCGCGCACGAATTGAATTGCACGAATGCGACTGGAGAGCCAATCAGAGCGTGCGAACGATACGCACGAGCTAATCAGCGCGTGCGCACGAGGCACGCCCACCCTGCGACCCGCCTACTGCCCCATGATACCTTATTTTCGACTTATGTGCAATAACGGTCACCGCTACTTTCCTGCCGCTACTTATAGCAGTGGTTTCGTATTACAAGGCGCCTAAAATTTATAAGGGTTTATACATAAAAAGATGATATTTAAAAACGTAATAGTGAAAAAATTATTGTATCGGAATTTTTAATTGACGTGATATTATTATTATCTTTACATTGTTTTACATCGCAAGTAGATATATGATTGTATTTTTCAATCCAAGTTTACTGTACAATGTCGCAACAAAAACTGAAGAGCGATGAGCGTAGTTTTTGAATCGCTTGAAATGTAAGTAGCGTTCGGTCTTTATCTTTGGGTTGGTTTGATGTTAAAACAATGGGGCACCAGAGCGAAGCTTTTATACTTTTTACTGGAAACACTCAGGGTGACGCATCTGTATTTTGATTCTGAATCGAGGATAAATGTATTTTTTTTTTCAGAGGATAAATGTAGATGTCTTTAGGCCACAGTATCTACTTACTATCTGATTGTGTGTGCTCGTTTGTCACCCTTATTCTATAAAAAAAATTGCGAAATATTGAAATAATTCAATATATAAATGAAACAAGATAACTGTAACTTATAGTTTTATTGAATAATATTTTATATAATAAATTATGGTTATAAACTTATAAATTACTTTTACGCTACATGGGATCGTTGTCGGAATACCTCTACAATTGGGTCTTCATCTGGGTATTCTAGTTTTTTCTGATCATTAAGAACATAGCTGAAGCCATCAAAGTGATTGAATTCTTTAGCTACTAATTCTTCTAAATGGTACAACCGGGTTGGATGAGTCAAAGCGATTAAGTTTTCTGAAATTAAGAAACAATTTTTATAAAATTTTTGATATTCGTTAATTACAGTCCAAAAGTTCACTGTTGAATATGTGGGTTATGTTGGATGCCATGTGTTGCCTCGTAGGGGGGATATTTGCCAAAGTTGCCATGCTTTGCAGGTGCGTTGGAAACTGCAGATTTTATTTTTATTTTAAGGTACTAGGCAACTGGCGTCTGTGGGCAATGAAATACAGACGCTTGGAGACGCCACGGCATGGAACGTCAAGATTGTGAAATAATGTTTATTAAAGTATTGCCAATATGTTGTTATTAGAAATCAAATCAGCGCGTATTATTTGTTTAAACTAATTGTAATGAAAGATTGCTGAAGCTGTAAAAGTCAAAAAGGCTAACAGCATTAACATCATCAGATACCAGAAGTATAACAGGTCACTATTAATACCTTGTATGTATAACAAGGTATTACTAGTGACCCGTCCCGGCTTCGCTTAGGTGTGATATATTTATGTGGTGGCGTCATTTACTGCCTCCAGGTCCTTTAAAAGTGTCATTGCTAAGGCAATCAGAGCACATCGGTAGAATTGCCGAGAAACTAGATCGACTTCCTTCGGGAATACGTGCATTCTGGTCTCTCGCCAAGGCAGTCTACAGGAGCTTCTGTCAGCTATCTCTGCCATCTCTGCAGGCAGGACGACTCACTGGCCCATGCCGCAAAGGAGAAAATCGAACTGCTAGGCTCTCTCTTTGCGTCCATGACGCGGGGTCACACCGCCGACTATCCCGCGGTGTGAGTGCTCCATGCTGGATGTGCTGTTTACACAGCGACCGGTACACAGAGCACTCCCCTCTCTGGACGTCAAAAAGTCTAGTGAACCTGATGGAGTCTCACCTATTGTGCTGAAGACGTGTGCTCCGGAGTTAGCATCGGTTTTAACGCGTTTTTTCCGGTACTTATACTCCCTAGGCGTAGTCCCGAGCTCATGGAAGACAGCTTGGTGCACCAGATCCCTAAAAAACTCGACCGCTCAGTACCGTCCAACTACAGACTACGCTATCACCTACCTGTTCTCCAAAATAATGGAAGCAATTGCAAACTACCAACTCATGAGGTACCTTGAGGACGACCATCTGATTAGTGCCAGTATGGTTTCCGTCGGGGTCGTTCAGCTGGTGATCTTATTGCTTACCTAACTCATAGATTGGCGGAGGCAGTAGAGTCCAAGGGGAGGCCTTGGCTGTTAGTTTAGACATAGCGAAGGTTTTTAATCGGGGTTTGGCACAAAGCGCTTTTTTCGAATCTTCCTTTCTATGGGTTTCCCGAAAATTGTGCATTTGGATCACCAGTTTTCTTCTACATCGAAGCATCAAGGTCGTAGCAGACGGTGCATGCTTCGACTACAAGCCTATTAACGCTGGTGTTCCACAAGACTGCGTGATATCACCAACGCTGTTTCTTCTGCATATCAATATGTTGCAAACCGGTAACATTCATTGCTATGCGGACGACAGCACTGTTGGTGCTTCATACATCGACCGCGCCAATATTTCTCGGGAAAACTTCCCCGAGTACCGGAACAAAGAAATCACAGAAGACACAAGTTAGCGCTATTACCGCTAAAAAGTACTCCTTTGTCTTATATCCTCAATTTCGGGGCACTCCTTTTGTTCCCTCAGCCAGTATCGAAATCCTTAGCGTCGACATATCGAATGACGTGTAGTTTCGCGGTCATTTGGAAGAGAAGGCCAAATTGGCGTGCTCAGCAGATTGGGACAGTATTTCATGCCGGCACACCGCCTGCAACTTTACAAGGCGCAGGTTCAGCCTTACATAGAGTACTGTACCGGGGCTCCCTAGTGCCAGCTACTTCCATTTGATCGCATCCAAGAAATTGACCGGTAATAGGAAAAATATTTAGGATTTAAATTAATAGAATTTGATAATTATTACGAGCATCTTAGCAAATTAATTTTTAACACCTTTAATATTTACGATTTGTCTTTTTAGGAAATCATCTTTCCAAGCAGAGTGAAAAGAGCAGTTTTCGCCGAATTATTTAGGAGAGGAATGAGCATTTTAAGACACCACCTACTAAATTCAAATAGATGGAGATTATAGCTTGTTCTCTCGACATTACTACTGTCAAATTAATTAAAATTAAAACAGAAGAGCACCCCGAGTGGAAATGTTACAGAGGAACTTCGACGTATTTTGCTTTGCTTAATAATCAAAGCAAGACGCAGAGGAGTAGTGCTGATTGAGGTCAATGTCATGTGTGTATAGGTTTTCACAATATTTTTCCAACTCCTAGAAAATAGAAATTGTGCAGAACCTAGCAGAGTCAGGGTCAGGATCAAAAAAACCATTCGTTAATATGGCGTCGTTGAGCAAAAACTGTGGAGTATATAATATACACTATTTAATAAAAAACAATCATCAAAATCGGTTAACAATTGAAGAAGATATCGCGTAATATAATATACTACAAAAATAACGTCGAGTCAAATTGTAAGGCTATTTTTGCGTCGACTATTTTAAGTCTGCTAAAAATAATCTTTGAGACATTATGAAATTTACGTACTCTAAATAACGATTATTTATTTTAGTGTGCTTTTCGCCGAAGCTGTTATAAATAACTCCCCAACAGAAGGAATTTGCTTTTAGTATTACACCTTTTCGTTTAGGCGTTGAGGTCAATCGTACTGAGACCTATCTGAACAATTCCACCTTCGAGGGCAGACCATCAAAATATTCTAGGATGGCGTGGATGTAAATGCAAGCAGCCATTGTGCTTTTGCCATATTATTCTTCAATCGATTATATTCAAGTAAGTTATTAATTTATTTAATAGTTTTTCAATGAAATTACGCAAATAATTAACATGTTTTTCGGCCGAATAATAAATACAAAAAGATCGAATACCAAACTGCAGCCGAATGTTCTTTGAATTACTAATAGCGAAATGAATGCTACGTTTAACCTTACCTTGTGCAACGTATCTTTGCGATTGATCGGCAGCTACCACGTGATAAAAGGGCTGGTTGTGGCCAAAATTGAGATCCTTCGTTGGGATGCCGGCACGCCACTCCGAGCCACAAGTCAGATCCCAGCCACGTACTATACATACATATTCGTGTTCCTTGTGGCAGCATATCATACCTACAGCGTAAAGGACACTGCTGTGGTGCTTTTTCACTTCTGATATTTTAACCTGTACGAAACGAATGTGTTTGTATATAAACAATTGCAAATATTTTCCGTAATGGATCTGCAATGAAATCGTTAACATCAATTTAACAAGTTGATTTAATATGTGCTCAGTGTTACAAAGTGTTTGTCTGGCATAAATTAAAAATAGAAGTGTTTTTAAGAAACATCTTGTTATCGATTAGGAAAAGAAACAACATGAACTAACAGTAAAAGCGCAATATACTACATAAATAAATAAAGGCTTACTGCTTTGTTTGTCGCTCCAGCTGCATTCAAATGTACTAACAAAGATATAATCTGTAATTCTTTTTCGGTCAGCTAGAAAAAATAAAAGTTAGATTGAAATAATACGATATGCTTATGTACAGAATAAAACAAGGAAGAATTTGATAACATTTAATTAAATAACATTATGACATCAAAAACCATAAAATAGTCCTACTACCCGCGGTATAGTGCCAACTTAGCCTTTAGACGAGAAAAGTATCAGCCCTCTTGTCTCCAGCGACGAAGACCAGTCACGGATATACAGTTAGAAAGTTAAATTTGGATTATACAGCAAATGGCACAAATATATAGTCACCTCTTAGACTCATATTTGCGCATTTACTCAGTTCAGCCGCCTTGGATCTTAACGAGGTATCGCTAAGATGTGAAGCCGCCAGTCTTAACACACATAATATCCCAAGCCAGGGCTTTGAATCTCTCTCAGGATATAAAAGTCAGACCTCCCGGTCTCCTATTATCGTCTCTAAATATTCCATTAACCGAGAAATATTTATAGAGACACAAACCATTCGGATAACATCGTATCACATGGGCGCCGATAAGGTTAACAGATGCCGCCTCTAGACCGAGTCCTACGCTATGTGCAAGTTTTCTCCATCAAGTAAAGTGCAAAAATTACTTGGTGGTAACGCGTAATCAGAAGTCGAAACAGCTAGAAAGCGGGCCCGATCTTGGTCATTATGGGTATTACGAAATAAATCTTTCTTCACATTCTGTCCTTACGTAATATTGTTAAAAGCTTTGAAAAAAAATTACTTCGCAAACGTCCGCTCTATATTGCGAAATATTTTTTTAAAAGCTTTTATATAATGGATTTCAGCAAAGTAACGCCTGATTCTATTAATTATATGGAATATTGTTAGTTTTAGTGGGACACCCTAGCTGGGACAGAGTGGTTGCCCGTCTACCTTGCCTTCCCAGTAAGGTACAAGCACTAGGACTCGGTTCCAGGGTAGGTATCACCCCCTTATCTATTTCTGCCACCAAATAGCAGTAATTGGTCTGCTGTGTTCCGGTCTCAAGAGTGTATGAGTCTGTATAGTAACAGTTTGTGAGGCATTCCATCTTAGCCCACAGAAGTGACAACGCATCTGCAGACTTCTTTGTCTGAAGTTGGTGACAGGTCTCGAAGGACTGCAGGATTGCATAGCATCAAGTGTCAGTTCCTTTTGTAACAACATTTTTATTAAAAAAAACTAGTCTACTTTAAATCACTGACACTATGCGCGGATGCAAGGAAGGCGAGCAATACAGTACTAGAAAGATTTCCAACACCAATACAAATTTTACAGGTAATATATAGCTCGAGGCCAGACTATTGAATTTAGAGATAAATTAGGATATTTTTTTAAGGTTATTTTATTTTAATTAAGCATAACACTTACATTTTTCATGTTTAGATTTGAATTTAAACCCGCCAAATCAATATGCCGGAACAAATATTGATAAAAATTGTCGTATGGACTAGGAATGCTATAATTTCCACCCAGGAATCCTAAAAGATCTGACGCATTTTGTGTCGTCCTAAAAGGAAGTGAAAAAATAACGTTAATGAATATAATTATGTATGCCGATTGAAAATATGAAAAAATAGAAATTTAAAACATTTTAAATGCATTTAAGTCTCGTGCTGTCACTATTATTTTAAGTCAAAGTGATAGTGACCCTATGAGACTTAACGACATCTTAAAATCGAGTAGCGTTTGAATATTTGGCCATCAGTGTTTCAGGTTGACTGACTTTTTTGAACGTCTCATTTATCTATACGCTATCACTAACTATTTCCGTAGATTGTTGATGAATATAATTATAATAAAATAGAAATTTAAAACTTGGTGGCGCATAAGCATATTTTATAAAAATAAGGTCGTTAATGTTAAATAGAAAATATATTGACATGCAGAAATACGAGGGGCACACTGAAATGATCGGGAATAGAATATTTCGGATTGAGTTACAATAAAACTTTTTTTAGAATTTGAATACTGGCCGCTTAGAATCTTAATGACATTCAAACAATTAAAAAAATGTTTACTAACAAAAACTATGTTGGTTTAAAGTTGACACGTCGTTAACAGAAATGGAGCTCACGCGTGAACATTTCCGTGCTATAATTTATCACAATTTTCGTCGCGGCTTATCTCAAGATAAATGTTTCAGCGAACTTGTTTCGATTTATGATGTTGAAGCACCGAGTCAAACGACAATATACCGCTGGTATGCCGAGTTCCGACGCAGTCGTGTGTCGCGCAGCACTGTTTCTTCTACAGGTCGACCAAGAACAGCGGTCACACCTGAAAATATCGCAGCTGTGCGAACTATTATATTAGATGACCGTCATCTGACAAATGAGCAGATTCGGGCTGTTATCAGTATCGGAATGACTGCAATTCAGTCGATATTACATAATGAGCTGTGTGTAAGAAAGCTAGTTTCCCGCTGTGTTCCCCACAATTTGTCCGGTTCAAGAGCAAAAGGTGGCTCGAGTAGATTGGTGCCGGAATACTCTGCAACGCTTCAACGGAGGGAAGTCAAATGCCGTTTATAATATCGTCTCAAGTGACGAATCATGGATTTATTCATACGAACCTGAAAGAAAACATCAGTGAGCAGTTTGGGTCTTCGAAGACGAGGTCAAACCAACGAAAGTGGTTCGCTCCCGCAGCGTGTCAAAGAAAATGGTCGCTACGTTTGTCTCGAAAAAGGGGCATGTTGCTACAATTCCTTTACAGGAACGCAGAACGGTTACCGCTGAGTGGTATATCACGGTTTGTTTGCTAGAAATGATAGCCGAACCCCAAAAAAATAACCCGAAACGTTGCATCATCTTACATCACGATAATGCGAGCTCCCATACGGCTCGGAAGACAAATAATTTTTTGAAGCAGGAAAACGTTGAGCTGTTGAGCCATCCTCCGTACAGTCCTGACCTGAGCCCAAACGATCTCTTTACATTCCCTAGAATGAAAGATTTATCACGCGGTCAACGGTTTGAAGACCCCGAAGCAGCTGTGGAAGCGTACAAATCAGCCATTTTGTCAACAGCAACTTCAGACAGGAATTACTGTTTTAATGATTGGTTTGCACGAATGGAAAAGTGCATTAAGTTGAACGGAGAATACTTCGCAAAACAATAAAATACAATTTAGCTATACCGTGCATGTGGTTTTTCTTATTCTAGATTATTTCAGTGTGCCCCTCGTATTAGCAGCAGATTGAGGAGATAATTCTCTTAGAAATTTGGCACATTATTTGCCGATATTGTCATTTAGGCAGAATTGCTGGAGCATCGCTATGCTTAATGACTAAATAGTGCCTCCCTTAATTATGACACCAAGACAAAAGCTATGTGTAACGTCCATATCGCACCTATGGCGTTGCCGAGCACTACGCTCGAATTTATTGACGAATATGTTTATCCAAGATAAAATGTGAGACTAATTAATAACACCGACCGCTTGGGAGATTCCGACACATGTCGGTCACGTATACTTGAAAACAGGAGTGTACAACCAGTGTGTGTTACCAGTGATAACATATGGACCTGAGATGTGGTACTTTACTGCTAAACAGAATGAGGAAGCTTAAGATCAGTCAGTAAGCCATGGAGAGGGCTATGATCGGAGTTTCTTTGCGTAATTGAGTATCATAATAAGGATATTTGCAGTAAAACCTCGTGCCGGTGGGTGAAGTGGTGTCGTATTGGAGGGCCGCCCTCCACTAGATGCGAGTGATGACCTGGTACGTAAGAGAAGTGAAAAGTGATACAGATGTCACTATACAATGACAAACAGTGCGTGTTGCCAGTGATGACCTATGGAACTGAGACGTGGTCCTTCACTGCTGGCCGGTTGAGGAAGCTAAAGGTCGCTCAGCGAGCTATGGAGAGGGCTATGCTCGGAGTTTCTCTGCGTGATAAACTTAGAAATGAGGATATCCGCAGTAGAATCAGAGTGACCGACATAGCCCAACGGATTAGTAAGCTGAAGTGGCAATGGGCTGGCCATATAGCTCGAAGAACCGACAACCGATGTGGAAAAAACTTTCTCGAGTGGCAGCCTCGTACCGGTAGGCGACGTGTGGGGACCGGTAGTCGATGGATGCAGGTGGCTCAGGACCGTGCTTTGTGGCATTACTTGGGGGAGGCTTATGTTCAGCAGTGGACTTCAAATGGGCTGTAATGATGATGATAATAATGATGTTGATTGGCATATTTATTTTGTTTTATTAAAAAGTATGCATCGCTTAAACCGTACACTCAATTAATATATAATATGTTTGAAGCTAATTATTTATATGTGTGCTTAACAAATGTGTCTTATGCCCAAATATTCAAACTCTGCCCCATTTTAAAATGCCGTTAAGTCTAGTGCTGTCTCTATTATTTTAAGTCAAAGTGATAGTGACCCTATGAGACTTAACGACACCTTAAAATCGAGTAGCGTTTGAATATTTGGCCATCGGTGTTTCAGTTTGACTGACTTTTTTGAACGTCTCATTTATCTATACGCTATCACTAACTATTTCCGTAGATTGTTGATGAATATAATTATAATAAAATAGAAATTTAAAACATTTTTAAATGCATTTAAGTCTCGTGCTGTCACTATTATTTTAAGTCAAAGTGATAGTGACCCTATGAGACTTAACGACATCTTAAAATCGAGTAGCGTTTGAATATTTGGCCATCAGTGTTTCAGGTTGACTGACTTTTTTGAACGTCTCATTTATCTATATGCTATCACTAACTATTTCCGTAGATTGTTTTAAGGCGACCATGAATGTCTAACTCTATATTTGACTTTACTGTCTGTTTCCATCAGAACTAGACATAAATCTTATCACTAGACATATTATATCATAATGTTACTTAAAAATTACAACAATTTTGGAAGGTCTATTTTCAGCGACGTAATGAACGAAGCCTAAGCGGTAAACATGATGATTATCATAGATATTTACCAGCTTTTTATAGCACCCATGGTCTTGAGAAATGACGAATGAAGGCACTGCAATAACGAATCTGCACTGTATCTATAACGGGCGTTCTGGTTACTCTGTGCGAATGGACATCGGCGTTTTGGCTCAAGTTCACCCGTAGCGACGTTGATATTGAACACTTGAGCGTTTGGGTGGCTTTCGTCGCTACGCCACTGCAGAAACAAATGGTTTGAGAACACAATAAGTTCACACTCTGCGCCACATCTTTTAGCCACTGCTTGAAAAATGGCAAATAAAACAATCTGGTTTCCATATTTATGATCCCAAACCTAAAAACATTTTGCATTTTTTTATCACAGATAATTTTAAAGGTACACGCTAGGATGTACTTGACAAGTTTAACCATATTGTGTATGTTGCATAGTTGTGCAGGTTACCACACCTGTAAAGGCAACCCAAAAATATATGAATTATGATATTTTTTGCAGTTTAATTGAGCAAACAAAACTGCGTAGGCGTCAGTTGTAGATTCAAGACAGAATATTTGAGACTCCCGAGTCCAGAGTTATCCCTTTGGCAAGATATCTTAAGTTCTAACGTCACTGTAAGCCTTTCATGGGGTGATATAGCTTCTCTCACCGCTGTATCCTGATATGAATTAAAAGGAGCCACCACTGACAACAGTTTGAGATATGTACGTATTTTCATGATTTCGTAGATAATTGCAGTAGTTTTCCCACTCAAACATTTATTCCTTCAATAAGTCTATTTTCTGTGATGTAAGTGGTGTTAGCTTATAAGGGTTCACCCCCCCCCCCCTTCCCCTCCCCTCTGTGGGTACTACGTTGACGTGACTGTATTGTTTTCTTTGCAGTGACCAGGCTTTACACCACTTTTCGCAGTATCTTCGTTTATAATTCCTTTTCTTCAATAAAACAAACAATAAACCTATTAGCGCTACTACGTCGAGATGAATTTTCAACTGAGACTTTACACAGCTACTCCTCTACTCAGCCAAGTTTACCTAACGGATGTAACTTAATTAGATTAAAAATAAATAAACCGAACAACAGATATTTACAAAAGAAGAAAAAAAATTAAAAATATGCAAAAAATTGAAGAGCAAACCACTGAGGCATTGTTTTGTGTATTAATATAATACTCTA
The DNA here is from genome assembly GCA_963668995.1 of Parnassius mnemosyne. Taxonomy (NCBI): domain Eukaryota; kingdom Metazoa; phylum Arthropoda; class Insecta; order Lepidoptera; family Papilionidae; genus Parnassius; species Parnassius mnemosyne. Next base: position 27,993,726 of record CAVLGL010000035.1, on the reverse strand, counting down.
GAAACTGATAAACTTTGACTAAAAACTAACTTCTCAATTAAATGACATTGCATAACAAAAAACTTTACCTCAGTGTCAACTAGCGACATCTGGTGAGCAGAAAATTATTAGCTCTCATTAAGGTGAGATAGTGCAAAGTGCTGGCCATCAAGGTAAGAGTGTGACACTAACCTAAATGGGCTCCCAGACCTATAAGAAGTACTGCCACCTAAGAACTTAACTATTTTATATTTTTTCGTCTATATTATTTTAATTCTTATGAAATATTTCAATGAATAATTAGTAAAAGTACATAAATTACCTTTATTATATCGATAGTATCTAAATTTGCGGTTGCTGTTACAGCCATGTGCCTTTGATGAAAGAGAATTTGAGAAGTTGCTACAAATATTTGTCTTGGAGTGTATCTTTTGTCATTACTTTTTACCAAACTATTAAAATGCATTTTATCCAAATGAATCTTAACTTTATTGGCCAAATTCTGTAACTGTAATAAAATTGCAGATAGATAAAAAACCAGTTTTATAATAGTTTTTTCACTGAAGTCATTAATTGTCAACACTCAAAAATGTGCGTCATACTAACTAGGTCTTCAACATCTTCGTTAAAGTGTAAGTTTACAGTGTCAATCCACTGCAAGAAGTAATTGATAACGACTTCTGGAGGTATTTCATGGCTCATCTGGGCCTTCACCCATTTTACAGCCAGATAACAATGTATAAGATAGCGAACTACAGTTTTTGCATAATGTAATTCTGTTAATGTATATGGTCTGTAAAGAAAAAACATTAAAAAAAACATTGATAAAATTATAATTATATATTTTGTATAAAAATGTTTATAATATTTTTAATAATTATTTATGACAGTTAACTTACTTTTTGCTTTGGAAGTTATTAATGACTTTATTACCTTTCCTAATAATATCTTGTAATACATATATTGTATAGTAATAGCTGCGACTATTGGTTGATGCTATTTTAAAAAAATAACTCACATCCTGTAGAGTTATATCATCAATTTTCCTTAAAACAAATATATGTGTACATTTTTAACTTGTATTACTTAGCAGAACACATAAGCATACCACATTTAAACACATCATATAATAATACTTAAAATGAAAACAGCTTGTGTAATATGAATGCAATGTGGTTTCTAGTGATTTACTCTTTCCACATGACCAGTTTTTTAACATAAAATTGAAATGACAGGCTACTGCAGCCTGAGGACACCTGCAACCAACTTTAACCAAAGAAAGCTTTAAATTATTATCACTTCTGAGGACTTAGATGTAATATCTCTCAGCTTCGAGCAGCTCTCAGCTACTGTCCCTCTATCTACCCAGACCGAAACAAAGCAGTGCAAATGCTACGTGCCGGCAGAAACAGCTGACAGTGCGGTACCGATCCAGATAGACGCCTAGGCAGAAATGGAATTCTAACACCTGAATTGTGATGATTTAAATCTTACTCAAATTATTATTTATTTGAAAAACTACAAAAAGAAGCTGCTAATACGGACTGGAGTGTTATAACAAAGGCTTGCTCTGTTAACGAACAGGTACAATTGTTTAATTCACTTCTTGTTCAACTTTAATGATGCACATGCTCCTATCCGCCCAGAGAGATTACGTCATTCTCCAGCCCCGTGGTTGACTAAAGATCTTAAAAGATTGAATTTCAGAAAAATTAACGCAAAGTTAAGTTACAGGTCAGATCGAAAGAATGACAGGATTCGGAAGAAGTACAGACTCCTGCGGAATCAATGCAACAAGATGTGTAGAGATTCACGACGCCGCCACATCCATAAATCAGTATAAATGGAAGATCCATGCCGTGTTTGAACTTGTTAAGATCCATAGGAGTTGAGAACACATGTTCTTGCCCTATACCAAATAACGTCGATTTTTTTTCTTAATCAGCATTTTTCTTCTGTTTCTTACTTGGACAATAGAGCAAAATCAACAACACTGACTCGACTTTCATCGTTTCCCACTCCTGGCTTTTTTCTCCATTTGTGTTTAGGCAATTTGCAGATTGTGATATTAGGAAACACATACTCTCTAATCATTCTGACGCTGTCGTAAATAGCTAGACTTTTATTATAAGCTATATCTTAAATTTTTCCATATCCTCATCTTTATTCCCTTCCCAATGGAAAGACGCCCAAATCATCCTTTACCCAAAAACGCAAATCCTTCAAGTTTTTATGAATATCGTCCTATTTCGATTCTTCCTTTCCTTTCCAAAGTTTTAGAACGGTTGGTCCAACAACAAAGCTACATTATTTGTATAGTTGTAGCACGAATGAGTCGGCTCAACCGGGGAAGAAAAACGCTCTCACAGAATACCAGCGTAAAATAGCAGCTTAATACTGTTGTGTTTCGTATGGTGAGTGTAGAGAACCAGAGACCCTTTTTACAGGAAAAGAGGCATTCCATCTTAGTCCTCACGGCTGACAACGCATCTGCATTTTGATTCGCAAACGAAGATAGATGTAGATGTCTATAGGCCACAGCAACCACTTTTTAGGTGGACTGTGTGCGCGCTTGTCACAATTATCCTATAAAAAAATCTTTTGTATAAGAAATAGCATCCTCAATCCTCTCGAATCTGGCTTTAGATCGACTACAGCGTTATTAAAATTTATGGAGGACATTCGCCACGCTATGGAGTAATCAAGTCACAGTATTGGTGTTGCTGGATTTCAGCATCGCCTTCAATACTGTTGATCATGATATCCTATTAGGGATTCTGCTTTCTCTTAACATATCTTCAACTGCAATTTCCTGGTTTCATAGTTATTTGTACGGGCGCCGGCAACTTATTCGTGTTCAAGATAAACTTTCTTCGTGGCTTGACACCGTAGCTGGCGTACCACAAGGTGGCGTCTTATCTCCTCTTTTATTAATACGATTACATCACAAATATGTTCTCTCTACCACTTGTATGCAGATGATCTTCAAATATATTTACAAAAAACCATTAAAGGATCTTCCCAAAGCAGTTGAATGTATCATCAACGATCTGGCTTAGTCTCGAATGGAGTCGATCTTATGGGTTAACAGTGAACCCTTTAAAATCCCAAACCATAAATATTGGGAGTTCAAGAATGATTTCCAAAACAAAAAATGTCAACTACAACCCGATGTGCCTATCCCGTATTATTACAAATTTAGGTATCCTTTTGGATTCCGGTCTTTCTTGGACTCCCCAAATTAATGCAGTGAGCCGTTAAACGTTTACAGCATATTCTTCACTTCTTTTTTACCCATTTCCACCAAAATTACGCTTGCACAATCTTTACTACTTCCTACCCTCGATTATACTGACATTTGTTACCTTGATATCACCGAGTAGCAACTTTAGAAACTTGAGCGACTCCAAAATCTCTGTATACGGTTCATATTTGGGCTTCGTAAATATGATTTTGTCTCGGAATACCGTACTAAACTCAAGTGGCTTCCAATTCGTCTACGCCGGAATAGTCATGTACTTTCTGCCCTCTACTGTGACTTATTTAATATATAAGTCCTCCCAGTCTAAAAGAACGTTTAAAATGTCATGATTTTTCCTTACGGTCCAAAGTAAATCATTCCCTACAATGTCCTGTGCACTCCTCGAGATTTTCTGACAAATATTTTATGTTCTTGGAGTAAGATTTTGGAACTCCTTACCTAAGTCAATTAAAATCTATGAAAATTAATGTGAAAGATATAATATTTATATTTTTAAAACAAAGATATTAGGTTTCTACTTAGACATTACTATTTTCTAATACTGGCCAGTTTAAAGTTTAATGTTTTATTAGTGTTGAGGAATTCCATTTCATCAATTTCATTTTTCATTGATCTCATTACATAAGTTATTGTCAAATCAGACCTAAACTAGGCTAAAGCAAGTTACACTCTATATTATCCCTGAAGGATGTTATTGCATTTACTGAGCTACACTTTTAGCTCAGCTCAGGAACATCCTCCAGAGTTAACAGCTATACAGGTTTATTTTGCAATTACCGGCCAAATTTGCAGAGAAGGTTTGTACTTACAAATAATATAGGCAAATGGTGAAGAAAAGTTAATTAAAAAATCGCAAACATTCTGTCATTATTCTCTTAAATTCAATATACGTTGTAATGCATTATTTTAACTGACTTTCATTCATAAATATCTAACGTTTACTATTTTATGCACGCACACATTCGAAAGGGTACCTTGTAGCGCATGTCACCCGCTCTTTTTTATTTACCGTAACATCACTAAGTACCTGCCTACACTCACCCAGCCAAGCCAACAGCTGACAGTGTTGACCGTGACCTCACTACGTACGCTTTGTTACCAATGACGTAAATATTCGGACCGCGGAAACTTTGAAATGGTGCAATATTACAGTGTTTACCGTGTTTGCAAAGACAAGAAATTAACACACTTGTACCACCAATCGGAGAAAAATTTTTGCAGCTAACCAAAGGCTGTTAGACTTTGGACAGTTCACCACTCCGTCATACGGAAGGGCTCGAGATGGTCATTCAGTAATAAGCTTGGCTGTCGAAAACATAGTGATCGAGTCAAAGAAACCCCCACACCAACGACGCAACTCGAGTTCAGAACACTGAATAATAATGATGGTCCACCTTGATAACATTTTTGTGAATGGTTAGTGTCATTTTAATTGATTGCATAATATTTAAGTAGAAAAATTATGTTAATAACTTTAAATGCCAACTATGAAATGATCAACCGAAAACTGGTGGAAATCGACTGGTCCCAAGTTTTTGTTCGGAATAGAAAAGGTAGACGACATGGTAACAATATTTTATGATAAATATAGATATAATTTTATGATATGATCTACTGGAAGGGGTATTTTCAACTTGTGATAATTTTTTTAACATATGTCACATTAACGCTCAAAGCATCCCTTGCCACTACTCCGAACTCGAATTGTCTTTCTCTTCTAATTACGTTCATGCAATTCTAGTGTCGGAGACCTGGCTAAAGCCATCTTTGCATTCAACCTTATATCCCTTGCCAGGTTACGTGCTTATAAGAAACGATCGCACTGATAAAGGAGGCGGTGGGGTGGCTATCTATTTGCGTGCTTCGGTTCCGCATAAAATAGTATTAGCCTCTCCATCTTGCTACTCAGGCTCAGCGGAGTATTTATTTTTGGAGCTTGACGTCAAAAGTGCAAGGATGCTTCTAGGAGTTGTGTATTGCCCGCCCTCCTCTGATTTTATCGCCACTTTAGAAACGGCTCTAGATGACGTTTGTTCTGAGTACACACACTGTATAATCATGGGCGATTTTAATACCGATTTGTTGAAGATTTCTCTTCGTTCTCAAAAACTTCAATCAATAATGGAGTCAGTCAATCTTACCTTTCTCCCACTAGGGTCTACTCATCACAATGTCGATACAGATGACTCCTTAATTGATCTTATTCTTGCTGCTTCTCCTGAGCATGTTGTGTCACACGGACAGTTGCCTGCTTTGGGTTTTTCGCGTCACGACCTTTTATACGCTTCTTATAAGCTCAAACCCCCAAAGCGCTCTTGTCCCTTACTGCCTGTACGCAATTTCTCTAAAATTAATTACGATAAGTTAATGAGTGACGCTCAAAATCTCAATTTATCTTGTTTGGTAGCAGAACCTACAATTGACAGTAAAGTCTCTTTTCTTAATGATAAAGTTCTCAGGTTGTTTAATGCTCATGCTCCTGTCCATAACGTCCGGTTGAAGCGTCCTCCTGCCCCTTGGATGACTGAAGGCGTAAGAATGGCAATGGTAAGACGGAATCGAGCCTTTCTTAAATTCAAGAGGGAACGATCTGAAGAAAACTGGTCAATCTTTAAATCTGTCAGGAATAGGTGTAATCAGATGGTACGTGCTGCTAAACGCCGATATTTTCATAACTGTATAAATGATTCATCTCCTACCGAAGTGTGGAAATTCCTCAGAACTGTGGGTATTGGCAGGCCATTCAAGATGGACTGTGGTCTTTCGATATCTCTCGATGAGATTAATCAACATTTCGCTTCCTTCAAAGCAATGGATCCTTTAGTCCGAACTAACACTTTAAATGCTATTGCATCAATGCAATCTCCTCACATTCCAGCATTCATGTTCTCTCCTGTCGAGCAGGATGAAATCAAGAAGTTTATTTTAGCAATCAAGTCTAAGGCTCTGGGCTGCGATGAAATAAGCAGACAAATGGTCGTCACTATCTTAGATCCTCTTCTCCCGTCAATAACTCACATTATAAATTTTTCCCTTGACTCGGGGCAATATCCTAGTCATTGGAAAAGGGCTTATGTTAAGCCCCTTCTTAAGGTATCTGCTCCTATCCTTCCCAGCCATTTTCGTCCTATATCAATTCTGCCGTTCCTCTCTAAAGTTTTAGAAGCCTGTGTTCATAAGCAAATCACTACGTTCATCTTGAAACATAACCTACTGAGTCCATTTCAGTCCGGGTTTCGTTCAGGTCACAGCACTACCACTGCTTTAATAAAAGTCACTGAAGACATTAGAAAAGGTATGGACGAAAAAAAGATAGCAGTGCTAGTTCTAGTAGACTTTTCTAATGCTTTTAACACAGTTGATCATGATATCCTTCTTTCCATCCTATCCCATCTTAATTTTAAGCCCACTGTCTTAGATTGGTTTGCATCATATCTTCGCGGGCGTCAGCAGTCAGTTCACGTAGGTCATATGACCTCAGCTTGGGCTGAAGTTGAATGTGGCGTACCGCAAGGCGGTATACTCTCTCCTATCATTTTCTCAGTTTTTATAAACTTGATTACTCATAATCTTGATTGCTCGTATCATCTGTACGCCGATGATCTGCAGCTATATGTGCATTGTGGCGTTGAAGAACTACATAATGGCATTCACAAATTAAACCAGAATTTAGATACAATTAAAGATTGGTCCTCGCGTTACGGAGTCTGTGTGAATCCACTAAAATGCCAAGCGATTTTAGTGGGAAGTAAAAAGATGCTGGCTAGGGTTAATCAAGCAGACTTACTTCCTGTTTGCTATGATAATATCATTATTCCATTTAGTGAGTCTGTTAAAAACCTTGGCTTGTATATTGATAGCTCTCTGAACTGGAAAGTGCAGGTTATCGATTTAAGTCGGAAAGTCATTGCCACCTTACGTTCCCTTTATCGTCTCAAATACTTCCTTCCTATTAAGTCTAAGCTCATGCTTGTCCAAACTCTTATTTTACCTATCTTTGATTATGCAGATGTGTGCTACCCAGACCTGTCCCAAGAACTTCTTAACAAACTGGAGCGCCTGCTTAACAACTGTATTAGATTTATTTTTGGTCTGCGTAAGTATGACCATATTTCTCATTATAGATCTCAGCTTAAGTGGCTTACCATAAAGCAAAGGCGCAACTCCAGAATACTACTTGTTCTTTTCTCAATTCTTAATGATCCATATTCACCTTCTTACCTCAAAGAACGATTTCAATATCTTTCTTCCTGTCATGATAGGGCTCTTCGATCTTCCTCTAATAACAAGATTTATATTCCTACTCATCTTACCGGGTTCTATGCTAACTCCTTCACTATACAGGCTGCACGTCTTTGGAATTCCTTGCCTGATGATATCAGAAAAGCACCTAACAAATACTCCTTTAAAAAGAAGGTACGCGAGCATTTACTGAATAATCATTAGAATTACAAAATTGTTAATTAATCATTTTTATATGTATGTATTAACTTAGTATTTATGTATATTTGTATCCATATACATGTATTTATGTATGTTTATATTTGTCTATTGGCATATAAATATATTTATATTATGAATATGTGTTAATATATGTAAATATGCAAATATATATTTATATATATGCATTTACTTATAATATTATATTATAATCTGTTGTTACATATAATGTGTATTAATTTTAGTTTGACTTTTTTTTTCTTTTTATTGCTACGCCTACGACAAACTCTCACCACTCCATGGGTTGACTGGTAGAGAATGCCTTGAGGCATTATGTCCGCCCTTTGTATCCTTTTTTTCTAAAGGGACGCAATAAAGTTTTTAAATAAATAAAAATAAATAAATAAACTTAACAAAATCACTAACGAGTACGTTCCAATGGCAAAAAACGAAACAAAAAATTCCGAAATGGTTTATAGCTCTTGCATTGCTATGCTTAGCATGAGAAAAATAAAATAAGATTTAGATACAAAAAACATAACAATCCGTTAAACAAAATAGAATTGAATATTTGTAGGAAAAGGTGTGAAAAAATATCGTTGGATGTCTACAATTCCTATATAAAACGCACTGAAGAAAATATTGCCCATAATTCCAAATTCTTTTGGCCTTTTATCAAATCGAAACGTGGTAGTCTGAATTCATATCCGGCCGAGATGACAGATGGTTCTGTAACAATGTCTGATGGTCAAGATATTTGTGATCTTTTTGCATCGCATTTCTCCTCTGTCTACAGTGAAGAACAGTCTAATCAATCTGGTCAACAGTCACATCCGATCACATATTGCAATGATTTTTTCAGTTCCATTAACCTGACAGAAGAAATGACGTAATTTATGGAGGACCTAAGCACTATGCAATGAAGTAATTTATTATTATTAAGCGCATAATGTGTTCCCCTATAAGTAGTTATGAACTTAGTTTAATACATGTTGGAACTTGTATTTTTTATTCAAATATATTGTGTTATAACTGTTGGAGAACCTAATAAATAAAATAAAATAAAAAAATAAACATATTACGCCGAGCGGCGTACACGTCGACGTGATGTTCGAGTCGACTGAGGACAATACTCTGCACTATTCGCACTGCCTATTATCCTGCATATTAAGAACAGCCAGTCCGGTTTTAATACTAGACGCTACGCTCACGCCGCTTGAGTAAGCATTATTTAAATCGCGCGAACCTATCATCGGCTTCCTAGCTCAACTATCTTTTCTACAACTAATTCAGCATCATCATCATCATCATTACAGCCCTTCACAAGTCCACTGCTGAACATAGGCCTCCCCCCAAGGAATGCCACAATGCACGGTCCCGAGCCACCTCCATCCATTGACTTCCTGCATGTCTTACCAGGTCGTCACTCCATCTAGTGGGGGGACGCCCTACACTTCGCTTGCCGGTACGAGGCTGCCACTCGAGAACCTTTCTTCCCCATCGGCTGTCGGTTCTTCAAGCTATATGGCAGGCCCATTGCCACTTCAGCATACTAATTCTTTGGGCTATGTCGGTTATTCTGGTTCTACTGCGGATATCCTCGTTTTAAGTCTATCACGCAGAGAAACGCCGAGCATAGCCCTCTTTATAGCTCGCTGAACGACTTTGAGCTTCCTCATACGGCCAGCAGTAAAAACCACTGTCTCAGTTCACTGGCAACACGCACTGGTTGAACAATCTAGTTTTGAGGTATGTCTAACGAGAAGATCTGTCGAAATCTCCCGAACGCTGCTTAGCCGAGTTGAATCCGTCGATTGATCTTTCGGTCGAAGTTGGACGTACCTAGTCGGACTATTTGTCCCAGGTAAACATATTCGTCAACAACTTCGAGCTTAGTGATCCCAACAACTACCGGCATAGGTGTGACATGGACGTTAAACATGATTTATTTTTGTCCATGTTCATCTTAAGACCTATTCGTTGGGAGACACAATTGAGGTCATTGAGCATAGTGCTTAGGTCCTCCAGCGATTCTGCCATAAGGACTATATCGTCGGCAAAACGAAGGTGAGTGATGTAGTCGCCATTGACGTTAATACCGTATCCTTTCCAATCCAGTAGCTTAAAAACGTCTTCCAATGCAGCGGTGAAGAGTTTCGGCGATATTACGTCACCATGTCTTACACCTCTCTGCACTTGGATAAGTTTCGTGTTCTGGTTATGTACTCGGGTAGCCATCGTAGCCCTACTGTACAAACACTTCAGCACTTCGATATACCGACAGTCCACTTGGCACCGCTGGAGGGACTGCAGCACCGCCTCAATTTCGACGGAATCAAAGGCTACGGAATCATAGACCACATACGCAAGACAAAGTGGCAGATTGTACTCTTCCGTCTTCTGTACAATTTGCCGAAGGGTATGTATGTGGTCTATGGTGCTAAAGCCTTTTCGGAAACCGGCTTGTTCGGGAGACTGGAAGTCGTCGAGTCTGCATGCGAGACGATTCGTAATAACTCTCGAAAACAGCACGTAGACGCGGCTCAGAAGAGAAATCGGTCTATAGTTCTTCAAGAGAGCGTTGTCACCTTTCTTGAAGAACTGCATGTGAGACGATTCGTAATGACTCTCGAAAACAGCACGTAGACGCGGATCAGAAGGGAAATCGGTATGTAGTTCTTCAAGAGAGCGTTGTCGCCTTTCTTGAAGAACTGCATGCGTGACGATTCGTAATGACTCTCGAAAACAGCACGTAGACGCGGATTAGAAGGGAAATCGGTCTGTAGTTCTACAAGAGAGGATTGTCGCATTTCTTGAAGAACAAGACCACCGCACTTCTGCGCCATTCCCCCGGAGTAGTACCTCCATGAAGGACGGAATTAAAGAGCTTCTGAAGGACTTTAAGCATCGGTTTTTCACCCGCTTTCAGAAGCTCCAACCAATTATTTACATTTATTCTCCACCTATTTCCCTCGCTCTGTAGTCTAAACTTGATCTTTTGTGTGGGAGTAAAGAAATATATTTAATTCGTGGTGTAGAATTTTTATTTACATAGCATCCGTCCCACATGCCGTTAAAATGTAAAAAAAATATATTTTATTTATTATGACGTACCTAAGGCCGTTTAAAGTATGAAGGGGAAATTGGAATCATACTCGTAATATTGAGCGTGTCATCAAGGAAGTAAATAGTATGCAAAAGTTCTTACACACGAACGCGCGCTGTTGTTGCCGATAAATCACATTCAATTTCGAACATTTTTAAATGAATGTAGAAACCTTATTTACGCGTATTTATAAAAACTGTAAAGTGTATATCAGTATTTATATTTTGAACTTAATTATTAAATTTGGCAAGTCTTTGAAATATAACCCTGTATATTGACAGCTGTAGTAACTTACGCTTAGGTGAAACGCTCACAATAAATTTCAGAGTACGCAAGCAACCCATGTTCAATCACCAACATCAATGAAATTTGTTTTTTTTTTTTATTCAAATTCATTTGTTTGCCATAAATAGGGTAAATTATAGGTTTTTACAATAAAAATAAGTTGCTTAAAGACCTATTTAGCCATGAGGTACGGCATGCAAACTTTTTTTTAAATTGTACAAATTATGTTGGTGGTAATAGATTCTAAATTGTCAACTTATTAAATGTAAGTTATATAATTCAAAATGTCGTAATTTACAATGTCAATGTCATAATTAAAATTTAAATTTAAATACATCCGATCATTAATTAAAGGTCAGATAAAATAGTGATACTCAGTGATACACAGCAATTTTGTCCATCACATGTCAACTTGCATATTATTATCATTTTGAAATTCCTTAACACTATAATAGCATTTTTTTATTAGCCATTCACGTAACTTTTTGGTCATGAGAATCATAGAGCCGTGCTTGAACTGCTTTGGAATTTTATTAAATATTTTTATACACATGCAGTAACAACCTTTCTGAAAGAGAGAAGTTTTTGGTTTATGGTCTAGGACAAGCCGCTTATTATCTCTAGTGCTTCGTGGATATATATCACAAGCTGACTTAAATAACTCTGCATGTTGTTTGACAAATTTATATATTTGTAATATGTACATGCCAGGGACTGTTAATATACCCAGCTTAATGAATAGGGGCTTGCATGTATCAAATGGACCTTTACCGCATATAGCACGTATACATTTTTTTTGTGCGATAAGAACTCTATTTACTTCAATGCTGTTGCCCCACAGAACCAGACCATAATTAATATTAGACGCGACGTAACCATAATAAGCAGACATAGTTACGCTGAGCGTTGTTATCTTAGTTAAACGCCTTAAGACGAAAGCAAACCTATTAATTTTATTACAAATTTTGTCAATGTGGCCGGTGAAATTTAAGTTCTCGTCAAGTACTACACCCAAAAATGAAGCCATGGTAGTCCTTTCAATAGTTATATTTTTGTACAGCACATTAAGATTGTTTACTGCTCGTCATCTTATATTAAAATTTATAAAATTGGTCTTGTTCAGATTTACATTTAGATTAATTAATTTAAGATATTGAACTATATTATGAATTGTATTATTAATGTCATTTTCATAACTATTTAAATTGTCATTATAATTCGATTTAACAATAATGGAAATGTCATCAGCAAACATTATGCATTGATGTTTAGTCACTCTCGGTAAATCATTTATATATAATAAAAATAATATAGGACCTAGAACGCTACCCTGTGGTACTCCAAACTTATTTATTTTATAATCAGAACGATCGGATGTAGTTGTATTTCTCACGCTTATCCTCTTTATTTCTACGCACTGGTGTCTATTTTCTAGATATGTTTTAAGCCAAGAGTGAGAAAGACCTCTGATTCCATACTTTTCCAGTTTATCTAACAGGACGCTATGAACTACAAAATCGAACGCCTTAGACATATCGAAGAAAAGTACAGTAGTACGCTGTTTATCATCGAGTCCAAGAATAACGTTATGTATTAGATTAAAGCACGCGAGGGTAGTTGATTTTCCCTTCTGGAACCCATTTTGCTCCGGTGTAATGATTTTGAATTTTGTTAAATAGTCAAGCAGTCGTTTTTGCATGGCCTTTTCAAATACCTTGGATAACACCGGTATTAATGTAACTGGGCGATAGTTACCGATTTCCGATTTATTCTGTTTTTTGTGAATGGGTTTCACGATTGAGAATTTAAGCGCCTCAGGGAAGCATCCAGTTTCAAATGATAAATTAATTAGGTATGTTAATACCTGGGCAAGTTCGTTTTTACAGAATTTTAAGATTTTTGTTGAGATTTCATCATACCCACATGAGCTAGAATTGTTTAATGATTGTATAATACGAGTAATTTCTATTGAATTGACCGGTTCAAGAAAAATTGACTTTGATATATGATCGATCGTTGATAGTATCTTTCGCTTTTTATCAATGTCATACATATACCTTCCATCAGTTAGGTTTACGTAGTAATCATTAAACAGTTCAGCTATTTTTGTCCCATTTGTTATTATAGTATTTTCGTATTTCATGTGTGTAATGTAATTTTGTGGAGGTTCGCTTTCCGTTACATCTTTGATGAGTTTCCATGAAGCTTTACAAATATTCTGACTGTTCTGGAGATATTTGTTATTGCAATTTTTTTGGGCTATTGATATGCACTTCTTAAGCATTTTTGAATACCTCAAGTAAGCTTCTCTGTCCTCGTTAGTTTTTTGTTTATAATACTTGAAACGCAATGATCTTTTAGTTTTTATGCAAACTTTTAAGCCCTTGGAGATCCATTTTGGCTTTGAATTTTTATTGGTAATTTTGACTTTTAATTTCGGAAAGCAAGATTTATAAAGTGTGCAAAAAAGATCATAGAATCGTTCGAAAGCTACATTCATGTTTTTCGCGTTGTAAACATCTGAGAATGATAGTGACTGCAAGTAACCACGAAACTTTAGAATATTTTCATTGCAATAGTCTCTCTTGTGTATAAACCAGTGTTGTAGACTATGAGCATTTTCGATTGAGAATGACAATATTTGGGCAGTATTGTGATCAGATAGATGAAGCGGCATTGTTACGCCCGTAGCTTGTTTAATATTACTTAAAATGTGGTCTATACAATTATTTCCTCTAGTAGGTTCATTTATATGAATTTTTAAATTGAAGTATTTAGCCATATCTTTTAATTGTTGCGATGCTCTAGATTCCACTAACGTATTTATATTAAAATCTCCAGTGATAATAATTTTGTAATGTGTAAATTTCTTTAACAGTTCATGAGTCATCGCTTCTAGCCTCGTTAGAAATGAGTGAGCAAATCTATTGTGAGAGGTGTAAACACATAATACCATTACTTTGTATTTAGGGATGCTTATCCCGCAGCACTCAAATACTTCTGGTAATAGGTACTTGTCAAAAATCTTGAGTTCGTTACAAGTAAGGCCCTTTTGCAGAAAGATACAGGTACCACCCCGTTTATTATTCCTAGAATAGCTTGCTGCTTGTTTGTAATTTGAGAGAGTAGCATTTTTCTCTTCACCTTTTTTTATAAATGTTTCTGAGAAGCATATTACATCAGGTTCTGAATCACAGCCTTTCAGTTCAGAGAGTGTCACTTCTAAAAGGTCCTTTTTTGAGAGCAAACCCGCTATATTTTGATGCAAAACAATAACACGTTTTTTATTTAGATCTTTAACAGATTGACTGGAGGATGGTTTTAGGTTACTGTGTGGAACGAAAAAGATAATTTTCCCGTAAGGGAAAGAAAAAGTCTAATATGGAAGTCTGCTTGTGTCTATATCCACAATTTGTCAGTTTTTGTTGCGATTTATTTAACATTTTTCCGTTACATCCGCTCCTATGAACATGGTTCTTGATAAAAGAATAGTTTAGAAATGTTTTTTCGTAATACAAAGAATCAATAACCATGTTAATACTATGACAGACATTCTTTAAATAACAATGATAATATTTTTTAGTTTCAATAAAGTGACTATTTTTAAACTTTTTACATATTAATTTTAGTTGCATGTTTAATGAATTATTATTTATATGCTTGCTACCAGTGACTTTCATTACAATAACGGTGGTATGCTTTAGTAATTTCAATGCAGCGTATAATTCCGCTATAGTTGTTACCGGATCCTCATCATTTTCTCCTACACATAAAATTACCTTATCGTGTGTGTCTACCTTTAAGTTTGTACATAGCTTTAGAACTTCTTCCGTAGATGCAAATGGCTTGATGAACGCTGTTACTTGGTAGCCCTCGTATCTGCTATTCATTCTTGATTTAGTGAGTTCAGCCGCGAGACCAGTACACTGTTGGGTCCCCATAATGAAGATATTCTGTTTTGTGAATGCATTATTTTCTTCATTGTATTCAGTTTTATCGCGAGATGTAAGCTGTTCTTTATCACCTTGAGAAGTAAGCTTGATGCTAAGTTCTTGTATTTGATTCTCTAGCTCGGTAATCTCTTTTTTGGCATTCAGCAATTGTTTTTGCGATTCTTTTATTTTGTTTTGTAAGGAAATTATCAAGTTGTTACATTTTTTATCACATTTCTTTAAAGAAATTGGAGAAAAGTGTGATGTGTGGCTATATTTAGAAGTTTTTGAGGGGGTAAGTGAGACGTGAAATCCTTTATTTATCTCATTTGTGTTTTTAATTATTGGAGATTGACAGATGTTCTTTAGAACCTCAATTTCCTTCTTTAATTTATTTATTTCTCTCTTGTATTCATTGTTTTCTATTATCGTATTTTCTAGCTCATTTTGTGTACTCGAGAGACTAATTTTTAATTCTTTAATTTCTTCCTTCATTTCCTGCATTTCGCATATTTTAATAGTTGAGTAATCTTCACTCTTTGAGAGCATTTCCAGAGAGGATTCCTCAAGTTCTTCGAATTCTTCTTCCTTATTGATTCCGCATGAATCCAGCAGAGGAGATGATATATCTACTACTAATTCGGATTTAGGTGACCCAGTTTGTTTAACTGCTGAAACAGTCCTTTTTCTTATTGTAATGTTTTTATCTTCCGTGTGTGAACGTGTAGATTTCAATTCTTTTTGGTTTTTTAAGCAGATTTTGCATTTCCACGCAGATTTTTTTTCCGCTTGCATTAATCGATATAGCTTTTCCGACAAGCCAATACAATGAAAGTCGAATCTTTTTTTGCATTGCGAACATAATATTGTGTCTCTTGCCTCTCTGTTACATTTGCATTTTTCACATATAACAGACTGATATCGGCTAGTTTTCATGTCATTATTCTGTTTTCCGTCCATTCTTAATATTCTTGTTTAATGTTTGTTATTCTTCCTTTTTATAAAAAAAAAAATATTAAAAAAAAATTACACAATTTTACAAAGTTAAATTTAAGTGTTAAAAAAAATAAAAACAAAAAATCTATTTGAGGATTTGAAGCCTATATTGTTTGGAGACCGCGCCCTAACCAAATACACCACGCATCACTTGCACTAGACTTCAAAAATTTCTGTTTGTATTTTGATTGTAAAGGAATGACAAGCAGGTAGTTCGTTAACCTTTATTATGGACTGCTGAGTCACAATAGCTATTTCACTTGTAATTACCGTCACAGTCACTATACACAACGATTAAATTTTAAGTTATTTTTGATAATATCACGTCACTTAATTGTTTATTATAAAGTTTTTATTTACTTTCTAATTGCACTTGATCTTAGCTTCATGTACATATATAATTTAGCTGTTAATATGTAACTTTTCGTTTAATTACAAAAAAAATCTATAGAGCTTCGATTAAAAACAGCCGCACACAGATCGTCGACGACACGGACCTTTTTTTGTTAGTTGCAAATTTAAAAATACTAGCAATGCTATTAACGTAACTAATATTACCTGGTAAGCTTAAAATGCTTGTTTTAGGAGTGGTACACGACAGTATACCGATGGTGGATTTGAACCCATCCTGCCATTAGGCTACTGTCGCTTAATTAAAATAAATTCAAGGGCTGATTTACCACATGCTAAAGGAAAAATCATGATGAAACCAGCATGCCTGGGGAATAAAATATTCTCAGGGACATGTGGAGGCTGTTACTACTCATCATTCATCATCATTACAGCCCTACAAGTCCACTGCTGAACATAGGCCTCCCACAAAGAATGCCACAAAGCACGGTCCTGAGCCACCTGCATCCATCGACTTCCTGCATGTCTTACCAGGTCGTCACTCCATCTCGTGGGGGGACGCCCTACACTTCGCCTACCGGTACGAGGCTGCCACTCGAGAACCTTTCTACTACTACTAATACTATATAAATATATACCAAACATAACTTACCAATAATGCTTAGGAGACATTGTTATTAGTTCCCTGTAGATAAGTTGCTTGTGTTTCATAAAATCCTTTAAATCATTCAGCCAATTACTATCACCAAACTTTTCAGCAATCTCAAAAATAGCTGGAAACCTGAAACATTTATATATAATTCCATAAAGGTATTCAATTCAGTAGTACAAAATTTTGTAAGGAATATACAAAACCTATTTCATTGGTTTCAGTTCCCTCACTAGTTTAAGAGAGCAGAGAGCAAGAGAGAGAACACTAAAAGTTTTTAGAACTGGCCACTTGTAAACGATATAATAAAAAATAAGTTCAAATTTTGAAAATGGAACTCTGTCAATATTATTGTGTATGTATTTTATTAATTTGTCATTTGTTTATGATTTGGCGGCAAATTGAAAATTGTCTGTGTCACGTCAACATGAATTTAACGCAAGAAAATTTTCGTACAATGATTTTTTATGATTTTCGATGTCATTTAAGTC
Source organism: Parnassius mnemosyne (assembly GCA_963668995.1). NCBI lineage: Eukaryota > Metazoa > Arthropoda > Insecta > Lepidoptera > Papilionidae > Parnassius > Parnassius mnemosyne. The sequence goes on along the minus strand of CAVLGL010000035.1, from coordinate 27,976,235 downwards.
AACAAGAAAGTTATGATAGGACTTCGATTGGCCTTTCACGCCCCATTGAAGCCCCATCTCGTGTCACTGTTTACAACTGGTTTAATGATTTCGTGGTCGCACTAGTCTCAGGAAGCTTTGTGCCCGGTGGATACCTCATAATTTGACAGAGGGCCAAAATCTCCGTCATGTTGATTGGTGTCGTGAAATGGTTCAGATTTAACGGAGGTGACTCAAATGCTGTGTTCGACATACTTACAGGTGACGAAAGCTGAATGTATTGTTATAATCCTGAAACTAAGAGACAGTCTGCTGTCTGGGTGTTTCCTTCCGAGGAGTTGCTAACTAAACTGAAGAGAGGTCGAAACGTGGCAAAAAAGATGGTGGAAAAATTCCACTCGCGACTACTACTGCTCGAGGCAAACGGAGCAATAACACTAAGGCGACCCCTGTTACGCTATCCGTGATTTTTTGCAACATCAGGGGACTTCATTCCAACCTTAACGCTGTCCATTACCATCTAGAGACGACGAAGCCGGCCTTGCTCTTTTTAACCGAGACTCAGGTGTCCTCTCCGGCTGATACTTCATATCTCTCCTACCCGGGGTACAAATTAGAACACTCCTTTGTGCCCCGGGCTGGAGTTTGCGTATCCGCCAGAGAGGACATCAGTTTTCGACGCCTCGGCAGTCTTGAAGGTACGGACCTGTCCATTCTATGGCTGCGCGTAGACAGCGACGACCATCCCCGCGTCTACGGGTGCCTCTATAGGTCCCATAGCGGTAATGCCGTCACAAACCGGCTCATCGACCACGTCCAAATGGCTGTAGACTCCGTGGTACAACAGGTCCCATCCGCAGAGATCGTGATACTCGGTGGTTTTGACGCCCACCACGCTGAATGGCTTGGTTCTCGTTTAACCTATCATGCGGGCAGATCTGTCTACGACTTTGCCTTGGCATATGGTCTAACACAACTGGTTACTTCGCCCACGCGGATCCCAGAAGTGGAGGATCATGTACCTTCCCTGTTGGGCTCTCTGCTGACCTCTCATCCGGACGGATATCAGGTGTCCGTCGATGGTCCGAAGAGCCCCTCTGGAACATTGTCTGATCCGGAGTACGGTGCCACTCACGCTCCAATCGCAGTTGCGATCTGCAGCCTGCCGCCGTGTTTGACACTATAGGTCGGCCGATTGGGACAGGATGCGGTCTTTTTTTTGCATCCTACCTTTGCGGGCGGGTTTGCTTCTCGCCGAAAGATCCCAGCGTTGTTGCCGATTCTGTTGCTGATGTGGTACTTCATAGTATGGAACTTTTTACCAGCCTACCGGGCCTGGGCATCAACGTCTCAGGATGTAAACACCAGCGCTCTTAAAAAGAAGCATAATTCCGCTTCCAGGTCCTTCAAAAGCGTCATTGCCAAGGCAAGGTCTGAGCAGATCGGCAGAATTGGCGAGAAGCTAGTTCGCCTTCCTTCTCGCCAAGGCTGGCCAAGGGAACTTCTGTCAGCCATCTCTTCCATCTCTGCATAGACAGGACGACCCACTGGCCTATGCCGCAAAGGAGGAAGCCGATCTGTTGAGCTTTCTCTTCGCGTCCAACTCGACTCTAGATGACGGGGGAACACACCGCCGACCATCCCGCGGTGTGAGTGCTCCATGCCGGATGTGTGGTTTACACAGCGCTCAGTTCGCAAAGCACTCTTCTCCCTGTACGTCAGCAAGTCGAGTGGGCCTGATGGAGTCCCTCCCATTGTGCTGAAGACGTTGGCACCGGTTTTAACGCATTTTTTCCGGTACTCCTACTCCCAAGGCGTAGTCCTGAATTCGTGGAAGACAGCTTTGGTCCACCCGATACCTAAAAAAAGGTAACCGCTCTGATCCGTCCAACTATAGGCCTTCCGCCATCACCTGTTCGCGAAAATAATGGAGTCCATTATTAACTGCCAGCTCATGCAGTACCTTGAGGAGCACCAGCTGATTAGTGACCGCCAGTACGGTTTTCGTCGGGGTAGATCAGCTGATTATCTTCTGGTCTACCTGACTCATAGATGGGCCGAGGCAGTAGAGTCCAAGGAGGAGGCACTGGCCGTCAGTTTGGATATAGCGAAGGCCTTCGATCGGGTCTGGCACAAAGCGCTTCTTTCGAAGCTTCCTTCCTATGAGCTTCCCGAGAAATTGTGCAATTGGATCACCTGGGGGGCTACACGCAACTCTTATTGCCGGTCAGTTTAAGACCGTAAATTGAACTGCCTTGCTTTTTCGTACTACGAACGCGTCTTATTGCAGGCCAGCCTGTGATGACGTAACAAAACATTTCAGTGATCCAGTGGCCGGCAAGCTAGCTCAACGTTTTAAATCGGTACTATGAACTCACTTTTGACGTTTGTAACAGAGTTGTGACCCGTTTATTGAACAGTATAGCTGTTAAACACTTCAATAAAAGGTGCTTGGTGGGAGCTTTTTCTGAATCGTTTAATATTTTAATATAATAATGGTAAGTATTTCATGAAGTTATACATGTTAAATTAAGTTTTTTGCTTTAAAAGTGATATATTATTTATATGTACGTCTTAAAGTTCTCTAATATTTGTGCATTAATTTCAGTGTCTGATGAATACGAAATTTTTGAGTTCCTCGAAGAGGACAATAAAAGCAAAATTGTGGAAAACAAAATTGAAAGGGCAATATTACGCAGCCAAATGGACTCGTTTTCGATTGATGACAATGAATTCGTAAAAAGATATCGCTTAAGCAAAAACTTAAGTGTTGGAACTTTGTGATGATTTAAGACCTTTTATGACAAAGCCTGCTAAATTTAGTGATTTGTCGATCGAAACCAAGGTTGAGTATTAGTTAAATTATTCATCACTAGTAAAATATTACTAAGTGATATTTAATGTAGTTTTAGAAAAAAATCTTACTCATTATTTCTTATAATTATTTTAGGTCTTAATTGCACTGTCTTTTTATGCCACGAGATCGTATCAGCGACCCATTGGGGATATAGCAGCTCACTCCGTGCCACAACAGACAGTATCAGCTGTTTTAGGTCAAGTGACGCAGGGCCTAAACATGCCCCAATGGGTCACACAAAAATGTTCTAATTTGACAATAAAACCTATATAGCTTTAAAGCTATGCTTATGAAAATAACAATAGTTTTTGTTTCATCCAAATTGGTGCAGAAATACGAAAGTTATAACGTTTTGAAGTTTCGCAATATTTTTAATTTTTACCCGCTCGTTCTGTGACGTAACGTCACAATCCGAGAGAGCGAACGTGCAGTAGGAACTTGCTAAGTTCAGTACTAACCGTGCTCCCATGAGGATTCAACTCGGCTGGGCAGCGTTCGGAAAACTACGACACATCTTCTCGTTAGACATACCTCAAAACCTGAAAACGAAATTGTACAACCAGTGCGTGTTGCCAGTGATGACTTACGGATCTGAGACGTGGTCCTTCACTGCTGGCCGTATGAGGAAGCTCAAGGTCGCTCAGCGAGCTATGGAGAGGGCTATGCTCGGAGTTTCTATGCGTGATAAACTTAGAAATGAGGATATCCGCAGTAGAACCAGAGTGACCGACATAGCCCAACGGATTAGTAAGCTGAAGTGGCAGTAGGCCGGCCATATAGCTCGAAGAACCGACATCCGATGGGGAAGAAAGGTTCTTGAGTGGCAGCCCCGTACCGGTAGGCGAAGTGTAGGGCGTCCCCCCACTAGATGGAGTGACGACCTGGTAAGACATGCAGGCAGTCGATGGATGCAGGTGGCTCACGACCGTACTTTGTGGCATTTCTTGGGGGAGGCCTATGTTCAGCAGTGGACTTATGAAGGGAATGATGATGATGATGATGATGATGATGATGATGATGCCCATGAGGCTGATCACACACTGAACTTTATTTGTGTTTAAATAAGACCTTTGTGTAAACTGTGAATCACAAATAAACTATTTGATTTGGTGTATAAACTAAAGTATTGAACATTTAGCTTTAACATGATTTTTTTTCAGTTAAATTAAATTTATTTTTATTTTATTTTATTTATTTACGTATTTTCACCAACAATATAAATTCAGAAAACAAAAAATATGTGCTTACATCTGATACAATACTATTTTTAGTTAGGTGAAAAACTGGTGCCTAAAATAGGTAAAACAAGTATCTTAGTTAACCATTTTATTCACAAGGAGCGGGATATAACAGAAATAAAAAAAAAAAACAGAAAATAAAAGTTTCCTGATAAATAAATAACATGACAAGACAAATATGGAGTAGTAAATATGGAGAGAATAAGAAAAATATAACAATAAAGACTACTGGTGGCATCGACGTGTCGTTTTGTGACGTCACATCGCGATGCGGAGCAAAGCGGTCGCCCTTACCGTAAAACACCATTTTACTCATCAATATTTCAGTCATTTTTAAAGGTAGAAGAAAAAATAAGAATACCGTTGAATTCGTAATTTTTTTATACCATTTTTGATACCCTTAACAAAATTGGGTGGCCAGACCCAGTGAGGTCAAAATATATAAGATTCCCGAGAGATGCAGCACAGCGTAGGGCTAACATTTAAAGGTAGGTAACCAATTTAATATTCAATTTTAACTGATTATAATAACAACCACTCTTTGAACCATTGAGCGTCAATAATACGCTCATTAGTACTAATATTAGTTAGTTGTATTAGTAACATGGGTAATGCAATATCTACCACTATATCACGCAACAAGGTCAGCAGAGACTTATATGTAAGTGATTAAATGTCTTTGCAGATTTTACAACAAATTTGGGATGCCTGGAGTTTTGGGCTGCATTGACTGTACACATGTGGCAATGGTCCGTCCTTCACAAAACGAAGAGAGATATTACTGCAGAAAACAATATCATTCTTTAAATGTGCAATTGGTAAGAAATGTTGTAATAAAACCACAAATCTAATCAAAATATTTTATTGATAATTAAAATATTTAAACCGTTTGAATTATGTGTTGTTAAAAATAAATTAAAACCAATATTTTAGATATGCAATGCAGACATGGATATTATCAGTGTGGATGCAAGCTATGGAGGAGCTTCTCATGATGCTTTTATACGGTCTAATCACCCTTTGAAGGCACACATGGAAGACCTCAGCACAAATGAGACAATATGGCTTCTTGGTAGGGACTTTACATAATAAAAAGATATACATATAAGTATACAAAAAAATGGGTTATAATTTGGCCAAACTTTTATTATTTAGTACTTTTTTACAGATGACTCTGGGTATCCCTTAAGAAGATAATGACACCAATTGTTGATGCTCCCCCAAACATCCCCGGAGCGGCTTAGCTTTCAATTGATTCCCGTCGAGTTGGGGGTTGATACGAATTTTTACAGAAAAGTTACAACACTATTATAAGCACACACACACACACAAAGTTACAACATGCGGAAACGCGTAATTTTTGAGAAAAAAGTTATTGAAAAGCAATTATTCTTGCATTGTTTATATCTAATCCTACCATAAAACTGACGCCATTTTGTAATGTCATTGTCGTCAGTAGGGATGTCGATTCTTTCCGAAAAAGGTCGATTTTTAAATCGATTCATAAAAAATCGATTTCTAAAATATCTATATTTTTTTATGTTTGCATTTATAATGTAAATATAATTCCATTTTATGAAAAACAAGAAAGATACCATAATAAATGATCTCTTATTAAATTTTGTTTTATTTTAACAGTACCAATTAGGGCAGATAACAAATAAAATAGGTTAGGTTCAACTTATGTCAAAGAACCGAATTGATTGACCCCGACTCCACCTGGTACGAGTCTGTCCTACCCCTAGAGTGGTTTTAAAGAGCCGGAGGCGCGTAGGGGGTGCAGCCTCCGCCTGTTGTAACAAATCGTAGGCATCGAACGAGCCGGAGCGGCTGAGGCTGGTCGCCGAAGGCGACCAACAAGCCGAAGTTGCGGAGGCGAGCAGTCTCGAAATAGATACAGAAATCCTTCTGAATCAGTATTTTATGATGAAGGGGATTCTTTTTCATAAAATGGATTTATATTTACATTATAAATATAGATATTTTAGAAATCGATTTTTTGGGAATCGATACATCAGCTTACAATTCGAATCTATTTAAAAAATCGATCTTTTTCGGAAAGAATCGACATCCCTACTGACAATAATAATAAAAAAATGGCGTCAGTTTTATTGTAGGATTAGACATAAACAATGAAAGATTAATTGATTTTCAATAACTTTTTTCTCAAAAATGACGCGCTTCCGCATATTGTAACTTTGTGTGTGTGCTTATAATAGTGTAACTTTTCTGTAAAAATACGTATCAACCCCCAACTCGATGGGAGTCAATGGAAAGTCGTACCGCCTACTACACTGACATGCATGTGAGAGCACGTAATGTAATTGAGCGCACTATTGGACTTATGAAAGCACGTTTCAGATGTCTACTAGTGCACAGAGTGTTACATTATGAGCCTCACATGGCAGCTTCTATTGTAAATGCATGTGATATTGCACAACATATGCAATAAGGCTAATGTCAGTGTAGAAGAGCTGCAGCCAGAGGCAGCTTTGTGGGAATATGAATTGCAACAGTTGGCAACTCCTCACCAGGATTCTGCAGTAAATTCTAGGGTAGCACAAAATCCAGAGCTTCGAGAGGGGATTAGTTAGAAATAACTTTATCGATCGCCTCTGGACAAGTCGGAGTGCAATCTGAAATTTATATTTGTTTTTAAAACTATTGTTCTTTTGTTTTTTTTATAGTTTAAAGTTTTATAGTATAAATTTATATAGTTTATGTGTTGTTTTTTTATTTAAGATTTTTAGCAATGTATATATTTTACTCAGATATGATTTGTGATGTAAGTATTTTACTCAGAAATAAGTGAATAAACTTTTATAGTTGTAATCACCACAATGTAAATACTCGAAACATTACCAAGGGAAAGTTTAATTTATTATAGCCTGAATTGTGATGTATGATTAAACTGTTATTTCTTTGTAAATTTAGTATTACTCTAAATGTTTAGTAATGAAATCACATTTCGCCTTAAATCTTAACCAAACCACACAATCCCATTAAAATATTAAAGTAGGAAGGGTGTTTACATTTAAAATGGACATGGTAACTGATTTATTATCCACTTGACACACAAACACAGCTCATATTATAATAAATTCTCAAAAAGAGCACACAAACTAAATTTTGCCTTGACTTAAGTAACTTTACACCATCAATCACATCTCAAATTGAAAACACATATTCAAAAAGCCACTTTAGTTCCTTGTCGTTATCGTAAATTTATAAACAAAACTTGTAGAAACAAAAAAACTCATTTCAAGTGGTAATAATTTAATACATTGTTAATTTATTTAGTATTAAAAAATACAACAATGTGGGTTTCACTTTAAGACCGACCTTAAAAATAAATAGATAAACTTATGTAACATTTGTATAGCATCCTCTCACTCGAATGCTTAGCCAAAACAAGACAGAGACAACGCTAACCCGTCAGCAAAGCCGTTATATGGGTTTAAAACAGTTGAGCTAAGTGTAGTTCATAGTACCAAATAAAGCATTTCAGCTTAAGGTCAGAAGCTGAACTGCTCGGAACTTGCCAAGCTTTATAAACACGTCGTAGTAGCCCCCCTGTTTCCTTGTTGATCGGAGCATCAAGGCCGTAGTAGACGGTGCATTCTCTGAATTCAAGCCTATCAACGCTGGTGTTCCACAAGGCTGCATGCGATCACCAACGCTGTTTCTCCTGCATATCAATGATATGTTGCATGCTGGTAGTATTAATTGCTATGCAGATGACAGCACTGGTGATGCCTTATATACCGGCCATGCCAATATTTCTCGGGAAAACGTCGCCGAGTACAGGGACAAACTTGTGTCTGAAGTCGAGTCTTTGCTGAACAAAGTCTCGGATTGGGGGCGACTACATCTAGTCCAGTTCAATCCCTTGTGGGGACACAAGTTTGCGCGTTTACTGCTAAAAAGAACCCCTTTGTCGTATCTCTTCAGTTTTAAGGCACTCCCCTTGCTGCCTCAGCTAGGATCGGAATCCTCGGCATAGACATATCGAATAGTGTGCAGTTTCATGGTCACTTGGAAGGCAAAGCCAAATTCGCCTCTAAAAAGCTTGGCGTGCTCAGCAGAGCAACATTGTTTCATGCCGGCACATCGTTTACAACTTTACAAAGCGCATGTTCGGCCTCACATGGAATACTGTTCTCATCTCTGGGCCGGGGCACCCCAGTGCCAGCTTCTTCCACTTGACCACATCCAGCGCAGAGTGGTTCGAATCATCGACGACCGAGTTCTGTCTGATCGGCGCGATACACTGGCAATGCGTAGGGATGTTGCATCCCTTTACATTTTTTATCAAATTTATCACGGGGAGTGCTCTGAGGAGGTTTCTTCCTCTTACAACTTTTCTGTGGAATTGTTTACCACCGGCGACTTTTCCGGACCGATACGACTTAGGGACCTTCAAGAAAAGAGCTTACACCTTTCTAAAAGGCCGGCAACGCTCTGCAATTCCCCTGGTGTTGCGGTTGTTCATGGGCAACGGTAGTCACTTACCATTAGGTGAGCCGCATGCTCATTTGCACCCTCTTCTACTCGTATAAAAAAAAAGAACAGTTACTGCAGAGTGGTACATTAACAATTGTTTGCCACTTGTCTTGGAAAAAGTTCGGGAGAAACGACCTCGAAGTAGGATCCTCCTTCACCACGACAATGCCTCGTCGCACACCGCCAAGCAAACAATCAACTACTTTTCAACGTCAGACGTGGAATTACTGAGTCACCCACCCTATAGCCCTGTCCTTCGATTATAAATAAATAAAAATCGCACCTTGCAATTTTTATTTATTTCCGAAAATAAAATAAAAACTTTGAGGAAATTTATGGACGCCGAGGAAGCAGGGGCTGCGTTTCAAAATGCCGTCGAAGAGACCCCTAAAGACGAGTGGGCAAAGTGCTTTTCTCAGTGGCTCCATTGGATGCAGCGATGTATTGATGTAAATGGACACTATTTTGAAAAGATATAATGAAATTAATAACTTGCTAGTTTCTTTAGTTTTTGATTTTCTAAGAACTCTCAGTGTCACCCTCGCAATAGGACAGAAATCCTACACGATCGAAGAAAGATCAGGCTCAGGACCAACAATAACTTTCTAAATAAAATATTTATTATTGTTTTTCACACACCACAAATTTAATCTAATAAAAAAATTAATAACAAAAGTTATATCTCAGAAACTATTCTATTCTGGATAATAATATTTTAGAACTAAACTCAGAAAAGAGGATGGATCTCTTTTTGTTAGTTCTCATGAGATATGTACAGTTGAACTGCAAACTTTAAATAGTAATTAATATACCATGAGGACCTGGTACGACATGCAGGAAATCAAAGGATGCAGGTGTTCAACACTGTACTTGTGAAGGACTGTAATGATGATGATGATGATGAAATTTCAGAATTAATATAATATAGTTACAAAATGTAAATATAAAATGTAATATAAACAAAAAAAATTTCGATGGATGGTTCTAAAACAAATGCAGCTACAGGAACTGAACCTTTCTGAGGAGACCTTTACATCCATATATGTGCACCGCTGGGTACCAACAACATGGTCTTTCAGTCTGAATGTATGGGTATTTTTCAAGCAGCTATAGCAATAGATGCCAGGAAGGTAAAGGACTTCTATCAAAATACTGACCGACACCATAGCAGTTCCACAGGCTCCGAGTTGCAATATGATAAACTCGGGGCTAATATATGAAAGCCATTAATAACTAAATGAGGTATTTAAATGCAACAATGTGACTCTACAATGGATCAAGGGACACAGTGCATCCAGGGTCAACAATGCAGCAGACAAACTGGCCAGAAGAGGATCTGCTCATACTGATTCCCTTTGAGAATATTTGTTTACTGGTATGTGTGTACTATACTAATCCACATGCTTAGCTTTGGAAAGATCTAGAAGACTGTGTAGGCAAGATAGGGAGGCCCTGCCAGCAATGAACAGTCATTTAACCAAGGTTTTAATAAGAATAAACTCTAGAATAGGCTCTTTTACAAACATATATTCACCATAGGTGTTACAGGCAGTCCACTATGCAGGACATGAATGAGGGAGGAGGAAACTGGCGAGTCCAGAGGTCGCCGCATACAGTTCTGAACATCTGGGCACTTCCTGAAGTTGTTGACAACATCAAAGGAATGCTAAACTTCTTCAAGATTTCATGACTCAAATAATCATAATATGCAAAATACATACATAAATGTTGAGTTGCGGAAAATAGCCTGTTGTAAGTTAAACTAAATAAAAGGTAGTGCTCTCTCTATATGACTGCATAGCTGGTTATATATTGGTTAAAACCAATAATTTTTTTCTAGCCTCCACATATCTGACAAATTATCCAAAAATACCTTTAATTTTAATTCGGGTCGAGCTAGCTTTTATGTTTGTACACTCTTTGTGTAAATGTCACAACATACACTTGCAACATTATAATATACTCAGATCAGACGTACAGTGTATTCAAAAAAGATTTCGTTGATATTCCCAAAAAAATTAACATTTATAGTTACAATTTTGCGACGAGCATATAGGTTGTATGGGAAATAATCTTATGTTTATCAAAATCTTCGAAACTTAGATTTACGGCGCATAATTGTAATAATTTATGAAACGAAAACGATTATACTTACATGCATTTAAATTTATTTTTCCAAAGAACATGGTTACTGTTAACTAATTCGTTAAAACGTTTACATGACGAACCGAAATTTATAATTTCGTGAATACTTAGGTGTTTTAACACCATAAATATAACTTCGTCTGGTAAACAATGTATCGAATGACCATTATCCAATATATTAGCTTCCATTTTAATTAATTATTTTATTTTACTCTAATAAGTTATTTTTAATGAAAACTTTAAACAAATTCAACCAATAATATTAAAATCAATCTCGTAGTTTATTAGTTCGCACTTCGCACCAAAGAGCTTCGCACTTTGCAAAAAATATTTATGTACCTATGTATTAACGTCAAAAGCTCAAAAGTCAAAATAGGGATGGCGAAATCTATGATCATCGATGTCAAAAATGAAAACATCGATCTTTTAACATCGATGTTGCCACATGTCAAACATCGGTGTCAATAAATCCATAATCGATTAATGGGTACTTGCGAACACTGCGAAACCGTGAAATCAATATCAACTAAATCTTGCATCTTCTCTAAAATATTTAAAATTTTGAATATTTCAGAATGCTTGAACGCATCGATAACCTAAATATATATCATTATAGTGTATCGAATTTGACTTTCAAGTGTCAACTGTAATGTCGCAGTTGTCGCTGATTTCGTTTTGTTATTGGTCATTGTTGGATGTCTGTTTCTTTGTCGGTTGTTTTTAAAAAATTCGATGGTTGATCTTAAACACGATCCAATGCACAATTAGGACAATGTTATTGGTTCTACCTATCTAAAATTAAAAAAAAAATTCTGGGGAACAGATTTCGATAATTCCTTTTTTTATTTGAAAGCTTATTTGGTGCTTCGTCATGTGGTCCCATATAAATTTCACCCATATACATAAGTCTGACCAATAGTTTTTGAGTTATCCTTAAAAATTTATATTGAAGTCAGCTATACAAAATTTTTATTTTTAAATTATTTTTAATAGCTGGCTGAACTCTTTATCAACAAAGAAACAGATTAAAAGGTACTCCTGTGCCAAAATTACTATTTCTTCAATCATCGGAAAAAATATTGGACTATATAACAAATGAACTGGATATTTGTGAACTTCTGCCAATTATTTTTTATTACTGATTTACACTACATTGTTTATTCATTTCTTTTATTTCATTAATTATAAACCATAAACAACATGACAATTATTAAATCATCTAATTCTAACCATGAAGTTATAGATAAAGAGGAGGCCACACTTGGAACAATAGCTTGAGTCAAATACCCCAAATACCTACGTATCTTTATATCACTCTCTGTGGTCTGACTTCTCTTTTTAGTGTGGAATACAGTATTGCTATGTTTTTATTTAAATCTCCTGGTAAATTCTTAGAAATAGTTTCAACAATAACCAAATCAGAAGTTAAGCTCTGTAAAATAATGTACCAATAAATAAATAGTTGAAATACGATTAGTTACATTAAAAATTTCAAAATTGAAGGTCTCGTATGAATTATTGGGTTAACAAATCAGTGAATTACAATCCCATTTCCTAAGGGTTCCGTAATGTGGCAACATTAGCCCTATATGTCAACATAAATTAGGCAAATATGACGCTTGTTTAGCTTAGCTGTTCACATCGTCGTTTGAGATAGTTAAAGTTAATTATTGTTATAATTCAAGAAATGGTGCAAACTTGTGTAGTGCGTGGTTGCTGCAGTTGTTGGTGTCCAGGAGGTGATATAAGATTTCACGCGTAAGTGTTTAAATAGTGACTTCTGGCATTGAATGCTTGTAAGCATACTTCTTTGTATTTTTTTACTTAATTTTTTGCTGAAAGTTTTCCCAGTGTTTTAAACATATTAGTAAATTATAACTTTGTCAAAATCAAATAGTTTTACATTGAATTTAATTGACTTTGAACAATTTTCTTGTTTTTGTTTAAAAGAAATCGCACTGAAGTAGTGTGACCATATTGAGGATGTATCTGAGACTTTCCGTGTGACCTTAACTAATTATATGTATGTTTCTTATTATGTTACCGGAAATGCATGAAATTTAGCAATTATATACAATTCCTTTATATGACGGAGTTCATAATTGTTAATTAGTAACATAATATATTCTTTTGGCAGACAATTTACTTTTTATTTAGTTTTGTTCCTCATTATTCTGATACTTTAATAACGTTTACAATAATTACGAATACTTTTTTTTAGATTTCCTAAAAACAGTACTCGGAGAAATTTGTGGTTATCCATTGTACCATTGAAAATAAAGTATTATGAAAGTGCAAGGATTTACAATTTGCATTTTCAAGAATTAGATTATGATACAACAACAAGGCGCTTAAAACCAATCGCAGTTCCTACTGTTATAATAAATCAAGAAACATAATCACCAGGCAAGGTAAACATTTAATATAATTTAATTATCTATTTTACGTAATTAGAGATTAAGTTTCGTATTTAGAAATGTAGTAGTTTATATGTATGATATAAAGCAACATTTATCATTTGCAGACAACAAGTGCATTACATGAAGAGTCTATGGTGCAAATAGCTGCTCTGGCTGTACCAAGCACTTGTTCTGGCATTTATGAAAGTAGTTCTGCACTGAAGGAAAAGATTGTGACCAAGTTATCCAACGAGCTAATTTGATGAGCCAACTTAGAGCCAATAACATTGAAAACAAAATAATTAATGTCGTGTCACAACGTTTTACTTCTCTGTTGCAGGAAAGGTTAAAACATCCCATCACGGACTCAATTAATTGTAATGATTTGCATGAAACTATGATAGTTAAGAAAATAGCTAATTCATTTTTTAATATGCGTATACGTGCTCAATTACAGAGTTATACAGAAAACATAATCAGTGATTTACGTGGTAAGAGACAGAAACTACACAGAGCAATGATATTTAGTCATGTATAATAGAAAAATTTCAATAAATTATTAAATAAATTATTTTTATTTATTTTTTAAGGTTTTTTTTATATATATTACTATTCCTATTATAGTACATATGTTACTAGAAATCTATGAAATCCGTCATTATATAGTATTCCTAGGAATTGTAGATACTTCTTATAATGAACAGGTTGTGTGGAATATAGAGTTAAGATACGATAAAGAGTTAATATACACCTTTCAGCTCAGAGCACCCTGACTCGGATGGGTAAGGTCAAAGGGCTAAGGCAGGAGCTCCGCTGCGCTCCTTTAGTCTTCGTGATAATTTTTTTTTAATAACTGTCCAGAAATAGATTTAGTCTGTCTGAACAATAAATCAGGTATATTTTGCCCAATTCATTGATCACCCGGGGTGTTATAATAAATTTTAATTTTATATTTCGTTGATACCGTTTAGGAATTATATACAATAACCAGAAAATACATTATCGAAATGGTAGTTATAAAATATTCTCTGATATATTTATTTTTTACATTTTTTAAATAGGCTCGGCATTATATTGGTTGTAACGGAAATGCCTGGTCATATTTTAGATACCGGTTCTGCCCATGGAAATGAAAACCTTTCTTCATAAAACTAGTCAATTCCCAAAAAAAAATTACTAAAATATATAATCTATATAGGCTAGATCTTAGTAGTAAACAGAGATGTAGATATTTATAAATAAACCACTTAATGTAATGCAACTACTTATAGCGATATCCTGGGAAAAATAAAATAAAGGTTACCTACTTAGAAAGAGAGGGTCTGCCCACAGAGAGCGAGATAGTAATACATAGGTTAAGTTTCAAGTAGGTATTCGGAGTTTGGTCTCCATCTTTATCTATAACTTCATGTTAAATACATGTGCAAAAAACATCGATAATAGCCAACATCGATGTTTTGATTAGGATAAACATCGAACATCGACATCGAGCTATCGATGTCAATATCGATGTCATCACCGATGTTTCTACAACATCGATCATCCCTAAGTCAAAATCAAAACGTCAATTCTAGGCTTCGAGCATATGTAGAAAATAGAGGAGATGGCAGTCTACAAAAAAATCGTGTCAGATTGAAACAATAAATGGCGCATTTTTTAGTGATGTGAAGTCAATCAAATTTTAAAATTTCGTTACAACTATATGTATTTTTAATTATTTAAAATATGCAAAATTATATTTTTTCTAACTATTAGGGAGGCTAGGGGAATTTGGCGTCAATTTAACCGCTAGTAGATTGTTGCTCCTGTTTTATCGTTTAAATAATAGTTTGAAGACGATTTTGATACGTAATGCAGATAGCAAGTTGTGCTTGTAAGTTAGCAAACTAGTTGATTTCTTATATTTACGCGAACACTACACATTTTTAAATAAAACTAATTTTACGGATTTTATCGCGTATATTAACTTATTTTTATATATTCCCGACGTTTCGGGTGCTTTCCAGCACCCGTGGTCACGGGCACAGAATACTTTACTCCTAGCGGAGAGTCACGGGGGACTGAGTTGTTTGACGTCCTGCTGTCATAGTTAGCCCGGCTACCTTCAGTTTTTTAATATTAATTTTTGGTTCGATTTACGCAGAATGAGCTTACAGTATCTTGAAGTCTAGCAGTGGTATACTTGGGTTTGGATTTGATTTTATTAATTATGGGATCCCAAGCAGATGGCAGCTCTATTGAAATTATGATAAAGATGGATGGGTGCTGCCATCTGCTTGGGATCCCATAATTAACAAAATCAAATCCAAACCCAAGTATACCACTGCTAGACTTCAAGATACTGTAAGCTCATTCTGCGTAAATCGAACCAAAAATTAATATTAAAAAACTGAAGGTAGCCGGGCTAACAATGACAGCAGGACGTCAAACAACTCAGTCCCCCGTGACCACGGGTGCTGGAAAGCACCCGAAACGTCGGGAATATATAAAAATAAGTTAATATACGCGATAAAATCCGTAAAATTAGTTTTATTTAAAAATAGCAAACTAGTTGCTATGACTTCATTTTATACAGAATTAGCTTTACTTCTGGGCTAGTAAGTTACTATCGCCGAGTACCGGAACAAACTTGTGTCTGAAGTCGAGTCTTTGCTGAACAAAGTCTCGGATTGGGGGCAACTAAATCTAATCCTCCAGTTTAATCCTCAGAATACACAAGTTTGCGCGTTTACAAGGCGCAGGTTCGGACTCACATGGAATACTATTCCCATCTCTGAGCTGGGGTTCCCCAGCGCTAACTCCTTCCACTTGACCGCATTCAGCACTGAGCGGCTCGAATCATCGACGACCGAGTCCCCTTTGCAATCGGTTCGATTCATTGGCGCTGCGAAGAGATGCTGCATCCCTTTGCATTTTCTTTCGCAATTACCGCGGGGAGTGCTCTGAGGAATTGTTCGGATTAATCCCAGCCGCCAAATTTCACGAACGCACATCGCGGCAGAACTCCCGATACCATCCACAACATCTGGATGATTAGCGGTCCACCACTTTGCGATTTAGAAGATGTTTTCTTCCTCGCACAACTTCCTGTGGAATCGATTACCACCAGCGATTTTTCCGGACAGATACGAGTTAGGGACCTTCAAGAAAAGAAACTACTTCTTTTTAAAAGGCCGGCAACGCATCTGCAATGGGGAACACAAAGGGGTCAAAATATTACTACCAAATACTATTAAAATCATAGCAAAGATCATGTACATTCCATTAGTTTTTATTTCACTTCAATACATGCAGTATTTCCGAAGTTATAACGACGAGAAGTTTAAGCCCTTTTTTAATTTTAAGAGATTACGCGCGCTCACACTATGACGTCACACCCCCGCAGACCACGATCGCGACACACGCGGCGCTCGGTCCGGTGCGGTTTCTCCAAATTAGGCGGGTCTCGTTTCATTTTCTTTCGATCGTCTTTGTATTCCTATTACTTATAATGTTTGTGCTTGTATTTCAAAGAAATAATATTATCCTCTAGATTCGATTACACTAAAGTGAAACGTGTAGTGCTAGAATGGAAAAATAGTCGGTGAGCTGGCTATGAAAACGTGAACTGATAAGGTGTAGTAACGAATTATATATATATAACCTCTCCTTGGTAGCTTATAAGTACAGAGCGAGGCCCGTCAGAACTCTCTCCCGGGGCGGAAGGCGTGGGTGGGCGGTGTAAGTCGTAAATTTTCAATAAGAAAAAAATTATTAGGTGCAGTTCTGAAATTGGTAGAGTTATAGTTTTTAACTGTAGGAATCTAGGAAAATTATTGTCAGAAGTCTAGGTCGGGGCTTAAAGAATCTCAGAAGTCGACAAAGTTGTAAAGAAATTGTTTAAATTTAAACAACAAGGTGCAGTTCTGACAAAAGGTTAAGCGAGGGAGATAAAAAAAATTATAAAAATTGTGTTGCCGAGTAATCGCTGACTTAGACGACGGGCTTTAAAAAATAATTCGTACTCAAAAAAATTATAGAAATTAAATAAATAATACGAAAAATGAAATAAAATGGAGAAGTTTTGCCGAGAGTTTACAGGTACTCTATGATAAGAAGTTACTGAAGCATAACATCCTTTTTTATTTCAGATAATTTTGTGCACATTTGGCCATTTGTTTTTTAATATTTAAATTTTTGTCATTATAAGAAAGTCAAAAGTAGATGGAGTAAAAGGTAAGTATATTTATATAAAGGAAGTATAATTATTTAATTATATAAATTTTATTTTGTAACAAGTAAAAAATTTATTTAAAAAAAAAATAAAAATCTAACAAATTGAAAATACAATTTTTAACATTCGCAATCTGACTGCTCATGTTCATCTTCCTCACTGGCATACTCAATATCTGATTCATCATCTGAAACATAAATTATTATCATTAAAATTCACAATTTTTTTGTCACTGAACGAACTATGCAGTACTTGAATATTTTACCTTCAGCTCCAGGTTCTTCGTTTTCATTTTGTTGTATAACATCGTTGACTGTTAAAGGTACTT
Organism: Parnassius mnemosyne; assembly: GCA_963668995.1. Classification (NCBI taxonomy): domain Eukaryota; kingdom Metazoa; phylum Arthropoda; class Insecta; order Lepidoptera; family Papilionidae; genus Parnassius; species Parnassius mnemosyne. The sequence goes on along the minus strand of CAVLGL010000035.1, from coordinate 27,958,573 downwards.
GAGAGCCCATAAAACCATTTAAATTCATACATTGATCCTTGGAATAGAATAGAATAGAATATTTTTTATTCAATATACATTACATGTGTAATTCTTATTGAAAGTCGTTTTTTACTTTACCACTGGTTCGAAAAAACCCTCTGTCCTGGGAAGAACCAGCAAGAAACCCAGCGGGACTTTTTTTTTTAAAATAAATTTTACAATATAAATGATTACGAACTATTTACAAAATTTATTTTAGAAACTGCTTGGAAGCGATCACCTCATTCCCAGGGGTTATTATCAACCATGTATTCATTTATACTATAATAACCCTTTTTATACAGTTTCAGCTTAATAAAACATTTAAACTTGGTAATAGAGAGAACCTGTACACTTTCCGGGACCTTGTTGTAATAGCGTATACATTGCCCCAAGAATGAATTACTGACTCTGTGGAGTCGAGAAACTGGTATCACTAGCTTGTGTTTGTTCCTAGTGCTTACAGAATGTATATCACTTCTTTTACTAAAACTATCTTTGTTTTTGTGAACATACATTAGATTTTCGTAAATATACTGAGAGGCCAAAGTTAATATATTAATTTCTTTAAATTTATCTCTAAGGGACTCTCTCGGTTTTAGATTGTAAATAGCTCTAATGGCCCTCTTCTGTAAAACAAAAATAGTTTCTGAATCAGCCGCATTTCCCCATAGCAAAATCCCATAAGACATTATGCTATGAAAATAACTAAAATAAACTAATCTTGCTGTCTCGACACTAGTGAGACCTCTAATCTTTTTTACAGCATAACTTAGTCTGCTTGCTAATTTGGATATATGGGGGCCCCACTGTAGCTTTGCGTCAAGAGTGATGCCAAGAAAAACAGTGGATACAACAGGGCTCAATTCCTCCCCATTTAAAAACACATTGGTATTAAGATTTTTAACATTCGTTGTTGTAAATTTAACACAATTAGTTTTATTTCCGTTCAAATGCAGATTATTAACGTTAAACCAATGCACTAATTTTGATATAGCATTATTCACTTCGTCACATTTAAATGATTGACGTTTAAGTTTAAAAATCAAGGAAGTATCATCAGCAAATAATACTATATCATGACTATCCCCTACAAGGTGAGGTAAGTCATTAATATACACCAGAAACAGGGATGGGCCGAGAATCGAGCCCTGAGGAACACCCATTAGTACAGGTGACCCGGAAGAACTTTTACCATTGATAATAACCTTCAGTTTTCTATTACTTAAATATGAAATAATAAGTTTAAGCGCTGTGTTCTTGACACCATAGTACTGTAGCTTCCTGATTAATATCTCATGGTGAACACAGTCGAAGGCCTTGGAAAGGTCACAAAATATACCCAAAGCATCCTCTGAATTCTCCCATGCACAAAAAATATGTTTAATAAGCTCAACTCCAGCGTCAGTTGTCGAGCGACCCCTTGTAAAACCGAATTGATTTTTATGTAGCAATTTATTAATATTGAAGAAACTTAACATCTGATCTAAAATAATTTTTTCAAAAATTTTACTTAATGTTGGTAGTACAGAAATTGGTCTAAAATTGGCGGGGACTAATGTACTACCAGATTTAAATATAGGTATGACTTTACTATGTTTCATTAAATCAGGAAACACACCAGATTCGACGCTTATATTAAATATAGTGGCTAGATAAGGTGCTAATGTATCTATTATAGATAAAATAACTTTAACGGAAATCCTCCATAAGTCTGCCGTTTTCTTAACATCAATAGTTTTAAAATATTTAACGATATCTTTTGGCAGTACTCTATGGAATTTAAAAGTATTTGAACAAGTCTTTACATTTTGTTTGAGCAATGATTCGGCGACAGTAGGAGAAGAATTTAATGATTTTGTTGTCAAAAAAGGAACATCAGTAAAATGTTTCTCAAAAGCCATAGCAACTTCTTGATCAGATCGCTTTAAATTGTTGTTAATATTTAATTGAAAATCCGAGTTGCGCGGTTTGACCTTGCCCGTTTCACTATTTATTATTCTCCAGGTCATTTTAATTTTGTCGGATGCAGTTTTAATTTTGTTGCTTAAATGTAAAGCCTTAGCAGTGGAGCACACTTTTTTAAATATTTTAGAATATGTTTTTACATAATCTCTAAATATAACACTACTATTATATGATCTTTCATCATAAAGCTCGTATAACCTTCGCCTACTTTTATAAATTCCTACTGTCGCCCATTCATTAAATGATTTGCGACTGTTAAGAGAGAAAGTTTTAGAAGTAAATATTCTACTAAATTCACAACGTATGATTTCAAATAATGTAGCATACAAATAATTAGCACTATTTTTAAACGAAAGTGATGGAAGTCTTTTTATTATATTACTTCTAAACCTCTCCAAGCGATGTTCATTTATTGGAACAAACACAACTTTCTTATTTTTCTGTTTTTTGTGTATGTAAGGTAGTGATACTAACTGTCCACAGTGATCTGAACTTAAATTTTGAATAATTGATTTATGCAAGGGCTTAACATCTGTAAAAATGTTATCTATACAGGTCGCACTAGGGACCAGCAATACGTGTTGGTTCTAAGAATAAATTTACAAGATTATACGATTTAAACAATGAGCGAAACTTAATACTAATGGAAGAAGTTTCAAGGAGATTGATATTAAAGTCTCCACACATTACAACAGACTTGTTCTGTTTACTAAGTTTGAGTAAAACTTCTTCCACAATCCTTTCAAAATGGTCATAAGTAGCACATGGGGGTCTGTAAACACTTACAACAATGAGGTGCTCGAGCTCGACACAAGCCATTTCTACAGTTCGTTCAACAGAGAGGCTCACAATATCCTTACGTTCTTTATATAATAATGATTTATCTGCTAATATTAAGGAGCCACCACGTAAACTTTTTTCTCTATTGAAGGAACTGACCACCTGGTGATTTCTGAAATTAAACACTACACTTGCTCTACCCAGCCGCAATTTGTAGGCTCCAGATCCATTGGAACGCGGAGGTGTGCATTTCTCCATACGTTTGCAATGTATCTCGCCCTTTTAAATTGCTGACGTAGTTCTAATTGGCAAGGAGGCAATCTTGAAGCATCGAAATTTTCACAATTTTTTTATTAAAATTTGTTTACATCGCTTATTTTGTAATTTCTTTCTATGTGTGTAACATACGCAATTATGCGTAGAAGTTTACTCCAAGAAGAGATGCGGAGCACAAGCTCATAAATTACAGAATTACAGACGGATGTGCACACAGTGTGCAACTAAATCCTTTATTCAGGCATTTCTGCAATATCCTGATAGTCTAAAGCATGAAGGGGCCACTGAGATGGATCTAGTGAGGTCTACTGAGGCCTACGGAGCCACAGAGGATTTGAAACTAATTTATTTGGCGTAACGCCACGTGAAAGTATGTCAGCGGGAATCTCAGTGCCTGCTACGTGATAGAAATTGTCAGCGGGAATATTGTCGGTGATCTGAACAACGCGGTTTGCAACAAATGTCTGCCACTTGTGTGGCGAATTCTTTATCCAGTACAGAGCTATCTTTGAATCTACAAAGGCATAGACCGATATTGTGAGGCCAAGAGAGTAATTTTCGAGGACTCTGCGAAGCAACTTTGAGAGCAAAATCGCTCTACAGAGCTCGAGGCGTGCAATAGATAGTGGCTTTGTTTGTGCGATTTTAGTCTTTGCACAACCCAACGGGTCGGTGTTACCGTTAACACTCTTTACATGTATGTAAACTACGGCACCGTACGCGTGCTCGCTGGCATCCGAAAAACCTAGAAGTGTGGCAATACAGTTTTTGGATACACCAACGTGTCGCGGAATACATAAATCGTTAAGGGCTGGTAATTCAGCACAGATTTGCTTCCACATATTAACAATGGGCAGTGGCGGTATCTCGTCCCAATCTAAATTAAGTTGCCAAAGCTGTTTTATTAACAACTTGGCGTACGCGACTGTGGGGGCAACGAAACCCATTATGTCCCACAGGCGGGCGATGGTAGATAAAATGTATCGCTTAGTGCACATCACATCAGCGGGAACAGTTATCTTAAAATAAAAGGCGTCACTATCAGTAGACCAATACAAGCCCAATATTTTATGTTGCGTTGATTTATCGGACTTCACTTCTCTTGTAATCTTATGAGAAGCAGGGAGGTTATCTAGAACAGCTCGACGGTTGCTATTTTTATTAAGTCCATTGTGCATCCTTGAATAAGCCTATCAGCTGCTGAGAGGCGTCACTGGCTTCAGATTCACTGGGCAAAGAAAATGCGATATCGTCCATATATAGCGAAGTAGACACGATACAATTCGCAAGTGGATACTTTGCGCCGTCGTCATCGATAAGCTGTCTTACCGTACGCAATGCATGGTATGGACTCGAAGTTAAACCGAAGCATACGCGATTAAAGTGGTATAACACAAGTGGGTCGTGTGGACGAAAGCGGTATAGGAAACATTGATAACGAAGATCAGAATCGCGGACAATTATCTGCAGGAATTGCTGGCGACAGTCGGCTGTCATAGCGACTGGATGTAGGCGGAAATTTAGAATTATATTGAACAAATCGCCTTGCAAATTTGGCCCTGAGTGTAGGATATCATTTAATGCTAGACCGGTGCTAGTCTTACTGCTGAAAAGGCGTGCTCAAAGCCTCATCCCAATTTGGAGTCACTTAAGACATCCTTGATTAAGGCAGCCGCCGATATTGACATGGACCTCGTTCGTGCTGCGATAGACGACTGGCCGCGCAGATTGAAGGCCTGTATTCAAAATCACGGAGGTCATTTTGAATAAACTTTAGTGTCATAAGAATCTATGTTTTGTTAAGTTCATTTTGATATATAAATGGTTACATAATGAATAAACTTGTTTCAATTATTTTATATTAAACATATGACAGAATTTATGACCTGACTAGGTATATCATTTAATGCTCGACCGGTGCTAGTCTTACTGCTAGTGTCCAGGACTATACGTAAACGTGTCGACTTCTTGTCTTCGCGTAAGACTCCATGATGCGGGATTACATAGATTGGAGCGGGGTCATGAGAGTCGAACGGTGGTGCAGGAGAGATATAATTTTTGGCTAAATATTCCTTTATAACGTCGTCATATGCAAACCTTAGTATATGTGATGCTTGAAGTTCTAAGCACATGAATCGTCGTCGAGTAGTCTCGTAAGAATCTCCGAGAGAATAAACGTCATCTTTAAATGATAGGCCAACAATGTATCTACCACTATCAGGATCGCGGGATTTTTTTTTCTTTATTTAAAAAACGTTACAACCACACTAGGATTTTCTCCTGTGTCGTGGAGGCAGTTTACAAACATTAATTGCAATTTTAATTTAACACGATATTTATTAAATTTACCCAACTTATTCGAAAATACTTCCGGGAAACACGATTGGAATTGCTCTACCATATTCTGCTCACCCTTCACAAAATTACAAGGCATCAACTAAGTTTAAATTTTGATATGAAATCCCTGCCTAATAATGGTGGTCCGCCATTTTGAATGACGTAAATGTCCAATGTGTGAGTGTGTTGCCGGTACGTCACCGGCAAGATTAAGTACCTTATACATTTCATAATGTTTCCGGTGTAGCTACAAAAACCTTTAATTGGAATCTTGATACGTGGTAGAGCCATGCTGCAGCTATATTTGTAGTATAGTTGTAGCACGAATGGGTCGGCTCGACCGGGGAAGGACCACGCTCTCACAGAAAACCAGCGTAAAATAGCAGCTTAACGCTGCTGTGTTTCGTATGGTGAGTGTAGAGAACCGGAGACCCTTTTTACTGGCAAAGAGGCATTCCATCTTAGTCCTCACGGGTGACAACGCATCTGCATCTTGAGTCTTTATTGATGATAGATGTAGATGTCTATGGGTCACAGTAACCACTTACCATCAGGTGGACTGTGTGCTCGTTTGTCACCTTATCCTATAAAAAAAAAAAAAAAAAAAGCAACGGAATATTACTGAGCATGTTTTTATAAGTACCCTTGGATATAACTGATACTGCTGATCCACTATCTATTTGAGATTCTAATTTTTCACGTAAATTGAAACTGTTTCTGTCATAGGTTCCCCACGGTCTGAGCGTATGTTAAACAATGACTTACCGTCGTCGTCCTCACTTACATCACCTGTCAACACGTAATTAACCTTGTTACATATTTTACGTAAATGACCATTTTTTGCATTTATAGCTTGCAAACCGATATTGGGATGACTCATGATTGTGATGACCGCACACTGTACTACACTTTATTTTACCGGCACTAGTGGTTTTAGCACTATTTTGTTGTTTGGCGATCTTGAACACCGGCTGCCCAAGGACTGCCGTAGTAGTGGCGGCGCCAGCGCGCGCGCACCGCGCGCTCTCCGCCAACTCCACTGCCTTGGCCAGGTTCAGCTTGTCGATGTCCTGCGCGAACAGCTTCTCTCGTTCATGGCCTGCTACCATGCCCATCACAAACCGGTCTCGTAACGCTTCCTCGACGTTACTAAATCGACAATGTGCTGTAAGTCCTCGTAGCCTTGACGCCCATTGCATATAAGTCTCGCCCGGCTGCTGCACAGCCGCGTAAAAATTATAACGCTCGCTGAAGCCGCATATTTTTGGAAGAAAGTGCTCATCCAATAACTTCACTATCTCGTCATACGGTACTTAATGGATATCCTTTGGCAGTGCCAGATCCGCTGCCAACTTATAAGTACCGTCGGTTAGAGCGCTGAGTAGGATCGCCCGTCTCTTGGCTCCAGCTGTATCATTCTTCTGGACGATGTCGTTTGTAATAAGCCATTGCGTAATTCGGCCTTTATACGACTTCCATTTTTGCACGTTGTGATCAAATGTAGACAAAATGCCAAAGCTATTCATTTTCCGATTATAAAATTAAGATGTGGGTAGAACTTGTCGCCACTGTTATGTTCTTCGTACGGGAGACAAGTGAAACACAACACAGCTTTTGACACACTGACTGTATTAACTCTATTAGACACATACCGTGGGCGCAGCCACGCACACATACATATTATTAACGTACATACACAACAGCGTCATTATCATCCACAGGAAACGAGTGACTAAGGGTTTTGTGGGATGTTGTATAAACATTGTTATCTGAGTTTTCTTCATTATTAACAGGATCTTCAAACACATCACTTGAAGAAATCGATGACTCACTTGTGCTGTACTTAGGTTTTTTAATAAGGTGAGCTTGGTCTGTATCTTCATTTAAATGCTGCTTTTCTTCAGTTTTTCTGGTAAGCATATTAAGTGGATCAACGATGGGCTTAAATATTATTTCCAAAGCTAGAATGTTTGTATTTTTTGCATCTTTTATCATTTCTACCTTTGTTTTTACAGCTGCAGCAGATTTTACAATTTGTTTCTTGAGGTCTCGCTCCATTGTAAAGGAATTGTACTATGTTTGACTACTCAGCAGAAACTGATTGCTTTGTGACATAGCAGCTATTTAAAAGTTAGTCTAAAATTATGTTATGTATTTATGTAATTATGTTGTGTATGTTAATTAGGTAATTATGAATGTATCAAACTTCATTCTGTAACAGCCTTTATTTCGTTCACAGTCTTTATTTATAACAATATAATTGAAAGGTTTACTCCACACAGTTGAACACATTTCCCGGAACTGAGACCATGTCATGTCAGACCCTACATGCTCGTCATAAATGTGTCTCAGATTTACGTCATCTTGTTTAAACAATACATATGATCAGGTTAGCGTTATCTCTAACTAGTTGCTTAGCTATCTTAGTATACGTTTGATTAATATAAAAACAGTCAATGTTCTTATGTCGACCCATGGCGAAATAATCGCGTATGTTGTTCTGATTTTCACAAGCTACATCGTCAAATATTATAATTGAGTTAGGCGAAGCTTTGTGTGGACTCAAAATTTCGCTATTATGATTATACTTGTAATAAGATATACCTTCCACATTCTGCAGTACTTTTTCTAAAAATAAGTATTTAGGTTGATATAAAGACTTTGAATATACATAATGGTTACGAAAACGCGGTCCATTCTGATGTAACATTAAGCTGATAACTAAGTTAGTTTTTCCGCAATTTGATGGACCGCATACAATACTACGTATCGTATTTGGCAATAAGCTCCCATGACGTTTAACCTTATTTTTTGGTGCAGGACAGATACATTCTAATTTAAGTGATTCTTTTTGTTTGAGAAATTTCATAACAGTTTTGTTAACTTGTCCGTATTGGCTGATAGGTTTTAATGAACTAACGTTATTTCAATCGAATTAATAATATAAAAACTTGAAAAAGTTGCTGAAGATTAACTTAATCATCAGCTTTAGTTCAAAAGCATTTTTTTATAGGATAGGGTGACAAACGAGCACACAGTCCCCCTGATGGCAAGTGGTTGCTGTAGCCCATAGACATCTACACCTATCCTTGTTTGCAAATCAAAATGCAGATGCGTTGTCACCCTTGAGGATTAAGATGGAATGTCTCTTTTTCCAGTAAAAAGGGTCTCCGGTTCTCTACACTCATCATATGAAACACAGCAGCGTTAAGCTGCTATTTTACGCTGGTATTCTGTGAGAGCGTGGTCCTTCCCCGGTCGAGCCGACCCATTCGTTTTACAACTATACTATTAGTATAGCTGCAGCATGGTTCTACCACGTACAAACGTAATTAATAAGATAAGCATGTAGTTACTTTCATAGCGTAATGTCTTATGGAATCTTATATGGGATAATGCGACTGACATTGAAGTCATATTTATTTGCAAAGATAAGCATACGGATGATTTATAACTTAAATTGTAAAGAGTCCCTTAGAGACAAATTTTAAGGAAATAAACATATTTACTTAGCATCGAAATATATTTATGAAAATGTAATGTATGTACATAAAAACATAAATAGCTTTCATAAGAAAAAAATATGTTCATTTTTAAACACTAGGAACAAACATAAGCTTGTAATACCAGTTTATACAGGCTGGCCGGACCAATTGACGTCATAAAATTTTTTTAGGTCCGGCAGGTCATGGGGTATTCGAATTACCCCCATGTATATTCCACGATTTTTGATAGTTTTCGAGTTATAATTTTCTTTAAATTTTTTGGTAAATTTCGACTTGACAGTCTTCAAAAATTAAAAAAAATATTTGAAGACTTTTGAGATTTTTTTATTTTTGCAAATGAGTCTTCATGAGTTGTCCTTTTACACATAAAATAATCAACTTCGTATCTTTACTAAAAGTGATGAAATTTTTGGTCTAAAGTTAAAAATTTACGTTTTGTGAGTTATTTCTTAAATTTTTAACTTTAAATTAAAAATCTAAAAAGGTGGAAATTCAAAATATAAGCCTATCTGAAAAATGCGCCAGGCTCTTAGCTTTCATAATCATAAAAAAAATTAGTACTTAATATGACTTATTTGGCTAAAATCGGTCTTCAAAGACAGCAAGTTGGAAAATTATTAAAATTAGCCAACTAAATTTTTTGCCATAATCATCTTTCATGAGACTAATTACTTTGTTAAGTACTAAAAATAACTGCACATCACTTTGGTTTAAACATTTGGACGTTTTCGGGTCATTTAAAAATTTTGAAATGGTATTAATTTTTTCACTTTTAGTTTAAAATTTGATGCAAAAACGACCGTTTGTCGCGGATCATGGATTATAAACAGGGTAACTTTTTACCTGCAATAACAAAAGGGTAATAAGAGACCATATTGCTATCTCTCTCAGTCTTGATGGCGTGAGGGGCCGAGCGCAACCGAATCAACGCAAAACAAGTTTGTCAGCTACGAACCAACTTCAGTTGTGTTCACATTGTGTTCGCTGCTACTTGTGTCGCCATTTTGTTTGCCTCTGCTCTCGGACTCCGCTCTTACTTACTTGTTTGACTACTTTGCTCGTTTACTGGACTCTGTTTTACATTCTGATTTAGACGTTGTTTACTTGAAAGTGTAAGAAATGAGTTACACTTTAAGTGAGTATGCAGAAATGCATTATTTTTATGGAGTTGCACGAGGAAACGGCGTTGAAGCAGCGCGTCTGTATCGCGAACAACTTCAACGTCGTGGTGAGCCGCAACCGCCGTCTTATCCCGACCATCGTATTTTTATTAACACTCACAATACCTTGATGGCAGGCCGCATTCCTAGTCAACGCGGAAATCATGAAGGAATCCTTAGAGCAGACCCTGATCGCAGAGAAGTGGTGCTGGAAGAGGTTGAGAGAAATCCGTCAACGAGTACGAGAGCTATGGCTCGTGCTCTGGACATCCCAAGCTCTTCTATCCAAAGCATACTTCACGAAGAAGGATACCACGCGTACCACATTCGACGAGTCCAAAGTTTACTACCTGCAGACTATCAATTGCGCATTAATTTTTGCCAAACCATGTTACAAAAACATGAAGAGGATCCTGGTTTTTTCGATAAAGTACTATGGTCGGATGAATCAAGGTTTGAGCGATGTGGGATATTCAATATCCATAATTATCACACGTGGGCGATTGAAAATCCACACTCTGCGAGAGCTTCAACGGTCCAACATCGTTTTAGCGTTAATTTGTGGTCTGGGGTCCTTAATGGCGATTTAATCGGTCCATTTGAGTTGCCGAGCAGACTAGATGGAACAATCTACAAAAACTTCTTGGAAAATGAACTTCCATTGTTGCTGGAAGACGTAAATCTTGAATTTAGACGCAGTATGATGTTCCAAAATGACGGCGCCCCTTGTCACTACGCCGTACAAGTACGAAATTTCTTAAATGCAACGTACCCCAACAGGTGGATTGGACGCGGTGGTCCAATTTCGTGGCCTCCACGGTCACCGGACCTTAATCCCATAGATTTTTTCATTTGGGGCTACTACAAGGAAGTAGCATACGCTCGTGAATGTCACAATGAACAAGAATTAAGGCAGAAGCTTTGCGAAGCCCAACGTGTGGTCGGGGATAACAGAGAAGCTTTTAGAAGATTGAAACGCAATTTTTTACGCAGGTGTAGGTCATGCATTGCTGCTACAGGTGGTCACTTCGAAAACTTACTGTAAAGTTTAAAAAATAAATTCTTCTACATTTCCATCTACTTTTTACATTATCGTTAATTTTCCTTGATCAATCTTATTTTCCAACATTCTCTCATCATTAATTAGCTTCATGAATGATGATTATGGCAAAAAATTAAGTTGGCTAATTTTAATAATTTTCCAACTTGCTGTTTTTGAAGACCGATTTTAGCCAAATAAGTCCTATTAAGTACTAATTTTTTTTTATGATTATGAAAGCTGGGAGCCTGGCGCATTTTTCAGACAGGCTTATATTTTGAATTTCCACCTTTTTAGATTTTTAATTTAAAGTTAAAAATTTAAGACATAACTCACAATACGTAAATTTTTAAATTTAGACCAAAAATTTCTTTACTTTTAGTAAAGATACGAAGTTGATTATTTTATGCGTAAAAGGACAACTTATGAAGACTCATTTTCAATAATAAAAAAATCTCAAAAAGGTCTTCAAATTTTAATTTTTATTTTTTAAGACAGTCAAGACGAAATTTACCAAAAAATTTAAAGAAAATTAAAGAAAAAAAAAAAGAAATCTATCAAAAATCGCGGAACATTTATGGGGGTAATTCGAATACCCCACGAACTGCCGGACCTAAAAAAAAATTTATGACGTCAATTGTCCGGCCACCTTGTATACGCTTTTACAACAAACGCCTGGGTGTTATGCCAGACTATATTCTATCTAGAGATATTACGAATAGTATAAAATTCAGTTAAAGATTGAAAATTGTAAGTTTTTTTCTTCAAAAAGCATTAATTTTAAACAAAGATATATTTATAATGGATCTAAGTTTAATAAGTACATTGACCGCTATATGGTCAGCATATTGGCATTTCCATATTATTGTGAAATCACACGTTTACCTGTAAAACACTCTTATATCCTATTACAGCGTCTGGCTGGCGCCGATGGTCTTTTCGGCTGACAATGCAATGTTGATTTGACATCGCATGCAAACATTTATGTTAAGTGTTTTTTACATATGAGCATTTAATGTTAATAAGTAAAAATATTCCTTACAAATAACATTAATACGGGTCAATGCTAAAGTTACCAAATGAAATATTTCTTCATTTTATAATATGTCCAACTTAAACAGTTCCAAGTGGGGATAGCGCTATAATAATGTTGGGAGGTGTTTAACCATTAGTTGCATCGTATTTTCCACAGTCTACTAGACCTGGAAGTGTTCAGCATCATCATCATCATCAAGACAGCAAGTATGTACGTAACACTTAGTCTCCCTAGTTAGTGTAGGAAGCGAGTCGGAATCTGAGGCTGATACATCATCATCACTCACCCCAGCTTCGACCAGAAGGAAACGTAAATTAAAAGTTTTTCCAGATTCTGAGGTAAGCAAATCTTATTTAATTTTAATAGTTTGAGTTACCATTCACACGATGAAAAGTCAGTTTCTATTTGATTGGATGTTGTGAATAAATTATCAGTCATAGGTAATTTTTTTTTATGAAAACGTATTTAATTATATTCTTAGACGATCGATGTGATTGATACAATTGTTAGTGAATTAGACTACTAAGTCATGTTATGTGCATCGTATAAAAATATATTTATGCGGGGTAGGAGGGAATATAAATATTGTTCATTGCCTATTAGTATGCTTTTGTTTAAATAGTATTTATATTGTTTCCAGGGTGAAGATTCTGAACCTATCCGAGCGAGGATTTTAAAAAGCTACTTATCATGCCGAACAGGGTCGGGATATATGCACCGGAGCGAGCCTTCAAAGCGAGGTGAATATTACATCGAAGTGCGCATCTCTAACTTCCGCGAGCTGGAGGCTATTCCATCAACCGACCGCAGGCAGCACTTTCTAATCAGCTTTAAATCAGCCCTCGATGAGAAAACCCCAACGTGGACGGCTGTTACCCAGTTGGTATTTATGGCATGAGCATCAAAGAAGATTATCACACCGTTCGTCCAGTTTTGTATCCAACTAAGGGTTAGTTTAATAGTTTAATCAGTGTTACTTATCTATGTGTTGTTGCTTTCAGTTAAAATTGAAATAAAAACTGAAACATTTAAATTCAAATTCAGATAAAATCGAAATAATAAACCATAAATAAGATAATAAAATAAAGAAATTCTAAATCTGAACTATATTTTATTATAATAAACTGAGTTTAATAGTTTAATCAGTGTTACTTATCTATGTGTTGTTGCTTTCAGTTAAAATTGAAATAAAAACTGAAACATTTAAATTCAAAGTCAGATAAAATCGAAATAATAAACCATAAATAAAATAAAGAAATTCTAAATCTGAACTATATCAGCCGCTTATTGCCTGATATTAAACGACTGTATATTCGAATACAAACCACTGAGTAATATCGTTAAGAAAATATCATGAATAGCAACACAATAATCATCGATCTTCAAGGCTTCAAAAATACCAATTTAAATACTCTTTGTGAACTTTATTGTAAAGATACTTTACTGTATAACTGTTTTACTCATAAGAAAATATGTGCGTTAAAAAATGTTTTATGTATTAAGAAATGGTGTTTTGAAAACAAAATTATTGTTTGATTTCCAATAAAATATATCTATGTGTTGTTGCTTTCAGTTAAAATCGAAAATCGAAATAATTAGGTTTAATAAATACATTCGTTGTAATAATAAATGTCTTATCTTTTTTCCTCTACACAATTGAATAATAATGATACACAATAAAACACCAATAAAATTCAATGTATAACTTTTATTATATTTTACAAGCTACGTTACTTAAATTACTAACTCTCACATAATTTTTCACCTATTTTTTTATAAGACAATTTGTAGCATCTAACACTTCATCATACATTGAATCCATCACAACATTTTGAACATATTAGCACTAAGATCGTGGATGACATTTTCTTCTTGCTCGTTAAGTTCGCAAATGCTGATTTTAATCAGACGATGACCTCGTTTATCTTTATCTCGGCGGATAATGTATGATGATGATGATGATTATTCATGAGAATGGTTTCTCTTCCTGTAAAATTTCTTTGATTTCGATTGCCGCTCTTCATTAATAGTTATTCTATTAGGTGGTAAATCGTGAAGCTGCTCCTTTCGGTTGTAATAATTTAGTGTAAATTTATCCACATCCTGTGCATAGTAATACGGATTAGTGATAGGATTAGAATCATTGTGTTCCTCAGTGTTGACCATGATCTGCAATTAACAAAAACAAGTATGAAGTCAAAAAAAAAAAGTAATGGCGGCTGAATTTCTAAATAGTTAAAAAAATGTTTATACTCACCAATATAGATGATATTTGACGAGTGTTGTAATCAACGTGTACTCGCTATGAGAATAAAACAATAATGAAACAATTGAGGGATGGTGGGAGACGCTCTTCAATCCAGGTAAGACACATCATTTTATTTAGTTAGCGGATGGATGCAAATTAATTAATATCTTTATTGTAATGGATTTTCGATGTTAGGTTTTGGGTCTTAGGTTTTTTTTTCGTTACGGAATTTTTTGATTCGGTCGCCGCACTCAAAGCCCTCGATAAAAGCTATGCAATAGCTTAAAAACGTTTATTAGCACTAACCACAATGAAATTAGGCTAAACAAGTTGTATTATTAGAAATTAATCATATAGATGCGGCAATACCATCAGTATCTCGCAAACGCTCTGAATATAATGCTCAATAACTCAACTGGAAGTGGAAGTACACTTGTTCCCGCAGGATAGAACTGTCAGTAGGTATGTAGACGTTAATTTGGTTAAACTTAAAATGTTGTACCTCTCTGGAGAGAATTGGGATCTTCAGTGGCATGTAGCTCGAGCGAATGCGAGAGCGAGTGACGCAGAAGCCCCAATTCACACCTACTGCCCCCATCATATTTTTCTACTATTCTGGCTTGTGCACGAGCTTCGTGTAGCCGGTTAAGGTAGTATCTTTTTCAAGTGAAAACAACTTGTGGTTACAAATTACCATATAAAATAAATCATTTGCCGTGAAATATTTTTATTTCATATCCACTCGGCTTAGCATGGGTGATTTCTTGATTTTGGCAACAAAAAATCAAGAAAGACCAAGTGGAACAGACTCACAATTATAAAAATCTGCAAATGCTAAACCACCTGCCAAGCGTGGTAGCTGTGGTAAAATGCCCTATGAGGCAATCTAGAGTGGAGACCTAGGTACAGCAATAGACTTTTAGAATGTAATAATAGAGTGGGAAAATAAATAAATTTACATTTTTGTTAGCAATAAAAAGTAGTTTAATTAAGTAGTAATATTTTTATAATATATATATATATATATATATATATATATAGAGGGTGATATCAATTAAAAATAACATTATTATATATACCTAGTCAGGTCATAAGTATTGTCACACAGTAAAAACTTTTCTTTTAGAATGCTGGCAACAAAAAAGTTTATTGAATTCGAATTTCGAATTGTTCATGAAAATAAAACTGTACCGTAAAATGGGGTCAATAGAAACAATTCCAACTTTCAAACCTATAATTTTAATATTATACCTATCGCAATGGGGTTAGAGTCGTTTTTATTACGGGAGTCTTATGCTGTTTCCCAACCAAATTACTAATAAATCGTGAAATTTTACTTTATCTTTGAGAAAAGCTTAAAAATCTCCTTATTTTCTATTTACCTGGAATACGGGGTGAATGGATACGACAAAGGGGCGAATAGAGAAAAACAATAGGGTTGTCAACCAATACCTTAGGTATCTACTTATTTTGTTATGGAAGTTAACTACATAAATAGGTACAAACACCATTTTACTAGGGGAACGGGACGGGATAGAACAACAATTACCGAGTGACATAAATAAAAATAAACATTGAATGAAATTTATTAATAATAATATTATTATAGAATAAGGTTTAACTTGATATCAATCTATGAACAAACATAAACAATAATTTATTAACTTTCACAAACATATTATGAAATCCACGATTATAAAACTCTTTCACATGGATGTAAGACCTGAAAAACCATAAGCAATCACATGCTTTAGCATGTGAGTGCTCAGTAGCAACGGAAGAATCCAGTCAACAGCTTTCGCAAAGTTAATAAAAATAGACTAATAAAAAAAACTTAACGCGTCTTATCATCTAATAACAACATTTAAACATAAATTGCACTCAAAACACAAGATTCGCAACTTTACCTAATCCTTCATTAATTCATAAATAATTTCCTCGTCATTCCTATAGTAATTTAGCTTCTTTGGTTGATTTCTAATGATGTTCTGCTTATTACCTATTGCAGCCTTTGATATGATTTTCAATTTGGTGCTTGGCGGGATTAATTTCAAAGCACCAATTGATATGGTGTCTTTTACCAATTTAGAATTAGTTATGGATATATCTGACAATATTTTAACTTTGTCACTTTCTTTAATTTCATTATTCGAAATCGTATTATCAGAATAGTTTTTATTATCATTTTCTACTGTTTCTGTATGGTCAATTACAATATCATCTCCAAACATTACAACCGGCATTGATTCTATGCCTAGGTAATTATCAGTCAAAGTTGGTTCGTTTTCAACTATAGGTGCATTTAATGGCGTTTTTGTTTTTTTTCCTACTCCCTTTCCTTTAAATGTACTTTGTTCATTATTACATTCGTTCTGATCTTTTTTAGTATCCTTTACTCGTTTCTCAGTCTTTTTTTGTTTCTTCTTTGGTTCTCTGTTTTCAACTTCGGTTTCAACGTAACTTTCTTCAACACTTGCACACTTTCCAGGTTCTACTTCTATTTTTCTCTTTCTTTTCGGTTCAACAACGTTTGTGGTTCCGTAACGCATTTCTTTCAGTATATCTAGAACAGATTCATTTACAGCTTCGATGCGGTGCTTATTATCTTCATGTTCAGGTAGTCTATTTAAAACTTGTATAGGATCAAATGGATTTATACCAGTTTTTCTAAAACCGGCCAAAATATTTTCTTTGGCGTTAACTTTGAGAGTGTCTATTAATTTGGATAATAATGTCGGAAAATACCCTTTAGGAATTGTGGCTAGTTTGCGACCGTCCGTTTTTTTCCATTGAAATATTATATTTCTCCATGCCATTTTCATCGGCCTGAAGAAAGCCACGTCGAGAGGTTGTGTGATATGAGTTGAATTTGCTGGCAAAAATATAAAATGAATATCTTCCTCATAGCACAATTTTATGAGGTCAATAGAAAGGTGTGATGACAAGTTATCACCAATTAAGATTTTTTTGCCAGACTTCCCTTGAAAGTAAGGTATGATTATGGATTTTACCCAATCCTCAAATATTGGTCCATCGAACCATCCTGATTGCGATCGGTTGTACCGCGTCCCTTTTGGCCCTTTACTTATCCAAGTGTCGTACAAATTCTGCGATTTGTAAACGACATAGGGGGGCAATAAATCTCCTTCAGCAGTACAAGAGAACATAACTGAAACGGCAGATTTTGAATGATTCATGACGCGCTCCGGATACTTAGTGCCTTTTCTGGCTATAATTTTTTTCCGTCCCGGATCATCAGCTAGATTAGTCTCATCGTAGTTTATTACGTTACACATACATACATCATTTAATGATATCTTTAATTCCTCAAAATATTTTTTTATTATTTCTTCAGAAACCGCAGCTCGATTTCTTTTGATATTTTGAGATATCCTGTGAGAAATAACGTCTCTATGCCTTTTTAAAAAACTAGCAACAAAGTCTGGTCCAGGCATGTTATTTTTGAACCGTTTTTCATTAACGCCCAATCTGTCAAGATATAGTTTTACAAGTAATCGTAAATCATACGCTTCTAGAGGATAACCCCAGTTTGCACAAATATTTATATATTTTATAAATTCCTGCTCTGTATCTTTCGACAACACAGTTTGACCTCCGTGAGTTTTCATCGTTTTATGGCAATGTCTATATAAAACCGATCGGTGTATTTGATATTTTTTTGCTATTGTATCCAATGAACTGCCGCCTTCAGAATATTCATCTACAGCCTTTTGTATTATGTTGGTATCGTATTTTTTATATCTCCTACCGCGAGGATCAGGTTTATAAACCCGTGGCATGTTGATTTCAACGTCGTAAATCACCTGTGTAAAAATAAAAACATAAGTACAAATATAATATCTATCTATGATAAAGTGCCATCCCTAACAATTATGTTTCTATTAACCCCTTTCTCGTTTCTATTAAACCCTTACTCGTCTTTATTCACCCCTTTCTCGTTTCCATTCACCCCATACTGCGTTTCTATTTACCCCTCAGTCGTTTCTATTCACCTCTGATTCAACAAAAATGTAGACTCATACACTTTTTACTAAACATATCAGCTAAAACTAATTTGTTTGGATAACTTACTTTTGTAAAATAAGCACAGGACACCAAACTACTACACGAATAGATTTTCTTAGCAAAACCACCAATATAATTAATTTTATAGGAAAGTTTCGAGCAGCACAAATCACACTGGTGAGACAGTTACTGTTTGAAGTTATATTTTTCTTAATGGTTATCAACTTCAGGTTAATCAAATGTTGCCAAGTTAAAAAAAGAATGCTGCTCTATGTAAAAATGATAAAAAAATTACAATCAAAGAAGAATTGTCTATGCCATAGCCTTTTTTCGAAATTCCCAATAATTATTCTATTAACCCCGTGAATTCTATTCACCCCGTTTTACGGTATACTTTTTAGAATTTTACTCATTTTTAAATATGGAGTGGACGCTTAAAGAAGACCGTGTTGCAGTTATTGCGTTGCATCGTTGCGGTTACGCGCCAATTCAAATTTTTTACATACTGAAAAATTTGAATATAACCAAAAGATTCGTTTATCGTACCATCAAACGATACAATGAAGACTCTAGTGTAGATGACAGGTCAAGAAGTGGTCGCCCTCGGTCTGTTAGGACTCCAGCAGTGATAAAAGCTGTGAAGGCGCGAATTCAAAGAAATCCTAAACGTAAGCAGAAACTGTTGGCCCTTCAGATGGGGTTAAGCAGAACCACGGTGAAAAGGGTGTTAAATGAAGACTTAGGGCTTCGGGCATATCGAAGAAAAACAGGACATCGTTTGAATGCTCGTCTAATGGACCTGAGACTGAAGAGATGCCGCGCTTTGTTGAAGCGGTACGCGGGAAAAAATATCGGGAAATTCTTTTTTCGGATGAAAAAATTTTTACCGTGGAAGAGAGCTACAACAAACAAAATGATAAGGTGTACGCACACAGTACTGAAGAAGCGAGAAACCGTATTTCGCGTGTCCAACGAGGTCGTTTTCCATCCTCGCTCATGGTATGGTTGGGAGTTTCTTATTGGGGCTTAACAGAGGTACATTTTTGTGAGAAAGGTGTCAAAACGAATGCAGTTGTGTATCAAAATACAGTCCTGACGAACCTTGTGGAACCTGTTTCTCATACCATGTTCAATAACAGGCACTGGGTATTCCAACAAGATTCGGCGCCAGCTCATAGAGCGAAGTGCACACAAGACTGGCTGACGGTGCGTGAAATCGACTTCATCCGGCACGAAGACTGGCCCACCTCCAGTCCAGATTTGAATCCATTAGATTACAAGATATGGCAACACTTGGAGGAAAAGGCGTGCTCAAAGCCTCATCCCAATTTGGAGTCACTCAAGACATCCTTGATTAAGGAAGCCGCCGATATTGACATGGACCTCGTTCGTGCTGCGATAGACGACTGGCCGCGCAGATTGAAGGCCTGTATTCAAAATCACGGAGGTCATTTTGAATAAACTTTAGTGTCATAAGAATCTATGTTTTGTTAAGTTCATTTTGATATATAAATGGTTACATAATGAATAAACTTGTTTCAATTATTTTATATTAAACATATGACAGAATTTATGACCTGACTAGGTATATCATTTAATGCTCGACCGGTGCTAGTCTTACTGCTAGTGTCCAGGACTATACGTAAACGTGTCGACTTCTTGTCTTCGCGTAAGACTCCATGATGCGGGATTACATAGATTGGAGCGGGGTCATGAGAGTCGTACGGTGGTGCAGGAGAGATATAATTTTTGGCTAAATATTCCTTTATGACGTCGTCATATGCTAACCTTAGTATAGGTGACGCTTGAAGTTCTAAGCACATGAATCGTCGTTGAGCAGTCTCGTAAGAATAAAACGTCATCTTTAAATGGTAGGCCAACAATGTATCTACCACTATCAGGACCGCGGGATGTCGTCGACTCGACTTATAAAACTCTTCACATTCAATGTCTGAAGGACACTGAATGGGCGATGCGGAGGGAGGCTGTTCAAGCTCCCAAAATCGTTGCACTAATTTATCAATAGCGGGAGACTAGGATTGTACAACACTTTAATGACGGATTCATTTGAAGTGTCGGTACTGAACCCATAATAACGTAACCAAACAGCGTGTTCAAAGCTGAGGGCCCAGACAAGTCTTTAGAGGAGTGAATTCCGTCAGGACACAATAAGTGCGGTAAAAGGGATGCGCCTATCAATACGTCAATTTTATTAGGCACACCGTAACATTCATCAGCGAGCCTTATGTCATTAAATTAGGAGTGAGGATTCGGCGGGAAGTCAAGCTAAGCGGGTGTTTTAATTTTTGCTGAATTTTCATTTCTTTTTATTTTGTATATTTTTTGTAAATTTCCGTGTAAATAGTTAATTAGTACATACCTATATATAGTGTAAATACAATGGGTCCAGATTCCGACGGGGGCCCGGCCCCCGCCGAGCAAGAATCAAAGAAAACGAAATTGCATGATACTCGCAAAGGAAATGCCGTCGACTACAAAATTTTCACAAAAACAAATTACACGCGACAATTCCCAGAAAACCACAGCGTAGACTGCGTAGTCTACGTTGAATCACAAGAAAACGAAAAAAATCGGTAACAAAAATCCAATAGCACTTACAAAGTTATTTACGGAAAATGTAAAAGGAATCGCTGGCGTCCACAGAGTGAACGCATATAAAGTGGGCATAACGTTCAGAAAACCAGCACCGGCCAATAACTTCCTTACCATGACACACTTTCTAGGAAAACACAAATTGAAAGCATTCGTGCCGGCGCACCTCACTGAAATTACTGGAGTCATAAGATACGTACCTAAAGACTTAAGCAATGAAGACATATACAAAAGCATTACCTGCGATGCAGAAATCATCTCCGTCAAGAGATTTATGCGAAAGGTAGATGGAAAGCTCACTCCGCTGGGGACCATTGCAGTGACCTTCGCTGCAACAGCGCTGCCGCAGCACGCCTACATACAGATGTTCAGATACCCGGTCCACATATACATACCTCCGTTACTACAGTGCTACAAATGCCTGAAGTTTAATCACTCTGCAAAAGTCTGCCGAGGTTCTCAAAGGTGTTCTTCGTGCTCTGGACAACACTCCTACAAAGAATGCGACGTCGAAGAAATTGTGTGCATCAACTGTCATGGTGGTCACTTGGCCATCTCTAGGAACTGTCCAGTGAAGCAACAAAAGATGGAAGAGAAGAAGAATAAGTATTTAAAACCAAACCGATCGTATGCCACTGTGGTGAGTATACCAGCAATGCCCGACCCGAAAGCATTCCCAAACCTTAAACCTGTAAAGACTGTTGATACTGACATAAATAAAGTATCATATAATGCTGAGCAAATACTAAACAACGAGTTAATTATTAATGCGCTAGTCAAATCATTAGTTATGCTTGGCAATGACAAGAGCAGCGCTCCGATTACAAATAAAAGAATTAAAGACATACTTTTAAGTAATTTAATAATATAATGGATACATATTTGAATATAGCACAATATAACATACAGAGCTTACAGAGCAAAAGGGCCTTACTTAAAAAATTTCTTTCGGAACAACATATAGATATCTGTCTCTTAAATGAAACCTGGCTTAAAACAACTAGTACAATTCCCGATTTTTCACCCTATAATTTTATACACAAAAACTCAATAAATGAACATAACGGAGTAGGTATATTAATTAAACAAAACTTAAAATACACTATTGTAAATACAACTTTTTTCGAATCTGTGCAAAATATTTGCATTTCCGTAGACACAACTATGGGTAAGTTACATATTCTATGTGTATATTGTCCTCCCAATAGCAGCAGGTCTGCTACAAGCAAAATGAAAAAGGTGCTACTTGAAACTCCTAAGCCATGTCTTATTATGGGAGATTTTAATGCTCACCATATCCTGTTTGGATGTCAGACAAATAATAATAGAGGTAACAGTTTATATGCACTTATTGATGACTTTGACTTGTGTATTCTGAATGATGGTGACATAGCTACAACTGTCCAGTATCCTAACAGAAATCAGTCGGCAATAGATTTAGCTCTGGTTAGTTCCGCATTAGCTCCTCTTTGTGAATGGCACGTCCATGACGACCCGATGGGCAGTTACCACTACCCAACTGTGGTCGCTCTAAATGTGAAGCCTTCTGTATATGAAGTGCGTCCTGCGGAAGAAAAATACATTTATAATAAAGCAGATTGGTCTAAATATCAAGAACTATCAAAAACGAGATTTTGTAATTTAGAAATACATGGTACCGAACCTATTGATTTGTATAATAATTTTGTAAATATTTTGTATGATATTAGAGCAGAGACTGTTCCAAAGCAAACACCACAACAAACTTTAAGGGTAATGAGAAAACCTGCACCCTGGTGGAACCAAACATGTGATGATGCTGTTCGAAAGTCTAAGGAGGCCCTCAAAGAGTATAGAAAATCGCCTAGTATTCCTAATTTCATTAACTACAAAAAACTTGATGCTCAAAAGAAAAGGATATTAAAAGAAGAAAGTATTAATTCATGGCACAATTTATGTACTAGTTTTAATAGAATGACACCTATTTCTCGAATATGGAACTACATGAAAAGGTTTAGAAGGATAGGTTCTTCTCATAACAGATATTTGGCTGACGATTGGATACCAAGCTTCTTAGACAACATAACAGACTCATCACAGTTAAATGAAGATTATTTGAATGATATTTTAGATCAATCTGTTGAAAATGAAAGTAACTCATTTCTCAATAGACCATTCACACTAAATGAATTGTACATAGCACTCAAAAGTAGGAAAGATACAACACCAGGGTTGGACAGCATACCATATATATTAATAAAAAAATTACATCCTAATGCGCAAGAAATGTTATTAAATATTTATAATAAACTTTGGAATAATTTAGCTATACCAGAGTCATGGAAAACCCAATGTGTAATCCCCATTTTAAAGCCAAATAAAGCTGCTAATGATCCATCATCATACAGACCTATTTCTTTATCATCATGTTTAGGTAAGCTTTTTGAAAACATGTTAAAGTTGCGTCTAGATTATTTTGCTGAAACACAGGATAAACTACCTCACATACAATTTGGATTCAGAAAAGGCAGAAGTTGCTCTGAAAGCTTTGTATCTCTGATATCGGAACTTAAAAAGGCCAAACTTAGTCATTCTAATGTTATATGTGTATTTTTAGATGTTAAAGGTGCCTTTGACAATGTTAATATTGAATGCCTCATAAAAGTCTTGCATGAATTGAGCTTGCCAAGAAATGTATTAATCTGGATTTTAAATTTCTTGCATGATAGGACTCTTTTTGTTAAATTTAACAATAAACTACATGGACCTAGGCCTGTTAACAAAGGAACAATGCAGGGAGCGACACTTTCACCTTTGTTATATAATTTATACACATCTCAGATACTTAATTATGTAGATACATCACAAGTTAAAATATTACAGTTTGCAGACAACTTACTTTTATACAGTGAAAACCAGAATATAAATACAGCAATTAATAGAATTAATACTGCATTGGCACAATTGCATCTTTATTATAGCAACATTTTAAAATTAGAAATAAGCTCTGAGAAAAGTAAAGTTTTAGTATTCAGTAAAGACAAATTTGTAAACTCTGGAATTAAAATTAACTATAATAATGATACAATTCCTATAGCCAATCATCATAAATTTTTAGGAGTTGTGCTAGATGATAAACTGAAATTTGATAAGCATATCAACTATATCTGTCAGAATGCCATGAAGAGCATAAATGTACTAAGAAGCTTAGCAGGAACCTTTTGGGGGTCTGATCCAAAAACACTTAGCATGCTGTATAAAAGTATTGTAAGGAGTCACTTTGACTATAGCTCTCTAGCTTACATTAATATTAGTAGCACATTGTTAAGAAAATTAGATGTGATACAGAATATGGGTCTGAGAATAATCAGTGGAGCCATGCGCACCACTCCTATTGTTTCTATGGAAGTTGAAAATTGCATACCTCCATTGTCCTTGCGGCGTTTGCAGTTGGCTGAAAGATTCTGTTTGAAGGAGTTGTCTTGTAACAATGATATTGTCCTGAGTAATATTTTATATCCTGCAGAAGTCTCCCAGTTAAATGGAACAGCCAACATCTCGGCTAATACTCTTATTTCGGGTACATTGCCTGAAATAACAACAATAACAACTTGTGTAAAGAATCAGACAAGAGATATGTACATCAGTAACAAGTGGCCTATTTACAAATGCCCATATGATACATTACTTAATTATCTTGATATAAAATGTCATTTAAATTCGGTTAGTACTAAGAATGAATTCTTAGAATTTTTAAATGAAAAGAAAGACTTTTACACTATATATACTGATGGCTCCAAGAGTGATCTTGTTAAAGCAGCATTTTATGACCCACAAATGAAAGTTATTAAATGTATTAAGTTGACAAGTAATTGTAGTATTTTTACAGCAGAAAGTTGGGCTATATTAGCTGCTTTGTGGTATGTAAATACCAATGTAAATAGTGTAAATATCTTGATAGTTAGTGATTCTAAAAGTGTTTTATCTGCTTTATGTAACTGTAATTTAGTATATAAACAGAATTATATTTTGTATAAAATTAAGGATAAGCTGCAAACGATTGGAAAATGTATAGAATTCTTATGGGTTCCCTCACACAGTGGCATAGTCGGAAATGAGATAGTGGATCAGGCGACGCGGCAAGATCACCACGAAGACCAAACACAAGATTGTAAAGTCCCCTTCACAGATTATTATCAACACTTTAAAATCTTGTCAAAGAAACTGTGGAAGGATTACTGGAACATTACTACCGTGAATAAGGGAAAATGGTACGCAGAATTACAGCCAGACTTACCAACGATTCCGTGGTACAACCGCTTTAAATACACAGGCCGAAAGTTCATAACGACCATTAACCGCTTGCGGTTTGGCCATTGCCTCGTCCCTGCACATCTGTACAGAATGAAGATCGTAGCTGATGACAAATGCACACATTGCGCTCAACATAATGCAGACATAAACCACATAATTTTCCAGTGCCCATCGTTTGGGATTCAAAGATTGACACTTGTCAGTGAAATTAGTGATGTCGCTGAAGAAAATTCTATAAGTGTTCCCCGCCGCGTTCAGGATCTATTAACTGATGTAGCTTTTTTCATGCCTCTATTTAAATTTATACTTAATACTGTAGGAAAACTTTAATTATTTATGTGTCCTTAATTAATTGATAATGTTTGTAAATAGCTTCTTAGCTTATTTTGTAATTTAGTCTGTTCTATATTTATATAATAGGGAAAAAAGTAGAAAAATGATGGAAAACCATTCTAAATTGTTATTGCTAAAGTTAAATATTCTTAATTTGATGTATGATTTGTGTTATACTGTAATGTTTCCGACTGAAGGTCCTCGCAACCATGGTCACGAATAAATAAAAAAAAAAATGTCATTAAATTGTGCTAAGACTGATTTGTCTACCACAACGGTGGGCATACGATCGGTGATGATGATGACACATGAGACAATATATATATATATATATATATATATATATATATATATATATATATATACATATATACATATATACATATATAGAGGCTGATATCAATTATAAATAACATTATTATTTAAAAAAATCTCCACAACAAAAAATTGCCGATTTAGTCATGCAAGTATTTTTGTATTTCTATAAAATCTTTATAAAAGTTTAGGGAGCGTTGCTGATGCTTTTTAAAAACAACTAAATATGTCTCTATGTCATTTAATTACAATAATGAATTAAAACTAATTCAGTGCAATACGGACTTCCTTAACTTAGTGATTACATTACTACGATGAGGACCATAATCAATGAATTCTAAATGCAACGGATTTTATAAGACGGCACGGATGGGCTATTATATATAATATATAAAAAAAGTGGGTTCTCCAGCTGTCAAGTAATAATGTCCATAGTCTCTGAGGTATTTGCATGTTTGCCTACCGAGAGAGATTACAGGCACTAGATTGTGCGTTATGTATAATACGACAGAATAAATCAATAAAAACCTTAATAAAGTATTTGAAAGAATTTATGTTAACAATGCAAAGTTATGCAAAGAATGATGAAAAGTAATTAAATAATATGAATTAAAGGTTTAAGGTAAATAATTACATCCATCTACTTATTGTCGCGAAAGAAATAAACTATTTAACATTGTATTTACAGCAAAAACAAAATCACTCGACTATGAAATGATAGTTCGCGTGATTTTTTACAATATTTTGAGGCACAGCCTCTTACACAACACTTAGTCATCTTCGTACTTTATAATGAATTGGAAAATTCACTAATAACTTTCATAAACTGTAAAAATTCGCATAATTTTCAAATTAAGAAATATCAAACAACTATTTATAACAGCAAAACTGAAACAATCATCTTAAAAATGTTTACCATGTATACGAAACAATTTCTATTATCTGTTTCATTTATGAATGACACTTAGACTTACACTTCGCTGAGTGAAAAAGAGATAGGCAGCATATTGACAGTTCAATGTCGAATATAACCATATTTGTATAACCAATGAAACATAATATAGACGCTTTGGGCAGCTCCTCTATTTTCTATGCTCAAAGATTCTGGGCATGTAAAGATGTATCCATATTTTCTATGCTCGAAGGCTTGCCTTGGTTTTACGTTTGTTGTACCGTCTTTGTGGTACATTCTGTTCCATTTTTATTACATATATAGGTTGTGATTCTGTTCCTTCTTATTAGTTTGTGATTCTGTTTATGGCTTAGAGCAGGACTTTTGTGTGGGGTACGTGAACACCTAAGGGTTCGCTAAACGATCGTAGGAGGTTCGCGATAAGATATATATATATATATATATATATATATATATATATATATATATATATATATATATATATATATATATATATATTATAAAAATATTAACTACTTAATAATTAAACTACTTTTTATTGCTAACAAAAATGTAAATTTATTTATTTTCCTACTCTATTATTACATTCTAAAAGTCTATTGCTGTACCTAGGTCTCCACTCTAGATTGCCTCATAGGCAATTTTATCACAGCTACCACGCTTGGCAGGTGGTTTAGCATTTGCAGATTTTTATAATTGTGAGTCTGTTCCACTTGGTCTTTCTTGATTTTGGCAACAAAATCAAGAAATCACCCATGCTAAGCCGGGTGGATATGCAATAAAAATATTTCACGGCAAATGATTTATTTTATATGGTAATTTGTAACCACAAGTTGTTTTCACTTGAAAAAGATACTACCTTAACCGGCTACACGAAGTTCGTGCACAAGCCAGAATAGTAGAAAAAAATGATGGGGGCAGTAGGTGTGAATTGGGGCTTCTGCGTCACTCGCTCTCGCATTCGCTTGAGCTACATGCCACTGAAGATCCCAATTCTCTCCAGAGAGGTACAACATTTTTAGTTTAACCAAATTAACGTCTACATACTGACAGTTCTATCCTGCGGGAACAAGTGTACTTCCACTTCCAGTTGAGTTATTGAGCATTATATTCAGAGCGTTTGCGAGATACTGATGGTATTGCCGCATTTATATGATTAATTTCTAATAATACAAATTGTTTAGCCTAATTTCATTGTGGTTAGTGCTAATAAACGTTTTTAAGCTATTGCATAGCTTTTATCGAGGGCTTTGAGTGCGGCGACCGAATCAAAAAATTCTGTAACGAAAAAAAAAACCTAAGACCCAAAACCTAACATCGAAAATTCATTACAATAAAGATATTAATTAATTTGCATCCATCCGCTAACTAAATAAAATGATGTGTCTTACCTGGATTGAAGAGCGTCTCCCACCCTCCCTCAATTGTTTCATTAATCATCTATATTGGTGAGTATAATCATTTTTTTACTATTTAGAAATTCAGCCGCCATTACCTTTTTTTTTGACTTCATACTTGTTTTTGTTAATTGCAGATCATGGTCAACACTGAGGAACACAATGATTCTAATCCTATCACTAATCCGTATTACTATGCACAGGATGTGGATAAATTTACACTAAATTATTACAACCGAAAGGAGCAGCTCCACGATTTACCACCAAATAGAATAGCTATTAATGAAGAGCGGCAATCGAAATCAAAGAAATTTTACAGGAAGAGAAACCATTCTCATGAATCATCATCATCATCATCATACATTATCCGCCGAGATAAAGATAAACGAGGTCATCGTCTGATTAAAATCGGCATTTGCGAACTTAACGAGCAAGAAGAAAATGTCATCCACGATCTTAGTGCTAATATGTTCAAAATGTTGTGATGGATTCAATGTATGATGAAGTGTTAGATGCTACAAATTGTCTTATAAAAAAATAGGTGAAAAATTATGTGAGAATTAGTAATTTAAGTAATGTAGCTTGTAAAATATAATAAAAGTTACACATTGAATTTTATTGTTGTTTTATTGTGTATCATTATTATTCAATTGTGTAGAGGAAAAAAGATAAGGCATTTATTATTACAACGAATGTATTTATTAAAACTAATTATTTCGATTTTCGATTTTAACTGAAAGCAACAACACATAGATATATTTTATTGGAAATCAAACAATCATTTTGTTTTCAAAACACCATTTCTTAATACATAAAACATTTTTAACGCACATATTTTCTTATGAGTAAAACAGTTATACAGTAAAGTATCTTTACAATAAAGTTCACAAAGAGTATTTAAATTGATATTTTTGAAGCCTTGAAGATCGATGATTATTGTGTTGCTATTCATGATATTTTCTTAAGAGGGCCCTTCCCGGCCCGTCTATCGTCAACGCGAGCATGGTTAAAAAGCTTGTTGTTTCATCCAGCGCAATGTTAGAAAAAGAGGCAAAGCGAAAAGATAAAGACAGCGCCTTAGTGTTCGGTTGGCATTCGGTAACTTACGGGCTCGCTACTATGGCGCATAGCTATAGTTTTGTAAATTTCTCTGCATGCCTACATTTAGTAGGTACCATATTATTTTATTATATTACTCTTTGTCTAGTATAGACGTGCCACTTGGCCTCGGAGATTTGTGTGTGTTGTTTTTTACCAAACTAGGTATCGTACGTGCGCTATTTTTGACATGGAAATTATTTATGTTATAATTATAAATATAATATATTAAAGAAATTATTTATGTTATAAATAATTTTATAATGTTATAAATAATTTTCCATGTAAAAAATAATATGTCGCAAATAAAAATAACTGTCACTCAGAGTCGGCCAACTCGTGTGTGTAAGTACACTCGGCGACACATCAAGCTATACATTTCCAGTATAACATGGCCTCGCTTTGTTTCAATTTCCCGTACAATAAGAATACCGCATAATCCTATGGGCTTCCCGAGAAATTGTGCAATTGGATCACCAGCTTTCTTGCAGATCGGAGCATCAAGGTCGTTGTAGACGGTGCATGTTCTGACTACAAGCCTATTAACGCTGGTGTTCCACAAGGCTGTGTGCTATCACCAACGCTGTTTCTTCTGCATATCAATGATATGTTGCTAACTGGTAACATTCATTGCTATGCGGATGACAGCACTGGTGATGCTCTATACACCGGCCGGGCCAATATTTCTCGGGAAAACGTCGCCGAGTACCGGAACAAACTTGTGTCTGAAGTCGAGTCTTTGCTGGACAAAGTCTCGGATTGGGGGCGACTAAACCTAGTCCAGTTTAATCCTCAGAAGACACAAGTTTGCGCGTTTACCGCTAAAAAGAACCCCTTTGTCGTATCTCCTCAGTTTCAAGGCACTCCCCTTCTTGCCTCAGCCAGTATCGGTATCCTCGGAGTCGACATATCGAGTGACGTGCAGTTTCGTGGTCACTTGGAAGAGAAGGCCAAATTGGCCTCTAAAAAGCTTGGCGTGCTCAGCAGAGCGGGACAGTATTTCATGCCGGCACACCGCCTGCAACTTTACAAGGCGCAGGTTCGGCCTCACATGGAATACTGTTCCCATCTCTGGGCAGGGGCTCCCCAGTGCCAGCTCCTTCCACTTGACCGCATCCAGCGCAGAGCGGCTCGAATCGTCGACGACCGAGCCCTTTCCGATCGGCTCGATTCATTGGCACTGCGAAGAGATGTTGCATCTCTTTGCATTTTCTTTCGCATCTACCATGGGGAGTGCTCTGAGGAATTGTTCGGATTAATCCCAGCCGCCAAATTTCACGAACGCACATCGCGGCAGAACTCCCGATACCATCCACACCATCTGGATGATTGGCGGTCCACCACTGTGCGATTTAGAAGATGTTTTCTTCCTCGCACAACTTCCTTGTGGAATAGTTTACCACCAGGGATTTTTCCGGACCGATACGACTTAGGGACCTTCAAGAAAAGAGCCTACTCCTTTTTAAAAGGCCGGCAACGCATCTGCAATTCCCCTGGTGTTGCGGTTGTTCATGGGCAGCGGTAGTCACTTACCATCAGGTGAGCCGCATGCTCGTTTGCCCCCTCTCCTATAAAAAAAAAAAAAAAAAAAACTGGTTTATATACCTTGATTTGTCGTCGTGCGTACAAGCCCGGCACGCAAACATTCACAACATATTAGTCGGCCGTTACACGCGCAAACATCAATACTCAGACATAAACTGGACTCAGTTTTGTTTTAGCAGGGTGTTCCATCCAACTTATATTGTTCGTCCATGTTATACCTAAACAGAGCACGAAAATGTAAAGGTAAATAATTTATTCTGCTTATGGAGTAGCGGTATAAACAGAATAAACTCTACCAGTCTAGGCCGTTTGTATTTAGGAAGCTGAAATTAGGTCGCCGGTTTTCCGGGAGGAAAACCGGCGACGAGGTTCGCCATCCGTCACGTTCTGTCCCCCGGAGGGGCGAAAAGTGGATTGCGGAAGCCCGTCTGGCTACATTGAATGTATGTGGAGGAATGAATGATAAGATGGACGAAGTATGCGATATGATGTATGATAGAGGAATAGACGTGTTATGTGTGAATGAGACGAAACGGAAGGGAAAGGATGCCACTACACATGGCATGTATACCGCGTACTGGTCTGGTGTAGACGAGACCGAGCGGGCATGCCAGGGAGTCGGTATCATCCTTTCAGAAAGAATGGGTCATTGTGTAAAAGAGTATGAATGTGTAAGCCCGAGACTGCTATGGATACGAATGAAAGTGGGCTTAAAGAAGTTGTTTGTTTTAGGGGTCTACGCCCCAGACATGTCTAAGCCCACTTATATCCGAGAGCAGTTTTGGGAGTTGGTAAGGATGGTGCTAATGAAATGCAAGGTTAATGAAAATATTGTGATATTAGGCGATTTTAATGGAAGGGTTGGGGTGAGGAGGCTTGGTTATGAAAGGATATTGGGAACGTTTGGTGATGAAAGTATAAATGAGAATGGTGAAAGCCTTCTCGCCGTATGCGTGGAAAAGAATCTTGTTGTGACGAACACTTTCTTTCGTCATAAGAAGATTCACACGTATACATGGGAAAGAGGTGATGTTAGAAGTATGATAGATTTCATAATTGTTGATGAAAGAATGAGGAGCGCGGTGGTAGATACAAGGGTTTACCGGGGCTCTAACGTAGGGACGGATCATTACTTGGTCTTATGCCGAATTAATGGTCTTTTCAGACGTTGGAGGCATCGGACATCTGTGTCTACCACAGCGTTACAGCGTATAAGAACAGAGAGGTTACAAGATGAAGGTGTGAAAGAGAAGTTCAAATGTAGATTGAGAGAAAATATAAGTGGTATGGCTGAATTGTGTATGAATGATTTAGACTTGGAGACTGTGTGGAATAATGTCAAGAAAGGTTTAGTGGATGCAGCTACCGAAGTATGTGGTGTAAGTAAGAGAACAAATGAAAGGAAAAATAACACGTTATGGTGGGATGATGAGATACGGATGGAAGTTGAAGCAAAGAAGAAAGCATGGCTAAATTTACTAGCAACCAAGGCTAGTAATTCTAGCAGTATGAATGATGATATTGAAAGGAAAAAGGCAGTTTTTAGACACCTAAATAAGAGAGTAAAAGAAGTAGTTGAAAGGAAAAAGCAAGAAAGAACGGATAAGAATGATAGAAGAATATCGGATAACTTCCAGGCAAACATTAAAATGTTCTGGAAACTCGTAAGAACTACCAGGGGACATTCACAACAGCCTAGAATGAATGCTATACGAGACCAGAATGGCTGTATTCTGAATGACGAAGTTTTGAGTTTAAGGAGATGGAAGGAATACTTTGAAAGCGTGTTTATGAGTGATGAGACGTTTGAATTAAATGAAATAGAAATTCCGAAAGAAGAGGAAATAGATAGAGATATAAGTATAGATGAAATAATGAAAGCAATGAAAAGTATGAAAGTAGGTAAGGCAGCCGGTTGTGATAGAGTATCTCTCGAAATGCTAAGGGCTGGAGAAGGAGTGGTGGCAGACCTGCTGTACACCTTGTTTAATTTATGTTGGGAACTTAAGCGGGTACCGGGAGACTGGTGCAAAGCCGTGATAGTCCCAATATATAAGGGAAAAGGATCACAGCAGGACTGTAAAAACTACCGTGGTGTCAGCCTTCTTAGCATTGTGGGAAAACTGTATGCTAAGGTACTAATTGAAAGAGTTATGAAAGAAACTGACGGAAAAATCTGGGATGTGCAAGCGGGATTTAGAAAGGGAATGGGATGTACGGATCAGGTCTTTTTCATGCGCATGATCGCCGAGAAGTTTTTGGCCAAAAACCAAAGAGTTTTTTGTGCGTTCATGGACTTGGAGAAGGCTTATGACAGAGTGGACAGGGATGTGTTATGGCAAACACTGAACTCATTTGGGTTGAGCGCTGGTCTGATACAGGCATTGAAGTCTCTATATAGGGACTCTAGTGCTTGTATCAGGATCAACGGGGCCTACTCGGACTGGTTTGACATCCATAAAGGTGTCAGACAGGGCTGTGTGGCTTCCCCGTGGTTGTTCAACCTATTTATGGACAGTTGTTTGGAAAATTTGAAAGTAGAAGAATGCGGGTTAAGAATGGGTGAGTTAACCGTCAAATGCCTTTTGTACGCCGATGATCAAGTCATACTTGCGTCGTCGGCAGCCGAGTTGCAAATGATGGTTACATTAATGAACAGGACATTAAAAGAAAAGGGAATGAAAGTGAACGCAAGTAAGACGAAAGTTATGGTTTTTGAAAGAGAAGAAAGTAAAACGATATGTGAAATAAGAATAGAAGGGGAGTTGGTAGAGCAAGTAGATGAGTTTGTATATTTGGGATGTGTGTTTAGCAGGGATGGTAGATATGATAAGGATATAGAACGACGAGTGAATGCAGGAAATAGAGTGAATGGGGCTCTACACTCTATTGTGAAAAGTCAGAATGTGTCCAAAAAGGCACGTATGGCAATTCACAATGCTGTGTTAGTACCTACTTTAATGTATGGTAGTGAAAGTTGGGTGTGGCAGAAGAAGCATGAGAGTAGAATAAATGCTGTAGAAATGCGGTCATTAAGGAGTATGTTAGGGATGAAGCTGAATGACAGAGTGAGAAATTGTTTAATAAGAGAAGAGTGTGGTTTGCAAGATGATGTTGTGACCAGGATTAAGAAAGGAATGCTTCGGTGGTTTGGCCATGTAGAAAGAATGAATGAGGAAAGAGTGACAAAGCAAATCTATGTTGCAGAGGTGAACGGCATAGTCGGGAAGGGTCGCCCTAGGCGAAAGTTTATCGACCAAATTGGCGATATATTAAAAATGGGCCAAATCAAGAGTACCTTTAACCGACGAGCGTGTATGCGTAGGATGTGGAAGAAGCGAGAGAGGTGTGTCAGGATCGTGCCAAATGGAAGTCCATAATCTCTGCCTACCCCTCTGGGTGACAGGCGTGAGTGTTTATGTATATGTATGTATGTAAATTAGGTAACGTACCTACTTGTACCGTATGTAAATGTCTCCAAATGTTGTTTAGGTACTAATTTGTACCGTAGTACAGGTGGTTGATCACAAATAAAGTAGTCTAAATAGAGTTGGGTATAAATATATATTTTTATTCTAAAGAACTTTGTTACACTTTATGAACAATACATAAAACAACCCGGTTGTCGAGACGATTCCGATTTCTGAACACAAAGAGTTTACTGTCAGAAGTGATTGAAAATTTAGTAAAAAAACATATTATTATCTAATAACAATAGTAATATTCTCATTCTCAATAGTAATAAAATCGATCTGCTTCAAAATCCTTATCCAAACAAAGTCTGTGTCCGTATTCACAAATGCCAGGTTCGTTTCACATAATAAAATAGCTAAACCTTCGTTAACAAAATCAGTGTCCGGTATAAAAAAAATGATCGTTGTAGTAGGTAAAACAGATGTCACTAAATATAAAATGCAACGGCACATTGACGAAGCGCAGTCAACAAATTGAATACCTACTAACAATTCCGAGAGGCCAGAGAGCTGAACGCGTGCGCCACCGGCGCTCGTCATTCAACTCCCCCGTCTCACCCCGCCCCTACCCCGCACGACTTGTCCCCCGCATACCTCTTACCGCCACTTGGCTAATAAGCAAGTGAGAACGCGATATTATTGAACGAAAAATAGTGTGCGGGAATTTCATAAAACTTGTTCCAGGAAATACGTGTTTTTCAGTAACCCACAAGTTTGTGAAATAAATTTTTGTCATTTAGTCAGTCTCCATTACATTGGCGAGGTTTCTATAAAATAATTTCTTTACTTTTACTATTAGTGAGTACATTATAAACGACCAAAGTTCAGGTAAAATTTATGCAAAAAAGCAGATTTTTGGAAGCTTATACTGAATTTGTTTCTACAAATTTAGATTTTTTGTTTATATAGGAACCTAGATATAGTGCACAAAATACCTATTAATTATATTATATATTAAAATTTTCAAAGAAAGATCTATTACAACGCCATAATCACATACAAGATTTTGTATGAAAAGTTAGACGGGTTGGCCGCTCTTAGTGGTTTGTATTCGAATATACAGTCGTTTAATATCAGGCAATAAGCGGCTGATATAGTTCAGATTTAGAATTTCTTTATTTTATTATTTTATTTATGGTTTATTATTTCGATTTTATCTGAATTTGAATTTAAATGTTTCAGTTTTTATTTCAATTTTAACTGAAAGCAACAACACATGGATAAGTAACACTGATTAAACTATTAAACTCAGTTTATTATAATAAAATATAGTTCAGATTTAAAATTTCTTTATTTTATTATTTTATTTATGGTTTATTATTTCGATTTTATCTGAATTTGAATTTAAATGTTTTAATTTTTAATTCAATTTTAACTGAAAGCAACAACATATAGATAAGTAACACTGATTAAACTATTAAACTAACCCTTAGTTGGATACAAAACTGGACGAAGGGTGTGATAATCTTCTTTGATGCTCATGCCATAAATACCAACTGGGTAACAGCCGTCCACGTTGGGATTTTCTCATCGACGGCTGATTTAAAGCTGATTAGAGAGTTCTGCCCGCGGTCGGTTGATGGAATAGCCTCCAGCTCGCGGAAGTTAGAGATGCGCACCTCGATATAATATTCACCTCGCTTTGAAGGCTCGCTCCGGTACATATATCCCGACCCTGTTCGGCATGATAAGTAGCTTTTTAAAATCCTCGCTCGGATAGGTTCAGAATCTTCACCCTGGAAACAATATAAATACTATTTAAACAAAAGCATACTGATAGGCAATGAACAATATTTATATTCCCTCCTACCCCGCATAAATATATATTTTATACGATACTCATAACATGACTTAGTAGTCCAATTGACTAACAATTGTATCAATCACATCGAACGTCTAAGAATATAATTAAATACGTTTTCATAAAAAAAAATTACCTATGACTGATAATTTATTCACAACATCCAATCAAATAGAAACTGACTTTTCATCGTGTGAATGGTAACTCAAACTATTAAAATTAAATAAGATTTGCTTACCTCAGAATCTGGAAAAACTTTTAATTTACGTTTCCTTCTGGTCGAAGCTGGTGTGAGTGATGATGATGTATCAGCATCAGATTCCGACTCGCTTCCTACACTAACTAGGGAGACTAAGTGTTACGTACATACTTGCTGTCTTGATGATAATGATGATGCTGAACACTTCCAGGTCTAGTAGACTGTTGAAAATACGATGCAACTAATGGTTAAACACCTCCCAACATTATTATAGCGCTATCCCCACTTGGAACTGTTTTAGTTGGACATATTATAAAATGAAGAAATATTTCATTTGGTAACTTTAGCATTGAGCCGTATTAATGTTATTTGTAAGGAATATTTTTACTTATTAACATTAAATGCTCATATGTAAAAAACACTTAACATAAATGTTTGCATGCGATGTCAAATCAACATTGCATTGTCAGCCGAAAAGACCATCGGCGCCAGCCAGACGCTGTAATAGGATATAAGAGTGTTTTACAGGTAAACGTGTGATTTCACAATAATATGGAAATGTTAATATGCTGACCATATAGCGGTCAATGTACTTATTAAACTTAGATCCATTATAAATATATCTTTGTTTAAAATTAATGCTTTTTGAAGAAAAAAACTTACAATTTTCAATCTTAAACTGAATTTTTTACTATTCGTAATATCTCTAGATAGAATATAGTCTGGAATAACACCCAGGCGTTTGTTGTAAAAGCGTATACAAGGTGGCCGGACAATTGACGTCATAATTTTTTTTTTAGGTCCGGCAGGTCGTGGGGTATTCGAATTACCCCCATAAATGTTCCGCGATTTTTGATAGTTTTCGAGTTATAATTTTCTTTAAATTTTTTGGTAAATTTCGTCTTGACTGTCTTAAAAAATAAAAAATTTGAAAACCTTTTTGAGATTTTTTTATTATTGAAAATGAGTCTTCATAAGTTGTCCTTTTACGCATAAAATAATCAACTTCGTATCTTTACTAAAAGTAAAGAAATTTTTGGTCTAAAGTTAAAAATTTACGTTTTGTGAGTTATGTCTTAAATTTTTAACTTTAAATTAAAAATCTAAAAAGGTGGAAATTCAAAATCTAAGCCTGTCTGAAAAATGCGCCAGGCTCCCAGCTTTCATAATCATAAAAAAAAATTAGTCCTTAATAGGACTTATTTGGCTAAAATCGGTCTTCAAAAACAGCAAGTTGGAAAATTATTAAAATTAGCCAACTTAATTTTTTGCCATAATCATCATTCATGAAGCTAATTAATGATGAGAGAATGTTGGAAAATAAGATTGATCAAGGAAAATCAACGATAATGTAAAAAGTAGATGGAAATGTAGAAGAATTTATTTTTTAAACTTTACAGTAAGTTTTCAAAGTGACCACCTGTAGCAGCAATGCATGACCTACACCTGCGTAAAAAATTGCGTTCCAATCTTCTAAAAGCTTCTCTGTTATCCCCGACCACACGTTGGGCTTCACAAAGCTTCTGCCTTAATTCTTGTTCATTGTGACATAAAGTACCGGACGTCTACAACCTACCTTATTTTTTTAAAATAAAAACCTTATTTTAGTCTTTAGCACAAACTAATAAGAAGTCTTTAGGCTGTGTTTATGGGGTTCACTTTTGTCAGATAAATTTGATGAGTACGAGGGGCTATAAGTTTGAGAAATCCTGGCTTAGAGTATTTATAAGCAAGCTATAAAGCGCGCATATGAAGCGCCCGCAGCTGCCCCTGCAAAGGTAGCCCAGGCTGGGGCCCATAGCAGCCTGCTCTACGGGTAGACACAGGTCGGGGCCAAAGGCCATATCGAAGAATTTCCTATAATACTAAGCTATATGGGAGAAGGCTAGGGAAATATAGTACTCACCTGTTTCCGACTCTTAGATCGCCCCAAGGCTCGGTCAGGCCGTAAGTGGGTGTGAGGTGCATGGCAAGTAGTGTTTAGTGATGTGTAAATGTCTGAGACCTGGACCAGTTTAGGCGACCAGCAGCGGCCGAGTTCCAGGCAGCCCCACAATGCTGCATCGCTCCAGCAGGCTCCACCGCTGGACCATTTCTTTCTTCATTGTCACTATTTCAGTCTATTAGCTTCATTGTACATTTAACTAACTTAAACTCGCCTAATTCCACATTCATCGTAGAATCGAACACGTGATACCCGATACAGTAAGGACAGTAGTTCAAAATTCGACATTCAATGTCCCGGATTCACTTATCACAAAATTATAAATAGGGAACTAACGCGATCTCTTAAGAGTCATACGGTTCAGCGTTAAACACAACTAAGTTCGTTCATGCGACACCAAAACACCACGTCGCGAAAAGAATTCAAAATACGCCTCGTTGATACGTAAACTAACAAACCAACCAACACACAAAAAAGGGCACTTAACGCGACGGCACAATTATAATGATTTCCAAACAATCAACCGGGAGACGCTCTCGACCCAGGAATGCGCGGTTCGAATCCTAGACCGTATATCTACACGACGCGCGCGTGCACAATTCCGCATCACCCGAACAAGTTAAATATTGCAAATTTCACATATCCACGTAGCGAAGTACACGCACTAAAAACTATCTGGACCCTACACGGTCGCGTGAACTTTGGCCGCGATAATCGAGACATGCGGGTTCCCCGCATCGCGGCCAGCGAACTACTCCCTTTCGCCCACGAGCGTCACACGCTGGGAAGCTGCCTACCGCTCCCCCTCCCCTCGATGCGCGTGACACCTGGTGCCATCGTGCGACTCACGAAGTCGAACGTGATTGGTTTCGTACAAATTACCTTTTTTGGTCTAAACAAACCCCCGTCCTGGACATAAGGACTTATGTCCGCGAGCAAACCGGCAAGCGGGACAGGGTCGCGACGGCACGTTGCAAGACCGAATCTACGACCAAAACTAGGCCACCTTAGGCACCCCATCAGATCTTGCAACCCTAGCCACCACCTCGAAAGACAGCCCCAATGTGGGCAAGCCGGAGGGTCAACCTCTACTGGATGACCCTCCTGGGCATGGCAGCACCTTAACAAGTCCTGTACTGGACAGAAGTCCGACGACCTCTTTCAAACACCTATCTGTGCCCCTATGATTCGTTCCGCAATCCGACCGGATCAGGTCTGCAAACAGCGACGCGACACGAAGCGGCCCAGTGTAGCCTCCTAAGCTTCAGTGCACCCACAAATTTCACATGAACGTCGTCTGTGGAGAGCCAAACGAAACGCAGAGATAGTCCTTAGTATGGATTTTCAAACAAGTAGGCATAACCAAGCCATCCACCATATAATCATTTACTCAATAGTGCGGCAGCTGATTTCAATCTGATAATCTCCAAACTAGCTAGCCTTTTAGACAAGTAGTCCTATGCTCATATTTCAACTAATTTTCAAAAGCATCAACGTTCAACTACAGAATTAATTCAAACAAATTAATCACCGATGCACATAGGTCAAACTGACAAATTAAACAAAACGATAAACGTAAGAGACAGCCCTATTTCTCATTTCAAATAAATATCTTAGACAGTGCCAACAAAATGTGAAACCCAAAAGAGCAATGACTCTTATTCCTTTCGGCACAAATAGGGTTATCCAATTTCAATTTTCTTTTCAACAAAACACAATGATCAAACACAATCACAAGAAAATACGTACAAATATTCAAATAGCGCGTTATTCAATTTCAAATGAATTCAAATTTTCCTTTCAGCAAAACAGACACAGTGATCAAATACAATTACAAAACATATGTATAAGTATTCAAAGAGCACATTAAATTTGCCTTCTTAATCACAACCGCCACAAATATATAACCATTTTTAATTTTAATTTAAAGCATCGCAATTAAGCGCTCGGCCAAAACCATTCCAACAATCCCCAACAGCGCAATTCAACGCTCCCGTGGAGCCCTAGTCTTCCCAACAACTAAGCAGAGGCCAACCGTGTTGTGAACCCGGAAGCAATAAAGCGCGTACCGTTAAACAATCGACGCTCGGGTTGTACACCCTCACTGAGGCCGTCGACAATAGAACAGTTTGACACGTGAGCTGTTGACGGCTCACAGAATTAGTGGAGGCGGCCGTGGTGGGAACTAGGGCGGAAGCTACCTAGCTGGAGCTGCCTACATCAAAGGGGGAACAGTAGTACCCCAAGCCGCGGCCTAGCTGACCGCTAAGTGGCAGTGAAGTCCCTCTCAACATACTGAGGGAGGGGGAGACGA
The DNA here is from genome assembly GCA_963668995.1 of Parnassius mnemosyne. Classification (NCBI taxonomy): domain Eukaryota; kingdom Metazoa; phylum Arthropoda; class Insecta; order Lepidoptera; family Papilionidae; genus Parnassius; species Parnassius mnemosyne. The sequence continues at coordinate 27,917,937 of CAVLGL010000035.1, read as the reverse complement.
CCCCCCGCCCTTGGGGGAACAACCCCCCGACAGGGGGCGCGGCTGACTTCTTCGTGAGTCGCACGATGACACCTGGTGCCTTCGTGCGACTCACGAAGTGGAACGTGATTGGTATCGTACAAATTACCTTTTTTGGCCTAAGCAATAAAAGTTTTAAGTTTAAGTCTGACAAGTCTCTTAAATTGAAAACATAATTAATATAAAGTACCGGACGTCTACAACCTACCTTTTTAATAACACAAACTAATAAGAAGTCTTTAGGCTGTGTTTATGGGGTTCACTTTTGTCAGATAAATTTGATGAGTACAAGGGGCTATAAGTTTGAGAAATCCTGGCTTAGAGTATTTATAAGCAAGCTATAAAGCGCGCATATGAATAGTAAGCAGTGGTATGAACAGTCTCGAAATGGCAAGTCATCATCATCATCATCATCATTACAGCCCTTCACAAGTCCACTGCTGAACATAGGTCTCCCCCAAAGAATGCCACAAAGCACGGTCCTGAGCCACCTGCATCCATCGACTTCCTGCAAATCTTACCAGGTCGTCACTCCATCTAGTGGGGGGACGCCCTACACTTCGCCTGCCGGTACGAGGCTGCCACTCGAGAACCTTTCTTCCCCATCGGTTGTCGGTTCTTCGAGCTCTATGGCCGGCCCATTGCCACTTCAGCTTACTAATCCGTTGGGCTATGTCGGTCACTCTGGTTCTACTGCGGATATCCTCATTTCTGAGTTTATCACGCAGAGAAACTCCGAGCATAGCCCTCTCCATAGCTCGCTGAGCGACCTTGAGCTTCCTCATCCGGCCAGCAGTGAAGGACCACGTCTCAGTTCCGTATGTCATCACTGGCAACACGCACTGGGTGTACAGTCTCGTTTTCAAGTTTTGAGGTATACCTGACGAGAAGATGTGCCGTAATTTTCCGAACGCTGCCCAACCGAGTTGAATCCGTCGATTGACCTCTCGGTCGAAGTTGGACTTACCTAGTCGGACTATTTGTCCCAGGTAAACATACTCGTCAACAACTTCGAGCTTAGTGTTCCCAACAACTACCGGCATAGGTGTGACATGGACATTAAACATGATCTTTGTTTTGTCCATGTTCATCTTAAGACCTATCCGTTGGGAAACACTATTGAGGTCATTGAGCATAGTGCTTAGGTCCTCCAGCGATTCTGCCATAAGGATTATATCGTCGGCAAATCGAAGGTGAGTGATGTACACGCCATTGATGTTGATACCGTATCCTTTCCAGTCCAGAAGCTTGAAAACATCTTCCAATGCAGCGGTGAAGAGTTTCGGGGATATGACGTCACCCTGTCTTACACCTCTCTGCAATTGGATAGGTTTCGTACTCTGGTTCTGTACTCGGATAGCCATCGTAGCCCTACTGTACAAGCACTTCAACACTTCGATATACCGACAGTCAACTTGGCATCGCTGAAGGGACTGCAGCACCGCCCAAATTTCGACGGAATCAAAGGCTTTCTCATAGTCCACATACGCCAGACATAGTGGCAAATTGTACTCCTCGGACTTCTGTACAATTTGCCGAAGGGTATGTATGTGGTCTATGGTGCTAAAGCCTTTTCGGAATCCGGCTTGTTCGGGAGGCTGGAAGTCGTCAAGTCTGCGCGCGAGACGATTCGTAATGACTCTCGAAAACAGCACGTAGACGCGGCTCAGAAGGGAAATCGGTCTGTAGTTCTTCAAGAGAGCGTTGTCGCCTTTCTTGAAGAACAAGACCACCGCACTTCCGCTCCACGCCTCCGGTGTAATGCCACCATGGAGGACGGAATTAAAGAGCTTCTGAAGGACTTCAAGTACCGGTTTTCCACCCGCTTTCAGAAGCTCCGCTGTAATTCCATCCTGGCCTGGGGCCTTGCCGTTTTTAAGGTGCTGGAGAGCCATTCTAATCTCGCTCAGACTGACGTCCGGGATATCATCGGAATAATGTCGGATAAGACTCGCTCTTGGACCGTTACTCACACTTGCGTGTGGCTCCAACGATGACGTGTACAGCTGCCCATAGAACCTCTCAATCTCACTCAAAATCTCAGGTGCCCCGGAAACGATGCTGCCACATTCTGTCTTCAGCTTTGACAGTTGGCTCTTTCTGGCAGACAGATCTCTGGCAAAGACTGTGGAGCCTTGGTTCCGCTCGATCGCTTCTTCAATACGAGCTGTATTGAAGTTGCGTAAGTCCCGCCGCATGCATTTGGAGATCTGTCTGTTCAGTTGCCTGTATGCTGTCAAATCTGTTGAAGAATGTAGCTTCATCTCCCGTCTAACAGCCATGAGATTAAGAGTGGGATCGGAGAGTTTTTGTGTTCTTCTGCGGCGGGTCTTGCAGAACTTAGCTCCGACCGCATGGACAGTTTCCACGAGCTTGTCATTCAAATCGTCCACTTCATTGCAGTCTTCTAGGCACTGAAAACGGTTTTGCAACTCGAGCTGAAAGGTATCGGGACTTTGGATTAGAGCACGAGGGGGACGGAGCGTTGACTTCATTAGATGAGACCTCTCCAACTTAACGTTTAGGTTCAGTGTGCCTCTAACCATTCGGTGATCGCTGCCGGTTTTCACCCTCGCGATCACTGAGACATCACTGAACAGTTGTCTTCTGGTCGTCATAATGAAGTCAATCTCATTTTTTGTCGAACCGTCGGGGCTCGACCAGGTCCACTTCCTGTGGGGCCGCTTCTGGAAGAAAGAGTTCATCATAAAGAGTCCCTCTTTCTCCATGAAGTCGGCCAACTGCTGGCCCCTTGGGTTCCGTTGCCCTATTCCAAATTTCCCCACTTTCACCTCACCGTTCTCTCTTGTGCCTAGTTTTGCATTGAAGTCTCCCATTAACACCGTATATTGGGTTTTGGAGGAATGCATGGCTCTAGAGATATCCTCATACATTTCCTCCACCTCCTGATCGGGGTGTGCCGAGGTTGGTGCGTAAACCTGTATGACCTTCAGCGAATACCGTTTGGTGATTCTGAGTATAAGGTACGCAACCCTCGTCGACACACTCTCAATCTTTACAACGTTGTTAACGAGAGACTTGTGGACGATAAATCCGACACCTCCTTGGGACAGATGGTCGCCCTCCCGGTGATAGAGCAAGTTGCCGGATTCGAGGATTACCGTGTCCTCCCCCTCTCTTCGGACTTCGGATAATCCTATAATATGCCAGCGTAACTTGTCTATCTCTTCTTCCAGCTCCACAATCTTCTCGTCAGTCCTCAGGGTGCGTGCGTTGTATGTTGCCAGGTCGAGTCGTTGTAGGTGGCAACCGAACCTCCACCGGAGATTCTTAGCACCCCCTGCCCCGCCGTTACCATGGTCGCCACCGTAGCCAGGAATAGCGGGGCCGCCGGGGACTGGGGGCCGTCTCTTCGTAACTTTCATTATGGGGGGTATATTGCCATAGTTGCCACGCTTGGCGAGCGGGTTGGCAACCGCAGTTTTTTTATTGTATTTTGTCGTTACCAGGAAGATGCTGCTGCCCATCTCCTGCCTGTTTCCCTTTGTCGCCTTTTACGACACCCACGGGAAGCTATGGGGTAGTGGATATTCTTAACCGCCACTACACGGCAAATGGCAAGTACGACGTTATTATTCACAAATCACAAAAGGTCACTCGCGTCAATTATGTCGCTCGAGCTCTCGGCGTTATTTATTTGAATTTTAAGTTACCATGGTGAAATGTGCAGTGCCGATGTGTAAAAACGATTCACGGAAGCAAGCTAAGAAGAACAATGAAATTTTTTTCATCGGTATGTAATATCTTAATAAGAAAATACTGGTTTTAACAAAATTACTTAGGGTGTCAAAGGGTGTAGCGGAAGGCGCGTGTCTGTGGTGACACAGCACGTGCCCTGCGTCTCGCGCTTCGGGTTTTCCCCGAATTAGAGCTAGTGCTGTGCCACGTTGTACTTGAATATTCTTTAATAAAATGATTATTTTCGTAATAATTATAATGTAATTATAGTATAAGAAGTTCAGATACTTTGTACTCATAATCCATATTTATTTGATTGTCTAAAATAACATTTTTGAATAGCTTTTTTTAAGGTGCTTTAAAGGTAGATCCGGTTAAAATACTTTTCTAATTTTACATTTCCGAAAATCCATGAATTGGCAAATAAATGAGTGGTAGTGATAAAAAGGCCCAACTGGGAGCCCAACATCAGGATTTTCGTTTGTTTCATCGATTTTAGTGCTTCGTATATTTTTGAAAGCAAGGGTGGACTGCGCAAGCTAGTTGGAGGACAATACCAGAGTTTAAATTTGAAGTACCTCTAAGTTACCTCTGCGTTTCGCTTGGTGAGTGCAGGTGGCCGGAGGCCCTTTTTACTGGAAATGAGGCATTCCATCTTAGTCCTCACGGGTGACAACGCATCTACATTTTGATTTGTAACAGAGGATAGATGTAGATGTCTATGGGCCGCAGCAACCACTTACCATCAGGTGGACTGTGTGCTCGTTTGTCACCCTCATCCTATAAAAAAAAAAAAAGTAAGATTATACTTATTTAAAAGCGATTGAAGAACTAGCTTCGGCAGTTATGTAGGTATCTAGGTAATTACGTGTGTATATATGTATGTGTGTGTAATAGTCCGACTAGGTAAGTCCAACTTCGAGCGAAAGGTCAATCGATGAATTTAACTCGGCTTGGCAGCGTACGGAAGATTACGACACATGTTCTCTTCTTCAAACTTGAAAACAAGGTTGCAAACCAGTACGTATTGCCAGTAATGACTTCTGGATCTGAGACGTGTTCCTTTACTGCTGGCCGTATGATGAAGCTCAAGGTCACTCAGCAAGCTCGGCTATATTTAGAAATAAAAGTATCCGCAGTAGAACCAGAGTAACCCATATATCCCAAAATATTAGTAAACTGAAGTGGCGATGGGCCGGCCATATAGGTACCTCGGAGAAATGACAACCAATGGAGCAGAAAGATTCTCGATTGACAGCCTCGTATTAGTAGGCGAAGTGTAGGGTGGCACCCCACTAGATTGAGGACGACCTGGTAAGACATGCAGGAAGTCGATGGATGCTGGATGCAGGTGGCTCAATACCGTGCTTTGTGGCATTCCTTGGGGGAGACCTATGTTCAGAAGTGGACTTGTAAAGGACTGTAATGATGATGATGATGATCTTGCACGTAAAACTGCGATCAAGCAAACAAAACGACAATTATGTAATTAGTGAACCCTTTTTAAGGGGTAGTAAATTAATTAGATTTTTGTGTTTGATTACATATAATAAACATCGTTTTATAAATTCGTACCTGTTTTTTTAATAAATACTCACCTAATTTAAACTAATACACAAACAATAGGCGTCTGACGTTTGGCATAATGGGCAATGAGCAATACGCGTGCTCTACAGCTTACTTACTTATACTACGTGACCTACCTCTACACTCCATAGTGACCAAAACAATTAGGTGCATGACAGCTAAGGCGTCATTAGAACTAGGGAGGAACATCAGAACGGTGATTGGTCACTAGGGGAAGCACAGAGATAGAAGGAAGGGTGCGGGCGCCGAAACCACATTCCTGTCATGCGCCTAATTGTTTTAGCCAAGTTGTACTCTAAGGTTTATGGTATTATTACGTGGATGGTCATGGACATGGATATCCAACATTGGTTGTTATTAATGGATTTCAAATAAAACTTTAATTCTTTTTGTTTGCATTAATTTTATTTTTTTCATACAGTATAACTTGGTTCAGTGGGACCTGGATAAGTGAGAAACCTCCATAGCTGGAACTCATGCGTAGGTCCCGACACTTTAGCACTGAATTACTTCTGTTAGTGAGACAAAACAAACCTTTATATCTGGGATTAGTTCTTTCGATTTTATCTTCATAATTACCTCTATAATTGAGACAGCGAGTGTATTTTACCTCTTTTACTGACCCCATATTTTAGGGATTAGTTCTTTCGATTTTATTCGTCATAATTACCTTTATAATTGAGACAGCGAGAATATTTTACCTCTTTCACTAAGACTATATTTTGAGTACCGTTTTGTTTACTAATTCTTATTCTACCCACAAATTCCGCACTTGGCGAATTGTGTAGATAAAAATAACCTCTAGTTTTAGTTTGGTTTTGTTATTGTCCGGCTGTTTATGTTTCAAAGATGTTAAAACTTTGCCTGTGAATTAGCAAAATAATCAAAAGCTTGGATGACATCTACTATTTTTGCCGATTGGATGAAGAATTTGAATCAAGTAATGAAGTCCCAGAAACGAAAAATTTTGATGTTTGTTGACAATTGTAGGTAAAGCTCACAATCTCACAATAATATGCCCGATCTAAATTTATAACATTCAAAAACATCTTACAGCTGATACTTCCAAAGACAAACTAAAATAACAGATATTTTTGATTGACGCATCCTGTATGATATTTTTGTATTGTTTATATAGATTACAACTCATGTATAATGTTTACAAAATACGTTATATTATTTAATAATTGCACCTCTATAACTGAAATAACCTCTATTGTCACCTCTATTAATGGAACCCTCTGTAAATGAGACCGATATTTATTTATACCTGGATATCTGAGACACTGGGTAAGTGCTATACCTCTTTAAGTGAGACGAATTTGCAGGTGCCTTAAGGTTCCAGTTATCCAGGTTTCACTGTAATAATATATTATTGTAAATGCGTGGTGATGTAGAGGCGGTCAAGAGAGGAGAAGCAGTGAGTACAACAGCGTCCAAATATGGTGTATCACACTTAAAAATAAGATAACGGGGACAAGACCCGCGGTTTGTTCAATGGGCCCAGCTACGATATTAGTATAATGACTTTTTACTCTAGCCGATCGACATTTTTCTATATCACGAGAACAGTTACTGGACAGTTGTGCATCAAATAATAATTAAAGACAACAAGAAAACACCTTTTACTAACAATCGCCCTAGAAAAACGTAGTACCAAACATTTCATAAAAGAAATTCAGAGATTTAGGAACCAACTGCACAAAATCTAATAACAATACGAGATAATGTCACTGAAAAACAAATCAAATCTTGGTTTACTGAGATTAAAAATTACCATCAGAGCAAAACTTTAAGCATTTGCTTTTGCATTCGATATTTATAAAGTTCATTATTTTTATCACCAAAATCTGGTCGTATCTTAGTAAGACGGAGTGATAAGAATGTGTAGGTATACCACATATGATAATGATAAACAAAACTCGACTGTTTTACTAATTGCAAATGCTGTTGGTCAAGTAGCACCTCCTATGACAGTGTTTGCTAACGAGCGTATGCCAAAACCTATATCTGATAGCGTAGTGATACTTAGGGGATCGGGAGATCAGAGTCAAGGTGGATGTGTAGTGAGACTTTTTTTAAAATCAGCCTTCACAACAAATGTCGATTTAAAATCTCTCTTTAATGGACTAAGTTTCGCCGCATGCATTTAAAGATCTGCCTGTTCAGTTGCCTGTATGCTGATTCTGGTTAAGATTAATAGTTTCTTGTTTAATTCGAAAATCCGTCCTTCCGATTACGTCAATTTCAGAAGTCCATATATCTAAGCTTATCTAAAATAAATGTTTGTTTACATTCACACCTTCTGCATGAACAATAAGGCCAAATATGAACGAATTTCAGAATCTCACATCGTTGTCCGCTTCAGGAGACATACCCCATACCCCATACCTAAATACAAATATCTACAGTTAGGTATGTCATTACTACGCATAGAATTCGGGCAAATCAATACGTAATAACAGCAATTAAAGTTTGGTTTTCAAAACCGCTGATAGCTTTGTTACAGTCACATAAAATATTTATGTTCAGTGACTTCAGTGTAATGGAAGAGCAATAAAGCTTAACCTTATTTTCTATCGTTTAATATGAGTTTGAATCGAATAACATTATTTGCCAGTCGTAGTCGAACTTAGCAAATGGCTTGGGTTTATAGTTGTTGCTTTTGGTTTTCACTTAGATTAGGCGGTATTTTAATCGGAATATTTTCAGCGGTGAGTAGATCAATGTTTCATTAAATTACTAGACATTAATAGGCGGGAAATTTATTAATAGTATTTTTTCAGATACAAGGTATTATCCTCTTGATAGTTTGTGGTGTTGGGTGTTCTGAACCGGAAAAAATTAAACAAAAAATAGCAGTTTGGATAAACGACGTTAATCTGATATACACAAAGGATTACGTTGAAACTTTGCAAACAGGTTTAATGTCATTCGTTGATTTTTATTTTTATAAAACCTAACACTACGTTAGACTAACTTCTATTATGTTTTCAATTATAGATCCAAAAAAGGCTCTTGGAATAATCATTGTATTGACGTGCATCTACATTATAATATGTTTGCTATATGTGTACGGAGCCTACAAGGTAGGTTTTAAAAAAAGTTTTCTTTCATATATACCTACAGTTAATAATTATTACGGGGGACAAGCCTTGAATCAGTGCCGACTTAGAACATGCCAGGGCCCTGGGGCAGCCAAAGCTTTTATAAAGTAAAAAAAATACTTCAAATATCAAAATGTACTTTTATTTAATGTGAAATGGTACATCACCAGTAATACATCCCATCATAAGTGAAGGCAGCCATTACTGCTAAACATAGATCTTTCCAAAAAATACCACAAAGCACGGTTCTGAGTCACAAGACGATACGGGGCTTCCACTCGAGATTCTTTCTTTCCCATCGGTTGCCAGTCTTTGAGATATATGTGAATGGTCCATTGCCACTTCAGTTTACTGATTCGTTTTGCTACACCGGTTACTATTGTTCTATTGCGGTTATACTCATTACGAAGTCTATCATAATGAGAATCTCATTGGAGCATAACCCTCTCTTGTCAAATCACCGAGTAAAACCTGTTGAAGTGATTGTAGTCGTCGTCGCATAACCCCCATTTCGACGAGAGCAAATACTTTCTCATGGTCCACATACATAAGGCTAAGTGGCAAACTGTACTCTTTACAATTGTTCAGAAGGCTGGATCTTGTCAAATCTGCGCGCGAGATGATTTCTAATGACTTAAACAGCACGTAGCCTCCGAACTGACGCCAGGAAATTCGGAATAGAGCAACGGAACCCAAGGAGCCAACAGATGGCCGACTTCATTGAGAAGGAGGGACTCTTTATAATGAAGACTTTCTCCTTCTAGTAACGAAATAAAGCAAAGATTTGCAACTTCAATGAAGAGATTCATTGAAGTTGCGGGTAATTTACGTGAAGAGAATATTTTTTTGTTTATACAGGCTTTAGACCTAGTTTTTGATGTATATACATATTATTGTTATTAAAGGTAAAATTAATTTTAACATTTTTTCATTGAGAAGAGAGAAAGTTTACAACGCACGTTTTTTCACATACACACTCCTTACAGGATATGCTATAATTGTAATTTAAATAAAGAATAGGCTATGTAAGCCGCATAGGTTTGCAAACTAACTTTATATTATAAATTTACAAAAAAGTGACGTTATTGTTATATGATCATAATATTACATTACTTACAGTGTAACAATGTTCTCATGGTGGTTTATATATTAGTCGAATTGGTGCGTCTCATTGCCCTGACCACCTTCGTAACAACAATGTTATTGATGTTAAAACAAAACACAATGGATATTGGTCTTCTTATAGCAGTGAGTGTGGTCGGAGGTTTCGTTTTATGTAAGTTTAGATTTGAGTGTATATATTATGCATTTTAACTTACGTGTAATGTATTTTAACTTACAAATTGTCATCTTATTAACATTATCACTAATCTTAATATCTCTAAAAATAAGAAAATGAACTACACTACATATAGTTTATTTAACTTACTTTTTTTTTAAAAAAAAATCTATTTTAGAAGCATGCGCAAAATTAATTATAGGTAAGAAAGTTAAAAATTTTGGAACTAAGTTCCTTATCGCACATTACGAATTTGATGGATGGGGGCTAGGCGAGAAAAAGTGTAAGATTTTTCCGTCACGACCCCCTCTCTATAGTGCGAGCGAGATGGAATAATATCCATCTCCCTCGCACTTTTTGTATTTTGCCACGAATGAAATATTATTTTGAATGACGCTTCATTTTAATAGACGCTAGTAGTTCATTTATTTGTATTTATTAATCAATAACATAATATTTTTATCAATAATAATTAAGAATATACTACGTAAGGAACTTGGTTCCACGACACTCACGCATGTTTTTCTTTTTATTAAAAATGTACCTAGGTAGTTTATAGTTGGTATAGTAACAGCCTATATATACGTCCCCCAACTGGGCAGAGAACTCCTCGCATTGCCTAGAGGGTTTTAGGGCAAGGAAGTATCCGCCGCGCTGCCCAAACACGTGTTGACAAACTTCACATATATCTGCGAAATATTATTTTTCTTATTTCTCAGACATGCAGTTTTCCTCACAATGTTTTCCTTCACCGCCGAGCGTGTGATAGATCAGCACTTAAATTTGCAATTAACAATTTCATTGGTGCCAGCGGGATCGAAACCGGGTTGGTCGCGTACTGTGAAATTTACCTTTGCCCCTAAGCTACCACGGCTAGGTAATTTAGAAATACATTTTTGTGAGCAGCCCTACAATTATTCAGTCTTTTTTTCATAGAAGAGGGGCAAACGAGCATGCGGCTCACCTGATGGTAAATGACTAACGCCGCCCATGAACAACCGCAACACCAGGGGAATTGCAGATGCGTTGCCGGCCTTTTAGAAAGGTGTAAGCTGTTGTTGTCTATACCAGCGACTTGGTGATACCGCACCTCATCACTAGTTTGTGAAATATGAACGTTTTGCTTTTTAATTTTTAATTTTAATTTAATAAATGATAATAATTTTATATTACATCCCTTAGTACAGTAGAATCCGTTTATTATGACTCCGCTTATATTGACCAACCGCTTATTATGACGTAATTACACAGCGAAGTTTGGTTTTCATATAAAATTCCGTGGCGTAGTGGCTTAGCAAGAGTTGCAACGCTTGGGGCCGCGGGTTCGAATCCCGCACGGAACAAATATTTGTACGGCCTACAAATAATTGTTCCGGGTCTGGATGTTTGTCCTTGTGCAATTTGTGTTTGTAAACTGCCTCCGCGATACAGAAGAAAATCCTAGTGTGGGGGTAACGTTTTTTAAAAATTAAGAAAAAAATAAGAAATAAAATAATAAAGTCGGATATAATGACTTCGCTTGTAGTGACATGTCGCTTATTGTGACCCATTTTTACTAAATTGTGTCCGGTTATAGTGACCGACATGATTCCTAAATTCCTAACACCTTCGGCAGTGTTCAGGAGAGTCAATTGATACCCGACGACGTTCGGCGCGTGCATGGCTTTTTTTGTAATTGATTGTTGAAGGTCACGGCATTGTTTGTTAGTGATTTGTGAAGAAAATGAAATCTCAACGCCAGTGCACGTGCAGTTTAGAAAATGGAGAATTCAACTCATCTCTCGCAAGGGAATTTGGGGTTGGTCACTCGACAATCTCAGTGATTTATAAAAACAAGAATTTATTATTAAGAACTTAAGCTACTTTAATTAAAGATTTTTCTCTATTAAATAAATACATACTCGTACTAACAAAAACTGGAGATTGTTTATTTTCTACAAAATGCTTTATATGACGTCCGCTTAGTATGACGTGTTTGTTATTTCCCTTCGATGTCATTATAAACGGATTCCACTGTATATTCCTTTAAAACATATTGTGCAAATTGAGCAACTCGTGTGAATGTTATAATTTTACGTCTATCTAAATAGCATTTCTTTTATTTCTCCATAACTGTAGATAGGATAAAAGAAGGATGAAAGAATAACATTATAGTACTCATGCAATATATTAGCCGTCTAGTGGCAGCGTGAGAGAATCCACTGCCCTATATTATCCTGTGTGTGTCGTAAGAGGTAACAGGGGGAAATAAAACAGGAGGTGAACAACACAGTATCTTCCTCATGACAACACAAAATAATAATATAAATACTAGGTACATATCAGGTACTAAGTGACTGCCCCTTTGGTCTAGTCATAAGCGCGACTCCTGATCATGTGGTCCCGGGTTCGAGTCATAATCATTTACTGACATTTTCTAACAAGAGATTCTCATTAGCAACCCGGAGTTACGAAGTTGGGATGCTTAAAGCCGTTGGTACTGCGCCCGATCTCTCACCGGTCGTTTTGCTGTTCTATAGGACGATGAGAGTGAGGGAATAGGGAAGGGAACTGAGCTAGAACTCACTCACTCACTCACTCACTCACTCGCGCACTATAATCTTGTGCGAACATATATATAATCCATAAATATGGTCTTATTTCATCAGTGGACTTTTGATAGTCTGTAATGAATGAATAATGAAATATTATATTTTAGTGGGTATGTTTTATATGTGGGTGTGTGCGGCGAATTTACCAATTGTAATAAATGAGAAGAAACATGATGAACAAGCTGCGACCATTGCTAAATTACATCAACTTTTGAATGCAAATAAAGCCAAGACAACGGGCTTAGACGATACTTCGAGGTTGGTTAATAACGAGTACTCGTATCATAACAATGTATTTGTCGTATCGAACAAAAATATACCAGGGGTTAAAGATATGCGTCAGACAGTCCGAGGTTTTAGAATTTCTGTGCCGTACTACTCATCGGGCTTTAACAATTAATATTGTTAATTAGTCTACGCAATATATGAATTGCACAATTTTCCTCCCAGATTAAATATGTATAATTTAATAAAGAGGCTTCATTAACAAAATTGTTTTATTTCATGGTCAGTGATACCTAGTTGTAAGATCATCTCTGTAGATTACAAAGATGACCTACTATTTTGTGTGAGTAGAATAATAGAAGGAAAGTAACTTGTCGCGTAACTTTTTTTATAGGATAGGGTGACAACGGAGCACATAGTCCACATGACGGTAAGTGATTGCTGTGACCCATAGACATCTACATCTATCCTCAATAAATAATCAAAATGCAGATGCGTTGTCACCCGCGAGGACTAAGATGGAATACCTCTTTTCCAGTAAAAAGGGTCTCCGGTTTACTACACGCACAGCATACGAAACACAGCAGTGTTAAGCTGCTATGTTACGCTGGTATTCTGTGAGAGCATGATTCTTCCCCGGTCGAGCCGACCCATTCGTGCTACAACTATAGGACTTATATAGCTGCATCATGGCGCTACCATGTATAAAACTTGTTAGTTTAAATTATAATTTTCACTGTGGTCACATAATATCTAAAAACATCTATAACCCACCTGTTGATCTTCTTCATCAGCTTGTTCCACATTTGGACTCCTCTGCTTCTCCAGTTTTAGGGAAGATTTGATCATCATGCTTGACAGATTGATTAATGAGTAGAGTATCAAACGTCTAGCACATTTGACGCTATTGCCCGTAGGCGGTCTGAATATAGCCGGTCGTAACAAGATGATTGCGCCGCCATCTATCGGAAGCCATAGGATCTGTAATTATCTGCCATTTCCCATAACCGTCTCTTTCTAAGATTACGGAACGAAATAGGGCGATAGATTCTTAGACCCGTATTAATAAATGTTACTCAGCTCAAGTACACGCACTTGCGTACGATCTTGAGGTTATGATCTTATTAATAAACATATCTCAAGATGCGGTTTAGGTTTACGATATCACCTGAGTGCCACACTGATTAATAAGCGAAACTCGACTCTCAAGTGTGTGTACTTGAGTGCAAGTCACAGAACAAAATTCTTAATTACAGCGTTTTGAGATACTGTTTTTATGTGTTTATTAGTTAGCAACGATCTTGAGATACTGATATCGTAATGAGGGCGTATCAAATGATTACGCACTTGAGTTCGTCGTTGAGTAACGTTTATTAATACGGGCCTTAGACTCTTACGCTGACACCGCACACTTTATGTAACTAATGGAGTAGAATAGAAATAACGCCTCCCTTCCTTGTATACTTACGTTACTGTTCGAGTAACAGTTGTTTTAACACTGACCGATAACTTCACGGCCTTTTTTTGTCACCTCACCAAAATCGATGTCACATCTGGTTTATAATATATAGTTATAGCCGTGGTATCTCAGGGCCAAAGCATTTTTTTTTGTAAATTTAACAATAATGTGAGAACTTGCTCTATTGCTTACACAATTGATTCTTCATCTTCATTATCATCATCGTTACAGCCTATCAAAGGCCACTACTGAATATAGGCCTTCTTCGCTTGGGGAGGATAAAGGGCATTTGCCATATTTGCGATACTAAATAGTAGTTTCCCTTATGCCAAATTGCAGATTTCATTTGATCGGTCGGTCGAAGCTGTAAGGGTTCATTGTTAGTTTAACTACGGAACTCTTAAAAGGCAAAACAATCCTAAATTATTATCGGAACGAATCTTAGAAATAAACTATTATTATCACGTTTTTATTAAGTCACTTTCTTGTTTGTCTGCCTGTCTGTCATTCCGGGTGGAATTTAGCAAATCAAATTTCGTGCACTTTCCAATTTGCTAGCGACTTAAAATGTTGAACATAGCTCAGAAGCGGATGACAATGTAGAAAAATGCATACAAAAAAAGGTGGTTCATTAATTTTTTTTTTTAATACAAAATTTAAAAAAATATCACTTGTCTTTACACTTTATTTTTATGACAGTTATTTTTATTATAATGTTGTATATTTCTTACGTTTTCTCAGTTTTTTTTTAAATACGCTGCAGCTATAATATATTATAACGGTTGCAACATGATTGCATCGACAGGACTCTACCGATGAACGTCTCCCTTAGTGCGTACAACCACAGAATAAATAATAGTACAAGAAGTACAACAAAAAAGTGGAATTATTTGCCTGCGTCTGATTACGATGTGGATGTCTTTAAGCCAAGAATGAATAGGCTTTTGTTACGTTATGATAGTGCGATTTACCATCTAGCGCTCTATCACCAGTAGGGCTTGCATCCGCAGGAGACAATTTTATCCCCGGGGAAAGGAGAAAATGTTTATCCCCTCGCTTAGTTTTATCCACTCTTCGAGCATGGGCACACCGGTGGATATAATATCCACAGTAGATAAAATAGGAAATAAACTTAGACTTGTTTGTGCGTGTTTATCTTATTCCTGCCGGTGCGTGCTGTATTTAAATATTATATAAAAGCTCGTAATAATTTTTATATTTTCATTAGTGGTTACACGCGCAATTTTTAAACAAGTATTTAAGTTCAACACTTTATTTACATATTTGTAAAAACAAAGCCATGTTGGAAGCAAAAAGAAGAGACGGCAATATTGTGCACAATATATTAAATATGGATTCATAGAAAATTCGACAAATCCATTTTTTGCCTTTGTGCCTTCTTTGTTCAAATACATTTTCAAACGAAGCGATGAAGCCTTGAAGACTTCAAGATCATTTGAATAAAATGCATCCAGATAAGGACTAAAATGTAGCCTATTTTCAAGACCTGGAAAAGAAGCATAATGCTCAGCCAAGTTTATCAAAACTGTTTTCGTTAGCTACTAAACAAGACGAATACGGACTTCGAGCTTCTTACAATATCTCTTTGTTAATTGCTCAAACAGGTAAACCACACACCATCGGAGAAACGTTAATTTTGCCGGCAATAAAAGAAGTTATAACTACTGTGCTCCATAAACTGACGGCAGACATAATTCGAAAAATTCCTTTGAGCAATAGTTCTGTGCAAGGACGAATTGATGACTGAAAACATTGAAGAGTCCTTGTGCAATCATCCAACCAACTAATGAAGCATAGTTGCTGCCTTACGTGAAGTTTATTAAAGATTTGCTAGAAATTTAGAGACAGACACAAAATGAGAAACTATATTTAAAGTTTTGTGATGAAACAGGAACTCCCTTGAAGAATATTATATCAATTGCTACAGATGGTGCTCCAGCTATGTGACGGGGTGTTAAAAAGGCTTCATAGCGTACTTAAAAAACAAAATTCCAGATGTGATTTCTGTACATTGGGTTATACATAGACAATATTTGGTTGCTAAAAATTTAAGCGAACGACTGTTTCAATCGTTGCAGACAGTTTCATCAGAACAATCAATAAAATCCGAAACAACTCTTTAAATGACAGATTATTTAATCAGCTTTGTGTTACTAATGCAAATAACAGATCATTTACGAGTACCTGCCGTTCTTCATAAGTTCATGTATTTAGTATCTAAGATTAAGTTGTTATTTCTCATGATAAGTGAATTGTATTCTTTTGAGGAATAAATGTTTTAAACCACAATGATGAAGATTTCAAGAAGTGCGTTAGCTATAAAAAGGAAATTGTCTGACCCGATTTTACAACCGGTTTGACTCTGTCGTAGAGAACTTGGAAAACAAACACACAGAATTGCGCGACAACCACATCATAACAAAGAATGATATTGCATACCAGACAGACCTTTATAAATTGCTTGATGATATGAATTTCCAACTTTAAGGCGATGACTTGAACTTAATAAAAACAAAAAAATGTCATCGCTGCTTTCGTAGCCAAGCTGCTCTTACACAAGAAGAATATCGGCTGACGTAAGTTCCATAATTTTCCCAGTTTATCCCGCTTGTCTACTGCCACTATTTAGAAAGTCTCCACAGTGTTTCATTGAAAGGTTACACTGGGTGTTAGATCCTTTTTCAAATGTCATCGTAGCAGTATCACCCCAACTGGAAGAAGAACTTATAAAACTGACAACGAACGAGGTAATAAAAATCAAATTCAAAAATGGCTACCAAGAATACTACAAAAGTCAATCCCGCAATTGTACCCAGGATTGTGGGCGATGGTTCAACGATTTTCGATAGCATTCCCATTGTCATATTTGTGTGAACGTGAATTTAGCGCTCTTATTTTCCATTGCTCACGTATTACGCATATTAATTACGACGAACAAAACAACCAATTAATTTTAAAGCACATCGCCTACGGCGATTTTTTTACTGCTAAATTGAATGGCTTAAGGGACTAACATCCAAGCCAAAAATCTTAATTAAAAAAAAACGCTAAATTGAGATCATTGAGCATGGAGTATAGAGTAGAAGGAGAACCATCTCATATGGGGGGAAAGTTGAAAAAGTGTCCAACTGTATACTGAAAATAGAGGTTCCAAAACCTACCACAATAACGCTAGCGTCTGAAAAACTACAATATGAATATAGCTGTTGTAGACGGAGTGAAGTGAGCTGAATTCAAATATATAAAAAATTTCATGACTCGAGTAGTTAGTAAAATACCAGTATACAAAACCTCAATTATTTCATCATCATTACAGCCCTTCACAAGTCCACTGCTAAACATATGCCTCCCCCAAGGAATGCCACAAAGCACAGTCCTGAGCAACCTGCATCCATCGACTTCCTGCATATCTTACCAGGTCGTCACTCCATCTAGTAGGGAACGCCCTACACTTCGTCCACCGGTATGAGGCCGCCACTCGAGAACCTTTTTTCCCCATGGGCTGTCGGTTCTTCGAGCTATATGGCCGGCCCATTACCACTTCAGCTTACTAATCCGCAGAAGAACACAAAAACTCTCCGATCACACTCTTAATCTCATGGCTGTTAGACGGGATATGAAGCTGCAGTCTTCAGTAGATTTGACAGCATACGAGGAACTGGACAGACAGATCTCCAAATGCATGTAGCGAGACTTATGCAACTTTAATACTGCTAGTATTAAAGAAGCGATCGAGGGGAACCAGGGCTCCAAAATCTTTACTAGAGATCTGTCTGCCAGAAAGAGCCAACTGTCGAAGCTGAAGACCGAGGATGGCAGCATCGTTTCCGGGTCACCTGAGATTTTGAGTGAGATTGAGAGGTTCTATGGCCAGCTGTACACATCATTGTTAGAGCCACACGTAAGTGTGAGTAACGATCCAAGAGCGAGTCTCATCAGACACTATTCCGAAGATATCCCGGACGTCAGTCTGAGCGAGATTAGAATGGCTCTCCAGCACCTTAAAAACGGTAAGGCCCCAGGCGAGGATGGAATTACAGCGGAGCTTCTGAAAGCGGGTGGAAAACCGGTACTTGAAGTCCTTCAGAAGCTCTTTAATTCCGTCCTCCATGGTGGCATTACACCGGAGGCGTGGAGCAGAAGTGCGGTGGTCTTGTTCTTCAAGAAAGGTGACAACGCTCTCTTGAAGAACTACAGACCGATTTCCCTTCTGAGCCGCGTCTACGTGCTGTTTTCGAGAGTCATTACGAATCGTCTCGCGCGCAGACTTGACGACTTCCAGCCTCCCGAACAAGCCGGTTTCCGAAAGGGCTTTAGCACCATAGACCACATACATACCCTTCGGCAAATTGTACAGAAGTCCGAAGAGTACAATTTGCCACTATGTCTGGCGTATGTGGACTATGAGAAAGCCTTTGATTCCGTCGAAATTTGGGCGGTGCTGCAGTCCCTTCAGCGGTGCCAAGTTGACTGTCGGTATATCGAAGTGTTGAAGTGCTTGTACAGTAGGGCTACGATGGCTATCCGAGTACAGAACCAGAGTACGAAACCTATCCAATTGCAGAGAGGCGTAAGACAGGGTGACGTCATATCCCCGAAACTCTTCACCGCTGCATTGGAAGACGTTTTCAAGCTTCTGGACTGGAAAGGATACGGTATCAACATCAATGGCGAGTACATCACTCACCTTCGATTTGCCGACGATATAGTCCTTATGGCAGAATCGCTGGAGGACCTAAGCACTATGCTCAATGACCTCAATAGTGTTTCCCAACGGATAGGTCTTAAGATGAACATGGACAAAACTAAGATCATGTTTAATGTCCATGTCACACCTATGCCGGTATTTGTTGGGAACACTAAGCTCGAAGTTGTTGACGAGTATGTTTACCTGGGACAAATAGTCCGACTAGGTAAGTCCAACTTCGACCGAGAGGTCAATCGACGGATTCAACTCGGTTGGGCAGCGTTCGGGAAATTACGGCACATCTTCTCGTCAGGTATACCTCAAACCTTGAAAACGAGACTGTACACCCAGTGCGTGTTGCCAGTGATGACATACGGAACTGAGACGTGGTCCTTCACTGCTGGCCGGATGAGGAAGCTAAAGGTCGCTCAGCGAGCTATGGAGAGGGCTATGCTCGGAGTTTCTCTGCGTGATAAACTTAGGAATGAGGATATCCGCAGTAGAACCAGAGTAACCGACATAGCCCAACGGATTAGTAAGCTGAAGTGGCAATGGGCCGGCCATATAGCTCGAAGAACCGACAACCGATGGGGAAGAAAGGTTCTCGAGTGGCAGCCTCGTACCGGTAGGCGAAGTGTAGGGCGTCCCCCCACGAGATGGAGTGACGACCTGGTAAGACATGCAGGAAGTCGATGGATGCAGGTGGCTCAGGACCGTGCTTTGTGGCATTCTTTGGGGGAGGCCTATGTTCAGCAGTGGACTTGTGAAGGGCTGTAATGATGATGATGATGATAAGACAGGGTGACGTTATATCCCCGAAACTCTTCACCGCTGCATTGGAAGACGTTTTCAAGCTTTTGGACTGGAAAGGATACGGTATTAACATCAATGGTGAGTATATCACTCACCTTCGATTTGCCGAAGATATAGTCCTTATGGCAGAATCGCTGGAGGACCTAAGCACTATGCTCAATGACCTCAATAGTGTTTCCCAACGGATAGGTCTTAAGATGAACATGGATAAAACAAAGATCATGTTTAATATCCATGTCACACCTATGCCGGTAGTTGTTGGGAGCACTAAGCTAGAAGTTGTTGACGAGTATGTCTACCTGGGACAAATAGTCCGTCTAGGTAACTCCAACTTCGACCGAGCGGTCAATCGACGGATTCAACTCGTTTGGGCAGCGTTCGGGAAATTACGGCACATCTTCTCGTCAGGTATACCTCAAAACTTGAAAACGAGACTGTACAACCAGTGCGTGTTGCCAGTGATGACCTATGGAACTGAGACGTGGTCCTTCCCTGCTGGCCGGATGAGGAAGCTCAACTATTTACGTAATACAAAACCTTTGGTCGGTCCTTGTTTATTTCTCGATCTTTTTCTAATTACTTTTGGCGCTTTCTTTTATTTATCCTATGCTACCGCAGCGCCACACTAATTGGACGCGTTTTTACGGACACTTATTCTTATACAGAGGTCCTCCTTCTACTCTATACTTCATATCATTGAGTTACAATGTAGTACGTAGTACATTATAACTCAATGATTGAGATGGGGTTTCGATGTCTACCTGAGTAGGGGTTTTACCTCTTTTTATTAATGGTATCTACCCTCTATCTCCGACATAATTATTATCCTTCTGCAGCTTTTTAAACAAAGCTGTTTAACATTTATTTTTTGCGACATCGGCAAAACAAATAAATTAAATATAACGTCTACACGAGGACGACGTATGCCTGTTCTGATGTTGATAATTTTATATTTTCCAAATTTATGATAATAATATCATCACAAAAATTATTTCCTGAACTATAAAATTAGGGCGATTAACTTTATATCTACATAGCATAATATAGTAAAGTAGTAACCTTCCTGATTACAGGGTCTAATGTGAGGAGAGTAATGAAAAGTGTTTTCGTTATTTTAAGTAGTTTAATTATTTAAAACAACATGTTTAAATAATGCATAATAATTAATAACACATTGGCAGGACATAAAAGATCTCCAGTAACCTATATTTCAATTTTTTATGTATTTCTTTTGCTTTTAAGTACTGTCAAACATATCATCCTCATACTTTACACTTTTTGTTTTTGTACAATACGAATATAATGATAACAAACACCAAATACTAAGCATTATTACAGAAAAAAACATCTTAAATGATCTTAAATCGGTAGATTAGACGGAGCTGACTTGCATAGCGGCGAAGCGAGATGTTGGTGTTTCCAAATCTAACGAGTCAGTAGTGACCTGAGACCGAGCGTCAGAATTCTCTCCACTATTATGAATTGAAGACAAAGACATTTCGTCTTTCAGACTACTGTTAGCGTCGAAAGAACTGTCTGAGGCGTTTGTTTTTTGCTGTGAATCCACCATGTCGCCACCACCGCTGCTCAGCGAATTCCATATGCCTTTAGAAGAATCTTTACCAGGAAGTTTTTTCTCATTCGTCGTTACCGCTTTCTCTTTTCCGTCTTTAGACTTTTTGCCCAAAACAGGAAACGAACTTAACTTAGGTTTGGAATTGCGAACAACTGCGCCTCGTTGTATAGGTGCTGCGTCTGCTTCTCCTTCTTCGGTAATTGATGTAAGCATGTCTGGCGATTCTGTGGGCGCCACTTGCCCTGTCTGTATAGGAATATCGTCTGGAATATAAATAAAATAAATTATCTTTAAATGATGGTTACAATAAATTTAACCTTTTTATACAACCTAAAAATAACTTATATCATAAAATTCCAAGACAAAAAGTTAAATAACAATATGTATATAAACTAAATATATTAAAAGGGGGTACAAATTCTAATGCATTACACATAATTGTTTATGTTACACATTTTAAATTTATTCGGGTACATACTAAAAATTCAAATAATTTTGTAGGCATACCTGGAAATAAAAGAAACAAAAAAATTAAGATCACTAGTGTGGATAAATAACTTTTTGATTTCAAAAATTTTTCAATCTGTAATTGAAATATGTCAGTGAAAAGTTAAAAAAAAATATCAGACATAAAAAGATATTTAATAAAACGTGTAAATATGTTGACCGATAGATATCAAATACCTAGAATGATCGATCCGTATTATTTTATAGTTCGTGAATATTCAAGATAGCGAAATGGTCTTTTGCACGGGCGATTTTTTAATTTCGACAACAGCGTCACCTACCATGTCCAATTGTGAATCTAAGCCATACTCGAATAAACTTAATCACATCTTCCAAAATTTCATCAAAATCGGTCCAGGTGTTGAAGAGGAGTTCAGTCACATACAAACGGGCAGAAGAATTATATGTATGTATGTTACGGCCATCGATATATATGTAACTACGTACTAGATTCCGCATTCCGAGCATACACTATGTTCAACTGAATTGTACTGCAATCCGTACAGTGTGTCATTTAGTATAGTTTCAATCTACTAGTTACTCTGTGGTTTCAATATTCAAGCAGTGTGGAGCGGCGCTAATAATACAAGATTTCAAATTAAAGTTTAAACCTGGACGTAAATAACAATTCAGTAGTCAAGTAAGAATGCATGCATGATTCGCGCATGCTTGCAAGAATGATGCAAGCATGCGCGAAGATATAGAGTAGTACACATTTTTTGTTTAGAAAGGCTTCTCTAGTACGTATTACATATAACTCAATGGTTACGGCTAATAGCCGAAGTGCGGTGTTGTTGTTGTGAGGGCTCTAAATCTAAATACTCGTAACCTATCTGGAAGCCAGCTTGGATCTTAGCGATTCAAATGTTTTTGGCACCGCATTTGAAGTCTATCATATCATTGGCGCTGCTTTCAACGGCTGGTTGCACTATTAGACAAAGTAGCGCTATCCCAGCGTGGAGAAAAAGAAATGAAGACAATATCACAAATGCAAGGGCATTCATCGGCAGACTGATAAGCTTTAGGCTTGGCAATAAGAAGCCAATAATTGTGCGCACAATCAAGCTGGCGTTTGCTGGGACTAATTTCGTTTGTACCGAAATTGATACTCTTTTCACATTTTTGTTTCTGGTTGGATATTAGTTTCGGTCTAGATGTTTGAACTCGCTGAGCTTTAATATGATATGTGTTTGCGCCAAAAGTTAAAATTTCTATAATTGAGACTAGTTAGCGCGCTTCGTCGATATACGCGGCTAGGTGGCACCTCCCCGCCCGCGCGGAGCGCGGGAGAGATCCGGTGATTTTGTCGCCAAGCGGAATCGAGCATTGCTTACTGTGAATCGACTTGAGCCGCGTTTCGCCGAATTTTGTTAACGAATTTGTGCAGCGAAGAATAAGCGTATAGTCTAGAATACTAGTTGCCAGGTTGTCTAATTATTTAGAAGTAAGTGTTTAATTGGACAGTAGTGTCAAGCGCCTTAAAGGGTCGCGTTTGGTTTGCGAAAGAATTTGTTGCGGAGTGAGCGAAGGTGAACTTTGACCTACGAGTCGTGCCGCGTGTTACGCTTTATAATAAACGAGAGTTAGTTGCGTCTTGAAGTTAGTTAATTGTACGATAAAGTTAATAGACTGACATAGTGAAGAAGAAAGAAATTGACCGTGGGTGACGCCGCTGGAGATTACCATAATTTGGAGCGGTGCCGGAGTCCGGGTAGCTGCCGACTTCAACGGTCCCGTCAGGTCAACCACAATCCACACCACTAAAACACCACTACACATGCACATACACACCTCTGTCCTGACCGAACCTTGAGACAGTCGTCGCCTCAGATACAGGTAAGTACTCTTTATTTAGACTAGCCTTCCCATTAAAGTGTAGTAGGATAGAACATTTTCCATACGGCCAGTTGGGTCCCCACACTTAGTTGTCCGTCGAACCTAACAGCTATATGGGCCCCTGTCTGGTAGACCTTAGTCTGGGCAACTAGGTGCATGAACATTTCTGGTAGCAAGAGCGCGGCTGATTGATTTCCAATCACGCCACGGCCGTAATATTAATATTAATAATATAATATATAGTATAAAAATAGTACGTAATAAAAATTACATTTATAAATATTTTTTTTGTTGTTGGCGGGTAGAAGAAGGACAACGCCCGTAGTTTTGTTAAGGCTAGGTATTTACCGTAGTTTGTTAAGGCTAGGTACTTTGACTAGGGTCGGTTGTTGAGCGAGGCATTTTGCTGATTGACTGTAGTGTGTACCTTTAATTGTAGTGTAACTTGTATTTAATTTAATAAATAGTAATTTGTATTTAACTTAATTTGATCGTACTAGTGTTTGTTATTAGTTAATTTGATTTGTTTTTTTTTTGTGTTTTGTGCATTAGTTTGTATTTATTAGTGAAGCCGTCGCACAAGCAACCGGCGCTTCGCCTGCAGGCGGAGCTGCGCTGGGCCGCGAACGCCCATATTTTGATAGGTCAACCTGATCGGGTTCATAGTTTAGGGAAGCGGCTCGAGTAGGTCGATGCCCGAAGGGCTGTAGTGGAGGAGGCTTGCACAGAGCTTTTGGCCTCGGATGCGGAACAGGAAGTCCTAGACTCCTGCCTCGCGGACTACGAGAAATTTTTGCGCTTACTGTTGTGGACGTGTCCCTTTCGGACGTCGTCCAGAGGTTTTGGGAAATGAAGGAACCACCACATGCGGCTCGAGTCAACCCTCTGGACCGTGAGTGCGAGTTGTTCTACCAGAACAATACCGGCCGTCGTGTCGACGGTCGTTTCGTCACTCGCTTACCCTTTCTGGACTCACGTCCCCCTTTGGGTCAATCTCGTGCACTGGCCGAGAAGAGGTTGCTTTCCATGGAGCGGCGCATGTGGCGCGACCCAGCCTTTCGCGACAAATATGTCGAGTTCATATCCCGTTTGTCAATTTACTCACGGACAAAGTCCCTATGCCCGGGACGGGGGTATGTTTGTGCCAAACGTTAAAATTTAAAATTTGTATAATTGAGACTAGTTAGCGCGCTTCGTCAATGTAGGCGGCTAGCTGGCACCTCCCCGCCCGCGCGGTTTGAGGGGTAGATCCGGTAATTTTGTCGTCAAGCGGAGTCGAGCATTGCTTACTGTGAATCGACTCGAGCCGCGTGTCGCCGAATTTTGTTAACGAATTTGTGCAGCGAAGAATAAGCGTGTAGTCTAGAATATTAGTTGCCAGGTTGTCTAATTATTTAGAAGTTAGTGTTTAATTGTACAGTAGCATCAAGCGCCTTAAAGGGTCGCGTTTGGTTTTCGAAACAATTTGTTGCGGAGTGAGCGAAGGTGAACTTGACCTACGAGTCGTGCCGCGTGTTACGCTTTATAATAAACGGGAGTTAGTTGCGTCTTGAAGTTAGTTAATTGTACGATAAAGTTAATAAACTGACATAGTGAAGAAGAAAGAAATTGACCGTGGGTGACGCCGCTGGAGATTACCATGATTTGGAGCGGTGCCGGAGTCCGGGTAGCTGCCGACTTCAACGGTCCAGTCAGGTCAACCACAATCCACACCACTAAAAACACCACTACACATGCACATACACACCTCTGTCCTGACCGAACCTTGAGACAGTCGTCGCCTCAGATACAGGTAAGTACTCTTTATTTGACTAGCCTTCCCATTAAAGTGTAGTAGGATAGAACATTTTCCATATGGCCAGTTGGGTCCCCACACTTAGTTGTTCGTCGAACCTAACAGCTGTATGGGCCCCTGTCTGGTAGACCTTAGTGTGGGCAACTAGGTGCGTGAACAATATGTTTTGGGAGCAATGTGCAATTGTTTGTAGTAGCACTTTATTTGGAGCAACTGTACTTAGGTTTTTGAATAGTACGGAGAGTCTTCTAATTCGTTCAGTTACATTTGATGTACGTGGTTGACACTTAATCTTTCTCCAAATCAATTTACTCTTACTCCAAATCAATTTTATTGCATATTTTCATTCTCATATTGTACATTTAAATGTCACCTTTCCTTTGGATGTGTTACACTGATATGCTTCAAGGAAAGGCTTTACGATTTTTTCCCGAAAATCTGGTGACAGAACGCAAACTTTTCATGCAGTTATCCCACAAAGAGATATTCTTAACTTCATTTCGAGTATAAATAATGCAGATGCGTTGCTAACATCTTAAGTGCTTTTTTTTTTAAATATATAATGTGCTATTGAATTTTGTTTCTTATTTTAATCACTATAACTATAGAAAATCTTCCAAGGACAATTTCATAATCTTTTACTGTAAAAGCAAAGAAATATAAGAACTTTTATTTGATTTCCTGTTAGAGTACGGATTATTGCGTTCGGATTGGATACATATAAGTATATTATAATGTGTATGTTTCAAGAAATTTTTTGTAGGTTTTTTTTACAATACATTAAGAATAAAAATATTCCTAAATTGTGTTGATATGTATATTATGCTTTTATGTAGCCCGTTACGTAGCTCTAGAGTACTAGCGAGATTTCTATGTCTAGGTTCGTCGCGCGTTCATTCTAGTGGTGGATGATCAGGAATAGTTGTCATAATTGAGACATTAATTATGTATAACTAAACTTAATAACTAAATTTATGACAGATAATTGTGCACCCGAATTTCGTACCTTTAAGTATCTTTGCGAACAAACCAAGCGAAATTGACATCGAAATAGATCTATTTCTTAGTCTTATAGACATTTTTGCAACTGCATGTTGCAATATTATTTTATAATAAGATACAAATACAATTATCCATATAAGTAATATTAAAGAATAAGATCAATTTCTTACCTGGTAATTTTTTGGTACGGAAAGAAGCATTAGTAATCATAGATTTAGACATTGTAACCGTAGTTGTTGCTGGTGAGAGTGCTACACTTATACCCATTGGACCATCACAGGGTTGACCTGTGCCATAAAAATATGTCAATAAAATATCATAAACAAATATTGTTCGAACATTTTGATTTTTACCCACCTGCTGGATTATTCTTCAAAGAATTTATTACGGCACTAGTTACTAGCATAACATCAGGAAACAGTTCATATTGTGCCCTCTGGTCTATATCTGTTAATGCTTGAAATGCTAAAGTATAAAATTCATTGAACATCGCAAAGTATGCTCCTTCTACCATTTCTAGTAAGAAATTGGACGACACTGGTATTCGCGGGATAGATTTTGAAGTCCCAATTTTCTTTTGAAATCCTTGTGTCACAATCCTGTAAATATTATTTATTTCAAAATAATTTATACAGTGCCTAAAAATCCCCTGTCCGATGTAAACAGGGCTATTACTTATTAACACTGTAGCCATTCCGGGTCTGGCGACCATTGACATCATCGGGATTTACAATACGAAACCAGTTTTATGCATGATTAATTTGATTTTACGATAATAATTTCAATATCTATGAAACCTGTTACATAAAATAATTAGTACCGTGAAATCCAAGGTATTGTTGAGATTGTATGTAGGTCCGATAGCATAAAAGCTTTATTTTGCATTGCACAATGTCATGATGCAGATATTCTAAATATTATATTGATTAAAAATATTTAGAATACTTATAAAAAAAAATCTTTATTAGCTAAAGAAGTACAGTTGTTTAGTAGCCCTAAATGTAGTATGAGTTTGACGTGTTGTTGTGCAGTGATAATGAAAGCTACTGCGGGAGTGAGGGAAGTACTTTTCATATTTAGTAATACAAACCATTTTGTTTATTCTTAGCAATTTAACTTTCTCATTTTTAATACAAATGTTTATTTAATTAAAAAAATAATACCTTGAAGCGGCGATACAAAAATGTCTTAGTGCTAGTTTTGGCAATAAGCTTAATTGTCTGTTATAAATAAATAGTAAAGCAGCCATCACTTTCAAACGATTTTGTGCATTAATTACTTCCACCTGGGATAATGGTCCCCAGCTTACAAGTTTAGTATTACATTCCTCCCATCTCCTTAATGCACTTTCAGTTAAGAACTGCGACCCCAGTGATAATGGCTGAAACAAGTGGTAAAACATTCAAATTATGATCGGATCTGTATAAAGTTTGCAGAAGAGTCTTCGATTAACTATAGCCAGAGATAATTAGTTACATACATTAAATATATAGTACTAAATTAGAATCTTTTCACTAAATTTCCATAAATTCCGCTCTATACACAAACTGCACGGGACGAACAGAGTAATGAATCTAAATCTGGCCTTTTATTTGGGGACTTTCTGTTTTTAGGGACTTCACTTTAACCTTGACGCTATCCATCATCATATGGAGACGGCCAAGCCGACCTTGCTGTTCCTTGCCAAGATATTGGGGAGTGCTCTGAGGAATTGTTCGGATTAATCCCAGCCGCCAAATTTCACGAACGCACGTCGCGGCAGAACTCCCGATACCATCCGCATCTGGATGATTAGCGGTCCACCACTGTGCGATTTAGAAGATGTTTTCTTCCTCGCACAACTTCCTTGTGGAATAGTTTACAACCAGTAATTTTTTCAGACCAATACGACTTAGGGACCTTCAAGAAAAGAACCTACTCCTTTTTAAAAGGCCGGCAACGCACCTGCAATCCCCCTGGTGTTGCGGTTGTTGATGGGCGGCGGTAGTCACTTACCATCAGGTGAGCCGCATGCTCGTTTGCCCCCTCTCCTATAAAAAAAAATACTCATTTGTATCTTGGGACTGAGTTTCATATACATCAGAGGGAATATCTGTTTTGTAGGTACAGACCTGTCCATCTTTTGGCTGCGTGTAGACAGTGACGACCATCCCTGTGACTATGTGTACCTTTGTAAGTCCCACAGCAGTAATGACGTCATCTACCGACTCAGCAACCACAT
Organism: Parnassius mnemosyne; assembly: GCA_963668995.1. NCBI lineage: Eukaryota > Metazoa > Arthropoda > Insecta > Lepidoptera > Papilionidae > Parnassius > Parnassius mnemosyne. The sequence continues at coordinate 27,889,514 of CAVLGL010000035.1, read as the reverse complement.
CTTAATGGCTACAGATTTAATGCGACATACAACAGATCCCATCCGCGATAATCATGATTCTTGGCGATTTCAATGCCCACTAAATTTAATGGCTCTCGGTTATCAGTTTGGCATATGGTCTGACTTAACTAGCTTCTTCCAGACATGCTTACACGGATCCCGTGTGAGAATCGCGGTAGCTCAGATGGTCATCTTCTAATTTACCTTACTAGACGAGCTGACTACATAGATGAGCAGGAGCAGTAGAGTCAATATTTATCGGCAACATGTAGAGTCGTAAATGAAGGTGACTCAGGACCTTGCTTTGTGGCATTCCTTGGGGGAGGCCTATGTTCAGCGGTGGACTTTGGAAGGGCTATAATGGGTGGATGGATGGATGGATATCGTCAAGCGCCGGAACAAGCTTGTGTCTGAAATTGACTATGTTAAACACAAAGTCTTGGATTGGGAGTGACTTAATCTAATCCAGTTTAACCCTCAGAAGACACAGGTTTGCACATTCACAGCTTACAAGAACCCTTTGTCGTATCTCCTATTTGCTTCCACTGCTGTGTCAAGTTCATTTCATTTCATTTTAGTTCCATGCTCATATGGAAGGAAAAGCTAAATTGGCTTCTTAAAACCTTTTCATACATATATATGTATTGTCAATAATACTTTAGACTGATATCAATCAGAATATAGTATCTAAAATGGATATCACATTATTACCGCTCTAACAAGCAGTTTTGATATTCTAACACACATAATTACAGTGATATGTGAGTTAGAATGGCATTATGCAAATTATTAGTGTTAGTAAAATGCCACTGTATACCATGCTGGTTAATTTAAGAACAGTGTAATTTTTTCAATCAATGGAATGAAGAATAAAATTACTTGCAATATTTCAATGCCATGTGCCGTGGGTATAAGAAAATCTGTTAGCCCATTGGATCTAGTGCGTGTTATAAAGTGTGATTATGGAAAATTCCAGCAGGACCTTCTGGCTTCCAATAAATGAACACTATCAATAGTACAAATAGAACATAATAGGTAAAAAAGATCTACCTTTAATTAGCACAGATATCAGAACTTTTATTACCTATGAACTCCCTAAATTTGGTAATATGTAACATTAATAATATTAATAGGCTAATATTTAGGCTTACATGGCAGAAAAATATTTCTAAACTACATAACATTTTTCAGTCATAATAATAATAATCAATAAAGAGTAAATATATTCTATTCTAATTAACATTACCACAGTTCAAATTGCTTTTATTACCTCATGATAAATTGAAGCTTGGGCTAAAGACGGCAATCTAAAAGAAACTACTTTTGGTTTACCACTTTCATCCACAACTTCAAAGTTATAGAGGCCTGGAATAAAAAATAACACAAGGTTAACATTTTCTTAACTTGCACTGACATCTCTTGAAGTATCAGGAAATTTATTACAACAACCAATACAAATAATAATCATAATCAGTAAGTCATTTGAGGGATTAAATGACAGACACACACAGAATACTAGTTGGTTTCTTGTATCACTTAAGTTTTGGAACTTGACCACAATGGACGCTCACACTGATTCTTTCCAATAATGCATAATATAGTTTTATACATAAAATCCTTGATCACATTCATGTGAGATTTCCAAGTATAAAAATGTTTTTGTAATTTTCAAACAGATTTAAATATTTAACTATATTAAAACTGAACAATCATAAAAAGTTATAAACTACAAAATTGAACAGATTAGTTCTTACCAATGAGGAGAGTTTCTATACACCGACAATTCTTAGTACTACCTTGTGCTACTGAACTTAAATATTTATAAATTAAGGTTGGAACAAATTGTAAGGTAAATCTCTGAAGTTCAGTTTCTTTTGATCTGTAGAAACTGAATAATTGTACACAAACATTTTCAAGCACCTGAAAGAAAGACATACATAAAATTTCTGCATAATTAAATAGTTTGTTTTTTCCTAAAAAACAATTGCATATTAAAAAAGTGAAATAAGTTACAGTCCATATACGTCCCATAGCTGGGCTCAGGTCTCCTTTAATTTCTGAGAGGTTTACAGGGCAAGGAAATGTCTGCAGCACTGCCCCAATACATGTTGGCGAACTTCACATGTCTTCAAAATGTTTTTTTGTAGTTCTCACATATATCACCGATTTTTTCAGAATGTTTTCCTTAACTGTTGATCACTTGGTAAATCAGCATTAAAAATTGCAATTTACAGTTTCATTCGTGCTGGCGCTGATCAAGCATGGATTGCTTACATCCTATTCAATTTAAAATGAGAGCTTTACCCCTGAGCTACCACATCTCAGGGTACTTATAATTATTAACCCTGTAATAGTATATTCATAAGTGGCATTTTTAACCTGTTCATAGGCCTCATCTTTGTGGCTGGATTGTTGTTCTCCATCATCTTCACTGTATAACAGATTGAATACTGCTGTAGCAATCTCATGGTTATGTTCATGCTCTGCTGCAAAACTTTTTATTTCATTTTCTTGCAATGATGCATATTCATTAACCCATTCAGTAATCAAATGCTTCCATTCTGACATGTCGGGTTTGTGAACAACAACTGTAATTATTAAATTATTACATTATACAAATAAGCATAATATGTAATCATTTATTATTTATTACAGTCTATGAAAGTCTACTGCTGAATTTCTGAAACAGGTAGCCTCATAGAAGTTTATTTGCCATAGTTGCCATGTTTGGTGGGCGGTCTGACTATGCGGTTTTTAAGGTGTCAGGAAGATGTTGATACCCATTACCTGTTTTATTTCTCTACTAGCAAGTAGAGACTTCGCTTGCATGGAATTTACTACGATTTCATGGGTTTTAATTTATTTGCGTGGAATCCTGGTTCTTTTTCTAAAATATAAGTATGATAAGTTAGTCATTATAACATCAGCTATCTGCCAATGAAACTCCCGTCAAAATAGTTCCACCCATTTCTGAGATTAGCCAGAACAGACAGATAAAAATTTTAATAATTGTTTTTTGGTATTAGTACTGTATATGCTTTCATATGCATTTAGTAAAAAGCTATTATTTTAACATTACAGACACTTCAATTTTATTTATTTCTATAGATAAATGATATGTGGGGTAATAGATTCTTTTAAGCTGCTACACAGGTGTATTTCTCTATAAAGATTTTCTATTTATAATTATTTATTTTTAAAGCTGTAAAGTGGAAATCAAAGTCAAAACTTTTTAAGCACTAACACTCCAAAGGAGTCTGCAATCTGTAAACATGTTCAAGTTCAAGATCATCCCTGCTATTTCATAATATTTGAAAAATCCTCGTAAAAGAATACCGAATCTACCAAAGATTATTTGCGAGGCTATTTAAATTAAAAACATCCAAATTTCAATTGTAAAGATGGCTGGGTGTTATCTTCCGCTTGGGATCCTATATACATATAGTAAAATTTAATAATTCCAAACCCAAGCATACCACTGCAAGCACCCGAAACGTCGGGAATAAAACATAAGTGAAAACCTAAGTAAAATCCGAAAAATTAGTTTTATTTAATTTTATTTTAAGTATAACTAATACTACTACTACTAAGCTACTGTTCTTGTTCCACAATTATTTAAGATGAAATAAATACTCACATTTCTAAGATGATGTAATTATTGAAAATACGAAAATTGTGTTTGTTTAGTTGACTGTTTTTTTCATAATTTATTTTTTTATTTTTATTTTTGAAAAATTAAAGTAGGTCGTCACAAAAGTGACACTGACATTTTTTATAGCTGGCTTCACGGCTCTGGGTTCTAGCCCTTCTTAGCCTGAAGTTACAATGTATAATAATTATCCTTCATAGTAAACTGCTTCACAATATGTTATGTTGATGCGTCACATAGTGCAGCCCTTGGGAGATATTGACGGTAACTTAAGCCAGCAGACAGCTGAGTCAGCTGAGCTGACAGTTGGCGATGGTATCTCAAGGCGCCTAAGCAGACAAACAGCAGACAGACACCTTATCTTGAGAATCACATAACCATCAGAGCACTTGTTTCACCGTTTTCACTAATAGTTCACATGCGCAGACACTTAATACACAAAATTGCACCACTTTTATATATCAAATTCCACTTCAAACCATTATTTAAACAATAACACAGGAGCAGCAATCCGCCGCCGCTCTTTTCTTTCTTTTCCTTTTGTGGCGGTTTGGTAAAATTCAGTATGAGTGGTGGAGATGAAGCGTATAATATACTAGAACAGATCCAGGCACTAGGTATTAAACGAGACTAGGTTGCACCTGTTCCAACTTTTAAAAGACTTGATCCACCTAGTCTTACTGTGCCTACGCGTCTCACGGCACTGGCGTGGCGGCCCGCTCGAATCGAACAAGTACCAGCACGGCGAAGCGAGATAGCATTATGTTGCCGTAGTTACTAGTCTGCTTTGCCGCCCACTCGTGTTTTCCTAAATCATTCATGTGTCAGACATTTGAATTTGAACTGTATTTCAATGTCTATAAAAGTAACGTAACGCGCACTCGTGTTGTGTAAGAATATATTCTGTCCTTTTTTAACTACACTAATCCGCAATCTCTCTATCTTTGCCTGTCGATACTCGTCGAGACTAGTTGGGACTAGTCCCGGGGACTTTAACCAAATACTAGGCAGATTTTATACACTAGTTACTTGTAAATACTCGATGCGATTGGAGATTGGAGACCATATGATGCAGTCGAGTGTCTAGTACGGACTCATGCAAATGTGACCTCGGCTCGGCACCGTATTGATTAAAATTAAAAATTATAAATCCATTTATTTCTTTCTCAAGGCATACTAAATAAGAAAGTAATTGGAGCCTCCTAGTAAGTATAAAAGAATACCTGTGTCAGGAGGCACCGCTCTTCCTAATAACATTAAATATTGAGATAAGCCGAGCAAGATTACCTATGATTTAGAGTAGGTGTGTGTTTGTGTGTGTGTGTGTGTGTGTGTGTGTGTGTGTGTGTGTGTGTGTGTGTGTGTGTGTGTGTGTGGGTGTGAGTGCGTGTGTGTGTGTTTGTGTGTGAGTGTGCGCGTGTGAGTATATGTGTGTACGTGTGATTGTAGGTGCTTAAAAGTGTAAGCATTTTTATTATTATTATTTTATGTAATTTTATTTAATTCTATTCTATTCTGATAAACAAATATATTATTTAATTCCGTGACGTAGAATGTTTTCTGTGGTGTGATAACATAATTTTTTAAGATGATCGGTAAGTATTTTTTTACATTCGCGATAATTAAGCCGGTGAAAGTTTAATTTTTTATTTAAGTAATTATACATATATCTTGATTGGGCACAGTACTGTCTCTCAGCAAATTTAGATTTTACAATATTTGTTTAATAACGTTATGATTCCCCCGTGTAGATGTTTTTTTTTGATCATATGGCGAGTTAGTATGTGTTTTTAAAATTGACTGTAAGATATATAGTTGCCTAACCTAAGATACTACTAAACTTATTTAGCAATAGGTTTTCGTAACGAAGTGTTGTTATGTGGTTAAAGAACTTTCGATTTATTTTTTATTTAGACATGAAACATTAAAGTGTTTATTGTTTTAAAAAATGGCTTCTAAAGGAAGCAGTGTCGCTTGGCATCATATTACGGACAAATACCAACAAATGGCTGAGTTTAACATTTGTAAAATACAATTGAGTTTTTAAAATTCTTAAGTCTGATTTTTTGCGCGTATATAAATCAATCATTGTAGACAGATAATTAAAAAATGAAACAAAAATAATTAAAAAAAAAGACAAAAATAATTTAAAAAAAAGAGAGAAAAAAAATAATCGGATTACTTTAAAATAAAATCAATTGCAACCTTACACGCCAACAATCTAGAATGTTAATAAATGTTGACGTTGACAGTATTAAGCCTATATAAAGTATGAATGGATGATTACTATTCATAACCTTCACGTATCGGTTTTAAGTAAAGACTAAGCATACTTCAAAGTGTAAGCTATTCTAACAATATCAAACTTTATGCGTACTTCATAGACTAAGTGGAACAGATATTTGGATCGAGTATTTGTACGGTATTCGACCAAGTGCACCTAGTTCAAAATTTACCTAGTACGACTCATCTCTAATGAGTAGATACGCCACCGGTCAAGTCCCCGCCAAAACAAGTGAAACTGACAGAATAAAAAGTACCACAGAGTACGTTTTATAAACGTAGATAGAGGATTGACTAGATAAAGCATTCGCGTATGCTTTTGAGATAGAAATAGGCGGGAAGTACTTTCCCTGGGTTACCAGATATTATTCCATTTCCCCCAATCTGGGTTTATTTATATTCACAGCACTTAATTCATACAAAAAACTTATTTGTTACCATAAAAAAAAAGTTCTTTATAATTCAGATGATTAATTCATTTATCTTGAAAATACATTCTGTGACTAAAAACTACGGACGGAAACGACGTAAAAACAGATTCATCATTCCGAATTCAACGGCGCATCGACGATTTTACTGGACATTTAATAAACTCTTTGGATTTCGACGGCACTAAGTGAAGATGCTACTAGCACAAAGTGTGATATCGCTAATAAGTAGGAGTATGTAAAATATGTACTTAAATATTAGGTAATTAATTATCAAAACTTTCCTTGTGTCGAATTTTATGTTGTTAAAATTCAATAATGTTTTAACATACGAGTCCATCACAAGTTCAGTGCTAAACACAGACCTCCGAAAGGAAAAAAAAGGCTTCCACTTAGGTTTTGTAGTACAAAACACGGCTCTGAGCTAACTTCCGCGATTTCCTGCATGTCTTACAAAGGTTAAGTTAATTTTTAAAATAATAAATTTAAAAATTAATTACTAAGGTTAAGGCTTGTGTGCAGCAAGTTGTAGCATAAAAGAGAATTTGTCTATACACGGGATGATACTACCCCGCGCCGTAAGCAATAGTACAAGATGGGGATGGGGCAGCAGCACTTTCCTGATGAAAACTTAAAATAAACACAAGAATAAAACTAAGAAGATTAACGGCAGCATTTTCCTGATGAACAGCTAAATATAAAAAAAACAGTGGTTGCCAACCCGCTTGCCAAGCGTTGCAACTATGGCAAATAACTATGTTCGGCAGTGGATTTTAGATAGACTGTAAAGGAAAAAGGACTAAATTTTGTGTACTTACACAAAATTTAGAAATATTAACAATGTAACATTAAGTAAAACAAATGAAAACACAATTATATTATTAAATATAATCCAATAAAATTAAAATAAATATACGATTACTTATTAATTTTTCATCACATTAATAAACAACAAAATTTTTGTCTTCTTTCTAGAGCATTCGTTGTAATTCTTGGTATGAGTAGCTTTAGAATTTCTCAAAAATATGCATTTTTAAACTTGATGTATAATTTTGCATGGCAGAAACTCTTGGGTGCTGGTTGTTAAAATCTGATTAGAAGGCAGTATATATATATATACTTAATAAATTATTTATTTCTTAATTTATTTCCACATTATTGTTTATAACACCTTTATAAAAAGGATTAAGGGGGGACTAAATATCTCATTGGTAGGCATTTCCAGTCAGTTTTACAATTATTATTGCATCTTAAATTATTCATTTGTATATTTAAGTCAGGACTTAAAATTATTTATTTATTTATTTTATTTAAATCTTTACTTGCATAAAACATGGTAGTACAGATAAAGTTCCTACATTTGTAAATGAGAATTTATGTTTAATCAATCTATCTATAATTAAATATTTTGTCATTGTCATGCAATCAAATTACACAAAGAAAATTAATATAAATTACAATAAAATTATTACAAGTCATAATAATACAGAATGATAACAGAGAAATTTGAAAATAAAAAGTCAAGAACCATAAATAAATTAAGCAATGCTATTCAATTTTTAATACATACAGAACAATGACAAAAATCATAATTACCAACAAGATCAAATTTATATCACTTATGGGGAAACAACAAGACACAAAAATAAATTATAATATTTTAAATATGTTATCTTTTTCAAACATTAAAAAAAATGTACATATTAAACTTTAGATATTGTTAATTAATACATTTACAGCCTAGCAAATGTCCTCCATAGCTGAACATAGACCTCCCACATAGTTTGTCTGCAAAATAACTGCAGTTGCCAATCCTCCTGCCAAGCTAGACATAATTGCTTCTAAAGTTTCTTTTTCAGAAATTTGTAAAGATTGCATAGAAGTCTTGGGAGGCAGCGGTAAACCCTGAGAAGGTTTGATCGAAGGATGCTTCTGACGAAGGCTTTCAAGAGTTTAGACATTACGAGAAGCCAGGATGTCATCTGAGAATAAAATACGGGATGCATTTTTTAAGTCGCCATCCATTACTTTCGACTCAACTACTTTTTTTAAATCAAATTTAGGCCGTGGTCGAGATAAATGAGTATTAATTGGGTAATCTAAATTTTGAAAAGATGTCTCTTTTAGTTGAGATGTAATTGATTTATTTATTGTTTTATCAAAATGAATTTGAGAATAAGCGAAAGTAAATAATTTTTGCCAACTATTTTCACTATTAGTGAAACAATTTTGAATAGTGCATGACAACGCTTTAGCAAGCTGCATCCTCGCACCTCTAGGAATTCTTTTAACCACTGGTGCATTACGATGATAATTGTATATTTGCTCCGAAAAAAGGGAAAAATTTGTGTCATTAGTTGAATTGCTAAAAGAGTTACGAATTTCTACGGTAGGCTGTGAAGCCGAAATACATATAGAAAAAATATTTTATTTTTTCTATATGTATTTTTGGAGGCTACTAATATAAATATAAGTACTTAAGTTATTTTATTTAATATATATTATAATTAATTATTTGTACTATGTTTATATATTTATACATTTTATAATTGTGTATGTATGTATGTATATATATATATACACATACATACTTACACACACACACATATATATATATATATATATATATATATATATAAAGGTAATGTAAAATATCATTCTACCTGACTCTCTCTCCTGATCTGTAAACTTATGACCACCTTCATTACATTGAATTGCTTATAATTTTGTTATAATTTATCTATTAGATTGTTCTTCTTTCCTTTTCTTCCAACAACAATACGCCTACCATCAAGCAATATAAGGGAAACCTGTTATTGGCCATACTTTAAGTTTGTTACATTAATGTTAATATTAACTATATACGCTGTTGGTTTTCTAAATAAATGTTAGCAACAATCGCCATAGCTATACTCGTTTTTGTTTAGTTATTTATTTTTATTACTTTATTATATGTATAAAGAAAATTAGACAAGACTTAATATTATTCAAACTCTCAAGTAAATTGTTTTCTAAACCAAGTGATGATAATTATTATATTACATTGCAAATATTCGTTTCGCAAACTTTAAAAAATAACAGTTAGGAAGGTATGAATACCAAGTCTATACAGACACACGCTACATAAGCGAGTTAGATCATATTTGAAATCCCAATTTTATATTCTGACTAACAATTCGCCCCAGCTTCGCACAACTGTTTTCTAGATCTCAACAATAGCGTGAATTACCGGGTCCAATTGTGAGTGTGAGTGTGAGCGATCATCAAAATCAGTCTAGCCGTTCTCAAGTGATGATCTTGCATACAGGTGGCTAACTATCTATATGGTTTAAAGTACATAACCTTCAAGAGTGAACTTTGACTTCTCTCTAAGTGAAGAAATTTGGTTTTAGTTGCACCACCCCACACAGGAATACAGTATGTAAGTATGGACAGTGCAAGGACAATGTAAATTTTGCTTAATAAAGTACTAGACATAACATACCTTAGATTTTTAAAGATCCAGATAAGCTTACGTATCCTGCCAATAATCGCTTCAAGTTGAGTATGCCAGGAGAGCCTTTGATCGACCATAATACCTAGGTATTTAATGCAACTAACTTTTTCAATACTCGGGCATAAACAACTATGGTTATTGAGGCTCGCACAGGTATGAACCTTGAGCCGAAACTTATCATCCGGTTGAGTTCGCTGATCGAGAGAAAAGCACATGTATTTCGTTTTTGTGGCGTTTAAGGTTAGTAGATTAATGCTCAGCCAGTTAGCAATAACTGCTAAGCCCTTTTCAGAGACATTTTGCACTATTTCCCAAGAACTATCGGAGAAAACAACCGCAGTGTCGTCGGCGTATGAGAAGATCTGTCCTCCACAGTTTCTTAAGTTACACAATTGATTAATATATATTAAGAAAAGAGTTGGGCCGAGGACAGATCCTTGTGGGACACCATAGGATTTACATTCTTCTTGACTTACACTAGTGCTAATTTTAACCATTTGTTTTCTCTCAAGCAGGTAGTCTTTAAAGAGAGCAAGAGCCGTGCTCCTTATTCCAATGCTCTCTAGCTTAAGAACAAGTCTGGGGACAGAGACGATGTCAAAAGCTTTTTTTAAGTCGAGAAAGTTGGCGAGACATTTTTCTCCATGATCGACCTTTTCTGTAATCATCTTTGTTAAATCAGATATTGCGTCTTGTGACGAAATATTACCCGAATTGAAAATATCCAAAGAAAGTTTATCCGTTACCTTAGTTATAGAACCAAATACTATCGCTATACCTCTAAAAATTATATTAGTTATTGTAAAAAACATCACCTTCTTCCTCTTGCTAAGCGTCGTGAGAATGCTGATCTCACTTTTCTGTTAAAATAGCTTGTAGTGCTATTGACTGTCCTGGGTTTTTATCTCAACTACATCTTAGCTGTCTTGCCAAACCTCTTAGACACAATAAACTTTTCAGCCTCCCGTTTGCATCTACAAATTATAGACAAAATACATTTATTTGGCGAGCGAGCAATAATTTTAACAAGCTAGCCAATGAGTTTGACTTCGATTTGTTTAACAATGCATTTTTAGCTCTAAGTGAGATATTGATGCGTTTGTTAAAAAACTAACGATTTACTTCTTTTATATTTGTGTTTATTTTTTTTCTTTTATATGTATAATACATGTTATATCAGATAAGCCCTCATTTAGCATTAGTATTGGATACTCTTTAGTGTTGAATCGTGTTTATCACTGTTGTAAATTCACCTTTGTATCTATTAGTGAGGAACTTTCATTGGCTTACTGTAGTTATTAGTATTATCTATCCTAATTATGATAGCTGTTGGTCTTCCAAATAAAATAAAATAAAATAAAGAAAGAAGGTGAGAATAAAAGAGCTAACTAATTTTGTACCACGTTAAGCGTCATCATCATCATCATCATCATTACAGCCACATATGTCCACTGCTGAACATAGGCCTCCCCCAAGGAATGCCACAAAGCACGGTCCTGAGCCACCTGCATCCATCGACTTCCTGCATGTCTTACTAGGTCGTCACTCCATCTCGTGGGGGGTTGCCCTACACTTCGCCTACCGGTACGAGGCTGCCACTCGAGAACCTTTCTTCCCCATCGGTTGTCGGTTCTTCGAGCTATATGGCCGGCCCATTGCCACTTCAGCTTACTAATCCGTTGGGCTATGTAGGTTACTCTGGTTCTACTGCGGATATACTCTATTCTAAGTTTATCACGCAGAGATACCCCGAGCATGGCCCTCTCCATAGCTCGCTGAGCGACCTTGAGCTTCCTCATACGGCCAGCATTAAAGGACCACGTTTCAGATCCGTACCGTAACTCATCACTGGCAACACGCACTGGTTGTACAATTTCGTTTTAAGGTTTTGAGGTATGCCTGACGAAAAGATGTGTCGTAGTTTCCCGAACGCTGCCCTGCCGAGTTGAATCCGTCGATTGACCTCTCGGTCGAAGTTGAACTTACCTAGTCGGACTATTTGTCCCAGGTAAACATACTCGTTAACAACTTTGAGCTTAGTACTCCCAACAAATACCGGCATAGGTGTGACATGGACATTAAACATGATCTTTGTTTTGTCCATGTTCATCCTAAGACCTATTCGTTGGGAGACACTATTGAGGTCATTGAGCATGGTGCTTAGGTCCTCCAGCGATTCTGCCATAAGGACTATATCGTCCACATACGCCAGATATAGTGGCAAATTGTACTCCTCGGACTGCTGTACAATTTGCCGAAGAGTAGATATGTGGTCTATGGTGCTAAAGCCCTTTCGGAAACCGGCTTGTTCGAGAGGCTGGAAGTCGTCAAGTCTGCGCGCGAGACGTTCGTAATGACTCTCGAAAACAGCACGTGGCTCAGAAGGGAAATCGGTCTGTAGTTCTTCAAGAGAGCGTTGTCACCTTTCTTGAAGAACAAGATCACCGCACTTCTGCTCCACGCCTCTGGTGTAATGCCACCATGGAGGACGGAATTAAATAGCCTCTGAGGGACTTCAAGTACCGGTCTTCCACCCGCTTTCAAAAGCTCCACTGTAATTCCATCCTCGCCTGGGTCCTTGCCGTTTTTAAGGTGCTGGAGAGTCATTCTAATCTCGCTCAGACTGACGTCCGGGATATCTTCGGAATATTTATAGTTAGAGATGTAATATATATTATAGCTCAGTGTAAACGGTTCCATTTAAAAGTAATGTGAGCGATATAATACATCTCGAGAAATAAATTAATATCGCCCTTATATTATACCCCATAGTGAAAAGCGGGCTTTAAGGTGAAACCACATGAGTAAAGAAACCGACCAGAGGGGAAGCTACATACAAACGGCTCGCTGCGAGTACACCCATACATAGTGCAGCGATGTGTGCGTGAGCTCTCACCGACAGGTTCACCGACGCTCCGTTGGGGTACAAACCGGTTTGCGCCGGCTCAGTCAGAGTGTCCATGAAAGGGCTGTTAGTCGTGCGCATTTAAATAAATAGACCAAAAATATTTCGATATTTTATACATCAGTTAATGTATTAAGTATTTTTGCAATTATTAAATAATTAGATTAAAGTTTTTTAATAAGAATAAATAAGAATTAAGTTATTATAAATTTGTATAGGTAAATAATAAATTTTCTGTATAAGCAAAAATGCCTAATAGTTGTACAGTATGCATGAATAATTCTAGAGAAAATAAGGATATTTCCTTTTTATGTACCAGAGAGATCAAGTGAAGTAAGTACCTTTTTACGTATACAATAATACTAGGTAATAACATTGATAGGTAAGTGAGAATGTGTTAGAAAGGTGCGTCGCCGAGTGATGATGTCGGTCTCTCCTACTTGAAACGTTAGTCAGTCTAACTTTGACAGTGCCGTAGATGGCAGAATATCCTACGTAATAAGGCTAAATGTGTGACTTTATCCACCCACATTAGTATAGAGGTAGGTTGCTTCCTGGGGTAGGATATAAGTTACTTTTTGCGAGTCGCGACCGCAGGGGTAAATACCACTGCATTATGGTTGGAATACAATCGCCAGGGATTGGTGTTGGTGGAAGTGGTGCTGGTGTTGGTGGATAGTGTTGGTGGATAGTGTTGGTGGAAGTGGTGCTGATGTTGGTGTTAGTGGATAGTGTTGCTGATGGTGTCAGTGGTGGTGTCAGTGGTGGTGAAGGTGGTAGTATCGTAGGTAATGGTAGTAGGCAGTGGACCAACAGTGACCTCATCAACACCACCACCATCACCACCATTACTATCACCACCACCGCCACTGCCCACGACCACCATCACAGCCACAACATCCACCACCACCACTTACACCATAACTCTTGATTTCGAACAATTAATAAATATGTTGTTACATTAATATAAGTTATAATTAATACACATGATGTCTTATGCTATACAATATTTTTATTTTTTCCTTAAAATTTTCACATGCGTCAGGTGACAACCCTATCAGAATAGGTATAGATTTTCTAGAGTTTTGGCGGGAAATTGACCGGCGGCGGTTTGCTGCTCCTGTATTATTGTTTAAATAATGGTTTGAAGTGGACTTTGATATGTAAAAGTGTTGCGATTTTGTATATTAAGTGTCTACGCATGTGAACTATTAGTGGAAACAGTGAAACAAGTGCTCTGATGGTGATGGATTCTCAAGATAAGCTGTTTGTTTGCATAGGCACCTTTAGATACCATCGCCAACTATCAGCTGTCTGCTGGATCAAGTTGCCGCCAAAATCTCCCAAGAACTGCACAATGTGACGCATCAACATATTGTGAAGCAGTATACTATGAAGGAGTGGGGAAATTACAATAAACCGAATAAAAATACTTAAGACTTGGCCTAAAGGTCTAGATACTAGGCCATAAACTCCAAAAAAAAATATAGATTTTCTACGTTGTTGGGAAGCTTCCCCTCTGGTCCTCTTTACTCTGTGGAGAAACTACCAGGGTGGCCTGCGAAATTCTAATTTTCTTACGTTTTTTGGAATTTGCAGGTCAGGGCCAGGTTGAATGTTTAACAAAATATGATTCGCGACCGTAACGAGTATGTATTTACAGAATTATAGTCATTATAATCATCAATACAACCCCCTAAGTTCGTATAATTCCTTTGAATGAGTTTTTCTGGAAATAGCCATACATTGGAATTATACGAACATAGACGGTTGTGTTGATGATTATAATAATTATAATTCTGTAAATACATACTCGTTACGCTCGCGAATCATATTTTATTAAATATACAACCTGACACTGACCTACAAATTTTCTTACGTTTTTTGGACTTTCCAGGTCAGGGTCAGGTTGAATGTTTAACAAAATATGATTCGCGACCGTAACGAGTACGTATTTACAGAATTATTATCATTAAATCACCTATAAAACCCTCCAAGTTCATATAATTCCTTTGAATGAGTTTTTCTGGAAATAGCCGTATTGATGATTATAATGACTATAATTCTGTAAATACATACTCGTTACGCTCGCGAATCATATTTTGTTAAACATACAACCTGACACTGACCTGCAAATTGCAAAAAAACGTAAGAAACGTAATGTAAAAAACGTAATGCCGTGTAGTGGCTGTCAAGAATATCCACTACCCCATATCCTCCCGTGGGTGTCGTAAAAGGCGACAAAGGGAAACAGGCAGGAAATGGGCAGCAGCATCGTCCTGATAATAGCCAAAATTACAATAAAAAAACTACGGTTGCCAACCCGCTCGCCAAGCGTGGCAACTATGGCAAATACCTCCCAATGATTAAAGCAACAAATGGACGGCTCCCAGTCTCCGGCGGCCCCGCTATTCCTGGCTACGGTGGCGACCATGGTAACGGCGGGGCAGGGGGAGCTAAGAATCTCCGGTGGAGGTTCGGTTGCCACCTTAGACGACTCGACCTGGCAACGTACAACGCACGCACCCTGAGGACTGACGAGAAGATCGTAGAGCTGGAAGAAGAGATAGACAAGTTGCGCTGGCATATTATAGGATTATCCGAAGTCCAAAGAGAGGGGGAGGACACGGTAATCCTCGAATACGGCAACTTGCTCTATCACCGGGAGGGCGACCATCTGTCCCAAGGAGGTGTCGGATTTATCGTCCACAAGTCTTTCGTTAACAACGTTGTAAAGTTTGGGAGTGTGTCGACGAGGGTTGCGTACCTTATACTCAGAATCACCAAACGGTATTCGCTGAAGGTCATACAGGTTTACGCACCAACCTCGGCACACCCCGATGAGGAGGTGGAGGAAATGTATGAGGATATCTCTAGAGCCATGAATTCCTACAAAACCCAATATACGGTGTTAATGGGAGACTTCAATGCAAAACTAGGCACAAGAGAGAACGGTGAGCTGAAAGTAGGGAAATTTGGAATAGGGCAACGGAACCCAAGGGGCCAGCAGCTGGCCGACTTCATGGAGAAAGAGGGACTCTTTATGATGAACTCTATCTTCCAGAAGCGGCCCCACAGGTAGTGGACCTGGTCGAGCCCCGACAGTTCGACAAAAATGAGATTGACTTCATTATGACGATCAGACGACAACTGTTCAGTGATGTCTCCGTGATCGCGAGGGTGAAAACTGGTAACGATCACTGAATGGTTAGAGGCACACTGAACCTAAACGTTAAGTTGGAGAGGTCTCGTCTAATGAAGTCAACGCTCCGTCCCCCTCGTGCTCTGTTCCAAAGTCCCGAAACCTTTCAGCTCGAGTTAAAAAACCGTTTTCATTGTCTAGAACACTGCAATGAAGTGGACGATATGAATGACAAGCTCCTGGAAACTATCCATGCGGTCGGAGCTAAGTTCTGCAAGACCCGCCGCAGAAGAACACAAAAACTCTCCGATCACACTCTTAATCTCATGGCTGTTAGACGGGAGATGAAGCTACATTCTTCAACAGACTTGACAGCATACAGGCATCTGAACAGACAGATCTCCAAATGCATGCGGCGGGACTTACGCAACTTCAATACAGCTCGTATTGAAGAAGCGATCGAGCGGAACCAAGGCTCCAAAGTCTTTGCCAGAGATCTGTCTGCCAGAAAGAGCCAACTGTCAAAGCTGAAGACAGAATGTGGCAGCATCTTTTCCGGGACACCTGAGATTTTGAGTGAGATTGAGAGGTTCTATGGGCAGCTGTACACGTCATCGTTGGAGCCACACGCAAGTGTGAGTAACGATCCAAGAGCGAGTCTCATCCGACACTATTCCGAAGATATCCCGGACGTCAGTCTGAGCGAGATTAGAATGGCTCTCCAGCACCTTAAAAACGGTAAGGCCCCAAGCGAGGATGGAATTACAGCGGAGCTTCTGAAAGCGGGTGGAAGACTGGTACTTGAAGTCCTTCAGAAGCTCTTTAATTCCGTTCTCCATGGTGGCATTACACCGGAGGCGTGGAGTAAAAGTGCGGTGGTCTTGTTCTTCAAGAAAGGTGACAACGCTCTCTTGAAGAACTACAGACCGATTTCCCTTCTGAGCCGCGTCTACGTGCTGTTTTCGAGAGTCATTACGGATCGTCTCGCGCGCAGACTTGACGACTTCCAGCCTCCCGAACAAGCAGGTTTCCGAAAAGGCTTTAGCACCATGGACCACATACATACCCTTCGGCAAATTGTACAGAAGTCCGAAGAGTACAATTTGCCACTAGGTCTGGTGAATTCGGACTATGAGAAAGCCTTTGATTCCATCGAAATATGGGCGGTGCTGCAGTCCCTTCAGCGGTGCCAAGTTGACTGTCGGTATATCGAAGTGTCGAAGTGCTTGTACAGTAGGGCTACGATGGCTATCCGAGTACGAAACCTATCGAATTGCAGAGAGGTGTAAGACAGGGTGACGTCATATCCCCGAAACTCTTCACCGTTGCATTGGAAGACGTTTTCAAGCTTCTGGACTGGAAAGGATACGGTATCAACATCAATGGCGACTACATCACTCACCTTCGATTTGCCGACGATATAGTCCTTATGGCAGAATCGCTGGAGGACCTAAGCACTATGCTCAATGACCTCAATAGTGTTTCCCAACAGATAGGTCTTAAGATGAACATGGACAAAACAAAGATCATGTTTAATGTCCATGTCACACCTATGCCGGTAGTTGTTGGGAGCACTAAGCTCGAAGTTGTTGACGAGTATCTACCTGGGACAAATAGTCCGACTAGGTAAGTTCATCTTCGACCGAGAGGTCAATCGACGGATTCAACTCGGCTGGGCAGCGTTCGGGAAGCTACGACACATCTTCTCGTCAGACATACCTCAAAACCTTAAAACGAAATTGTACAACCAGTGCGTGTTGCCAGTGATGACTTACGGATCTGAGACGTGGTCCTTCACTGCTGGCCGTATTAGGAAGCTCAAGGTCGCTCAGCGAGCTATGGAGAGGGCTATGCTCGGAGTTTCTCTGCGTGATAAACTTAAGAATGAGGATATCCGCAGTAGAACCAGACTAACCGACATAGCCCAACGGATTAGTAAGCTGAAGTGGCAGTGGGCCGGCCATATAGCTCGAAGAACCGACAACCGATGGGGAAGAAAGGTTCTCGAGTGGCAGCCTCGTACCAGTAGGCGAAGTGTAGGGCGTCCCCCCACGAGATGGAGTGACGACCTGGTAAGACATGCAGGAAGTCGAGGGATGCAGGTGGCTCAGGACCGTGCTTTGTGGCATTCCTTGGGGGAGGCCTATGTTCAGCAGCGGACTTGTGAAGGGCTGTAATGAATGAAAAAAAAATGAATGAATGTAAGAAAATTTGAACTTCGCGGGCTACCTTGGCGCTTTTATTATTATTATTTTAAGATTTTTGGTTTGGATGCTTGTCTTTTAAGCCATGTCTTTATTTCATTCGGGATTTAATAATCTTCTATACTATATGCCGATGCATCACATTGAAAAGTTCTTCGGAGATTTTGACGACAGCTAAACCCAACGTATAGTCTAAGCGAACAAAATAACTAAAGGTTTATATCAAAATCAATAACTGTGTCTAGATAGGTATAACGATTTACACAAAAACCTTGGGGAAGCTCGCGCCGCCTAGCGCCTTGCTTTATGGCAGCCATATCAGTGACATCACAGCGGTCGTAGATAATATGTCAGCACGTGTCGGTGAGTTCAGAAGCAAATAACATTGTTAGAAACCTTAAAGAGCAATGGCAGAAAAATAGTTGACAAAAATTATAGCGTCTAGAAATAAGTTATATATAAAATGAGTTTTATTATTTTTCTATGATTTTTCAAATAAAAATGTATTTTAATCAAAGCCACAGAAGAAAAAAAATTTTTAGGAATATCAAATGACTTAAATCATTTTACTCTATTCAAATGTTGCCATTTCATACTATTTTCGTATACACTTTGTAAGACTACCAAAACAACACACAAAATATTTTTATATTAAGGTATTATTAGTGATAACTGTCCTATCAGTAATAATAAAAATAAAAGTGATATGGCTAAGAATAAGTCTCTTACAAAGAATTTCCTACAATAATACATTATCTCAATCATAGTACTATGTAACAATTCCATTTAATATTATGCCAACACTAGCTAAAATAAAATGTAACTGTTTTTGTTACTGGATTTACGGCTCTGAGTTCTAGCCCTTCTAAGAATGTCACTATGATACAAAAGCCCTGGAGCCATGCCAGAAATATACATTTATAGTATGCAAATGTATAATAGAGATACAATAATCTAAAAACTCTCAATTATGTATTATGTATTAAGCTAACATCAAACAACCACAGGAAGCATGACTTTTTCCAAGTGACATAGGACATAACCTAAAAAGGTTCATATGTAAATATCTTTTTTTGACGCCTCCTCAGTACAAAATTCTTTGACAGAGTTATTATGGGACTGACGCTTAACATTTTAAGATATTTTTGGTATATAGACGCTACCATTTCTTCTCAACTAATTTTATGTATGAAAGTCTGCCATTGTTCTTTAGTAAGTTATCTGATTAAAAACTCTAAAACCCTACTTAAAGCAACGAAAAAAATTTTCATCATCATAATGGCCTTGACAGTGGAAGCAGTTCGCCTCGCAGACTTCCCGGAACGTCGGTGCTTCAAGTCTGCTATATGTTCTTTTACGCGAGTTTTTATAAATCGTTTAGTTTTACTTATGTAAGAGAAATCACATTCACAATCCATCTTGTACACTTCTGCACCAATTCCTACTAAGAATGATTCGCGAGGCTATTGAAATTAAAAAAAACACCCCAATTTCAATAGAGAAGATCGATGGATACTTCCATCTGCTTGGGATCCTATAATTAATAAAATTAAATCTAAGCCCAAGCATATCACAGCAAGACTTCAAGATATAGTATCTTTTTATCAGTTACTCTTTTTGCAGTTCAGAAAGTGGTTATCTAATCTATTTTTGAATTGGTTCACATTTTGGGCTGAGACTACGTTCTCTGGCAGCTTATACCACTTGGTGATTACACGGTTACAAATGATGTGCTTGTGAGGGTTGTTGTTTGAAATGCTGATATATCGCTTATGGTGGACCCTGAGGTGAGTGTTTTCATTACGCATAAACAATTTGTCAAACTCCTCAATGTCGTAATGCCCATTTAAGTTCTTAAAGGTCTCGATTAGATCTCCTCGGTCCTTGCGGCTTTTTAATGTTGTACGTTTTAAAACTTTCAAACGTTCTTCATAAGACAGCCGTTTCAATAGCCTTGGTATTTTAATAAAGCTACGTTGTACTTTTTCCAAAGCTTCAATGTCCTAAATAAAGTAGGGATTCCAGACTTGAAATGCGTATTCTAATATTGGCCTGATAAATTTTTTGTGGATCTTAAGCATCATTTCCGGTGTTAGGACAGCGAAAGTTGTAATCTCACATTAAATATAATACAATAACTAATTTTTAACTGCGTTTCCTTTTTTGAACAGCCCTGTATCGATAAAAGTCAAATAGGCTTACAGCGCTTATATCACAGAATAAATATTATTTTATTGACCACGTGGACTTTACACAGGGGAACGCCGGCGTATATCAAAGAGTATAGTAATTGTCCTTACAGCTCATATAAAATGGCGATGTTGACAATAGAGTACCTTTGACATTTTATTAAAAATGGCGCCAAACTTTTTTCGCGAAACGTCGTAAGAGGGAGCCTGTTTCCATACATTTTAGACTTCAAATTTTTACTACTAACTTTCCTCCCCCTGGCGTATATTTACTCCCCTTCGGACCGTTGCGCCAGTGGCCTGTGTTGCTCTATGGTATGCTTGAAAATGAAATAAGTAAAAGCGAGACAATTATACTGACATCCTTTATGTAGAGTTGTAGATTCCCTCTCATACACATGTGTATAATTAACCAAAAATACTCAAAATCTCAATCAAATCAGACATCAAATAGCAAACATCTTATTTTATATCACGTGAATGACATAATAAACATAGAGTAATTTAACAAAAAAAAAAAATGAGGAAGCATCAGAAAGCATGCCACGTAATCTACGTACCAACGTAGCAAAAAAAGGGAAATGTCAACGTCAAAACTGCGGATTTGTTGACTGTCAATAGAAAAATTTGTAAATCAAAATAAATTTTTAAATATTTTTTACGTAGTATAATCTATTTATTTCTGTCTTCAATGGGTTCAAATCAAAGCGCCGAAGTGCCAGGGGGCGGTTCAGAAGGGTATCATGTTTTGCGGGTTTGTAATTAATATATTAGGAATTTAATTTGTTTGTAACTTGTTAAGAAAGTTTTAAGACAAAAATCCTACAATCAACAAACAATGCTACGTTATTCTATTTTAACAGGTTCAAGACGGTTCTCCAGGACAAAAAGCTAATTTAGAGCCATTTTTTGACTTCATTGTAGCAATAGAGAATATAAGATTAGACCAAGATAATGACACTCTTAAAGAATTATTAAAGAAAAATGTTGAAAAGGCTATCAAAATGCTTATTTATAGTAGTAAAACTCAATCGGTGCGAGAAGTTTTAATAACGCCAAGCACTAGTTGGGGAGGACAGGGACTTCTTGGTGTAAGCATTAGATTTTGTTCATTTGAAGGTGCTAATGAAAATGTATGGCATGTTTTGGTAAGTAAATATATAGTTGATTGAGCTTGAACTATCATAATTGGTAAAATTATTTTTTCTAATGAAAATAATTCACTATCTATGTTTTCAGGAAGTACATCCATCTTCACCAGCCGAAATAGCTGGCTTGAAACCTTTTACAGATTATATAATAGGCGCAGACTCAATTATGCATGAAAGTGAAGATCTTTTTACATTAATCGAAGCCCATGAAGGAAGGGCTTTAAAGCTTTTTGTATATAACACTTCAGATGATACATGCAGAGAAGTTCACATTACTCCCAACCATAATTGGGGAGGACAGGGTAGCCTTGGGTGTGGTATTGGATATGGTTATCTGCACAGGATTCCAATAAGAAACAGTTCCGCTGCACCTAATCAAACACCCTTCAGTGTAACTACTCCGATGGTATGTATTAATTGATGTCTATAGTTTTGTCAAAAGTTTGATTACTCTTTATTACAGTAAGATTAGAATGGCTGTCTGAGTACAGAACCAAAATATGATACCTATCTAAATGCAGCAAGGTTAGATTGACATTATATTGCTGATATTCTTCACCATTGACAAGGATAAATAGTCTGACTGGGTAAAACCCACTAAGACCAAGAGGTTAATTGACGGATTCAACTTGGCTACGCCGAATTCAGGAGATTTGGATCAAAATCCTAAATACTTAAAAATAAGAGTGTATAACTAGTCTTTTGGCAGTGATACAAAATGGATTTGAAACATAGTCCTTCACTGACTACTGATGGAGAAGAAAGGTTCTACAATAGCTATACTCAACCTGCAGCCCACGGGCCTTTGTGATTGGCCCATCTGAAGTTCCAAATTTATTGTAAACTATTTTAAATTTCTCGCCCATCAGAGAACTGGTGGTACGGCACGGGAATGTGAGCCGAGTGCTATTTTGGTGTGAATCGAATCATAGCCTATTATTAGTCATCTGTGGTTGCAAGAGCGAGATTGAATGCGCAGCGGGATCCACGAACCTGTGCGTGTCGCTTTGTTAGCCGATCGTAACTTGTTTTGAATTTGTTTACATACGTACGCTACACTACGGTGGTAACAGATAACATAACAAATAATCAAAGCTAATCTCACCCAGTAATTGCAGTTAATTGTGTTCTTTGGAGTAAAATTATTATTTTATTTTCAAAAAAATGTCCGGATTGTCTTCTAAGTTTAAAAGAAAATTATCTGGTGAAAATAGATTGTTTCAAGATTAGTGGGAAACGGATTATTTTGTTGTGCCAAACAAAAACAATGCAGCTATTTGTTTGATATGTTGTGAAAATATTATATTGAAGAAATACAATATTTTGTGTCATTTTACCACAAAACATAAATCTTCCTCCTGGATCTTCCTTGAATAACGAAAAATTGAGTTTCTTTTAGAGATCAACAACAAAATGTTATTTCTGTGGTGTTATCACAAGATTAAGTGGTACTTAGTTACCGCATCATATGAAATTCGTTACATTCTTGGTAAGCATATGAAACCATTTACTGATGTAGAAATTGTAAAGGAATGCTTAGTGCTGCCAATATACTTTTGTTAAATTCAGTAACAAAAAGCAAATACTATCTGATATAAAAAAAACTACAGCTCTCGGATTTAACCTGTATGAAGCGTATTGAAGACATTTCTAAATTTATTTGCTATGATATATTAGATAACCTAAGAAAATGCAAATTTTTTAGCTTAGCATTTGATTCCAGCACCGACATTTCAGCAACATCGCAATGCTTGGTGTTTGTTAGATATGGTACAGAAAACAATTTATACATGAAATTTTTGTGAAATTCCTACCAATGAAAGGTCAAACCCGAGGCACAGATACAGCTTTTTAGAGCAGAATGAAATTCACATACAAAAAATCGTGAATCTGTGTACAGATGGTTGTCCTTTAATGGCTGGATCCGAAAATGATTATAGTTTAACAAATTTAATAACATTTCATTGCATTATCTACCAAGAAATATTGGCGGTGCGTGTTGTAAATCCAGAAATAAAAGCTGTATTGAAGACAGTTATCAATATTGTTAATTATATATGAGCAAGAGAATTGAACAACAGAAGATTTGAAACTTTCTGGAAGAACTGAGAAGTCAGTATAATAAAATCCTTTTACATACCTCGGTGCAATGGCTTAGTAGAGGAAAAATTTTGGAAAGGTTTTTTCTTTACGCCTGAATTACAAAATGATGAATGGTGGTGTATTTTAGTTTTTCTATGATATTTCTATTGATATTATTATGGAATAACTCAATAATCTCAATCGGAGTTTACAGGGTGAAAATAATATGGTCTCCAATATGGCAAATAAAGTGTTTGCATAATGGGCATGTTTGCTTAAAAGCTAGGCATTTATTATGAAGAAATACAGAACAAACAGCTGCAAAATTTTCAAACTATGATAAAAACTACAGAGGACAGTACCAACATTTCGGAAGAAAACTTCTCCATAATTTCAATTTATATAACTGCACTTTTAAACGAATTTCGAAAAAGGTTCCAAGATCTAAGAAAAATAAAAAAAAGGTTGTTGAGTGAGTGAGTGACTTTCAATAAGTATTATTTACAATCTATATTGAATAAAAGAGTTGCTGTTTCTGTATAATTGTGAATAAAACACGAATCACGAACTCATCCGAACGAGGCACGATAGTCCACGAATACTGAGTTTCGGCGCCGCCGAAGGTTCGTCAGATTTTTTGCCAAAACCGAAACTTACCGAAACTACATTTTTTTGCCGAAACTTGCCTAAACCGAAACCGAAACTGAACCTTAGGGTCGGTCACTAACAAAAATAAATTAAAGATGTAGAATAATAAGCCTGAGATTCTAAAAAATATCCAACAGCAGATTTCATATTTCTATTTTCTAAAGTATATGTGGTTAACTGATACTGTAAGTTGTAAGTACTATTGTCAATTACACCAGCACTGGAAATTAAATTTAGATTCATGGCATAACATGAAATTTTATGAGATTGAATGCTCTTAAGCTACCAAGGCATTCCATAAAATTTATCAATTGTGATAGATTTCATATCTTATTTAACTTAATTTTAGTACATAACAATTAAAATTCCAAAAATAATTAAAAATAAATTTTACTTTATTTCACTTTTTAATTTTAATTTTTTTCACTTCATAAAGTTGTAAATAAAGTACTTATACAGTTGATAAAAATGCCATTCAAATGAGGGCTAATAATTTTCTGTTCACCAGATGTCGCTAGTTGACACGGAGGTAAAGTTTTTTTGTTACACAATGTCATTTAATTGAGAAATTGTTTTTTAATAAAAGTTTATCACTTTCTAGAGTATTACATTAATACACAAAACAATGCGTCTGTGGTTTGCTCTTTAATTTTTTGCATTTTTTTAACTTATTTTATTTTTCTACTTATATGAATATCTGTGATTTTGTTTGTTTATTTTTAATGTTATTAATATTAATATAAAATATGGCTACTAGTACAGAAAGAAACAATAACTTTTACATTTTCCGAACAAATTAACTTCCCCGCTATAAAATCTGTCAAATATTATATTTCTAGTGGCGCCGCCCTGGTGGCAGAAAAAGTCGTGGATCGTCATTGCATGCACGAATGAATTTTAGATTAGAAACATTTCTTATTACTTTTAGAGCAACCCTTGCGCATCACACGGATATAAAATATTACTTAGTTTTTGCCTCTCTTGGCTACTGGTGGTAAACGAGACGGATGATCTTCTTGATGAGAGGACACTGGAGTGTCGGGTCAAAATAAGTTATTGGGTTTTTCTGACAAGAAATCCTCAAAGTTGGTGGTGTTTCACCCCCTTGCCTCGGAAAGCACGTAAAGCCGTTGGTCCCGCGCCTGATCTCTCTCCGGTCGTGTCGGCTTACCGTTGCATCGAACTATTAGAGTGAGCTAATAGATAGTGCACACGTCCTTGCGCTAGTTTCCGTGGAAATTGGCGCCATGACCGTAATTCGGTCTGGAGGACACTATTATTATTTCTTAGTTTGGTGGTATACTTTTGTTTTTAATTATGACATAGGCAAAAAAATAGTTAATTAAATGTTTGTATAAATTGTAATGGATTCCTTACAAGGTCATCATGTTGGTAATATACACTAAAAAAATTATTGTTGATTTACTTTTCTCTTGTGTGAGATTTTGTACCATATTACTTAGTTGTTACTGTATTGCTGT
Organism: Parnassius mnemosyne; assembly: GCA_963668995.1. Classification (NCBI taxonomy): domain Eukaryota; kingdom Metazoa; phylum Arthropoda; class Insecta; order Lepidoptera; family Papilionidae; genus Parnassius; species Parnassius mnemosyne. The sequence goes on along the minus strand of CAVLGL010000035.1, from coordinate 27,863,856 downwards.
TTAGACAATTTAGTCTTGTGTGCCATTTTCTTACATAAATCAGTATGCTACTGAAGGATTTGTAATATAATCTCGATGAACGGGCTTAAAGAATTAACTTTATTAACGTTATTTTTTAGGTATCTTCACAAAGTGTTAATGTACAGCAAAGTCTAACGTCAGATATACAAAATTTCAATATAAAAGAAGAAAAGACGCCATTGGTTGGTGAAGCCCAATCTTCAGCATCGCAAGAAGGATCTATTCAAAATCACCCCCCACCTCCATTTTTGTCTGGGATCCCGATGGTAAATCCGGGAGCAAACTTTGCAACTAATGCAACTTCACAGGAAAGCATTCCCCCACAAACTGTTTTGTCTCAACAACCTCATTCACAAGCGCAATCTGTAGTTTCGAATATGGCCACTTATTCCAGCAGTAAGTTTAAATAATTAGGTATTCATTTTTGTTAATTTTAGATATTTGAGATTAATAATTTATTTTTTTGTTGTAGATATAGCAGAAGCAACTTTAACCAATCTCGGCAGTATACCGTCTGTGTCTAATATGCAACCACCAGCACCACTGCCTAACTTACCTGGTATTCCAATGAATCAACCTCAACCATATATTCCTATAATGGCTAACTACACACAGCCGCAAGTACCGACGTCTGCGACTTATCCACAAGAGGCACAAAATTTAGTGCCAACTTTTGACATGAGTAATTTTAATCAATCAAGCATGTTACCACCGATGTCTAGTGGCCTACCAGTTGTAACTCCGGTCTCTTTACCTGGTATGCCATCGATAACTGTTAGCGCCACTCTACCAGTGTCAACAATGCAAGAAATTCATCAACAGCAAACCCTACAACAGCAAGACCTGTTATCGTGAAATTGGTGTTTATGTAAAATTATGCCTTTAATATATTTAAGCATAGAGTTCTTATATTTACTGAATGTTTTGTTTACGCACTTCATGTTAAAATTACGTTTGTTTTTGACAGGAAGGCAACCAAATAATTCTGCTGTTTTATTCCATTGCAAACTGCATTTTATTAGATATAAATATTTACAATGAATAATTTTCTATCTTTTCATTTTATAATATAAGTTTCATTCTGTATCTTTGTTTGTCTTCCTACAATATAGGTATAATTATAATTAATTACATTGCGGTAAATAAAAAAATGTTACATTGGTAATTATTATTTATATTCAAATACAACGTCAAAAATAATAACAACATATTACTTAATATTAAATGCATATTCCATGAGCTTACTACCATTATTTATTTTTAATTCACTCTGATGGATGGATCATTTTAAGGTTTATATTTATGATCTGGTAAGAGAATGTTTTGTGGTCAAAACTTATTTTATGGATTTACTGTTAAATCATGGAATAACAAGGTTAGTTTTGAAAGTAGAGAGATTCTAGAACACATGAAACATGGGAACATGGCAAGACATGAGAACTAACTAAAAATGTTGCATGCGTTTTATAATGCGATTTAGGTGTAGGTATGGTGTAAATGTCAAAACAAATTAAATATAATACTGCTTTTTAAATCCACGTTAAATATACATATATACATTTAACATTGTACCAATCTCAGCAAGTGGATGTCTGTGGGGTGTTTGGAGATAACGTCGGTTCAAGGATGAACGTAATGCAATCGTCGCGTGGTGGTTTTTCGGGGTCGAGACCTAAAGCAGGATTGTCAAAGCCTTGTGTTAGAGCTGTATCAGTGTAGAATATGCCGCCCGCGAGCTCTGAAAGGCGCCGTCGTCGTCTCGTATCCTTGTCGTTGGCAACGCTCGGAGGACGTAAGCTTGAACTTCGACGTCGCTCTGAGCCGAATCGTGTGGGCACACGCAGCACTTTCTAAACAATTTAATTGGTATAACATAGACATAGTTTGCTTTTTGTTGATGTAATAAAGTAACAAGTTCATACAGTAGTTCATACTCTAGTTCCATTTTAACTATTTTTTTTAAATATATTAAACTATTCTTATTTTAACTTCCATGGTGGATGTATTATAAACTGTGATCTTGAAGCTGACATGTTTTTTTAAATTTTATTACTTAGATGTTACATCAAATACGGGAAGACGAAAATAAGAGATTATCCGGGCGATGCTTTCCTAGTACATATCTGTCCTATTCCTCTCCTTTTTAGGGTTCCGTACCGAAAGGGTAACCAACGGGACCCTATTACATCTCCTATTTTTTACCTGGTTAATGACAATAGATATTTTTTTGATACAACCAATATCTACCACTACCTTCTTCGTATGTTTTGTTTTTACCAGAAGTTCATAGTTTTAAAACTATGAACTAAAACTGCCAATTTATATTATAACATCCAGCAAAAAAATTAACGAGCATAAAAGATAAAAGTAAAACATCAATTTAGTTTTAAAGGTCATTTAAAGACTTAGCTCCAATCCTTTTTATATAGTTGTTGCAAAAAATTAAAATCGATCCAAATTTCGGAAGAGGGGGATAACGAAACAGGGAAGGGAATAACGGGGTGATGATTTCCTCAATTTTTTGTAGTTTTAATCAGTCCGAGCTGCCGTCGCCTCTGTCGGTTTTGCCTAGTTCAGTTGGTCGACTTCTAGACAATATTTAGACTTCCCGTCTGAACTTAACGAACAGGAGGCAACGTTGGCCGCTTTGTGATTAAAAAATTTAAATTACTGACGTAATAACAGAACTTCACACACCAACTCCTTGAATAACCTATATGAAGATGGACAATGAGTGACAGGATACAAATCTTGCCCAATTGATAAAAAGTAAGTAATAATGTTAACCAAAGGATATGAACTAATTGAGGTACTTTTCGGAAGACTTAAATGTAACATAACTATATATAAAAGCCGCTAAAAATCCAACCCAAGCACGGTCCTGAGCCATCTGCATTCTGCATCCATCGACTTCCTGTATCTCTTACCGGATCCTTACTCCATCTTAGTGTAGGTGGAACGAATGAGTGGATGTAATTTAAGTGGCAACGGCAATCGCTGCAAGGAGTATTTCGCATATGTTTACGTAATATAAGCCAGTGCTTTGTAACAATCCCGCTTTGAGGTAGAAAAGCAACAGTAGCCTAATATTTAACGGCGTGGGCTGCAAACTCAGACAGTAGTGAGTTAAAATTCATCATTTGACTAACTTTCTCGTGAACCACTTCTAACACAAGCATTTAAGATTACTTGGCTCTGGAGTGGTTTACCCTTTCATTGTATATAGGGCACACAGCGGATTTAGGGACAAAGATGCGGCTGATGACAATCATACATTACCTAGAAATACTTAGGTAGTACCTACGCAATAGCATTGATAATAAAACAGTTGTGAATAAACCTGGCGGCATGTAGGCAGACCAGAGTAACCCTACCTACCATCAATGCAAGGAGCTAGAGATAATGGTGGCTCACATTCTACAAGTTTGCCCAGCGGTTACCAGCTGCAGACCACAGTGCGCCGAGGTGACTCCCCGAAGATTTTTGATAACATCAAACATTTAGGTAAGATTCTTACTGGTCTGACCACACGTAAAATAGCGCTCATACGTGGAAATACTGAAACCAACCCAGCTCTATCAATTGATCATAATCATGTTCGAAATAAGCTAGGAGGACACAGAGTACAGTTTTTACTCAATTTTTCTAGTGTCTCATCGAAGCAACTTTTAAATTAGAGCCATTACAATAGTTTTTGCGTCGCTCAGTGTCTACAGGGAAGTCGGAGTACCTACTACTTCTGGTGAATTTAGGTATAAATGTAACTGTGGAATTCGATGTTACTGGTTCTCGCCTTGTAAAGCGGGGGTTGGTTAGGTTAGGCGCCCACAAGGAATCCACTTGGCTAGTATCAGCTACACTGGACAGAGGTGTACCCTGCCCGCTTCAGTCAAGGGGGTCGCGGTCCTGCGCGACGGAGGGAGGAGGGATGTAGGCTCCGCGAGTCTGGCAGGGCCACACCGTTGATACGGTACGGGGGAAAACAGTGTTGGTACTGTTCCCGGCTGGTCGTAGCGGAGGGTGGGGGGTTTAGTAGCTATGGCGCCACGGTTTGGGCACTCAAGGTGAATAAAAAAAACCTTCTCAGAAACGAGAGGAGCGTAAGCCTAGCAGTAGTAGGTACGTATGTACTTTAACTATATTTTATACTTACTTTCAACTTCGTAGGTAATGAATTAAGGAATGAGATCACTGGCGGTGATATCAAATCAATCGGTACATGTGCTGGATCAGTGGCGCCGGTGATTACAGATGTTATCAGTCCAGCCAATAGCGTTGCTATGCAACCCAATCCCGTATACCACAAATAGGATACGCGAAACAGCCAGAAAATTGATTCACCTTCGTTTTCTCTGAAAGAAATATAACATGTAAAAAAAAAGGTAGTTAATAAGTAATAATTCAAACATCAATTTGTACCATAAGACATCATAACAATAGTTTTACTTCCAACGTTAGGTACACATTTTTCTTAAAGGATCCGATTACAAGTGTTGATTTGGAACTTGAAGTACGGCTAATTTTCATATTGAGAGACTTAAGAAAATCATGCGTACGAAAAAAAAACTAAGTGTGCAAGTGTAACTGGTAACTCTCAATTTAATCGGCACAACATCGGGTACGAGATGTAGCCGGACATACACCCAATTGCCTGGACCTTCTGCTGACAACAGACCCAGACAGGCACTCGATATCTGTCTCAGCTCCGCTGGGATCATCCGATCACTATCTGGTGAAATCCGTATCGATCATCTCTCCTCCGGATGACTGTTCGTCGGGCACAAGGAGAGTCCGGAGAACCACCCTGAGAGCCCGTTGTCCCTAGGGGCCCCATTTCTAGTATATGAACACCATCGTCAACGGGAGGGCCGTGACGAAGTTCTTAGCGACGTCGACCCCTGCTGTCAAGTCCAGCAAGCGAGTTCTCCGCAGGGCACGATCCGACCATGTCAGTCGTATAGGGGTCAGACTTGCTTCCTATCCTCCTGATAGTAAGCAATTTTAGTCCCTGTTGGAGGCTGTGGAATCCAACTTCTGCCATCTCTCATTGCCTCCCATGCAGAAACCTGATGGAACACTGGCTCACTCCGCGACTGAGAAAGCAAATTTATTTACATCTCTGTTTGCGAGAAATTCTCGTCTAGATGCTGGCTCTAAACAACCGCCAACTCTACCTCTACTCTTCAATCCCGAAGGTCACAGTCTATACGAAAGAGGTACATAGAACTTTGCAAAACCTAAGCGTGAACAAGGCCATTCCTGACTAACTACTACCTAACTAACCTGATGGTATTCCTACAAAGGTACTGAAACATTGTGCGCCTGAGTTGTCTCCTGTTCTGACGCACCTGTACCGCCTCTCTCTTAAAATTTGAACGGTGCCCAAATCTTGGAAGTTTGCCAATGTGCAACCAGTACCCAAGAAGGGTAGTCGTGCCGATCCCTTTAATTATCGACCAATCGCCATCACCTCCCTACTCTATACAGATATGGGTAGGGTATTGAACAGTAAGCTGCTGACATACCTTGAAACAAATGACCTTCTCAGTGACCATCAATATGGCTTCCGTCGGGGATGATCCACTGGGGTCTTATTGTGTATGTCACGCATTTCTCGGGCGAGGCCATCGAGAAGAACGGTGACATTTTAGCAGTTTCACCCGATATCTCGAAGGCTTTTGACATGCAAGTCTTCTGAGTAAGCTTCCTGCTTACGACATCCCCGCTGAATTTCGCAACTGGATATCTGACTTTCTGAGTGAACGGTCGATCAGGGTAGTCATAGATGGCTGCTCTTCTGACCTAATGCATATTAGCTTTAGGAATTCCGGTTCCTCGGGTGTCATTTCTCTCTGCGACTCTTTTCCTGTTGCACATCAATGATCTACTTCTACTAGGTACCTATTGTTGGGTATGCATATGACAGCACAGTCACAGAGAGATTCATGTCCAGTGCAAAAGACTGAGGGGAAGTAATACACTCATTCAGAGAGGCCATGGCAATGCGAACTTAAGTCTCGACTCCCAATGGGGGGATGACAATCTGGTCACATTCAATGCCGCCAAAACGCAGTCCTATCTCTTCTCTGCAAAACGGAGTCCGTTTAATCTGACTCCTACTTTGCGAGGTACATCTGTAGAGCATCATCCCGCTCTTTTCGGCTTGCAGTTGAGTGCTAACCTCAACTTTAGCGCCAATATTGAGTCGAAAGCACAAACTGCGGCCAAAAACCTGGGTATTTTAAACAAGGTCAATCGATACTTCACGCCTGGACAGCTTCTAACTTTATACAAAGCTCAAGTCCGAACATGCATGGAGTATTGTAGTCACCTTTGGGATGGCTCAGCATATTATCAATTAGAGCCAAGAGGCTTATCGGCGACAAAAAGCTGGTGGAAACTAAGCTTCACAGCTTAGCTCACCGCGTCATTGTACTTCGGAGAGTGTGCGCATGAGCTTCATAAGCTCATACCGCCATCTCCATTCCCCTGTCGGAATACCATACATGCTGCAGGTTATCATCCACACCTGGTTGACATTCCGAATATTCGCACTTAGCGCTATAAGTCATCTTTCATAATACACACAGCCAAGGGGTGAAGTGCCCTGCCAGCGTCTGTTTTCCCGAGCGCGTATAACCTTATCCTCTTCAAGGTGCACATTAACAGGCTTCTCCTGGACAAACTCGCTCCATCGTAGTCTTTACTAGTTTATTATTTTTCTGATAGATTAAAAAGCTAATTTCTAAGTACTTATAATGATATATTTGTACAATCTGGGTCTTACGTTGGATTTACTGTCATATGTGAAGTTATGTTATACGAAGCCGGGCATCCATCTGTAGAGACGGGCAGTCGTGGTAACGGCAGTTGTACGAATTGAGCTCCACCACCAGCTGCCACAACCACCAGCAAACCGAATACTCCACCCGTAACAGCGCCCTAATGAACGTAGTGATCATTTTTTAATATTATTACCTCGGTACTAATTTTCATTGTGCATTATTATCGAAAGAAAATTTGCTTATAAATTGTAACTTTACATCTTTCTTCGCTAAAAATATTTGCGCTCTGAACCCACTTGGTCAGTCAAGTATTTATTATACTAATTTTAGCAGTCTTACTTTAGCATTACTCCATGGGAAAAGCATTCCAAGGCTGAAAAGTCCCAATGACACGCCGCCCGCCATGCCGTTAAAGGAGAGTGCTAGTTGCAGTACTGGGCCGAGGCGCTCGACAACGAACACCAAACCAAATGAAATTGCCCCGAACGCCAAGCATACCCATTTAGCGATCTGAAATAGATAATTTCAAATGTCAGTTCTTAAAATTACTCATTAATGATAGTTCTTATGTTGTATGATGTATGTTAAGATAAGATAATAGTGCATACTGTATTGTCTTCCATTGGAAGAAATAATTCCCATTCTTATTAAATGTATAATAATAATAATAAACCAACTTTTATTACTTTTTATTCATAAAATAATAATTACTGCTATTACTATTATTTAAATATATGAACTATTTATTTTTTGTTGGCTATTCAATTTTCCAATTTCACTTTCCAGTTAGGTACTTTTCTTTAATTGAAAATTCTCGTAATCTGCCGCAGTTGGGTAATAAACTATTACCTTACTAAGATAGTATAGTTACTAATTCTACATGGGTTCATTATCCATATTACGCAGCGTGTTTCATATACTTATTATTGTGTAGTAGGTACTATATTATAGTAATGTCACAGGTAATGTGGTGTAAAAACAAGTGTCAAAAATGACGGTTTGTTAGACTTTAGATAAAATGCTTCAAATATATTACCTATATTATGTTACTTACAGCTGCTCCTTTATTCTCCGGTAATGTTATTCCGAGAAGGCCCGTTAATAAGTCTTGACATGCTATAGCAGCCAATGAGTTCAAAGCTGAAGCAACGGTCCTGTATAAATGAAATTAATCTTAATACTTATTAGCTTTTTTTATAGGATAGGGTGACAAACGAGCACACAGTCCACCTGATGGTAAATGGTTGCTGTGACCCATAGACATCTACTTTTATCCTCAATAAAGAATCAAAATGCAGATGCGTCGTCACCCGTGAGGACCAAGGTGGAACGCCTCTTTTTCAGTAAAATGGGTCTTCGGTTCTCTACACTCACCATACGAAACACAGCAGTGTCAGTTTAGCTGCCATTTTACGCTGGTATTCTGTGAGAGCGTGGTCCTTCCCCGGTCGAGCTGACCCATTCGTGCTACAACTAACATAGCTGAAGCATGGCTCTACCACGTATAAGCTACTAACTACTACATCACAAATCACCAACCTCGCTTAAGTCCACTGACGTAGACTTTTCCAAGAATGTGCCAGTTGACAAGCATTTCTTAGGATTTCTGACCGTACTCACCATGCTAGTAATGCTGCTCGTCAGCAGTCTGTATTTTAGTGGATTTGGGTTCATCTTAACGGCAGGTTATCCCAATATTTGCTCTTGTAAAATTAACTTTGAATAGCCAATAAAATGTCATAGATACATCTTTTATTGAGTGATATTAAACGTTCAAAACAGGATACATTGTAGTTTGCTCGAACAAAAAAATCCGAAACAGTGCCGATTTTAAAACAATTTCAAATTCGTATTATAAAGTGATTTGAACAGATATTCTTTTGAAAAATGTTTGTCTTGCTTGCAAAAATCGTCTAGTTTTTTGCTAACACATATTCTGTTGTAGCAAAGAAATTTAGAATACGATTAGGTACAAATGTACATTAAACGAGACGAATTTATACAGCATATTACTACGCCTACACAATAATGAAATTAGTGTTGGTAATTTTCTTGATATATTGCAGAATTTATAAATAACATAATTATGTTATTTAAAACAATGACTTATAATTTGATTTAAATGAAATAGGTACGCAAAATAATTTTTGTATAAGTTTGTTGTTATTAGAAATTTATTAATAATTAAAATATATGAATATAATTATTGTTTAACTTTACTTGGGGTAAAAAGTCGGAAGAACAATCAAAACTGAACTACTAACTGAAACTAGGGTGGATGTTTTAGAGTGGCTTTAGGGTAACCTAACCCTAATACAAAATTGAGTTGAGTTGATTGATTGAGTTTTTATTACAAATACTGATTCGGATAAATTTAATAGTACTAGGTTAACAAAATAATATTAATTATTATCGTAATATATGAACATGGCCTATGATATACTTAATATATAACATATAATATATAACAGCGGCTGACCTAATAAGCGCGGCATAAATCTGAGTTCTCTATTTGCTCAGGCAATATTGCGAGTTGAAATTCCTAATTTACGAACTGAATCCCTCGAATTGAAACCGGTATGGCGACTGGTATTTTCTAGTTAAGGCCTAATTCAGGAATTGAGCTGGATCTGCTTTAGTTGGTATAACGACTTCAGGCGTTTCGGATTGTCAATTGTATTGTACTAAACTGCTAAAATGGTGCTAAAGTTAATGTTTTGGTTCATATCATACGAATATCATCTAATTTAAACGTTGTATTGAAAATGTGTAGTGATAATAAATACCCGAGGCTAGCGGCGAAAATCCCAGCAACGAAAAAGCCTGGAACACCTCGTGCTGCTCCCAATTCACGCACCACGTAAAGAGGAAGGAGTCGGTCTGACGCGGGGATTGTGCCCGCCTGGCGTAAAATATTTTTTATTATTTATTGTCGATATAGTTATGAACAGAATAAGGGTTTTGATACATTATCAAATATCAAATACAATATTAAATAATACCATCAACTTTAACTCTTGAGTAATTTATAACAGTGTTTGGATGGTTGATTTTTTATTATCATCATTACCTGAAAGTCAGAAAATTCATCCAAAGACGCTAAAACAAAATTTTAGACGGGAAATGGGCAGAACTCTGGCAATGCGTGGGTGACGACGGCTTTGAAATCTCCATCAGCCTCTCACCAGCTCGCTGATCTAGCTTGGTTACCATGAACAATACTTATTTAAAAAATATTATTATTGTGTACTCGAAAACGGTAAAAGTTAGACAAAAAGTGCTAATAAAAAATGAAAATTTCAAATTGTTATATTATTTTTAACAAAAAAAAATTCTTAGTGTCCTAAAATCAAAGATTAGATTGTTTAAGCAATTTAAAAAAATCGCTTATTTTTCTACTACCTACATTTTTTTTTAATTTACGATCATTCCTTAAACTTCTCTAACTCGAGCTTTTTTGTGTAATTTTTACCGTTTTCGAGTAATTACGAAAAGACTCTTTTCACAATTTTTTTCCAACGCTTGTAGGGGGTTTCAGATATGAAAACCTTTACACATTGTTTTTGTATCATTAAAACTAGATTATATCAAAAATGTAAAGTTGAGTGCCAACTTTTGATTTCAGACCTTATTGGTTTGGAATATGCAGAATATGTGATATTCGCATCTGTAGTCACCTTTCGCAAAAAAAAAAAACAACGATGTTTGATCTTTTGATTAATAATTATTCCGACGAACGTATTATTATAAATTTGACGTAAGAGAAAGAGCCTGTTTAACGTTAACGTATTAACACCTATTTTAACAAATTAAAGTATAGGTAGTATAAAATTACTGGGCCTTTAAAATAGCGTCCTTTGCGAGGATGTTCAACCTCATGTTATTGAAAAACAAACATTGTAACAACGTGTGAATCTTACATAGCTATAAAAATTCGAGACGCGTGTACCTTAATGGGATCGCAATCGGCATAATGTGCTGCGAGGACAGCGCCGGTGGCGAAATTGACCGAATAAACGGCAATAAGGCCGATGGCGGACACCAATAGCGCTACCCGGGCCTGTGCAATACGCGCCACGGATAAGTACTTTTGCACAGATGCTTGGTTAGCGCAGAACATACTTAGCCAATACATGGTGCCGCCTACAACCACCGACCAGAAGGAATGACGTACTGTAGGATCTGGATTCATACTGAAAGAAAAATATACTGAATTAAAACACGGTAAATGCAGAAAAACATTTATGTATTTGAAATTAAATAAAAGCATAAATTGCTTTTGTACATGGATTCCATTTAACATTTCCTTCTAACGTTTTTTACGTGGTAGAGCCATGCTGCAGCTATATTACTGGTACAGCTGTAGCACGAATGGGTCGGCTCGACCGGGGAAGGACCACGCTCTCACAGAATACCAGCGTAAAATAGCAACTTAATGCTGCTGTGTTTCGTATGGTGAGTGTAGAGAACTGGAGACCCTTTTTACTGGAAAGAGGCATTACATCTTAGTTCTGACAGGTGACAACGCATCTGCATTTTGATTCGTAATCGAGGATAGATGTAGATGTCCATGGGCCACAGCAACCACTTACCATCAGGTGGACTGTGTGCTCGTTTGTCACCCTTATCCTATAAAAAAACGTATGCAATAGCGTTACACTGAATATAGATCAAATGTTCATGTTGAATATTTTCGCACTATAATGTACATTTCTGTTTAATATTTTAGGTAGGTTTGTACAAAATTTGTATGAATTGTGTCATAATATGGAGTAATTACTACATTCGTGCGATTTTGTGCTATTTGTAAAAATGTTGATTTCATTTTCCGTTGTATCTTGTTAAGGTCAGAATTTAAAATGTATTGTATAAGTCTTACTCGAAAAAGTGAAGACGTTCCGTACGCCTTGCGTAATCCCAAACTGGGTCAATCCCGCCTGCTTTCCCGGCCCCCAGGGCCAAAACTGCCGCTAGGGAACCCAAAAGCACAGCCGATTGAAAACTATCCGTCATTATAACTGCTTTCATACCACCCTACACATGAAAAACAAATATAAATTAGTATTCATACTTCCAGTATTAAAAAGATAGAAGTGAATGGGAAATGTAGAAATACCTGTGATGCGTAGAAAATGCATACTACGTATACCAAAGAAACCGCTAGATAAGTATTTAGACCCGTCACTGAAAAAAGATTAGAGAATCAATTGGCGTCTATTCATTATATTATGTTATCTAACAGAAAATAAAATAGATATCCAATCACAATTAACTTGTTGAATTCGAAATGGAATGGCTTGTGAATGCTGTTGTTCTAGTAAGAATAACCTACACAGCTTGATTTGAATATTGTGAAGATATATTTCTCGACAAAAAAACCTGTTGGAATTTGTATGGATATAAATCAGTTTTTTAGTATACTAGTTACATATTATATATAATAGAAGGACCCAACCTAATACCATGAAAATACATAACTATAACTTTTAACAAAAAGTAAAAACCGACTTCAAATTCATAAAAAAGAAGTTATTTATTTGCTACCCTTAGGGGTGGAATTTTTTCTTCAAATTTATATGACACCACCCTTAAAGTATAACCTATTTAATAAAAAAAGAATCATCAAAATTTGTTCACAATCTGCGAAAATATCGCGTATCATATTTACAAAAAAACATAAATTCGAATTGAGAACCTACTCCTTTTTTAAGTCGTATGCGTAAAACGTATTCATTATTCAATTGTTTCCTCTTTTCGAATTGTCGTCACAGTAGGCAGAAATTCTGCTTCCTGTCGTAGTCTGTTATTTTAAAGGTGTTTTAAATCTGGCATATTATATTACATGGTTGACTGCGTCGTTGGTCTAGCGCTCGTAAGCGCGACTGCCGACCACGAGGTCTAGGGTTCGAATCCCGGATCAGGGCAAAAATCTGTTATTGGGTTTTACTGTCAAGAAGTTTTCACGCCTGTGCCTTGAAAAGAACGTAAAGCTGTTGGTGCTTCGCCTGAACTCTCTCCGGTCATGTCAGATTGCCGTCCGATATGACTATAAGAGTGAGGGAGTGTGCACACACACTCATGCACTCTAATCCAGTCCTATACAGATGTGACCGAAAATCGGTCTGGAAATGGTTATATCGCCATTTAATGGAGGTCACGTCTCACGACACCCACATGCCAACTAGGTTGACAAATTCTCTCACGCCGCTGTCACACGTCAAGTTGAATAGATTGTTATCTTTATATTATTTGTAACATTTAATAGTTCTTGATTTTTAACAACGTATTGTAACCATTAAAATTGAGAAACCGTTATAACATACATTTGCTAAATAATGTACTACCCCATTGCCATAATGTACTACGACTGAGATCACTGCAACATCGCATTTAGTGTTCTGTAGTTCATAATATGCATGGATATGCAAGATAATTTAATAAAACAATTATTACTGACTATTAAGTACCAGTACCGAAGCAACTTTTAAATGTGATGTGGTACAAGTCTCAGATATAGTATGTCAATTGCACTTAAAAGTGGGTAACGACCCTTACGTGTACTCATTGCGGCGGTAGTAACAATCTTTGGCTAATGCTGCAGCAAACAATAACAATAATTTTATGCAATCGATAGTAGTCATATTTAGAATCGTGGGTGATTGCGGGTCGTAAATTACTGTGGACCAGTTTTGCAATAGTTGACCCTCTTGAATACTTAAAATAATGATGTAAGATATATCTATTATATTCATGTACGTGACATTAACCCTGCGACGAATAGGTATTTATTCTTGCGCATGTGTTATGCTAATTTAAATTTTATTACAGGTCATGCAAAATAATAATTGTCCCATGTGTCATACGAATCTATTATATAAATAATATTTAATTAAGTAGTATAATTGTGATACTCAAAGGTGATTTTTTTTTAATGTTATAAACGTTACACAAAACAGAAGCTTAGGATTAGAGTACCCTAGAGTATACATGAGCAAGCATGTATTATGTATAGTACCTACCTACGTTCTGTAAGTAGGACCGTTGCCGTAAAAATAATTGTTCCTACGAAGACTACTAGGTTCACTATACGATCTTATTATCCTACACAATAAGAAAATGAAAAAGAAATTATGAATCAGGGATAGACAGCGAAACTCAACGTCGCGGATTCGAATTTGCCTTTCGGTTTTTCATAAATATTTATAAAAAAAAAAGGTTTTTTATTCGTCCCGTAGCATAGAAACTCTTTTGACTAAACTTTGGTAAGATTTTGCGCGTGTGTTTTTGTTTTTGTCCTAAACCAAAAGGCATTTTTACATTAGCAACGCAAACCAATTCCAGGCATAGAAGTGCCATGTTAGCTTTTTTTTTATAGGATAAGGGTGACAAACGAGCACACAGTCCACCTGATGGTAAGTGGTTGCTGCGGCCCATAGACATCTACATCTATCCTCTCTTACAAATCAAAATGTAGATGCGTTGTCACCCGTGAGGACTAAGATGGAATGCCTCATTTCCAGTAAAAAGGGCCTCCGGCCACCTGCACTCACCAAGCGAAACGCAGAGGTAAACCTCTACTTCACGCTGGTTTTCTGTGAGGTCGTGGTACTACCAAGGTTCGAGCCGGCCCATCCGTGCGACAGCAAAAGTTGCCGCGTGGCTCTACCACTGTTGAAAGCTCAGAGAAAACTTGGATTTTTCGCACTACTGAAATTTTTAGTTACGCGGTAGAGCCATGCTGCAGTTATCACTATGGTTGAAGCACTAATGGGTCCGCTCGACCGCGCTAGGACTACGCTATCAACAGAATAATAGCGTAAAATAGCAGCTTAATGTTGCTGTGTTTCATATGGTGAGTGTAAAGAATCGGAGACCCTTATTACTGGAAACAAGGCATTCCATCTTAACCTCAGGATGACAACACATCTGCATTTTGATTCTTAATCGAGGATATATGTAGATGTTTATGGGCTACAGCTTCTGTGTGCTCGTTTGTCACCCTAATTCTATTAAATAAAAATTGTGCTTTAGTGATGTTTTAAATGTTTCAAATTCCAATACATACGTACAATATTTTTGTAGTAAATGTTAAAGTTATTCTGTTCATGTTATCATATTAAATTGACCGTGCCCGGTATGCGTTACAACTTACAATGCTTCTTTTCATGTGAAGAATTTTCGCGGACAAGCGCACCTCACTGAGTTTTATCGTAACCGGATGATTGATATAGAAATGAGGAAGGAAATAGTATAGAAGACGAACAAACGCACATATTCATTTTATATATATGGAAGATAAAACGCAACGAATATTAATGGATTCAATGAATTAGGCTAAATCGATCGTGTTTGGAATAATCATTAGTTTTTTGGGCCATGTCTTGCGTAGCTGCTAGCAACGTTGGGCATGTAGAAATTTTAGCACACACTTTACATAGTTTTAATAGTCTTTTTATATACTTGTATATGTTTTATTAGTTTACCAATAGAAAGTATCAAACGAAACGTATTTGAAATTATTATTTTTATAATTAATATTAGGACATTGAGAATTTTTTACGAGGTAGAGACAAGATAGAGCTTTATTATGATCGTTAGCACGAATGGGCCGGCTCGACTGGGGAAGCCCTCCCGGTCGAGCCTCTCACAGATTACCAGCGTAAAATAGCTGCTGATGTGTTTCGTACGGTGAGTGTAGAGAACCGGCGACCCTTTTTACTGGAAACGATTAATTTCATCTTAGTTCTCAGGGGTGACAACGCATCTGCATTTAGATTCTTAATCGAAAATATATGTAGAAGATCTTATAAGGAACCGGCAAAATAAAGTACCTCGTTGTTGAGAACAATTGAAGTGATTGACCGACTGAGCCGCCAAGCAACTACACGAAATAAATTATATATTTTTTTAAATACAAACTTATACAATTTCTACTTGTTAACGGTATTTTTGGCATAGATAATAACTGTTATTCAGCTTAAAACATGTTTTGACATAATATCAAATTCTTCTACAACTGTACCTACCTATAGTAAATAAATTTAACATAAGTAAAAATAAGCATATTCAGAACGCGCGTGTCACCTACAGATGTCCATGGGTCTTAGCATAGACTTACCATTAGGTGGACTGTGTACTCGTTTGTCACCCTTATTCTATCTAAGAAAGAATTAGTTTCGTAGGTACTACTCGAAACCGCGAAGTATGTAAATAAGTGTATGACAATGTCCATCTGGATGATATTCATTCATGTTGGAACTATCAGTTCTATTGTTCTAAAATTATAACCTACCCGTGCCCGATGTAACGCTTGTCTAAGTATAAGAAAAAACAACGGATACCAGGAAAATAACAACATACTAGTAGCTAACAATATGTTCTATTTTTAGCTCCGAATTGAACTTAGAACTCGCGGCGTATAGGAAAATAGATATAGCAACAAAATTACCTACTTCTTCGGGTTGTTGAAATTTACTGCATAGGTAATATGGCATTCAAAACTAAGTATTTAGAAATTCAATAATTGCTTTTATGACGTTTAATAACGGTAATATTGATTATGACATCGATGATAAATACGGATTATTGAAAGATGTTAAAATTAATAAACTTTTGTACGAGGATAAATCTTATATAGAAAATTTTGTTACTTAAGAAGATATACATGTTTTTATTAACATCAGACTAGCTAAGCCAAATCTATGCTCAACTTATTATTAAAAGAACACGCACTCATGTCACAGAATAAATAATAGTTGCTCAAGTAAACAACACATATGCATCTAAAATCATTTGCAGTTTTTGGTGTAAGGTATCTGGGGGTAATAAGGCCTAGCTAAGGGAAAATCGACAATAAAATTAGAAATATCTAACTTGGTCTACAGATTTTAATAAAAATCATTAGTTTAGTACAGTTTCTATAAAGTATGAATGAATAATTGTAACATTTGCCATAAAGAAAAACGAAATTAAACATTTCATAAAACATTGCTAATAGGCCTTATTTTACTATGGTAGGGCAATAAGGCCTACTGCTTTAACGAACTCAAATAATCAATTTATACGTAATATATTTAATGTTTGTGATCAATAATCACATTTCAGACTTAAAATTCTAAAAAGATATATAAATTGCCTCGCAAAACAGTATTTAAAGTCATTAGTGTAATTATGAACAAATTGACAAACAAACTAACTCCTCGTGATTATCATCAGTGCGTCGGTTGTGTCTCGAGTTGAGTTGTGTATTACGTTGAGTTGAGAATTGGGTTTATCGTTGGGTTGAGTGTCTGTGTAAATTTCTGTCATAGCGGCCAGTCTCAACAAAGAATAGCCCATCAGCACAGTACAGAATGATAGTATCCGAATGTACGCGCACAGGTGCACTCTCTATTCCCTCACAATTATCAAATCGCAATCCGACACGGTCCAAGAGAGCTTAGGCGCAGGACCCATAATTTACACATAATTTAATAGCTTCTAATGTAAAAGCCTTAATTCTTCGACACACTTTGTCTTTGCACTGTTTGGACAGGTAAAACCAGGCCTTTTTCTGCCTACGACATTAGTTTAATAATAAAAGCGTACGATTTATTTGCATTTATAACATTTTAAAAGTGATATAAAGTTCATGATAAAACAAAAAAAACTACACAAGAAAAAGGAGTATAATAAGGCCTATGGTGACATTTTGTAGACCTTATTAACCGCCGACCAAGTATTTAAGAAAAACCGAATTTAAAAAAAATTGATCACGATGCGTTACTCAAATCTTCCAGATCAACAAAGCATTTATTCATAAAGATAAAAGTTACGATTTTATACAGCTAAGTGTAATATTACAAAACGTACCTACGATTTATTTGGACAGATTTTTATTATTGGTGCAGTGCGGTCGTATCTTATGATAGATAATGCAACTCTGGTGGCAGGACGCGGGGTAGCGCGTCTCTGCGAACTTGTAGAGACATTATCGTGCAATAGGAGTCTGTTATTATCTCCTTAAGCGAGTGCGGTTATTATAAATACGATTTTTGTTAATTAGGCCTTATTAGCCAACGGGCCTTATTATCCGTAGGAAACTTATATGTGAACTTTTACAAGCTGATAAAGAAAGTAGAGAAATGTGTGCGTAAGTGCGTCAAGAAGTTGAGCATAATTTCGGTATCATTTGAAATGTACGCGGCACTCTGTCTATCTTTCTTTGATACATGTACCGTATGTTTGCGGCGCGTCGTAAGAAAATTCGTCGCCCGGCGTCTATGGAAGGTACTAAAAGTCTCATCTAGACCTAGATCTCATCAGGCTACCGATAGATGGGGATATAACCGTCCCGTATACACCATACGTAAAGAAACCTAGACAGGCGACGGGAAGCGGTGCGGCTGATGAAGAAGGAGTTATAATATAAAATATATATAAATATATATACTATGACTAGCGATATGCCTTGGTTTTTGCAAGGGTGATTTCTGTATCTCGACAACAGCGCCACCTACTAGGTCCAATTGTGAATGTAAAACATTCTCGAATCAACTTAACAATATATATATATATACAGGTGTCCCAGTAATGGTGGATAATCTGGTACGTACGTCTTCGGGCGGGGGAGAGGTGGCCTCGGTTCCCTAAAAAAAAATTCTATCCCGAACGGTTCGCGGTCTACGCCATGTTTTATAAAATTCCGAAAATTCGTACTTCTGCTCACATTTGTGATCATCACGTAATTTGTGGAAGGCACAGACCTATTTCAACTAAACTGAAATCAAACAGCTTTTTGAAAGTCATACTATGAATATATCGATTTATGATAAGCTATTATCCAATATTCCACACATACAAGCGGACATTGTTACTTATTAACACAAATTTTAGAATTTACACAACATTTTTTTAATATTTCTTAGAGAATAATAAATAATTCGACTATTCTAATAACGTGATGCCAATTACAATAATTACACTGTCCATAAATTTTTACATGTTTCGCCATTGGTATTTTAACTGTTACATCTCAGGTTTGAGTGTTGCGTGATGTCGTCTACTTAAATAAGGCTATTTTCTGTTAAATTTGTATCTGTATTATTTTGTTCCTTAAATTTTTTACTGAATAAAATGAATGGGAAGAGAGTAAACTAAAAACTATTTTTTCAGTACTTTATAAACAAATTATAAATTGAACACAGAAAATAAAGTAAAAAATATTTATTTTATTACTGTTACTTAATTTTTACCATCAGAAAGCGCTAGTGCGGGCGCATAAACTGCTACTGCTGTGTATATTATCATCTGCATCATATACAGCGAGCTAGCGTAAACTCGAATGGATTTACAAAATCGGATTTCCTGAAAAAAAAATAATTTAATAAAGCATTTAACACGTACAATTGACCTTTAATATACAAGACAATTATTAACCGTATAATTAATAGAATTAGGCACAATTCGCAAAAAATCAGTAGAAAAGAAAATAAGATGTGCATGGAAAAAACAAATGATAATTATTTAGGAGCTATTTTAATTAATACAAATTTAATATACTACATATTTTATATTTAAAATGTAATAAAATGCGAGTAAGAAGGTAGCGCACGCATTAAAAAAATAAATTTTCATTCTTTTATCGCCTTTGTTGCAGATTTCTTCAGCCACCATTTCTACAGTTATCGCTTATCTTATCGTAGGGGAACTAGGATGTCTGTAAGTTCATAATTTACACATGTCCATTTTTATACTGCTGTTGAGTCACTGTACGTTTATTCCACTTACAAAAATAAAATTATTCATTATTATAATAGGTTTTTATACATGGTAGAGCCACACTGCAATGAGTCGGCTCGACCGCGGCAGGAACACGCTCTCACAGAATAATAGCGTAAAATAACAGCTTAATGTTGCTGTGTTTCGTATGGTGAGTGTAAAAAATCGGAAACCCTCATTACTGGAAACAAGGCATTCCATCTTAACCTCAGGATGACAACGAATCAGCATTTTTATTCTTAATCGATGATACATGTAAATGTCTATGGGCACACACATCACAGCATCCACTTACCATTAGGTGGACTGTGTGCTCGTTTGACACCCTTATTCTATAAAAAGATATGCATGTAATTGTGTAAAAGAAGTTTCACTTCGTACACACGTATGAAGTGAAATTTCTTTACGTCATATCATTCTTCTTTTATTTTACATTTCACATACGTAGGTCAAATAATAGTACCTAAACTCGTGCAGGCCCGGCGGTGCAACGTTACAAGAAAACGTGACGTTTTTGATTTTTAATACCGTACTAAATTTCTCTACTACGTCAATAAACAAGCTTCACTTCAAAAAATATACTTCCTACAAGGGGTGTCGCTTTTCAAAAGGATTAGAATTATGTCAACTGTGAAAATTTGCGAGCTTCGAGTATTTTAGTCCCAGCGTAATGGTTATTCCAGTTCTACCATCTAGGGAGGTGCCCCGACGTTTCCATTTTTCGAATAAAGGAAACGTTATAGGTTATTTTGCAATAGCTGGCCAAATTTGCAGAGAAGGTTCAGAATAAGTAAATGGTGAAGAAAAATTAATTAAAAAAAATGTCATACATTCTGTCCTTTTCATCTTTTAAATTCAAAATGCGTGGTAATGCATTATTTTAACTGATTTTACTGCGCTACTTATATCATTATGTATATATTTGAACTTAAGTTTACAATTTGGCTTCTCTTTGAAAAATATCCCTGTATATTATGTAGATTTATCACACTGCAATCACATATTATGAATTAATAATGATTAATTAGTAAAGTGTTTGTAGGATGCTGTTAATTGGATAATTAAGAGACGAGGAAAAAAATACAGAGTTTTTATACAATGCTAAAGTAAAATAAATATATCGTTAATTTTGTTACCAAATATTCATAACAGGATGTTAATCTCAGCCTCATAAACACTGGTAAATAAAGTTGGCTTGCTATCGGCACTACCAATACGAAAGCTATACAGATCATCCAGAACTGTGCACCTGCCATGTACATTTCGGCCGGGTTACCTAATAGTTCAATTGCTGTGATGAAACTGAAATAATAAAAACGATATTAATTTGCATTGAAGTAATATATGTGCTAAAATATATATTTCAATGATTAATTGGTTTATCAATTAATTTATTTTCAAGTACCTACAGCTGCAGTATACAGGGTTATTTCGCAATAACCGGCGAAATTTGCAGAGAAAGTTCAAAATAGTGAAGAAAAATAAAAAAAAATCTCAAACATTCTGCCCTTTTTATCTTTTAAATTCAAAATGCGTGGTAATGCATTATTTTAACTGATTTTACTGCGCACGCCCACATTCGTAAGGGTCGATCGGTAGGCAAAAACGTTGTTGCCCATAAATCACATTCAATTTGAAATATAAGTAGAAAAGCCTTATTTAACTTAAATTTTAACTTAAGTTTAAAATTTGTCTACCTACTCTTTGAAAATAACCCTGTATGCATATGCATATATATATATATATATATATATATATATATATATATATATATATATATATATATATAGCCGTGTAGTGGCGGTCAAGAATACCACTACCCCATATCCTCCCGTGGGTGTCGTAAAAGGCGACAAAGGGAAACAGGCAGGAGATGGGCAGCAGCATCTTCCTGATAATAGCCAAACAATAAAAAAAAAAAAACTGCGGTTGCCAACCCGCTCGCCAAGCGTGGCAACTATGGCAAATACCCCCCAAATGAATAAAGTTACTAAGAGACGGCCCCCAGTCCCCGGCGGCCCCGCTATTCCTGGCTACGGTGGCGACCATGGTAACGGCGGGGCAGGGGGTGCTAAGAATCTCCGGTGGAGGTTCGGTTGCCACCTTAGACGACTCGACCTGGCAACGTACAACGCACGCACCCTGAGGACTGACGAGAAGATCGTGGAGCTGGAAGAAGAGATGGACAAGTTGCGCTGGCATATTATAGGATTATCCGAAGTCCGAAGAGAGGGGGAGGACACGGTAATCCTCGAATCCGGCAACTTGCTCTATCACCGGGAGGGCGACCATCTGTCCCAAGGAGGTGTCGGATTTATCGTCCACAAGTCTCTCGTTAACAACGTTGTAAAGATCGGGAGTGTGTCGACGAGGGTTGCGTACCTTATACTCAGAATCACCAAACGGTATTCGCTGAAGGTCATACAGGTTTACGCACCAACCTCGGCACACCCCGATGGGGAGGTGGAGGAAATGTATGAGGATATCTCTAGAGCCATGCATTCCTCCAAAACCCAATATACGGTGTTAATGGGAGACTTCAATGCAAAACTAGGCACAAGAGAGAACGGTGAGCTGAAAGTAGGGAAATTTGGAATAGGGCAACGGAACCCAAGGGGCCAGCAGCTGGCCGACTTCATGGAGAAAGAGGGACTCTTTATGATGAACTCTTTCTTCCAGAAGCGGCCCCACAGGAAGTGGACCTGGTCGAGCCCCGACGGTTCGACAAAAAATGAGATTGACTTCATTATGACGACCAGACGACAACTGTTCAGTGATGTCTCCGTGATCGCGAGGGTGAAAACTGGTAGCGATCACCGAATGGTTAGAGGCACACTGAACCTAAACGTTAAGTTGGAGAGGTCTCGTCTAATGAAGTCAACGCTCCGTCCCCCTCGTGCTCTGTTCCAAAGTCCCGAGACCTTTCAGCTCGAGTTACAAAACCGTTTTCAGTGCCTAGAAGACTGCAATGAAGTGGACGATATGAATGACAAGCTCGTGGAAACTGTCCATGCGGTCGGAGCTAAGTTCTGCAAGACTCTCCGATCACACTCTTAATCTCATGGCTGTTAGACGGGAGATGAAGCTACATTCTTCAACAGACTTGACAGCATACAGGCATCTGAACAGACAGATCTCCAAATGCATGCGGCGGGACTTACGCAACTTCAATACAGCTCGTATTGAAGAAGCGATCGAGCGGAACCAAGGCTCCAAAGTCTTTGCCAGAGATCTGTCTGCCAGAAAGAGCCAACTGTCAAAGCTGAAGACAGAATGTGGCAGCATCGTTTCCGGGACACCTGAGATTTTGAGTGAGATTGAGAGGTTCTATGGGCAGCTGTACACGTCATCGTTGGAGCCACACGCAAGTGTGAGTAACGATCCAAGAGCGAGTCTCATCCGACACTATTCCGAAGATATCCCGGACGTCAGTCTGAGCGAGATTAGAATGGCTCTCCAGCACCTTAAAAACGGTAAGGCCCCAGGCGAGGATGGAATTACAGCGGAGCTTCTGAAAGCGGGTGGAAGACCGGTACTTGAAGTCCTTCAGAAGCTCTTTAATTCCGTCCTCCATGGTGGCATTACACCGGAGGCGTGGAGCAGAAGTGCGGTGGTCTTGTTCTTCAAGAAAGGTGACAACGCTCTCTTGAAGAACTACAGACCGATTTCCCTTCTGAGCCGCGTCTACGTGCTGTTTTCGAGAGTCATTACGAATCGTCTCGCGCGCAGACTTGACGACTTCCAGCCTCCCGAACAAGCCGGTTTCCGAAAGGGCTTTAGCACCATAGACCACATACATACCCTTCGGCAAATTGTACAGAAGTCCGAAGAGTACAATTTGCCACTATGTCTGGCGTATGTGGACTATGAGAAAGCCTTTGATTCCGTCGAAATTTGGGCGGTGCTGCAGTCCCTTCAGCGGTGCGAAGTTGACTGTCGGTATATCGAAGTGTTGAAGTGCTTGTACAGTAGGGCTACGATGGCTATCCGAGTACAGAACCAGAGTACGAAACCTATCCAATTGCAGAGAGGTGTAAGACAGGGTGACGTCATATCCCCGAAACTCTTCACCGCTGCATTGGAAGACGTTTTCAAGCTTCTGGACTGGAAAGGATACGGTATCAACATCAATGGCGAGTACATCACTCACCTTCGATTTGCCGACGATATAGTCCTTATGGCAGAATCGCTGGAGGACCTAAGCACTATGCTCAATGACCTCGATAGTGTTTCCCAACGGATAGGTCTTAAGATGAACGTGGACAAAACAAAGATCATGTTTAATGTCCATGTCACACCTATGCCGGTAGTTGTTGGGAGCACTAAGCTCGAAGTTGTTGACGAGTATGTTTACCTGGGACAAATAGTCCGACTAGGTAAGTCCAACTTCGACCGAGAGGTCAATCGACGGATTCAACTCGGCTGGGCAGCGTTCGGGAAGCTACGACACATCTTCTCGTCAGACATACCTCAAAACCTGAAAACGAAATTGTACAACCAGTGCGTGTTGCCAGTAATGACTTATGGAACTGAGACGTGGTCCTTCACTGCTGGCCGTATGAGGAAGCTCAAGGTCGCTCAGCGAGCTATGGAGAGGGCTATGCTCGGAGTTTCTCTGCGTGATAAACTTAGGAATGAGGATATCCGCAGTAGAACCAGAGTAACCGACATAGCCCAACGGATTAGTAAGCTGAAGTGGCAGTGGGCCGGCCATATAGCTCGAAGAACCGACAACCGATGGGGAAGAAAGGTTCTCGAGTGGCAGCCTCGTACCGGTAGGCGAAGTGTAGGGCGTCCCCCCACGAGATGGAGTGACGACCTGGTAAGACATGCAGGAAGTCGATGGATGCAGGTGGCTCAGGACCGTGCTTTGTGGCATTCTTTGGGGGAGGCCTATGTTCAGCAGTGGACTTGTGAAGGGCTGTAGTGATAGTGATGATATCACCCGAACCTATCTTTAGTCATATTGTTTTTAACTTAATTATTAGTTACATCTTTTTTTGCTTGTCTAAAATTATTATTTGACATGGTGACATTTTATCATTTTATAAGCTGTAACGGTATATATATATATATATATATATAATATATATATATATATATAATATATATATATATATATATATAATATATATATATATATATAATATATATATATATATATATATAATATATATATATATATATATACCGTTACAGCTTATAAAATGATAAAATGTCACCATGTCAAATAATAATTTTAGACAAGCAAAAAAAGATGTAACTAATAATTAAGTTAAAAACAATATGACTAAAGATAGGTTCGGGTGCATTCTCAGAATAGAGAAGATTTGAAAAACCAACAATTATGTTGTTGCTTAAACGATGACCCCGGCTGATTTCCTGACAACGCCTATTACACTGGAATAAGCCCAGCGGTTGCTAAAATTATATTAGTATCTATCAAAATAGTTTATGAAGATTCTTTGAATTAGAAATTATAGATGTAAGGTTTGTTTATTTAGAAATAGGCATGATGAAACAAAATCTGTTTTAACAATCTATTAACACAATTTTTGTGCACAGGACAGAGTTTGAGGTAAGTACTCTACTTATGCGTGCAGTCAATACAAATTTTCAAACTTTTTATAATGCTGTTTTTTAATCGCCAATAAGTCGAAAGTTTACTTAAAATTCCACCTGACGTAAGATTACTCATAAAGGAGGTTACACTTTTCATAGAAAGGGGAGGTTGAAAATAATGAATTTGTTTATTGGGCGTTTTGTAGTAATATAAGAAAATTTAATGATTAAAGTATCTGTTAATTAGCCTGCAAAATCAACTGCTAGATAAAGACCAAGATGCGCCTAAGAATATGTTACTTGAAACCATTCTGGGCAGGTTGATGAATGCAAAACCAACACCCTCGCTCTTGTGATCAGTAACAGACTATGGAATTTTGGTTCAGCATGTCTAATCGCACAGCGACGGTTAAGGACGAAAAATATGCACTGTGTATATTTGGATTCTCACATCTCAAAAATACTATAAGTATGAATCGTCTGAATTATCTGTTGTATCTTTATCTTTAATCTTTACCACAGAATAAATAATAGTACTACGTATCTTTACGTCGCGTCGGTCAAGAGTTAAAAGAACTGCCATATTTATTCTGTGGCACAACGCACACGGACTTGTACACGCAAACGCACACGCACACTCAAACCCACACGTTCACGCATACACAGGTCTACAGTAAAGTATACGTAATACTATATACACTATATACAAAATATTATGTCATGTTGGCGCATCACAGACATGGCGCACAATTCGGTGAAGAGAAAGAAAATTGTTAATTAATTGGCAGCCAGGGTCGGCCTAAGAGTTGTCCAAAATCGCACCCAATTCTTTATGAAATATTATTCTTAATTTTAAATTAAACAATAAAAGAGATTACGATCATGGAATGCTTTCTAGGTATACATATAGGGATTGAGTGTTAAATTGTCGTTAATACCTTGCAGCCAGACTTAGGGCCATAGGGAAAGTGCCCATTGAAGAGCCGCCTAAAAGAAAATCGTCACCAGTTGTTTGTTTCTCCCCACAGTATCCATAAAAAACGCCGATACCGCAAGAAACTACTAGCATAGTGGCCAGCACACTGTAGTCCTCCCAGTGAAACAATTTACTCGTCGGTGTCTCATTTCTGTATGTCAATTGTTCGTCGTTTGATCTTGATATATTATTATACTTTGTTAAATTCGGTGATGCCAGTGTGGATTCTAAACTAATTCCATAAAATAGTACTATGCATAACGGAAGTACCTGAAACCAAAAACAAAGTCAAATTTGTCTATCTTGAAGTTAAAATTGTAGTCTATACAGCCAAGTCTCACTCTCACTCCTGAGCACAGATTTCCAATCCTTTCTGAGAGCGTTTTAGGGCAAAGAAATGTTTGCCGCGTTGCCCCAATGTGTGTTGGTGGATTTCACATGACTTTGATATACGGGGTTATTTTGCAATAACCGGCCAAATTTGTAGAGAAGGTTCAGAATAAGTAACTAAGGGATATAAAGCTTAGGGGCTACCAAATCGCTACTTCTTGCAGGCTATTTTAGTTCGATTATATTTCTTATGGCTACAATTGTACTAACATGGTTATTAAACATGAATAATATAATGGCTTATTTTAATTATTTCTTATTAATGCTAATATAGTTTATAATATTTCACCTGAAATATAATTATTAATTTTACAATAAGTTTAAAAGAATGCAATTTATATTGCGTACGTAACTAATGTAGTTAATATTTGCCTTTACCTTTCTCTATTTTTGGTCACGCGTTTCTTTAAAATAATGCCTGAATGCCTGAATGGCTGCCGCAAACACGATAACTCAGAGTTTCTACTATACTCGTATTATCTTTGCACGGCAATTTGTTTTCAAAGCATGGCTCAGATAATTACTGTTAGGTACCTAGTGATTTTCCAATTTCAGTTAGCCGGTAATTGATCCAATCTATCTAAAGTTGCAGTAATTAAATAATTAGGAACTACGTTGTAGTTTTAAGCGCTAACACAAAACAAATCTTTTTTACGTGGTAGAGTCATGCTGCAGCCATATTAATGGTATAGTTGTACCACGAATGGGTCGGCTCGACCGGGGAATGACCACGCTCTCATAGAATACCAGCGTAAAATAGCAGTGTTTGGTGAGTGTAGAGACCTGAGACCCTACTTACTGAAAAAGAGGCATTTCATCTTAGTCCTCACGGCTGACAACGCATCTGCATTTTTATTCGCAAACGAGGATAGATGTAGATGTCTATGTGCCAAAGCAACCACTTACCATCAGGTGGACTATGTGCTTGCTTGTCACCCTCATCCTATAAAAAAATATGTCACCATTTTTTTTATAGGATGAGGGTGATTCATAAAATATATGATATTTTTCAGAATATATGCTAGTTAGGTAGTGTGTTGAAAACATTATACTACTAATTTGATAGGGTAGAAAAAAATCACAAAGATACCTCTAAAATTATTTAACGATTAACAACCATATTAATATACATGCAATCATTCCGATTTTTATCAGATTATTCTGCAAATAACATATTAACGTAATAGTCTTTTAATTTTTTAGTTTAGATTTTTTTTTAAATCGCATATTCTTATTAGTGAACATAATACGTACGCATGTGGGCGTAAGCGCCTGTGTACCGACAGTGCCGGCCCAGGCCTTTTCCTATACAAAATTGTGTAAATGTGTGCGTGTGTCTTTCCAGGTCACTTAGCTCTTGTAGTCCCCTTAATAAAACAATACTTTTCTATCTGGAGAGCTCGTCTATGTGCAATAAAACTCCTCCAAAATATAGAAGAAATTCCTAATGTAGAGGTTTTAAAAAGACTAAAGAATGATTGTGATCATGTTCTACTTTCCTGATCCGACCTGTATTGATCCATGACAGCAGATGTTATCAACTGCACAGGTGTTATTATCCACAGGTGTACGCTTATATGATAAGATCAGAAGGACGATCACAACACAGTCACACTTGAAAACTATGGGACACCTATTTGATCGTCAAATAATAAGGTTAATTTCAGCACACTTTAGAATGTTAAATTTAAATGATTTAAACTTTATGTAATTAATTTTTTTTTTCAAGAACGAAGATAGAAAGTGTGACATACTGTATGGAAAGAGAATTAATCTCTTAATATTCCTTTTTTAACCAAGGTAAACAAAAGACGAGAAGCGAAAATCTGTGTAGCGTGTATTAACGCATAATATTTTTTATGTAAGTATGTTCACCGATTTATTGAAAACGGTTTAACCCTTATAAATAAAAAGAAAAGATTCCATGGCTAAAAGCCGATTTATAGGTAGGAAGATTTTAATATAACCATTTAAATGGCATTCTAGTTGTTATCTTTAACTTGTGACCTTAAACCACTATAAAGGATTAAATAATTAAACTTTAAAAACACAATCATACAAACCGACTTCAAAACTGACAAAAGCAATGGCACCGACTTCTGAAGCTTTTAGGTGTTTTTTTAGTTTTAAAGTCGGTTTGTACTTTTATATAAATCACCGATTACTCCATCATAACGCCAAAACTTATTTCTTGCTATTTATAATATTAAAAGTATTTATAATATTTATATTCAAGTATTGATTACAATATATTTTATTGCTTTTAATGTGAGATTAAGAATTAGAAGCTGTACGGCACTGATTTCAGCTGTAATACCTTAAAATTGCGTTTAGTTAAGGTATTCAAGTCGAGCTTATCATTACGGAAAAATTACAAACAGTTCAAGCGCTGAGAGAATCGTAGTGCGGCGCTTCGGTGCGTTTTTTTCAGACAGTGATAATATATAGCAATAGCGCTGGACTTAGGGCGGAATAAACCGGATCGGTTCTAGCTCAATCTTAATCAAACCAGATGATTCCACATGTTAAGTACTCCTTGTCTCGAAACCAACTCGTCCATGGGAGTGCGTTGCTTGTGTCGCATTCTTTACAATTAAGAGTAACATTTCAATCATAATGTTTTTAATTGTCCATAGTAGCCACACATTAAGTATTCGGTGTCACGAGTATTGTTACTGACTTATTATTTAAAATTATTGTTTTCAATAGGAACCCTTTCTGATCTGATCTTAGAACATTTATTAATTTAATTAAAATGTTTTATTATAAAACTACTTATTAAATAGGTACATATCATTATCTTATTTTTGTATACTGTTCTTTTACTTACTTTTTTAAAGTTTTTTTTTTTTACTTTTCTCAACTGACCAAAAACGACTCTAGCGCGGCTCAACCAGTGTGATGTGAAAAAGTAAAAAAAGTTAAAGTTACAGCCTATATACGTCTCACTGCTGGGCACAGGCCTCCCCTCATTTCTGAGGGGGTTTTAGACCAAGGAAATGTCAGCCAAGCTGCTCCAATGCGTGTTGGCAAACTTCACATGTCTTCAAATTTTTTTCTTATTTCTCAGACATGCAGGTTTCCTCACAGTTTTCCTTTACCGCCGAGCACGTGGTAAATCAGGACTTAAAAGTTGCAATGAACAATTTCAAAAATTGAAATTTACAGCGAGCGCTAACCTTCTAAGCTACCACGGCTCTATGATGTGAAAATTATACTGTCAGGCGCTGCGAGCCGCAGGTTCGAATTCGAATCCCGCACGGGACAAGTATTTGTATGGCCTACAAAAATAATTGTTCCGGGTCTGGATGTTTGTCCTCGTGCAATCTATGTTTGTAAACTGCCTCCATGATAATACAGAAGTAAATCCTAGTGTGGGGGTAACGTTTAACGTTAAAAAGTCTACTGCAGAATATATTGCCACAAACTGGGGATATAGCCATAGTAGCCACGCTTGTCAGTAACCGCAGTTTTTTATTGTTTTAACTTGACATATGTAAGAAATGTAACTGAAAAGTAAAAGAATTAAGGCAAAATTAAAATGATGAAATGTTACAAGAAACAAAATAAGCAACAATTCCAATTTCACCTGATAGGTAAAGTAAAGGCTGCTAGAGGTTCTTTTAACCAGCAGTATCTTTCTCCTATAATTTGATATAAATAAAAACATGGCTGCCAACCCGCATGCAAAGAAACTAGCAGCCTTGCCATTCCTGATTTTGGCAGCAATCACGGAATCTGCTGGGCTGGGGTGGGGGGTGAGGGGTGGGGTGAATCTGCATATAAACCACAAAGGACTGACACCAATCTATGACGCCTTAGCCTAAACCAAAAAAAGTAAATAAATAACACCAGTAAAAAGGTGGGGGTATTGTATAAAAATAATTACACGATGTTGATGCGAGGCTTCAGCTCAAATCTGGATACAAGGAAAGACGATTAATAAGCAGAAAGTGTGGATGTTTGAAGTTGGAGGACAGAACTTATAGGACAACAACTGGATAGTTTCATTGTGATAATTCTTTCTTCTAAAAGCGGTCCCACTGACAATAAAATTGAATAAATGTTTGTTGATTCTACGAAAAATGAGATTGCCTTCCTTATAAAGATACAACGACAACTTATAAGGATGCTAAAGACCATTAGGGTAAAACCGGCAGTGATAGTAAGAAAAAGAGATTCGGCAGTGGACTATTCGAAAGCCTTATTTCGAATTTTTGAGTGTTGCTACTGTACTGTACTGGGAATAAACAGAAAACAAATTTGATTTTCTGATGGTATAGTCAATATGACTTTTCGAAAGAGATCAATGGATTATTATTAAGCTGATTGGCAATTTTCGTAATAAACGTTTAGATGAGCCATACAATTATAAATTATAATATTTGAAATAATTCTCTTTCATGCAACATTTTTGTCTTCCATGACTGCAAGACAAAAATGTTACTGTTGCTTCTAATTGGATCTAGGTACGTATAAACGTAGTCCTTCAAATTTTCAAAAAAAAAAATCAAATAATTAGAGCTTACTCCCAAGTAAAATAAATTTAGTAAATTTCATTTTATTAATAAACCGAGTAAAAATGAAAACCTTTAGAACTGTGACCAAAATCTAAAACCTTCCCAGTAAAAGAATCATAAAGTCCAGTTGTATAGTTTCTACAAGCGTACGGGGGAAACAGATAACCGAACAGGAAATCAATTTGAGAAGCAAAGTGCCTACCTAATCATTTAAAGTTTTGTTTATTTTTGGAGTTATACTTCTTTTGGGGCGTTTGGGAAAAATGATGCGAGTGAATTTTTACGATGCGCGCGCACTCTGACACTTAAAAGCAACAACTTCAGTGGGTTATTGTCTCTCAAATTTTTTTTATTTTGTTACGCTAAAGAAATATCTATAACTTCCTACGTGCGTATATAAGTACACACACACTTTTTTAATAAAGGTTGTGAATTATTATCAATATATTCAATAAATTGCGTTATAATATGCTTCCACTTTTTATAAGTTTTTATTTTTTTTTATCAAGTAACAATTTTTAATGTATCTATGATGTAATAACGTAATATTTCCGAAGCTAGTCAACCGATTTTATTGATGAGTTTTTATATCACAGCAGTATAAGTACTAACACATTCTTTATGAAAATATCCCTACGCATATCTGATTAACGGGGGCGAGGACAAGTCATGTCGGACTGCAACTGACTAAAATCCCGTTGTGTTCTACCTTCGCCACATATTTGCAGGGCTACTAGCACCTGCCATTCAAAGCGGGTCCTCGGGAGAGGACAACTCCTCTTCGTTTTCCTTCTCTGGTAAGGCGTATCACAACACAAATCGGAAGTTCCTTCTCGGCCTCCAACTCTATACTAACGCAATAGTTCACATATGCTACTATGTATGTATGTCTGAATGAAAACTGAAGTCGGTGTATATTTTCTAAACAAGCCAATTATGCTAAAAAATTGTTCAAGATTTATTCAGATATACTTTTTTTGTCCATGAATTAAAAAAAACATGAGTAGGTAATTAATATTTTTAGCCACCTTCGAAAAAATAGGCTTTCAATTCAACTGTATGTTTTATTATTTATTTTTTTTAGTGTGTGATACGCGATATATTCGCAAATTGTGAACAGATTCTGATAGGTAAGTAGGTTAAATTCTTCAGGTGTAAATTTGGAGAAAAAGGGTGGCAAAATAGGGGATTAAAACATGTAACCATTTAGACAATATTGAGATTGTGATATTTCTTATTACAATCCAAAGGTTTAAAAATAGTTTTAATTTATTTAATAAATAAAATTAATATTTGTGTTAGGCTGATTATTATCCTAAATATTGAACTAATATTGTCCTAATAATATCAATTTATTATTAATAAATTCCCTGTATGATACCAAAAACTTCAAGAAAGCAATAAATCTATAACTCCTTTTTAATTTGGCATAGCATAAATAAGTAAGTAATACTTTTGCGCCACAATAATATGTTGCGGATACGTAACATTAGGTACTTACTTCTAAACCAAAACAACACGTCAAGAGGTTATTTCGTGATGTGGCTAATTATTCTACGAAAGTAAAGCCCAAAAAAAACTCCATGACCATCACACGTGGTGACGTAAAGCGTACTTTTTGCCAAATGCTTATTACGAAAACTTTAAGACAGGAGGAGTAAGTATAGGTTTTGCAACCGTGATTTAAAAAAATATATATATATATTTGACAAATTGTTCATGTTCAAATTCATAAGTAACAGTATTATTGCAAAAGTTCTATTTTAAACTTTATGCCTTACAAATCAAAATAACAAAATATGCAACAAATTGTATTTAAGTTATGATTGTAAAGTCTAGGATATGCAATCCTGCTGTAATACGAAAATTCAAAAGATTGATGTTAGTCTATTTCGGTGATGAAGTTGCAAAAATTGTGTTTACTCGCAATAAAACTTAATTACATTTTCTTAGGTACTAAATTATTTCCTATCATTTCATTAGACCATTTCAATTATATTATTTCAAAAATTCTTTACAAATACTAAAAATATGATACTTAAAACTGGAAACCATACAAACATTTGCTTCGATTTTTTACTTACCTTAAATTTACCGCGAACAAATCGTACTGGTGATGTACAATATTTATTTACGTCCATTTTCAGTAAGACTTGCGTGGGTCAAATGAGATAATAAAGACGACCTCAAGCCAGCTAATGTTTACATGTCCGTCCTCCAGGGATGGTAGAGTGTGAACTTGTGATTGATACTGGACTACCGTCTCAGAGCGTTCTGTTAGCTGAAGTCACGCATTGAACGTAACACACCAATACATTTAATTAACAATTACTAAAATGCTATTATTCAACGTAACCAAAGGACAATGCAGGAGTATTTCTTAGTACATTGATATTTCAAATACTTGGAATAACGATCAACAAATCGTCGAACTGTGAACGTAGAAATGTGCTCTCTTTGGCATTTAATACTGTAAGTTTAATAAACATCGATAAAGAACTATACACGAACACCATACACATTCTCTGAGATTTGTTATGCCCACGTTTGTGAACTCAGTAATCTTTGCTATGATTAGTTTGAAGTACATGTTGGATAATAGCGTTAAAATATTTTTTCTTCGCATTAAAAATTACATAAACTTACAAATAAACCACAGTCTATGTGAGCTTACAACTAAGTGGTGAACACTTTGTCACAGAATAAATAATAGTACACTTTGTTACCACTACTGCAATAATGTGTTTCTTACGGTTTCTGCAATACATTATACTGTAATCATCTTACGATAAATGCAATTCTGGGGCAAACTTACATCTTCATAGTACCGTAGATGATTGGCCAACTGCGGAATCAATCGTAACTATTAAGGTAGCGTTAACCTATCGATGTGTCGAGTATACAAATTGCACCTCCTTTGATATTTTTATATAACGAAACAGTGGGTAATTTGTAACGTCAGTTGATTTGTTTGACTACCGTTATGAATATAAAAGATATTGTATTATATCAATATACTTTGTTACCCGTGTGGTGACGGTGTATGGGAATCCATCACCCTATTTAAAAAATGCGACACCCCATGTCAAAAGAGCGGGACTTCTGATGATGCGATCGTCAATCCCACTGCCGAGCATGGCCTTTGGGGCTAGTCCTTTCTAAAATGTGGGAGGTGCATGTCCAACAATAGACTTTTAAGAGTTGTTGATGATGATGATAATAAAATAATATATTGCAGTTTTGTTAAAGGCTGTTTAGAACACTCGTATCAATGCTTGCTTGACTTGCGCATTCATACTCTTGTTTCACAGATTAAAGGAAAATATTTTAATTGATTGCCGAATCGTTCAGTATATCTATGGTAAAGTCAATGGAATATGTCGAGTTCCACTGAGTAATGGGGCTTGGGTTCGAATTCCATGCAGAGCTAATATTTACATTACCTACACATGTTAAAATTTTCGGGTTTGAAAATATTGTCATTCTATTCACGCATTATTTAAAATTGCTTTCAATACTTCGATCTTGTTGTTTACCAACTGACTTAGGATACAGGACAGCAATTCTAATGCGTAACTCCAACGGAAATAATTTATCGATAGGCAGCGCAGTATTTCACTTTTTGGATTTTGGTGCCCTAGGTTTTTATAGCAAATGGTGTCCTAGTTTTAATTTTATATTGGTTTTAATTTGAAGCAAAATAGTTACAATTTTTAATTATACTTAAGTGGCCTGAATACTGTTTCCTTGTCTTTTTACTTAAGGAAAAAACTGCGCATTTACGAATCGCTAAATTTTCCATTTTGAATTATGTTTCATAATATATCAAATCTAAACGCATTTAGGGCATTTGTAATAGCCAGAGATTCATTACTATTTTGATTGATTAGTAACATGCATTTTTATCAGAAGTTTAATAACCGATGCCCTCTCTACGGTGATGCCCTAGGCTAGCGCCGTGTGCGTTATTATAAACCCATCATTGCCGGTAGAAATTACTCTGCAATTGCGTTATATGTTTTCATTATCATAATATTTTATAAACTAAAATAAAATATTACTATAAAAAAGACATCGGCTTATAGTCGATACTGACACAACATGTACACAATACAACGAAGTCTAAGTAAAACGGCAAAACGTCGCCAACCACGACAATCGCAGATCGACCATGAGAACATTAATAATTATATAATTTATAACATTTTATAAAATCAATTCAAATAAAAAATAAGCACTAATAGATTTTATTTCTTTACTACTTTTAAAGCAATATAAAATTGTAGTAAGATTTTATTGTACTTTGATAAAATCTAATTCAAAGAACTTGTTTACTTAGAAGTAAAATGCAAGTCCAAATTACGTACAAGTTGAAAGTTGAATAGCTGCCCCCGAGCATGGATGGCTGCTCTGTGCGCCGTCGGGTAGAAGGGCGGCGCGTGAGCACCATTGCGTTACGCAAGGCATGAGAACCATCGAAAGTACCCCCTCTCTAGGATATACGTAGTGTACATCTCTTATAAACACTGGTGGCACCTGATCTTTAGACACTGCACTGTTTCAGGTTGCGCCTCAACGCATGAGCAGGATGTGTGACAAAACGGTACGTGATAGTGGTGTGCTATAAGCAATTTAAAGCTAGTGGTCTGATTGTACCACTTTTTTTGTTCTCATTAGTGTCATAGAAGTTTATAAATTGTATTTTCATAGAAAATGTCTATGTTGGCAGGTACTTAGGTCATTGGTGGTGGCGGCGGCGTTAGCGTGCGTCGCAGCGCGTCCAGAACCACCAACGTCGTACGGCGCTCCTTCAACATCTTATCGAGCACCATCTTCATCATATGGTGCACCAGCGCCTCAGTATGGGCCGCCGCAACAGCCCATAGTTCACAAACACGTATACGTGCATGTGCCTCCTCCGGATAACGAGATACCGCGTCCACAGAAACAAATCCACGTACCTCCGCCTCAAAAACATTACAAGATAGTGTTCATCAAGGCACCGACTCCACCGACACCGACCGCACCTATCATTCCTGTGCAACCACAAAACGAGGAAAAGACCCTCGTCTACGTTTTAGTGAAGAAACCCGAAGAACAGCCTGATATTGTGATCCCAACGCCAGCTTCTACTCCACCCGCCAAGCCAGAGGTGTACTTCATCAGATACAAGACACAGGTAAGTTTAATATAATTAGCTATTCTACTACGAGATTAGTTAAAACAGTAGTTCTCCACATCCACTTACTATGTAGGAATGTTGTGTTAAATAATGTGTAGTAATAATACAACCTACGAATTATAATGTGCTACAAGCAATGATTTGATTGAATTCTGCTATAGAGCGGTTTATGTTTGCAGTGAACCAAGGTGTACGTTGAAATTAAATGTGAAAGCGTGAATAATACTTTCTTGAGTTCTCAAGGAAGTATCATCAGTGCATCATAGCGTACAGCACCTAGTAATGTCGTTATAGTGACATAATAACAGTCTTTTCACTTTCATAAAACAATAGGCGGCACAACGTGCATTGTTTTCCAAAGTATTTTTGGATACCGACTGTATATAAATATTTTTTTGCATGGTATACATAGTAACCAGTCATGCCGACTCTGCGACGTGCGTGATCTGTCGCTAATAACTGACTTTGTGTTAAAAATCGCAGTTCGCAAATCCTACTTCAATTTGTCAAAAGTGAAGTTTGTGTTATTATTATCTTCGAACCTCATCAATGCTTCTCCCTCAGTCTTTCTTTTCTTTATAATAAGATTATTTTACGTGGTAGAGCCATTCTGCAGCTATATTAGTAATAGGTATAGTTGTAGCACGAATGGGCCGGCTCGACCAGGGAAGGACCACGCTCTCACAGAATACCAACGTAAAATAGCAGTTTAACGCTGCTGTGTTTCGTATGGTGAGTGTAGAGAACCGGAGACCCTTTTTACTGGAAACGAGGCATTACATCTTAGTCCTGACAGGTGACAACGCATCTGCATTTTGATTCGTAATCGAAGATAGATGTAGATGTCCATGGGCCACAGTAACCACTTACCATCAGGTGGACTGTGTGCTCGTTTGTCACACTTATCCTATAAAAAAAAAAAGATTAATTTTTTCCTCTGATGAGTCAACGTCCGTTAAGTTTCCAATTCATACAGTAAAGAAAAACATATAATAAATATTATAATGTTACCATATACACTAATTAAAAAAGACAACAAGTGGTAAAATTAAATATTTTGTACAACCGACTTCAATATACTCGTAAATAAAATGAGAACATCATCAATGTAGATGAAGTCAATTAAATACGCTTTATTAAGTATAATTAAAAAAAATTGTTAAGATCTTGATCAAATTTATATGGGACCATATGAAAAGCACCAGCTTTCAAACAAAAAGAGATTCATCAAAATCGGTTCACGAAGTTCTGAGGTAACACACACATAAAAACATACCGTCGAATTGTGTACCTCCTCCTTTTTGAAGTTGGTTAAAAACAAGTTTGTTTATAACTAATATCAACTATGTGGTGGCGGCGTAAGCAAATCTAACGGTCTATTTCGTCACGTAGTTGCCGTAAGAAGCGACTGTGGCAATGGCAAGAAAAATCCCATTGCTTTCGATAGACAGTGGCATAAACCTAACGTTAACGATAGACCTAATTCAGACCAGCTACGGAATATAGCGTCAAACATAGACCTTGTATTGCTTTTTACATTCCGCTGGTATAATATGTGTATATTATACCAGCTCTCATCATCATTATCGTCATTATTACAACACTTCACATGTCTACTTCATCCGGTGCGTTGCAATGATACTGCCATTACGACGTTTTCGTCGGCATATTTATTGTCTTTGTGGTCTATTGTGTGTGCGAGTGCTGGTCATAAGGTGCTCGGTTCGGATCCCGTGTCAGGGCCAAAATCAATTATTGGAATTTTGTGCCAAGAAATTCTCAGTAGCAACTCGGAATAAGAAAATAGGCAGTGTCATAGAATAAATAAAAGTACTACGTAGTGGTGTTACATAATAAAATTCACCCCCGTACCACATCCTGCGCTTCATCTCTTTTCTGTCGTGTCGGTTTGCCCACCGAACAATGAAAGTGAGAGAATAGAGAGAGTGCACTTGTGCTTGCGCACACATCTGTACACACACTGGGCCTGGTGCACTATCCTGCCCTGCGAAGATGACTAGACTAGACGGATTCGGTCTGGAGAATGGAAATACTTATCGTTGGTAAATCGACAAAAAGTTATTGCACATAACATTGTCAAATAAGTGACCATTAATTTGCGGCTCAGCAATTAATAAGCATTTTGATTTTTTAATATTTATTATCTCAAGATTTTATTGTTTATTATGTGATAAATACTTAAATTTTCACGACTCGTTTAAAAAGATGGTAGATAGGACACGTAGGTAGATGTACAATAGGTATTATTATTATATTCTCACAGAATACGAGCGTAAAATAGCAGCTTAATGCTGCTGCGTTTCGTATGGTGAGTGTATAGAACCGGAGATCCTTTTTACTGGAAAAGAGACATTCCATCTTAGTCCTCCCGGGGGACAACGCATCTCCAGTTTGATTCTTTATTGAGTATAGATGTGGATGTCTATGGGTCACAGCAACCACTTACCGTCAGGTGGACTGTGTGCTCGTCTGTCACCCTATCCTATAAAAATAGGTACCTACTATTAGCTTTTTTCTGACACTCAATTTGTTAGTTGCACAACACATATTGCAAGATAGATATTTCATGCAAATAGCATTATAATTGCCAGTCTATTCCAATTCTCAATGAAATGAAAGTATGTTACAATAATAGTATACCTACATTATGTAACGATAACAACACGCGCAACAAAATATTTCATGTTAATATAACTAAGTAATCAAATTAATCTACAAGCTACATTTAAATTACGACAAAATAATGTTATGTATGTTATAAAATGTATTTTATGTATGTTAAAAAAGTCGCAAATGAAATATGAGATATCTATTGTTTTCCGTCGCAAATCACGCGAAAATATGTTGGTATAATTAATTATAAGTTAAGTATAAAGTCAAGTATACTGTATAATTTTAATTCTTATTTTTAATTATAGAAACAAGAGGGCTATCCACCAGCGAAATCTCCAGCACCTCAATATGGACCGCCGGCTTCTGCACCATCTTCGGAATACGGTGCACCCTCTGGCGGCAGTTCATATTAAATTGATAATGGATCAAATTAACCCTATCCATAGATTCCATACCTCTTAGATTTATGCGTTAGCATTATTTACCAAAAATTATAAATTCGATATATAGAAATTCTGAAAAAATTGTTAAAATTTACTTAAAGTTATAAGATTTCTACGTGAATTACTAATACCTTTACAGTGTTCTTTATAGGGTTTATTTTTGAAAAGGCTAGAGTGTAAAAGTGAAAAGCAATGGCACTATAAAAAATTGCACCATTATTTTTATCTTTCATCAAATTGATGAGATTGTAAATATATTTTTATACCATTAAATGTTATTTGATTAAAAAAAACTTTTCTTTCTATTGTCCTTTGATAATTTCGTGTTAAGCATTATTTAAATATTATACGAAACCGCGGCACGTTTGGCGCAAAGGTACCGTGGCAAGGACAATGAATGTGTCCAAAAGATGTACTTGCACTGTTTACAAATCGCTATACAGAAATAATATGAGTTTAAAAACACGCTCTGACCTCGAGCTGTGATGGTCTTAGTGAGAATGGTCATGAAACTTTTGTATTGTCAGGTTCTTAATATCTACGTCTGCAAAATTTCAGATTATTCAGACGTCCAGAAGTGGGTGAAAACTAAATTATAAAATTCCATTACCATCATACATAATATAGCATATTATTGTTACAAGATAAACTAAAAATGCGTGTTAAAAAGGTGAGTCGGTTAGTCATTATGCAATAGTTCACTAACTAATAAGTACATCATTATAGCATCTACATCAAAGTTACATAAACCTGCTAAGTTTAAGTTCAATCGGATGTCAGCAAATGAGTTTATAAAATTTGATCAAGTTAGTACCTATTTCAATTGTGGTAATTTTGACACAATCTGAACCAATTTTCAATGTTCTTGATTTTTCTACAGATTTATTACGATCCTTTTGTGAATAGCGTGGTTGCTGATCATGAGGTCCGGGGTTCGAATCCCGGCTCGGGACAAAATCAATTATTGGATTTTTCTTTCAAGAAATTCTCAATAACAGTCCGGAAGTTAGTGGTGGCCGTAGGTCCTGCGCCTGATCTCTCTCCGGTCGTGTCGGTTTACCGTCCCATCGGACTAAAATATTAAGGTAATAGAGAGTGCACCTGTGCTTGCGCATACACTTAGACACTATAAGACTGTTCTGTGCCGATGGCTAGTGTCCTTTGAGACTGGCCGCCATGACCGAAATTCGGTCTGGAGGACATTATGCCCTTGATTTTTTTTTAATATTGCAATTTACATACAAATAAAACCAATTCACACTCCTTATCTGTGCTTATTATTAAATCAATACTTTAAAGTTTTTTCATCTGTGAAAAACAGTAGTGTTTATTTTTATTTTTTTATTTTGGTATCTAATACAAAATACGTAGAACCCTAACCCCGTAGAACGTATCATGTATTTTATTAAGTAATTCCTTAGATATTCTCTGGTTAATCAATTCTAGGAAGAATCATATTAAATACAATTTTCTTTTCAGTGTTATAGCGTAAGATATTAACTGGCGACAAAGATAGAGAAAATGTGTTAAGAAGTTAAAGTTTTTTCACCTGTAAAAAACAGTAGTTTGTTTTTATTTTATTTTTTTATTTTGTCAAGTGATACAAAATACGTAGAACCCCAACCCCGTAGAACGTATCATGTATTTTCTTAAGCAGTTTACCTTAGATATTCTCTGGTTAATCTGTTCTGGGAAGAATCAGATTTAATACAATTTTCTTTTCAGTGTTATTACATAAGGTGTTAACTGGCGACAAAGAAAGAGAAAATGTGTTAAGAAGTGCACGAAGAGTGAAAACATGTGAATCAGATTTAGAATGATAATTATATGGTTAAGCAATTGGTGACAATAGGCACGTTGCATAAGTCTTGTATACTGAAAAACATAATGCATGCCATTCGCACCATGGGTCTTGGCTGAGTATAATATATTTTTTTATCTGTTATTCTACAGTTCTGAGCTCCACAGATGAATCAGATCTTGAAATTCCCATTAACAATTTTATTGGTACCGCCAGTCATTGAACTCTCGTTCATTGAATTATACCACGGCCCTAATGTTTAAAAACCTAAATGTGTTGTAATGTTGTAATACATAAAAGAAAACAAAAAATCTTTGATGAAATTGTTAATACATCAATAATTAATGGTATAATATACAACGTGCAGCAACAATGGTGACTTTAATTTAATATACGTTTTCTCATTTTCGTTTCATGAAGAAATTATATTTCTATTAAACGTTATTATTTACAGATTTATTTAAAATTTTAGAAAATAGCATTTTAGACCAAGCTGTACTTAGAGAACTGTCGTATTGTTTTATTTATAAATTTTTTTGTAATTAGAAGAGTAATTAGATGTTTTCATTGTCTAATCTATAGTAGGTAGGTTTACATCTCTTACGATAAGGATTTTTTTTAAATTGAATTTACGAGTTATTTTAACCTATCAAAATTATTTATGATTAATGGGCACTAGCTCTACCCGTGTGTTAAATTAAAGTCACCATTGAAGCGGCACATTGTATAATGCTTATACTCTTTGAGCGGCCATTATCATAGGGCTTTATATTTTTTTACGCCATACTACTTGTACTATCTAAATTGTATATCTAAATCTATTCTGTGGCCATATGTAAATACCCAAACTGGCGACGACCAAGGGAATTTCAGGTGCGTCGCCCGCTTTTTAAGAAGGAGTAAGCTCGTTTCTTGAAGGTCCTTAAGTCGTATCGGTCCGGAAAAATCGCCGGTGGTAAACTATTCCACAGAGAGGTCGTACGGGGAAGAAAACTCCTAGTGAAAGGTAAAGTGGTGGACCGCCAAGCATACAGATGGTGTGGATGGCATCAGGAGATTTGCCGCGATGTATGTTCGTGAAATTTGGTGGTTAGGATTAATCCGAACGATTCCTCAGAGCACTCCCCGTGGTAAATGCGAAAGAAAGGGATGCAACATCTCTTCGCAGCGCCAGTGAATCGAGCCGATCGGAAAGGACTCGGTCGTCGGCGATTTGAGCCGCTCTGCGCTGGATGCGGTCAAATGGATGGAGCTGGCACTGGGGTACCCCAGCCCAGAGATGGGAATAGTATTCCATGTGAGGCCGAACCTCCGCCTTGTTGCAAGCGGTGTGCTGGCATGAAATACTGTCCCGCTCTGTTAAACACACCAAGCTTTTTATAGGCCAGTTTGGCCTTATCTTCTAAGTGACCACAAAACTGAACTTCACTTGATATGTCGACGCCGAGGATTCCGATATTGGCTGAGGCAACAAGGGGAGTGCCTTGAAACTGAGGAGATATGACAAAAGGGTTCTTTTTAGCGGTAAACGCGCAACCTTGTGTCTTCTTAGGATTAAAGTGGACTAGATTTAGTCGCCCCCAATCCGAGACTTTGTTCAGTAAAGACTCGACTTCAGGCATAAGTTTTTTCCGGTAATTAGCGACGTTTTCCCGAGAAATATCGGCACGGCCGGAGTATAGAACATCACCAGTGTTGTCATTCGCATAGCTAATAAAATAAAATTTATTTCAGACTGAGTCCATACAAGTGACAAGAAAAAACATTTGAATGCCTCCTAATGCCTTCCCCTTGGACTCTACTGCCTCCGCCCATCTATGGGTCAGGTAGACCAGAAGATCACCAGCTGATCAACCCCGACGAAAACCGTATTGGCGGTCACTAATCAGCTGGTGATCCTGAAGGTACCGCATGAGCTGGCAGTTTATAATGGATTCCATTATTTTAGAGAACAAGGAGGTGATGGCGATGGGCCTGTAGTTAGACGGATCTGAGCGGTACCTTTTTTAGGGATAGGATGGACAAAAGCCCTCTTTCATGATTTCGGGACTACGCCTAGGGAGTAGGAGTACTGGAATAGACAACTTCGGAGCACACGTCCTCAGTACAATTGGGGGGGGGGGGGGGGGGGGTTCCGTCAGGCCCACTCGACTTGTGGATGTCCAGGGAGAGGAGTTCTTTGCGAACCGAGCGCTGTGTGAAACGCACATCCGGCAGGGAGCACTCACACAGCGGGATGATCGGCACTGTGTTCTCCCCCTCATCGAGAGTAGAGTTGGACGCAAAGAAAGAGCCAACCAGATCAGATTTCTCTTTTGCGGCATGGGCCAGTGAGTCGTCCTCCCTGTGCAGAAATGGAAGAAATGACTGACAGAAGTTCCCTTGGACAGCCTTGATGACAGACAGGAAATCAACGGGTTCCCGAAGGAAGATGAACCAGCTTCTCGCCAATTCTGCCTATGTGCTCTGACTTTGCTGCGGCAATGACTCTTTTGAAGGACTTGGAGGCGGAATTATACTTCTTCTTAATGGCGCTGGTGTTTATATCCCGGGACGTTGATGCGTCAGCCCAGGCCCGGTAGCACTCCTGCTTGTAGCGTGATGCTATTTTACAGGAGCGACTAAACCATGGCTGAGACCTTCCTCCGGAGGAAGGAATGAAAAGTTCCATACCCTGAAGTACCACATCAGCAACAGAATAAGCAATAACGTTGGGATCGTCCGGTGAGAAGCATACCCGCCCCCAAGAGTAGGATGCAAAGAAATACCGCATCCCATCCTAATCGGCCGACCTATAGTGCCAAACACGGCGGCAGCAACCGCGATTTCAGCGTGAGTGAGACGCCCAAGGGGGCGTCGGCTGAGATTCCTTGATATCTGTCCAGATGAGAGGTCAGCAGAATGTCCAACGAGGAAGGTGCATTATCCTCCACATCTGGAATCCGCATAGGCGAAGTAACCAGTTGTGTCAGACCATATGCCAAGGCAAAATCATGAACAGATCTCCCTGCATGATCGGTTATACGTGAACCGAGTCATTCGGCGTGGTGTGCGTTAAAATCAACAAGGATCACGATCTCTGTGGATGGGACCTGTTGTAGCAAGGAATCTGTAGTCATTTCCACGTACTCGATGAGTCGGTCTGTTTCGGCATTACCGTTATGGCACCTATAGGGGCACCCGTAGACGCGCAGATGGTCGCTGCTGTCTAGGCGTAGCCAAAGGTTTGACAGGTTCAAACCTTCAAGACTGCCGAGGCGTCAAGAACAGATGTCCTATCTGACGTATACGCAAATTCCTTCGCCTTCGGCTTCGCCGTATCAAGATTGTAGTGGACGGCGTTAAGATTTAACATCCCCCGATGTTGTAGAAAATCACGGATAGCGTGGCAAGAGTCACCTTGGTCTTATTGCTCAATTTGCCTCGAGCAGTTATTATAGTGCTGGTACCCTCCTGGGGTAGTCTTACATTTAATTATTACATTTAATTATATAATTCCGCTACCATGTTGATTGGGGGGGGGGGGGGGATTGCGCCTGCACTCACCAGTATTCTATGAGTATGTGAGTGGTATTACCCAGGCTCTACCGCTGTTAAACTGCCATACAATGTCCTATATTATAAAAGAAG
Organism: Parnassius mnemosyne; assembly: GCA_963668995.1. Taxonomy (NCBI): domain Eukaryota; kingdom Metazoa; phylum Arthropoda; class Insecta; order Lepidoptera; family Papilionidae; genus Parnassius; species Parnassius mnemosyne. The sequence goes on along the minus strand of CAVLGL010000035.1, from coordinate 27,819,153 downwards.
ATGTCCTGAATCAACGCAACGTCTGACTTATCTATCAATGCACCGCCCAAACCTGGAAGTATATAATATATACGTATAAATCTGAAATTAGGTAGATTTTGGAAAACCCCACACGTTTGGTGGCTTTTGGGAAATATTTGCTGCTGCAAAAATTTTCAGTCACATACTTGAAGTACGTAACGATGAACTTTACACCACTGTTGGCGTAGAAAGTAGTAGTGTCAAAACACTAGGTTTTACGGCAGATAACATAAAGTTGAAATAATATTAGCATTTCTACGATTTAAATGACGATTAAAAATTACAAGTATGTATAAGAATATAACTCCCCTTACAAAGCATTTTATTTATTACTATCTCGTACTTATGTAGCTATATTATTATATAGTTAAAAGTTTCATAAAATACTTATGTTTTAAAAGGATTTCGTCGCCAAAAAAAGTTAGAAGACCACTGACATAACGGGATTCTGCCGAACGTGCCGTTCATTATCTACGAGTACATCAACTTTGTAAACTACTATATTATGCTTTATTGTAGTGATGTTCTAATGTCATAAGGCCAAAAATATGGTGAAAATCTTATCAAGATACACACAAGAAATAAAATTACAACAAAATAAACATTGTTTATCAATTATATTTGACCCCATTGCAGAACTGCTAGGAATACTAGAATTATAATTCTTAATATTGTGGAATTGTACACAGCAATAAGTGAAGTAATGCTGCGCTGAGGAATCGCTTAAATAAATAAGGCGTTACTATTTTGTATTTAACATCTATAAGATTGAATTCGGCTTGATATAGCAAGTTACTAGTTTTCGAATTAAGCTCAATTTTTTAATATGGGGAGGACAAACGTCACTAATAACGGGAACAAAACAAACAACCAAACCTTTCAACGATCATACAGAATTGTATTTGTAGAAAAAATAGATCCCATTAAACATTATTCTTCCTATAGAAATATTAATAAGTTAAAATTAAAAATTTTGTACAACCGACTTCAGTATAAATTATTAAGAATAACTCAAAAACTATTGGTCAGATCTTGATCAAATTTATATGGGACCACATGTGAAGCACCAGCTTTCAAATAAAAAAGAATCATTGAAATTGGTTTACCCTGTAAAAAGCTATGAGGTAACACACATAAAAAAAGCAGAAAAATATTCCCTAAATTGTAGGTAGAGAAAAGAAACCTTATTAGAATGTAATATTTTTAAAAATTAACAAAACATGGTATGATCTCAGGAACTCCAGTTGATGCTATTTTATCAGTTACATAGGTAAACTTAAAAAAAATTGAATGGCATTTGCAAAAAAAAAAAAAGGTTAAAATTAAATGCGGCCAAAACCGGAAAATGTATTTTATCAATGTGTCAATTTAATCAATCTTCGCAAGTAAGAAAGAAGTCTAACTGACAACATTTTTTTTTCTTTTGAGATTTGTCCAATTTTAGGAATTTTTCTCAAATTTCGCTTCTTTAGATTTAACACGAAGAATCTTATCATGAATTCAACATGAGTATTTTTAAGTCCACTCCGCGCCACGCTAGATAGGCGATTTAGTGATCGCGCAACCACTACCCTTGCAGTAACCCCATGGATTTGGCTTCATGGATAATTTGACACGTTTTTCCTAATACTATTTGATTGTTGACTTGTTGATATTTTTTACAATATTATTAATAACTAGCTGTGCCCCGCGGTTTCACCCGCGTCATCACGTGGCCGAGGTGCGCGACATGACCTAGTTTAAGCATTTTATAACGGCTGGAGTCGTTCGCGCGTCCAGCCAAGTATTGAATTATTTTAATTTTACATTATCTCTTAAACTATGCGTCCAAATAACATGGTACAAAAGAACAAAGTTTATCTTCATAAAATTGTCTTTATGATGAAGTAACTTTCGTTCGTAAGGATAAATAGGCTATGGTGGCTAATAATAACGCTCATAAATCACTTTTAAATTTTCAATATTTTTTTGTCACAAAATACCAAATTATGGCTTATGTATAAGAAATAGACATATGGTATCGTGGACTTTTTTTTAGACGGAGTAAAGGTCTATACTTTTCTAGAACATTACAATGTATCTATACATTATATTACAATATATCTATAGATATATGAATCGTTAGGGATACGTAAATACATTTACGTATCCCTAACGATTACACCAGAGTACGCGGATAAATCATTTCTGGGGTGCTTTTTCTACTGACTTGCTTAACAAATATCTATATTTAAGGCTAGCTGAGTGATATACCTTAATTCTAGATAGCCTATACTATTCCACATGAATCTGGCTATAATATACAAAAAGATTTTTTCAAATCGGACTGATAGTTCCAGAGATTAGCGCGTTTAAACAAACAAAAAAACAAAAATACCTATAATGAAAATAATAATGAAGACATTTTTGGTGCATCCGACCCCTAAAAAAGGCTATCGTTCAGACCCATCCAACTACAGAACATTGCGAAGGCCTGCGATCGGGTTTGGCACAAAGCGTTTCTTTCGAAGCTTCCTTCCTGGGCTTTCCGATAATTGTCTTCATTATAACCGTTAATCTAAATTATTCGAGGTATTTTTGTTCCAAGCAGATAGAATTTAACTATTGAGGTTAGTTACTTTCATAAAGATAATTAATTTGACATATTTTAGGAAGATATTATCAATTTTTAGTACCTATATTATTTAAAGTTGAGAAAAAAGTTGTCATTAACAATATGAGCTCTTCCGGGTTGATAGTATAAATGGGCGTGCCTCAAGGCGCACTTCTCGGTCCCTTTCTGTTCTTTCTGTATACATTAATGACTTACCTTACATAGTAGGGGATACCCATGATATCCTCGTAAGGCCCATGGGGTCGTCCAAGATACTAATTAATATAGACATTCAAGCCCAGCTCCAAAAAAATATAGATACTCGTAGCTACCCAAGGTGTCGTGTAGGGGACTTATTCAATTATGCGTCATAGTGATTTCTAATTTGGCGCCTTTGACAAGTGACTACTAAAAATTTCTGAACGAAAACTATGGCTGTCAACTAGTGATCGGAGATTGGCTGATTTTTTTTGTTTTCTATTGACACATTGTCTTTGAACTGGCACAATGGCAGCTCCATGAGGTCGAGGTTAGTTAAATCCACTTATATTAATGTAATCCTCTGTATTTCAGAAGAATTTTGGATTAAAACTGAGAAAACATTTATTACTAGTCTTTGCAAGTTATTTATTTGATATTTAAAGCAGTATTTGTAGTTAATCTGACTGTCCGAAAAAAATAGTCCCGCTAGTGCCACTCCGGGCCTCAAGTAGTATGGTCTATTTTAGCTGCATATTTTTATGATCAGTATGTATTTATTAATTTGACTGAGTCAGAGCTGTATGTATACATTGGCATCTCGTTAGCTATGGGTGCTATTGGATTACCAAGACTGCGTATGTACTGGGAAAAAAAGTACAGAGTCCCAATAGTAGCAAACAGTATGTCCCGGAACCGTTTTTTTCTGTTAAGAAATTCGATCAAGTTTATTTTCGATGACGATATTGGACGTGAACAACGTGACAAAGATAAAGTTTGGAAAATACGACCACTGTTAGATACTATTCTAAAAACATGCAAATTACAACAAAAAGACCAAAATATGTGCATTGATGAGATGATCATTCCTTTTACAGGACAATGTGGCATAAAACAATTCGTACCAGGAAAGCCAAATCCTACTGGTCTGTTTTGACAAATGCCAATGGATTAGTATGCAATTTTGATGTATATCAAGGAGTAACAACATATCCTCGATATGATAATACTACCCTTGGTTTAGGGGAGAAAGCCGTGTTGAATTTAGTTGGCGATCTTTTGTCTGCTGGTCACAAACTTTACTTCGACCGTTACTTTATGACCCCGAGGCTTGCACGAGAGCTGAAAGAAAGAGATATTCTATGTACCGGAACGATAATGAAAAATAGGATCCCAATTGCAGCTAGAGAGACGATTAAAGAAGACCGTGAAATGAAAAGAGAAGGTCGCGGTTCATGTCAAGTATTGGTGAACACTTCAGAAAATATGGCCATAACAAAATGGTACGATAATAAAAGAGTTACTATGTTATCAACGATGTACGCTAAAGACCCAACAGATACATGTGCCAGATGGCAAAAATCAGAGCGACGATATATTCAAATAGAAAGACCCAAGGTTGTTCAAGCCTATAACCACAACATGGGTGGTGTAGACCTTGCAGACCGAATGCTCTCGATGTATCCATACCGTTATCGTACCAAAAAGTGCACACAACGGGTGTTTTCACATTTAATTGACCTGGCTGCTTCTAATGCTTGGATTCTATATAAAAAAGATAAACTCGCAGAGGCCATTCCTGTTAAAAAAATACAGCATCTTCGTGACTTCAAGCTGGAATTAGGAGAAAATTGGATTGAGAAATACACAGAAACGTCAGGATCTGAAACTCAAACAGAGACAGAGTCAGAAACAGATAAAGATGAAAAACCAAAAAAAAAGAGAGGAAGACCTGCAACTGTGGACCTCCCTCCACCTGAAAAAAGGACCAGAAGAGCCCGACATATGCCGCAAATGATGGATACTCGAAACAAATGTAGACACTGCCATATAATGAAGACCACCGTAAAATGCACGAAGTGTAACATCTATTTATGTTTACGAAAAGAAAGAAATTGTTTCAAAGATTTCCACTCCTAATTTCTTTTTTAATTTTATACTTCTAAGATAAATTACATTTCATTTATAAAGACTTACTATTAATAAAGACTGATTATAATGTACCTTGTTTTGATTATTGTTTAAGTAAGCCTTAAATTTTTTCTTTAGATATTCTTTTATTAGATGTTGCTTAAGAACTTTCTATACTATACTATTATTAATGCCAAGATGTCCTATTGTTTATTTAAGAGATAAAGAGATTGAAGTTTAAGTTTATATGAAGAGAGTTTAAAGATTTTTTGTATTAATGTTTTTAGGCTGATAGTTGATTGACTGCCTAGTGTTCAATTTTTTCCTAAAAAACTTTAAATAACTAAAATGAAAGATTTCTAATTCTTGTTTACTTTCAAAAGTTGAAGATACTTTTTAAAGTACATTACGTTTCACTTAAAAATAACATTTATTGTTTTATTTTGTTTAAGTAAAATCTTTATAAATGAAAAATATGCAAAAACATGCTTATTTCACTTATGCAAATTCTGGTACACGAAAAAAAATCCACACTACATTGCGACCCATGGTACCTTAGGTGGGACTTATTCAATTGAAACCAAACATATGTGCAGGGCTTCTAAATATCATAAATTATACACCCTTAAACATATATTGCTATAAAACTATCGTACTGTAAAAAAATTACAAATTTAGTGCTGGGCCTGAACCACTATAAAAAAAAAGTACCATAAAGGGGACTGTGGGCTGAAATGAGAAGCAGTTAATTTTCGCGCTGGGCCTTACGAGGATATAGTACTATTTGCTGATGACACTTCTTTAATTTTCAAATTAAGATGACAATTACTAAAATATGACGAAGTAAATAATGCTATATCTAAATTAGTAAATTGTTTCAATGTTAATAATTTGCATTTAAATGGCACTAAAACCAAATGTAAAATTTTATGACACCAAATGTCAAACAATTAAATACTAATGTAATTTTAAACGGGGAGAAACTGAGTCTTTTTAGATACCACCATTTTTCGTGGTATCACATTAGATGTCAAGCTTCAATGGAGATCCATATATCAAAATTAGCAAGCAGACTTAGTTCTGCAGCATATGCTGTAAAAAAGATTATCAGTGTTGAAACAATTAGACTAGTTTACTTTAGCTATTTCCATAGCATAATGTCGTATGGTATTTTGCTATGTCGTCACCCAGCTGGCACTGAAATTTTATTTGTTTTACAGAAGAGGGCCATAAGAGCAATTTATGATTTAAAGCCTAAAGAGTCAATGCTACAAAAATTTAAGGAAATTAATTTATTAACTTTGGCCTCTCAATACATTTATGAAAATGTAATGTACGTACACAAAAATAAAAGTAGTTTTACAAAAATAAGTGATATTCATTCTGTAAATACTAGGAACAGACACAACAAGCTAGCAGTACCAGTTATCGACTCCATCGAGTCAGTAATTCATGCTTGGGGCGATATATACGCTTTTACAACAAAATTCCAGAAACATACAAAATTTGACCTGCTTAAATTTCAAAAACTTTATTAAGCTAATTTTGTATAAAAAGGGTTCTTATAATATTATAGACTTTATGGATGATAATAACCCCTGGAAATGAGGTGATCGCTACCAAGCTATTTCTAATTTGTTGTTGTTAATTGTGTAACATACATGATTGTAAGCTGTTATTTAAAAACAAAAGTCCCACTGGGTTTCTGGCTGGTTCTTCCCATGACAGAGGTTTTTTTCGAACCAGTGGTAATTAAACAAAAGGGTGACTTTCAATAAGTATTATTTATAATCTATATTGAATATAAAAGTTTCTGTTTCTGTTAGCAAATTAATATTTTTGTAATCGTTTAATTCTTACTGTTGCCTATCAATAAATAATAGTACTTGAAGATGGTGATCATGCCTCATAACGCGAAGCATTATTATGTAGTGCTTTATTCTCAACACGTCAAGGACAAACAATTATGTGTTCTTAAAAGGCGTCTATCATAACCACATTGCACTTATACTATAATATGAGTAGCCGTATATCAAGGAAACACTAATTAATCAATCTTATATTTTCGAAAAAAAAATTTTATATTGCTACTTTAAAAAAAAAAAACGGTTTGGAATTTTTTTTACGTGGACCTCTGGATGTGTGCACTCTGATTTTGTATGTGGTCATGATAACTCCCGAAAAAATTGACGTATCGAGACAGGGTTTTTTTATTAGCTTCAGAATTACATCAACTGGTTCCGTACTTTGTTAATAAAACTATTTTCAACGTTTATAAGTTTTATTGCTATTAAAAATTTAAAGGCGTTTTTCATGTTTTAACCCTCGATAGACAAAGGACAAATGTCAGCCAATAACGATTTTATACTTTGTCTAATCGATTTATTTTGGTAAACATTATTATTTTTTTCCCTGTAAGTGACTTCCCTGCTGCCCACCTGAGTTGAATCCGTGGATTGACCTCTCGGTTGAAGTTGGACTTACATAGTCGGACTATTTGTCCCAGGTAAACATACTCGTCAACAACTTCGAGCTTAGTGCTCCCAACAACTACCGGTATCGGTGTGACATGGACTTTATACATGATCTTTGTTTTGTCCATGTTCATCTTAAGACCTATCCGTTGGGAGGCTATTGAGGTCATTGAGCATAGCGCTTAGGTTCTCCAGCGATTCTGCCATAAGGACTATATCGTCGCAAAATCGAAGGTGAGTGATGTACTCGCCATTGGTGTTAATACCGTATCCTTTCCAGTCCAATACAGCGGTGAAGAGTTTCGGGCATATTACGTCACCCCGTCTTACACCTCTCTGCAGTTGTAGGTTTCGTACTCTAGTTCTATACTCAGATAGCCATCGTAGCCCTACTGTACAAACACTTCAGCACTTCTATATACTGACAGTCAACTTGGCACCGCAGAAGGGACTGCAGAACCGCCCAAATTTCGATAGAATCAAAGGCTTGCTCATAGTCAACATATGCAAGACATAGTGGCAAATTGTACTCCTCGGTCTTCTGTAAAATTAACCGAAGGGTGTGTATGTGGTCTATGGTGCTAAAGCCTTTTCGGAAACCGGCTTGTTTGGGAGGCTGGAAGTCGTTGAGTCTGCGTGCGAGACGATTCGTAATGACTCTCGAAAACAGCACGTAGATTTGGCTCAGAAGGGAAATCGGTCTGTAGTTCTTCAAGAGAGCATTATCACCTTTGCTAAGTGGCTTAGCAATGAGTTGTTGCGCAGGGGGCCGCGTGTAGAATCCCGCACGAAACAAGTATTTGTATGGCCTACAAATAATTGTTCCGGTTCTAGATGTTTGTCCTCGTGCAATGTAAGTTTGTAAGCTGCCTTCACGATACAGGAGAAAATCCTAGTGTGGGGGTAACGTTTTAAAAAAAATCTTGAAGAACAAGACCACCGCACTTCTGCTCCATACCTCCGGGGTAGTGCCATCATGGAGGTTAGAATTAAAGAGCTTCTGAAGGACTTTCAGAAGCTCCGCTGTAATTCCATCCTGGCCCGGGGACTTGCCGTTTTTAAGTTGCTGGAAAACCATTCTAATCTCGCTCAGACTGACGTCCGGGATATCATCGGAATAGTGTCGGATAAGACTTGCTCTTGGATCGTTACTTACACTTGCTTGTGACTCCAACGATAACCATAGAACTTCTCAATCTCACTCAAAATCTCAGGTGTCCCGGAAATGACGCTGCCACATTCGGTCTTCAGCTTCGACAGTTGGCTCTTTCTGGCAGACAGACCTCTGGCAAAGACTGTGGAGTCCTGGTTCCGCTCGCTCGCTTCTTCAATACGAGCAGTATCAAAGTTGCGTAAGTACCGCTGTATGCATTGTGAGATCTGTGAGATGTGTGCAGTTGCCTGTATGCTAGCAAATCTGCTGAAAACTGCAGCTTCATTTTCCGTCTAACAGCCATGAGATTAAGAGTGTGATCGGAGAGTTTTTGTGTTCTTTTGCGGCGGGTCTTGCAGAACTTAGCTCGGACCGCATGGACAGTTTCCACGAGCTTCTCATTCATATCGTCCACTGCATTGCAGTCTTCTAGGCACTGGAAACGATTTTATAACTCGAACTGAAAGTTTTCTGGACTTTGGATTAGAGCACGAGGGGGACAGTGCGTTGACTTCATTCGATTCACAGTTGCCGTCTAGTAGTCATAATGAAGTCCAACTCATTTTTTGTGGAACCGTCAGGGCTCGACCAGGTCCACTTCCTGTGGGGACGCTTCTGGAAGAAATATATAATCACAAACAGTCCCTCCTTCTCGATGAAATCGGCCAGCTCCTGGCCCCTTGGGTTCCGTTGCTCTATTCTAATTTTCCCTAGCTTCAGCTCACCGTTCTCTCTTGTGCAGTTATTTCTGTGTTCTTCTTTGCAACAGTCTTTCTCAGTTTTGCGTTGAAATCTCCCATTAACACGGTATAGTGAGGTTTGGACGAATGCATGGTTCTAGATATATCCTCATATGTTTCCCACACCTCCTCATCGAGATGTGCCGAGGTTGGTGCGTAAACCTGTATGACCTTCAGCGAATACCGTTTGGTGATTCTGAGTATAAGGTACGCAACCCTCGTCGACACACTCCCAATCTTTATACAACATTGTTAACGAGAGACATGTAGACGATAAATCCGACACCTCCTTGGGACAGATGGTCGCCCTCCCGGTGATAGAACAGTTTTCCGGATTCGTGGATTACCGTGTCCTCCCCCTCTCTTCGGACCTCGGATAGTCCTATAATATTCCAGAACAACTCGTCTATCTCTTTCTCCCAGCTCCAGGATCTTCTCGTCTGTCCTCAGGGTGCGTGCGTTATATGTTGCCAAGTCATTCAATAAAGTATTTATACACGGTTATTTTTCAAAGAGTAGCCAAATTTTAATAAAATTTAATTTTTAATTGATATATGTCAAAACTTTTCACTCTCAAAAGCTACGTATATTTATATTATTTTATTTTGTTATTTGGAGGCCAATTCTTACTTACTTACTTATCTTCACGGACAATCCCTGACGTTACCACATCAGGGATTGTGCGTGAAGATTAGTAACTAGGCTACCGCCAGAGTGAACACCAACCATAGTTAAGAATGCTCAGAACAATTATTTTTTAAATGTTATTTATATGAATTATAAAACTAATATTTTATTAGTATTAGTTTCGTTACTAAATTACTTCCTTACTTACTTATCTTCATGCACAATCCCTGACGGGGTAGCCAGAGAGAACAGATCGCCAAGTGTCACGATCCTTACATACCTCTTTCGCTTCTTTAAGATTCATTATCTTCTTCATACATGCACGACTAGGTATCCGAATACTCTTGACCCTCCCCTCTTCGAGAAATTTGCTCACATGGTCTTCGAAAGTTAGTCTCGGTCTACCTCGACACCTTTTAATGTTTACTTCGCGCTATATATTTTCTTCACCATTCGGTCTTCACTCATTCGCTCAACGTGCCCAAACCATCGAAGCACGCCCTTATCAATTTTTGTGATAAGGTCATCTTTCAAACCTGCCATATTGCGAATCTCTTCGTTTCGCTTTCGGTTGGCCATGGTAACGCCGCACATTTTACGAAGAGATCGCATCTCCACTGCATTCAACTTACTTTTATGCTTCTTCTGCCATATCCAGGTTTCGCTGCCATATAACAAAGTCGGTATCAACACTGCGTTATGTATTGCGAGGCGTGCACTCTTCACTACGCCTTGCCTTTTGACTAACGCAGTCAGGGCACCATTGACTTTGTTCCCGGCAGCGACACGCCTGTCCACATCTAAATCACATCTTCCATCTCGGCTGAAAACACTCCCCAAGTATACAATTTCATTTACCTGTTCTAGACATTCCTGATTTACCCATATTTCACACTTCATTCTCTCTTCGTCCCTTTCAAATACCAGAACCTTTGTTTTATTAGCATTCAAACGGAGACCTTTAATTTCACATTCCTCTTTCATACACGTAACTAATGCCCACAGTTCTGCCTCTAATGGTGCAATAAGCATTGCACCATCAGCATGCAGCAGACAATTTACTTTAATGTCACCCAATTTCACACCCAAACAGCTATCTTTCAGCTTCTGTAAACAGCTGTCGAGATACAGTATGAACAGCCAGGAAGACATGATACAACCCTGTTTTACGCCCGTTTGGACGCTAAACATGGGTGACAGGTCATGCCCTACCCGCACACAGGCTTTATAGTCACAGTAAAGTGACTGCACATCCCTTTGCAATCGACCATCCACACTATACTCCGGCAACAGTTCCCACATTTTCTTCCTTACAACCTTATCAAATGCTTTCTCAAGATCTACAAACGCACAGAAAATCTTCTGGTTAGCAGCCAGAAGCTTCTCCGTGATCATGCGGAGAGAAAACATTTGATCCGTGCATCCTCTTCCAGGTCTAAATCCGCATTGTGCCTCTCATAGAAATCTTTCCGATTTCTCTTGCATCCTACGTGTCAAAACCTTCGAGTAAACTTTACTTGCTAAACTGGTCAAGCTGATCGCCCGATAGCACCCGCAGTCAAAATGTGAACCTTTACCTTTATATAAAGGCACAATGACCGCGGATCGCCAATCATCCGGGACCACCCCCGTCCGCCAGCACAAATTGCACAGCAGATGAAAGCTGTCCTAGACGCGAGGCCCACCATACTTGACCATTTCAGCAGTAACTCTGTCTAGTCCCGCAGCCTTAACACATTTCAAACTTCAAATCGCACGTTTAATCTCTTTCATACTGATGACCTCAATGTCATCGAGGTCCGGGTCTGGCGTATCAGTCACGGCGTCATCCCCGGATCCCTCACTAAGATCATCACACGCATACATTTCTCTATAAAATTCGCTCCATCGCTGCATGACGTCCGATTTTTCTGAGAGGACGTCATTGGTTCTCGAAAGCACTTTGTTCATTCTAAAGGCCGTCGCACCATTTCGGGTCCTTCCAACCTCTTTCCAGAAGAGTTTGGAGTTCTCCTTAAAGTTGTGCGACAACCTTTCGTCCGCTTCCATTCTACACCTTTCACGCACTTCCTCAATCAATGTTTTCGTATGAACTTTCTGCAGCTTATATCTTTCTTTCATCTTCTCTCTCATATCCTTATCATTACTAGAGGCCAATTAGTCTAACCGTGCTTTCTTCTTCTTCTTTACAACTTCTTTCACTTCATAATTCCACCATGCATCTCTTCTTTTACTACTATCTCTTTTTATTGTTCCACACACTTCTTCCGCTGCACTTACCATTCCCTCCCTAAGGTTCTGCCATGTTCTTTTTACACATTCTTTTCTGCTATCGATGGTGTCAAGCTTTTCGGCTACCCTCGCATGACATTTGTCCCTAGTATCCGCTTCCTGAAGCTTCCAGCTTCGGATGCGACAGACCGACTGTGGTTCTGTTACTGCCGCCCGGTAGCGCCAGCCCGCGAACAGACCCCTAAATCTAGTAATCACTAGATAGTGATCCGTTCCCAGGTCAGCACCCCTGAACACTCGCGTATCCATCACCTGTTTTCGCAGTCGGTCATCCACCAGGAACAAATCGATCATATTTCTCTCATTCTTTCTTTCTCTAGTATACATATGGATTTTTTTGTGATTAAACATAGTGTTTGTCACAAGAAGACCCTTTTCCTTGCATACAGCCAGTATAAGCTTGCCAGCATCATTAACCCTTTTATCGCCAAACTTTCCAAGCACCGACTCGTACCCTGGTCGAGCGGTACCAACCCATCCATTCAAATCACCACATACAACAATTCTTTCGTTTCCCCTAACCAAATCTAGAACTTCTCTTACATTCTCCCAAAACTGTTCCAGCTCAGCCCTGGACGACGAAGCTACCGGCGCATAAACAGCCAAAAGGAATAACTTCGTCAGTCCCAATTTAAAGCGAACCCAGAGAAGTCTTGAGTTCACAACTTTATATTCAGTCATAACATCGACCAACCGAGACGACAGCAGCACCCCCACTCCTTGGCAGGCGCTCTCGCTCTCCGGGACTCCGGACCATAGAGCTAACGTCCCGCCAGGGAGCTCTTCAATACCAATGCCCTTCCGTTTGGTCTCCGACATACACACGACATCTAATTCTCTTTCTTTCATTATTTCGATCAGCTCATTCGTCTTATCTCTCATGCCTCCTCTAACATTCCACGTGCCAACTCTGCACTCTGTCCTCCACCTTCCGCCGTGTCGGGCCGTGCGTGACGGGTGGCGGTCCCCATCGCCGCTTTGCGCGCTGCATTCCACACCAACGGGGCCAATTCTGGCTTACCAATTTCAACAAAAAGATTAGAAAAGATATAAGAGAGTTGTTATAATAATATTTTTTTGATTTCAGACATAATACTAATTAATAATGGAAAATATTTCTGCTGCGCCGTTGACAACTGTCAAAGCGTAACGACTAATTAAGTTAACTGCAGCCGAAGGACCCAAAAAAAACCGAAACTAGTTTAAAATACTTTATTATAATATAAAAATTACAATATAATTACTATAACTAAAATATAAGTGAATCAGATCGATGCTAGATCTAGAATGAATTTTAATTATTACAGTAAAAATAAGGTAAAGGTATATTGCAGAGCTCCGGTTGCATCCGTTAACGTCAATGCTCACGTTCTGCTGAGTTGCGCCTCGTGCCGCTGCAATGTATCGGGGTCGCTGCTGTGTAGGCTCTTTACCTATGAGGCTATGTTATAACTCCTCCACCCTCAGATCAGCAACTATTTTAGAACCTTGAGAGAAAAAGTTGCTGGTAATGCCTTTTTGACTTCGGATTCTTCGGGCTTTTCATAGCTATGTTGGGTGTTATTCTGGATCTGTTCTTGCTTTTTAGTCTTGTAGTAGTAACGAACTGAGATTATGATAGCGAATATTGCAATGCTTGATAACACGGCGTAAAAGGGAATTGTGGTGTGATATAAAGTTGGGAGATCCATCTCTCTCAGATGAAGTGGTGGTTGCATCATGAGTTGGTCCTGGGCTGCGTGGAGTCCTTTCAGGTTAATTGTATTAAGGCTGATTCGTGGTACTGCTGGGTTGCTTTTTGCGTTTATATCCATTGGTATTTTCATTAGTTTCAGTGGATGGCCTTCTACTTGATCGTTAATATTGGTGATGGTGAATTCTTGTGTTCGCAGGAAGCAATTAATTGGTATTGTGGCTAAGTAACTACCCTGTAATGTAGTAATATCTTCACGCCCGCATACTGTATGGACTTTAGTTGGTTGAGGGAAAGAAATGGTGTAGTGCTTGTCGTCAAGACGTTCCATGGCTTCTTTTGATAGTGCAATGTCGGTTATCTTACAGGATGTCGCTATAGACTGATTGATGATGAGGTTCTGGATACAGTCGGATTGTGTTCGAATTTGGGTGTTCGTTTCCTTTTCGCATAGGTACCGATTACTCAACTTCGGACATTCTGTCTCCATGTACACGAATTTTTCTCTATTAGTTGCTATTAAAGGATAGGGTGGAATAATAGATTGGTGGTTTTTGTTAGGTACAATGGATAAGCGGAATAGGTCGAAGGTGTCTTTGGAAATAACAGGGAATTTTAGAACAATTACTATTTGATTTTCTGTAAAATAATAACCTGACTTAATGATATCGTAATATTCTCTAGTCTCTAAATTTAATACATGTTCCTTATCATAAATTTGTCTTAATCTTACTAACATAGACTTAATTACCTTAACACTTAACGTAGAATGGTGGGTGCTCGATGCACGACTAAATGCTAATATATTTTCTATCCTATTAAGCTCATTGAGCATATCATCGATATTTTCTGTTAAGATTGTGAGTAGTTGGGCAAACTTAGCATACTTGATGAGGCTACTATCTCTATAAGCGGCTCTATCTAGTAATTGGATAAGCGTTGAGTTAATTTTGTTCTCGTTTTCAATTATCTGGGATATCACACTATTATGTTGTAACATCCACTCTTTACTAATGCTAATGTGACTATTGAATTCAGATTCGATCCTATCTTGGTTATCCTTTAAAACTTTTATGGCATTATTATATTTCGCGGCATCTAAATAATCTAGATTACCGGTTACGCTTTTGATCACTGAGCCTAATCCGTCTACTAGACCTCTCTTAGTGCGACTAGGCTCTAAGCTATTTAGTTGTAATAATACTTTGTCTAGTTTGCTAGAAAGATAGTCCATTTGTAATTCGTACAGTAAGTTGGTGTCATTATCAAGTCTGTTCTTGTAGTTCTATAGCTGTACCTGCAATAAGGTTACTTTGTCTCTGATGTCGTCAAGTTTTACATATTGAAGAAATGTATGATAGTGAGTTATGAGAGTCGTTGGTCCAAGTCTAAATGGTAGTAGGCCTGGTCCGTCTTCAAGATATTCAAGTTTTATCTCCTGGGCTTCGATCGTCAGCACGGTCAGTACAGTCAGTAATTTTAGAGTTCTGTAACAAATCGGCAGTTTTAGGTACACGTTTAAGTCTAGACTTCCCTATCGGGCCGCGTTTCCTAGACGTGTAAATGTGTATTGGTAAGTCAGCTAGAACATGATCATGGATGTAACGTGGGGCTAATTTTTGTCGGCTAGCTAGGGGGTTGGAAACGAAAACTTGTTGGTTTGGTTGGTATTCAACCTCTGGTTCCCGTGATTTATTCCGATTATTTATTAATGCTGAGCGTTCGGAGAAAGAATGTTCGTTAATTATTTCATACACTGTTTTCATTCGATCTCGGTGTGTTAGTATGTATTGCTGCAGTAAATGTTTTGTCAAGTCGATGTCGATTGGGTCTCTTGGGTTGAAATGTCCATTGACAATATCGTAAGGCCTACATTTAGTGAAACTATGTACAGAACTATTGTATCCTAGGATAGCATAGGGCATTAGATTTACTACATGCTCGTCTTTCTTTTGTAGTTTTAGGATTCGCAGATGTTCCAGTATAGTCGAGTGGAACCGCTCTATGTTACCGTTGTCGTTGGGACAGTGTGCTAACGTTCTATGATGGTTAATTTTGTGTAATTGTACGAACTCAGTAAATAGCTGGTTCGTAAATTCGGTCCCATTGTCGGTGACAATAGAAAGAGGAAGACCATGATGCGTACAGAAGGTAAGTAGGCTTTGTAAAATGCTCAATGCTGTTCCGTCTCTTAAATGATACGCTTGAGCATATTTGGAGAATACGTCTATAAATGTGAGGTACTTTTCATTATGTACTGTGAACATGTCCATATGGATAATCTCGAAAGGTTTGGTAGCGGGGGGAACGATATTGAATTGAGGTTTTAGAGGTTTCCTATCGTACTTAGCCTGACCACATATGGTACATTCATTAATATATTTCGTAATGTGTTCCCTCATTTTGGGCCAATAGTATCGTTTGGAAAGGGCCAGGAAACTTTCGTTGATACCGCGATGGTTAGTTTTACCTTCGTGGTAGTTCTTTATTATTTCTTGTTGTTGTAAATATTCTTTTATATTTTCGACCTCAACTTTAGTTAATACTAGATTCATAGACGAGCTTCTGAATTTATCTTGTAAGATTGGAATGACGTCATACATGCAAAGAGGGGGTTTAATTAATAATCCGGTTTTGACTTTTGGGTTAACGTATTCTTTTATGGCGTTGACAAGGTCTACTTCCATTTCCGGTTGTCTTATCTGTACAGCTGTTCGAGTATGTGTATCAAAAGGTTTGGTCACTATTGGTCGTCTTTTTATGTCGCCTACAATTGTTAATATTAGTTGTCTGTGGAATTTATTAAGAGGTTCGTCGGTAATAGGAATTTCAAGGATCGGATTTTCTTGGCTTGTGTGGGCCGTTTGAGTAGTCGAGCCAGTGCTAGGGGCTGTTCTTACTGATGGGTTAGCTAACATAGAACACGATTCTTCGTTATGTATTTCCACCCGGGAAAGCGCATCGGCATTGGTGTTATTTTTTCCTTTTTTATATATAACAGAAAAATCGTATTCGCTTAATTTTAATTTCCACCTAGTAAGTCGTGAGTTCGGTTCCTTAAGATTCATTACCCACTGAAGGGGTTTATGATCAGTTAAGATTTTAAAAGTACGGCCAAATAGGTAGGGTCTAAAGTACTTGGTTGCCCACACGATGGCAAGGAGTTCTTTCTCTATAGTGCTGTAGTTCACTTCGCTCTCATTTAGAGTTCTAGAAGCGTAACATACAGGTTTGTCTGATCCTATGGGTCCCTGAGATAGGATGGCTCCTATCGCTACATTGGATGCGTCAGTGGTCAGGATGAATTCTTTGTTGAAGTCAGGATATTGAAGGATTGGGTCGTTAGTCAGGAGAGTCTTGCACTTTTCGAAGCAGTTAATATAGTCTGTGTCAAGAGTTATTTTTCGTCCCTTTTTTAGGCATTGTGTCAGAGGTTTAGTAGTTCGAGCAAAGTCTGGGATGAACTTCCGATAATAACCTATAAGGCCTAAAAACTGTTTAATCTCTTTTGCGGTTTTGGGTAATGGATACTTTTCTATGGCTGATATTTTACTAGGATTTGGCTTAATGCCATCTTTACTAATTATATGTCCTAAATAAGCGGTTTCCAATTTAAGAAACTCGGATTTATCCATTTGTAATTTAAAGTTGGATTCCCGTAGTTTCTGAAATACTTTCTCAAGATTTACCATGTGTTCTTGCAAGGAAGTGCTGAACACAATAATATCGTCTAAGTACACGAGACAAACTGTATTTTGTAGGTCACGGAGCACGTTATCCATGACACGCTGAAACGTGGATGGCGAGTTCTTCAGGCCCATGGGCATCCGCAAGAACTCGAAATGCCCATGTTCAACGTTGAATGCTGTTTTCGGTATGTCACTAGGGTTCATTTCGACCTGGTAAATTCCACTGGCTAAATCCAAGGTTGTAAAATATTGGCAATTTCCTAACTTATCTAGTACATCCGATATATTCGGTATTGGGTATTTATCACTAATGGTTTTTTCATTTAGCTTCCTAAAGTCGACTACGAGTCGCCATTTAGTCTTGCCAGAAGCATCAACCTTTTTAGGAACTATCCAGATGGGAGAGCTCCATGCAGATTCTGACGGACGAATTATACCTTGCTCTAACATTTTACTGATTTGTTGTTTAACTTCGTCTCTATGAACGTAAGGGTACCGATAGCTTTTAGTATATATCGGTATCTCATCAGTGGTCCGGATGCTATGCTTTATTTTATTAGTAAATGTGAGCTGTTCGCCTTCTATATAAAAAACGTCGGCGTATTTGGCACATAATCTTTCTAAATTAGCGCGTTCTTCGGCATTTAGATGGTCGGTGCGTAAACGTGATAATACTTCTTTGTAATGTGGGAGTGGTTGAACGTTGTGAGAGGACTCGATGTTATACGTCTCAGCACATATTGGACGATCTAGGGAGAAAATTATATCGTACGGAGTCGGGTTAAATACCTCTATAATACCGCGGTTATTTGACACTAATGTTAGACATTCGTTTATCACGCAATTAGAGATGTATTGTTCGCTAACTAAGGCTTCTCCGTCATGGACATTAATAGGTACTTTTATTAATTTTGAAGATTGGGATGGTATCACGTCCTCGTAAAAATTAACATTTCTAGAGTTATACATTAAGATGGGGTTGTAAGCTAATCGTGTTACAAGTAATCTATCCTTTAGATCTATTCTAGCTTCCCATTTTTCTAATAGGTCGAGACCAATAAGGCCATCGAAGTAATCGTGAAATTTATAAATATATAATTTAATACTATCAGGCTCTTGGAATTCGGAAAAGCATGGAATAGTTATCGAATAATTATTCCTAGTTGTAGCATGCACATTCGTTACCTCGAAAGGATCATAATTTAAAGGTATATGTGAAAAATATTTTTGTATAGCTTCCGGATTAATGAAGGACTAATTCGCTCCGGTATCTATTAGAAATTTTAACGGAGGGTTAGAAATACATATGTATGGAAGCTGTCTCTGCGTATGTAAGTTAACTTCTATTTTGGCTTTTTTGAAAAACGAGTCTTTTGAAAATCCTGAGGCGAACTGCTTGTAGAAGGTTGGCAGTCTATGTTATCTTGTTGCGTTGTATCATTTATCTCAGTTGCGTCATGGTATTGGTAATGCTGTGTGTCGTCATAGTCATAGGTCACAGTATTCGTATAGTCGTCATTATCATTATAGTCGTAATATTCGTATTGGTGTTCAGGATAATAGTAACTATCGTAATCAGCAAATTCGTTAAAATTCATTTCCCTACTTTTGAAGTAATTTGAAGGCGGCGGGTTACCGTATTTGCGCCAGTCATGACCGGTCAGACCTGTCGGAGGCATTGGTTTAGGTACGTAATGGCTAACCCCACTCATAGGCTTCGGACCTGAGTCATGGGGTGGATTCCTATTTGGTAATCTAAACGTATTACTATGGGGTTTATAATTAGGTGGTAAAGCGCGGAACATTTGTTGAGTTCTCGTAGGCATGTTATACTGTGGTGGCACGTTAGGCCTAAAACCTTGCTGCTGTGGTACATGTAAAGGTCGCTGTAAATTGGGCATTGGTATCGGTGCAGGAAAACTGAATGGTTTTCGCAAAGGTAAGGTCATGTAGCTAGGTTGGAGAGGCTTAGGTGCTTGAGGTTTCCTCTCGGCGAAAGGTTCACCGCGTTGTTGCAAGTACATAACATTCAGTTCTTCCTGTACAAACTCCAAGGCTTTTTCAACGGTATCAGGACGCATGCAACGTATTCGTGAGCCCAGTGGCTCCTTTAAACCGCGCACGAAAGCTTGCTTCGTTAGATTCTTATATAATACACGTTTGGCTTCTATTGTAGTAGGCAAGGTTTCATGAAGCGTAACATACGTCATGATAGTGCTGAACAGTGTCTGACATCGTGCATAAAATTCTTGGGGAGAGCTGTTCCCCTGAGTAGCTAATGAGAGGTCATTATAGAGCGCCGTTTCGTCTCTTTGGTCCGAAAAGTTATTGATTAAAGCTGTACGAATGCCATGCCAGCTTTCAGGAATACCATTTGAATTTAAAGTAGTCGCGGCGGGTCCAGTTATTTTATTTAATATACCGTTAAGCAAACATAAGTTCGATAGTTCACTGCAGATATGCAGCACATATTTGGTCACATAATTTTATAAACCTAGTTAGTACATTAGGATTACCGTCAAACTCTGGCACTGGGCGTAAAACTTTGAAAATAGTGTCAGGGTCGTGGGCCATTTTTGATTCCTCGGTAATTATATCTAACTCTAAATAACAACTTAAATCTCTATTATAGTCTATACTTTCTCTACGTGGCTGCCTACGCGATGTAGGGTCACAGTGGGGTGATTTCCTTGGATAGAAAATTTTGACAGGAAAGATTTACACTAGGAAAAGGAAAGCAACACTAGATAAAATTCTGGTGTACTTACATAAATTTCATCTCGGTTTTCTCGGGATCGATGTCTTGATGTATCCTCTTGGCTTGCAGTTGACCCGTAGTAGATTCGAATACTCGTTTAAAGCTTGAAAGCTACGATAGCCTAACTAACTTTTGAGTATCCTACCGACTGCGCCAATTACGTTAACTGCAGCCGAAGGACCCAAAAAAAACCGAAACTAGTTTAAAATACTTTATTATAATATAAAAATGACAATATAATTACTATAACTAAAATATAAGTGAATCAGATCGATGCTAGATCTAGAATGAATTTTAATTATTACAGTAAAAATAAGGTAAAGGTATATTGCAGAGCTCCGGTTGCATCCGTTGACGTCAATGCTCACGTTCTGCTGAGTTGCGCCTCGTGCCGCTGCAATGTATCGGGGTCGCTGCTGTGTAGGCTCTTTACCTATGAGGCTATGTTATAACTGACTACATACAATGTTTATCAATATGGAATAAATCCAGGGAAGTAATGTGATAATATTTCATTTATAGAGTAAAGTGCTTTTATTTAGGCCGTAAATGATTGTTTCAGGAAAAGATGCGGGGTACAGCACATTTCAAGTTAGTATGAATATGTAATATAAACACTTTTGAGTGTTGTAGAGATCTGTTTAGATTTTTTAATGAATATCTCTGCTCCGCTACATTCACAACCGGATTTCCTACAGTGTCAAAATTGTGCTGACGGTAGGCTGTTTAAAGGTAAAAGGGGATTAAATATACATATTAAACGATGCCATAGTAAAAGTATTTCGGCTTCACAGCCTGCCGTAGAAATTCATAAATCTATTAGCAATTCCTCTAATGACACAAATTTTTCCCTTTTTTCGGAGCAAATTTACAATTATTATCGTAATGTACCAGTGGTTAAAAGAATTACTAAAGGTGCGAGGATGCAGCTTGCTAAAGCATTGTTATGCATTATTCAAAATTGTTTCACTAATAGTGAAAGTAGTTGGCAAAAACTATTTAGTTTCGCGTATTCCCATTTTCATTTTGATAAAACAATAAATAAATCAATTACGTCTCAACTAAAAGAGACATCTTTTCAAAATTTAGATTAGCCAATTAATACTCATTTATCTCGATCACGTCCTAAATTTGATTTAAAAAAAGTAGTTGAGTCGAAAGTAATAGATGGCGACTTAAAAAATGCATCCCGTATTTTATTCTCAGACGACATCCTGGCTCCTCGTAATGTCGAAACTCTTGAAAGCCTTTGTCAAAAGCATCCTTCGGTCAAACCGTCTCAGGGTTTACCGCTGCTTCCCAAGACTTCTATGCAACCTTTACAAATTTCAGAAAAAGACACTTTAGAAGCAATTATGTCATTTTCTAATGGCTCTGCTGGCGGCATTGACGGAATTACGCCTCAACATCTTAAAGATCTTGTAAGCGCTTCTGCCGGTGACGCCGGCGGAGTACTTCTTAAAGACATTACAAAATTATGTAACTTTATGCTTTCTGGTAATATTAATCCAAATTTCATTCCATTCTTATATGGGGCAAGATTATGTGCCTTCAAAAAAAAGGATAACGGTATCCGTCCTATTGCCGTTGGTTCCACATTTCGACGCTTAACTTCAAAATTAGCTTGCAGGCACATAATCTCTAACCTTAAGACCAAATTTCAGCTTACTCAACTAGGCTTTGGCACTAGAGGTGGCTGTGAGGCGGCGGTACATTCAGTGCGTACATTTTTAACAAACTCTGATGCAGATGTTCTTGTGAAGGTTGACCTAAGGAATGCTTTTAACTCTATCGATAGGGTAACCTTGCTGATAGAAGTGGCTAACAATACCCCCGAAATTTATCATTACGTTTGGCAATATTATAGTCAAAATACTAACTTGTTCTACGAAAAGCATGTTATCGATTCTGCTGTCGGTGTTCAGCAGGGTGACCCACTGGGTCCAGCACTTTTCAGTTTGGGAATTCAACCCATTATTTCAAATTTGAAGTCCAAGCTGAATGTCTGGTACCTAGACGACGGTACACTAGGAAGTAGAGCAGATGACGTCCTCAGCGATCTTACTCATATTTTTCGAAATTTTAAAAATATTGGTCTTGGACCAAATAGCAATAAATGTGAAATATTTTTTTTCAATAATTTATCTACTTCTCATAGAGACACTTTAATTCAAAATTTTAATCATATTTGTCCAGGAATAAAAACTGTCAGTACGGAATCACTATACCTGCTAGGTGCCCCGTTGTTTTTCGATAGTATTGAATCTGTTTTAAAAACACAACAAAATTTGATCAGTTTTTAAACCCCCACATAGCTCTTACTATTTTAAAATATTGTCTTCTTGTACCTAGATTTACATACTCCAGTCTGGAAATGTTCGGATATTTTACAAGATTAAGAAGAAGAACAACGTTTTTGCCTACCGATCGACCCTTACGAATGTATTCGTGCGCAGTAAAATCAGTTTAAATAATGCATTACCACGCATTTTGAATTTAAAAGATAAAATGGAAGGAATGTTAGAATTTTTTTTTAATTAGTTTTTCTTCACTATTTGCCTATATTATTTATTATGAAACTTCTTTGCAAATTTGGCCTGTTGTTGCAAAATAAGCCTGTACAGTGCTCCCAAAGCAATGAATGAAACCTCAAACGGTACTGCCACTAAAAAAATCTAAAAAAAATCAGATAAGTACCTTTTCAAAATGGAGCGTCTTTGCTCATTTTAATTGTCGACAGGAATAGGGTCTGGTACTGAGAACATACACATGAAGTTTTATTTCTCAAATGAACATTGCATATTTTTTTTATTTGATTTAATTAATGCACAAATTAAAATTAGATTTTGTATATTTTCACATATAGAGTACTTATGTTGGCCATAACGCTAAAACTTTAAATCAATTTATTAAATAATTCTAATATGAATTACTTGTGACAGCGGGACGGACAGACACCGAAGCTATTTTGATAATTTATGTTAAATATAAAATTATTTATTTGTATGATTCACAAATATGTTTTTCTTCCCACAAAGATATTAAAACGATGTGACCACATGTCCGCAGTAAGGTACAGATTGTAATACACGGTTTCTTTACTCATGTGATAATATCAACAAAGGTCTCACGGCATCATTGTGC
Source organism: Parnassius mnemosyne (assembly GCA_963668995.1). Classification (NCBI taxonomy): domain Eukaryota; kingdom Metazoa; phylum Arthropoda; class Insecta; order Lepidoptera; family Papilionidae; genus Parnassius; species Parnassius mnemosyne. Next base: position 27,795,860 of record CAVLGL010000035.1, on the reverse strand, counting down.
CTTCGCTTACTATTCTGCGCTTCAACTTTCTCGTTCACGCAGTGCGTTTAAGTTTGGGCATTTAAGTACAGTGTGTTGTTTTTACAGCAACTTTAATCATAAATATAGACGATTTGGAGCAGCAGAGTAGTATCTTACATGAAGACAATGCAACCGTGCAATGTAATAGGTACAAGCAGCGATTGAGACATTGAATTTATATCAGTGATTCTCAACCAGTGGTTCGCGGACCACCAGTTGTCTGAAAAAGCTTAAATATAGTCCGCGAAAGATTTTAATATTTTACCTAACTAATCATTTTAAATAACAAATTTATTATTTTCTCGTCCCGCGGGCAGTGCAACACCGCGCGTCACATTAATAAATACCTACTAGTTTTTACAATAAATACACAAATAATACTGTTAAGGAATGCTTCTCTTCAGTTTATTGTTAGATTAACACAGTTTTTTCTTTCACCTTGTGGTCCTTGCTAACTATAAAAAAATCAAAGTGGTCCCTGGTCAAAAAAGGTTGGGTAACCCTGATTTAGATGAATTTGGTAAACATAATAATTTACTCTTAGAAATAAATTATATAATTAATAATTTGAAAAGTATTTAAAATATAGTATTATTTATTGCTGTATACTCGTAGGGTTGTGGTTTAATAATACATTTTAATATATTCCATCAAAATCCATCAAGCATTTGATTGTATTTTAGCCGTATTAAAACATAATTATAAGAAACCAATTCATGACTTTTCTTTTGCTAACTATTTTTGCCTCTTGTGGTAGATTAGTACATACTGTAATAAACATAACGCACATTTACTACTCGTATCGTGGTGCAGTGCTCATGTTTCAGTCTGAGATTAGAACGAATATTAACTGAAAGAAATTACCTTTTCTACGAGTTGAAGTTTAAGTAAAAAATTGCTATACAACTTTTTGTTTATTTTAAGTTGCACGACTATTCTACTTATTACTTACCTAAGTAAGAAAGGATGATAAAGGTGGTGGTTATTTTAAGTTGTACAACTGTTCTACTTATTTATTTTATTTATTTTTGGTGGCATTTGGTGTGCACATACATAAGTAAAAAAGGATGATAAAAATGGAGTTTAAAATGATGTTTTGTGAAAAGTTTCATTATTAAGTTTTATAAAGAAGCAGAACACTTATTGTCTCAGACCAATAATGCATATCATATTTATTGCATTCTTTTTTATGTCAAAGTTGCATTCATTTAAATATTCCAGAAACATCTAGATGTTGTTTCTAAATCTAAAGAAAATAAGAAAACAGCGCCAGACTCATCTATTTTAGGCTCAGTGAGGTTCCCGCATCCGCCATATCGACTGTTTCTTTTATAACTGTAAAACAAATTCTATTACCATCAAAAACTAGTTACTTAAAATGAGTGTCCTTAAAATAGATGCCGAAGCAAAAGTTGAATCTGAACCATGTGTCCTTGCTTGGGATAATAATAAATTATTCGTTGGCACAGATACTGGCTCTATAGTCGTAAGTTTCTTTATAATAATTTTGGTAATTTATCTTAAATGTAATGTTTTCACTTTTACGAGTATAGATGTAGTTTAAATACCAATTTAAATATAGTAAATACTAGCCATATGAGGTACTATTTCCGTGTTAAAATATTAAAGTTCATTGACAGAGGCCAATAGCTCTAACAAGCTCTTTTGTTTATAAGATATGTGTTCCCAATAAAACTTAATTTGATTTTTTTCTCGATTATTGTTGATAAATGAATTTTATTCTACGTTTCACGCTTTCTAGTAAAAATCAGTTACTGTGTCCGAAACTAAGTTTCAAAAAAGCTCGTATAATTCCTAAAATAATTGCGTTTTAATAAGTTGTATCTAATTGTTGTGTTTTACCATCAGTCGTTCGACAAAAGTCTATCACCAGGTGTGACATGGCCGGCACATGAAACCCAAGTGTTTGCGTTAACAGCATCTGACGGCAAGGTTTACTCTTCCTCTAACGATGGTGGAGTCAGGGTCTGGACAACAGATGGCAATAAAATAACGGAATTGCCGTCTACTGGCGGTGACGTAGGTGCATTGTATGTGTACGAACAAAAGCTTTTTGCTGGGGACGAAAGCGGCAATGTAAGTTGTATTTATTTTAATATTAATTATGTAGAAAAATTTGAAGTGAATTTTTTTCACCTAGCCGAGTAATTCAAGATTGTATTGTTTTTAATAATTAAAATAACATTTGACGAGTAAGAACTAAAAACATAAACATAAAACTGAACAGTTGTTGCTAAAGTTTGAATAACGAAATTTAATGCAAGTGTTTAAAAGGGTGCAGCCCGTCGCTCGGCGTCAATCCTTCAAGTGAAAGGGTCCAGCAAACAGGGGTTAATCAGTTATTCTACCCTATTAAACTGAAATCACACCACGTTGGGTTCGGGAACAACGAGGTGGACGTGACCTCCGTGAAGGAGTGTCACACAAGGACGTCTGTTACCTTCGCTAAAAAGAAAGGTTAGACGACTAAGATTACGGGTCCCTTTGGATGGGCCCCTTCTTGACGTCCCTTTATTGGACTGTATCTTCTACTTATTTAGAAGGTGCAGTAGGAAATGAAACAGCGACTTTATCTTCGTAATTTCCCGTTAGGAGTGCAACGTTGAAACTTTTACTACTTTCCTATCACTTCCCTATTGTCTTCTTTCTTGCTTTAAACTATAAAACTGGTAGCTGTTCCCGAACGAATTTCCACTACGTAATCGTCTGCATGTATGCTATGCACACAGCAGGTATCGGGCCTCGGGGCACGCCCCCTTTGCCCGGGATCTCCTCGCGGTGCATCACTATGCACCGGTCGTGGGAGCCGTTATGGCGTTGTGAGTATGAAGCAGCGACTCGGGTTTGATTCCCTGGTTGCTGTAATCGAATTAAAAATCTTCATGAAAAAAAATTTTTCAGGAGGCGGGTAATGCGGCCCGCTCCTGAAAAAGTGGTATAATATGGTCTGTTTTCCTGAAAAAGGCGTCTAGTTCGGCCTAAGCCTGAAAAAGACGCCTAGTTCGGTTTGAGGTGATCTTGTTGTCTTGTCCGGTTAATGTGGCCGGGCGGCTAATGCGGCCCGGCGTCTTGGTTGGTCTGTCTGCGACATTGAGGGTTGTTACTCGACTCTCTAATCTCTATAGAGAGGAGTTCTCTTGGCAGAAGTCACCCGGTTCTGCTGGACCTGTAATCGCCGCTTCTGATGATCGCTCAGGAGCGCGTACCAGGCCGGCGCAGCGTGAGTAAATCTCGATCTAATGTAGGTTTTGTAAATTTTGAGTTTAGTTCTGATTGGTAATTTTGAAGTTAGGACCGGACGCAGCGCCGCCCGCGCACATCTGGCGTTACGGACGGCGACATCGACGTGCACGGTCATGCGCAGCATCCGGTCAATCCGGCATCCCAGGTATGTTACTGTTTTTTGGTACTCGATCTCCTGGCCCCTGAGCGTCAGTGGTGGTGGAAAGTTCCTATATCGGCGAGTGAGTAGAGCGGTCGTCTTGCCAACATTGACGGCCATCTTCCACTCATCAAGCCATGGTGGTAGCAGGTCCAGCAGGCGCTGCATCCTGGCAGTGGCTATGTGGGCTCTGCTAGACGATGTGAAGTAGGCACTATCGTCCGCGTATAGCGCTAATTCAACATCGTCTTCCCATTCGCTCAGATGGTCTGCCAGGGTGGGGATGTCATTGGTATAAGCCGCGTACAGGATCGGCGAGAGACAGCTGCCCTGTGGTACGCCGGCTCTGATTGGTCTCGCTGCGGACTCGGCGTCCTCTACACAGACGTAGAACTTCCTATCTTTAAGGAATGACGCCACTAGCCGCAACATAGCAGGAGGGGTACTTGTTTGTGATTCTAGTTTGTATAGTAATCCAGAGTGGCACACTCTGTCGAACGCCTTCTCTATGTCGAGAAAGACGCCCAACGATGTGCGGCCGCGGTTGTACTCGGCCGCCAAATAGTGCAGCACCCTGGTCTACGAATTTCCAAATTACCAGTTAACTATCCTAGTCGCGAGCTATACGCGAAAGAGAACCGCGCACTGCGCGCAATTTCGACATTCGACATTGATTTTCACTATTGCACCCTTGTATTTTACCCCATATCTCTATTTCTATAAAACATATGGTAACAGTCTTTATTAGTAAACATGAATATCTTAACTAATACAATAGTGTAATTTACAATTTAAAGACATTTTATACTTTAATTCAACTTTAATTTTCTTATATAAATCATTATTATTTCACTATTTTAAGTACAAATTTAGGCACTTTTAACACAGCACTGTTTTTATTAGTACACACAATAATCCTGAAACATTCATTACTTATTTCAACATAGTTTATTTTTTATTTTTATAGTACATTATTTAGACACGGTTTAGATCTCATACAACATGAGCAACCAATTCCTATACGACCCCTATCATATCAGTAGGAGGCTAGTGCTTTCTTTGTCTAAATCACAACTATCTCTGTTCATTATGAAACATTATTTGTTTAGATATGCTATTCTTATCTAGCCATAATGAATCTTATCTCTTATCACAAAAGCAAAATATATTTTCATCTAAAATAAGTATCTAATTTTTTTTTAATATCTAATATAATCTATAAACAAACTTTCATGGAATCAACCTTCGACCGGATGTAATCGAACTCCGAACTTTCGTTCGACATTATATTGTATATATCTCTTTAATAGGAGTGCCTATAATTTAATAGCAATAACTTCAAAACACAAAATTATTTATTTTTTATAAAATGAAAAATGTCAAACCATTTTTAAAGCGTGTCGCCAGTGTTATACAGTGTTATAATTAAACTTTTAACATCAAGGCTGCACTTTAAATTCAAGTGGATTTATGAAATGAGAACTACCTAATAAACAAATGTTTGAATGTTATTAATCGAGTGACCTCTAAGCATTTGGTTCTGATTACAAACGGTAGAAATTCTTGCAAGTATTTGAACATGATGATCTTTACGTAATGATGCGCAACAAATTCTATACGAAACAAATTCAATAAACATTTTAATCCATGTTACCTACCTATATGAAAGCTACCAGCGTAAAGTATTGGTTATACCTAAAGTGACCATACGTCCCGTTTTGAACGGGACTGTCCTTTTTCTCGGTTACCTGTCCCGTTGTCCCCAAACAAAGATCCGGGACGCAAAATAGATCCGTTTTCCGAAACCAAATAATATTGCTTAAGAGTCTGTGAAAAGTACAGTTACAGAATTTTATAAAACAAGCTGTGAACAGTGGACTTGCTTTCTTAATAACGAAATGGAGATTAGGCAGATAGAGAATTGGGCAGATTTAAGAAAACAACCTGCATGGGAAGATATTTAAAAAGCACTGCCTATATTGATTGAAAAGGGATATATAATAAAGATACAGAAGTATTTGTTGAATTTACATTACTTTCAAGCTACGTCACTTCCGAAAAAATAACCGAATGGGATAATTTAAAAGTTTCTACTGAAACTCGTTAGGTGGAGGTATTCAAACACTTTTGCACCAACAACCTTCAACATAAACTTTTTGCATTTTAATCGATTATATTTTATGTCTACCTGGTACAAATGCTCCCGTAGAAAGAGTATTTTTCTATTTTGAATAAGTTGTGGACGTCAGAAAAAATCCCTTACGGTGGTTCCAGTTCTAAAGGCGATGCTGATTACAAAGATAACTATTTAAAAAAAACATGCCCAGAATTTTATTCTTATTTAAAATCATCAAATTTATTAAAGCAAATTTATTCCACTGACAAAAATGTAAATTAAAAAAAATGTTGCATTATTGCATTAATTATTATTACTGTCTGAGGAACTTTGCTTTAATGAAGCTGGTGAACTGGTGATTGATTTTTATTTTTCACAATTTGTTTTAAATTAATGTGAATATAATTATAGTAAATACTAATTGTATAAAGTTACAGTTTTTCTAAATAAATAACATTAAAATGTTATGTTTATTTTTATTGTCAACCTGCCAACTGGCGTGTATAAATAAACCCATGTCCCGCTTTGAGTTAAAAAATAAATGGTCAGTTTAGTTATACCTTCATCATCATAATCATTACAGCCCTTCACAAGTCCGCTGCTGAACATAGGCCTCCCCCAAGGAATGCCACAAAGTACGGTCCTGAGTCACCTGCATCCGTCGACTTCCTGCATGTCTCACCAGGTCGTCACTCCATCTAGTGGGGGGTCGCCCTACACTTCGCCCTACCAGTACGAAGCTGCCACTCGAGAACCTTTCTTCCTCATCGGTTGTCGGTTCTTCGAGCTACATGGCAGGTCCACTGCCACTTCAGCTTACTAATCCGTTGGGCTATGTCGGTTACGCTGGTTTTACTGCGGATATCCTCATTTCTAAGTTTATCACGCAGAGAAACTCCGAGCATAGCCCTCTCCATAGCTCGCTGAGCGACCTTGAGCTTCCTCATACGGCCAGCAGTGAAGGACCACATCTCAGATCCGTAAGTCATCATTGGCAACACGCACTGGTTGTACAATTTCGTTTTCAGGTTTTGAGGTATGTCTAATGAGATGATGTGTCGTAGTTTCCCGAACGCTGCCCAGCCGAGTTGAATCCGTCGATATAGTTTATAGATTATACCTTACATACATATAAATAAAATTGAAGTGTCGGTCTGTAATATCGAAACAACTGCCTTATTGAGCTCAGGCGGTTATTTGAAAGCCATTAAATCATGAAAAACCATTTTTAAAATGTTTGTCTGTCTGTCTGAGATAACCGTCGCAATGGCTGAACAGACTGAAATGAAACTTGACGAATAAATAGAGAGCAATGCAAGGCGTGATCTAGGATCTAACAGTGGTAGAGCCTAGCAGCAGCTTTTGCTGTTGCACGTATGGGCCGGCTCGAGCCGGATTAGTACCACGACCTCACAGAATACCGGCGTGAAGTGGAAGCTCTGCTTCTGCGTTTCGTCTGGTGAGTGCAGCTGACCGGAGGCCCAATTCCCCCCTCTCCCGCCATCAACATGGTATACTACCCCAGGAGGGTACCAGCACCCCTGGAGAATTCCTCGCTGAGCATCCACGACCATGCTACTCCACTCCTGAGCGTGGGTGCTCAGGCTGCCCCGCGTATTTTGGGTGGAGGGGGGGGGGGGGGGAGGGGCAAAATTCCGCTCAACACAATAACTGCTCGGGGCAAACTGAGCAACAATACCAAGGCGACCCCTGCCATGCTATCCGTGAATTTCTGCAACATCAGGGGACTTCACTCGAACCTAAACGCCGTCCATTACCATCTCGAGATGGCGAAGCCGGCCTTCCTCTTTCTAACCGAGACGCAGGTGTCCTTTCCGGCAGATACTTCGTATCTCTACTACCCGGGGTACAAATTGGAACACGCCTTTGTGCCTCGGGCTGGAGTTTACGTATACGTCAGAGAGGACATCTGTTCTCGACGCCTCGGCAGTCTTGAAGTTTCGGACCTGTCTATCCTTTGGCTACGCGTAGATAGCGAAGACCATTCGCGCGTCTACGGGTGTCTCTATAGGTCCCATAGCGGTAATGTCGAAACAGACCGACTTATCGACCACGTCCAAATGGCTACAGATTCCTTGCTACAATAGCTCCCAGCCGCAGAGATCGTGATTGTTGGCGATTTTAACGCCCTCCACGCCGAATGGCTCGGTTCACGTTTAACCGATCATGCGGGGAGATCTGTTTATGACTTTGCCTTGGCATATGGTCTGACACAACTGGTTACATCGCCTACGCAGATACCAGATGTGGAGGATCATACACCTTCCCTGTTGGACCTTCTGCTGACCTCTCATCCGGACGGATATCAGGTTTCCGTCGATGCCCCTCTCGGCTCTTCGGACCATTGTCTGATACGTGGTGTAATGCCACTCACGCTCCCCTCTCGGTTGCGTTTCGCAGGTTGCCGCCGTGTTTGGCATTACGAGTCGGCGGATTGGGACGGAATGCGGTCTTTCTTTGCTTCCTACCCATGGGGGCAGGTTTGCTTCTCGCCGGATGATCCCAGCGCTGTTGCTGACTCTGTCACTGATGTGGTGCTACAAGGAACGCAACTATTTATTCCATCATCTGTGGTACCCATCGGAGGCAGATCTCAGCCTTGGTTTGGTCGCTCCTGTAAGAATGCATTACGCAGTAAGCAGGAGTGCTATCGGGCCTGGGCTGAGGCTTCGGCAGCTCGGGATGTAAGCACCAGCATGCTTAAAATGAAGTATTACTTCGCCTCCAGGTCATTCAAAAGAGTTATTGCCAAGGCGAAGTCAGAGCACATAGGCAGAATTGGCGAGAAACTAGTTCGCCTTCCATCGGGAACCCGTGCATTCTGGTCTCTCGCCAAGGCTGTCCAAGGGAATTTCTGTAAGCCATCACTACCATCTCTGCACAGGGAGGACGACTCACCGGCCCACGTCGCAAAAGAGGAAGCCGATCTTTTAGGCTCCCTTTTTGCGTCCAACTCGACTCTTGATGACGGGGGGAACACACCGCCGACCATCCCGCGGTGTGAGTGCTCCATGCCGGATGTGCGGTTCTCACAGCGATCGGTCCGCAAAGCACTCCTCTCCCTGGACATCCATAAGTCGAGTGGGCCTTACAGAATCCCCCCAATTGTGCTGAGGACGTGTGCTCCGGAGTTGGCACCGGTTCTAACGCATCTTTTCTGGTACTCCTACTGTCTAGGCGTAGTCCCGAAATCATGGAAGACACCTTTTGTCTACCCGATTCCTAAAAAAGGCGACCGCTCAGACCTGTCCAACTACAGGCCTATCGCAATCACCCACTTGTTCTCCAAAATAATGAAAAATAATGAAAATGATCATCAGCAGCAGATCCTTGAGGATCACCAGCTGATTAGTAACCGCCAATACGGTTTTCGTCGGGGTCGATCAGCTGGTGATCTTTTGGCCTACTTGACTCATAGATGGGCGGAGGCAGTAGAGTCCAAGGGGGAGGCATTGGCTGTTAGTTTGTACATTGCGAAGGCCTTCGATCGGGTTTGGCACAAAGCGCTTCTTTAGAAGTTCCCTTCCTATGGGCTTCCCGAGAAATTGTGCAATTGGATCACCAGCTTTCTTGCAGATCGGAGCATCAAGGTCGTTGTAGACGGTGCATGCTCCAACTTCAAGCCTATTAACGCTGTTGTTCCACAAGGCTGCATGCTATCATCAACGCTGTTTTTTCTACATATCAATGATATGTTGCAAACCGGTAGCATTCATTGCTATGCGGATGACAGCACTGGTGATGCTCTATACACCGGCCGTGCCAATATTTCTCGGGAAAACGTCGCCGAGTACCGGAACAAACTTGTGTCTGAAGTCGAGTCTTTGCTGGACAAAGTCTCGGATTGGGGGCGACTAAATCTAGTCCAGTTGAATCCTCAGAAGATACAAGTTTGCGCGTTTACCGCTAAAAAGAACCTATTGGAACCCTCGGCATCAACATATCGAGTGACGTGCAGTTTCGTGGTCACTTGGAAGAGAAGGCCAAATTGGCCTCTAAAAAGCTTGGCGTGCTCAGCTGAGCGGGACAGTATTTCATGCCGGCACAACGCCTGCAACTTTGCAAGGCACAGGTTCGGCCTCACATGGAATACTGTTCCCATCTCTGGGCTGGGGCTCCCCAGTGCCAGCTCCTTCTACTTGACCGCATCCAGCGCAAAGCGACTCGAACCGTCGAGGACCGAGTCCTTTCCTATCGGCTCGATTCATTGGCGCTGCGAAGAGATGTTGCATCTCTTTGCATTTTCTTTCGCATTTACGACGGAGAATGCTCTGAGGAATTGTTCGGATTAATCCCGGCCGCCAAATTTCACGAACGCACATCGCGGCAGAACTCCCGATACCATCCGCATCATCTGGATGATTGGCGGTCCACCACTATGCGATTTAGAAGATCTTTTCTTCCTCGCACAACTTCCTTGTGGAATAGTTTACCACCAGCGATTTTCAGGACCGATACGACTTAGGGACCTTCAAGAAAAGAGCGTACTCCTTTTAAAAGGCCGGCAACGCATCTGCAATTCCCCTGGTGTTGCGGTTGTTCATGGGCGGCGGTCACTTACCATCAGGTGAGCCGCATGCTCGTTTGCCCCCTCTCCTATAAAAAAGGCTATATTTAATGCAAAAAACTTATTTATTAATGAAAAATTGATAAAATAAATAAGAATAAGAAAAAAAATATAATGAGAATAAGAAAGATAAAATAAATAAAAAAGAAAAGCAAAAGCTCGACCGAAAAGTTCCTATTTTATTTAACCTTTAATAAAGAATACTGGGTCATTATTATTATTCCTGATTACGACTTCGAAGTACCTAAGTGTAAGGAGTAGTCCACGAGCTCATGATGGTAGTTGAATGACGTATTCGAACTCACGACTTTTAAACTCGCTCTCCACTGTTTCACTTGTATTTTCAAACAGAATACCACTTACAGGTTGTCATCTATGAGAATAATACGCAAAAAGCTAGATACAATGTGCTCGAAGAAGTAAAAGACCTTGGATTGAAACCACCGTACTTGTTTACTGCTCGAGACTTATATGTCACAGTCACTGAGATAAGACCAGGTAAGGGGCTATTTGTTTTTATTTTATTTTACACATCCCCGCAGGGTAAATTGATTAAAGATCTTTAGATTGATTTCTATCATAGCAGCTCTAACCTCAGTTCACCTCATGGACCTCTTGCAGCATCATCGGCTGCCAATCTAAACCTACTAAATAATAACATGTGCCTAACATGTGTCGTGAACATGACATATTTATTTATCTATATATTTGTTATTTCATTCTCTATAATTAAAATATACATAGGATGAACTTAATATCATGAGGCATTCTATACCGGTAAACCCATGGAGTGGTGAGAGTTTAACGTCGGTGAGTTTTTATATTATTCTAAAATGTTGGCTTCTGATGTTGAAAACTTGTCAAAATTTTCTTCTTCTTTTTTATCAGCCGGTTACATTCTACTGCTGGACATAGACCTCTTCCATATTAAAAAGATTCGCCACCACCGCTACGCTTGGCATGCGGACTGGCAATTGCAATACCAGATGTCACGACTTTTGATTCTGCTCTCGTCACCGTATTTTACATCTGGGATATTGTCGCACCCAACTATCTAAATTAGACCTTTATTCAACAGCAACAGTCTTACTAAACGGCGTCGTTTAACTCAAAGACCAGCGACCATCTCGTTGAATAAAATTAATAGGGTGACCATGCCATGTAATGTTGGTGGCTTGTGTTCACATCAGCCGCACCTCAGCCGATTGTCTTTTTTTTATAGGATAAGGGTGACAAACGAGCACACAGTCCATCTGATGGTAAGTGCTTGCTACGGCCCATAGACATCTACATCTATCCTCTATTATAAATCAAAATGTAGATGCGTTGTCACCCGTGAGGACTAAGATGGAATGCCTCATTTCCAGTAAAAAGGGCCTCCGGCCACCTGCACTCACCAAGCGAAACGCAGAGGTAACGCTGGTTTTCTGTGAGGTCGTGGTACCACCCCGGTTCGAGCCGGCCCATCCGTGCGACAGCAACAGCTGCCGCGTGGCTCTACCACTGTTAATATTGTCGCTGATATTATAAGATAAGTGCAATATTGTATTAGATGTATCGGCTTAATATGATTCAGGCCGCAAGTTGAACGGCGCAGTTTGATAAAAAGGCTAGTCTGTTAACTGAAAGGCTACTACGTAAGCTAACAAGATTTTTATATAACCATTAATCGAAATTCATGAGACCTATGACAACACCCACAGAACAAAATGGCTAACGCATTCTGTTTTTCTGAAAAGGAGACGGTACTCAATTCGACCATATGTTTTTTTATGAGTGCTACCTCATAACTTTTTACCGCGTGAACGTTAATTTTATCAAGGTCAGACTAATAGTTTTTGAGTTATTCTTAATAACTTATATTGAAGTGGGCTGTACAAAATTTTTAATTTTAAATTATCTTACCCCGCCTCCACACTGCATATAAACAGCATCATTTAATTTGTCAATGTAAATCTTAATCAATTACAACATAAATAACCTGTCGCATTTCTTATTTTACGCTTGCAATTCAAGTGATTTAATTTGTTATGGTGAATCTATTAGTTATAAAAAAAGTAAAACCTATTCAAATTATTTTATTGTAGGATGGAGGTAAGCATGTAAATTATATTATTATTGATGTTGCAATAACAATTAATTTATATGCTTGGTTACAAAATACTTACTTTTAGATTTATTAGTTTATTACACAAAAATGCGTCGAGAGTAATTCAGCTTGAATCTCATACTCGTAGTTGATTATTATCACTAATATTATGCATTTAAAATTTACGCAACAACACCAGCAATTTGAATTTTTAAGACATTGATATAGGTATTTATGAATTTCATCAAGGCAATTCTTAAAATTGGGTACACTTTAACGGTAATATTTATTGCTATGTAAATTGTATTCATTGCAAAAGCACATAGTTACATCGTGTTTTTAAGTGTCAGATGTCTTCCGCTCAAAAAGAAATAATATTTACTGTTTTAATATCGGTGGTGCTTTATTTATTTCATGAAAATGAACAAGTATGTTAGAAGACCAAATTAGATCTTTACTTAAATTTAAATTAACCTTATAAAGTTAGTATTACACTTATGATGTGTGCCTCTCCTATTGCATGTAGGATTAATTTACCTTATCTAATCGTCATGCTTGGAAACGGCGATCGCAGTTACAGTCTCACTTTGATGTTATAATGTATGCTTATTATATCACTGACTTGTATATATAGAGGTCAGGGTTTTTATATCCTTCCAGTATATAAAAAGTACTCTGTGGTATATCCTCAGTTAACTTTAAAAGAAAAAAAATTGTGCATGTCATTCCGATGCGTGACTGGAGTTCACGCCTGAAAATCGATTGTCTTTTTATTTATTTTAATTTGATAAAATATATTACATAAATTATATTACAGAAACAGAAACAGAAACTTTTTTTACTCAATATAGATTATAAATAATAGTTATTGAAAGTCACTCTTTTGTTTAATTACCACTGGTCCGAAAAAAACCCGTCCTAGGGAAAACCAGCAAGAAACCATGTAGGTACATATGTTACACAATTAACCACACAAAACAAATTAAAAATAACTTGGTAGCGATCACCTCATTCCCAGGGGTTATTATCATCCAATAATTCCTTAATATTATAATAACCCTTTTTATACAAACTTTGTTTAATAAAGTTTTTGAACTTTGAGCAGATCGAATTTTGTATATTTTCTGGGATTTTGTTGTAAAAGCGTACCTATACATCGCCCCAAGAATGAATTACTGACTCGGTGGAGTCGAGTAACTGGTATTACTAGCTTGTGTCTGTTCCTGGTATTTACAGAACGAATATCACTTATTTTTGTATAACTACTTTTATTTTTGTGTACATACATTACATTTTCATAAATGTATTAAGAGGCCAAAGTTAATATATTAATTTCCTTAAATTTTTGTCGGAGCGACTCTTTAGGTTTTAAATCATAGATTGCTCTTATGGCCCTCTTCTGTAACACAAATATATTTGTTTTTTTATAGGATAAGGGTGACAAAATGAGCACACAGTCCACCTGATGGTAAGTGGTTGCTGCCGCCCATTGACATCTAGATCTATCCTCTATTACAGATCAAAATGCAGATGCGTTGTCGCCCGTGAGGACTAAGATGGAATGCCTCATTTCCAGTAAAAAGGGTCTCTACACTCACCATACGAAACACAGCAGCGTATGGATTATGGAAATACATTAAAATATATGACTTATATTACATTATTCATTTCGCGCTATGAGATGCGCGAGTATATTGTGCACAAAGACATTTATGTAGTCCTAGTAATAGACCGGACATCAGCAACAAAATGTTAAACAAAAACCTCTTAGTTATGTCCTACAGGATATATTTCGGGTTTGTGTCATTTAGTCTTAGTGACATCTTCGAAAGCCCAAGGCGCATTCGTTTCCTAAATTAAAAAAAATGTTTTTTAAAGAAAATATGCCCAATTGTGCATTAAGGTATTATAAATTAACGATATATAGCAAAAACTGAATGTGATTTCGGTTTGTTATCGCAAGTATATAATGTAAAATTATATACTTGCGATAACAAGTATATAATTTTTATTAGTAAATTATATTGTAAGCTCAAAGTTTTTGTATGCAAATGTTCCCTATGTCCGCTCTATTATATACTTATATATTTAAATCTCTTTGGTTGTGCAGAATAAACCATAACGGCTTCACTTTTTGTTTTACTACCCATCTATTTTACATGCCGTGCACTATATATGAAGCGATTCTTAAGGAGTAAACTCTAATAAATTCCAAAAATTGTTACAGATGAATCGAAGACTCGCTTTATAACTCGGCACACGATGGAAGGTCGGGCGCCGCTACGAGTAGCCGGCTCACGACTTGTTGTCACAGCAAGGGGTGGAAACGATCTACAGCTTCACGACGCTTCTTTTGACACCAAGTTTAAAAAACTCCATGAAGTTAAGGTACAACAGTATACTCTCAAACAGGGCTTATATTATCAACTTATCATGAGCACATGCAAAGGCACGGATGAGTGTTTGAAATTTACATGTGCTCTATGAAAGCTCTTGCACGCGAGCTGCTAAACTACGTCGGGCGTCACCAACCCAGGGATTCAGAGTTTAAACGTTGTTATAGCAATGTTATTGATGATTTGCATAAAAGCAACAGCTTAAGTTAACGTCAGTGCAGAGTAACGTATAATAGAAGTGGGTAATGAGTAGCTTACTAAAAAAATCAATACCGTGTAGTGGCCATTTAAGAATATCCACTACCCTATATCATACCGTGGTTGTCTTAAGAGGCGACAGGGGGAACCTAAAATAGAAGATGGGCAGCACCATCTTCCTGATAACAACTCAAAATAATAAAAAACTTGTGGTTGCCAACCCGCCTGCCAGCATGGCAACTATGGCAAAATCCTCCCTATGGGGCAATCTATGGGAGAGTCTTATGTTCAGCAGTAATGGAAATGCAATCAAGCTAAGGTATTTGTAAGTATAACTCTAGATACAAAAAATCTTACATGAAAATTTAGATGTCTGCACTACGACAAAGGTGATTCGCGTGTAAAGTTTAATATCGTTATAGGTGATGAATGCAGGATATATATTTTTTTAGAAGCTTGGGAAGGAATAAGCTCTTTTCTAAAAGTAGAGTAAGTAGTAAGTACATAGGCTGCACTAAATGTATCGGGAATGGAATATTTCCACTGTTCCTGTCATATTAAAATCTTTTTAATTGAAAACTCCTTGGTTTTAAAAATCGAATACCATTTATTTATTTAAAAAAAGATTCTCGGTCTTGTCACAAGGTTTTGTCTAACTTGTTTAGTCGTTGAGAAAATGGAATCGACTCGAGAAAATTCAAGAGCGATGATTTATTATGACTTTCGAAGTGGTTTAACACAAAAACAGTATGTTGACCGGATGATTTCTGCATTTGGTGATGAAGCCCCATCCAAAACCACAATTTATCGCTGGTTTGCTGAATTTCAACGTGGACGTGTCAAGCTCAGTGATGATCCCCGTCAAGGTCGTCCAAAAACTGCAGTCACCCAAGAAAACGTTGATGCTGTGCGTAAGCTGATTGAGGAAGATCGACATGTGACATACGGCGAAATTCAGGCAACTTTAGACATTGGCATGAGTCAAATACAAATAATCTTGCATGAACAATTAGGTGTAAAAAAGATGTTTTCCCGATGGATACCGCATTCGCTCTGTGAAGACCAAAAAGCGGCTCGCGTTACTTGGTGCGTCAGAACTCTCGAAAGATTCCACGCATGATCCTCAAATGCTGTATACAACATCGTATCAGGTGACGAATCCTGGATATACGCGTACGAACCCGAAACAAAAAACCAGTCACGAGTTTGGGTGTTCGAAAATGAGTTAAAGCCAACAAAAATTGTTCGTTCACGGAGTGTTGCAAAAAAAATGTTGGCCATGTTTGTCTCCAAAACCGGCCATGTTACGATTATTCCTCTTGAGGGACAAAGAACGGTTAATGCAGAATGGTATGCTAGCATTTGTTTGCCATAGGTCGTTTATGAACTCCGTAAAGAGAACTGCAACCGCCGCATCATCCGCCATCACGACAATGTGAGTTCTCACACCGTACACAGGACAAAAGAGTTTTTAGAGCAAGAAAACATGGAATTATTAGACCATCCGCCGTACAGCCCCGACCTAAGCCCTAATGATTTCTATACTTTCCCTAAAATAAAGAATAAATTGCGTGGACAGAGATTTTCATCACCTGAAGAAGCTGTGGACGCCTACAAAACGGCCATTTTGGAGACCCCAACTTCCGAATGGAATGGTTGCTTCAATGATTGGTTCCATCGTATGGAAAAATGTGTCAAATTTCGCGGAGAATACTTCGAAAAGCAATAAATACATTTTTATATAATAATGTTGTGGAACTTCCTTGATTCCCGAAATTTTCAGTGCCGCCTCGTAAAAGCGGAGTTGTTTCGGTCCGGAAAAATGCTGACGACAGTAAATCCGGTTTAATACGTGGAAGAGCTACGCTGCAGCTATATTATAGTTGTAGCATGAATAGGTCGACTTGACCGGGGAAAGACCACGCTCTCACAGAATACCAGCGTTAAATAGCTGCTTAATACTGCTGTGTTTCGTAGTGTGAGTGTAGAGAAACGGAGACCTATTTTACGGGAAACGAGGCATTACATCTTAGTTCTCAGGGTTGACAACGAATTTGCATTTTGATTCTTAATTGGGGAGATATAACACATCAGATATAGCTTGTATTGAAGAAGCGATTGAGTGGAACCAGGATTCCAAAATCCTTGCGCGAGATCTGTCTGCCAGAAAGAGTCAACTGTCGAAGCTGGAGAACGAGTGTGGCAGCATCGTTTCCGAGATACCTGAGATTTTGAGTGGGATTAAGAAATTCTACTGGTAGCTGTACGTATCATTGTTGGAGCCACACGCATGTGTGAGTAATGATTCAAAAGCAAGTTTTATCCGACACTATTCCAATGATATCCCGGACGTCAGACTGTGCGACATTGGAATGTCTCTCTAGGACCTTAATAACGGCAAGGGCCCGAAGGTGAGGATGGAATTACTGCAGAGCTTGTGAAAACGCGTGGAAAACTTTACTTCTTCACAACTTCAGAAGCTCTTTAATTCCGTCGTTAGGCGTGAAACAGAAGTGCGGTGGTCTTGTTCTTCAAGAAAAGTGACAAAGCTCTCTTGAAGTACTATAGATGGATTTTGAACGGTAATAAAACGAAATGTATTAAATTCACTACACCTAATGTTAAACAGGTGAATACCAATGTTCTTTTAAATGGGGATGAGCTGGACCTTGTTGAATCCACTTTTTTTCTCGGTATTACAGTCGACGCGAAGCTTCAATGGGGCTCTCATATCTCTAAACTAACCAGTAAACTTAGTTCTGCAGCATATTATGCTGTAAAAAAGATTAGTACTAGTATTAGTATTAGAAACAGCTAGACTAGTTTATTTTAGTTATTTCCATAACATAATGTTATATGGAATCTTGCTATGGGGTAATGCGACTGACATTGAAACTATCTTTGTTTTGCAAAATAGAACCATAAGAGCAATTTATAACCTAGGTCCGAAGCAATCCCTTAAAGAAAAATTTAAAGAAATAGATATATTAACTTTGGTCTCTATATATTTACGAAAATTTAATGTATGTACACAAAAACAAGAATAGTTTTATTTAAAATAGTGATGTACATTCTGCAAATACTAAGAACAAGCACAAGTTAGTTATACCAGTTACTTGACTCTAAAGTGTCAGTAACTCCTTCATGGGGCAATGTATACACTTTTACAACAAAGTCCCTGAAAATATGCAGACCTTTTCCATCAAAGGTTTTAAATTATTTAATAAGGCGATACCCCGACCAAAACCTTGCGATAGTGCGTTTTTCTTCGTTATTCAGAGACTATTATCTCATTAGTTATGAGAAATAAACTACATCTAAAAGCACATTATTAATGTTCAATATCCTATCATCACATTCCACGTTCTAATTTGTTTTTAAGTATTATAAATACATTTAAAATCTACTTTTAAAAAATGACTAAAATTATTGATTACATGCATCCGTTGCTAGAGGCAACGCTCTAACAAAAGACCGAAGAGTACAATCTGCCATTTTGTCTTGCGTATGTAGACATGAGAAAGCCTTTGCTTCGGTCGAAATTTAGGCGGTGCTGCAGTCCCTTATGCGGTGACAAATTGACTGCCGGTATATCGAAGAGCTGAAGTATTTGTTCAGTAGGGCTACGATGGTTATCCGATTACAGAACCAGAGTAGGAAACCCATACAAGAGCAGAAAGGTGTAAAACAGGGTGATGCTATACCCCAAAAATCTTCACCGCTGCATTGGAAGAAGTTTTCAATCTACTGGACTGGAAAGGATACGGTATTACCATCAATGGCGAGTACATCACTCACAGTCGATTTGTCGACGATATAGTCCTTAAGGCAGAATCACTGGAGAACCTAAGCACTATGCTCAATGACCTCAATATTACCTGCCAACGGATAGGTCTTAAAATGAACATGGACAAAACAAAGAGCATGTATAACATCCATGTCACACCTATGCCGGTAATTGTTGGGAGCACTAAGCACGAAGTTGTTGACGAGTATGTTTACCTGGGACCAGTAGTCCGACTAGGTAAGTCCAACTTCGACCGATAGGTCAATCAACTGATTGAACTCGGCTGGGCAGCGTTCGGTAAATTACGACACATCTTCTGGTCAAGTATATAAAACTTGAAAACGAGATTGTACAACCAGTGCGTGTTGTCAGTGATGACATGAATCTGAGACGTGGTCCTTCACTGGTGGCCGTAAGAGGAAGCTCAAGGTCGCTCAGCGAGCTATGGAGACGGCTATGCTCAGGGTTGCTCTGCGTGATAAACTTAGATATGAGGATATCCGCAGTAGAACCGACATAGCCCAACAGATTAGTAAACTGAAGTGGCTATGGGTCGACCATATAGCTCGAAGAACCGACAACCGATGGGGAAAAAAGATTCTCGAGCTCGAGTGGCAACCTCGTACCGGTAAGCGAAGTGTAGGGCGTCCCTCCACTAGATGGAGTGACGACCTGGTAACACATGCAGGAAGTCGATGGATGCAGGTGGCTCAGAACCATCACCTCTGTAGATTTCTTTGGGGCCTATGTACAGCACTTGTGAAGGGCTGTAATGATGATAATGATGATGGGCTACAGTATCCACTTACCATCAGGTTGACTGTGTGCTCGCTTGTCACCTTTATTCTATAAAAAAGTACCAGTGTCGTCGTGCATTATAATAAATTCCTTGTAAATCGAACGGTAGTGCCAATTTACGAAAATCCATCTGACATCCGATATTGTCTGAGAAACTAGACTAGATTTAGTCGTTCCCAGTCTGAGATTTACCTTAACAAGGACTCGAATTCAGCTGTAAGTTTGTTCTAGCACCTCCGATAGAAGGTGTTAAAATATCGCCAGCGCTGTCGTCTACATAACAATGAATGGTCCTAGTTTAAAATGCAAAATATCACTGATATGCAAAAAACGGGTTAGGCACACAGCCTTGAGGAAAATCAGCATTTACAGGCATGGAGTCGTGCATGCACCGTCGACTACGACGATGATTATCATATTTGTGAAAAAATTGGTAATCCGGATGCAATTTTTCTGAATTTCTCGGGAAGCTCATGGAAAGACAGCTTCAAAAGAAACGCCATGTCAACCAAGCCAAGACCTCTCTCTTAGTATTACAGATTTTGAAAATAATTAGCTTAAGATTCGTGTAATAAAATAAAACGATGTCTTAGTTAACGCCTGATTCTATTCATTATCTCCCTCTTAGTTTCAACTGCCTCCGGCCAGTCCACGCCAGTTCAGTCAACTGACCAGCCATTCAGGTAGAGAGCAATATAAAATCTCCAGCTGCACGATCACGACGGAAATCATACTGTCGGTCAGTTATCAGTTAATGCTCCACCAGATACCTTTTGAGCTGGCAGTTTAAAATTGGTTGTTTTGGAGAAATATAAGGTGGATGGTGATGCCTCTAGTTAGACAGGCCTGAGGTATCGCCTAGTTTAGGGATCGATTGCACTAAAGCCGTCTTCTTTTTCTATGAATACGAAATGACGTATAAATTGTAGTAGTAACGGAAAAGAGGCCTAAGAAAAGGGGCCGATTCTTCACACACGCCTTTAGGACAATGGGAAGATTCCCATCTGGCTCAATCGGCTTATGGACGTCTTTGCAAAATCAGAACGACCTGATAGGAGCATTCACACTGCCGGATGGTCGGCGATATGCTTCCCCTGTATCCGAGGGGAGTCACGTTTTTATAGGATATTTTAATAGATACCTCAGGCGTTCTGGAGTTATTCCACTAAGTAGTCTGGAGTTAGTCACTAAGTTTAGAAGTAGGAATCACAATCTAACCCAGGCAATACAAGTGTTTTCCAGAGCAAGCTGGTAGGCCCAATTCTACCAAAAAAAGAACTTTAGCTCCACTTACAGTACCTATTGGGGTCTATAATTTTTTTCGTCAATAAAACTCAGGATATTGATGGGAAAGGTTCCGGTTTGAAAGACTTTAAAAAAAATCCTTTTTTATAGTTCCGTACCCAACGGAACCCTATTACTAAGCATCTGCTGTACGTCCGTCCGTCCGTCTGCGCTACCGTCTGTCTGTCAACCGGCTGTATCTCATGATCCGTAATAGGTAGACAGTTGAAATTTTCACAGAATGTGTATTTCTGTTGAAGCCATAACAACAAATAATACTAGTTAAAATAAATTAAAAATTAAACGGGTCTCCCCTACTAGAAACGTGTATTACGATAGTACGTATCCCTTCATGCGCGAGTCCGACTCGCACTCGGCTGGTTATTTAATATTTAACTCTGTTGGTATGATTCCAGGTGAGTGATATGATAGTTACAAGTTTATCAGTAAACGAAGACTACGCGTGGACTGGCGGCTGGGACGGTTGCGTACGACGATGGAAAATTGCAGATGACCAACTTCAGTCAGCAGGAGAAATTAATCTCGGCGCCTGTGTTAACGCAGTTGTCGCGTCTTCACCCAACACCGCATACGCTGTTTTAACAGGAGGAAAAGTTTTTTGTATCAAAGCTGTATAATTCAGTATCTTGAACTCCTTGGACTACATGATTTAGAAAAAAATATTTATCTTCATTACAAAACCTAAGAACTACAAAATAACTCCCTATTAGAAATATGAATCTGTTATAATATAATATTTCACAGCTTTAATAAATATTAATATCTCTGTTATTTAAATATTTTGTAATATGTTATTCGAATATATGCACATTTATATCTGAGAACGTTTTATTTTTACTTTATGAACATTTAATTTACTGCCTATCTATATAATATAATGTATATATTACCACAGAATAAATAATAGTACAAGAACAGAAGGATCACTCTCTGATAGTAAACTTGCGGGAATAACATAGTTACAACGTCGCTAATGTTCATAATACCTTGCACGCCTCGGACACGACCTTCGTCAAATTAGCCTACGACGAAAAAAAATTAATGCTGCGCGCGTATTAAATCAAAATGCACCTTAGGTCCGCATGCGAGAGTCTGTATCACTTAGCCGGTTACGTGCCTTTGTTAAGGCCGCTCGCTCCTACTGTAGGGTTAGGTGTTGTGAGAAAACAAATTGAATCCTTTGATGTTAGAGGAATAGAATAGAATAGAATGGTTTTTTATTTAATATTTATTTATTTTATTTTATTTTATTAAGAAAACCAACAGCCTTACAAATTGTATATCTTATAACTATGTGTAATGTAGTATTGCCAATAACAGGTTTCCCTTAAATTAACAAATAGCACTGTAACAATCAAACTTTGTTAGTGCTAAAATTAACTCTATAAATATACTAAGGAATTCAAGGATGCCATCCGCTTAAACCTATCAATATTATAGATAGTTAAGTAGATACTAAGCTAAACTGTACACCACACAAAACAAATCTGGTAAAGAAATACAATATACATGTTTGTGAAAGTAATATATAAGTACCACACATTATAGACGTAGACAGAGATAATGATGAAGGCAAAGACGAAGAAGAAAAGTAAAGGTTAAAGTACAACTTTTGTTTATATCACTTAAAATTTGTGAGAGTTTATGATGATGTCTGTCACCTTCTTTTTGAAAGTTAACTTGCTTGAGCGAAATAAGTCAACCTGGCTAAACTTTGTATTATATGTTCGGGGTAACCTAACCATGACAGTATTCGAACCGTAGTTAGTGCGACGTTGAGGCACATTGAATAGCGGTGTGTGACGTGTTCGACGCCTAGGAGCGCAGAATGCTACTTTATGCAACAGTTCTGAACAGTCTACTCTGTCCCGAACAATATCAAATAGGAAGCAGACATCTAGTGTATCCCGTCTTTCTTCCAAAGTTAAAAGGTTATCCTCGTGACAGGCTCGAGTATATGATTCGTGCGACCGACGACACCGGTACGAGATGTGTCTTAGAAATATTTTTTGTATGCGCTCGAGGCGTTCTTTATAGACCTTGTATTGAGGGGACCAAATCGGACTAGCGTATTCTAGCAGACTACGTACATATGCATAGTATACGACCTTCAGTGAGCCTATATTCTTAAATGTCTTGCAGGCTCGCAAGACGAATCCCAAATTTTTATGAGACTTTTTTGTGACTAAGTCGATATGATCAGTAAATGACATTTTGCTATCGAGGTAAACTCCTAGGTCACGAACCAAATTGACTCTTTCAATGTGAACACCATTAAAATTATATGTGTATAAGATGGGGTTCGCTTTGCGAGTGAAAGATATGCACTGGCATTTTTTGGCATTCACTGTTATCTTATTAGTCATGTAATAACTATACAATACGTCCAGTTCCGCCTGTATCTTGTAACAATCATTGATGCCATTTATTCTTAAAAAGATCTTTTTATCGTCTGCGTACATCAGATGTTTAGAGTGCATGAGACAATTAGGGAAGTCGTAAATGTACGCATTGTAGAAGAGAGGTCCCAAATGCGAACCTTGGGGGACACCGGAGGGTATTTCTGTGTAATCCGATCTGAATCCACCCACCACAACCGCCTGGGAACGTTTACTAAGATAAGATTCTATCCATCTTAGAAGATCCCCGTGTATGCCAAGTTTCCCTAGTTTGTTTAAGAGTATGGAGTGATCTACCCGGTCAAACGCCTTCTCAAAGTCCGTGTAGATCACATCCACCTGCCCACCATTTTCCATATTACTAATCACGTATTCTGAGAAACAAGCCAGGTTAGTGACAGTCGATCGCTTTTTAAGGAAACCGTGTTGATTCTCGGGTATTTGTTGTGCTATTATGGGGTAAATATTGCTATAAATAATTTTTTCAAAAACCTTACTTAATGTATTAAGTATCGAGATACCTCTGTAATTTTCTACTTGGGTTTTAGACCCTTTCTTATGAATGGGTACGATGAGAGCTTTTTTCCATATATCAGGAAAGACACCTTCCCTTAAAGAAGAATTGAAAATATATGCAATAGGCACAGCGAGAACTTTTGAACATTTGACCCAGAATATAGGTGGGATTCCATCGCAACCAGCACCTTTATTAATGTCCAAAGATTTTAGATAATTTTCCACTAAACTATGAGATATGGTGATTTGAGATATTGAGTTTAAAGATGCACTTTCTGGTGAACTGTGATGATCTGGAGTAGATGGGGCGCCGAATACGCTTCGGAAAAAATCGTTAAAGGCGTTACAAATAGAAGTTTCATCTGTATAACTTATATCTTTATATATTAATCTACTAGGGTAATTGGACACGCGTCGCAAGGATTTCAAATATGACCAGAAAATTTTTGGACTCTTTTTTAGCGCACTTTCAGTATTAGCAACATATATATCGTAGCACGAGCGTTGCATGCGTTTTTGCCTGTTACGTAATAAACAGAATTCGTCATAATCTAGCATATTGTGAAATTTTTTCCAGCGCTTGTGTGCTTTAAGCTTTTCTTTGATGATTTTAATCAGGGCCGGACTGTACCATACAGGATATTTGTGATTTTTAGAATATTTACTACTTAGTGGAATATGTTTGTGAATTATATTATTTATAGTTGTATAAAAAATGGTAGTGGCGTTCTCTGTTGTTTGTGAATGAAAAAGTGCCCGCCAGTTGCATTCGCTAAGAGAATCAATTATATTCTCATAGTCGCCCTTTCTAAAGCGATATCGAGGTGGAGCGATTTCTTTAAACGGTCGCATGGAGATGTCAAAAATATCAATACAAAATGGAGGATGAGCGATGTCCAATTTAGAAAGCGGTTGTGTACACGCACTTATCTCCAAGGACAAATTAGAAAATGCAAGATCAAGAGTGTTGCCAGCGTGATTTTTTAAAATGTTATACTGATTCAGGTTCAAAAAACTTAAACTTTCCGTAAGAAAAATACCAGCATTCTGTACGTCCACGCTACCATATTTTGTATAATGCGGTCCATTTCGGTCCCATTTGATACAAGGTAAATTAAAATCCCCAATCACTAAAAAGTGACTATCGGTGTACATACTATGCAAGTGCTTGATTAAATTGACCGTGTAGTGAATATCTAATGGAATTTTTATAGGATGTGGAGGTATATAAACCGCCAACAAATAAAGATCATTACGTGATGAGAGCGTGCGCGCAGGTATTTTTACTAATATTATTTCTGTGGAATGTGAGTCGAAAAGATCTATCTGCACAGCTTCTAGTTCCCGGCGCACCAGTATCATTACCCCCCCGCCTGACTCCTTTCCGCTTAGAGCTAGATCTCGATCCACTCTAAATACATCGTATCGGCCGTCACATAACTCGGCATCGTAGATACCGTCGTGAAGCCATGTTTCAGTAATAGTAATAACATCCAAGTCAGTACATAATAAGTTTTGTCTAAATTCAAGACATTTTGTCCTAGGGCCGCGAATATTCTGATAGTACACGTTTAATCTTGAATTAGCCATTTCTAAAAAATTGCTCCAAAAATAAATTATCAAGCAAGATCAAAATAAAAGTCTCAGCATAATATGACTTGGGGATGTATTTAAACACTGTAATAAGCCTCCTGAGTAAGAGCACACTCACCCAGATCCTACCTGAAAGTAACATACAATGTAACTTCGTCGAGACAGTAAAAATATTTTTAGTTAAGAAGGTATACTTGAAAAAATATAATACTTTGACGAGATTGTTGACGGCGCAAGCAAAAGTTATCAGTTGTTTGAGTTTATTATGAATCGAAGTGAATAAAGGATTCTCACTAAAAAAGGGTGCGAGTTTCTGTGATTTGTTATAATGGTATTCTCTTAATATTCCGTTTGGTTTATGGTAGTTTAGTTTTTTATCTAAAATATTACTTAGTAATTTGGATATGAGTAAGTAAATTTTCGCGTAATAAATATAAATAGTTGAAGTGTTATTGCAAAAATTGTTTCCGCAATAATAATAATCTACCATAATACTGCAAGCAAATGTTAATCGTATTATTTGTATGTGAATAATTTTCATAAATAATATTTTTATCAACCGGCTCGCTATACTCGTCCTCATTCGACGCACAATAATTGCGCGAATGGTTTGTGCATTAGCCATGAGCTCGTAGTTAGTAGATGACACAGAGTAGTACAGTTCATAGAGGTAACAATAAAAATGTGGATTAGTCGTTATGATAACATCCTTGAATTCACATATAAAAAACTTAAGGTTACTAGTAATAAGAATATAAAAAAATTTGTTGTTTAAATTTAAAAAACTGCGTATGATAATTAAAATGAAAGCACTAAATATTATTTGAACGCTAATCTTCACACAATCTTCCTTAGATCCTCTTCTGTGGCTATTAGTATTGGGGTTGATGTATCTGCTTTGCGAACAAAAATTCTTCCGTTTTTTGTCCAGGCGTAGAGGTATTCGCGTTTTTTAGCAGTTTCCTTAGTTTTCTTTAAAAGTTGTTTATTTTGCACAGTCAGGTGTTCGTTTATATAAATAGGTCTACAATCGCCTTTTAGGTTGATATCAGTTGTGGTAATGCGGCGTTTGCGCGATGCGGATATCAGATTGTCTTTCAGCAATCTTGAACTTAATTTTGCCACTATGACTCTGGGTCTGCCATGGATTTTTGTTTTTGGTGTTACTCTGTTTGCGTGAATAATATCGTTATGCTGCAACGGGACTCCAAATTGGTTCCCCAAGGCTATGATTATATTTGTTAGGTTCTCGCATTTATCCTCAGGGAGACCAACTATTTCTAAATTCAAAAGACGCTCCATTTGTTCTTTGTAGTTGATATCTGTTCTAAGTTCAGTGTTCTGCTTTTTCAATTCAATAATTTCACGGCGCATTTCTTCAACATTTTTGTTTGTGCTGGATAGTGTCTGTATACTTTTTTTTATAGTGTCATGCTCATCCGATGAAAATTGTGTCAATTCCTTAAGAGATATCATCTCCTTTTCCAGAGTAGCTTGTTTTTTATGTAAATCTTGAATATTTATGTTTATCTTGCGGTAATCCTCTCGAATACAGTTAATATCTGATTTCAGCTCCATGATGGTGTCATTGAGTTTTGATATATCTTGTTTCATGACGGTGTTTATGCTGTCATTGATATGCGATATTTTATCATCAAAGTCAATTTTTATAGTGTCCAGTTTTGATAATATGGATTCTGTGAATACTCTAAAAGCATCCGATACATCCTCATCGTATTTACGCTTTCGAAGCGTTACTCTCATTTCTTGTAGATCTGGATCACTATCGTAGCGTTTTGTTGGTGAGCGATACATGGCTGTGTGGTCTAAGCTCGTTACTACTCTGTGCAAGTGCGCACGATAACACGGTATGCGTAAGTAGGATGCGTAATGCAGTGGCACTGGTGTATGAATAAGACAACTCACTTGTTATGAGGCGGGATCCGGCAGCAAGTCTTGCGTACACTGAATACAATCTTGTTATCGAGAATTTAAAGTTTATATTTGAGTGATAAGCGTTGCAAAAAATATATTAAATGATTATTACAGTTTGTTCGCGTCCGACTGACACGGACAGCTACGGCGCAAAGGAAAAAATTTAAAAATTGATTATTAAATAATACTTATTGAAAGTAATTTTTTATTTACCACTGGTTCGGAAAATACCTCTGTCCTGGGATGAACCGGCAAGAAACCCAGCGGGACTTTTTTTAAACATATTTCACTTAACAATAAAGTCGTTTATACAATTTCAAATGAATTTTTATAGAACCAGCATGGTGGCGATCACCTTATACCCAGGGGTTATTTTCATTCATGTATTCCTTGATATTATAATAACCCTTTTTGTACAGTTTTTCTTTAATAAAACTTTTAAACTTGTTTATTAACAAACTTTGAACATGTTCTGGGATTTTGTTGTAAAAGCGTATACATTGCCCCTGAATTACTGATTCTCTAGAGTCTAGTAACTGGCATTACAAGCTTATGTTTGTTCCTAGTGTTTAAGGTATGAACATCCTTATTCTTATTAAAGCTATTTATGTTTTTATGTACATACATTACATTTTCATAAATATATTGCGATGCCAAAGTTAAAATGTTTATTTCTTTAAAATTTTCTCTGAGGGACTCTTTACAATTTAGGTTAGGCCCGTACGGCTCTCTTTTAGTAATACCAAAAAAAAACAGTGGTATCCACAAGACTCAACTCCTCTCCATTTAAGAGCACATTGGTATTCGAATGTTTTCATTAGGTATTGTAAATTTAATACACTTTCTCTTACTGCCGCTTAAGAGCATATTGTTGGCGTTAAAGCAATGTACTAATTTCGATAGAGCATTATTTACATCGTCATAATTAATTGACTACATTTGAGTTTTAAAAACATTCATTCATTTGTTCTTTCCTCATTTTTTTTGACGTAGCTTATTACCGCACAATGGAAAACATTAAACATCGGTATATAAGATATAGAAAGCACGGTACGTTTTTGGTTTCAACGTTTTCGTTCTGGAAATTTCGACCTTCAGAACCAACCCCGTGGACGGCCGGAGACCAAAGTGGAAAATGAAAATATTAAAGGCTATTGTGGAAGTGGATCCATCACAAAGCACTTCAGAGATAGCTGCAGGCTTCTGGGTAAGTGACAAAACTGTATTAACCCACTTAAAGCAAATCGGGAAAGTAAAAAAACTTGAACGATGGGTACCTCATGAATTGAGTGAATCGAACTTGCAAACACGCGTCGACTGCTGTGTTACTTTGCTCAACCGACACAATAATGAAGGTATTTTAAATCAAATTATTACTTGTAATGAAAAGTGGTTAGTGTACGATAATCGGAAGCGCTCGTCGCAATGGCTGAACCCTGTAAACCCAGCCAAATACTGCCCTAAACGAAAATTGACTCAGAAATAGTTACTTGTGAGTGTTTGGTGGACTAGCGCCGGTGTCGTTCACTACGGCTTTCTAAAATGTGGCCAAACGATTACGGCAGATATCTATTGTCAGCAACTGCAAACCATGAAGGAAGAACTAGCTGCTAAACAACCGAGATTGGTCAATCGCTCTAGGCCACTGCTGCTTCACGACAACGCAAGACTACACACCACTCAACAAACAACCACTAAGTTAGATGAGCTACAATCGGAATGTCTGCGACATCCACCGTACTCCCCGGGCCTTGCTCCAACAGATTACCATTTTTTCTGGAATTTGGACAACTTCTTACAAGGAACAAAATTCAACTCCGATGCGGCAGTCCAAACCGCCTTCAAAGAGTTTATTGATTCTCGCCCCAATGGTTTTTTTTAGTAAATGGATCAATGAACTACCTATGAGATGGCAAAAGTGCATAGATAACAACGGTGCATACTTTGATTAATAAAATATATTTTACAAAAAAAAATTGACTTTATATTCCTCCCGTACAAAACGCCAATTTCATATGTATGGACCTAATATTTAAAAATGTAAAAATGTAAAAACAGAGATTGGAAAAAATTTTTTAATTAACAATTGTATAACTTTTTGAAAAATCGACATAAAAAATTTGTTTATACGGGGCTTTATTTATTCAAGTGTTCTTATGATATCATAATTATTCAAAATTTTTAAATTAGTATTTAATACTACAAAAAATATTTTATGTGATATACTGTCTTCAGTGGCAATGCGCTCTGGTCGTAACGGTCGCGCGGAGTCCTATTTTCGGCATTAACCCTTCCTTAACTTGGTAACGTATCTATGTGCATTATACATATTCTTAAAAAAAAATATTGGGAAATATTTTAGCTGATTTAGACTAAAATTATATTCTATGTAGTTTATGGAATCCTTCTATTCAGCAGTAAAAATATTATTTATTACGTCTGGCAATATTTGAAGTTAGTAGATCTCAAAATAGCGGAGCATGCGCGTGCGTCCACGAGTTATAAGGTAAGAATCGATAAAGAATAAAATCCTATCAAAATATAGTTGTTACGACAGATTTATGTGATAATTATGTAATTGAATGTATATTGTTTTGGTTATGCAAAAGATTTTGATCGAACAATAATATTTTCTATCTAAAATATTACTGTCAATGTTCATGTATCTACAAATGCACATCGCCAAGATCCTGTACTATGACCTGACTTTTGGAGTGTGCATAATAGGACACATTGCCAAATTTACAACACTAGTGTGTACATCGTATTTATTTATCTGTATATAATGGTTTCTTTAATTTTTAGGCCGGTATGGATGGTAATGGTACGGATAGTGATGGTAGGGCCCAAAGAATATTGGCGTTGGTCCCAAAACTAGGAGCTAGATCGGGTATTGAGAGCAGCGATTCATCGGAGTGCGAAATAACTGGACATGCTTCTGACAACGATGAGAGCTCGATACCACCTTTGTTGGCATCATCACTAGAAAATCTGCACGTACTGTCGAAAAGTGAAGACGATTACAGTGAGGTATTAGTCCCGGCCGAAAGTACGACGGATGTTACGAGGTACATGAGTTTGTTGAGTAATTTGTCTACGTCCAGTATTGCTGCTTCTCTAAACAATGTAATAGTCCCAGCGACACCTTCACCGATCTCTTCAAAAGCCAATAGCTCTACATATATATTATCCGTACCATCACCATCAAATGCTACTCGATCCAGCAAAAGAGTTTACCTAGTCAAAAAGATTGTAGTTAAGAAAAAAAAGCTTGAAGTTGAAGTGGACAACTTCAAGATTTAAATACACTGCTGAAATCAGTAATAAAATATTCAACAAACCTTCTGAAACAAAATAACCGTTGGAATATTTGAATTGATAGTTCGAGAAAGTAATTTATATCATATGCAAATAAAGAACATGAATTTGGCTTTGGATGAAGTAAAGAATTTTGTTGCTATTAATATCCTCAAGGGTGTCGTACGTTTGCCAGAGTACGGGATATTTTCTTTGGGAACAGTGAACCATATCGTTTGCGTGGAGGAGACAAAAAGCTTCCTTCTCATAAAATTTTGAAAAAACGAGGTCGCGGAGCTTTTTCGCAAATTACTTCTATTGAAAGAAAAGTAGCTATGGTCAAATGGTTTGATAATAAATGTTTTACTGTGGCTAGTTCTTATGTTGATGCTCATCCAATTGACCATGTATTGAGGTACAATAAAGATAAGAAGCGCAAAGAGCCAGTGCCCTGTCCAAACATAGTTCGGCAATACAATGCCCATATGGGAAATGTGGACCTTGCGGACATGTTGATAACGCTTTATCGCACGGAAATGAGAGCGCATAGGTGGTACATACCACTATTCTCACAAATGCTTGACATATGTATCAACAACGCTGGGCTCATGTATCGACGTGAAACTAAATGTCCAAAACCTATGAAGCTCATGAAAATCAGATGCCCGATAGCTGACAGCCTTACTACTATGGACAGAGTTTTTATACTTTTTTTTTATAGGATCGGTGACAAACGAGCATACAGTCCACCTGATGGTAAGTGGTTACTGTGACCCATAGACATCTAGATCTATCCTCAATAAAGACTCAAGATGCAGATGCGTTGTCACCCGTGAGGACTAAGATGGAATGCATCTTTGCCAGTAAAAAGGGTCTCTGGTTCTCTACACTCACCATACGAAACACAGCAGCGTTAAGCTGCTATTTTACGCTGGTTTTCTGTGAGAGCGTGGTTCTTCCCTGGTCGCACCGAGCCATTCGTGCTACAACCATAATGTAGCTGCAGCATGGCTCTACCACGTAGAAAAGTACGAAAACAGAGGTAAAAAAATTCGTTACTCCTGAAAATCGAACGGAGATGCATTACGATCACGACAATGGCTCACATGTCATAATTTACATCCAAAGGGCGATGTAAGCTTTGTGTTAAGGGTCAAACTAAATTTATATGTAAAGAATGCCAAGTGAGGCTTTGTTTAGTTGAAGATCGTAATTGTTTTTATAATTACCTACCACCAGAAATAATGTAATTATCCAAAATAGTAATTTTTTAATACTTATGACCAACTTACCAGTTGTAGTCACTTGCATTATTTATTTTCATGTGTCTTTTTATGTTTAAATTTGTTGATTGATCTCATAGATTATAAGACTGCATTATGTTATCATATTATTACATTTTATTATTTTTATTTTGTAATTATCTATAGGTATGTGATAACTTTGTGAATGTGGTGGACAAAAAGTCAATTAAAATAAAGAAGTTGAAGTTATGTTCCTACTTTAAGTTAAAGACTGTGACTTTAAATATTTTGATATAGATATTATGTGTTTTAAACAGTAAATACATAAATTATTCTATAAAACAAAAAATATTTTATTTACCGCCTACCCAGCAATATGTCCTATAGTGCACATGGATTTTCAAAGATGAATGTCTGGCTACTTGGTAGTGTGCATTATTAGATACTTGGTATAAAAAGAAAACTAGGATATGGCAGATATTTTTATTTATTTTTTAGTTGTCCATTTAGCACCTATCAACCCAAATGATAGAAATATAAAAATAATGACATCATAAAGTTTGCCAAGTTAATGGTTAAATATAAATAATAAATAATGGAGATAGAATTCCGGGAGTCGAGACTTTTTTATTGTAAATTACCTCCTGTTTAAGGATATTCTTTTAAAAGTTCTAAAATATTAATAGTTTTTGAGTTATTAAAGAAACACTAAATAACTTTTTTTTCATATTACTTTGTTAATAACAGTTGCAATGTTTATGTGCTAATAAACCCTCGAGATACATTTTTAGACGTCATTACCAATCAAATGAGCTATCTATACAAATAAATAAAATTGAAGTGTCTGTTTGTAATTTCAAAATTAAAGTTTTTTACTAAATACATATGAAAGTAAATACGGTACTTATAACTAAAATACAATTTTTGTCTGTCTGTCTGTTTGTTCCGGGTAATCTCCGAAACGGCTGGACCGATTTTGACGGGACTTTCACTGGCAGATAGCTGATTTCATAAGGAGTAACTTAGGCTACTTTTATTTTAGAAAAAGTATTAGGGTTCCGCGCAAAAACATAAAAACCCTATCACGCGAGAGAAGTCGCGGGGAACAGCTAGTCGCACATATTTTTAAGAGCGGGAACAAGAATTAACACGTTTTTAAACTAGACTATGTGTTAAATGATGGTGCAGAGTCTCCATACACAGAGTCCAACTCGTCTTTGATTTGCGTAGGCTTTTCAAAGGCCTTTCAAAAACAAAAATTTAATGACAGCTCGATACTCAATTTTTTCTGTTTTCACAAAAACAATCACATCGACTCATTCAAACGACTGTTAAATAACAACTACGCGTCCAAAATAGCTGAAATTTTGGAGTGTAACTGTCAAAAGATGCACAACTAAATAACGGAGATAGAATTCGGGAGTCGAGACTTTTTTTATTGGAAATTTCGTCGTCTGTCTTTAAGGATCACTCCTTTTGCCCCGGGCTGGAGTTTGCGTGTACGTTAGAGAGGACATCTGTTTTCGACGCCTCGGAAGTCTTGAAGGTACGAACCTGTCCATCCTATGGCTGCGCGTAGACAGCGACGACCATCCCCGACACAGAGCGACTCATCGACTAGAACCAAATAGCTGCAGTCTCCATGCTACGACAGGTTCCATCCGCAGAGATCGTGATGCTTGGTGATTTTAACGACCACCACGCTGAATGGCTTGGTTCCCGTTTAACCGAACATGCTTATAGATCTGTTTATGACTTTGCTTTGGCATATGGTCTGACATTCTGGTTACTTCACCTACGTGGATCCCAGATGTGGAGGATCATGTACCTTCCCTGTTAGACCTTCTGCTGACCTCTCATCCGGACGGATATCAGGTCTCCGTTGATGCCCCTTTTGGCTCTTCGGACCATTGTCTGATCCGGAGTACGGTGCCACTCACGCTCCCATCGCAGTTGCGATCCGCAGCTTGCCGCCGTGTTTGGTACTATAGGTCGGCCGATTGGGACGGGAGCCGTTTTTTTTGCATCCTACCCTTGGTTTGCTACTCGCCAGATGATCTCAACGTTGTTGCTGATTTTGTCGCTGTTGTGGTACTTCAGGGAATGGAATTATTTATTCCATCATCTGTGGTGCCTATCGGAGGCAGAACTCAGCCATGGTTTGGTCACTCCTATAAAATTGTATCACGCTATAAGCAGGAGTGCTACCGGGCCTGGGCTGACGCATCAACGTCCCGGGATGTAAACACTAGCGCTCTTAAAAAGAAGTATAATTCCGCCTCCAGGTCCTTTAAAAGTGTCATTGCCAAGACAAAGTCAGAGTACATCGGCAGAATTGGCGAGAAACTAGTCCACCTCCCTTCGGGAACACGTGCATTCTGGTCTCTCGCTAAGGCTTCCCAAGGCAACTTCTATCAGTCATCTCTGCAATTCGAGAAAGTCAATCTGTTAGGCTCTCTTTTTGCTTCCAAATCGACTCTAGATGACGGGGGGAACACACCGCCGACCATCCCGCGGTGTAAGTGCTCCATGCAGGAAGTGCTGTTTACACAGCGCCCAGTGCGTAAAGCACTCCTCTCCCTGGACATCAACAAGTCGATTAGGTCTGTGGAGTCCCACCTATTGTGCTGAAGACGTGTGCTCCGGAGTTGGCACCGGTTTTAACGCATCTTTTCCGGTACTCCAACTCCCTAGGCGTAGTCCTGAACTCATGAAAGACAGCTTTGGTGCACCCGATCCTTGAAAAAGGCGACCGCTCAGATCCGTCCAACTACAGGCCTATAGCTTTCACCTCCTTGTACTCATGAGGTACCTTCAGGATCACCGGCTGATTAGTGACATCCAGTACGGTTTCCGTCGATGTCGCTCAGCTGGTGATCTTCTAGGTTACCTAAGGCAGTGGAGTCCAAGGGGGAGGCGTTAGGCGTTAGTTTGGACATAGCGAAGGCCTTCGATCGGG
Organism: Parnassius mnemosyne; assembly: GCA_963668995.1. Taxonomy (NCBI): domain Eukaryota; kingdom Metazoa; phylum Arthropoda; class Insecta; order Lepidoptera; family Papilionidae; genus Parnassius; species Parnassius mnemosyne. Next base: position 27,761,216 of record CAVLGL010000035.1, on the reverse strand, counting down.
TTTGGCACAAAGCGCTTCTTTCGAACCTGCCTTTCTATGGGCTTCCCGAGAAATTGTGCAATTGAATCACCAGTTTTATTGCAGATTGGAGCATCAAGGTCGTAGTAGACGGTGCACGCTCCGATTACAAGCTTATTAAAACTGGTGTTCCACAAGGCTGCGTGCGAACAAACTTTTATCTGAAAGACTGGGGGCGACTAAATCTAGTACAGTTCAATCCTCAGAAGACACTAGTTTGCTCGTATACCGCTTAAAAGAACCCCTTTGTCGTATCTCCTCAGTTTCAAGGCACTCCCCTTGTTGCCTCAGCCATTATTGGAATCTTCGTTGTTGACGTATCGAGTGACGTGCAGTTTCGTGGTCACTTGGTAGAGAAGGTCAAATTGGCCTCAAAAAAGCTTGGCGTATTCAGCAGAGAGGGACAGTATTTCATGCCGGCACACCGCTTGTAACTTTACAAGGCGCAGGTTCGACCTCACATGGAATACTGTTCCCATCTCTGGCCAGGAGCTCCCCAGTGCCAGCTCCTTCCACTTGACCGCATCCAGCTCAGAGCGGTTCGAATTGTCGACGACTGAGTTCTTTCCGATCGGCTTGACTCACTGGCACTGCGTAGAGATGTTGCATCTCTTTGAGTATTTTATCGCATCTATCACGGGGAGTGCTCTGAGGAATTGTTCGGACTAATTCCAGCCGCTCAATTTCACCATCGCACATCGCGACAAAACTCGCGTTACCATCCATACCATCTAGATGATTGGCGGTCCACCACTGTGTGATTTAGAAGAACTTTTCTTCCTCGCAAAACTCCCTTGTGGAATCGTTTACCACCAGCAATTTTTCCAGACCGATACGACTTAGGGACCTTCAAGAAAAGAGCCTGTTCCTTTTTAAAAGTCCGACAACGCATCTGTAATTCCCTTGGTGTTGCAGTTGTTCATGCTTCATGGGCGGTGGTAGTCACTTACCATCAGGTGATCCGCATGCTCGTTTACCCTCTCTCCTATAAAATTTTTTTTACAAATATTAATAATTTTTGAGTTATTAAAGAAAAACTATTTTTTTTCATCTTATTTTGTTAATAACAATTGCAATTTTTTATGTGCTAATAAATCCCCGATATATACATTTTTCTCGACGTCATTCCGAATGGAATGAGCTATCGCATATATATTTTCAAGAGCGGAAACAAGAATTAACACATTTTTGAACTTGTTGACTAGGGTAACAGTGACATTTTGGGTAGCTGAATTTAAATGTGAAAGCTGGTGAACATTGCTAATGTTCACCAAATGGTGCTAGACGACCGTCGAATTAAAGTGAGAGAGATAGCAGAGGCTATGAAAATGTCCAAAGAACATGTTTGTCACATATTAAATTAAGATTTAGGCATGAGAAAGTTATTAGCACGTTGGTTGCCGCGTTTGCTCACGTTAGATCAAAAACGTGTTCGAATGAACATTTTCAACACTCTGTTAGCGCAGTTTAGGCGCAATAAATCCGAGTTTTGGCGCCGATTAATTACTGTAGATGAAACTTGCATACACCATTATATGCCGGAAACAAAAATACGGTCAAAACAGTGGACTGTAAAAGGGAAACCGGCTCCAAAAAAAGCAAAAACTGTCGGCTGGGAATGTGATGGCAACCGTTTTTTGGGATAGTAAATATAAATAGTAAATAATAGATAAAACTACTATATGAGCATACTACGCATTATTACTTGACAAACTGAAGTCAGAATTTGCTAAAAAACGGCCACATTTGATGAAAAATAAAATCCTGTTTCACTATGACAACGCGCCGTCTCACACCTTAGCGGTTGCCATGGTAAAAATCCACGAATTACAGTTTAAACTGCTTGACCATCCGCCTTGCTCGCTAGACCTATCCCATACTTACTTATCTTCACGCACAATCCCTGACGGGGTAGCCAGAGAGAACAGATCGCCAAGTGTCACGATCCTTACATACCTCTTTCGCTTCTTTCAGATTCATTATCTTCTTCATACATGCACGTCTAGGTATCCGAGTACTCTTGACCCTACCCTCTTCGAGCAATTTGCTCACATGGTCTTCGAAAGTTAGTCTCGGTCTACCTCGACACCTTTTAATATTAACTTTCGCGCTATATATTTTCTTCACTATTCGGTCTTCACTCATTCGCTCAACGTGCCCAAACCACCGAAGCACGCCCTTATCAATTTTTGTGATAAGGTCATCTTTCAAACCTGTCATATTGCGATTCTCTTCGTTTCGCTTTCGGTCGGCCATGGTAACGCCGCACATTTTACGAAGAGATCGCATCTCCACTGCATTCAACTTGCTTTTATGCTTCTTCTGGCATACCCAGGTTTCGCTGCCATATAACAAAGTCGGTACCAACACTGCGTTATGTATTGCAAGGCATGCACTCTTCACTACGCCTTGCCTTTTGACTAACGCAGTCAGGGCACCATTGACTTTGTTCCCGGCAGCGACACGCCTGTCCACATCTAAATCACATCTTCCATCCCGGCTAAAAGCACTCCCCAAGTATACAATTTCATTTACTTGTTCTAGACATTCCTGATTTACCCATATTTCACACTTCGTTCTCTCTTCGTCCCTTTCAAATACCAGAACCTTAGTTTTATTAGCGTTCAAACGGAGACCTTTAATTTCACATTCCTCTTTCATACACGTGACTAATGCCTGTAGTTCTGCCTCTGATGGTGCAATAAGCACTGCATCATCAGCATACAGCAGACAATTTACTTTAATGTCACCCAATTTCACACCCAAACAGCTATCTTTCAGCTTTTGTAAACAGCTGTCGAGATACAGTATGAACAGCCAGGAAGACATGACACAACCCTGTTTTACGCCCGTTTGGACGCTAAACATGGGTGACAGGTCATGCCCTACCCGCACACAGGCTTTACAGTCACATTAAAGAGACCGCACAGCCCTTAGCAATCGACCATCCACACCATACCCCGGCAACAGTTCCCACATTTTCTTCCTTACAACCTTATCAAATGCTTTCTCAAGATCCACAAAAGCACAGAAAATCTTCTGGTTAGCAGCCAGAAGCTTTTCCGTGATCATGCGGAGAGAGAACATTTGATCCGTGCATCCTCTTCCAGGTCTAAATCCGCATTGTGCCTCCCATAGAAATCTTTCCGATTTCTCTTGCATCCTACGTGTCAAAACCTTCGAGTAAACTTTACTTGCTAAACTGGTCAAGCTGATCGCCCGATAGCACCCGCAGTCAAAATGTGAACCTTTACCTTTATATAAAGGCACAATGACTGCGGGTCGCCAATCATCCGGGACATCCCCCGTCCGCCAGCACAAATTGCACAGCAGATGAAAGCTGTCCCAGACGCGAGGCCAACCATACTTGACCATTTCAGCAGTAACTCTGTCTAGTCCCGCAGCCTTACCACATTTCAAACTTCGAATCGCACGTTCAATCTCTTTCATACTGATGACCTCAGTGTCATCGAGGTCCGGGTCTGGCGTACCAGTCACGGCGTCATCCCCGGATCCCTCACTAAGATCATCACACGCATACATTTCTCTATAAAATTCGCTCCATCGCTGCATGACGTCCGATTTTTCTGAGAGGACGTCATTAGTTCTCGAAAGCACTTTGTTCATTCTTAAGGCCGCCGCACCACTTCGGGTCCTTCCAACCTCTTTCCAGAAGAGTTTGGAGTTCTCCTTAAAGTTGTGCGACAACCTTTCGTCCGCTTCCATTCTACACCTTTCACGCACTTCCTCAATCAATGCTTTCGTGTGAACTTTCTGCAGCCTATATTCTTTCATCTTCTCTCTCATATCCTTATCATTACTAGAGGCCAAGTAGTCTACCCATGCTTTCTTCTTCTTCTTTACAGCTTCTTTCACTTCATCATTCCACCATGCATCTCTTCTTTTACTACTGCCTCTTTTTATTGTTCCACACACTTCTTCCGCTGCACTTACCATTCCATCCCTAAGGTTCTGCCATGTTCTTTCTACACATTCGTTTCTGCCATCGATGGTGTCAAGCTTTTCGGCTACCCTCGCATGATATTTGTCCCTAGTATCCCCTTCCTGAAGCTTCCAGCTTCGGATGCGACAGACCGACTGTGGTTCTGTCACTGCCATCCGGTAGCGCCAACCCGCGAACAGACCCCTAAATCTAGTAAACACTAGATAGTGATCCGTTCCCAGGTCAGCACCCCTGAACACTCGCGTATCCATAACCTGTTTTCACAGTCGGTCATCCACCAGGAACAAATCGATCATACTTCTCTCATTCTTTCTTTCTCTAGTATACATATGGATTTTCTTGTGATTAAACATAGTGTTTGTCACAAGAAAACCCTTTTCCTTGCATACCGCCAGTATAAGCTTGCCAGCATCGTTAACCCTTTTATCGCCAAACTTTCCAAGTACCGACTCGTACCCTGGTCGAGCGGTACCAACCCATCCATTCAAATCACCACATACAACAATTCTTTCGTTTCCCCTAGCCAAATCTAGAACTTCTCTTACATTCTCCCAAAACTCCTCCAGCTCAGCCCTGGACGACGAAGCTACCGGCGCATAAACAGCCAAAAGGAATAACTTCGTCAGTCCCAATTTAAAGCGAACCCAGAGAAGTCTTGAGTTCACAAACTTATATTCAGTCATAACATCGACCAACCGAGAAGACAGCAGCACCCACACTCCCTGGCAGGCGCTCTCGCTCTCCGGGACTCCGGACCATAGAGCTAACGCCCCGCCAGGGAGCTCTTCAGTACCACTGCCCTTCCGTTTGGTCTCCGACATACACACGACATCTAATTCTCTTTCTTTCATTATTTCGATCAACTCATTCGTCTTATCTCTCATGCCTCCTCTAACATTCCACGTGCCAACTCTGCACTCTGTCCTCCACCTTCCGCCGTGTCGGGCTGTGCGTGACGGGTGGCGGTTCCCATCGCCGCTTTGCGCGCTGCATTCCACACCAACGGGGACGAGCTGGTGTGCGTCGCCTTGGGGGGATGCCCTAACCCTCGTTGTCATGGGTGCGCAGCTGAGTAGAATTGCAGCCCTGAAAAAGGCTGGCAGGGGTCGCGACGAGCACGCTTCTACAATGACCCCCAAGCAACTACGAAGACCTATCCCTAAGCAACTTTTTTTGTTCCCTCATCTAAAAATTGCTCTCCGATGACGGAGATTTTCGTCAAATGAGGAAGCCACCTTAATGAAAAATTATTTTGCAGAGTAAAACGCCGAGTACCATTTGGACGGATTAGAGAGAAGGGAGCATCGCTGTTAGAAGTGTGTTGAGTTACGAGGAGACTATATAGAAAAATAAAAATATATTTTAAAAAATGTCTTATATCTTTGTTAGGTCGGAAACTTTTTAGACCACCCATGTATACGCCACTTCAGCTTACTAATCCGTAAGGTTATATCGTTTACTCTCGTTCTACTGCAGTTTTGTTTTTATAGAATAGGGTTACAAACGAGCACACAGTCCTAATGGTAAGTGGATGCTTTGACACATAAACAATTTATGCTCAATTAGAATAGAATAGAATATTTTTTTATTCAATATAGATCACATGTGTAATTCTTATTGAAAGTCATTTTTTACTTTACCACTGGTTCGAAAAAAAATCTCTGTCCTGGGAAGAACCAGCAAGAAACCCAGCGGGACTTTTTTTTAAAGCAAATTTTACATTAATGTTTGTACAAACTATATAAGTACAAAATTTATTTTAGAAACAGCTTGGAAGCGATCACCTCATTTCCAGGGACTCCTGTATCAACCATGTATTCATTTATACTATAATAACCCTTTTTATACAGTTTCAACTTAACAAAACATTTAAACTTGCTAATAGAGAGAGCCTGTACACTTTCCGGGACCCTGTTGTAATAGCGTATACATTGTCCCAAGAATGAATTACTGACTCTGTGGAGTCGAGAAACTGGTATCACTAGCTTGTGTTTGTTCCTAGTGTTTACAGAATGTATATCACTTTTTTTACTAAATCTACCTTTGTTTTTGTGAACATACATTAAATTTTCGTAAATATACTGAGAGGCCAAAGTTAATATATTTATTTCTTTAGTGAGGCCTCTAATCTTTTTTACAGCATAGGCTGCAGAACTTAGTCTGCTTGCTAGTTTGGATATATGGGGGCCCCACTAAAGCTTTGCGTCGACAGTGATGCCAAGAAAAACAGTGGATTCAACATGGCTCAGTTCTTCCCCATTTAAAAACATATTGATACTCAGATTTTCAACATTCGTTGTTGTAAATTTAATACATTTAGTTTTATTTCCGTTTAAATTTTTAACTAAAAAATTATTAACGTTAAACCAATGCACTAATTTTGATATAGCATTATTCACTTCGTCACATTTAAATGGTTGACGTTTAAGTTTAAAAATCAAGGAAGTATCATCAGCAAATAATACTATATCATGATTATCCTCTACAAGAGAAGGTAAGTCATTAATAGACACGACACTAGAAATAGAAATGGGCCGAGAATCGAGCCCTGAGGGACACCCATTAGTACAAATGAGCCGGAAGAACTTTTACCATTGATAATAACTTTCTGCATTCTATTACTTAAATATGAAATAATAAGTTTAAACGCTGTGTTCTTGACACCATAGTACTGTAGCTTCCTGATTAATGTCTCATGGTGAACGCAGTCGAAGGCCTTGGAAAGGTCACAAAATATACCCAAAGCATCCTCTGAATTCTCCCATGCACAAAATATGTTTAATAAACTCAAATCCAGCGTCAGTTGTCGAGCGAACCCTTGTAAAACCGAAAGATTGTAAAACTGAAAGATTAAGAATTAAAATGCAGATGCGTTGTCACCCTTAAGGACAAATATGGCGAGGCTCATTTCTATTTTATCACGGAGAGAAACCCCGACCTTGAACTTCCTTATACGGCTAGCAATGAAGAACCGTCTCAGATCCATATGTCATCACAGGTATACCAACCTGACGAGAAGACGTGTCGTAATCTCCTGAACCCTATCCAGCCGAGTTGAATCCATGGATTGACCTCTCGGTCCAAGTTGGACTTACCTAGTCGGACTATTTGTCCAAGGTAAACTACTCGTCAACAACTTCGAGTGGTGCTCCCAACCACTACCGGCATAGGTGTGACATAGATGTTACATATGATCTTTGTTTTGTCCATATTCACCTTAAGACCTATCCGTTGGTAGCAAAGACATTTAAGTAGTAGTAGTAGTAGTAATAGTATACCTATATATTTAATCTCTTTGGTTGATAGGCACTATTGAGGTCATTAAGCATAGTGCTTAGGTCCTCCAGTAACTCTGCAATAAGGACTATATTGCAGGCAAATCGAAGATGAGTGATGTACTCACCATTGATGTTAATACTGTATCTATTCCAGTACAGTAGCTTGAAAACGACTTCTAATGCAGTGGTGAAGTCCAATGCAGGGAATACAACGTCACCCTGTCTTACACCTCTCTGCAGTTGGATAGACTTCACGCACTGTTTCTATACTCGGATAGCCATCCACTGCTGAATAGACGCCTAAATTTCGACGGAATCAGGCTTAAGGCAATTTGAGATGTACAGGTGTACTATAATTCTAATTGCAAAAACTACAGCTCCCAGAATGTTTCCTAGACTGCTTCTGTGTGGCCTGAGTTTTAACTATTTTCAACCGACTTCTAAAAGGATAAGGTACTCAATTCGACTGTAGGTTTTTTTGTGTGTTAACTCATAACTTTTCTCTCGGTGAATTGATTTCCATGATTTTTTTATTTGAAAGCTGGTGCTTCTCATGTGGCCCTTGATGAAGGTAGACCGGGTGTAAAATATTTTATTTTAGTATATTTATGATGATAAATTCCACCAATTGCTAACTTTTTGTCAGAAAGTGTATTGAGTGTATTGACTATAACCTTACCATTGTGAATTTATTTTTCAATAAAAACATTTTACAATAATAAGTTTTGGAGCAACAATTTAAACAATTAAGCCTAGCTCATATGTACAATTATTTTAATGATCAAACTGTTGTGTTTAAAATGTTTGGTCAATAGTGGTGCACATAGATTTACTCGTATATAGGCTGATTATTTTGCAGCACTCATTTGAACTTATTAATCAAAACTGCCATGATAAGAACGTACTAACTTTAAATAAAATATAATAAGAAATAAATAAATAGGAATGGAAGATATTATGACATTTCATATTCAGTGCCAAATGACTTAATAAACTTTCATACATTACATTCTAAGCTGAAAGAAAAACAAGAGAAGTTTTTCAACAGTATAAGTAGAAGTACAAATTATGCAGAATTAAATAACCACTGAACTACTGTTTAGTCAAGCATATGTGCATCCCAATACACATGGCATTATCCATTGAGCCCTGAATGGATACTTGTGCTACTGAATAATAAAAAAGCAGTAAATGTGGTTTTATTTTTTTGTCAATCAACTATCAAGTTCATGATATGCAGACCACACATTCCCATACGTTTTTATATATAGTTGTTCATTTAAAAATTATACATAGGCCACTAGTATTAAGATTTAAATTACAGCAATGTTTACTTATTTTGATTTTATTATTATAAAAGAACAATTAATATAACAAAGAAAAGAAAAGTTAATATAAATAATAAGTTTTACTAGTCCTTTACAGCATTAGCTATATATAACAATTGTAACCATATCACTAATTAAATTATGATCTCAACATCACATAGTTCATCTTCAGAAGGTATTTTAATTGTTTTAGGATCCACATAGTCAGGGCTTATTGGTGGTAGTCCAGCATTTTCTCGACGGCGCAATTCTAAATATGCTTCACGTTGAGCCCAATCTCTCATATGAACGTCAGGGCTGTATGCCCAGGCGAAACCACCGAATACTAGACATAAAGACACAGCAAAGAAAAACGATGCATTGTGTACATTTGTATCTTCTTCTTTGCTGTTATAATCGAATCCATAGCTAACCCAATTTTTGTCTTCAGTAGATGTGTCACAAGTGGCAGAGGCTGACTCGCTGTTCTTTTTAGAAGTAGTAATGGTTCGATTAAATTTATTATAATGATTAAACACACATCTCTGCACAACAGACATATGACGAAGTTTAATTAAAGCGGCCATAGTGTAATATTCGCGCTGCAAGAAAGTAATTGATTATAACTAATTTGTTATATAATACAATAAAAATTGTTTAGAAAATTAGACTATTACCAAACACAGAATACAGTACTCTTAGAATAAAACCAAAGAGTATAGTCACAAACACAGACTAACTATAACTAGTAGACTGTGCCATAGATAATACACTATATGCCAGCTGTGCTAGTAGATTCTACTAGCACTTCTTACTAGTTTGTTTGTGATTCTACCGAATCCGTAGATAGAGGATTGACTTTGATAAGATACTAAGTCTATGTTCAAATCAGACGGACATCTCATGAACATCTCATGAACTAAACTTAGGTACTTCTGCATCCTGATTGGCTGTAGGAAAATGATGACTGACATTTCTTTTTTTTATTTGAAATTTGAAACAGCTACACAGGGCAAATGACGTCTCAAATAAGTTTATTTTATTAATTACTTGCAAAATTTATTTTATTATATTGAAAATAAAACGAGGTAATTACAAATGAAACAATGTTGAAATCTACGGACGATAATAGTTCACCAGTTACAAAGATATTTAATTTGTAAAACATGAGTAAAAAAATATTTATTTATACCTAGTTTTATTAGTATCGACAAGAAGGCGCCAAAATATTACTTCAGTCTATACTTTCGGCATTTAATATGCTCAAAGCGATATTTATTTAATATTGCATTCTTTATTTTACAACCAATGTTTTTAAAACGGGAGTGTTTTTCTAAATAATTATTAGCTTCTTTAAATACATCAACAAAATATCTAACAATGGCAAATAAAGAAAAAAATTGACCTATGCTACTGAATACATTTGCTTGCTATATTTTTACTCTCTGTGTTATCCATTTATGAACCTCGGTATTTTCTTTTGTGGTGAAGACCTTTCTGCATAAGTGACATTTGATTTTTGAAACAAGTTTTCTAATAACCCACCCTGCATCGTAAGCACGGGACTGTATTTTTAAATGCTCGCGCTTTGCTGCTAGAATTAATGGATAAGTATCAATACAAGATTCACCAGTTTCACCACTTTCGTTACTCACTTCAATTTCATGTCTTTAGTATTTTCTATATTACAGGGTCTTTATTTTTAATAATTGTGCACTAACATCATTTTCAATTAAAAGACTTAATGAATCCTGTAATTAATAAAGATTTAAAAGCATCTATGAAATTGTGGCAAGTCGGGTTATTGTCCCTAAAATTGTATGATCTTATTTGACCAAAAAAGTTTTTGATTGCATCGGAATTTATATAGCGGGGCCTTATAATTTTTATGTTTTTCTTGGACATTTCATAAAACTTTTTATGGTACTTATTCACTTCTTTATACTGGGCACTGTACATTTATACATGATATTAATACATTTTATATTTTGTAGTTTAAACAAAGCTTGCTGCCAGAATACCAAAATCCTTCAATTTTTCCCTTCCACTTCCATTCACACTGTATATTGGTCCTCCATAAAAGTTACTATTTCTGCAGTATTTTTCTGTGTTTTATTGTTTCTGTGTGTTATTCATCCGAATAATGAGCTATAATAAATATTATTAAATTAAATATCATTAAATACTCTTTACAGTAATTTTAAGTTTAAAACGTGAGTATAGTAAATAGAAACCCCCCCTACACCAGCATACGAATTTTGTATATATATATATGTAATAAGCACATCTCAAAAATATTAAGTATTTAAGCTGCACCCATGTAGTTTAGAAATAAAAAATTGTTAAAGATCGCTCAACTTATAACGTTGATATTCCTTCAAATAATTAGAATTAGGTACTTTTTGTAGAATAGAAGAGCTGCACCTTGTTCGAATATAACTTCACCATCGTTAAAAATGCATTATAATATGCAATATGTTTTATAGTTTGTGGTGGTTACGCACATAGAGTTAGAATATACTGGCGTATAGACGACCTGACAGCCCAAAAATGTATAACCTATTTTAATTTGTAACCTATTTTTAACAGTGGTAGAGCCAAGCGGTAGCTTTGCTGTCGCATGGATGGGCCAGCTCGAACCGGGGTGGTACCACGACCTCACAGAATACCAGCGTGAAATAGAGGTTTACCTCTGCGTTGCGCTTGGTGAGTGCAGGTGGCTGGAGGCCCAATTCCCCCCCCCCCCCATCAACATGGTAGTGGAATTAAATAAAAGACTACCCCAGGAGAATAACAGCACCCCTGGAGAATCCCTCGCTGAGCATCCACGACCAAATTACTTCACTCCTGAGCGTGGGTGCTCAGGCTTCCCCGCGTATTCTGGAGGGGGGGGGGGGGGCAAAATTCCGCTCGCGACTATTGCTGCTCGGGGCAAGCGGAGCAATACAACCAAGGCGACCCCTGTCACGCTATCCGTGAATTTTTGCAACATCAGGGGACTTCATTCCAACCTTAACGCTGTTCCATTACCATCTAGAGACGGCGAAGCCGGCCTTGCTCTTTTTAACCGAGACTCAGGTGTCCTCTCCGGCTGATACTTCATATCTCTCCTACCCGGGGTACAAATTGGAACACTCCTTTGTGCCCCGGGCTGGAGTTTGCGTATACGTCAGAGAGGACATCTGTTTTCGACGCCTCGGCAGTCTTGAAGGTTAGGACCTGTCCATCCTATGGCTGCACGTAGACAGCGACGACCATCCCCGCGTCTATGGGTGTCTCCATACACAGAGTCCAACTCGTCTTTGATTTGCGTAGGCTTATTGGCTTTCAAAAACAAAAATTTAATGACAGCTCGATACTCTATTTTTTCTATTTTCACAAAAACAAACACATTAAGGGTTAAATATAAATAATGGAGATAGAATTCCGGGAGTCGAGACTTTTTTATTGTAAATTACCTCCTGTTTAAGGATATTCTTTTAAAAGTTCTAAAATATTAATAGTTTTTGAGTTATTAAAGAAAAACTAAATAACTTTTTTTTCATATTACTTTGTTAATAACAGTTGCAATGTTTATGTGCTAATAAACCCTCGAGATACATTTTTAGACGTCATTACCAATCAAATGAGCTATCTATACAAATAAATAAAATTGAAGGGTCTGTTTGTAATGTCAAAATTAAAGTTTTTTACTAAATACATATGAAAGTAAATACGGTACTTATATAACTAAAATACAATTTTTTAAATTTTTGTCTGTCTGTCTGTTTGTTCCGGGTAATCTCCGAAACGGCTGGACCGATTTTGACGGAACTTTCACTGGCAGATAGCTGATTTCATAAGGAGTAACTTAGGCTACTTTTATTTTAGAAAAAGTATTAGGATTCCGCGCAAAAACATAAAAACCCTATCACGCGAACGAAGTCGCGGGGAACAGCTAGTCGCACATATTTTTAAGAGCGGGAACAAGAATTAACACGTTTTTAAACTTGTTGACTAGACTATGTGTTAAATGATGGTGCAGAGTCTCCATACACAGAGTCCAACTCGTCTTTGATTTGCGTAGGCTTTTCAAAGGCCTTTCAAAAACAAAAATTTAATGACAGCTCGATACTCAATTTTTTCTGTTTTCACAAAAACAATCACATCGACTCATTCAAACGACTGTTAAATAACAACTACGCGTCCAAAATAGCTGAAATTTTGGAGTGTAACTGTCAAAAGATGCACAACTAAATAACGGAGATAGAATTCGGGAGTCGAGACTTTTTTTATTGGAAATTTCGTCGTCTGTCTTTAAGGATCACTCCTTTTGCCCCGGGCTGGAGTTTGCGTGTACGTTAGAGAGGACATCTGTTTTCGACGCCTCGGAAGTCTTATATTCTCGTAGATCTGTCTATGACTTTGCGTTGGCATATGGTCTAACGCAACTGGTTACTTCGCCTACGCGGATCCCAGATGTGGAAGACCATGTACCTTCCCTGTTGGACCTTCTTCTGACCTTTCATCCGGACGGATATCAGGTCTCCGTCGATGCCCCTTTTGGATTTTCGGACCATTGTCTGATCCGGAATACGGTGCCACTCACGCTTCAATCGCAGTTGCGATCTACAGCTTGCCGCCGTGTTTGGCACTATAGGTCAGCTGATTGGGACGGGATGCGGTCTTTTTTTGCATCCTATCCTTGGCGGCGGGTTTGCTTCTCGTCGGAAGATCCCAGCGTTGTTGCCGATTCTGTTGCTGATGTGGTACTTCAGGGTATGGAACTTTTTATTCCATCCTCTGTGGTGCCCATTGGAGGCAGATCCCAGCCATGGTTTAGTCGCTCCTGTAAAATAGCATTACGCTATAAGCAGGAGTGCTACCGGGCCGGGGCTGATGCATCAACGTCTCGGGATGTAAACACCACCGCACTTAAAAAGAAGTATAATTCCGCCTCCAGGTCCTTCAAAAGCGTCATTGCCAAGGCAAGGTCTGAGCACATGGGCAGGATTGGCGAGAAGCTAGTTCGCCTTCCTTCGGAAACCCGTACATTCTGGTCTCTCGCCAAGGCTGTCCAAGGGAACTTCTGTCAGCCATCTCTTCAATCTCTGCACAGAGAGGACGACTCCCTGGCCCATGCCGCAAAGGAGAAAGCCGATCTGTTGAGCTCTCTTTTTGCGTCCAACTCGACTCTAGATGACGGGAGGAACACACCGCCGACCATCCTGCAATGTGAGTGCTCCATGCCGGATGTGCGATTTACACAGCGCTCGGTTCGCAAAGCACTCTTCTCCCTGGACGTCAGCAAGTCGAGTGGGCCCGATGGAGTCCCTCCCATTGTGCTGAAGACGTGTGCTCCGGAGTTGGCACCGGTTTTAACGCGTCTTTTCCGGTACTCCTACTCCCAAGGCGTAGTCCCGAATTCATGGAAGACAGCTTTGGTCTACCCGATCCCTAAAAAAGGCGACCGCTCCGACCCGTCCAACTACAGGCCTATCGCCATCACCTCCTTGTTCTCCAAAATAATGGGATCCATTATAAACTGCCAGCTCATAAGGTACCTTGAGGATCACCAGCTGATTAGTGACCGCCAGTACGGTTTTCGTCGGGGTCGATCAGCTGGTGATCTTCTAGTTTACTTAACTCATAGATGGGCGGAGGCAGTAGAGTCCAAGGGGGAGGCATTGGCCGTTAGTTTTTTTTTTTTTTTTATAGGAGAGGGGGCAAACGAGCATGCGGCTCACCTGATGGTAAGTGACTACCGCCGCCCATGAACAACCGCAACACCAGGGGAATTGCAGATGCGTTGCCGGCCTTTTAAAAAGGAGTAGGCTCTTTTCTTGAAGGTCCCTAAGTCGTATCGGTCCGGAAAAACCGCTGGTGGTAAACTATTCCACAAGGAAGTTGTGCGAGGAAGAAAACATCTTCTAAATCGTACAGTGGTGGACCGCCAATCATCCAGATGGTGTGGATGGTATCGGGAGTTCTGCCGCGATGTGCGTTCGTGAAATTTGGCGGCTGGGATTAATCCGAACAATTCCTCTGAGCACTCCCCATGGTAAATGCGAAAGAAAATGCTAAGAGATGCAACATCTCTTCGCAGTGCCAATGAGTCGAGCCGATCGGAAAGGACTCGGTCGTCGACGATTCGAGCCGCTCTGCGCTGGATGCGGTCAAGTGGAAGAAGCTGGCACTGGGGAGCCCCAGCCCAGAGATGGGAACAGTATTCCATGTGAGGCCGAACCTGCGCCTTGTAAAGTTGCAGGCGTTGAGCCGGCATGAAATACCGTCCCGCTCTGCTGAGCACGCCAAGCTTTTTAGAGGCCAATTTGGCCTTCTCTTCCAAGTGACCACGAAACTGCACGCTACTCGATATGTCGACGCCGAGGATTCCGATACTGGCTGAGGCAACAAGGGGAGTACCTTGAAACTGAGGAGATACGTTAAAGGGGTTCTTTTTAGCGGTAAACGCGCAAACTTGTGTCTTCTGAGGATTAAACTGGACTAGATTTAGTCGCCCCCAATCCTAGACTTTGTCCAACAAAGACTCGACTTCAGACACAAGTTTGTTCCGGTACTCTGTGACGTTTTCCCGAGAAATATTGGCACGGCCGGTGTATAGAGCATCACCAGTGCTGTCATCTGCATAGCAATGAATGCTACCAGCTTGCAACATATCATTGATATGCAGAAGAAACAGCGTTGGTGATAGCACGCAGCCTTGTGGAACACCAGCGTTAATAGGCTTGTAGTCGGAGCATGCACCGTCTACAACGACCTTGATGCTCCGATCTGCAAGAAAGCTGGTGATCCAATTGCATAATTTCTCGGGAAGCCCATAGGAAGGGAGCTTCGAAAGAAGCGCTTTGTGCCAAACCCGATCGAAGGCCTTCGCAATGTCCAAACTAACTAAATGTTTGGACATAGCGAAGGCATTCGATCGGGTCTGGCATAAAGCGCTTCTTTCGAAGCTTCCTTCCTATGGGCTTCCCGAAAAATTGTGCAAATGGATCACCAGTTTCCTTGTTGATCGGAGCATCAAGGTCGTAGTGGACGGTGCATGCTCTGATTTCAAGCCTATCAACGCTGGTGTTCCACAAGGCTGCGTGCTATCACCAACGCTGTTTCTCCTGCATATCAATGATATGTTGCTAATTGGTAGCATTCATTGCTATGCAGACGACAGCACTGGTGATGACTTATATACCAGCCGTGCCAATATTTCTCGGGAAAACGTCGCCGAGTACCGGGACAAACTTGTGTCTGGTCCGAGTCTTTGCTTAACAAAGTCTTGGATTGGGGCCGACTAAATCTTTTACCGCTAAAAAGAACCCCTTTGTCGTATCACCTCAGTTTCAAGGCACTCCCCTTGCTGCCTCAGCCAGTATCGGAATCCTTGGCGTCGACATATCGAATAGTGTGCAGTTTAGTGGTCAGTTGGAAGGGAAGGCCAAATTGGCCTCTAAAAAGCTAGGCATGCTCAGCAGAGCGAGACAGTATTTCATGCCGCCACATCGCCTACAATTTTACAAAGCGCAAGTTCGGCCCAACGTGGAATACTGTTCTCATCTCTGGGCCGGGGCACCCCAGTGCCAGCTTCTTCCACTTGACCCCATCCATCGCAGAGCGGTTCGAATCATCGACGACCGAGTTCTTTCTGATTGGCTCGATACACTGGCACTGCGTAGAGATGTTGCATCTCTTTGCGTATTTTATCGCATCTCTTTGCGTATTTTATCGCATCTATCACGGGGAGTGCTCGGAGGAATTGTTCGGACTAATTCCAGCCGCTCAATTTCACCATCGCACATCGCGACAAAACTGCGTTACCATCCATATCATCTGGATGATTGACGGTCCACCACTGTGCGATTCAGAAGAAGTTTTCTCCCTCGCACAACTTCCTTATGGAATCAATTACCACCAGCGAATTTTCCGGACCGATACGACTTAAGAACCTTCAAGAAAAGAGCTTTCACCTTTCTAAAAGGCCGGCAACGCATCTGCATTTCCCCTGGTATTGCGGTTGTTCATGGGCGGTGGTAATCACTTACCATCGGGTGAACCGCATGCTCGTTTGCCCCCTATTCTATAAAAAAAAATATCATTGTGTGCGTTAACTAGTGATGTATATTTTAATTACAAGGACTATCGAAAAATAATTGTTAAGATAACGGGTATAAAGATTTAAAAAAAATGGTTTAGTGCACGAAACTGAATAACTTCACAAATTTACTGAATTTTTACCATGACAGTTCTAAAATAATTATAAAATATTCAAATTACATGTTCCCGGGAATAAGCTGTACCTACCTGCCTTTCATTGGATTTTAATTCCAAATGTACATAGTCTTAATAATCTCTGAAGAGGTGAGTCTACTGATAAACCTAAACAATTTCTCCCAATAATCAGATCGGAAAGTTATATTTTCTAGCTTTGGCCTTTGGAGAAAACTTTATTGCCATGGAGAGTTTTCCATGAATTTCTTTTTTAACATAACTAAAATCAACTATAAATAGGTTGATTATTAAGTATATACCTATTTATACTATATATATTTCACAAAATGTTTTGCTGTTGAAATAATAAACGGGGACATGGAGTACATAATGACTGCATTATTTTTCATATATCTATTACTTTTAATAATTACAATTATTTAATAACTGTTGGCAACTTTATTACTGGCAACATCGTCCGCCCCTCTTCGTGCACAACGGAAGAGAAGTGGAAAGGGAATTGCTATAAAATTGGGTGCAACATGATTCTTAGGCATTCTGTTTTGAGAACACGCGTCGAATTAGTCAAAGTGTAATTAAGTGTCGTGAATACAAAAACTGTAATATTGAATGCTCTGTACAGATATTAATTGAATACATATATTGTCTTAATAGTTAATATTTATTTATAATAAACTATTTCATTGTGTTAACATCAAAAGTGGGATGTAACTATGGTACACAATAGGTAAACGCAGTAAATGTACGAAAAATAAAAGGTGTAAGCGAAAGCGTTCTTAAAGCTCGACCAGCACGGGTACTTCTACATCAAGTAACAGTGCGCAAACTCCATTACTCTGACCAAAAAGAAAGGTATCTCATAGAAATGCAATTGCAACTGTAAGTAAGAGCAATGCTTTTATATTGAACAACATTATTCCTGAATTCGATCCACTGATTGATAACATAACCTCTTGTTCAGTGTTATTCAATCTTATGCAAATACTTTTACATGGTCCAACGAAATGATACGTTATCAAGCTCTGAATAAACTTAAGAGATGTGCTAAAGTCTAGTATGATTCTTTATTAAGCACCGAAAGCATGAAGCAAATACAAAGAGGAGGTGTTGTACTCGTAATTAGATTTCACTACGTAACAACGCGTGACAATTTGCGGGGTGAGGGGGTGTTAAGCCCCGCCCACTTTACACTATCTACATCTACCGATAAATAGTAAAACTACTTGAATCGTTCCATATCGATGTTGCAATGTAGTTTAGCTTCCTTGATGATAGATGACGGCCTGTTCACAAAATGATTATAAACAATAAATATAATATTTTGGCGATTAAAATTTTTTATACCTGAATGCAAAACAAATTTCAGTACCTTCGTATGACTATTTTACCAATACTGAGCTCTACGTACCTTTATACTTTTAGTTCACATGACACAAAGTATTGCCATCTAGTGTCCATATTTAATTATATTTGAAAGCTGACGCAGAGATTTTTCTAGAACTATTTTAATAAATTAGGTGTAAAATGTGATGCCATCCGTAGCATCAGAGCGTCTATGTGATTAGTTTTAGACGATAAAGCCGATAAAACACAACACTTCATCCTTTTCTTCTTAATACTACGAAAATACACCGATTTGCGATTTTCAACACATAAGCGCGCAGAGCGAATGCTGACAGTATACTACCTGAAGCCATGCCCACTATGATGACGTCAGGACCTACTTAGAATCACAGTGAACAGTTGCTTATGCCATCTCCTCTTTGTATTTGCTTCATAACCGATAGTGATTGGCCTACCAGGAAGTGGATTGACTGGGAACGAAAATTGTCCGGTAGTTTCAAAATACGTAGGAATATGTTTGACCTTCTTAAGGAGATAATTAAGCTGAGAACAAACTATGGGACGTGTCCGTCAGCCGCGGCTGACAGACGCGGCTTAGCGGTGTGCACGGTAGTCTAGACGGCGTCCTCGGACGCCTCACTTCAGTCATTCTATAAAGATGTTATGGTATTAATAGAAATATATTAATTAAGGATGGGCGTTTCTTATCAGAGAGCGAATGTGCAAATTAATTAGCGGCATATTTTCACTCGAGTGGCGGTTACGCACATCGTGTGCACCTTAACGAGCTGAGCCTTGCCGACGTGCACCGCACGCTGACCAAACTTAAGCCCAAACGCTCCAAAGGTCCAGATGGTATACCTCCGTATATTGTTAGAGATTGTCGTGAGGCATTCGAGGCCCCATTTCTCCATATATTTAATATCTGTCTCAACAATGCAATTTTTCCTAATATTTGGAAGTTAACCAGGGTGGTGCCGGTACCCAAAGGCAGTGGTAGTACAAAAGTTTCCAATTATAGATCTCAGTCATGTCGTTCACACATTCACGCCAGCCTTACACATACAAATATAATTTAGACGAAGTAGCCTTGCAGCGGGTAACAGAGGTAAAAGACCTTGGTGTTCACTTTACTTCAAAACTCAATTTTAGGGACCACATTCATAAGATTTGCAAGAAACCGTATAGAAATTTAAGATTTGTGTTGCGTCAGTCGCGGGAATTTACAAATCTCGGTGCGGTTCGGGCCTTGTATGAAGCACTAGTGAAAAGTCACCTAGAGTGTAATGCACGAAGCTAAGTACAAATTGATGGTGGAACGGATACAAAATAAGTTTATTCGATTTTTTTATTTAAAATTATATGAAGTGTATCCGTTCTACCCATTAATGTACCCAACATTATTGGTTCTAGGCATGGTGGGGTATAACAAACTGGAGGTTAGGAGGGAGTTAAGTTTGGCAACATATATGTTTAAATTGCTGCGTAGAAAAGTATATAACGAGGCGATATTGCGAATGGCTAAGTTGTGTGTGCCGGACAGGTACATGTGGCACCGGAAGCGGCCGCCGCTCTTCGCGGTACCACGCGCACGCACCAACCTTCTAAAGGAGGCCCCACTGACCCAAGTGCTGCACAAAGTAGCTCAGGGTATAGATTTATTCTGCTGTTCCTTGGGTGAATTCACAAAAGTTACATTATATGTATTGTGTTATAATAGTAGATAAGTTGTATTATGTGTTAAATAAATAAAAAATAAAAAAATAAAATAAAAAAAATGTCCTTATTAAATTAGATAGTTTTATGTGCCTACACTGTCGTATTAGGAACGCCTGTAAAGACAGAGGTAGAAATAAATAAATAAATGTTTAAATCGAGAAACATGACAAACAGCGACAGCGAGGACGAATTTATAGAGTTTAGCGGCAGCTGCCTTATGTTGTCCTCCAAAAAAAAAAAAGTGAAAAGGAGTGTTTGGGTCCATGATAATGTAAAACGTGTAAATTAATGTAAAACGACTCGAGTATGGTGAATTTCATACATTGTATCCAGACTTCCAAAAAGATTATAAACGTTACAAAATGTACTTAAAAACGAATGAAAACCAATTTAATTGTCTGCTTAGTCTGATTGAAAATGATGTTTAATTCAGCAGCAATTTGCTCCCACACTTCCTGTTTTAAAGTAGCATTTTTATAGTGCTGCAGTTTGTAGTTATATAGGCATTCGCGGCCACGAACACATTCAATTAAATTTTCTTCATCTGACATGTCGCGAGCGCGGTCGATTCTTTTGTGACACTCGAAACGTCCGCGGACGCGTCCCGTGCCCTGTGCACACCGTCCACGGACGCACAAATATCCAGCCGGCTAGATTCTGTTCGGACGTCTGAACGCTCAAGGACGACCCAAGGACACGTCCGCGTCTTACGACCTATAGTTTGCACAATGTAGTATTAAATGTACTGGCTAGATTCAAATAAGCCGCGTTTGTCAGTCGCGGCTGACGGACGCGTCCGATAGTTTGTTCTCAGCTTTAACAGTAAACTAGTAGATAAGCAGTTCTTATACGAATTTTATTTTAAACAGAAATGTAAAATAGATCGTTTATGCTTAAATTTTAGTGAGCAGGATACTATTTTAATTATTATCGGAAATATTGGTGACAGTGGTATAGGAGCTTCGATTGAATCCAGTAATTTTCTTATTTGCGATAGTTTGGCTAATTATTTGCATGGCTGTAATTTTAAATCAAAGGCCTTAAAGTCGACAAGAACGTTTATACGGGAGACCTCTCAAAAATCATTAGATCAAAATATGCCATCTACGCCGACAGCACCGGTAGCAATAGGATCAGACCGGCCTGATAACCAAATTCAAGATTCGGGACAGCTACACATTCGTAGGCCGATAAAATGTTTTGTAATTGATACACGAAAAAGATTTATAAAGAGGGTATGTATACACAATTTTTATCACAATGCGTTTATTGATACCGGAAGTAGTTATTCATTAATATCGGAGGAATTAATCGAACAAAATCCTTTAGACACTATATTACTAGACTCATCTGTTTTATTAGAGGGATTTACGCAGCAATGTTCACAGTCCGTAACAAAAAAGATAAATGTGCATTTGAAAGTAGTATTCATGATGTACAAAGAGATTTAAATATATAAGTATAATATAGAACGGACATAGAGAACGTTTTCATATAAAAACTATGAGCTCGCGCGTGTGTGACGCCCTCTAGTTAAATATAGCAAAACCACGCAGAATATTTATTAGGAAAATATTTCAGCAATTCCCCAGTAGGTGACGCTACTAAATATACCCTGAGGGGTGGGGAGGGGTTGAGCGTCCCCTTACTGCCGACACCACTCCCATTAAAAGGTAATACACTGTTTTTAAATCTACACTTTTTTATATCTTTTTACCGCTTCTTTAAGAATCATTTTATATAGATAGTCCTTGTAAGTAAAATATACATCACTAGCTAACGCACACAATAACAAACCAAAATTGTTCACGTGTTTTCGGGCTGTCAGGTGGTCTATACTGGCGTATATTCTAAGTCTATGGGCAAAGACTATACTATAGTTTCATTATTTCTTCAACTGGTAAATTGGCTACTATTGACCTTTAAATAAAACTAATTTATTATAAAAATTTCTGACGTTATCGGTTTTTTTTTAGAACTTTTTAGTAGCATAGTGTATTCGAACGTTAAGATATTTCAAACTTAATTAGGAGCGAATAGTGACAGTCGAGGAACGTTTGGCTGTTAAAATGTGATACGTTAAAAAATAATATTAAACCTAAACATCGTTTATGACTTTACTGCATGAGCACCACAAGAATATTATTTTTATTAAGACCTCGGTTTTTTACGAAATATTGTCTCACAAATTTTTATAACATCTTATGAAGGGTAACATAAACCACCTTTGTCTTTTTGTAACTGTAGCCTGGCGTATTTAGTATCAGATATAATAAAAGACACGCATTCCTCGCACTGCAGCTCTTTTTTCAGTTTGCTTACAACAAATCCAGCAATGTATACTATTATATGTTTAGAAAATTCGGTTAACATAGTTGGATCAGTTAAGTAATCGTGATCCTTCATTAAAATATTCTGAATTACTATTTTCGGTGTCTATTATATATACTAATAAGTCTATTTTTTTCTAATATTTTATTAATTGCTATTTCTGATTTGGTCACTGTTAAAATATTTATATGTTCTAACGGTATACAATTTCCTGAAGTTATGCGTTTCATTTCACCATGAACTAACATTCTTTTAAAATACTGACTTTAATTGTCTAGAAGACTGGTTGTTGTTATAACCTCCTTTGGCTCTAATGGCACTAAAAAAATACTCCAAGTGATCTTTTTGCTTAAAAACTGAAGGTTATTATTTATCACATGAGTTTCGTACAAATAAATTACACTTTTAATACAAATTAGGAAGCCCAAAAATCCAGTTTTTCTACTGGATGACATTATATTTCTGTCTCCTAATTTTAATTAGTTTTTGTATAAAATTATTTCATCTAAAAATGTTTTTATGTACGAGAAATTTCTGCCGTACCAAATAATCCTTTGCTTCCATATCAACCCCCAAAGGTTCACAGTTAAAGGAACACGGTTGATCTAAAGCCGGTCTGGTCTGAAATTAAAAACAAAAAGGACATTAGTTTCCGATTAACTGCTAATATGGTCAATAATTAATAATTTTGAGAATGAATCAGTAGAGCCAGTGCGGAAAAAGAACCGTCGTAGAATTGAAGACACAGCTGCGCGTGCTTAGTTACCTTTTCGTAGGTTAGCAATGCTAATAGCGCGCAAGTTCAATGTATTTCAATTCAACATTTATTTCAATTTAATATCCAAAATTCAAACCATGAGAAGCGTAGTTATATTTATGGGTCTATTGATAATAAGCTAGTATATTGTTATTTCACTTGTTATCACCACACAATATATTAAAATTTTTGTTATTTGGGGACTTAATAATTGGTTCAAAATATTCCACTCACTTACACTTAAGCACACATTAAAAATTCATTAAAAATAATGTTGATAATAACAATATTATTAACGTTGTTTGTGTTGACAATTAGTTGTGACGATTAAAATTATTTGTGACTTGGTTATTTAGTAACAGTTATTTTCACATCTCAATGTTAATTGGATTTAAGTGCTTTACATTAAATTTAGAATTTACTGTTTAATTGAAAGCCAGAAAATATTGTTCAAGGACAATAATTATAAAAGTAAAATATTTAGAATACGTAGTTTGTAAAAAAATATTATATCTTAAGTATCTATTAAAATGCTGATAAACGTTTTCTTTATTTAATTTTATTCTCCTGCGCCAACCCTACCAAAATTGGTAAAAATTTTGACAGCTCCTTCGAAGATTTGCCTCTGTACAATTTCTTTACTCGTGTGCTAAAAGCCATGGTGGGTGCCCATATAAAACTTTTTAGCTGGAATCGCAAACCTTGTATTCTGGTACTTTTAAACTTTTTGTTTATTTAAGGCAAATTTTAGTAATTTTGGCTCGAGCCTCACAAACCCATTGGGTGAATTCCCATACATTTGAGAGGTTGCACAATAGTTATTCGAATTTACTTTAGAGGAGTATGTGGGATAAAATAAAACTAAAAATAAGTATAGTTATATAATTTTATTTTTGGAAGAGATTGTTTCATACACTATATATTATTATTGATGTTTTTTATTGATTTTGTAGATAATATTTCCACGCGTAATATTGATTTATAACATATTATGTTATCGTGAGAGTTATTCTTCACAGAACATTAACGTAAATTTAAATCAGCAAAATTCTCATGGTGAAAACTTAAGTCAGTCCAAATACATGATCTGAAACAGATAAAATTCAAGTTAATGTAGTATTAATCCCTACCAATAACGATCAATAAATTCAAAATGCTTAAAGAGTTACCACAATATTGTCAAAAGTTTTTCTTCTTCTATTGTAGGAAACTTGCAGAAACTGATCAGATAATTTTGTGCTTTTTGTTCGCACAATGCTTTATATACTTTCGATTCTCATCACACACCGTGCATAACATTTTTAAATAATAAATGAATTTATAGTCAATATCTCATAAAGAGTCAACATCTAACAAAAAATTACACACACAATGGTGAAAAAATGCCTACAAACGAAAATGAAGTATTCTGAACCCATAATAACTGAATTTAAGCAAAACACAATAGCAAATATTAAAATCTAATCCTATGAAGACGGCTCCGTGGCGCAGTGGCTTAGCAATGAGTTCCAGCGCTTGGGGCTGCGGGTTCGGATCCCGCACGAAGCAAGTATTTGTATGGCCTACAAATAATTGTTCCGGGTCTGGATGTTTGTCCTTGTGCAATTTATGTTTGTAAACTGCCTCCACTATACAGGAGAAAATCCTAGTGTGGGGGTAACGTTTTTTAAAAAAGAAAGAAAGAAAGAAAGAAATGAATTCATTGAGTTATATGTACTACGTACTAGAGAAGCCATTCTAAACAAAAATTGTGTCCTACCCTATATCCCTACCCTATGCGCGGGAGTAGTAGTCGCGCATGCGCGAAGACTTTAATTTGATATAAAATAAGATATTAATATAAAATAAATATAAGAATTTAATATAAAATATCTTATTTTAATCTAAACAAACATATTTCTAAATAAAATACATACATACATAATACATAAACACTCACGCCTGTCACCCAGAGGGGTAGGCAAAGATTATGGACTTCCATTTGGCACGATCCTGACACCTCTCTCGCTTCCTCCACATCCATATACCTACGCATACACGCTCGTCGGTTAAATGTACTCTTAAAATGTAAGTGTAATATAATATATATATATATATATATATATATATATATATATATATATATATATAATGTAATGTAAAATGTAATAATAATTATCTTATGGAATTCACAAATCTTCAATTTACGCAATATTTAGTTTGTACGGATTGCAGTACAGTTCAGTTGTACATAGTCAATGTTCTGAATGCGAAATCTAGTGCGTAGTACATATATATCGATGTATGAAATAAATTTGAATAAATTTTAGGAATTATTTTCATCATAAAAGACGTTAACAAAGAAAAGTCGTATTTTCTTCTTTTAATTCATGGTTTATTTTGATAGAAATCTGCTTATATTCAATAATTCAATTTTAATCAATCAATAGGTGAATTAATTCTGCAAATCTCAGAGTAATATGTATGTAATTATAATCTAATGAGCAACCAAAAAAAAGTTTTACACAGATTAACATTTTCACCTTCTTCCGATATTATAAGTATTTTGTATTTAATTTTTAAAATGACAATCTGAAACAACGCGAAAGAAAGAAACAGCGATATCTTTTTCTCGCTTTAATTTTATAATATATAACCGTATTATTTACCTAAGTAATAATGTGAAATTTTATACCTTTGTGAAGAGGAAATAAAAATGATTTATTATTATTATTATAATACACGCAATCCACATAATATAGATAAAATTATGATTGTGTGCAAGTTTCTCAAAGTTGCATCAGCCTGGCCTGTGCCGGGTAGAACTAGAATCTACTAAATAATCTGTGGTCTGTGCGCTTGCCGCTTGCCGGCGAAATCGAAGTCGAACGAAATCGATGTCATTTGTGTTTGCATGGTGGAATTTATTTTGACATTCAATTGGATTTATATATCGCTTTGTAACCGAAATACACTACTCTACTTCTTTACACATTACATTAAAATATTTTCTCATAATGGTGGTAAGAAATTATAACGAAGAGTTAAAATACTTAGAAAAGATTAATCCCTACTGTTGGAGAATCAAAAAGGGGTTCCAGCCTAACATGAACGTGGAAGGCGTATTTTACGTCAACAATACGCTTGAAAAACTAATGCTAGACGAACTAAGAAATTCTTGCAGGCCCGGAATGACCGGGGGATTTTTGCCGGGCGTTAAACAAATTGCTAATGTAGCAGCATTGCCAGGAATTGTGGGACGTTCTGTTGGTTTACCAGATGTACATTCAGGATATGGATTTGCTATAGGTATGTAGCATATTTTAAGCTTCATTAATGCACCATTTCTGAAAGAAACTTGCATTGGTAATGCTGCCGCCTATTCCGATTTAGCACATTTAGATCTCATCTCACAGCAGAATGCACCGTGTGCTGGTAAAATAGGTGTATGGTGAAAAAGTTGATATGTTCCCCTACACACTACCTTTGAGTTGGCCTTTTTATTATATTTAGATATGTTGTACCAATAATTTAATTTATCTTTTAGAACATTTTTTTCATTTATCATAATTAAAATTACAGGAAATATGGCAGCTTTTGATGTGTCTGACCCAAAATCAATTGTTTCCCCGGGAGGTGTCGGGTTTGATATTAATTGTGGAGTTCGTTTATTAAGAACTAATTTACATGAAAAAGATGTGCTACCTATTAAGGTATTTAGGCTTACCTCTTTATATTTTTTATGTAATCATATCAATATTACAAGTAACTCATTGTTTTCATTTTAGGAACAACTTGCACAAAGTCTTTTTGATCATATACCTGTTGGTGTTGGTTCAAAAGGTATTATACCTATGAATGCTAGGGATATGGAAGAGGCTTTAGAAATGGGTATGGATTGGTCCCTAAGAGAAGGCTATGTTTGGGCTGAGGATAAAGAACATTGTGAGGAATATGGCCGTATGTTAAATGCTGATCCATCAAAAGTCAGTTTAAGATCAAAAAAGAGAGGTTTACCTCAACTTGGTACCTTAGGGGCTGGTAACCATTATGCTGAAATACAAGTAGTTGATGAAATATATGATAAATATGCTGCAAGTAAAATGGGTCTAGAAAGAACTGGTCAGGTTGTTGTTATGATCCACTCAGGAAGTAGAGGATTTGGGCATCAAGTTGCTACAGATGCTCTAGTCCAAATGGAGAAGGCTATGAAGAGAGATCAAATAGCAGTAAATGATCGACAGTTAGCATGTGCTAGAATAAATTCAGTAGAAGGCCAGGACTATTTGAAAGCAATGGCAGCAGCAGCTAATTTTGCTTGGGTAAACCGAAGCTCTATGACTTTCTTAACCCGTCAGGCATTTGCTAAGCAATTTAAAATGGCCCCAGATGATTTAGACATGCATGTTATATATGATGTATCTCATAACATAGCTAAAATTGAAGAACATGTTGTGGATGGAAAAGTAAAAACATTATTAGTTCACAGAAAGGTAATAGTGGTTAATTTTAAAATTATTGGTTCAGTCATTCGAATCAGAATAAATGTACAAATTCCTATGTTCATGTTCTAACTTTTTAGGGATCAACAAGAGCATTCCCACCACATCACCCTTTAATACCCGTGGACTATCAACTGACTGGTCAGCCAGTATTGATTGGAGGCTCCATGGGTACTTGTAGTTATGTCCTTACTGGCACACATCAAGGCATGACCGAAACCTTTGGATCTACCTGCCATGGTGCAGTGAGTATTAATTTTTATTATAAATAAGCACATCATAAATTTAAAAATAATTATATTATATTATATATGCAATTATGAATCTAATAGTTAGGTAAAATTTTCGTCAGTCATTTGGCTAGGCATTTATGGGTTGAAATTTAGAATTGTTTGGCAGGAGGAGGGGGCAGGGGTTGAGGGGTACTCCCGACACCACTCCCATTAAAGGGTAATACACCGTTCTTGAAAAAAATCCAAAAGAAAATCCCATAGACCTAACCTGAAAGTAACATTTATCGTCTCCAACAGGAGGGGGAAATAGGGTAGCAGGAGTGTACCCTATCAGGGAAAGCCCCTCTACCTTTCCCTCGTTGAGGAAAAGTATAGTTTATGAGTAATGTTTTTTTTGTAAAATCATAACCTCACTTTTTTACACAGGAATATTGACCCAAAGTTACTTCTGAAAACGCTTCGGCGCTGCGGGAAGTGCAGCCCCTTCGCCCTTGCGTAACGAATCACAGGTGGTCGCCTTCGGCGACCAGCCTCAGCCACTACGGCTCAAACAGCTGCCTGCGATTTGCTACGGCGAGCGGGGGCTGCTTAGGGATGCCCCATCTGAATCGATTTTCTGGAAAATCGATTCACGGTCATACGATCTACCGATTTTTGAATCGATTCAAGGGAATGCGATCTTCACCCAGATCGATTTGTATGGCTATAAGATCCTATGAAAAAATAGTATCAACTAAAACCTAAACAGTAATGTCCTAACATATGAACTGATCTTTGCATACCTATCATATTACCGTGGAGGGAACAGAATAACTAAAACAAAGTTCTTACTTTGTTTTAGTTACTGTCTTACTTAGTACCTACACATTAAATGAGAGTAGATTCGAGTTACATCTAAAAAGGTAGTGTATGAAATATGAAGGTAGGTATGATAATATTTTGTTTAATTTTATTATCTGGTACCTATGTTAGTGTTATAAGATCTTTCATTCTTTGTATTATTGCGATACGAAAAGTTGAACTGTTCTGTGAGCGTAAACTATTACCTACTCAAAATACTTTTTAATATGGCCACGCCAACCAATTCAAACGCTTGGGCTTTCTTTTAATTAAAATTGTCATGGGTGGACAATGTAAAATGTGTAAACAGTTGGTTAAAAACAGTAGAAATACTACCAATTAAAAAATCATTTCAAGTCATCATATAGGCACTTATTCTGAGCTAAGCAAAAGTGACGAAAGTTCAACTACAGCAATTGCCGAAATTGTAAGAATTTATCTTCTATACAAATAAGTAAAATTGAAGGTCTGTTTGTAATGTCAAAATAACAGCTTTTTACTGAATACATATCAAAGTATATATGGTACTAATGACAAAAAATAAATTTAAAAAAATCTGTCTGTCTCTCGGTTCGTCTGTCTGTCTGTCTGTCTGTCTGTTTGTTCCGGCTAATCTTTGAAACGGATGGGATGATTCTGACGGGAATTTCACTGGCAGATAGATAACCCATGTTACAGGGAATAAGTTACGCTGCATTTATTTGAGAAAATTAATTAAATGTAGATAGCTGGAATTCATAATGTAGAACCTGTTTTATACTTTTTTTAAATAATTATTTGGAAAAACTCACTAGATACTGATACTACACTAGATACTGTAATAGGCATTGTTAAAATAAATAATTGTGCATGTATACTATGCTTTTCTTTATTTTTATAAAATTACGATACGATTTTCCGAGATCGAATAAGATCGTTTCAATACAATACGATTAAATCGTGAATCGATTCACGAGGTTACGATCCAGATGATCGATTTACGACAAAAAATCGGGCATCCTTAGGGCTGCTCCCCCTCCGCGCCTACGGCTTTACAAAAACGCTCTAGGAGTAGGGCAGACAAGACTACGTGGAGTCGGGGCGTGCTGGTTTAATTTTAGTACAGATTCGATCTGATCAGATATCTATAAAGTCAGGTTGTCTTCGCTCCCACCACAACCTTCTAACCTATTACAACTGAAATAATTTCTGGGTGTTCAAGTATTTCTGGGCAGTTTAAAACAATTCAGAAATAAAACAGTATATTATAATCATTTCTTTATTGTCTGTAAACATCATTTTTTTTCAAGGAATCTCAATCAAGGATCTCTTTTATTTCTTATAATTTCTCTTTTCCATAAATATTCATATATCAAGTTTGTCTTTAGCGAAATATCTCTTGACAGAAAGTATAGACAGTAGAATAATGTGACACTATTCTTACACCCTTGTCGCTCTAACACAAAATTCTGTATGCTATCCAGCTTTCACAGTAATTTTTCCATGTTTTACGCATTTTAGGTTATAATAGTTTTTATTTATTTTTTGATAACAACAGTGCATTACATTTTAATGTGAGTGGTATTGTTATAATCGGGGACCAAATCTCCACCAAATAAAACACTTTAATCCGCCAAATTCTTGCCAAACCATTCTAAATCCAACCCCATTTTTGTTTAAAGTTACAGTTTCATTACAAAATCTATTTTAGGGACGTGCTCTATCACGAGCGAAATCAAGAAGAAACTTGGATTATAAAGATGTCCTGACTAAGCTTGAGAGTATGGGCATTTCTATAAGAGTCGCATCACCTAAGCTAGTGATGGAAGAAGCTCCAGAGTCATACAAAAATGTAACAGATGTTGTTAATACATGCCATGCTGCTGGTATCAGCAAGAAGACTGTTAAATTACGGCCAATTGCAGTTATTAAGGGTTAACATGTGTACTACTTACTATTTTATAATAAATATTGTCATTATTTACATGTGATGTGTAATTCTCTTTAAACAATAAAAGAAATATTCAGTGTAACATTTATTATATATTACAGAACATCAATTTTTATTTTGTCTACTTTGAATATATTAATACTGTAAATGATTTGACTAATATCTGAGGTACTATTTTCCAATTACTACTTTCACTAAGCTACCTACACGATTTTCAACTTGTCTGCTATAACAACTAATAAAGCAGTTCCAAGGAAGAAGAGGCCAGGTGGTAGAACTGCTGCTGTGTGATCAACATCATCTGGAATTACAAACATGACTGATTATCATTGAAGCAAAAGGCATTTATGTCATTTTAATTAATCATGTCATTAAGTTTTATATTGATTGATATATATATATATATATATATATATATATATATATAATTTTACAAAATAAAGTGTTCAGATTAACAGACGTTTTTCATGTTGTCACTTTACAAATGTATTATAATCACCATTTAAGGATGTAGGATAGTCCATTACTAGATATAGTCATCATTTTAATTATTCAGATTTACTTTCCTTAATATTAACAGGTATATTAGTACAAATGCAGTATGAATACAATTTAAATATTGGTCTACATTGTGCTGGACAGGTCTAGATTGCAATGAAAATGATGACAAAAATGCAATTTTTGGGCATTTTTTGCCATACACAACACATCTAGATGCAAAGATTTCCTTACAAGAAAAAGTTTACAGAAACAAATCAATAAAAACTACTATACTGGATGTATTGTTACCTAGTTTGTTATATAATAGCATAGAGCAACATGGGCCACCGGCGGATCGGAGGAGAGTAGCCTCACAGAACTACAAATTCATTAGAATCTTGGCATAAAACAATATCAAATGAAATTAAAGAAAACATCCAAATTTAGAAGTTTTTAGATTACTTGCAAAAAACCAGGGTTTTTTGCTAACACATCTGTTGCAACAAAGAAATTTAGAAAACGCTTGCAAATGTACATTAGAGGCGAATTTATACAGGATATACAATTACGTCTACTCTATAATGAAATTAGCGTTGGTCATTTCCTGAACATATGGCAGAATTTATAAATTAGTTATTATTATTTAAAACGAAGAAGTTTCATTTGGTTTAAATTCAATATGTAATATGATTTTTGGTTAGGTTTGTGGTTATTAAAAAATAATCAATAATATATTAAGTATGAATATATTTTTATTGAACTGTACTTGGGGTGGAGTCCACCAAATCTAGGGTGGATAAACGAACACGTGCTTTCGAGTATCCACCCTAGGGTGATAAAAAGGCGACCGCTCAGTCCCGTCCAATTATAGGCCTATCGCCATTACCTTGTTCTCCAAAATAATGGAATCCATTATTAACCTCCAGCTCATGCGGTACTTTGAGGATCACCAGCTGATTACTGACCGCCGCCGGTTTTCGTCGGGGTCGATCAGCTGGGGATCTTCTGGTCTACCTGACCCATAGATGGGCGGAGGCAGTAGAGTCCAAGGGGGAGGCGTTGGCCGTTAGTCTGGACATTGCGAAGGCCTTCGATCGGGTTTGGCACAAAGCGCTTCTCCGAAAGCTCCCTTCCTATGGGCTTCCAGAGAAATTGTGCAATTGGATCACCAGCTTCCTTGCAGATCGGAGCATCAAGGTCGTTGTAGACGGTGCATGCTCCGACTACAAGCCTATTAACGCTGGTGTTCCAGAAGGCTGTGTGCTATCACCAACGCTGTTTCTTCTGCATATCAATGATATGTTGCTAACTGGTAACATTCATTGCTATGCGGATGACAGCACTGGTGATGCTCTATACACCGGCCGTGCCAATATTTCTCGGGAAAACGTCGCTGAGTACCGGAACAAACTTGTGTCTGAAGTCGAGTCTTTGCTGAACAAAGTCTCGGATTGGGGTAGCGACTAAATTTTGTCCAGTTTAATCCTCAGAAGACACAAGTTTGCGCGTTTACCGCTAAAAGGAACCCCTTTGTCGTATCTCCTCAGTTTCAAGGCACTCCCCTTCTTGCCTCAGCCAGTATCGGAATCCTCGGAGTCGACATATCGAGTGACGTGCAGTTTCGTGGTCACTTGGAAGAGAAGGCCAAATTGGCCTCTAAAAAGCTCAGCAGAGCGGGACAGTATTTCATGCCGGCACACCGCCTGCAACTTTACAAGGCGCAGGTTCGGCCTCACATGGAATACTGTTCCCATCTCTGGGCAGGGGCTCCCCAGTGCCAGCTCCTTCCACTTGACCGCATCCAGCTCAGAGCGGTTCGAATTGTCGACGACTGAGTTCTTTCCGATCGGCTTGACTCACTGGCACTGCGTAGAGATGTTGCATCTCTTTGAGTATTTTATCGCATCTATCACGGGGAGTGCTCTGAGGAATTGTTCGGACTAATTCCAGCCGCTCAATTTCACCATCGCACATCGCGACAAAACTCGCGATACCATCCATACCATCTAGATGATTGGCGGTCCACCACTGTGCGATTTAGAGGAAGTTTTCTTCCTCGCAAAACTTCCTTGTGGAATCCGATCCGATCTCGAGCCGCTCTGCCCTGGATGCGGTCAAGTGGAAGGCCACTTGACCACATCCAGGGCAGAGCGGCTCGAATCGTCGACGACCGAGTCCTTTCCGATCGGCTCGATTCATTGGCACTGCGAAGAGATGTTGCATCCCTTTGCATTTTCTTTCGCATCTACCACGGGGAGTAGTACTCTGAGGAATTGTGCCAAACTTCACGAAGGCACATCGCGGTAGAACTCCCGATACCATCCACACCATCTGGATGATTGGCGGTCCACCACTGTGCTATATAGAAGATGTTTTCTTCCTCGCACGACTTCCTTGTGGAATCGATTAACATCAGCGATTTTTCCAGACCGATACAACTTAGGGACCTTCAAGAAAAGAGCGTACTCCTTTTTAAAAGGCCGGCAACAGGATAAGGGTGACAAATGAGCATACAGTCCACCTGATGGTAAGTCATTGCTGTAGCCCATAGGCATCTACATCTATCCTCGATGACGAATCAAAATGCAGATACGTTGTTACGCGTGAGGACTAAGATGGAATGCCTCGTTTCCAGTACAACGGGTCTGCGGTTCTCTACGCTCACCGAAAAACGAAACACAGAAGCATTAAGTTGCTATTTTACGCTGGTATTCTGTGAGAGCGTGGGCCTTCCTCGGTCGAGCCGACCCATTCGTGATACAACTATACCAATAATATAGCTGCAGCATGGCTCTACCACGTTTAAAATGTAAACATCCGTGCAAAGTCGGGGCGTATCGCTAGTATAATATAAAATAGGGTCTGCCACTCATATTCCTAACAGTAACAAAGCTAAAAGTCTGGGATTATATAGTGACTCCTGTTTGTCTTGGACCTCGCAGGTTAGTGAGGTGAGCACAAAAATGTTTGTTGTTTACAACTTTATGCTCCCTATTATTTTGATTAAGTAATTTTCTTCCCACTATAAGTAAAGTTGCGCTTGCTTAGTCTCTATTTCTGCCCATCCGTGACTATGGTGATATTTGCTATCTCAAAAACAAAGGAAGGTCTCCTACTGCCATATATTGTCTCATAAATAAATTGTAGCACAATTGTTGATTTAATGATTGGACAATTTTTAGATACAAGATGTTTACCGGGTTCTACTTTATGTCGATCAGAATCATCAGTGACCCACCCCATGCATCTGTTTAGCGCTGCTTCCCACCGAACACGACGAATTTCGCGTTCTGTAATAAATTAGATAATCTTAAGTAAACATAGAAAGTAAAAAATAAATATCTGTGCAAATGGGTAGAAATATCATATAAAATGTATCAGCTCATAACAACTGAAGGTTGCGTCTCTCACAATAGAATTTTATATAATCTCTACTCTACATAATCTCGTCGTAGACGTTTCATCTACGCTGTCCTGAGGTCTTATTTATGCTGCGCTGTCTCATTTACGCTGCCCCCATCACTAGTGAGGTGCGGCATAGATGAACGAGATCTTCCCGGTATTTCTAGTGTCGCCTTATGAAACCCAATAAATGTATTATGTGTGTGATTTCTCTAGATATTACTATACATGACTGCCTCGTCTAGTAATAGTGAACGAAACTGCTGGCCCCGGGTCGAGTCAAAATCCATTAATGGAATTTTCTGTCAATTAATTCTCAGTAGCAGGCTGAAGTTAGAAAGATGGCTGTGTTTCATCCCCGTGACTCGAGAAACATGTAAAGCCATTGGTCCTGCGCCTGATCGCCATCACATCGGACTATGATAGTGAAGAAATAGAGAGTGCACCTGTCCAGCTCAAATGACTAGTCTCCGTTAGGACTGGCCGCCATTTCCAAAATTCAGTCTCGACTGGAGGATATTATTATAATGATTACTATATTCACTAGTCCTACAAGTTATTTAATTAATTATGTTATACAATTTATTTATTTTTAATTTTAATTCACATAGTATGAAATGTTATATACAAAAAAGAAAAGCAACATGTTTACAAAGAATTTTTAGACTGAGTGAAGGATTGGTTTTTAATTGTATATTTTTTGGAAATAAATTACTTTATAGTTCGGTATTAGGAGCTTCTACGGTGCCACGATTTGAAGGCGGATTCGTATAGATCTCGACGAGATACGGCGAAAAGTAAGAATAAAATTTTTCGATATCTCACTTAGTTTCCGAGATATCGATACTAAAACCGAATCAGCACGCTCCGACTCCACGTAGTATTGTCTGCCCCACCCCTGGAGTGTTTTTATAAAGCCGTATGAGAGCAGAGACTGTTCATACCCGTGCTTAAAGTTCATAATCGCTAACGTATGATCTGTAGCTTGCTTATGTATGATCAAGATTTATAGCTCATCATATAGATTTGAATAGAGAATGTTGCATCCAAATGAGGTCTAATCACACTACATTTTAGTCCCCTAATTCCCAAATATTTCTATATCAACATGGCAAAAAGGCAGTTGTTTCGATATTACAGACAAACAATTCAATTTTATTTATGACAAATCTCAACTGTGTGAAGAAAACTAACAAGATTAAGCAGATAAAGGAACGTCACATCAGTTTGGTTTACAATTTTGGTTTTAATATACAAATTATAGTAGTTGTAATAATTATACAAATGTAAACTGTATTGCTAAATTAAACTTACTGATGTTAAGCTTTAAATCGATCTGTTACCTAACAAACGAATACACCAGCAGTACGATACTGAAACTTTGGTGAGAATCGGGGTTGGCTTCGTTTTGCCGTTTGACATTTGGTTTCTTTGTATTTTGTAAACATGTCTGTATTATTATCTTATTATACGTTACAAAAGATATTAAAAAACGCATAATGCAGTCGTGGAGTGGTTCCCACCGGCAGAATCCAACGAGTTACACAACCGCCCTGCAATACATTGAGTATTTTGAAATATTCGTTATAACACAATAATATATGAGTGTTGGTGTTGTATACCTTCATTAGATATGGCTGGTAAAAAAGTGTCTACAGGGGGGCAAGACGTTGTTGACGGCCACACTCCGAGCGCCCGACCCGCCGCTATGGCCGCACCTAACGCTGTGCTCTCCATCATTAAAGGGCGTATCTAAAGAAAAAAAATATTACATCACTTTAGCTTATTATAGAAAGTGGCAGAACATTGATCATCTAAATAACTACCGGGGTAAGACAATACCTCATTCCGTGAGTATCGTAAGAGATGCCAGAAAGGTTTCATGGCTTCCGACAGATGGCGGTATACATCTCTTTAACGTCAGACATAAATTAGCTACGAAGCAAATATTCCCTACGATTTGAGAGGCCAATGTCCAGCAGTTGTTTTTTTATAGAATAAGGGTGACAAACGAGCACACAGTCCACCTGATGGTTAGTGGTTGCTGTCGCCCATAGACATCTACATCTATCTTCGTTTGCGAATTAAAATGCAGATGCGTTGTCACCCGTGAAATTTATATGATTTATATGGGCTGACAGACAAAAACAGACATACAATAATCATGAGCCAATTCAGCTGCTATGCCTGGCTTTCGCAAATCCTTCTAACTATGAGGGGAGCTCAGTCGTAGCCCATATCCAGTAGAGTGACCTATTTTACTCAGATGACGAAGAAGAAAAGATTACAATTTCGCCATCTGTCGGATACAACCCTGCCAAGGGTCACGATTTTTTTTAAGCTGTTTTTATATCATTAATCATTTTCAAATTCTGCGTTCTTGTCGATTTTTCCTTTCTGCAATACTCTTCTATTCAATACATGACATGAAAATTAGTTTCTCTATAAACCGATTTGTAGACATGAGAACGATATAACAAAACATTACTAATAACGTTATGTTGTCAAAATATCATATCATATCGATAAATCTAAGTACATAACCGTTATCACATACCCAACCAACGTAGAGCTCGTCTAAGCTGAAATGACGCGCCCCACTATCGCATTAACGCACACAAGCAAATTTAAAATATGGACGCAATACATACACAAATGCCGTTGTAATTGGTCATTCAGTTGCCGGTGAAACTCAAGCGTAGGAGCACGCGTCGTAAAATTGTAAAAGTACCGTCAGCATGTCGACCAAAAAACATTTACGGAGTCAAGTAAGTAAAATAATACGTTATTTTGCTTAAAATCTTATTTAATCATACATTGTTTTTATGGTGGTTTACATGCATACATTTTACAGGCAAAAGAAATTCCTGCGAAAGTGTACCGCAGAATGAAATATGAAGCGGAAAATGGAGTGGGAAAACTATCTGACGCTAGATGGCGAACTGCCCAAGCCATTGGTGTTAGTGAATCTACGATTACACGAATTTTGAAAGAAGAGAAACAAGCTAGTACATCAAATAATACGTCACAAAAAATTTTTAGATCGCCCTCAAAACCAAAAAGGAAGCGTTTCAAGTCTAACCTGGATGATTTTGATATGGGTATACTTCGCAGAACGATAGCGACATTTCATACAGAATTTAATGAATTACCAACGTTAAGAAAGCTGAAACAAGTATTAACAGAAAGAATTGGTTTTAACGGTTGTATAGAAACTCTGCATATCATTTTGAAGGAATCGGGCTACGAGTGGTCCAAAATAGATGACAACCGTAAAGCTTTAGTAGAAAAGCATGATATCCAAATGTTACGCTTTCAATATTTGAGGCAATTAAAAAAATATCGTGACGAGGGCCGCTATATCGTATACACAGATGAAAGTTATGTTCATACAACACATCTGCAAAACATGTGCTGGAAACCAGTCAAAGGAGCATCAGCAGTGCAAAAAAGTTGTCTAAAGGTACTCGGGTCATAATTGTTCACGCTGGTGGATGTGAAGGATTTGTTCCAAATGCTAGTTTGGTGTATAAAGCAAACTTCACAAGTGGAGATTATCACGACAACATGAATCTGGATAATTATAAGAAATGGCTCACCACACAATTACTGCCCAATCCCCCCGGTAAAGGCTGTCATCGTTGTGGATAACGCTTCTTACCACAATGCTTTATTAGAAAAAGCTCCCAACTCCAACTCAAATAAGCAAGCCATGCAAACGTGGCTTGCAGAAAAAAATATTCAGTTTGACGAATCAATGAAAAAAATTGAACTGTACGATCTTATTTTAAAAAATAAGGACAGATTCAAGAGGTTCGTTATTGACGAACTAATTCAATCAAAAGGGTTTGAAATTCTACGACTACCACCTTACCACCCGGAACTAAATCCAATTGAAAAGATATGGGGGATATTAAAAAACTACGTGGCTAATAAAAATGTTTCACAAAATTTTACATCCATTATGTCATTTATAAATGAACGACTCGAAATGATTGATAGTACTATGTGGGCAAATACATGTCGGCATGTTGAAGACACAGAAAAACAGTATTTGCAATATTTTGACATAGACTTTGAATTTATTATTGCTGTTAATGACTCTGATTCAGATGATAGTGAATCTATGGAGATGAGTGAATAGTGATACTTTACATAATTTACATGCATATTGTTGTAGTAATTATACTAATTAGTAAAATAAATATTTCGAAAGAATATCAATCTGGTTTAATTAATTACAAAATAAAAACAATATGTTTTAAACCATTAATTAACAAATAGAAGAAATACCATCATAATTAAATAATTTAACTTCAATTTCTTTGTAGACCGTATTTGCTAAGAAGCGGCTTTTCTTGGATTTTTTGTCCAACTTGTCATAATTGCCTGAAGGTGACAGAGAGCGGACGTTTTGTTTCATACAATGCCTCAACGCTGCTCCCTAAGGAGAGCGTTGTCGGATTTATCAAGCGACTAGTCGACCGTCACGTAGGCATACAGATCAAAGTTCGCGGAGCAGTCGACGCTCAAACACAGATGAAGCGTCGTTATTAATATTTGCACTCACACATCGAAATCAACTAATTAAGTAGTGGGGCGCGTCATTTCAGTTTAGACAAGCTTTACGAAAACGAACAAACAAATGAAAAACGCAGACTGTGGAAGGATCTGCCAACACGGCCCAGGTACTAACTATTGTCTTTGTTGATATATGTTGCTTCTCGTTCTTGCGATGATACCATAAATACGTACAGAAAGAGATGAAGCGAATATCGTTTTCGTTGCAATGTTGTAGTTATCACACAACGATGCACATCTCAAAATATAAAATTATCTAAAGCAATAAGGTAGAATTTTAAACGGTTAAAATTGCCTAATTTGTAATATGTTTGCGTAGTTGTGAGTGTTGTCAAATTTGAAATGATCTTTAGCTTATTGGACTTAGATTTGTATGACTACATTATATTTCGTTTAGGCAACTTTTTGTTTCCAATTTGTTTTTTTTTTGCAAAAAGCAACAATTACGCACTTGACCTTGATGGCGCGTGCTATTTTACGTTGCGTCCGTGCATTTATTTGCAATACGAGGGTGGCACTGAAAATTTCGGGAATCAAGGAAGTGACACAACATTACTATTTAAAAATGTATTTATTGCTTTTCGCAGTATTCTCCGCGAAATTTGACACATTTTTCCATACGATGGAACCAATCATTGAAGCAACCATTCCATTCGGAAGTTGGGGTCTCCAAAATGGTCGTTTTGTAGGCGTCCACAGCTTCTTCAGGTGATGAAAATCTCTGTCCACGCAATTTATTCTTTATTTTAGGGAAAGTATAGAAATCATTAGGGCTTAGGTCGGAGCAGTACGGCGGATGGTCTAATAATTCTATGTTTTCTTGCTCTAAAAACTCTTTTGTTTTGTGTGCGATGTGAGAACTCGCATTGTCGTGATGGAGGATGATGCGGCGGTTGCAGTTCTCTTTACGGAGTTCAGAAACGACCTGTGGCAAACAAATGCTAGTATACCATTCTGCATTAACCGTTCTTTGTCCCTCAAGAGGAATAGTCGTAACATGGCCGGTTTTGGAGACAAACGTGGCCACCATTTTTTTTGCAATACTCCGTGAACGAACGAATTTTCGTTGGCTTTAACTCATTTTCGAACACCCAAACTCGTGACTGGTTTTTTATTTCGGGTTTAGTAGTAAGTATGTATAGGATTCGTCACCTGATACGATGTTGTATACAGCATTTGAGGATCCTGCGTGAAATCTTCGAGAGTTCTGACGCACCAAGTAACGCGAGCCGCTTTTTGCTCTTCACAGAGCGAATGCGGTATCCATCGGGAAAACAACTTTTTTACACCTAATTGTTCATGCAAGATTATTTGTATTTAACTCATGCCAATGTCTAAAGTTGCCTGAATTTCGCGGTATGTCACATGTCGATCTTCCTCAATCAGCTTACGCACAGCATCAACGTTTTCTTGGGTGACTGCAGTTTTTGGACGACCTTGACGGGGATCATCACTGAGCTTGACACGTCCACGTTGAAATTCAGCAAACCAGCGATAAGTTGTGGTTTTGGATGGTGCTTCATCACCAAATGCAGAAATCATCCGGTCAACACACTGTTTTTGTGTTAAACCACTTCGAAAGTCATAATAAATCATCGCTCTTGAATTTTCTCGAGTCAATTCCATTTTCTCAACGATTAAACAAGTTTGACAAAACCTTGTGACAAGACCGAGAATCCTTTTTAAATAAATAAATGGTATTCGATTTTTAAAACCAAGGAGTTTTCAATTAAAAAGATTTTAATATATTTTTTTTTTAAAAAAAAACGTTGCCCCCACACTAGGATTTTCTCCTGTATCGTGGAGGCAGTTTACAAACACAAATTGCACAAGGACAAACATCCAGACTCGGAACAATTATTTGTAGGCCATACAAATATTTGTTCCGTACGGGATTCGAACCCGCGCCCCCCAGCGCAGCAACTCATTGTTAAGCCACTGCGCCACGGAGCCGTCTAAAAATATGACAGGAACAGAGGAAATATTCCATTCCCGATACTTTTAGTGCAGCCCTCGTATTAGTGTGCATTTTGTACATTAGTTTTAATTCAGACAATTTTGTGTACAGTGAAAATATAGTATAGTTTAAGTTGATTTTGACTCTCTTAATCTTTTTGTAAATAGACTTTATAGTCTAGATAGTCGCGTAAGGCTGGTGAAACATGGTCTCACTTTGATAAAAAGGATAATTTCGTGTACTTTTCTGTTTGTAAATATTGTAAACAAACATTGTCGTATAAATCTACTACTGGGAACTTAAGTTCTAACTTAAAAAAACTATTCTACTAATCCTAAAACTAGTTACGCATGAAAGAAAATCGCTCAACTTAAATAATCATTACTAAATAAACTACCTAAAATAATCCAAGTAATTTTTAAAACAAATGTTTACACTGGTTCTACAGGTTGCAGTTATGTTTCAGTTGTCTTATATGCATTCAGAAGCAAACGGTTTGAAAACGGTTTTCAATGTCGATATGAAAATTCAATATCGGTTATGCAACCGTTGCAGCTAAAAACTGAAAACGCCCATGCTTACTGATTTGATCGATTTTCATTGCACTGTTTTTGATTTGATACAAAACATGGCATTTTTTTTTTCATTTTTATAACATACTAGCGCCCTGCCCTGGCCTGGTCAGGATCTATTAACGTGGCGTTGTTTAGATTTAGAAAAACCATTTATTTTATAAATTTCTCGTTTTTTTTTAAATGTCCATATATTTCTGATAAAACATCACTCCTGGCATTGTTCTCTATCTATTCGTGAAGTTTCATTGCAATCGGTTCAGCAATTCCGAAGATTAGCCTGGACAGACAGACAGATATTTTTTCATTACAAATGGTTATTCCTATCTTAATGACATGCAAATAACTCTTCACTCAATAGAAGGCAGTTATTTTTATATTACAGAAAAAACACTTCAATTTTATTTAATAACTAGCTGTTCCCCGCGACTTCGCTCGCGTGTATTTTGGGGTTTTATTTTTTTGCGCGGAACCCTAATTTTTTTTCTAAAATAAAAGTAGCCCAAGTTACTCCTTGTGACATCAGTTATCTGCCAGTGAAAATCCCGTCAAAATCGGTCCAGCCGTTTCGGAGATTAGCCGGAACAAACAGACAGACAGACGGACAGACAGACAGACAGACAGACAAAAACTTTAAAATTTTTATTTTTGTTATTAGTACCGTATATACTTTCATATGAATTTAGTAAGAAGCTGTAATTTTGATATTACAAACAGACACTTCAATTTTATTTATTTGTATAGATGTATAGATGTACATCAATTATGTGACCATAACACATATTGTGCTACAAAGCTAGGAACCGTTTCTTGCTTAGTTCCCGCACCAATTATAATTACAGACAAATTTTTTTTTAAAATAAATGTTAGATTTCCATTTATTATTAAGGAAAGATGAATGCAAGTACAATATTTATATGTTGATAAATAAGAAATCGGGTCAGATAACAACACTTGCAGGATACTCACGACAGGTATACCGGCAACGTCTGCTTGCATTTGCATTAGCAGCGAGTTTTGCGCGACACCACCATCGGCAAGTAAACGGCGCAATGGCGCGCAGTCTGCAGCCATCGCGGCGCACACCGCGCGCGTCTGCTGGCACACCGCTTCGAGCGCCGCACGCACCACGTGTGCGCCACGAGTCATCCCACTCAACCCGCAGATGATACTAATAATAATTAAAATACTTTTCAATTTTATTATTAAGTCGTGGTAGCTCAATGACTAGGCGTTCGCTATAAATTTCACTGTACGCGAGCAACTTGGGTTCGATCTCCGCCGGTACCAATGAAATTGTTAATCGCAATTTTAAGTGCTGATTTACCATGTTCTCGGCGGTGAAGAAAAACATCGTGGGAAACCCGCATGTCCAAGAAATAAGA
Organism: Parnassius mnemosyne; assembly: GCA_963668995.1. Taxonomy (NCBI): domain Eukaryota; kingdom Metazoa; phylum Arthropoda; class Insecta; order Lepidoptera; family Papilionidae; genus Parnassius; species Parnassius mnemosyne. Next base: position 27,718,414 of record CAVLGL010000035.1, on the reverse strand, counting down.
AAAAAAAATTCGAAGACATGTGATGTTCGCCAACTTCGCATTGAGCGGGTCGGAGATGTAAACTAAAACCCTCTCAGAAATGAGAGGAGGCCTATGCCTAGCAGTGGGACGTATATAGTCTGCAATTTTAACTTCAATTTTACTGACAGTTACCAATGATTCCCCTAACATTATGCCAGATGTCACCAAACTTAATTGACATCTATAAATCTTTTTAATGGACACCTATAAAAATAAATATCAGGGTCGCGATTTATATCACTCCAGATTTAAACTATACGTACATAAACTCCGTCCTATTCTGTACAGTTAAAGTGATTATGGAAACTTATTTATTCGACATAAGAAAAGAACACTTTGTTTCCGAGACTTCTCTCACCGGAGAGAAAACTGCGGAAGAATCTCCGCAGGTATTCTTGCATTTTAATAGCTAATGTAATACATAAGTAAATGATACATTTAATTGCTGAATAGACATTCTGTAATTAAGCATCGTATGTTTTGATTGCGATTACTTAGAAACTTGAAAATTTTTCAGCTTCAAGGGACTGTAGATTCTAGTATTAATAATTATTTTACCTACCTACCTCTAACTGTTTCTGGAAAAAGGGTCTTGAGTCTTGAATGACAGTAGTTAAAACAGGTATCCAGAACGCGGTTCGTTTTCAAGTTTTTAATTTTTCTTTTTGGTTTGACTTATCATGTTATCGTTCGATATATAACATATATCACATCTTCACCAAATTCATAGGATATTTGCTTTAAAAAAACATTGACTAGGACCAGGACGGTAGTCCACATGTAATGTTTAAAATTTTTAGTCATTATTACAGAGAACACAAATCTCGACTGCACGAAAATAAATTTTCCAAGCAAATAATTGACATATTATGTACGTTTTATTGTATCTTTAACCACCGTAAGTAACTTTTACAAACAAATTATTGAGTTTTCAACAATTTGTAAGCGTTTTGCAACTTAATCACAAAAACTCATAAACTTACCCTCTTGCATCTTTTTTCCAGTATGGAGAATATAAACCGTTAAACGCAGGGACGAAACATATACTGCCCTCTTCATCATCAGTCACCTGTGCTGCTTCTGTCTCAGATTCTGATAAATCATCCATTATTTCTAATTCATCTTTTAACCATTTTAATGTATCACCTGTTAAAATTTTTATGATAGAATAATGTCATTATTTTTAAAATAATGAAAGAATATCATAAATTTTTGAGGTTCTTACCTGCTACAGCGACTGATCCTTCTAATGCATATATAGGTGGGGCATCAGGTCCTAATTTGTAAGCAACTGTTGTAAGTAGTCCATTTTGTGAATGCACTATTGATTCATCTAAAATGTTAAGATTTGCCAAAAGAAATAAGTATTTATTAGCTAACTAATAATAAAAAAATTGGATCTTAAAATAAAATATAAATGATACTTTTTATACGTGGTAGAGCCACGCTGCAACTAAATATGGTTGTAGCACAAATGGGTCAGCTCGACAGGGGTAGGACCATGCTCTCACAGAATACCAGCGTAAAATAGCAGCTTAATGCTGTTGTGATATAGTGAGTGTAGAGAACCGGAGACCCTTTTTACTGGAAACGAGGCATTCCATCTTAGTCCTCTGGGGTGACAAACGTATCTGCATTTTGATTCGCAAACTAGCATAGATGTAGATGTCTATGGGCCACAGCAACCACTTACCATCAGGTGGACTGTGTGCTCGTTTATTTCGCTATTCTATAAATAAAAAACTAGTAACCTATTACAGGTGTTGCAATATTATTACATTTAAAAGATATAAATTAACTCTATATTAAGAAAATTGTATCTACATCTATAGATAATATAAAAGGTACTTGACAAGCGTCTATATTAATGGATGGCTGTGTTTATCGCATAAACTATTGTGGAGATTTTCATTCAGTTTTTACCAATAGACAGACTGATTCACGAGGAAGGTTTAGGCATAATTTAATACCGTTTTGTACAAATTAGTTAATGTTATAATTATATGAATTTGCTGATAGATGTGTCCATTAAAAAGGATCTCCGGTTCACTACAGTGACTATTAAAAACACAGCAGCATTAAGCTATAATTTTTTCGCTGGTATTCAGTAAGGACCGATCAAACGACAGTCGAGCCGATCCATTCGTGCTACAACTATAATATAGCCGCACGGCTCTAACACGTACACGTTCTCGTTCATAGCTCGAAGAATCGACAACCGATGGAGAAGAAAGGTTCTCGAATGGCAGCCTCGTACCGGTAAGCAAAGTGTAAGGCGGCTTCCCACTAGATGCAGTGACGATCTGGTATGAGATTCAGGAAGACGATGGATGCAGGTGGTTCAGGGCCGTGCCTTGTGACATTCCTTGGGGGATGCCTATTAATGATGATGATGATGAGTATGTTCCGGAAGTTTGGCATTCCTATAGAAATTACAACACTTATGAGAAATCATTCCTTACGACTGAATAATAAGGATCAAGTTATAAAATATGCGGGCGTAAAAATAGACAATGCTTAAAATTGTTTATGCAAGTAAGACGCAACCTTATGTCTACGACCTACGACATCTGCGAATATTTCGAACCTCACCAAAAAAGCTTAGCGATTTTGGACGATGTGATTGTACACTTGCTGTGTGTGTGGAATAATACATCCATTTCTCATCGTAATCGACATATTTACTCACCCCGCACGTAAAAACCAGTGTCAGAACGGAATACTGATATAGACACAAGCAAGGATTGATTGCAGTTAAGGTGCGAAGTTTCGCTACCAGTACAAAATAGTGATATCACAATTTTTAAAGGTAGACCAAAAGTCGTTAAAATTCACAGATATTTCACCGGTATAAAATAACGGTAGCGCTATTTTAAGGGGTTTTGTTACAACTTTGTATAACCATTACATAATGGAAATTATTTCGATAACGAAAAATATTGCGCGGCGTGGATGAGCACAACGCCGCAAGTCGCTGAGAGATTCTCAGCGACTCGGAGCGGGGAATCCATGCTGAGGCCGGCCGCGAGCGTCTGTCAGTTAGGTACCAGTCACCCACACCAACACACGGATATCGAAATCGACATCGCTTACACCTTACACTCGCTATCACCTCGCTAAAGCTAAACGATTAATTTCATATCTAATAATTTTAATAAAATTATAATGGGAAGAAAACGAAATAACGCTGTGTACGCTTTCTTTTCTTTTGACAAATAGACAAGCACTTCTACTTGGTTTAGACGCAAAAAGAGAGCCTAACAGATCGACTTTCTCCTTTGCGGCATGGGCCAGTGAGTCGTCCTTTTTGTGCAGAGATGGCTGATAGAAGTTCCATTGGACAGCCTTGGTAAGAGACCAGAATGCACGGGTTCCAGAAGGAAGGCGGACTAGCTTCTCGCCAATTCTGCCGATGTGCGATGACCTTGCCTTGGTAATGACTCTTGAAGGACCTGGAGGCGGAATCGTACTTCTTTTTAAGAGCGCTGGTGTTTACATCCCAAGACGTTGAAATGTCAGCGCAGGCCCGGTAGCACTCTTGCTTATAGCGTGATGCTATTTCACAGGAGCGACCAAACCATGGCTGGGATCTGGCTCCGATGGGCACCACCGAGGATGGAAGAAGAAGTTCCATACTCTGAAGTACCACATCAGCGACAGAATTAGCAACAACGCCGGGATCGTCCGGCGAGAAGCAAACCGCCCCCAAGGGTATGATGTAAAAAAAGACCGCATCCTATCCCAATCGGCCGACTTATAATGCCAAACACGGCGGCAGCCTGCAGAATGCAACCGCGATGTTACTGTGAGTGGCACCACACTCCGGACAAGACAATGGTCCGAGGAGCGAAGACGGGTGTCGATGGAAACCTGATATCCGTCCGAATGAGAGGTGGTCCAACAGGGAAGGTGCGTGATTTTCCACCTCTGGAATCCGCGTAGGCGAAGTAACCAGCTGTGTAAGACTATATGTCAAAGCAAAATCATAAACAGATCTCCCGCATGATCAGTTAAACGTGAACCGAGCCAATCGGCGTGGTGGGCGTTAAATTCGCCAAGGATCACGATCTCTGCAGATGGAACCTGCTATAGCAAGCAATCTGTAACCATTTGGACGTGGTCGATTTCGGCATTACCGCTATAGGACCTATAGAGGCACCCGTAGATGCGGGGACAGTCGATCGGTCCGTACCTTCAAGACTGCCGAGACGTCGCAAATAGAAGTCCTCTCTGATGTATACGCAAACTCCAGCCCGGGGCACAAAGTAGTGTTCTAATTTTTTCCCTCGAGTAGGAGCGATTCATATCTCTTCTACTCGGGGTATCAGCCGGGGAGGATACCTGAGTCTCGGTTAAAAAGAGCAAGGCCGGTTTCGCCGTCTCCAGACGGTAGTGAACAGCGTTAAGGTTTGAATGTAGTTCCCTGATGTTGCAAAAACTTACGGATAGCGTCACAGGGGTCGCCTTAGTCTTATTGCTCCGTTTGCACCGAGCAATTTTAGTTTTAGCAATATGATATAATTATCGCCATACTGGGTCACCTTATTATAAGAAGCTAATTTTGAAGCGCAATCAATGTTGCTAGTGCGTGCTCTGCGGGGTCTGTGGGGTGTCACGGTCGGCTGGCGTTAACCGAAAGAAACCTTTATGTTGATGCTTAAAGTAGCGAAAAATATAACAGTACACTTATTTTTCGGTATCGAAAAATTTGTGTATCGTCGTGTGTAACTATCGTAATAAAAAAGTATAATGTCATACCCTTAACCCATCATTTTTCGGTTATGCAAAAACTGGAGGCAAAATTAGACGCTCGGTGATAAGAAAATTAGACTTAATAAAAATTAAAAGCGAACTTCAAAGAACTAGAAAGAATCAGGGCTTTAATACTTTCTTACACTATGTCTTAGCTTTAAATTTTATTAAGTTTTATTTTATGACCCTTTAAAGAGGATATTTTTAATTATAATCTTCATTTACTATTGAAATCTAGCATTAATCTATACAAATAAATAAAATTGGAGTATCTGTTTGTAATGTCAAAATAACAGCTTTTCACTAAATGCATATGAAATTATATATGGTACTTATAACAAAAACACAATTTTTAAAATTTTTGTCTGTCTGTCTGTTTGTTCCGGCTAATCTCCGAAACGGCTGGAACGATTTTGATGGGACTTTCACTGACAGATAGCTGATATCATAAGGAGTAACTTAGGCTACTTTTATTTTAGAAAAATAATTAGGGTTCCTCGCAAAAAAATTAAAACCCTAAATTACACGCCAGGCGAAGTCGCCTAGAACAGCTAGTTTTATATAAAACGTTTTAATCGAATATCGAAATAAAAACTTCACCCCCTATTTTTCCACCCTAAGACACGAGATTTTGTCTCCAAAATATGGGACCGGTACTGACATCAGACAAATTTAATTTACTACGATTTGACACTACATCATGGGTGGCTTAAAAGTATCAGTTTGACATCCTCTGTAAGAACAGTGACTGGAGAGAAGAACAAATATTTATGGCATTTGCCTTAAAACTAAGAGGTAATGTCAAGCTTAGTCACGAGCAGATGCCTGAGAAAGAAGTTCATTGAGCGTTCTGTATGAATCCCAAGCGACGCGGTATGGCAACAAACACATGAATAAGCTTATTGTTTAGTTACGATATCAAGTTCAAGCACCTACGGAAAACTACCAACAGAGGGCTGATGAGTTAGAGAGGGTAGTTAGTCACACCTAAATATCAGCTCCAACTGCTATAGAGGTAACCATACTTCATGCTTTTGTAGGCGGCATTAGGGACGCCGAGGATCAAGCAGCTATACTATTAGGTCACCACCAAACTCTAAAGAAGGAGTTAATAAATAAGGAATTGACTGATGTGAACCTCATACAAGTGGAAAAGTGATGATTTAATGTTCTGTAACCTGTTTTGAACCCTTTCTTAGAGGACGGAAATTATTTAATTAAAATAATTATTGGGTTCTGCCATCAAAGACCTAAGAGTAACAAGTTTACGTTTTGTTTATACACAACATAAACGTTTTATCGCGCCATTAAATAATAATGATAAACGGCCTACAACTCGCCTTTAGAAAGATTCTTTGGAAAGATCAATGTTCACGCCCTGAGTTGTCCCAGCAAAAGTCGATTGGGCTAGGGCCCATAGTAGCTTCCTCGACGAACAACAGAAGACGGGGCCCAAATGGCCTATGGACATTTATTCTACACAAAAGATATAAGGCTAGGTAATTAAATAGGACGTACCTGGTTCCCAAGCTAAGACTGACCACAAGGCTCGGTCAGGCAGTAGGTAGGTGCATGTAAGTTTGTGTGTAGTAGTGTGTACATGTGTGACCTGATTTAGCCGAGGTGATCGGGCAGCGGCCTGGTCCGATGCTGCCCCACGATGTGGTATCACTCCAGCGGACGCCACCAATTGAAAACTGCTGCCTTCATTTCACTATTTCAGTTAATCCACTTTATTGTACACTAGTGCAATCTATCAACTTTATTGTACATTTAATTAACTTCAAACTCCACTAAATCCCCGTTAATCGTAATCAAACACGTGACACACGGCACAAGTAACAAACCGTCGTTCAAAGTTCAATATTCAAGGTTCCGGGTTCACGTAGCACAAATTTACAAACCCGGGAACGAACGCGGCCTCTTCTCGAGTCTCAAAGTTCAGCGTTCCCCACGACAAGCTAAAATTCTTTCGTACGATATTAAAATACCACGCCCACAATAAGAACTCAAAATCAGCCTCGCTGACACGCAAAACTAACTGAATAGTCAACACACAAAAAGGTACTTAGCGCGACGTTACAATTCAACATTAACTTCCAAAAACAATAAACCGGGCCACGCCCTCGAAATGGAATGCGAGCATCAAATTCCACACCGTCAGTCCACTCGGCGTGCGCGCAAGGTTCCACGTCACACAAGCAAGTTAAATATTGCAAAATGCACTTCAACATGCAATCACTATACAAATTGACGTAAATTACTTGCAAACGAAGTTACTTTAATCACTCAAATTCAAAACAAGCCTCTTGTCACGAAACGTACAACTTGGACAACCAATTCGAGGCGGTCTACACGAAACCCAAATATTCAACAGTAAATTAAACACGCACAAATAATCAAATTCTAGACCACCAAAACCAAAAACTGGCCGCGCGAAACCGATCCAGCGGTCACAAATAAATACACTAGTCGACAGAGCCGCTGCGGTCAAGCTACTGCTTCGCCCACGCATCGAGCGACCTTTACCTCAACTACATACCATCGGGTGACGCGCCAAGTCAAACGTGATTGGTGCGAATTTCAAATGCCATTTTTGGCCTAAACAATCAATATTAATTAGCCTGTTCATGTTAATTCATATATTTAATATTATTAAACAGCAGCAGACGGCCTATATAGAAGGGACGAAACGTTACAATAGGTATAAATAAAGTAATTAAGTTTCTACTGAATGTAAAATGCTAATTGTTAAAAAGAATGAATGTTAGAAAGAATGAAGATTACCTGTATTATATAATAAAAAACATCCCGTACCAAAAGTACATTTGGCCTCTCCAAATCTCATACAATTTTGACCAATTAACGCTGCTTGTTGGTCACCCAAACACTGAAAATATCATTAATTTTTTTTAATACTGTCGGTATAAACTTTTATACTGACAGTACCTATTCATAAACTCTTGTATATATTTTAAGGTAAATAATATCTGTAAATTGTAAATAATTATCCCGCGTACAGACTTACGCAACGTAACATGAAATGAAAGAATTTGCCGTCCACATCAGTGCAATGTATCAATCACACTTTGTAACAAATTTTTATAGACTGGACGCCTTGTGTGCGCGAACTGTGCATTTTATGCGCAGTTCAAGCACGAGCCACGAGCATTTCAAGTAGCGCCCTGATTTGTCGGTTTTTTGAACGAACACAAAGGGGCGCGCAGTGTGCTCAGAGCGCCAGTGTGGACGGGTTGTGTTGAGACGCCTGCTAACACGAACTGAAGACGTGCTGAGACGTGAAGAGTGCGTGAATCTCATGTCAGCCATTAATTCGGCAACAGCTCTCCGTCTGTACAACTCTGTATGCCACCAACGTCAAGGTCTTCAGTGTTTTTTTAAGACCTCAGACCTCAGAGTCAGCAATTGGTCGTCACACTCCATTCTGTTCGCGTATTCGCAGCGCATTCACGCTGGAAACATATGCCAGTAGGTACATGTTCGCTTCGTGCACGCGCTGCTTTTACACGGATGAAATGCTTCTTTCACGTTACATTGCATGTTATCTTTCATCAGTCTGTACGCAGCATTAGGTTGTATATCGAAGATCTGCTATCAACTCTCCTTTCTCAACCCCCTTAAATCTCTCTTTAAGCCACATTATTATTAACCATCAGTTGGAATGGCTTATATATTCAAAGCTTGCCTAAGCTTGCAAAATCTCTGATGTAGAAAATCTTAATATTATTATTAAATAAACACAGCTAGGGAAAAACATTTCAACCACTTGCCCATCAGGCGCGGTATACGAGTATGCAACTGCTGCACCCAAGAAATATTTGAGCGGTTATATTAAATTCTATCTAATTTCATCATATCCTTTCCCTAACTCGCGTGTGGTAGCTGCATCAGATCCTATCCCATGGAAGTCGATGAGAGTTGGCATAGAGAACTTTCAAGCAAAGATATGAAAAATATGTCCCGAGTACTTGGCGGAATAGCCTAAATATTGTAGTAGTCATGGTAACGGAGGGTTAGAGTGTACTAAGAATTTAAGTAGACCCCATCGGGATAACAGATTAAGCCCTGTCTAAACATTATACTGGAAAAGCGTCATCTAATGATGCCATTGTTCCGCTTTCATGGCACCCTTATCCAAAAACTTGCGAAAACTGTACATACAGTCTTTAATGAAAAGTGTAAAGACTGCAATTTGTTAGCGATTACTTAAGGTACCGAGGCGTGGTTCTAAAGTATATGAGGCACAAAATAACTCAATACTCTGTGGGGATGGCTACGTTCGAGGTTCTCTGCATTATAAAATCCGTAAGTACATCTGCAGTAGAACAAGAATAACTGATAAGCCCAGGGGATCATCAAGTTAAATTGGAAATGGACCATGAATATTGTTGGAGAAACCACAAATAAATGCAGGAGTAATTTTCTGGAGTTGCATTCCCTACTGGGGATCAATGGTTGCAGGTAACTCAGGATCATACTTTGTGACCTATGTTCACTTGTGAACTGCTGTTTACTTGTGAAATCATGTGTTTGAAACATAAGAGAATGTATCACCCCATATCATCCTGTGTATGTAATAAGGGATCTTCCGATAGATAGCGGTGTAACCATCTTGTTCAGGTCAGACATAAAATATTCAGATTGGTGACAGGGAGCAGTGTTCTAAATGTGAAATGTGGCAATTATTGAGAAAAGATTGTTATAGGTTAATAAAGATTTGGTATTGTTTTTATTTCACTCAAATAAATATGTATGTTTAAGTTATCCATCTGTGGTAGGTAACTATGTGTTGGAACTTACCCCAGCAATTGGAGTGCCAAGGAGTGATCCTGTAGAAATATATCCGTATATTTCAGATGAACTTTTTATTTTTGGTAGGATTTGTATTGGAATATCAAAAAATCTCAGTAATCCCTTGTCCCACTGCAAACTTCTTAATGACATGAGTTGTGTGCGAGATGCATTTGTAACATCAGTTGCATGTACTCCACCATTGATTCCTCCAGTTAGGTTCTTGTTTGAAATAATTGAAAGTATTGATTAATATAAAAAAGTTAAACTATTTACAAATTTCATTCAAGGATTTGTTGCAATTGCAAGGGTGTAAAGGAAAAGAAACAGCTTTTTCTCCTTATGTATATACATGTTACCGCTAATGTTGCAAATAATAAATGTAAGATTTACTGGCTGAACTAAGGTTTAGTTTTGATTGTAGAAGTCAATGTGTTGAGTATAGGCAAATTATTTTAACCGACTTCAAAAAGGAGGAAGTTCTCAATTCAAGTGTATGTTTTTTGTATGTATGTTATGCGGTAGCAATTTTAATGATTCTTTTTTTATTAAATAGGCTTTTCCTCAATGATGATCCCATTAAATTTTGAAAAAAAATTCCATCCCCAAGAATGGAAGGAAAATATGGAAAAAGTTTCAGATTGGACTATTGTTTAAGGTATTTCATATATCTTCGCAGATTGAGAACTGATGTTAATGATTCTTTTTTTATTAAATAGATTTTACTTCAAGGGTGGTCCAATATTTAAAAAAAAAAAAAAGAGCTTTACCCCCACACTAGGATTTTCTCCTGTGTCATGGAGGCAGTTTACAAACATAAATTGCACAAGGACAAACATCCATACCCAGAACAATTATTTGTAGACCATACAAATACTTGGTCCGTGCGGGTGTCGAACCCGCGGCCCCCAGCGCAACAACTGATTGCTAAGCCACAGAGCCGTCGAATTAAATAATATTATTATAATTAATATATAAATTTGGACAAAAAATTTCACCCCTAGGGGAGCAATTAAATAACTTCTGTTTTAGCAATTTGAAGTCAGTTTTTACTTTTTGTTAAAAGTTATAATTATTTAAATACATTTAGTGCATTTTTGTAAAAGGTCAAAGTCCAACAGTGAAATTAAATTGAGAAATTTAAAAAAAAAGAATGAGTAAGAAACAGTAAGACACTATTAAGGGATATGTTAGTAAACTATAACATTTCTGGAATTTTTTTATCATTGCAATAATGTAAATAAATTATGTTTGAAATAAAAATTAATGAAATTTCTAATATCTATAACATTTTACCCATATAAGCCAGGAATCTATTGTTCCAGCGAGACATTCGCCAGCTGCAACTGCATGTTTAATTATTGTGATATTTTGAAGTAGCCATCTTAATTTAACTGATGTAAAATATGTTGACAATGGAAGCCCACTAGTTTGAGCAACAGCATTCACACATTGTGCTCCTTTTGTCTTAATTAGGTCATCCACGATCTTTGATGTTCTTACATCTGACCATACTGGGAACAAAATTATAGTTTTTTGTTAACAGTATGTAGTTATACTTACTTCTAAAAACTATAAAAAGCATATTTATCAAAAATAAAAATACTATATTAATGGAAAAAGATCTTACCTATAGCACTGTAAAGAGGTTCTCCAGTTAAAGAGTTCCATACTATTGTAGTTTCTCTTTGATTTGTAATACCAATACCCACAACATCTTCAGGATCAATATCCAGCTTTTTCAAATTATCTACAGCTACCTATAATTGACACAATAATTAAAAATTAGTAACTTAAACTTATATTTTCTTTTTTGAATTAATTATCTAATGAAAATGGTATAGATATTTGTAAATTAACACTGACCAAGTAAATCTTTTTATACAAATAATATGACAGACCTAACAAGATACAACAGTAATACAATAATACCTATAAGTGCAATATTTTAAGTAAAATTCTCTCAACACATCTGCCTGAATTTTCGGGGTAATATTGTTTCAGGCTTGCAATAATAGTGAAAGATATGTTTGCAAGAAAGAAAATAAAGCAAGCTAGTTGGATTGATGAACACAATAACAATTACACATTGTCAAATTAATATTATATTGTAGTACAATTTAAAATAAATAATCTACTAAGATCAACTTCCATCGAGCATGCCAAGAAATAGACATACATACATACATATATTTGAAAATGTTTACCCTTCTTCTGGAGCAATTGGGTAAAAATTAGACCCATTACAGCAATCAAATAGGAAGGTAATAAAAAAATATCTAAAAATGATAGGTTATCGTTATTATACAGTCAGCATCATCACCAAATCATTTAACTGTAACATTTAGTTATTCCAATTGTAATTATATCCTGTAATTAAAATTTTACAATAACAATAGTAAGAATTAATTTCTTAAATTAGAAAAACGCTTAAAAAGAATAAGCAATAGATATGTTTTTCTTTTTATAATATAATTTTGTGGCCTTTATCAGACAAGATAAAAAGCATACCTCAATACATTCTAAAGCAGCGTTAAGAATTTCTAAAGCATCTTGTTCAATCCAACCTTCTTGTGGACTAAATCTATTCAAAGCTACTTGGTGATAAGTAAGCACTTCTGATGTGTTTGCCGCAAATACCTAGAAATATAGTTGAATTTAATTGAAGAGAATTCAAATGTTTTAGAAACTGTAAAAGTAATCAATTACCAAAAATTTGACGTTTGAAGTTCCTTCATCTAAACTACCTATTAACGGACCGAATTTGCCAAATTCTCGCATATTATACGTTTACTACATTGCGAATTAAAAAAGTAAAAATATAAATTTACTTTTTAACTTTTTATTTTGTGCGGGAATGGAAGGTAAATAGTTTAATTAGGGATGTGAAAAAATAATCGATTTTCATATTAATCGATTATTTTTTCTTATAATCGATTTTTCGGAGTCGATTTTTTTATAATAAAAATGATTTTTAATAAATCGCGTTTTATGTAAATAACGCGTTTCAATCGATTTTTGTAATCCGAGTCATCTGTGCGATGGATGTAAAAACGTGAAGTAAGTTCAGTAACATGAATAAGTCAATCAAAAGACGGCGCCACCTTTATGTATATAAACAGTTTCGCTTCTCGTATGTTTTCAACAGGTTTCTTCCTCCGCTAGGAGTAAAAGTATTCTGTGGTTTTCTTTCTTTCTTTGGTTAGTGTAAACAATTATATATAAACAATAAAAATGTCTTGTGAAACGCGTAAAAGTGACAGACAGAAGTATTTTATAATGAAAAAATGATAGCGGCCAACACGTCAATAGGCAAAAATACTGAATTGGATCTATATATTGCGGCACCACTATCAAATCTCAAGGCATATATGGAGAAGCTCTGAAGGAACTTTCCCTAAACTAACCGAATTGGCTTTTAAACACCTCTCAGTGATGGCCAGTTCCGCGCCAGCCGAAAGATTATTTTTGAAAGCGGGAAATATTGTCAGGAAAAAACGAAACCGTATTTTGGTAAGAGACGAAGAAGAATTTTGGTGAAATGATTGTTTTTAAAGTCTTTAACTGAAAATTCATGGCAATATTTTTTTTACTTTTTTGGTTTACACAAGTTTAATAAAAGATTTGTCTTGTATTTTAGTTTTGAGATCAAAAGGTTGTCGTCGGATTATTTATAATTATATTTTTATTTTATTTTCATTCTAATCCAATGTAAATGATACTGAAAATTAGTGGCATAATGATATTTAGACTTTTTGTTTGTTCAAAATTAGTTTAAAAAAAACTATCGTTTACTAAAATTATGGTTTCTTAGTGATTTCTTATATTTACGCGAAGACTACACATTAAATGAAATTAATTTTTACGGATTTGATAACGCTTAATTTAACTTTTTAATTCCTGATGTTTCGAGTGCTTCACAGCACCCATGGTCACGGGGGGAACTGAGGTCATTGACGTCCAGATGTCATAGTTAGCCTGGTGGATCTACGCAAAATGAGCTTACAGTATCTTGAAGTCTTACAGTGGTATGCTTGGGTTTGGATTGAATTTTATTAATTATAGGATGCCAAGCAGATGGCAGCACCCATCCATCTTCTCTATTGAAATTAGGATGTTTTTTTAATTTCGATAGCCTCGCGAATCATCCTTGGTAGGAATCGGTGTTCTTTTACGAGGATTTGTGGTTCAACTATGACATAGGGACGTCAAACACCTCAGTCTCCCCTGTGACCATGCGTGCTGTAAAGCACCTGAAATGTCGGGAATTAAAAAGTTAAATTAAACGCGATAAAATCCGTAAAACTTAGTTTAATTTATCGTTTCTGTTTATTTTGGTTGTAATAAATTGTTAAATGGCACTGAACATTTGTGGCAGTAATTATTTTTAGTTTTTATTGTTCAAAGTTATATGTTAAAAAAATTGTTCTGTAGTTTATTTCTAAAACCAGAAGATTATTTTTCGAATACATTTTTTTTGCACAAATCGATTATTTTTTTATAAAAAAAATCGATTTTTCTTAAATCGATTATTATCACAGAGAAAAAATCGATTTTTTTATTAATCGATTTTTTTCACTCAATGTCACATCCCTAAGTTTAATTTTTAATTTGTTTATATTTGTCAATTACAGCAGGCAAAGGTTTAACCATCATACAGCCTAGTAAATAAGATGGCATCGTCATCTATCGAGTTTGTTGCCATCCATTTAAACTACAAAACGAAATGATGTGTCTTACATAGTTTGAAGAACACCTCCCGCCCTCCCTCAATTACGTGCACTATCCCCGTCACCACTAATCCCAGCACCACTACTCCCAACACCGCTACACTAGGAAAGACACACCACTGACGACAATACGACACGTGTTTCGCCTCTACACGAGGCATCCTTAGGTGATATAGACTCTACGGTGGCTAACCACTAAGTGAGCGGCGAGCCAAAACAACTGCTATTTATACAGACCGCTGACGCAATTGCTCTCTACTTAAGGAGCGAGTGACTGCGTCCTGCGATAAAACATGCGATCAATCACCGCCGGACTTACGCAGCCGTTTGTAAAATTAAAAACAAACCGCCACGCAACGCCCGCCTACACTCCAACCACGCAACCAATCGCCGATCACCGTGAGGGTGACAAGCGACCATATTGCGAGGCTTTCTATTATTAGAGAGCAGGCTTAAAGATATTTAAGAGAGGTGAGTTAGTAACATTTATTTGTTTATTCAGCAGTGCAACGTTACTATTAATATTTTTAATATCTCTAACTGTTCCAGCACACACAGCCGCAACCCTTTATTACACGTATGTAAGACTTTAAAGGAGTGGTCGTTGGCTAGGTTGTGTCCAGTGTCCAAAAGATGTTTGGAAAAATGGGATTTATCGGGATTGCAATTCCTGTACGCGGCTAAATGCTCTTTATAACGTGTCTCGAAATTGCGACCAGTCTGACCCACGTAAACGGCGTGGCATTCGTCACAAACAAGTTTGTAAACACCTGACTTTTGACGAATATCCAACTTATCTTTATTATTAGAGATATTTCTAAGAGAATTGTTTGTTTTGAACGCCACATAAACACCGTTTTGTCGAAGAGTCTTAGCTACTTTTTCAGATATGGGGCCTAAGTAGGTCAAACTGCTCACATATCGATGAACACTTTGATGTTGAAGCGCGTACAGAGAGTTGAACAACATGCTTTTGTTTCTTTTTAATTAAATTGTTAATGAGATTTTTTGAAAAACCGTTATAGACCGCTATTTGATAAATTATATTAAGTTCTTTTAAATAATTTTCTTTACTTAATGGGACAGTGAACAAATGGTTAATGTAACAATAAAAAACGGCTACTTTATGTTGCCACGGATGACATGATGACGCGGGGATGACCGTGTCGGTATGGTTGGCTTTCGATAAATTTGGAAAACATGTGACGATTCTTTTCTTGTTATTGTTAAGTCGAGAAAATCAAGGCAAAAATCTTGTTCAAATTCCAGTTTAAATTTAATTTTGTCATGAACTCTATTTATATTGAGGAAAACATCCAGTTGTCTCCTTGTGCCAGTCCAGCAAATAATTATGTCGTCTACATGTCGATAGTAATATAAGATATTTTGATTGACAACTATATGTTTTTTTTTTCGAAATTATCCATGAAAATGTCCGCCATAAGGGGACTTAGAGGGGACCCCATAGCTAACCCTTCTTTTTGTAGATAGAAACGGTTATTAAACCGGAAATAGTTTTGTTTCATACAGAGAGAGGTTAAGTTAAGAAGATCATTTGTTTTCCCGGGATGTAGACGACGTTTATCAAAAAGATCTGAGAGTATACGCAAACAGTCAGGGAATGGGACATTTGTGAAAAGACTATCAACGTCTAAAGATAACAATATGGATTTAGGAGGAATACGAATATCATTAATTTTGGAAATGAGATCTAAGCCATTTTTTAGGCTGAAAATGGGGTTGAATCCAGATTTCTCTCAAAGGAGGAAGTTTAATTTTTTAGCAAGGAAATAAGCTGGTGCACCTATATATGAGACAACTGGACGAATAGGAACATGTTCTTTATGTATTTTTGGTAACCCATATAAAATGGGTCCGGCGGTGATTGGTCGCAAGTTTTATCGCATGACGCAGTCGCTCGCTCCTTAAGTAGAGAGCGGTTGCGTCAGCGATCTGTATAAATAGCATTTGTTTTGACTCGCCGCTCACTTAGCGGTTAGCCACCGTAGAGTCTATATCACCTGAGGATGCCTCGATATGTTGAAATAGCGCGCGGTGCGCGGTCTTCTTTTGCGTATAGCGCGCTCCTAGGATAGTAAACTGGTAATTTGGCAATTCGTCCTCCCCTAAGTGTGCGTTGTTTGTGGATTAGCAGTAGTCACAAGCAGCCGTCGGTACGATATACTCCGCCAATCGTTAAGTCCGCATACTCCGAGAGGCGTCAAGGTCACCGGCCCTTAGGCAGATTATTAGGCGCTCAAGAGCGTTTCGTGCTACTTCGGTGCCTAGTCGCATAATTGAGTGCCATCTAGCACTTCCCCCAACCCTTTCGTAAGGAAAGGGGTAGGCAGTGCCCCTAAAGTTTTTCGGTCACCCATCATCTCTCCCGCTCCCAAGCTCGCGTCACGCGTCACTCTGCTGTCAGCCTCGTTAGGTAGGGACTTGGATAGGACACATAAGATAGGACTTACAAACAGTTGTAACTGACAAACAGATGTAACCACCATCATGACGAGTAAGGGGAAGGGAGAGCCCAACCCCACCCCACCCCCTCGCGTAAGGAAACCCTCGGATCACCCGGGCATATTTGATCGTCCACTAATGGTCAAGGCCCTATTTAACCTGGAACGTTCCAGGGTAGTAGGATCTTTCAGCCAGATACCATTTAGAAAGCCAGTATCGCCGCACAAGGAGACCGCGCCGAGCGCCGTGCTCACGCCCACCGTATTTGAGCATTAAATTATTTAGAGCACGACTGGGTTGGAAACGACGATCAAACCGCAGTGGCCGATGAAATCGGCTAGGAGGCACACCCCACCGGAGCAACGCCCACCATCTTCGCCGGGGACCTAAACGCTAAACACCCGGCGTGGGGATCTAGACTGATCAACCCGCCGCGTCGTGTACCGTGCGGAGGAAAATAATTACGACGTTTTAGGTCCCAAGGAACCAAACCACGATCCAACAGATTGACGCAGAAGTCCGGAGGTACTGGACATCGTGCTCTCTAGGAATGTCAATTGCCCAATAGTGGTAGAGGCACTATATTAGATACTAATTACCCTTGGCCTCAAAGCAGTGACTACGCCGCCCAGAGCCTTCAAGACCAAAATTGACTGGAGGCTCTACCACCAACACCTGCAATAGAGACCTCCAGTCTATACACCTATTAATACAGCGGACGACGTAGAGGCCGCCACAATCAAGATAATAAAGAACATCCAAGAAGCCCTCAACGCTGCCTCTACGGTTGTCCCAATAACCGCAAGAAAGGACGTCCTACCGTGTAACATATGCGCACAGATAAAGCGTAAGAGGGCACTGAGGAAGCTCTGGGCGCGTACTTGCTGCCCAAGACTGAAGACGCAACTTAACCAACTCACGGACGAACTGTCGGTTGCAATCCAGGCCCACAAAGGTGAGGACTGGGAGCGGCGCATCTGGAAAGCGGAAGAGCAAGATGCGTCGCTTTATAAATTGAACCGACAGTTAACTAAAACAAGACCCGCCGTATGCCCGCTGACCACCAATACGGGCGAACGATCTTATGATGCCAAGGGTAGAGCGGATATCCTAGTAAAGCACTTCGAAGAGCAAATTATGTCCAACCCAGCAAGCGCGGAGTTCATGGATCTATATGCCCGGAAGGAGAGCCGCGTACAGGAGTTCCTGTCGTCGCCCGCGCCACCACTTGCAGGAGAGTGGTACATCTCCCCCGCTGAATTGCGGAGGACAGTGACCCACCTGCAACCGAGAAAGGCGCCGGGGCACGACGGGATTACAAAAGCTGCACTTCTATAGTTGCCCAACAGAACACTTGTAGAGATTGGTCGTCTCTACAATGGAATACTACGGACATCCCATTTCCCGGAGGACTGGAAGATCATCGTGTTGCCAAAACCCGGGAAGGACAGGCGTAGAGCTGCCAGCTACAGGCCGATTACGATTCTACGCACATAGCTAAACTGCTTGAAAGACTACTGCTAAGACGCCTCCGCCCGTGCATTAAACTTCGGGCGGAGCAGCATGGATTCAGCAGGGATCACTCAACAGCAACCTCGCGACCCAGCACAATCGCGGCCGCACAACGTTGGGCGTCCTTCTCGATATAGAGAAGGCATTCGATAGGGTATGGCACTCTGGATTACTCTACAGGCTAGAAGATCAGACTATTATCTGTCCTGCTATGTTGCGGCTATTGGCGTCATTCCTGGCTGACAGGAAGTTCTACGTCTGTGTAGAGGATGCCATGTCCCCAGCAAGAACCATCAGAGCCAGCGTACCAGGGGCAGCTGTCTGTCTCCAGTCCTGTACGCGGCTTACGCCTTGTAAAAATTAAAACGAAGATCTACAAGCTGTACATAAGACCAGTAATCATATATGCTGCTCCGGCCTGGTAGGGTTGTAGGAGGTAGGGGGTTGTAGGGATCGTCGGGACCTTAGGGACCTTAGGGGCCATAAGGACCGTAGGCCAACAATTATCTCCCTGCAAGATGAAGAAGACACAAGACCCGAGTGAGAGGGTCGAAGAGACCAGGCAAGGATAGGGATTTTAAGAAAGGCGAAAGAAGCGGCATCATCTGGAGTGACCACAGCTACTACTTCGAGTGGGGCTACCATCGAGATGTCCACAAGCACATGGGACTCGGGAACGTCTATGGCAGCGACAAGCAACAAGACGGACACCAGTGGTACGCAGGCCAGTACCGCGCAGAAATCCATCATATCCAGGAGCGAAGCGCTAGCCGAAAAAGTAGGTCAAGTTGGAACCGAAGAAGCGGCATCGACGAAAGCGGTGGTCGGACAGACTATTGAAAATGGGTGACATAAAGGTAGTAAGTAGGTCATCGCGATCAGCGAGGCTGAGAGCCGAATTAGAGGTGCGGATTAAATTCGAACGCTCAGAGCTTGAACGAGCAGAAGCAGCTGCTGCTTTAGCTAAGTCATAATTGGAGGTAGCATGCCTCAACCAGGAAGAGGAAATCGACTCGAGTGAGGATGATGAAGAGCGGAATACTCAGGTGGAACCTTTCATGACGAGTTGGGTTCAACAGAAAATAATGAGCGCGCTGATTAATTTAACGCAACCCGACACTGCTGACAAGGAAGCGTCCAAGGGATCACGCCACAAGGAGGCGGAGGTCGAGCACAACCTAGAAAATGCACAGAAGGCACACGCGTGTAAGTGTCCGAATCGACCGACGCGATTGTGAGTGCAATAAAGATGCGAGAGAGAAAGCGGGCAAAGATGAGACTTCCCCGCGTCATTTCCTCTACGACTTACCCGTTTTCGATGGAGACTCTGGTGAATAGATAATTTTCAAAACGGTGTTTATATACACACGTGGTCATTTTTCAGGAGTACAGAATGTAGCACGCGTTAGGGCATTTAAAAGGCACCGCTAAGGAAGTGTTTAAGTCATTGTTATTTACTATATGTGAACCAGAGGAGATAATAAACGCTCTCGAAAGAAGATTTAGGACTGGGTTGAGATGCTCATTCTAGGGAGATCGAGAATGTGAAGCGTATGCCAAGACTGGCAGAAGATGGGTGAAACATCGGCTCTTTTGCAAGTCACGTAACGAACATGGTTGCTTCGATACAAGCATTGAATCAACCACAGTATTTATACTCAAAAGAGTTGTGAGTCGTATAGTGGAGAAGCTCGGAACTATAATTAAATTTAATTGGTTTGAGCTCAACATCCTACGGAGCCAGAGTTGCAAAAGATGGCGAAATTTTTGAACTCGTTGAGTGAACAGTTTGGAGTATCATTCAACGCTGCAAACGTGTCTGAAAAACAGAAACGTCCTAAAATCAGGAAGCGGACCATGCACACCGCAAAAAGGTCTGTACGCGAACGTATTAATAGTAAGGGCTATGAACGCCGAGGTAATAAGAGGCACGACCGACAAGCGGTTATGACAACTCAGGATAAACCTGCAAGTCGTGTAACTTGTAACTGTGTTATATGTAACAAAGAGCTATAGAGAGTTGTTACAAATTTAAAAATATGGATAACCGTGAAAAATGGTAAGCGGTCAAGAAAGCAAACATATGTTTTCAATGTGTGACACCCTAACATAGGAGATCGAGGTGTAGGGCGAAAAAATGTGGTGTACATGGATGTCAAATGGAACATCATCGAATGCTGCACCGATACCCCAATAAAAATATCTCGCCGCAAGGGAGCGAGGGGGGTAAATAGGCTCAAATTACGACTGTGGATACAGTAAATTCACTGGCATATGCATATTTAAAGATTATACCAGTCAAGTTGTATGGACTGAAATGAAAGGTTAAGACCACAGCTCTTCTGGATAAAGGTTTAACCATGACGCTCATAAAGGATAGATGCCCCAGAAGTTAGCACCCCGCGGGCCCAAAGAAGAATTACGTATTGAGGGCATAGGGGCAAGCGAATTAACGACAACAGTTCGTATCGCTTGAACATTAAGATTAAAGGAATTTTCACAAATGACTTAGAGGATATAAGTGTGCAAACAATTAAGACTTAATCTCTCTTCACAATCGTTGAGCCGAGAATTATTGCGACGTCGTCCTCATTTGACAACAATAAAAGAAAGATCTAGACCTACCATATTAATTGGTCAGGATAATTGGCATTTCACAGTTACTCGTGAATTAATTTCAGGGGGTAAGAACCTACCTGTGGCATCCTTCACCAAACTTAGATGGGTTTTACAAGGCCACATGACAGCTGGCATTAAACTAATCAAAATCGTGAACCACATTTCCACCAAGAAAGAGGAGGAGTATCTGCGCGTAAGCCCGCGAACGACCCAGAAGAACGAACGTTGAACGTTTTGAATAAAACGATATTCGTATACCTGATAACGGATACGAAGCTGGATTTTAATGGCGTACGGATGAAGAACGCATATCATCGAATAGAGCGCAGGCTGAAAATCGCCTGATCAACATCGAAAAGAAACTCGATAAGAATATAGAATTGAAGAAAGAATATGAGAAGCAAGTCGAAAATCTTATTGTTAACGGTTACGCAGAGAAGGCGAACCATATTTCCATTTCCCCACGCACGTGGTATCTTCCTCATTTCGCGGTAACGCATACGCAGAAGTAGAAAATAAGACTTGTTTTCGACGCAACCGCAAGGACAGGGGGACGTTGTCTTAATGATGCATTGCTTACCGAACCTGACTTATAGAAGTCATTATTCGGCGTACTGCTACGATTCAGAGAAGGAAGCGTGGCAGTAATGGCAGATATTAAAGAGATATTCCTGCAAATGAAAATTCGCGAGGAAGACAGGGACACTCTCTGACTTTTGTGGCGGCACAATCGTGCGCACCACAAGAAGAGTATAGAATGACGTCACTTATATTTGGAGCGTCTTAACTCCGTGCACCGCTATTTATGTGAAATATAGAAATCCGCAAGATAACGCATATCTCTATCCAGAAGCAGCTTCCGCAATGGAAAGCAATTTTTATATGGATGACTATCTACAGGCATTTCCCGACGTGACGACGGCCGAAAAGATAGTAAACGATATGTATGAATTACATAATCATGCTTCTTTCCAACTAAGGGGATGGGCCAGTAACCGACCCGAGGTTTTAAGTAAAATGGAAGTTAAATATAAGAGCGACAGTGCTTCGCCATGCTATAGGGAGCACGCGGAGCGCACGTTACGTTTGATTTGGAATATTAAACGAGATACGTTAAGCCAGGTCAAGAGTACCCTAAACCGTAGAGCATGTATGAAGGGAATAATGAAAGTGGACGAAGCAAAACAAGTATGTAAGGATCGTAGCAAGTGGAAAGAACTGGTCTCTGCCTACCCCTACGGGAAAGAGGCGTGATTATATGTATGTATGTATGTATGTTAAGTTTCTCCATAAGTCTTCGTAATACACCTACGGAAGTATTAGAAGGTTTACAATCGCCTACGAAGAGGGAGATAACGAGCGCTGTGTTGTCAGTTTTCGATCAATTAGGACTCGCATGACCCATAACGGTGCAAGGAATTGACGGCTCCGTGGCGCAGTGGCTTAGCAATGAGTTGTTGCGCTGGCGGCTGCGGGTTCGAATCCCGCACGGAACAAGTATTTGTATGGCCTACAAATCATTGCTCCGGGTCTGGATGTTTGTCGTCGTGCAATTTACGTTTGTAAACTGCCTCTACGATACATGAGAAAATCCTAGTGTGGTGGTAACGTTTTTTTTTTTTAAAAAGGAAAGTCACTGACTCGGTAAGCATGGAGATTAGGCATCTTTTGGGATGATCAGGTTCCACACGAATTGGACGTGTTATGGTGTACATGGTTAATGGAAGTTAAGAAGTTAGGTCATCGAGAAGTACCTAGACCCATTGCTGAAGGCGTCAACAGGGAGGAGTTACATGTGTTCACGGACGCTAGTGAAAAATAGTACGCCACCGCGATGTAATATGTCACCACGGACGAGCGAGAAGAGAGGCGAATTACGCTGATCGCCGCTAAAGCCAGAGTAGCGCCGTTGAAGCCGAATTCCATTCCAAGGCTTGAATTACAAGCAGCTCTTATAGGCCGCCGACTAGCTGCATCGGTCAAAGAAGAGAGCAGATATGAAATATCTGAACGAGTGTTCTAGACGGACTCACGTACAGTGTTAGCGTGGATTAAGTCAGATCCTGGTACTTTCAAACCATTCGTTGCTCATCGACTGGCTGAGATCGAAGATCACAGTAGGCCATGTGAATGGCGATGGGTACCGACGTCACACAACGTGGCAGACGATGCCACTAGAAGTTTTCCTTCCACCTTCGATGAGAATCATCGCTGGTTACAAGGACCTGAATTCCTGAGGCTGAGTCTTGATTTATGGCACACGCAAGTGGACATAAAAGAAAGCTTAGAAACGGGTGAAGAAAAGTCACCAAAAAGCGTATATACGCTAAGAAAGGGAGAGTCGTTAAGTCTAACCGACTACAGACGATTTAGCAGCTTTAGAAGATTCCTTGGGGCAACTGCACGTACTTTACAAGCTGTAGAAAAATTCAAGAGATTGGAAAAGTCCGTTATAGGACCCGACAATCCGCCGGAAAAGTCTGGTATGTGTCCCGACGAAATTTTAGCAAAGTCGGTTAAAGGACCCAATAATGCATTGGAAACAGCGCTTTTAAAAAGAGTATAATTTTTATCATTATTAAGTTATTTGTTTGTGGATTTGTATATTTTTGATTGTTTGTGATAAAAACACTTCTTACTTTAATTAATTTTTATGTGCCTCTAACCATTCGGTGATCGCTACCAGTTTTCACCCACGCGACCACTGAGACATCACTGAACAGTTGTCGTCTGGTAGTGATAATGAAGTCAATCTCATTTTTGTCGAACCATCGGGGCTCGACCAGGGATCAGGTCCACTTCCTGTGGGGCTGCTTCTAAAAGAAAGAGTTCATCATAAAGAGTCCCTCTTTCTCCATGAAGTCTACCAGCTGTTGGGCCCTTGGGTTCCGATGCTCTATTCCGAATTTCCCTACCTTCAGCTCACTGTTCTCTCTTATGCCTTGAAGTTTTGCATTGAAGTCTCCCTTTGCCAGAATGCATGGCTTTAGAGATATCCTTATACATTTCCTCCACCTCCTCATCGGGCTGTGCCGAGGTTGGTGCGTAAACCTGTACGACCTTCAGCGAATACCATTTGGTGATTCTGAGTATAAGGTACGCAACCTTCGTCAACACGCTCACAATCTTTACAACGTTGTTAACGAGAGACTTGTGGACGATAAATCCTACACCTCCTTGGGACAGATGGCAACCCTATCGGTGATAGAACATGATGCCGGATTCGAGGATTACCGTGTCGTCCCCCTCTCTTCGGACCTCGGATAATCCTATAATATGCCAGCGTAACTTGTCTATCTATTCTTCCAGCTCCAGGAACTTCTCGTCAGACCTAAGCTACGTACGTTGTATGCTGCCAGGTCGAGTCATCTTAGGTGGGAACCGAAGCTCCACCGGAGATTCTTAGCACTCCCTGCCCCGCCGTTACCATGGTCGCCACCGTAGCTAGGAATAGCCGGGCTGCCAGGGACTGGGGGCCGTCTCTTCGTAACTTTCATCATGGGGGAATATTTGCCATAGTTACCACGCTTAGCGAGCGGGTTGGCTACTGCAGTTTAGCGACTGATATAGCGATATCCTACTTCCTACTAATATTCTAAATGTGAAAGTTTGTGACGATGTATGGATGTTTGTTACTCTTTCACGCAAAAGCTACTAAATGGATTTTAATGAAACATTACAATAATATAGCTCATACATCACAATAACACATATGCTATAATTTATAAAAATATTGTGTAAATTGGCCAAAATATAACGATAAATATTAAGTAAGTCTGAAAAAATCTGTCTACTGCAAGCTATTTTGGCGTGAAGAGGCATCATGCAAAAACTTCTGAACCGATTTGGATCGGACTTTAACTGGCAGATAACTGCCATTACTATAGCTCCAAAATGGTTAATGAGTACTTCATCAATAAGGAGACGGGTGTATTTCCCAGACGCCCTTATGCCATTTACCAAGATTGAGGCCATAGTTTGCACCTTTCTTGCTGGGTCGGCTACTATACGTGATGCTAGCCTCTCCCTCAGGTCGCTTGTAGCTACTGTTGTTGTATTTATCATGACATTTTTTTCCTTCTCAAAGCTGTTAATAACGCAAGATGTTTTTCCACACCCGGGTACGCCGTCGACCCATGTTATTTTTGACAATTGCCAATACCCAAAAGACCGCCTTCCTCCAAGGTCATGGACACTGTCTTGAGCCTGTCCAGGATCTCGTCCTCAAGCTTAACTCTTGTACTCTTTGCTGTTACCACTATGGGGATGTGATTAGGTGTTCGGAAGACAAGTTTGCCTAACCGCTTTGTCTCAGTTCTGTGCAACGCCACAAAACCACCCGTTGCGTTGTATGCTGCCATGTAGGTACTGTCTCGACAACTTTCCTTTAAATACCTCATCTGTGTCGTTTTTGTACACTGCGGCTTCGGCTTCCTCGTGCTTCACCATAAGCTGATATTCGTTACCACGGTGAAAGGTTTGGAAGATGTTCTTGCAGATCATGATATTGACCTCTCTGGTAGCTTTTATGATAGCTTGTAACTCGAGGAATGCATTTATCTAGTGATCCAGGGGCTCCAAGGCCTCTCTGAGACTCGTCATAGTGACTTGTCCTATGTCTGCTTTCATTCACGTGCATGGGGTTTTCCTGTTTGACCTTTGGAGAAGTGCTTTGCGACGCTCTTAACAGCGGCTACCATCTTCTCTGTTCACCGCAGATATTCCATTTTCTTCGGGATTACTGCGGGGACTGCAGCGATGACTTGACCGACTACTACCACTTTGTCTATTGTTTCGGCTGGGATAATTCGTGGCTGCTTAGCTTTTCTCCTTTCAAGGTTCATTTTTTGCTGCGTTCCACTTACTCCTTATTGTTGTGTGTATTGTTGATTTATAACGTTTAAGGAATTTGCAAAAATCATTAAATATAGGCTTAATACAATTATACTGATAAAATTATTAGAAGTTAGGTGTTTACCATATTTACAACACTATTTTATATTTTTATGTCGACACCATTGTTTAGTGTTGGGACTCGAGTGAAATTTATTCACTCGAGTCACTCGCCGGTGATAGCCTAGTCACTCGAGTGCCTCTCGAGTGAAGATATAACTCGAGTAACTTTTTTCACTCGAGTTACTCGCCTGTCAAAAACTAATAACACCATTGTTATCCACAATTTGTTAAGGTTATAAGTGTTGACAAATCAATTTGATTAGAGCTTAAGATTATTTTTTGTTTCTGCTTAGTAAGCGATGCATTAGGTCTTGTAGTTGCAGAAAACGCCGTTTCATTGACGTACAATTGGAATCGGTAGACGTTTTTTAGTATATTCAGTAGTTTATGAACACGCATGAGATGAACTTGACTCACCCTTATATCCTTATACTAAATCTGATGTTTATTCTTCATAATATGAGAAAACAAGTTGGTAGTATTCCCAAAGTCTTTCTAACTTTCTTGCACTTACTTACAAATCACCGCTTTTTTGTTAAACATTTCTGTCGTAAAAAGTATCACTCATTTCGAACACGTACTAATAGCAAACAGTCTTCAATAAACATATTGCAATTTATTCATTATTATAATACATACAAATTTTTAATTTATTAGAAATGGAAGATACATAGGCTAAATTGTCTTAACTTGAATTTCTCACTGGAGTCGGTACAGGCAACTCGAGTGGTCCGAGTCATTCGAGTTGACTCGAGTCACTCGTAATCCGAGTAGTCATAAATATTACTCGAGTGCTAGTGAAATAAAAGCTACTCGAGTGACTCGAGTGAAACACGGCTCGAGTTCATTACTACCATTGCTTGTCAAAAGTTAAATGTTCCTGTATAGGACAGTTACTACCACAGAACACTAATACCCTTAGGGTTACTATACTCTTTGGTTAAATGTCATGTGGTTGATGTTGGACGTTGGTTGGTCGGACGGATACTTATTACTCCTCTCAGACCTTGACATTTTATTGAACATACTTACGACTTAGTCAGATTTCTTTCTTTCTTAATAACTGGCTTTACGGCTCTGGGTTCTAGCCCTTCTGAGCCTGAAGTTACAATGTATAATTATCCTTCACAGTACACTGCTCCACAATATGTTGATGCGTCACATTATGCAGCCCTTGGGAGATTTTGACGGAAACTTAAGCCAGCAGACAGCTGACAGTTGGCGATGATATCTCAAGGCGCCTATGCAGACAGACACCTTATCTTGAGAATCACATCACCATCAGAGCACTTGTTTCACCGTTTCCACTAATAGTTCACATGCGTAGACATTTAATACACAAAATCGCACCACTTTTACATATCAAAATCCACTTCAAACCATTATTTAAACAATAATACAGGAGCAGCCATCCGTCGTCGGTCAAGTTCCCGCCAAAACTCCACTTAGTCAGAACCATGAAGCAAATACAAAGAGGAGACGTTGTAATTAAATTTCACTATGTAACAACGCGTGACAATATGCGGGGTGAGGGGATGCAAAGCCCCGCCCACTTTACTCTAATCTACATCTACCGATAAATAGTAAAACTACTCGAATCGTTCCATATCGATGTTGCAATGCAGTTTAGCTAACTAGACGGTAGATGGCGGCCTATGAACAAAATGTCATAAACTATAAAAATAATATTTTGGCAATTAAAATTACGTTATATCTGAATGCAAAACAAATTTCAGCACCTTCGTATGATTATTTTATCATTACTGAGTTCTACGTACCTTTATATTTTTAGTTCACACGACACAAAGTGTCGCCATCTAGTGTCGAGTAAATGTAATTATATTTGAAAGCCGACGCAAAGAGATTTTTCTAGAACTATTTTAATAAATTCGGTTTAAAATTACTTACAAATGAAATGTGATACCATCCATAGCATTGAAACGTCTATCTCATGAAGCAAATACATTCAGACAAAGAAATTTTAATCACCACTATATTATTTTTATAGTTTTCATAATAATTTTGTGAACAGGCTGCCATCTATCATCAAGTAAACCTCATAAAAAATAACAAAAAGACAGGGCCGTAATTAGAATTCAACTATTTTACCCAGTAACCCAACATTCGATATTAAAATGAAGGAAATTGTACTTGGCTGATTTTTACGAAATGTTTAAGTTATATTTAAGTGACATTCTATATGCAAAGAATCACTTAAATACAATTTAAATATGGTTATCATTTCGTGAAAGTCAACCTTCAAGAAATATTTATTTTATCCTTAGCAAAATTAAGTCTCTTTGAAACTAAATATTCTATGTTAAATATTAAGTAGGATATTTAATTTGGAACTAAATATCCTACTTATCTCACTAATATTATAAAAACGAAAGTTTGTGTGTTCTTTCTGTCTCCTTGAGCTTATTCCAAACTAAGTATGTACTGTGTATGCGTATTTTTTCCCGCAGAAACGGCTGGACTATTATTTATGTGTGAGTTATACTACTTAATATCTCTGAGGAAGAACAAATAATGGACAAATTATTATAACTAATATAATTTTATTTACAAACCAATTAAAATATAAATATTTTATTCCTAATTGGGCATCCGAATGTACTTTTTGAATGCCAATCTAAGAACATTAAATTGGATTTAAGTGATTCTTTGCATAAAGAATGTCACTTAAATATAACTTAAACATTTCGTGAAAATCAGCTTAAGTACAATTTCGTTCATTTTAATATTGAAAGTTGGATTACTGGGTAAAATAATTGAATTCTAATTACGGCCCTGACTTTTTGATATTTTTATGAGGTTTACTTGACGAGAATACGGTCTGTTCTCAAAATGATTATAAACTATAAAAATAATATTTTGCGATTAAAATTTCTTTATGATATAAATCAAATTTCAGCACTTTCGTATGATTATTTTACCAATACTGAGCTCTACGGACCTTTATATTTTTAGTTCACATGACCAAGATGACACAAAGTGTCACCATCTAGTGTCGAATATATTTAATTATATTTGAAAGCCGACGCAAAGAGATTTTTCTTGAACTATTTTCATAAATTAGGTGTAAAATTATTTACAAATGAAATGTGATGCCATCCATAACATCAGAGCGTCTATCTGAGTAGTTTTTACACTATAAAACACAACACTTCATGATTTTCTTCTTAATACTACGAAAATACACCGATTTGCGACTTTATCAACACATAAGCGCACAGGACGAATGCTGACAGTATACTAACTAAAGCCACGCCCACTATGATGACGTCAGGACCTACTTAGAATCACAGTGCATAGTTTCTTATGCCGTCTCCTCTTATTGTCAAGCCAAAGAGTATAGTAGGTCAGGCCAAAGACAATTTTTTTTAAAGATGGTAAATATAACTTAGAGTCATTACTATGTTCTTATCCAAAAATAAAAAAAAGTTATCAACAATTAAAATATAGAATTATTTGTATGAAGGTCAAGTGAGCGCTAGAGTAACGACGATTGCAAGACGATTTGTCAACAAGGAAGAACAGAACATGGCAACTATGACAAGTATACCTTCTATGAGGAATATAGTGGAAGCCTATGTTCAGTGGGTTATTTTTTAGGATGTAACGGTGTTTGTTTTAATAGTGATAAGAAAAAAATGTGGGAGGAAAAAAGGCGAACATTTTTTCTCAATTTAATCTCGGTGAAATGCGGATACTCCGTGCGATGCTTATGATTCATTCTTTATTTGAAAGCTGGTGCTTCACATGTGGTCCCATATAAATTTGATCAAGGTCTGACTAATAATGTTATTCTTAATAATTTATATTGAAGTCGGTTCAACAAATTTTTTAATTTTTAATTATTGTTGAAAACAACCTCGCCATAATGTTTACTATATATCGAAATTATAACATTAAACGTAATTTTAAAACTTTGTGGAATATGAAAATTTGTGTTAATTACACAGGATTTATAGTGATAATTCACACCTTATATTTAATTTTCAGTTAATTCTGGCTATTAAATATTTTTTTAGAAAATTTATAAAGTATAAAAAATTGTTACGAAGCAAAATATAAGGAATTAACTTTTAAAGACAGTGTTATTACTTACCTTTTATATAAATACTAACAAAAAATTCTATTGTACCTACTTAATTTTTTTTTAATTTTTAGTTGCCTCTTACACTCACGCGGCGAAGGAAATAACACTAAATATGTAACGTAAACGCGACGCGTAGGTAACGACGGAACTCGTCATTTGAAGTAAATTCTGTTAATTGAGAGAAGCGTAATTTAGCAACGAAACTAATACTAATAAAATATTAGTTTTATAATTCATATAAATAACATTTAAAAAATAATTGTTCTTAGCATTCTTAACTATGGTTCTGACTAAATGTAGTTATCGTATATATACTCTCTGGATCTGAGGGGTCCTTTCTAAATATTACCATACTCTTTGGAGCGTTCTACAAAGGTGACATTTGAGTTTTTTTTGGCGGGAACTTGACCGGCGGCGGTTTGTTGCTCCTGTTTTATTGTTTAAATAATGGTTTGAAGTAGACTTTGATATGTAAAAGTGGTGCGTTTTTGTGTATTAAGTATCTGCGTATGTGAACTGTTATTGGAAAGCGTGAAACAAGTGCTTTGATGGTGATGTGATTCTCAAAATAAGGTCTGCTTAGGCGCCTTGAGATACCATCGCCAACCGTCAGCTGTCTGCTGGCTCAAGTTACCGTCAAAATCTCTCAAGGGCTGCACAATGTGACGCATCAACATATTGTGAAGCAGTATACTATGAAGAATAATTATTATAATATTATATTGTATCTTCAGGCTCAGAAGGGCTAGATCCCAGAGCCGTAAAGCCAGTTATCAAGAAGAAGAAGGTGACATTTGACTGCCCCATGTGTACTTCAAAGATTTGACACTTTGACAGATTAAATAAAATAAATGGCTTTTGGGTGGAGGTGGGCAAAGTGTATCATTTTTGGGATTGGAACATTTGCATCTTGATCACTGAAATGTTCCGAAACACTGATATGTTTCATTTGGTTCATTTGTATCATCGCCGCAAAAGATATAAAAGAAAGAATGTTCCGAATAGGTACATTAAGTTGCGTCGCGGGCGTTTATTACTGACTGATCCGTGCAATATTATGTGGCAACCATGCTGAATAATATAAGTGCTTAGATTATTTATTGTGTACCGTAATAAGATTGAATATAAAATCGATTCCCCTTCATACTTTAACAAAAATGTCACTATGTCAATTCATTATTTACAAAAATGTCCATTTACACAAAACAGCAATGTCTATGTACACAGAATTTACTCGTAAAAGTCACAATAATCACTACGCAAAGAAATCCTAAACATAACTCAGTATGTTTTCGTAAACAGGCGCTAATGAATATAAACAATTTGACAAGTGCCGCATCAACGTAAAATGTCAACTTGTTAATGCAAACGTTACATACAAAAAACGACCGTATAGTATTTGACGTATAAGCGCCTTAATGGTAATTTTTACGTGCATGAATAACGTCAGCGAAAATCCGTACGAGTTGAGGATACACTTCTTATTTGTTATCTCTATCTGACTTGTGTGGATTATAATTATTTCGCCCGCTCACTCGCCACTCGTGAGTCAATAGTTAAGTTAATCATTGTCTCAGTCTCTCTCTCTCGCTCGTGGCTCAGTCGCCTCGCAAGCGACGCGTCGCCCGAAATGAGCAAAGAGCAAAGTAATGTTTCACTGTTCCAGATACAAATGATACATTTGAAACGTTGTTACTGAACCAATCTTTTGTGTCACTTCAGTGATTCGTATCAGTGAGTCGTTTCCGTAAAGAGATACACACGCCTACTTTTGGGCTTGGTACCCTTTCTCACATAATTTTCAATACATATTATATTTCAAAGGAAATTCCACAGAGGATATTGTATACTATATACAAGAAAGGAAAGAAAATCCCACCTCTTAAAACTAGACTCAAGTTTTTTGCTACTACTAGCTCCAAAATTACACTGTGAATTATGTGATCAAGTACAAAAAGAGTATAATAATATAATAAGTATATGCAGGATATCAAATATTAGGCAAAAATAAGTATATTAGCTGCCTGTGCTTGTGGTTGCAATGATCAAAACTATGAAATTGGTTATATCCGAAAACGGCAAAGATATAGAAACTGTCAAAATAGAAACTAATACAGACCCTCCCCTTTTATATAAGTCTTTAGAAGAATTTCGTAAACTTGCTAATGCAGCATTAACCAAACTTATAGAGGATAGTGGCGATACCGGTAAGATATTTATTTTTTTATTATATATTTATTTATTTAAGGTGCCTTGACCATTACCAATAATCCATCAAATCTCTTAAAAAACTTTCGCAATTTGACGCATCAGTGCAATGTTTTCTACGTGGCAGCTATATTACTGGTATAGTTGTTGCATGGACGGGTTAGCTTGACAGGAGAAGGACCAACTGACAGAATACCCGCGTAAAATAGCAGCTTAATGCTCCTGTGTTTCTGTATGGTGTCTGTAGAGATCTGGAGATCCTTTTTACTGGAAACGAGACCATCCACCTAAGTCGTGGAGCTTCCACTTATCGTCAGGTGGACTGTGTGCTTGTTTGTCACCCTAATCCTATAAAAGAAAATGTAAGACTTTTTTAGGACCAAATACACGTCAGACTAGGCTATATGGGCATTGATCCCTGACTGTAAATACAAAATAACAGCAACAGGAATATATGTATGTATTACCAAAAATCTAGGATTTCAATTTTAATTTTCTTCAAAACTATTTATTTCCTCACTTTGAAAATATAGTACCATACAAAAAGGTTATCCAGCATTTACAATATCCACACTTAAATCCCTGCAAAGATTTAGATGAGATACAAATACTAACCCATCTTGGATGTTAACACTTTTACTGTCCGGTTTCCAGACACAATAGTAAGACAATAGCAATGACCTATATGTAGTGCACGGGACAGCAAAAGAGTTAAATTACTTATGTATTGTATTTTTTTATAATTTCTGTATGTAGGTAACACTGACAAAAACTATTGAATTGTAATGAATTGTATTTTCTTCATTGACAATAAACTTGAACTTCATTTGACAAATCACATTTTTGTTTTTTAACATGATAAATATTTATATTTGTATGACCATCAAAGTACTTGTACATACAGTACTAGTAAATATGATAGCACCTATCATTAAATATATGAGAGACAGTAGGTTATTTTGCAATAACCAGCCAAATTTGCAGAGAAGGTGCAGAATAAGTACATAGGCTGCACTAAAAGTATCGGGAATGGAATATTTCCACTGTTCCTGTCATATTAAAATCTTTTTAATTGAAAACTCCTTGGTTTTAAAAATCGAATACCATTTATTTATTTAAAAAAAGATTCTCGGTCATGTCACAAGGTTTTGTGAAACTTGTTTAGTTGTTTAGAAAATGGAATTGACTCGAGAAAATTCAAGAGCGATGATTTATTATGACTTTCAAAGTGGTTTAACACAAAAACAGTGTGTTGACCGGATGATTTCTGCATTTGGTGATGAAGCCCCATCCAAAACCACAATTTATCGCTGGTTTGCTGAATTTCAACGTGGACGTGTCAAGCTCAGTGATGATCCCCGTCAATGTCCTCCAAAAACTGCAGTCACTCAAGAAAACGTTGATGCTGTGCGTAAGCTGATTGAGGAAGATCGACATGTGACATACTGCGAAATTCAGGCAACTTTAGACATTGGCATGAGTCAAATACAAATAATCTTGCATGAACAATTAGGTGTAAAAAAGTTATTTTCCCGATGGATACCGCATTCGCTCTGTGAAGAGTAAAAAGAGGCTTGCGTTACTTGGTGCGTTAGAACTCTCGAAAGATTCCACGCAGGATCCTCAAATGCTGTATACAACATTGTATCAGGTGACGAATCCTGGATATACGCGTACGAACCCGAAACAAAAAATTAGTCACGAGTTTGGGTGTTCGAAAATGAGTTAAAGCCAACAAAAATTGTTCATTCACGGAGTGTTGAAAAAAAATTGTGGCCACGTTTGCTTCCAAAACCGGCCATGTTACGACTATTCCTCTTGAGGGACAAAGAACGGTTAATGCAGAATGGTATGCTAGCATTTGTTTGCCACAGGTCGTTTCTGAACTCCATAAAGAGAACTGCAACCGCCGCATCATCCTCCATCACGACAATGCGAGTTCTCACACCGCACACAGAACAAAGGAGTTTTTAGAGCAAGAAAACAGAATTATTAGACCATCCGCCGTACAGCCCCGACCTAAGCCCTAATGATTTCTATACTTTCCCTAAAATAAAGAATAAATTGTGTGGACAGAGATTTTCATCACCTGAAGAAGCTGTGGACGCCTACAAAACGGCCATTTTGGTGACCTCAACTTTCGAATAGAATGGTTGCTTCAATGATTGGTTCCATCGTATGGAAAAATGTGTCAAATTTCGCGGAGAATATTTCGAAAAGCAATAAATACATTTTTAAATAGTAATGTTGTGTCACTTCCTTGATTCCCGAAATTTTCAGTGCCACCCTCGTAGTATAGGCAAATGGTGAAAAATATTAATAAAAAAAGGTCAAATATTCTGTCTAATTTAAATTGCATGGCATTATTTTAACTGATTTTACTGCGCACATTTGTAAAGGTTGATCGGTATGATAAACAGGGATGCCCATAAATCACATTCAGTTTGGAATAATTTCAAATAAATTCTTATTTAATTGTATTTTCAAAAACTGCAATAACGGTATATCATTATTTATATATTTGAAATTAAGTTTAAAATTTGGCTCTCTTTGAAGAATAACTCTGTTTATAACAATATATAAATGCCAGAAAATAATGTTAAGTTCATTTTTCCACATGATGAAATGCATTTCTCAGGGGATTTCACCTCATCCCCATCACTTTAGATTGTGATGAAGCTTAAAACTTACCAAATTTAACATCTTATCCTCATTTCTTCGATGTTTTTTTTCTTGAAACGACTGATTTCCTCATCCTTCTCCAGTCGGTGAGATTTCTCCCCCCCTGCCCCCTAAGCCATCACCCTCCACTATGACCATTATAGATCAACATAATTTAAAATTATAAATTTTGTACAGCCAACTTCAATATACGTTATTAAGAATAACTCAAAAATTATTGATCTGACCTTGATCAAATTCATATGGGACCATACGAGAAGTACCAGCTTTCAAATAAAAAAAGAAATATCCAAATCGGTTCACCCAGTAAAAAGTTATCAGGTAACACACATAAAAAAAAATACAGTCTTTTCAGAATTGAATACCGTCTCCTTTTTGGAAGTCGGCAGAAAATGGTCTTCAGTCTCAACAAAATTGTCTTTGCAAAAATTTATTCACAAATTAGTGTTTCTAAAACACATATGGAAGGCTGATATGATTCTCACTTCATTCTCCCTACTTCTCTCTTCTCTCTATTTCTCCCACTCTTAAACCCATTATATGCAATATAATATATATATATATATATATATATATATATATATATATATATATATATATATATTATATGCAATATAATATATATATATATATATTATATATATATATATATCTTTCAAGCATTGAAATATAAATAATTGTTAATTTTGCAGACGATTGCGTAGATGAAGATACAAGTAGCGAAAATGAGGAAGATAAAGTTTGCTCAAATCCCAAAAAAAGAAAGAAAAAGAGTTAAGTCAAAATGTGTATTTGGTTTATGTTAAGATTTTCTTGTGATTCTTGATAAACTTTTTGTTATAATCCTTGAGTTTTATTTTTAAAACCATCAAAAGTTTATTCCATCAAAGATAAACCACTGATGGTGATGATGATAATGTATTTCTGAGTTGTGTCATCTGTATTCATACATGTTTTGATTTTAATATAGGATAGGGTGACAAACAAGCACACAGTCCACCTGATGTTAAGCAGTTGCTGTGGCCCATAGACATCTACATCTATCCTCGTTTGCGAATCAAAATGTAGATGCGTTGTCACCCATGAGGACTAAGATGGAATGCCTCTTTTCCAGTAAAAAGGGTCTTCGGTCTTCCGTGAGAGTGTGGTCTTTCCCCGGTCGAGCCGACCCATTCGTGCTACAATTATACTACAAATATAGATGCAGCATAACTACCACGTAAAAATGACCATGGCCACTGTATGTCGTCATGTAGTCAAGCACTGCCTTTTGGCGCATAATAAGGCGTGATCCATTTCGAGGTTCCCTACTTTTTTAAAGAAAAAAACAGAAAATCCAAATTTAATGGAGAATGTTTATTATCATTTGAATTTCAATTCAATTATATCAAGAACATTCTTTAGCATTTATTTTTTGAAGATTATGTCTAACAAATGTTGGCCGTTGCTCCGTCGCAGATGGTCCATCCGTTGAGTCCAATTTTCGATGAGTCGTTCGAGCATTTCGACTGGTAACTGGCGAATGACACGCGTGATGTTTTCGTCCAAGGCCTGAATCGAAGCGAGTTTGTCCGCATAAACTAGACTTTACATATCCCCACAGGAAAAAGTCTAACGGTGTGATATCACACGATCTTGGTAGCCAATCGACCGGCCCAAAACGTGAAATTATGTGCTCACCGAAATGTTCTCTCAATAAATCCATTTATTGATGCGATGTGTGGGAAGTGGCGCCGTCTTGCTGAAACCAAATGGCGCGTAGATCACGAACTTCAAATTCAGGCATCAAATAGTCGGTTATCATGGCACGATAACGGTTGCCATTGACGGTTACGTTCGCACCGGCATCATTTTTAAAGAAATATGGACCGATGATTCCACCGGCCCACAAACCACACCAAACCGTTGTTTTTTCTGGATGAAGTAGCAGTTCTTGAATTTCTTCAGGTTGCTCTTCGTCCCAAATGCGGCAATTTTGTTTGTTTACATACCCATTGAGCCAGAAATGGGCCTCATCGCTAAACAAAATTTGCCTCGAAAACGTCGGATCTTCTTGGAACTTTTCAAGAGCCCATAGAGCGAAGCGAAGTCGCTTGGGAGGTCGAGCGGCTTCAGTTGTTGTACAAGCTGTATTTTGTACGCTTAAAATTTAAGATCCCGACGTAAAATGCTCCAAGTCGTTCCATACGTCAGTCCGAGTTGCTGCGAACGGCGCCGAATCGACTCTCCACGGTCTTCATGTACACTCTCAGCTACGGCCGCTATATTTCCTTCACAGCGTGCTGGACGTGGTCTATTCGGTAGAATATTATCCAATAATGAATGCCGGGTCTCAAAATGGGTGATGGTGTTGCGAATAGTACGCTCAGTAGGCCGATTATGTTGACCATATGTTGAGCGAAGTGCACGAAACACATTCCTCACGGAACGTGAATTTTCGTAATAAAGTTGAACGATTTGTAAACGTTGTTCAGGCGTAAGTCTTTCCATTATGAAATGCCGAACAATACTAAACAAAAATAACATGACAGCATGACACGACTCACACGTGATCTGTCAAAAAAAGGCTATTGAAAAAAGTATCTCTACTTGGATCACCTATTATTTAAAAAATGTAACTTTTCATACAAATTAAGAGTTAACTTCAAAGAAATCTAGTTTCAAGCAAAAGTGGTTTACATTTGACGAATTTAACGTGTAAGATATAATAAACATACAGTCGAATTGTCTACCTCCTCCTTTTTCGAAGTCGGCTAAAACATAAATTCATAATGTAGTTTGTAACTGTGACTAAAACTAGTTTATATTTGGTCATAGTTAATTTAATTAATTAGTCTACTATAAACCAATATTGACCTGGTAGAGTCAAGCTAAGCCATGTTAGCTTTGTAGCACGAATAGGTCGCCTTCACCGGGGAAGTGACCGTGGCTTACAGAATACCAGAGTTAAATAGCAGCTTAATGCTGCTAGGTATGGTGGGTGTAGAGAACTGGAAACTCTTTTTACTGGGAACGTGGCAGTCCGTCTTAGTCCTCAGGGGTGAAATATTATTATTGATTCTTAATCGAGCATAAATGTCTATGAGCCACAGCATCCACTTGCCATCAGGTGGACTGTGTGCTCGTTTGTACCCTTATTCTATTAAAAACCCAGTTTATTTCATTTTTGCAAACAATTTAATTTATATGGATCTACTAATTTATATGGTTGGCAGATCAGCGAGCACATAAACTAAAACTAGTTTACCTCTGTTGTAGTTCATCCGACAAGATACAGAATACTTACATTTAATATTAAAGCTCTATACACAATTGACTAATTAGGACAGTTAGTTTTTTTAAATTAAGTGTTTAATACTCAGTGTTACGGACGGCGAAGGGAGCCGCCGCCCCGTCGCCCCCTCATACCCCGTTACGCCCCGCACACCCCGCACACCACTCGGACATCACGTGATGCATGCAGCCAATGAGCGGACAACGACACCGCGTGGGAACACACCAAAGACGGAGCCTGGAGGCCGCTGTCTCCTATATTTTTTTTACACGAATACTCGACATTGAGTAATACGGATTAACGTTTTCATCACGTTTTATTTAATTTAGTTTTAACTCCCGACGTTTCGGGTATTTTACATCACCCATGGTCACGTGGGGAGGGGGGGAGGGACTGAGGTATTTAACGTCCCCATGTCATAGTTAGCCCAAAGCAAAAATTGGGTAAATACATACGGGCTTGTAGAACCAGAGTAACCGACAAAGCACAACGGATTAGTAAGCTGAAGTGGAAATGGGCCGGCCATATAGTTCAAAGAACCGATGGGAAAGAAAGGTTCTCGAGTGGCTGCCTCGTACCGACAGGCGAAGTGTAGGGCGTCCCCCCACTAGATGCAGTGACGACCTGCTAAACATGCAGGAAGTCAATGGTTGCAGGTAGCACAGGACCGTGATTTGTAGCATTCCTTGGGGGAGTCCTATTTTCAGTAGTTGACTTGTGAAGGGCTGTAATGATGATGATGATACGGAGCTGATGCTGCAAAATGCCACCTAGCAGCGTTGGACTTAGTACAGAGACGTGCTAAGAAGCTTATTGGTAACATTGAATTGGTTGAAAAAAAATCTTGTCACTTGGATGTAAGTGTTAGCGCAAAGTAGTCATTTGGAAGGGAAGGCTAAATTGGCCTCTAAAAAGCTGGCGTACTCAGCAGAGAGGGGCAGTATTTCATGCCGGCACACCGATTCCAACTTTACAAGGCGCAGTTTCGGCCACACGTGGAATACTGTTCTCATCTCTGGGCCTGGGCTCCCTAGTGCCAGCTCCTTTTACTGGACAGCATCCAGCGCAGAGCGGCTCGAATCGTCGACAACCGAGTTCTCACTGATCGGCACTGATTTGCATTTTCTATCGCGTTTACTGTGCGATTTACTAGGAGCTTTCTTCATCGCACGACTTTTTTGTGGAATTATTTATCACCGGTGATTTTTTCTCACCGATACGATTCAGGGACCTTCAAGAAACGAGATTACTTATTTTTAAGAGGCCGGCAACGCACCTGTGATTCCCCTGGTGTTGCAGTTGTTTATGGGCGGTGGTTGACAGTTATCATCAGGTGAGTCGCATGCTCGTTTGCCCTTTTTTTCTCTCGGTATTTTATAGGATGCATTTCAGAGATGTGCGCAGAACTTACATGCTTTAATTCCTCCCTTTCCTTTCCACCATCGGACAACCAGGCTGTCCGCGGATCTTCACCCATGTTTGTTGTCGATATTCCACGCATTTGAGCCAAACGGTTAGCTTCGTCTTTCGTAATGCATACAGCAAAAAGGTGGAATAATTTGGTGGCGTCTGTTTTTCACTACGACAGTACGATTACCATCTAGGAATTCATCACAATTAACTGATGATTGTGGTCAAGGTCAAGCACTGGCTTATAATAAGTAAAAAAATATATCTTACTTATTACAAATAGGTATCACTTAAAATACATCGTTAGTTTTATTTACATAAAATTTCGTCTATTTCCAATAAAACAAGCAGTTACTTATTATACTTATTTATTATTTTTAGATTCCAACTTGTATTCATACTCTTGTATTTACATAATATTCAAAAATATTTACATACTAATATCTAGGATACCGTAATATGTCTTCAGTTGGATTTTTAAAAGTTTATCTTTGTATTGTTGTACTTTAATGTACGTTATTAATTTTGTCACATGATAAAACATATTTTGACGTAAAATTTTGCATTTTTTTTAATTTAATAAAATAAATACTTAAGTTCTATCTCTATATTAATTAATATTCTATATCAATACCATATCTACGTATAAGGTCCCTATTGTACCGAGACGCCATGGCAGTGCAACCAGGTAACGCAGCCAACAAATGTCTGCATAGTTTTAAATACAGGAAGGGGTACCACACCAATTCTTCGCTTGGTTGGGCAAAGGCCAACCAAATTGTGACCAGTAGCGGCGCGTCGATAGTATACAGAAAATTATTGGGTGGACGACTCAACCGCGCTGGTCGCGCTTCCAGTCAAATGAATTGTTTACGGCGTCTCACACGGCTGCCTGTGGTCACAGTTTAAAGACAGCTTATTCAAACAGTACACTGGCGCTATTAGCCACGGCACGTAAGTCTAGCGCTGAATGAAACGTGGCGGGGACGCGCACGAATTGAATTGCATGAATGCGACTCGACAGCCAATCAGCGCGTGCGAACGATACGCAAGAGCCAATCAGCGCGACTTATGCGCAATAACGGTCAACGCTAGACTTTCGTGCCGCTACTTATACCACGGTTGCCCAACCCTGGCGTCTCAGTGTACGGGTATTAGCGACCTTAAGGTACATTTATTTTTATAGCGGAATGTTTTAATCACAGTGATAATTTACTAAATACTTATAAGGCAATAAATTAGACTTATTTAATTTTGGCGATATTTATTTTAAGAGCGATTACTGCAAGACTAATTGAATTACTATTATTTTATGTGATTTAAAGAAAAGCCTTATTAGGCTTTTTAATACAACCTATTTGAGGTGAAAATTCACAAAGACATTATTATGGTTACGAATAGGTAGGAATCTTAATTATACTAAGCTTGTGTGGGATTTTTGTATTAAAGGGCTGTCACATAGTTTAACAAACAAAAAACAGTATAACTGAAAGGATTTCTGTTTGTATGATTGGGTACAAACTCGGACTAAAGAAATTAAAATAATAAATACTGATGATTTACACGTTCATTGCGAAACCAAAAATATGAGTTTTCTGCTGGTGGCCCATTATTTTTTATTTATTATTTACATTCAAGTATTTCAAAAACTTTACGTGATTTAGATTCCTGCACCCCATTTACAATACTTTAATTCATTCCCCAGAGGCCCTTAAGAATTTGATTTGCCACTACGCTATCGCAAAGTACACTTAAAAACGGAGACCATTTTTATTTGTAACGATTCATTTCATCTTAGACCTCAGGGGTGACGACGCATCTGCATAATATTGACTCTTAATCAAGGATAGATGTAGGTGTATAAAAAAACACTTACCATCAGCTGGAGTGTGAGTCATGTAAGGAGTCGAATTGAATAGAGGTGCAGATACGCGACGACTCGGGTTTGGCAATAAATGTGTCAAATGAAAAATTCACATTAATAAAATAGCAAAAATATACAGTCACGGCAAAAAAGTTACTAAAAGGAACTAGCCATCTGTGCAGGACAACAGGATTAGATTAGTGTACTGGTGTGTGCATAAACGTTCGTATACATATGTTACTGTACTCTGTGGCGCAAACTCAGGTGCACTTCTCTATTTCCTATTCCACACTCATCTCTCATAGTCCGACGGAACTTCTGGTATATACAGTAAGTATTATTTATAGATAGGACGGCACTCCAACACGACCGTAGGAAGACCAGGCTCAGGACCAACGGCGGGCATCGCAACATTAATATTAATGTATAAAATAAATCTAAGGTTTTCTTAAAAAGTGCCCCAGAAAATTCAGCAAACATTTAAATAGAGAAAATCAGGGAAACTAAAATTGTGTATAAAAGTAGCAAAGCAAATAGAATACGACTTTATTTTTCTAATAATATGACAAAAAAAAAACACACTTCTTGTCTTTTATGATATAGGTACTTGTATGTTTGTTTGTTTGTATCCAATGTCAATTTTGTATAATTTCAGGGAATATGTACAAACAATTCTACTTCTTAAACAATGGGAGGAAACTGACAAGCTTTAAACTATTTATATTATACATATTTTATCATTCAAATAGTAAGTAATAATAATTGAATAATTAGATGCAGTATGGAAAAAAAGCCAGAAAAAAGAATACGAAATAGCAATAATCTAATATTTAAGATTATCTGATGATTTGCATACTTAACAATTAAGTTTTTGCGAAGCAATTCTGATTGGGATTGAGGCTTGTGAAAAGTATTACTGTCTGATTGTTGATACTATATTTGGAATTCCTTATTCTGTTTTCTGGCTCCATGTCTTGTGTTTGGGCCGGAGTAATAAAATGAATGAAATAATCATTTTAATTTGTTATAATTAATGAATTATACATATTACATCACTGGTTAATTATATTTGTATCACTATTTTGTCTCTTCTGGTGTGTTCTTATATGTTTGTGATCATATATATTATAAATGAACTATTGCTGTAAATCTTGGCATTACTAAGTTTAACAAAATGTTTGGTATGCCCGATGATTAATATTAAAATCATAATATTACAAATATAATTGTTACATTCTTCACTCGTGAACAACAGATCTGTTTGTACTTGAAATATCTATTACCCATTGAATTCGAGTATAGAAAACTATGTTACTATTACAAGAGCACAGTTTGAGGTCGAGTACGTATACGTCTTGTAATTTAATGATAATTATGATGAAAGAACGTCTCATTTTATCTTTTTGTCTTGTTTATTTTTGATATCGCCAAACGGGAGCACTCTTTTATAAATAATAGGTACATATTACAAGCGAGTATGCTATTTTAACTTAAGACTAAAAATAAATGTGTATATAATCGACTAGTTTATTGTTGTTTTGTCATCAGGAGGTTCGGAATCCGAGCAGCATATTTCACAACCGTTGACGCCACAATCACACATTGATGTTGGGCGTATTGAGTTACGGAATTTCTGAAAAGGCAATATGTTATTAAAAATAAAAATCACGAATCATGTAATTAAAGGAAGATTTACAGTTAATTTATGATTATTACGTTTCTATTATGTTCATCAGA
This sequence comes from Parnassius mnemosyne, assembly GCA_963668995.1. NCBI lineage: Eukaryota > Metazoa > Arthropoda > Insecta > Lepidoptera > Papilionidae > Parnassius > Parnassius mnemosyne. The sequence continues at coordinate 27,675,269 of CAVLGL010000035.1, read as the reverse complement.
ATGCACTTTAAGCAAGCGCTAATGTTTTCTGTAAGTGTAGTGTAGTTAGTCTTATGCTTACTTATTACCACAATCCTACGACTAATTACTTGTAAATGTAAATGAATAGAATGTAAACAGTAAAATATACATAATATAGAAACATAATAAAACATGTAAAGGGACACTAACACAAACAGTTTAAATAAAATACAATAAAAACTATTACGCAACACACTAAGCACTAGATTACTGCTAAGTAACTGATATTTTTAAAGGTGTGATGGTGAAGGCATTTCATTTCACTTGTACACTGGATATATAATCAGACCCGAAACAATAAAAAAATATAAATAATAAATACGAGTAGGCATATAGTTCCGTGCAAGAATCCGACCCTTGGCCAAAAGCAGCACAGCCATATTTTTAGCCATTGTGTTATAAGCTTTGTGGCATCCTGTCATGATTTCATGTCAGCCTCTGCGTAGAATAAGCAACTAAGGCTTAATGATGCAACTTTTTTCCTCTTTATGCTTATGAAGTACTCTGACAAAATCATTTGCACATGTAGAAGGAAAAAATGGAAGCGACAATTACTAACGACTTTTTACAACTAACTACTAACTACACTATTTAATTATTGGTTGTTGATCGATGATAGATGTTGATGTCTATGGGCTCCAGCATCCACTTACCATCAAGTAGACTTTGTGCTCGTTTGTCACTCTTATTTAAAAAAATGTAGATATAGATAGAGTAAGAAGTAGTACTTAATGAAAAATATGCATGAAAGTATGTACAGTGGTAGAGCCACGCGGGAGCTTTTGCTGTTGCACGTATGGGCCGGCTTGAGCCGATGTTTGCTTCTGCGTTTCGTCTGGTGAGTGCAGGTAGCCGGAGGCCCAATTCCCGCTCCCCCCAACATGGTAGCGGAATTAAACGGAAGACTACCCTAGAAGAATTGAGACCATTGTCTAGTCTGGAGTGTGGTGCCACTCACGCTGAAATCGCGGTTGCATTCTGCACGCTGCCGCCGTGTTTGTCACTATAGGTCGGCCGATTGGGATATAATGCGGTCTCCCTGTGCAGTGTCAGGTCTCCGAGTGACGTGCAGTTTCGTGGTCACTTGGTGGTTCGTGGGCGGCGGTAGTCACTTACCATCAGGTGAGCCGTATGCTCGTTTGCCCCCTCTCCTATAATTAAAAAGTTTGTTTAACTTATTCTAAAGATTAAGGTTTAATGTGGCTTTATTTTACTATAGTTATTTAGTATTTAGCCCTAACCTTCCCGTTTTGAAGCTCGTTTTATGAGTCCATGGGATGCAGTGGCATGCAGCCACTTAACGGATTTGACTGTTAGCTCTATAACTTACTTGGAAAAAAAAAGATTATTTACATTACATTAGAATTTTAAAATTATAATAATAAACGTACTTCTCTCCAAGTGTTCCCTGGTGATCTTATAATTACGACGACAGCATACACTGGAATGCATAGTAACGACATTGAAGCTATTGTCCAACCGAGGAATTGTGCCCACGCTGGGTACTGGTAATGTCGATAGCTGGGTGGTGTGTAGTCGACAAGGCTGGCTACCCAAAGAGCCAGCAATAACGCTGGTGAGGCCACCAGCCAACAGAAGCGAAAGTAGAAAGATGGACAACGACCTATAATTAAAAAACTTTTATTTTTATTAATTTTCGTTGACTAAATCGAGACGTGTTTGGACTTTATAACTGTATTTGTTATAAATTCTTTATTTTTAACCAACATCATGCGTATAATGTATATTATCTTCATTACTTTTATTTCAACCATAACAATAAAATATTATTATTGTATAGCGGATTTCCGATTAAAGCTGAATAACACACGAACAAAAGGTTTTGTCTACTTTAAGCATTGTTTCCTTGCGCTACATGTAAATGATTCTGTATGAATATATTACGCCATTTTTAAATCAAAAGACAAGGATAATAAAACAAAATCATCATCATCATAATCATCTACAAGCCAATCAAAGTCTACTGAACATAGGCCTCCCCCATATTTGCCTTGTTCTATTATTTTGTATTATGGTCGAAATTGTGGAAGACTTCGGCTATGCTCAATGACCTCAAAAGTGCCCAGTCCCAAGGGATAGGTCTTAAGATAAATATGGGCAAGAAAATGATCATGTCTAATATCCATGTCACAACTATGCCGGTGGTAGTTGGAGCGCTCGAAGTTGATGACGAGTATGTTTTTATCTCGGACAAAGTGTCCGACTAAGAATGTAAGTCTAACTTCGATCTTGAGGTTTTCACGTGGTAGAGCCCATGCTGCAGCTATATTAGTAGTATAGTTGTAGCACGAATGGGTCGGCTCGACCGGGGAAGGACCACGCTCTAACAGAATACCAGCGTCAAATAGCAGCTTCATGCTGCTGTGTTTCGTATGGTGAGTGTAGAGAACCGGAGACTCTTTTTTACGGAAAAGAGGCATTCTATCTTAGTCCTCACGGATGACAACGCATCTGCATTTTGATTCGCAAACGAGGATAGATGTAGATGTCTATGGGCCACAGCAACCCTTTACCATCAGGTGGACTGTGTGGTCGTTTGTCACCCTATCCTATAAAAAAAAAAGGTCAATCGATATATCAACTGAGCTGAGCAGGGTTCGGATAGTTCGGAAGATGACGATACATCTAGTTACGTACTTATGTTTCAAAATTTCTACATCTATACAAATAAATAAAATGGAAGTGTCTGTTCGTAATTGCAAAATAACAGCTTTTACAAAATGCATATGAAAGTATATTTGGTGCTTATAACAAAAACAAATCTCGGAAATGGCTGGATGGATTTTGACGGGACTTTCACCAGCAGATAGCTCATGTTATAAGGAGTAACTTTTATTATACAAAAATAGCTATTATTATACAAAAAATATTAGGGTTCCACGCAAAAAAATTAAAATTAACCCTGAATCACACGCGGGCTAAGTCGCGGGGAACAGCTACTTTAAAAATAAGAGTGTACAATCAGTGCGTGTTACTAGTGAAGGATGGATCCGAGAAGTCTTCCTTCACAGCAGCAGTGGTATTAGGAAGCTTGAATTCGCTTAGCGAGCTATGGAGACGGCTACTATGCTAGGAGGTTCTCTGCATGATAGAATTCAGAGTTAGGACGTCACAGAACTTAGTCGTTCCTTTGGAGAGGCCTAGTTCAACAGTGTGTGCTCGAAGAAGCGACAATCGATGGGGAAAAAAGGTTCTCGAGTGGCAGCCTCGTACCTGTAGGCGAAGTGTAAGGCGACCCCCCACTAGATGGAGTGACGACCTGGTAAGACATGGAGGAAGTCGATAGATGCAGGTGGACTTGTGAAGGGTTGTAAAGATGATGATGATGATGTTCAACAGTGGACTTGTGAAGGGCTGAAATGATGATGATATGGAAGATGGATTCATAAATCCAAAAGTGTAATAAAAATGGCATTTAACGTACCTGTCATCTGTTTAATATTTCGTGATAATCTGCCTACGCCATAAAACCAAGCAATGGCAACCACTTCGAAAAATGCTAAATATGTAATGCTAAGGGATGCTGCATAGTAGTCCATAAGTTGAAATACGTATATGCCGCTTCTAATAATGTGCTGTATCCCGAATACTAAGGAGATAATGCACACACATAAAACCAACAATTCATGATACACGAGTCGTTTACGTATCATGTCAGGAAAGCCATCTTGTATTGAAGTAACCACTACTTCGACAATAGCAAACTGAAAACAAAAATAAAATAAGGAAAAATAATAACAAAATAAGTTGAATTAAATCTATGATAATAATTAGTATTATAAAGAGTAGAGTAAGTAGTAGTAATGAGTATAATATGTTACCTGACTGTTGAGACCCAAGCACAAAAACATAAAAAAGAACAGTACTGCCCATAATTGTGGTGCTGGCATCTTAGCAATAGCTTGAGGATATACAACAAATAATAAACCAGGACCTGAAATTAAAAACATAATGATTTTAATTCATTTAAACTGCACTTTGCATACTTTTCTTTCTCATCGATGTAATTGTATAATGTTATTAACTTAAACTTACTATCAGCAATGACGTCCTTGACACCAGTATTCTGTTCAAATGCTATATTTCCAATCGTGGCAAATGTAAATATTCCTACAATGAGGCTTGTTATTGCATTTACTAAAGATACCGCTACAGTATCATGAAGAAAATTGTTATCGAAGCGGTTGTATGATGCAAACATGATCATAGAGCCAAAAGCAATGCCGATTGAATTAAAAATTTGAGAAGCTGCGTTAACCCACGGCCTAGATTGCTTAAGAAGTTCCCAATCTGGCTTAAAGAAGAATCTTAGCCCTTTATCAGCGCCATCCAGCGTCAGCGATCGCCCCAAGAAAACGATAATTAAAAGAAATGGTAGTGTTGTAGTGATGTAACGAACTTTGGCAGAGGATTTGATACTTTTCCAAAGGGCGAAATACACTAATACCCACGCGCATACTAAACAGGCCGCCAATTCCCATCTCATGCCACCAGGGAATTCAATGCCATCACTCATGTTTAAAACCTTTTTCCTGAAATAAAAAGAAAGTGTTTTCAGTGTATTATGTAATAATTGCACTTCTTTAATCTCAACAGAAGCCTTTACACTGCTTTATTTCTTTAAATTATTTTTGCCCACACTCATTTAGAACTGATTAAAAATAAAAATAAATTAACAGTGGCGTAGCAAGGGCGGGGAAAGCAAGCGGCAGATTTTTGGGGGATTTGTCTCAATGTCATGCCCCGTCTTATTTTTTAATAATGCCATTTAAATCTCAAAAAAATCCTGAAAATTAGCTGTTTTTGAATACTTTTAATTAAAATATAACATCTTGCACTGAAAGTTCTGAAAATAAAGATAATAATACGCACAAAGCACTTGCCAAGCATAAGGATAAGTATGAAGAAAATGTATCTCAAATTCATTTTTAAATAATATACAAAGCCAAGCACTTTTAGCAATTTTACATTTTTTTTTATTTACTTCGAAAATGACGTGAGGGATGGAATTTTTGATTCTAGCGGCCTCGGACGGCAGCGTCCCATGCTACACCACTGATTGTTATACTATACTTAAGTAATTAAAGTTGAATTCTTACTCGAAAAATTGTTCGGTGGGTGTTTGCGAACCATTGGGTTTAGTATGGTTATGGAACGGGACCCAACATTGTGCATTGTTCCAACGATTTGAACAGCTGGCCCATGGAACTTCAGACTTGAACGACGTAAAGAAGTAGTATATGGCCCATGCTATTATTACGGCGTAATACGTGGACATTAAAAACGAGATCACCACGCTTGCCAGTCCGGCACCTAAAATATTTACGTATTTAATTTTAAGAATTATGCAAATATTTTGATCTAAATTACATTTTAACTCATATTTCTAAAAATATAAGTAGGTACCTAAATAGTAAAATAGAAAACTATATCAATTTACTACCTAAAGATCATATACATCTTTTTTACATTATTAATAAAGTTAGATAATATTATGATGATGAAAGGGAAACAGGCAGGAGATGGGCAGCAGTATCATCCTGATAACAGCAAAATTACAATATAAAAACTGCGGTTACCAACCCGCTCGCCAAGCGTGGCAAATATGGCAAATACCCCCCATGAGCAATGACATTAATAAACGGCCCCCAGTCCCCGGCGGCCCCCTATTCCTGGCTACGGTGGCGACAATGGTAACGGCGGGGCAGGGGGTGCTAAGAATCTCCGGTGGAGGTTCGGTTGCCACCTAAAACGACTCGATCTGGCAACATACAACGCGCGCACCCTGAGTACTGACGAGAAGATCGTGGAGCTGGAAGAAGAGATAGACAAGTTACGCTGGCATATTAAAGGATTATCCGAGGTCCGAAGAGAGGGAGAGGACACGGTAATTTTTATTTATTTTTATTTATTTATTTGGTTCACCAACAAATGTTACACTGATATATATGCTTAATTCTAATATAGTAATATAAACTAAGTGCACATTCAATAATAGGTGAACACCGCATGCTTAGTGTTCACAGCATCTCCTACAAGCCGTTACCAAATAGCTAAAAATATACGATACAAACTTAAAATAAAAGAAAATAAACAAAATTATAAAATTAAATAAGTAAGTAATCCTCGAATCCGGCAACTTGCTCTATCACCGGGAGAGCGAACATCTGTCCCAAGGAGGTGTCGGATTTATCGTCCACAAGTCTCTCGTTAACAACGTTGTAAAGATTGTGAGTGTGTCGGCGAGGGCTGCGGACCTTATACTCAGAATCATCAAACGGTATTCGCTGAAGGTCAAACAGGTTTACGCACCAACCTCAGCACATCCCAATGAGGAGGTAGAGGAAATGTATGAGGATATCTCTAGAGCCATGCATTCCTCCAAAACCCACTATACGGTGTTAATGGGAGACTTCAATGCAAAACTAGGCACAAGAGAGAAAGGTGAGCTGAAAGTAGGGAAATTTGGAATAGGGCAACGGAACGCAAGGGGCCAGCAGCTGGCCGACTTCATGGAGAAAGAGGGACTCTTTATGATGAACTCTTTCTTCCAGGAGCGGGCCCACAGGAAGTGGACCTGGTCGAGCCCCGACGGTTCGACAAAAAATGAGATTGACTTCATTATGACGACCAGACGACAACTGTTCAGTGAAGTCTCCGTGATCGCGAGGGTGAAAACTGGTAGCGGTCACCGAATGGTTAGAGCACACTGAACCTAAACGTTAAGTTGGAGAGGTCTCGTCTAATGAAGTCATCGCTCCGCCCCCTCGTGCACAGTTCCAAAGTCTCGAAACCTTTCAGCTCGAGTTACAACACCATTTATAGTGCCTAGAAGGCTGCAATGAAGTGGACGATATGAATGACAAGCTCCTGGAAACTGTCCATGCGGTCGGAGCTAAGTTCTGCAAGACCCGCCGCAGATGAACACAAAATCTTTCCGATCACACTCTAACTCTCATGGCTGTTCGACGGGAGATGAAGCTACATTCTTCAACAGATTTGACAGCATACAGGCAACTGAAGAGACAGCTCTCCAAATGCATGTGGCGGGACTTACGCAACTTCAATACAGCTTGTATTGAAGAAGCGATCGAGCGGAACCAAGGCTCCAAAGTCTTTGCCAGAGATCTGTCTGCCAGAAAGATCCAACTGTCAAAGCTGAAGACCAGGTGTGGCGGCATTGTTTCTAGGACATCTGAGATTTTGAGTGAGATTGAGAGGTTCTATGGGCAGCTGTACACGTCATCGTTACAGCCACACGCAAGTGTGAGTCACGATCCAAGAGCGAGTCTTATCCGACACTATTCCGAAGATATCCCGGACGTCAATCTGAGCGAGATTAGAATGGCTCTCCAGCACCTTAAAAACGGCAGGGCTCCAGGTGAGGATGGAATTACAGTGGAGCTTCTGAAAGCGGGTGGAAAACCGGTACTTGTAGTCCTTCAGAAGCTCTTTAATTCCGTCCTCCATGGTGACATTACCCCGGAGGCGTGGAGCAGTGTCAAGTGCAGTGGTCTTGTTCTTCAAGAAAGGCGACAACGCTCTCTTGAAGAACTACAGACCGATATCCCTTCTGAACCGAGTCTACGTGCTGTTTTCGAGAGTCATTACGAATCGTCTCGCACGCAGACTTGACGACTTCCAGCCTCCCGAACTAGCCGGTTTTCGAAAAGGCTTTAGTACCATAGACCACATACACACCCTTCGGCAAATTGTACAGAAGACAGAGGAGTATAATCTGCCACTTAGCCTTGCATATGTGGACTATGAGAAAGCCTTTGATTCCGTCGAAATTTGGAGGGTGCTGCAGTCCCTTCAGCGGTGCCAAGTTGACTGTCGGTATATCAAAGTGCTGAAGTGTTTGTACAGTAGAGCTACGATGGCTATCCGAGTACAAAATCGGAGTACGAAACCTATCCAACTGCAGAGAGGTGTAAGACAGGGTGATGTTATATCTCCGAAACTCTTCACCGCTGCATTGGAAGACGTTTTCAAGCTACTGCTTGCGAGTACATTACTCACCTTCGATTTGCCAACGATATAGTTCTTATAGCAGAATCGCTGGAGGACCTAAGCACTATGCTCAATGACCTGAATAGTGTCTCCCAACGGATAGGTCTTAAGATGAACATGGACAAAACAAAAATCATGTTTAACGTCCATGTCACACCAGTATGTTTACCTGGGACAAATAGTCCGACTAGGTAAGTCCAACTTCGACCGAGAGGTCAATTGACGGATTCAACTCGGCTGGGAAGCGCTCGGTAAACTACGACATATCTTCTCGTTAGACATACCTCAAACCCTGAAAACGAAATTGTACAACCAGTGCGTGTTGCCAGTGATGACTTACGGATCTGAGACGTGGTCCTTCACTGCTGGCCGTATGAGGAAGCTCAAGGTCGCTCAGCGAACTATGGAGAGGGCTATGCTCGGGGTTTCTCTGCGTGGTAAACTTAGAAATGAGGATATACGCAGTAGAACCAGAGTAACCGACATAGCCCAATGGATTAGTAAGCTCAAGTGGCAGTGGGCCGGCCATATAGCTTGAAGAACCGACAACCGATGGGGAATAAAGGTTCTCGAGTGGCAGCCTCGTACCGGTAGGCGAAGTGTAAGGCGACCCCCCACTAGATGGAGTGAAGACCTGGTAAGACATGTAGGAAGTCTATGGATGCAGGTGGCTCAGGACCGTGCTTTGTAGCATTCCTTGGGGGAGGCCTATGTTCAGCAGTGGACTTGTGAATGGCTGTAATGATGATGATGATGATAAATATTATGATTAAAATTTAAGTACCCTTATAAATATTAATAGTGAGATTCGACCAACAGACACAGTTTATGCCTGTGGATTCGACTCGACTAAAATAAATACCTTTAAATAGTGGGCATATTTGTGAAAGCGCGCCAATAGGGCCGTGCGCCGTGTATTGACCCACAGCTAATTCCATAAAAAGCATGGGTACGCCGCATACAATCAGTATTATGAAGTAAGGTATCAGGAAAGCACCTGTAAGAAATATCATTTACTGAAATTATATTTAGAAATATGTATTATATTAGATTAGATGTACCTACCTACTCGTAATTTGGTTTAAATAAGTATTAGTAGGTACTACGTAAGTTAACGGTTTATAAGTTTTCGTTAATTGGGCAAAGTTTACATAACAATATGTAGGATGCAAAATGAATATAAGTACCTACAATAAACTAGCGAACCACAATAAAATAATAGGTTGGGTAAAAAGGTACTTCGTATTTTATATACAAATTCAAGACATTTTTTTCAAAGTTTAATTACATTTAATTATAATATATATGTGCCATTTTGTTCAATAACTTCTTGCCATCTTGTAGTTAGTGACGTAATCCCGTTGCTGTAGAAATCTTAGGAAATTTGATAAAAAAAATGGGACAATTAGTTTTGACAGTTCTCTCGTGATGTTAACCTAACACTACCCAAAGAATTCTGAAGATTCCGAAACAGGAGAAAATCTAAATAAAATCGTGCAAGGTCAGGACTATATGGTGAATGCGTTAATACTTGCCAACCAAGCTCTCTCAATTTTGCTGAGTTGCTAAAGATGTGTGTGGTCTGGCGTTATCATGATGAAAGACTACTGCTTTTCTGTTGATCAATTCCGGTCGTTTCTTCTCAATTTCTTGTTTCTTCTCTATTAGCGGTTGGCAGTAGAGATCCGAATCTATGATTTTGCCCGGCGGTAAAAGCGTAAAATAAAACTATGCCTTTCCAATCCCACCATACACACAGCATCACCTTATTGCGTGTTAATCCGGGTTTTGTTGCAGTCTGCGGGGCTTGACTACCCTTTCAATCTGTGATCTACTTTTCATCATTAGTGATCAATCTTTTCAAAAATGGTTCGGTTTCATAACGTTTGAAAACGTTAAAATACGAAGAAACTTTCTCCTCGACCTTACACTTTATGATCCACCGTATCAAAAGCAGAGCTCAAATCCTTTTGGATATATATAAACCAGTTACTTCTTTTTCTTCTTTGACAGGTATTCTTTTTTTAAATAGAATAAGGGTGACAAACGAGCACAGAGTCCACCAGGTGGTAAGGGGATGTTGTTGCCCATAGATATCTACATGTATCCTCGATTAAGAATGAAAATGCATTGTGACCCCTGAGGACTAAGATACAATGCCTCGTTTCCAGTAAAAACGGTATCTGGTTCTCTACACTCACCATACAAAACACAACAGCATAAAACTGTTATTTTACGCTGGTATTCTGTGAGATCGTCAAGGGTAGTCCTATCCTAGTCGAGCCAATATAATATAAATACATAATTTCTTGAAGACATCAATTATCTTAACGAATTCGTTACCAGACCTCTTCTTAAGTTCATTAAAAGGCTTCTTTTGCAGTATCTTATACAGTATTTAAACAATAATAAAGAAAGTTGTACTTATTCACAGACAAAGATCTAGACTTAATCGGCTAAAACGTCTCGGGCTCCCATCGCCTAAAATCATAGATTTCATTTTCATTTTATAATCCTTAAATAGCTTAAAAACTTTAAGCTATTTAAGAAAACTTTATTTAGCAATTAATTACGCCTTCTTACTAATAAATTATAAAATAATCTCATTCTGAGGTAATTTTGTAACTAAAATAATTAGAAACCCTCTTCTTCATCAAATAAAAAATCTATTATCTAGGTAAGCTAACTAATTATAAAATTTTAGATTCTTAAACGATTTACGCTCTTCATACACTATGTGAAATTATAATAAGAATCTAAGAAATAAGTCATTTGGCCACGTAGTCAAATATTTGACTATATGACTATAAGAGGCTCCCGTACAGATCGAGTTTCTGACGAAAAGATTTGTTGCAAGACATTGAAAGACAAGCAATGGTCGTCGGAGTATGTATCTGAGTATTGGCGGAGTCTTCACCCTAGGATTTACAGCGGAGTAACTTGCGTCCATGTAAATAATGGCGCGCGGAATTTTTCCTCTAAAGTAACCGTTAAAGCGTTTAGTCCAATCCTGTCAAAATAGATAAACAGGCGTTCTTTCTGGCATGTTCTTTCACGGGAATGGCTGTAGTGGGATATCTACCATTTGCATGCGAGAGATTTGCGATTCACGATATAGCTGGAATTACATTCTTCGACAACGAGAACAGAAGATTTCGCAAAAGGAGGCTGTGAGAGGAAGAGAGAAAAAACGTCAGAAATCCCCATCCGCAGCCGGATTAATGAATCTTAGGCGGCAAAAATGGGGGTTTTTCGTCGCCTAATACGTAAGGCCTCTAAGTAGCATGTACGATGTTCTCGCGTGCCCTCATATGAAAATATCTCCACTTGGTCAACGAAAAGGGTCTTCGGTTATCGCCGTTAAGGCTGAGGTATTATATGAAAGCGTTTCTGTAGCCACGATAAAAGGCGAAGAGATGAACACCGTCAATCCAACGGTGTGCATTTCTTCGACGGCATTCCCCACTCACAAAAAAGTAGCCTAAATATTTATAGTAAATTAGAAGAAAGTTTTACGTTTTAACGAGGGTAAGTTTCTTTTTGCTTTTTTTTATAGGATAGGGTGACAAACTAGCACACACTTCACCTGATGGTAAGTGGTTACTGTGGCCCATAGACATGTGTACATCTATCTTCGTTTGCGAATCAAAATGCAGATGCGTTGTCACCCGTGAGGACTAAGATAGAATGCCTCTTTCCCAGTAAACTCGGTCTCCGATTCTCTACACTCACCATACGAAACACAGCAGTGTTAAGCTGCTATTTTACGCTGGTATTCTGTAAGAGCGTGGTCCTTCCCCGGTCGAGCCGACCCATTCGTGCTACAACTATACCAGTAATATAGCTGCAGCATGGCTCTACCACGTAAAAATTATTATTATTATTTAAAATGTCTTCCTTTCCAGATACCTGTTGATCTGAAAATGGTTGTTTGAACGTTTTTATTTTTTGATATTTATAGATCATTCAATTAATCGATTTCATCGGACACAAAATGCGTCCCGTTTTCACCCAGAACTTTTTTTGAACCCCTCAACAACACACTAAAAATGGGACAATTCTAGAGAAATACGAAAGGATGGCAGCCTAATGCCGCGCCTCCACAATATACGAATCGTTTATTCGTAAAATTTAGATAAGATTTGAAGTTTTGTTTGAGTAGTTATTTGCAATTGTAAAGTAATGTCAATTCTAAGTTTTCGACTCTGGCGACGCTACAGAAATAATTGGTCATCACTAAAAGAAAAATCACGAAATAAATTATTATTCAGTCAGTTTTTTATAGAAGCAGTTATGTATTTGAAACAAAACTCATTTAAAGAAGTATTTGGCAAATGGCAAGCAATAGACTTCCAAAATTTACTGTCGTAATTGCTGTTTCTCATGTTTGTATCATACATGTACATAGTTCTAAATGTGGCATTGTTCTCGTTCGTTGTAATGCCATAATTACAGTTCCAATTGTATCCTTCATATCAACGAATTGACCTACAGGAACTGTCGTAATTAAGCTGGCTATTTGCTAAAAGGATTATTTGGGCACGTGTCGCAGTCATTTGAGACGCTTTGTGAATTGCCATTATGGTTATGACTTAAGTATCTATATGTCGTTCAAGGCGTTTGACTGTTAGAGATACAAATCCAAGGAAAAGTGTGCGATACCGTTCTTTTTGCATAATATATTATATATTTGTTATGTATGTTTGTTATGTATGTCCATTCTCGTACCAAGTTTTTGTTACTTCATAGGCCTATCTGGATTTTCGATCATATCACAAGATATTACAAGTTCAACTGATTGTTAAAATTATAAGTTCGTAAAAATAAATAGAAATATTAAATATTACATTTTAAAACACTTTACTACTACTACTTTACCAACAGCAATGGAGATAACTTTAACACAAAAATTAATATCGGTGTTTATGTTAATCTAATCATTTGCTTCTTATTTAAAGTGTTTTAAAATGACTAATATTTCTATTTATTTTTATGAACTTATAATTTTAACAATCAGTTGAACTTGTAATATCTTGTGATATGATCGAAAATCCAGATAGGGCTATGAAGTAACAAAAACTATTGGTACAAGAATGGACATGAGTAATATTAATGTGACGACAGTTTCTTATGACGGTAGGATTATCGTTTATGAAGAGCTGACTAATAGTTACACGCTGAATGATTTCTGTGCAATGAAATGAAATGATAAGGCATTCAAATATCTTTATGATAGACACATTGTAAAATATTAGGGTGTAACAAGAGTGAGAGAAAAGCATTTCAGTTATAACGACGGCTCCGTGGCGCATTGGCTTAGTAATAAGTTGCAGCACGTATTTGTATGACCTACAAATAATTGTTTCGGGTCTGGTTTTTTTTTATAGGAGAGGGGGCAAACGAACATGCGCCTCACCTGATGGTAAGTGACTACCACCGCCCATGAACAACCGCAACACCAGGGGGACCAGGCGAATTGCAGACGCGTTGCCGGCCTTTTAAAAAGGAATAGGCTCTTTTCTTGAAGGTCCCTAAGTCGTATCGGTCCGGAAAAATCGCTGGTGGTAAACTATTCCACAAGGAAGTTGTGCGAGGAAGAAAACATCTTCTAAATCACACAGTGGTGGATCGCCAATCATCCAGATGGTGTGGATGGTATCGGGAGTTCTGTCGCGATGTGAGTTCGTGAAATTTGGCGGCTGGGATTAATCCGAATCCCGTGGTAAATGCGAAAGAAAATGCAAAGAGATGCAACATCTCTTCGCAGCACCAATGAATCGAGCCGATCGGAAAGGACTCGGTCGTCGACGATTCGAGCCGCTCTGCGTTGGATGCGGTCAAGTGGAAGGAGCTGGCACTGGGGAGCCCCTGCCCAGACATGGGAACAGTATTCCATGTGAGGCCAAACCTGCGCCTTGTAAAGTTGCAGGCGTTGTGCCGGTATGAAATACTGCTCCGCTCTGCTGAGCACAAGTATGGTGTTTGTCCTTATGAAGTTTATGTATGTAAATTGCCCCTACGATGCAGGAGAAAATCCTAGTGTGGAGGTATACGAGTATAGGCAGATTTACAAACGAAGCCATACATGCCTCTGAATGACAGGTGCGAGAGTTTATGACATTATGATTATTATGAAGTTATACTTCGCCATGTTACATCTGTGTATTTTGATATCAAATTATATATATAAAGCAATAAATCATTTGATATCTTGAGTGGACGAGTGTGCGGCGTGACGTATCGGTTTGCAGAAAGCATCATCTGTAATTCACACCAAGCCGTATTGTTGTTCCTGCGAGATGTTACTCAATTAGCGTCAGGTGACAAACAACTAGGAACACGATTTTGCATTGCTGTGGAAAATACTTATTTGCTTGATTTTGCGTTTTCAGTGGTGTTCTACTGAAAGCAAAACGTACATCCGGCAAATTAATAATACTTTTTATTATTCATCACTCACGTGTTGCCAGTGATGACTTACGGATCTGAGACGTGGTCCTTCACTGCTGGCCGTATGAGGAAGCTCAAACGCCCTACACTTTGCCTCGTACCGGTAGGCAAAGTGTAGGGCGACCCCCACGAGATGGAGTGACGAACTGGTAGGACATGCAGGAAGTCGATGGATGCAGGTGGCTCAGGACCGTGCTTTGTGGCATTCCTTGGGGGAGGCCTATGTTCAGCAGTGGACTTATGAAAGGCTGTAATGATGATGATGATGATGATTCATCACTCATTATTATTTTAAAAGTGAATTGCTGGGCGTGAGTCTTTTGGTATTTATACTTGACAGTTGAACGTATAACATAATATTACTTTATTTTAAAGATCTTTTATTTTAAACCAGCGACCCGCCCCGGTTAGGCTTAGGTAGGTTTTTATTAATATGGCGTATTTAGTTTTTGTAAAACAGTTTTCTATGACACTTTTCAATTTTACAAAAGACACTTCAAATTTATTTATATGTGTATAGTTTCTATTTAATTTAAATTTAATAAAAGACATTATTATGATATTATAGATATTATAATACTAAATTTTAAGCAGAGAATGACGCAACCGTATCTCAATTACAATGTAAAGAAATAATATATTAAACACCTTTTTCTCAATCAGATTGCAACAGTTAACAGCTGAACATGGGCTCATTGTGGAAATCACGTCGCGCCGTGCGCGTGTGCGTGAGGCGCGCATTTTTGCTGTTTTGCAAGTACATATTATTAGATAATAAAAAAGTAAAAACGGGTCCATCTTTTACAACATACAGTGGAATTGTATACCTCCCCCTTTTTATGAAGGCGGCTAATCAGCCATTTTCTATGTAAAATCGTTATTTTTACTATTGCTTTAAGAAAATATAATAGGTACACACTTAAAGCGTCATTCGTGCCTGAGAATCTGTGTTCATTAAAATTGATATAAAATATATTAAAATAAATAATATGAAAGTATACACATAAAGTGTGTTTGATAAAGCTGATATCGATATGGATAATTACGCATTTAATTTTAACTTATTATTTTCTCGGTATAATTTTGTTTAAGTATGCGCGATAAAAGACGCTAGAAATAAATCTGGGCGTGCAATATAACTAGCTGGTATTAGTATCACGATTAAATGAGGGAAATTGTGAACAATTTAACTTATTAACACTGAACATAATAATATGAGTGTAGCGGTAGTGTAAGAATGTCCACTACTCACCACTAAAAAATAGGAAACTGCGGATGGCAACTCAAGCGTGGCAACTATGACAATTATCCCCTCTATTTGGCTATATATGGGCTTGCCTATATTCAACAGTAGACTTTTGATAAGCCATAACGATAATGGTAACAATATGTTATGTGAGTCGCGAGAAGTTAAATTTCACATTTATATTATAGACGAAAATAAAGTAATTCTTTTGTAAATTCCCTTGTCACATCTCTCGTATTAAAAAAAATAAGATCTCACCCCTGTCACTAGAGGGATAGGTAGGGACTACAGATTTCCATTTGACAAGATGTGAAACACACCTCTCGTCCATATACAAAATATATAAACAGTGGTAGAGCCCCGCGGCAGCTTTTGCAGTCGCACAGATGGGCCGGCTCGAACCGGGGTGGTATATATTCAACATATACCACGACTTCACAGAAAACCAGCGTGAAGTAGAGGTTTACCTCTGCATTTCGCTTGGTGAGTGCAGGTGGCCGAAGGCCCTTTTTACTGGAAATGAGGCATTCCATCTTAGTACTCACGGGTGACAACGCGTCTACATTTTGATTTGTAATAGAGGATAGATGTAGATGTCTATGGGCCGCAGCAACCACTTACCATCAGGTGGACTGTGTGCTCGTTTGTCACCCTTAACCTATAAAAAAATATACCTACGCATATAATATGCTCGTAAGTTAACGGTACTTCTAATTTTGCTTTAATGTATCGCCAATTTGCAATTAACTTCCATCTAGGGTGACCCTACTCGACTCTGCCATTAATTTCTGCAACATAAATTTGCCTAGTTACTTTTTTCTCATTCATTCTTTCTACATGACCAAATCCTGGACACCACATCTTCCCTACCATACTTTTCCCTTATCACACAATTTCTCACAGTTATTATTTTACAACGTTGTTAAATTCAGTAAAATTGGAACTGTTGCGAGAAAAATAGTCTATTCGTGAATTTCCTGCCACTTCTTGTCACACGGTCTCCCGCAGTAGATACTTGCTGACTTGTTTAAGTGAGTTTTAAGAACTTTAGAACTTTCAAAAAGTGCTTTATAAAGACTAATTTTGAATACAAGTATTATGATTTCAAAACGCAAACTCAATCATCATCATCATCATCATCATCATTACAGCCCTTCACAAGTCCACTGCTGAACATAGGCCTCCCCCAAAGAATGCCACAAAGCACGGTCCTGAGCCATCTGCATCCATCGACTTCCTGCATGTCTTACCAGGTCGTCACTCCATCTCGTGGGGGGACGCCCTACACTTCGCCTACCGGTACGAGGCTGCCACTCGAGAACCTTTTTTCCCCATCGGTTGTCGGTTCTTCGAGCTATATGGCCGGCCCACTGCCACTTCAGCTTACTAATCCATTGGGCTATGTCGGTCACTCTGGTTCTACTGCGGATATCCTCATTCCTAAGTTTATCACGCAGAGAAACTCCGAGCATAGCCCTCTCCATAGCTCGCTGAGCGACCTTGAGCTTCCTCATACGGCCAGCAGTGAAGGACCACGTCTCAGTTCCGTAAGTCATCACTGGCAACACGCACTGGTTGTACAATTTCGTTTTCAGGTTTTGAGGTATGTCTGAAATGTCTGTCTAAATGTTGTAGCATCGAAATAATTTAGTTTGTTTCATGATTGAGTTTCTTTGTTACATTCAATACCCCCCTATGAATGTAACAAAGAAACTCAATCATGAAACAAACTAAATTATTTCGATGCTACAACATTTAGTATATAAAATATAATTATCCGGTAAATATGTAGCCGGCTTAGTTTACATATATTTAGTTTTTTTTTTATGAAATAGATTTGAGATTAAATATAAACTACTTTAAATATAAACGACCTGGTAAGACATGCAGGAAGTCGATGGATGCAGGTGGCTCAGGACCGTGTTTTGTGGCATTCTTTGGGGGAGGCCTATGTTCATCAGTGGACTTGTGAAGGGCTGTAATGATGATGATGATGATAAACTACTTTTTGTAATAAGTCTGGGACTTTAGTCAAACTCCAGTACCAGTATTCAATTAAATGCCTAGATCTTAGACGATACACAATGACGCTCATAACGCTGAAAGTTTTAGTTCATTGGAAAAGTCTTTTTGATGGGGCTAAATGAAAAGACGCTAAGTTCCTTAAATTTATTTCCTTTTCCTGTTATTGCGACGTCTAATCGTATAGTCGTATATTTAAAGGTCCTTTGTGATAGTTTTGGGAACAGAAAATGTAGGTAGCCTACTGCCTATACTGTATTAATGATGCAAAGGAATTAAATTTTTAGCATTCTTTAGAAATAAAACGTCCACCAAACTCATGACCACCCACGCATACTGTAATTATTTCGTTTAATTCGTTAAAAATGGGCCAGGCCTTTTGTTACATACGCGTTAAATTATATATCTATATGTAGATAGGAGGATGACATGTTAAACCCTGCCTATTCTATGTGAATACCCTACTCACATAGAATAGGCAGCGTTTAACATCTCGTAGCTTAAATATATTTGCTTATTAATCATTTTGTATCAGAGAATCCATCACCTTTTTGCTTTTTTTTTGGTTTAATTGCTTAACCGTAGGCTGTCTTAAATTTAGATTGTATCACGCTGTTTACTTTGATATTTTTTTTAATTTTAATTGCAGGCAGTATAATAATCAATGAAGTGTTTCTAACCCCCTTTGCGGAAATTTGATAGGCAGGGTCTACGGCGGTGCGACTAACAATATCTTGAAATTAGTCAACGAATCACATAATATAAAAAAATAATTGTTATATGGCTTTGTCTATCAACAAGCCTTTCCATAAATATGAATAGATTACGTAACCGGCAAAACAGTTCCCTAAAATGAAATCGATGCCCGCGGTGGATGCGCGACAATAGCTTTGCAAAAATATTGAGGGAATTTGGTGTCTCAGGCAGGGCCTGATTTACCCACAGACCAACCAGGCTCGAGCCTTGGGCGCAAGGTTGGAGGGGGCGCTGAGCTTGCCTTTGCAAGCATCACTTATGTACAGAATAAAATTTGGTATAATGTTCTCAATAAATAATAGACATTACCCGCAACCCGGATTTAGTATAAGTATTTTACTTGTTGCTTTTTTGTATTTTTTGGTACAAGAAAAATAAAAAAATTGTAAAAATAAGCCTTTGAATTTTAACCTTTGGTCTTTCGTTGACTGACAGGACGTTATTTAAAGGTTTTAACTGCTCAAGCTCTCTTCTCTATTTCTAATTTTATTAATGCTTTGCCAAGACTGTCTAAGGAACTCTGTCGAGAGATGGAACAGATGGCTAATAGAAGAGAACAGATTCACACTCACTGACCCATGCCGCAAAGGAGGAAGTTTTTTAGGTTCTTTTTTTCTCTTTTTGTGTTCAACTCTTCTCTCGATGACGGGGGGTACACACCGCCGACTATCCCGCTATGTGATAGCACCATGCTGGATGTGCGATTTACACAGTGCTCTGTGTGCAAAAGATCCCTGGACGTCAACAAGTCGAATGGGCCTAATGCCCTCCTATTGTGCTGAAGAGGGGTGCTCCGGGGTTAGCACCGGTTCTAAGGCGTCTTTCCCGGTACTCATACTCCCTCCTAAGTATAATCCTGAACTCATGGAAGATAGCTTTAGTAAACCCGATCTCTTAAAATGCGATCGCACAGACCCGTCCAACTATAGGCTCAACACCATCGCCTCCTTTTTCTTCAAGATAATGGAATCCATTATTAACTGCCAGCTCATAAGGTACCTTCAGGGCCATGAGCTGGTTAGGGACCGCACTGATGGTCTAGCCATTTCTGGTTTTACTCTTCTAATTTACCTGACTCATAGATGAGCGGAAGCAGTAGTCTAAGAGGGAGGTCTTGGCCGTTATTTTGGACATAACGAGGCCTTCGATGGGCTTTGGCACAAAGCGCTTCTATAGAAGCTTCCTTCCTATAGGCTTCCCGAGAAATTGTGCAATTCATCAGTTCAGATCATCAGTTTTCTTGCCGATCGGAGAATCAAGGTCGTAGTAGACGGTGCATACTCCGACTATATACGACGAGGCAATTAATGCTAGTGTTCCACAAAGCTATCATATACGCTGTTTCTTCTGTGTATCAATTATATGTTGCTGTTACTGGTTATAACACTGGTGATGCTTTTATAACAGCCGTGCTAATATTTCTTGGGAACATGTCATCAAGTATCGGAACAAACTTGTGTCTGTAGTCGAGTATTAATAAACAAAATCTCAGATTGGGGACGACCAGTTCAAACTTCAGAAAACACAGTTTTGCGCGTTTACCGCTAAAACGAACCCCTTTGTCATATCTCCTCAATTTTAGGGCACTTCCCATGCTGCCTTAGCCATCATCGGAATCCTCGGCCTCGACATATCGAATGACGTACAGTTCAGCGGTCACTTGGAAGGGAAGACTAAATTAACCTCTAAAAAGCTTTGCGTGCTCAGAGAGTGCGACATTATTTCATGCCAGTACACCGTTTGCAACTTTGCAAGGCGCAAGTTCGCCATGGCCCTCTTCTGTAAAACAAAAATAGTTTCTGAATCATCCGCATTTCCCCATAGCATAATCCCATAAGACATTATGCTATGGAAATAACTGAAATAAACTTGACTGCATTCAGCTAAAAGAGTGGCTCGAATCGTCGACGACCGAGTTCTTTCTGATCGGCTCGATTCACTGTCTCTGCAAAGAAATGTTTCATTACAATGCATTTTCTATCGCATTTTCCACGGGCAGTACTTAGATTGTTCGGATTAATTTCAGCCGCCAAATTCCACCAACGCACATCTGGACAAAACTCACAGTACCATCCACACCACCTGGATGCTTGGCGGTCCACCGTGACTGTGTGATTTACTAGGAGTTTTCTTACTCGTAAGAATTCTTTGTGGAATCGTCTACCACCGGCGATTTTTCCGGACCAATACGACTTAGAGATCTTCAAAAAACGAGCTTACTCCTTTTAAAAAGGCCGGCAAAGCACCTGCAATTTCCTTCTTTTGGTTTTGGTTTCAAGGGCGATAGTCGACACTTACTATCAGGAAAATTTAATTTAACGTGTACGAAACCGCGGAGTGGTAAGCTAGTAAAATATAAAAATCTAGTAAATATATTCGTGGGATGGTCAGGCACAGATAGAACAGACTGGTGGGGGAGCGCATATTCATAGTTAGCCTAGGGCTGTGGGAACTCTAAATCAGGCACTGGCCTCAGGGGATAATTTTCATTGTTTTAAAATTTAAAGCAAGGTAGTGAGTTTAAATTATATAAATCCATACAAAACAACTTTAAGTTTGTTTGCACTTTAACGTTTTAGATTTATTTCTTACCACCACCGCTTTTGTAGCAGAGATATGGGAAGCGCCATACATTTCCGAGACCAACGGAGTAACCAACACAGGCTAGCACGAACTGTATCTTATTGGCCCAGAAAGGTCGTCGTGGTTTCAGATGTACCGTTTCGTCGTCTTCCTCTTCTTCGTCGCAGTCGCTCTCGTGTGATGCTGTATCTTCGTCTGGAGGTCTGAGGATGAAATTTATTTATTGTTTTAAAATTAATTAGAAAAGCATTGAAAAATTTTAATGAAGTCGTATGTATGTATGTTGTTACCTATGACTATGATTATAAACTTTACAATATAGAATACATTGTCAAAAATACGTTCTTAAGCCACTGCATATCTCATCGGTTTTTAACCTCACTCCATTACGAGACTGCTATTTGATAACATATGTTCCGCTACCATTTTACGAGCTATATGGACAGCTCATTTCCATTTCAGGTGATTGATTAATATATGTATGTCAATGTTTATTACTTTGATTATATTTATTGGGAAAATCTATATGTATTTAAAAGCTTTTGTCGCGTCCAAGTTTTGACAGCGCCACAGTCGCTCTAACAGTGGCAGGTTGATTGTATAGAAGTGCAGAAGTGTTTTTACAGTAAAGCTACGATGGCTTGAATAATGTACAGAACCAGAATACGAAACCTATCCAACTGCAGGAAGTGTAAGACTGGGTGACGTTATATCCCTGTAACTCTTCCCCGCTGCTTTGAAAGACGTTTTCAAGCTATTGGACTGCAAATAATACGGTAACAATGGTAAGTCCATCACTCAGTTTCGATGTTGTCAATTGTTTTGCAGTTGACTGTTGTTCAATTGTGTCCCCTAAAGGATAGGTTTTAATGTGAACATGAACAAGATAAAGGATATGTGTAACGTATATGTCACGTCTAAGCTGGTAGTTACGGACGATGCTAGATTTATAGTTAATCCAATTTTTATCACCGAGAGATTTAATAAGGCTTTTAAAACTGTGGGTGATAAGAAATCGGCTTTATTATAAAATAAAACCATAAAATTATTAATAAAATAATAATTAATATTATATAAAATATATATAATATAATATAAAAATTATTATTAAAATAATAATTTTACTATTATTGCTCGAAATATATTACAAAACATAGTACGAGTATATCACATCATCATCATCTGCACCGTCCAAATTTCGACAGTATCGAACGCTTTCAAATGCGTAAATATTCGAAGTAAATAGGTTTACTAGCATAGGCATTGGTTAATCAATAATTTTGTTTAGTTTTACAGTTAAACTTATTTTTTATTACTGAGCGACCCACATTGAACAGACTTATGTTAAACCACTCTCATTAAAATTAACTTTGAAAAATAGGAAAATGATGACTTTAGGCTATCAAGAAAATTAAACATTTTACCTAATTCTGGTTATTATAAACGAAAATTTCTGTTCTGTCATTTATTATGATTGCAAAACAAGCGATCTGCCCCGGCTGCTTTCGCTTGGGTAACGTCTATGAATGCGTCATTTAGACTTTTTTAAATAATCATCAATGGCCATTTATTTTATCAATTTAATAATTTCGCAAAAACATCTTTAAGTTTATAAAATACAGCCTGGATCACTCATGGTATTGCTCTCTATCTGTTCATGAAGTTTCATTACAATCGGTTTAGCCATTTCGAAGATTAGCATAAGAAGATTAGACAAAATTTTCACAAATGGTCATTAATGTCTTTATGCCATGCAAATAAGCAACTCGCTAAAAGAGAGTTTATGGTATTACAGATAGAAAATTATATTTATAGGTATTCTAAACTAACATTAAAAGCTATGATTTTCTTAAAAATTTGAACCTTATAAAAATTCGTTGATCGTTCTTTTAGGGTTTATATTTATATAATGATTTCTTATATTTACGCGAACACTACACATTTATATAAAACTAGTTTTAAGGATTTTATCGCGTATATTAACTTAATTTATATTCCCGACGTTTCAAGTACTTTACAGCACCCATGGTCACGGGGGGGGGGGGGGGGGGGGGCTGAGGTGTTTGACGTACCAATGTCATAGTTAACCACGGCTACCTCCAGATTAAAAATTATTAATTTTTGTTCCGATTTATTACTTACAGGATCCCAAGTAGTTGGTACCATCTGCTTGGGATCCTATAATTAATAAAATTAAATCCCAATCCAAGCATATAACTGCATGACTTCAACATACTGTATGTTATACTGTGTAGATCGGAATAAAAATTAATACTTTTTAATCTAGAGGAGGAATTTTGAACCTAATTTTTAATCGCGATAAAATCCATAAAACTAGTTTTATTTAAATTTATAATTATACTGATAGTATTTCCTTGTGTGATTTTCAACTATCATTATTTCAGCGACAGTAATATTGTTTCATACTAGCGATCCGCCGCGGCTTCGCCTAAGTAGGATCTAATAATGTCCTCCAGACCGAATTTCGGTCACGGCGCCCAGTTTCAACGGAGACTAGCCATCTGCGCGGGACAGGATTATAGTGCCCAAGTGTATGCGCAAGCACAGGTGCACTCTCTATTCCCTCACTCTCATAGTCCGATGGGACGGTAAATCGGCACGACCGGAGAGAGATCAGGCGCAGGACCAACGGCTTAACGTGCTTTCCGAGGCACGGGGGTGAGACTCCGCCAACTTCCTGACTCCGGGCAGCTACTGAGAATTTCTTGATAGAAAAACTCAATAACTGTTTTTTTTGGCCCGACCCAGCATTCGAACCCGGGACCTCATGATCAGCAGTCGCACAACTACAACCACTAGACCAACGAGGCAGACCATCTATTAATGTGCCGATATTTATATTTAAGATGTTCAAAGACCATTTAATTTAGCAATACTTCGTTTTATCAAAGAAAAATCGAAGATCAATCCTGGCACTGCTCTTTATCTGTTCGTGTAGTTTCATTACAATCATTGCGAAGATTAGCCCGGACAGGCATGCAGATAGAGAGACAAAAGTTTCAATAACGTTTTTTGTGTGAATTTTAATAACGAGATTAAGTTTAGTATTTTTACCAGTGTTTCCAAAAATGCATAAATAATTCTATCTATATCCGTAATTTCTTTTACGACACAAATTAAAGTTCTTTGCTAAAATGTAGTGAAAACGCATAGTCAAGTCAAGTCAGCCAAAGTATAAATCTACCAACGGTAACAACGATCAAAAGTTAAACATTGATGAACTCATGAAGTTGAAAGATGCTTCAAGATAAATTAGGTGACATTATAGACCATTATCATTTTTTTTATTTAAAGATATAATATTAAAAAAATGTTATAAAGAAACCTGACCAAACCTAGGCAAGTTTTCATCATATTTAACAAGCGTATGTTTGTATGCTATGATATGTTTATTTTCTTCAAATTAGTTGCTGATAACATTATATCATTGATATGAAAATGTAAATATTTCATAAAATATTATGAATGATTAAATATTTCATAAAATATTTGAATTAAATGATTTTAGAATCGGATGACGTATTTAAGAAAAGTAAGTTGTATAGAATTACACATACGTTTTAGCTTTATAATAATAGTTAACCGTGCATGTGTGAATGTACATATAGTATGTCTATGTATGCATGTTATGGAATTTTAAAATTCACTTTTCACCCACTTCCAAACGT
This sequence comes from Parnassius mnemosyne, assembly GCA_963668995.1. Taxonomy (NCBI): domain Eukaryota; kingdom Metazoa; phylum Arthropoda; class Insecta; order Lepidoptera; family Papilionidae; genus Parnassius; species Parnassius mnemosyne. Next base: position 27,650,468 of record CAVLGL010000035.1, on the reverse strand, counting down.
CTAAATAATCTGAAATGTTGCGGACGTTTTAATAACCAATGAATACAATAATTTCATGACTATGACCTGGTATTCCACTAGCATCATCACCGCTCACGATCAATGCGTCTTGTTTAAGTTTATTTAACTCTAATATTTTATTATATTTCTATTCTAGACTGCCACAATCTAATCTAATCACAATCTATCTACAAACGTCAATAACCTAATGGCAGAACGCGGACCGCGAAAGGTCGTGGGTTTGAATCCGCCATTCGACCACTGTCGTGAACCACTTCTAACACAAGCGTTTTAAGCTTACCAGAAGTAGTTAAAGGGAATATTAGTAATGTAAAGTGGGCGGGAGGTGCTCTTCACACTTATGGGCCGGCTCGAGCCGGGTTGGTACCACGACCTCACAGAATACCGGCGTGAAGTAGAGGCTCTGCTTCTGCGTTTCGTCTGGTGAGTGCAGGTGGCCGGAGGCCCAATTCCCCCCCCCCCCCCCCCATCAACATGGTAGCGGAATTAGACAATAGACTACCCCAGGAGGGTACCAGTACCCCTGGAGAATCCCTCGCTGAGCATCCACGACCATGTTATTCCAATCCTGAGCGTGGGTGCTCAGGCTGCCCCGCGTATTCTGGGGGGGGCAAAATTCCGCTCAAAAACAAAACTGCTCGGGGCAAGCTGAGCAACAATACCAAGGCGACCCCTGCCACGCTATCCGTGAATTTCTGCAACATCAGGGGACTTCACTCTAACCTAAACGCCGTCCACTACCATCTCGAGACGGCGAAGCCGGCCTTGCTCTTTTTGACCGAGATGCAGGTTTCCTCTCCGACTGATATTTCGTATCTCTCCTACCCGGGGTACAAATTGGAGCACTCCTTTGTGCCTCGGGCTGGAGTTTGCGTGTATGTTAGAGAGGACATCTGTTCTCGACGCCTCGGCAGTCTTGAAGGTTCGGACCTGTCCATCCTTTGGCTACGCGTAGACAGCGACGACCATCCGCGCGTCTACGGGTGCCTCTATAGGTCCCATAGCGGTAATGCCGAAACAGACCGACTCATCGACCACGTCCAAATGGCTACAGATTCCTTGCTACAACAGGTCCCATCCGCAGAGATCGTGATCCTTGGCGATTTTAACGCCCACCATGCCGAATGGCTCGGTTCACGTGTAACCGATCATGCGGGGAGATCTGTTTATGACTTTGCCTTGGCATATGGTCTGACACAACTGGTTACTTCGCCTACGCGGATTCCAGATGTGGAGGATCATACACCTTCCCTGTTGGACCTTCTGCTGACCTCTCATCCGGACGGATATCAGGTTTCCGTCGATGCCCCTCTCGGCTCTTCGGACCATTGTCTGATCCGGAGTATGGTGCCACTCACGCTCCCTTCGCGGTTGCGTTCTGCAGGTTGCCGCCGTGTTTGGCATTACAGGTCGGCGGATTGGGACGGAATGCGGTCTTTCTTTGCATCCTACCCATGGGGGCGGGTTTGCTTCTCGCCGGATGATCCCAGTGCTGTTGCTGACTCTGTCACTGATGTGGTGCTACAGGGAATGGAACTATTTATTCCATCATCTGTGGTACCCATCGGAGGCAGATCTCAGCCTTGGTTTGGTCGCTCCTGTAAGACTGCATTGCGCAGTAAGCAGGAGTGTTATCAAGCCTGGGCTGCAGCTTTGGTGACTCGGGATGTAAACACCAGCACACTTAAAAAGAAGTATAACTTCGCCTCCAGGTCCTTCAAAAGAGTTATTGCCAAGGCAAAGTCAGAGCACATAGGCAGAATTGGCGAGAAACTAGTTCGCCTTCCTTCGGGAACCCGTGCATTCTGGTCTCTCGCCAAGGCTGTCCAAGGGAATTTCTGGAAGCCATCACTACCATCTCTGCACAGGGAGGACGACTCACTGGCCCAAGACGCAAAAGACAAAGCCGACCTTTTAGGCTCCCTTTTTGCGTCCAACTCGACTCTTGATGACGGGGGGAAAATACCGCCGACCATCCCGCGGTGCGAGTGCTCCATGCCGGATGTGCTATTCTCACAGCGCTCAGTTCGCAAAGCACTTCTCTCCCTGGACATCCAGAAGTCGAGTGGGCCTGACGGAATCCCCCCAATTGTGCTGAGGACGTGTGCTCCGGAGTTGGCACCGGTCCTAACGCGTCTTTTCCGGTACTCCTACTCCCAAGGCGTAGTCCCGAATTCATGGAAGACAGCTTTTGTCCACCCGATCCCTAAAAAAGGCGACCGCTCAGACCCGTCCAACTATAGGCCTATCGCGATCACCTCCTTGTTCTCCAAAATAATGGAATCCATTATTAACTGCCAGCTCATCCGGTACCTTGAGGATCACCAGCTGATTAGTGACCGCCAATACGGTTTTCGTCGGTGTCGATCAGCTGGTGATCTTCTGGTCTACCTGACCCATAGATGGGCGGAGGCAGTAGAGTCCAAGGGGGAGGCGTTGGCCGTTAGTCTGGACATTGCGAAGGCCTTTGATCGGGTTTGGCACAAAGCGCTTCTTTCAAAGCTGCCTTCCTATGGGCTTCCCGAGAAATTGTGCAATTGGATCACCAGCTTTCTTGCAGATCGGAGCATCAAGGTCGTTGTAGACGGTGCATGTTCTGACTACAAGCCTATTAACGCTGGTGTTCCACAAGGCTGTGTGCTATCACCAACGCTGTTTCTTCTGCATATCAATGATATGTTGCTAACTGGTAACATTCATTGCTATGCGGATGACAGCACTGGTGATGCTCTATACACCGGCCGGGCCAATATTTCTCGGGAAAACGTCGCCGAGTACCGGAACAAACTTGTGTCTGAAGTCGAGTCTTTGCTGGACAAAGTCTCGGATTGGGGGCGACTAAATCTAGTCCAGTTTAATCCTCAGAAGACACAAGTTTGCGCGTTTACCGCTAAAAAGAACCCCTTTGTCGTATCTCCTCAGTTTCAAGGCACTCCCCTTCTTGCCTCAGCCAGTATCGGTATCCTCGGAGTCGATATATCGAGTGACGTGCAGTTTCGTGGTCACTTGGAAGAGAAGGCCAAATTGGCCTCTAAAAAGCTTGGCGTGCTCAGCAGAGCGGGACAGTATTTCATGCCGGCACACCGCCTGCAACTTTACAAGGCGCAGGTTCGGCCTCACATGGAATACTGTTCCCATCTCTGGGCAGGGGCTCCCCAGTGCCAGCTCCTTCCACTTGACCGCATCCAGCGCAGAGCGGCTCGAATCGTCGACGACCGAGCCCTTTCCGATCGGCTTGATTCATTGGCACTGCGAAGAGATGTTGCATCTCTTTGCATTTTCTTTCGCATCTACCATGGGGAGTGCTCTGAGGAATTGTTCGGATTAATCCCAGCCGCCAAATTTCACGAACGCACATCGCGGCAGAACTCCCGATACCATCCACACCATCTGGATGATTGGCGGTCCACCACTGTGCGATTTAGAAGATGTTTTCTTCCTCGCACAACTTCCTTGTGGAATAGTTTACCACCAGGGATTTTTCCGGACCGATACGACTTAGGGACCTTCAAGAAAAGAGCCTACTCCTTTTTAAAAGGCCGGCAACGCATCTGCAATTCCCCTGGTGTTGCGGTTGTTCATGGGCGGCGGTAGTCACTTACCATCAGGTGAGCCGCATGCTCGTTTGCCCCCTCTCCTATAAAAAAAAAAAAAAGGTAAGACACATCATTTTATTTTATCGAGCGGATGTACGCGAAGTAATTTTTACCAACTTTAATATAATGAATTTCCGCAAAGTAACGGCTCATTCTATTAACTATCTCATTGGTTGTATCGGGATATTTAACATAGTTGCCGCACTGGGCCCCATAGTAGCAAGTGTTTGGCTATTGCAGTTTTTTATTTTTTAGTTTTATTTAGGAAGCCACTGCTGCCCATCTACTGGTTTGTTTTCTTATGTTGCCTTTATAAAACCCACGGGACAAAATGGGGTATTGACTGTGTAGTGACGGTATTCTTATAGCGTCACTACACAAATAAATATTACGCGGGCAATATATTTTGTAAAATTCCGTCTTATACTTTGATAAACACTGAAAGTTGTTTGGATTAAAGATGGATGACCTGTTAAATGTGCTAGATTAAAGGAAGGTCGTTAAGCTTAACGGATTTAAGCCTATCGGTATAAGTACAAGACTAATATGAAATTTAACGTTTGCAGAGTCTGTGGAGCTAATGCAAACGCCAGTCATCATCAAAACGGTGAAATATAAAGGTAACATATATGAAGGAAAATAGAAAAGTAATTATAATTTATGTATTAATAAAACATCATAAGAGAATATTTTTAGAGCAAGAAAATAGATGTAGGCCAGAGATTCCCAAACTGGGTTCCGCCACCAGGGATCCGCGAAATTATTCATTTTTGCTTATTAAATATTTTCATACATAGTTTTTCATTTCATATACCTCAAAACTTGAAAACGAGACTGTACACCCAGTGCGTGTTGCCAGTGATGACATACGGAACTGAGACGTGGTCCTTCACTGCTGACCGGATGAGGAAGCTCAAGGTCGCTCAGCGAGCTATGGAGAGGGCTATGCTCGGAGTTTCTCTGCGTGATAAACTCAGAAATGAGTATATCCGCAGTAGAACCAGAGTGACCGACATAGCCCAACGGATTAGTAAGCTGAAGTGGCAATGGGCCGGCCATATAGCTCGATGAACCGACAACCGATGGGGAAGAAAGGTTCTCGAGTGGCAGCCTCGTACCGGCAGGCGAAGTGTAGGGCGTCCCCCCACTAGATGGAGTGACGACCTGGTAAGATATGCAGGAAGTCGATGGATGCAGGTGGCTCAGGAGCGTGCTTTGTGGCATTCTTTGGGGGAGGCCTATGTTCAGCAGTGGACTTGTGAAGGGCTGTAATGATGATGATGATGATGATACATAGTACCTATAAATATTATTTTGAAATAGCGCAAAATATGTGATGGGAAGTACCCATTATTGTTATGTAGGTACATGGGTAGTTAGTAAGAATTATATTATCATATTTCAATTGCACTGTTTAAGATATTAAATTATTTGATGTGGGGTTCCATAATAGAAAATTGATTTGTTAAGTGTTTCATTACCTTAAAAGTTTGGGAATCGCTGGTTATTGCATTATTATTCCTTCTAAATATTTATTATAATTCTTATTCATTTTAGAATAGAATAGAATAGAATAATTTTTTATTCAATATACATTACATGTGTAATTCTTATTGAAAGTCATTTTTTACTTTACCACTGGTTCGAAAAAAAAACCCTCCGTCCTGGGAAGAACCAGCAAGAAACCCAGCGGGACTTTTTTTTAAATAAATTTTACAATATAAATGATTACGAACTATTTACAAAATTTATTTTCGAAACTGCTTGGAAGCGACCACCTCATTCAGACATCAAAGTTTAATCGGACATCGGGCGTTGGGAGTATCAAATACTATAGAATCTATAGTGTCCTAGCACACTGAACCGCGCATCTCATGCGCGGGCAGCTTGTGGCGCTTCAGAAGCATTACTAAATATCTATACTCACTACACTAAGTTTTATCATTGTGACTTGGGAATATAATCCGAAGCTACGCACAACCTCTTGGGGAAAATAGCGTGATGCTATAAATATTGTATTAGTGTGACCGTGATGTGACGGTGGTTAAATAAGGTCATACATTATTTTAGTTGATAAATATATACTCAGTTGTGTTCATAACTGCCTAAATAGTATAAAATCAAGATTTTTTCTTTTTAATTTTTATAATGTATTAGCTTTTTATCCGCGGCTTCACTCGCGTTGGCTTCAATTTAGAACTATCATTAATACTACTTCAATTAAAGTAAAAATTTCATAAATGTAGTCCTATTTACGATGAACGTGTGACAGGGACTATATTCATGAACGGGAGTAGAAATATAGAGGAGATAGGCAGCAGCGTCTTTCTGATTACAGCTCAAAATGATAAAAAGATGCAGTTGGGAACCCGTTTGCCAAGCGTGGCAACAACGACTAATATCCAACTTATTTCATAATCTATGGAGGGAATCGAAATGATGAACGGAAGTAGAAATATATTAGCAATGCAGAGGCGGCGAAATAGAAACCAATACTCCATTCCGTCTCGTGGGTGTCGTAAGAGACGACAGAAGGAAATCGAAACAGGAGATGGGTGGCAGCATCTTCCTGATAACAGTGCAGAGTAATAAGAAAGCTACGGTTGCCTACCCACTCGCCAAGCGTGGATACTATTGCAAATATCCGACCTATTTGACAAACAATGGGAGAAGCCTATGATTAACAGTGGATAGGCCTATTAAAAGTAAAAAAGTAGCATACATACATCTCAATACTGGGGACAAGCCGCAGCGAGTTTTAGGACAAAAAAGAGTTAATTGAGTTGACTCCAATGCGGGTTGACTGACATCACATAAGTATACCTAAAAAGTATTTCAGAAATATTTTGTTAACTTCTCAAATATGTAGGTTTTCTCGCGATATTTTCCTTCACCACCGAGAACGTGGTAAATCGAAACTTCAAATTGCAATTAAAATATGATTGGTGTCGGCGCGAATCAAATTTGGGTAGCTTACGTACTATGACATTTACGTTTAGATCGGTTCGATTACCGGATAACTTTCAAGATTTTAGTTTTACTCACAGTTAAAATTAAAAAACATGCGTTTTAAAATTTGCTGTCTTTGATATTTATAGTACTTTTTGCAAAAGAGCGTGTTCATTTACTCATGTCAGCTATGAAACCGGGACTGTAACAAAAATCTCAATAGGTAGGTCAATAAGTACCTATGTCTGAAAACATGAAAGCTATCTTAATCTATATGACAAACTGTTTTAAGTCTCATTAAAAGTAAAAAAAGTAAAGAAGCAGCTTACATACGTCTTACGACTGTGCACAGGGCAGCTAACTACCCATGTGCAAAATAGTGGTTTCACATGTCCACAATTTTTTTAAAAACGACTTAGACATCAAGGTGTCCCTGCCAAGTTATTCTTTACCACTTCACTGAGCACGTGGAAAATAAGCAAATAAAAGTTCCTTAATAGATTCATTGATCCTCGCAGGAATCGAACTTGTTCCTGTGCTTTGAAGTCTTATGGCGAGCTACACGTGTACTACTCGTGTATACTCTAGTATTTGCTTAAATAAAACTCACAAAAACTGAAAAGAAGCTTTTGCACTATTGTGAACACCATCTACCTTGTAACTAGTCAATCAAACTATTCCATCTTTTAGATATTAAAATCTTACAGAACACTTAATTTTCAATTACTTACATCGGACTTAATACAAAAAGAAGTTGGTGAAATATTGCTATGCTGATAGACACCCAACATATTCAAATAAAGAAATTTGTGTTAACAGCTCTGTTAGTCATTTTGCTAAAAGTGACAATAACGATAAATCATCCCGACACCGGTTTGGGTATTTAAAGTATGACAATTTTTGATGCTGGAGTATTCAATAGAATTCTCATTAATTTTATGTTACTTATTATTAGTTTATTTAGCAGTAAGTAGATGGCGGTATTATGACATTAAAACTATGAGAACAAAAACTGTACCCTCGAGTACTTAGCGACAGTAAGTTGAGGTGCGACTGGGGTGGCACAATTACACAACAAAGCCTTTGCTGCTTTTGTAAAAAAATACGCTATCAGCGCTGCTAGCGGTGTGTAATGAAATTATTTTACGATATAACAATATGAAGAAATGGCAATGTTGTGTTTAGTTGTTATTATCGCCAAACGATCTCTATTCATTGATTTGGTCAAGTTATATTATGATATAGTCAAAAAACAATGTTAAATTTAATTAAATGCCACCATTTTGTGCCATAATTGACTACTTTATGATATTATTAATTCTAAGATCTGGATAATACATCTATAAAAATGCTACAGCATCCACTTACCATCAGGTGGACTGTGTGCTCGTTTGTCACCCTTATTCTATTAAAAAAACCCCGGGTGGTCTAGAGATAAACCATTATTACCGGAGTCTCCCGGGATATCCGGGAGGGTTGGGAACCCTAGCTATAACCCGTCTATTTTATAAATTTTTGATATCGTGCAAAAAAAAGTAACGTTGTTGATAATTTGTATGATTTTGGTGAATTCAATTTTAAACATATTTTACATGTACGCTAGGGATTGACTCAACTATATCAAAAATTTTGTAGATATTTAACTTGAATGTTTATAATGAATCGATAGACTTGCTCACACAACAAGAAGAGGAATGAAAATAATTGCTCAATTTGCGTTCTAAAAACGAAATTTTATTTTACCGTTTATCAAACAGATGGATAGAATTAAAAAAAGATGAGGTGTAGTTGGGCGGGTTGGTTGGAATCCAACGAAGAACTCTACAATTTGCATTAAACATTTTCTTGAGAAAAGAAAGAGCAGATTAAAAACAATTTTATTAAAAGGAGCCATTCCTACATTATTTGTACCAGTAAGTATAATATTGTTACTACAGTAAGACTTCAAAAATTTAATTAAATTAATAAAAATTCAATTCAATTCAATTAATTTATTTAAGTTATCTCTATTTTTACCTAAAGTTTTTGAACTTTAGGTAAAAATAGAGATAGATACTTTTTTATATATACATATAATAAATCGGTAGAAAAGTCGTGTCTGTAATTCTAATATTTTCAGGAAAAAAACAATTCCCGAGGACTAAATTAAGGGCACTGAGGCCAAGTTAGTGGTTTTTATAATTTTTGTCTGTCTGTCTGTCTGTCTGTGTATTCCCGATTCACCCAAAAACTACTAGACAAATTTCCATGAAATTTTGTGTGTAGATAATTAGGGACCCGGGGCAACTTATAGCCTACTTTTTATCCGATTACGGATCATCAAAAAAGAGGGTTATGTATTTTCCTTCCTCAAGATGTTAATTTCTATTTTAAATTATTAATTATTGATGTTTTTTTTAAAATAAATAACATATTTATAAATAAAGCCTAAAATTAGTTTTAACCGTTGCGTAATAATTTTAACTTCGCCAACAATCTAAGTTTCACTTTATCAAAACAGTGTCATCTAACATGAAATTAAAAAAAATTATTAACATTTTACCTCCAGTTACTAACAAATAAAATAAAATATATAACTTATATTTATATGTTTAATTATTTAATTCATAATTATTTGAAAATTCTAACGTTTATATTACAGTTCTTTCGTTATTTCATTTTAGCAGGAATCAATAAAGTTTATAGTAACTAATTATTACTTAAATAGTAGACAATCTATCGAAAATCATAAAATGTGAGATATTTCTTTAATTTTTAATCTATTAAAAAGTTTCGATTATCTATAAATACAGTTTATTTATAGATAATCAAAACTTTTTAATAGATTAAACCGCATTTTCAGTCTAAAATACTTTCTTTTCTGATCAGAATACAAATAAAAGTAAACAGTTGGTAAACATTTTAAAAACCATTGGAAAAAAGTAGTTAATCCTTAGTTGTCAACGGGTAAGTACGTAAACGTATTTTAAAATCATTATCAAAAAGGCAGTGATAAGAGCTGGCACACGATCAATCGTGTATCTGAGTATGAGATATGCGGGAGTAGATAACGCTTGCAACGCCTTATCGCCTCCCGATTGAAGGTCAAGACAGCCAAAATTCCCAATACATTTAAACATCTGGGATCTCAGGATTGTGTGTGAAACATACGACTGTCTTTGTCGTAAAGTTGATACAGATTAACCCTAGTGAATTTTTGAATTTGCAGAAAATTTCGAAAGTAAAGATATTTGTTAACCAATCGTAGCCATTCAAAAAGTTTTGTGAAACTAAAAAATAATCTGATTTAGTCAGACTGAAAAGTTCTACGGTGAAAGTTTTGCAAAGTTTAATGCATCTGAACCAATTTTTAAAAACATTTTTCCCCGTCCACCTCAGACACCTCTACCACGGCCTGCGTGAACGCTAGTTAGCGCATCTATCAACAGTCAAAACTGTATTCTATTCAGCTATTTTTTAATATCCTGAAGATAAAAGAAGTTATGCGTTATCAAATCCAAGGTGACCCAAATCCTTGTGCGTGTGCCAAAAACTCTTTTGGTCTGTCTCTCATTTTAAGCGCTGTATGTTGTCATATGAACGGGAGACGGTCGTTTTTGATTTATAATAATGAACACTTCTGCCAAGCATTTGGTAGCATACCATTTGGCATTTATGCTACCTAGATTTCGTAAAGGAGTTGACACCAGATTACCCGTCAAAGTGAAAAAACTAACTATAAAATTCTTCCCTGCGCTTCGTGATAGCTTCACTTTGGTAGCCATTTTGAGACAGCTAAACCGTCGCGACTGACACTTCGTTTCTTATTTATATATTCAAGATTCATTCATCTGTAAGCGCTTGCTTTAAAATCAACAAATCAAAACGCTGAAATCAATTTGTTTCAAAAATACTGAATTTTCATTTTTCACTCCTATTCTCTTCAAGTTTTTCACTTCAACCACTTTTTCGCTCGTAAAAATGTGGTGGAAAATTTAACATTTAAAATTAAAGTATTAGTATTTAGACTTGTAAATAATAGTGTTTTTGAAATAAGCTGTAACTAGGCAATGTCTTATACAAAAAAAACCTTTTTCCGCAAAACTTTCTGCGTGACCTCATATGATGACTGACGCAAGTTTAAATTGTATTGATTTCTTAATTGTACCTCATTAGGCCTATTAGAATTGGGCGGGTAACGCCATAAAACCAACCAAATGGTACGAATTTATAGCCAACGCTTTTATACCTAACAAGGCAAAAGAAAATAATACTAAAGTAGTATTATGGTCGCTGTTTAAAAGTGAAGGTGTTTTCATAATGACTGACTGGTCTTAGTTCTGTTGTGTTACATTTTTGTGTGTCACCGATGTAAAAATAAAAATAGAAAAATGAAACGGTCTGTTTCGTAGATCACGTCAGGCTCATGCTATGCGGACGGTTCTAATGCCGTGGGAATAAAGTTGTAAATCGATGTAGACATTGCATGAAGTAGTTTACTGCATATCATGGTTTTACGTAGCACTTCACAGCAGTAGCAAGGCGACCATCACGTGCAGACTCAAGCCGTAGCTGATAACTCCTCATTAAAACTACACGTCGGTTATTTCCTGCAATTGAATTCCTTACGAGGTTGAATAAAATATTCTCAAAGTGAATTGCTTACTTTTTTCTGGTTTCACACAAACACACTTCTATTTTTCAATGACTTAATTCAAATTAGCTCTGCAAAAACTGTGATCCGTATAGATTCAAAATGCGTATTATAACAAAATGTAATGCGTACGGTAAAGTGGACGAATGCAGAGAGGGCTATTATTATCCGTTTATTCGAAAAAAAGGCGAACAAAATATTTTCTCAACTCTAAAACTTTGCCAAGAAATAGTAGTATATTGTTAAGGTAGAAAATTACTGGGATCAATTTTACTGCCAGATTTGAAATGGTGAATTATTTTACTGTGTGTTTCATTAATTTTAAATAAGCACCATAGCCTACGCGTTTAATAAAAAAATATTGAAATTGCAGTGCAATTATTGATTAAATAGCAACTGTTGAGATTCCCCCAAGATCTTGCAATTTTTTTCTAAAATTTGATTTTTATAAATCTTTGTATTCAAACAAGGGCTTTTGTCACACACTGACCATGTCATCCCCGAAGTGTGGGGTGACCCCCCGCTAGATGGAGTGACGACCTGGTAAGACATGCAGGAAGTCGATGGATGCAGGACAGGTGACTCAGGACCGTGCTTTGTGGTGTAATGATGATGATGATGATGATGAAACCGATCCAAGGGGTCGATCATCCCTTAGACCCAAAATACTCTGGCTAAGCTAGCAGCTAGACATGTGATCATAGTACATACTAACACTACTCAATCTTACACATTTCGTTCGTCAGAAAATAAGTGACGTCTGGTGGCCCTGGGATCTTGCTCTAAAGGAGTAATATAAGTTGTGATGAGTGCGTAAAAGAGTTCAAAAATTTTTTTTTCATTTGTATGTTGTGTACTTTACATAATTAATTTATTGATCACACAACAAAAGTTAACTTACTGAAGTTAAGCAAAATCAGTTTAATACTGTCACAAAGTTTCATTTCTTACATTACTACTATGAGTTTTAGAATATTAACAAAAATCTCCTAAATTTAGAAGAAGTTAATTTGATATTTATGATTATTAAAATATTTTCCTGATTACAAGCTGACGAGGAGAATGTTTTACTAATCAACAAGGGCTTACTAGTAAAACCAATTTTGCCGAAATTGAACATTTGAAAATTTATAACAATATTTAGACACATCGTTTAAAGTTGATAACAACGTTGATAATAATGTTTAATGATAGGTTGAATAGTAAGGGAGAAGTTTTTTGAAAGAAAAAAGGCTTTTTAATAAACACTTGCAGAAAATTAAAAAAAATGCGATAGGTCAAGCAGTTAACTGGTTTTACATGTTAATCTTAAAATCCTGTTTTGTTCGTGTTCCAAGCTTTTCTTGAATATTCTCTTATACTACACAGTCTGTGCAATATGTATAATACAATTACCAACTATTATTTCTTTACAAAACGTAGTCATAATAATAAAAAAAAACGTAACAGGTTTCACCTGAATAATCTTAGAGAATAGACACAAACTGTAATCAGAATAAAGCAAAGTCAACGTATTACCAGTTTATTAACATACAATTCAAAAATACAATACTTTTAAAGTTTCGACATCTGAATCTGTGTTTTCCAGATTAAAGTTTCGACATCTGAATCTGAGTTTTCCAGATCAAACTTTTTATCCAAGCATGTATCTCATCAGGAATGATTCCTATTTGATAAATCTTTAAAAGATCTCTCTTTTTACCACAGTAATAGAAAGCAAAGAAGAATATAATTTACCCTATTCTTTTAAGTAATTTGGTTAAATAATTCTTTTCGTTTTTTTCTAGTAAACGTTGATGAACCCTTTTCCTCAAACGCGTAGCCTCTTATACCATCATTATTATCAGCATCATTCAAACCCAATGGATGCCACAAAATACGATCCTGAGCCAACCGCATCCATCGATTTTCTGTATCTCTTAACTGGTCATCAGGTAATCTACTAGGGTCTTACCTACACTTGGCTTCCCGGTACTAGGGTGCCAGTCAAAAAACCTTTCCCCCACATCAGTTATCGGTTGCTGCTATATGATTGTGGCTATATGGTCGGCCAATTTAATGCTTCATATCAACCATTGGGCTACGTAGGTTACTTTGGTTATATTGCAGATTTCATTATCACAAAGTCTATTACCCAGAGATACTTCGAGCTTAGCCTTTTTTATAGGAAAGTGTGACAAGCGAGTACACATTCCATATGATGGTAAGTGGTTGCTGTGACCCATAGACAACTAACTACATCTATCCTCAATAAAGAATCAAAATGCAGATGCGTTGTCACCCGTGAGGACTAAAATAGAAAGCCTCGTTTCCAGTAAAAAGGGTCTCCGGTTCTCTACAATCACCATACGAAAGACAGCAGTATTAAGCTGCTATTTTACGCTGGTATTCTGTGAAAGCGTGGTCCTCCCTCGGTCGAGCCGACTCATTCGTGCTACAACTATACTATTAATATAGCCGCAGCATGGCTCTACCACGCATAAAGCTTCTTCATAGCAAGCTGATTGACCTTGAGCTTCCTCATACGGCCAGTAATTAAGGACCACGTCTAAGATCTATCTTGTACACGCACTGGTTGCTCTTGTTTTCAAGTTTTTAGGTATACATGACGAGATGAGTCGTTATCTCCCAAACGCTGCCCAGCCGAGTTGAATATGTCGATTGAACTCTGGGTCGAAGTTGGACTTACCTAGTCAGATAATTTTTCATAGGTTAACATACTTGACATCAACTTTAAGCGTAAGGCTCCCAACAATAGCATAAGTGTGACACGAATATTACAAATGACTTTTGTCTTGTCTATGTTCACCTTAAGATCAAAGCGCTGGGAAAAGCTATTGAAATCATTGATCATAATGCTTAGGTCCTTCATGGATTCTGCCATAATGACTATATTATCAGCAAATCAAAGAGGGCTTGCCATTGATGTTGATGTCGTATCATTTCTAGTCCAGTAGATTAAAAACGTCTTCCGATGCAGAGGTGAAAAGTTTTGGGTCCTCCTGTCTTCCACCCTTCTACAGTTGAATAGGTTTCGTCCTCTGGTTTAGAAATTTCAAAATCGATGTACCGAAAATCTCCTTAGCAACGCTGAAGGAACTATAGTACCGCCAAACTTCGACGGAATCAAGGCTTTCTCTTAGGTATTCTATACAATTTGCCGAAGGATATGTATGTGGTCTATGATACTATGTATATTCTTTTCGGAAACTGGCTTGTTCTATAGGCTAGAAGTTTGCAATTCTGTGTGCGAGATAATTTGTAATGACTCTCGAAAACGACTAAGAAGGAATATCGGTCTGTATTTTTTTTAATAGAGCGTTGTAGTCTTTTTTAAAGAACAAGACTACCGCATTTCTGCTTCACTCGTTCGGAATAGCCAGAAGTGTGGTGTTCTCTATAGTGTCAATGCTTTTGAAGGACTCCAAGAACCGATTTTCACCAATTTTTATTAGCTCTGCTGTAATTCTATTACCACCCAGTGTCTTGTCGTTTTTTTTTAAAACTAAAACCGGTTTTTCTCTCGAGATCATTAAGCCATCGTGAAACTGTTGGCGTCTGGTCGTCATTATGAAGTCACATCTTTTAATCAATCACATATTTCGCCGAATAGTCGAGACTAGACAAGGTCAACTTTCTGTGAGTATACTTCTGGAAAAAAGAGTTGATCATAAACAGTTACTCCTTTCCTTGAAACCGACCAGCTGTTAAGGCAACTGCTATATCTCAATCTCATCAATTTGTTCTTGTTGAGGTAACTGCCCTAATTATTCCTGTGATATATTATGTCGTTAATTTATGTTTTATTTACTATTATTATTTTATTGTTATAGGTGCACTAATTACGAATTATTTTAGGTGATCTTTTTTATGTAATAGGTCTCACGTAATAGCAGTTATAAACGCTTATCTATTGGGAAACTTGTATTCGGTTTCTAGTAAAAATAATTAAATGTCCATAACTGTTTCCATGAACTTATGTTTTCTTTATATTTTTACTTGAACATTTTTAACTTTACCGTGCTGATATATGGTAATGCCACGAAACATCTCCATAAATAATGGTCAAAATTTAATTCGAAGCGTAATTTTAACACAGTTTCACAAAACTGCAGATAACTTATTATACCAGTGAACCTTTAAATTATCCTATAAATACAATTTTTTTCATTCCGATGGCAAAACGAATAATAGAAAATATAAAAAAAATGTTACAACAAATACGATAGACATGACAAGGATAAAATATAGAGCAAAGAGTCAATGCAGACATAGAGTCTTACGTGGTAGAGTCATGCTGCAGCTATATTAACAGTATTGTTGTAGCACGAATGGGTCGGCTCGACCGGGAAAGGACCACAGTCTCACAGAATACCAGCGTAACATAGCAGCTTAACACTGCTATGTTTCGTATGGTGAGTGTAGAGAACCGGAGACCCATTTTACTGGAAAAGAGGCATTCCATCTTAGTCCTCACGGGTGACGACGCATCTGCATTTTAATTCGCAAACGAAGATAGATGTAGATGTCTATGGGCCACAGCAACCACTTGCCATCAGGTGGACTGTGTGCTCGTTGGTCACCCTTATTTTATAAAAAAATGGGTCTCTTCACTCTATTGTAAGAAATCAGAAAGTGTCAATAAAGGCAAGTATGGCCAATTTACAACGCTGTGTTAGTGTCTACCATAATATATGATAGTGAAAGTGGATGTGACAGAAGAAGAATAGGAGTAAAAAATTAATGCTGTAGCAATGAGGACATTGAGACAAAATTATGTTAGAAATGATTCTGACTAATAGGGTGAGAAATTATGTGATAAGAGAAGTGTGACCAGGGTTAAGAAAGGAAGGAATGCTTTGGTGGTTTGGACCGTAGAAATAATGAATTACGAATGTGTGATAAAGCAAATTAAATGGCAGAAGTAAATATCAGAGTCAGTAAGGAACGCCTTAGGTGAAGATTTTGCAAATTAAGAGTGGCTTTAACCGATATATGCATATTGTGCCAAATAGAAGTCTGTAGTTTCTGCCGAGAATGTAATAGAATAGAATGATTTTTTTATTCAATATTGATTACTACTCACAGAATACCAGCGTAAAATAGTAGCTTAACGCTGCCGTGTTTCGTATGGAGAGTATAGAGAACCGGAGACCCTCTTTACTGGAAATGAAGTGTTCCATCTTAGGTCTTACGGGTGACAACGCATCTGCATTTTGATTTCTTACCGAGGATAGATATAGATGTCTATGGGAGGCAGCAACTACTTACCATCAGGTGGACTGTGTCCTCGTTTGTCATACTTATCCTATAAAAAAACATAATACTTATTGAAAGTAATTTTTTATTTACCACTGGTTCGGAAAACACCTATGTTCTGGGAAGAACCAAGAAGAAACCCAGCGGGACTTTTTTTTAAACATATTTCACTTACAGTTTTTAAATTAATTTTCATAGAACCAGCATGGTGGCGATCACCTTATTCCCAGGGGTTATTCATTCATGTATTCCTTGATATTAAAAACCTTTTTGTCCAGTTTTTCCTTAATAAAACTTTTAAACTTGTTTATTGACAAACTTTGAACATGTTCTGGGATTTTGTTGTAAATGCGTATACATTCAACATTGCCCCATAAATGAATTACTGATTATGTGGAGTCCCCGTGAGTATAAGGCGTGATAGTTTTTGTGTCACGTATATATGTATTCCAACAAATAACAAATAGATACAAATTACATATTATTATGTAAAGGATTTTTTTTACGAAATTTATATAATTTTAGCCAAGGCCTTGAGTCCTGGGTGATATGGGAACTCTTTGTAGCAGAATGTGAATCTAGTTAAAGGTAAAGAAGTGTATAATAAAATTATAATATATAATTATTTAATATCACAATCCATTGGAGAGACCTGTGGCTTTTTGTTAGTCTCAAATAATAATGATGATGTTACTAATAAACAAATTATCCGTCTAATAACAGTATTTTCTTTTTTATTTTCTTTTATAAATCACGAGTGAATTGGTATAAGGCATCCAAGATAGGAAGAAAGGATGCCAACAGTTGCCAACACCAACGATCTAATCGGACTACATCCTGCTTGTTACTCGCAAATTTGCTCATCCTTTTGCTTTTGTTACGAATTAGGACAGGAGATCAGTTATGACATTAGGTACTCTTACTTCTGTACCTTGTTAAAAGTTATATTTTGTAACACGTGTGTTAATTAATTTATAACTAGTTACACTAGTATAGTTATATTAAGAAAAAAGCTAACGTCTTTTTTAAGGAATTTTGTTCTAATAAACTTACTATTAAGTCGAACTAAATGCTGTTATACCTATGTGCTATGCTATTACTCCTCAATATGTCATTATTTCTAATTTACCTGGTCAAAGCAATTAATTTATTGCTCTATCTAATCGATACTATGTTTTATATATTTACTTCATCGCTAATTCATTTATTTCTTTGATTATTTTTAGCAGATTTTCTTTTGTTAAATTCACAATATATTAATTCTTGTAATGATACTAGCGCGTAAAGAGACATTGAATGGAATAGATAAGTAAAGTTATTTTAAAATCTACCAATGTAATAGTTGTAATCTCAGAACAATTATAAATGTGACTGCCGTGCTGTTGCTTCAAGGTTAGGTTAAATGCCTAAAATGGCACGGCACACCTTAGAAAAATCCATTTTAAAGTATTTGTATTTTTGTCTAAAATAAAGATGGTTTGTTTTCAATGGGCCACACATTTATTATAGCTATACAAAATCTATATATTGTATTACAGTAATATGCAATATAAAATGTAACTGCAATCAAATATACGTTCCTAATGTACTCACGTAAGTAGGTAGGTTACTCTTAATTATGTTTATAAAAAAAAAACCAAAAGTAAATCATTATTAAAAAAAGGAAGGTCAGTGATGTTTCCAATTATTTTTATGAATTTAAAGGTATCGCTAATTATAGGTTAAGTTATAAAAACTCGTACGTTGAAAACAGATAGGTTAAACTTTTGAAAACTATTACCTACTCATTTTGCAGGTTGTGAATTTACTTTAGATGGAGCAAAAACGATATTTAGCGCTCGCCCTACATTTAAATATATTTAGGAATATTTTAGTTTTAAAATAGCTACAGTAAAGAATACAAAAATAGGTGTTTGCTGAAACAATTGAATAATAATAGCAAAATGTAATACATATCCGCTGCCTAAGAAATGTTACTTACGTAGGAGGACGTACTAAGTGGAACAACTCTGTAGGTGATGTTGGTACTCTTCTGATAACCATCTTACGGCCGTCTGTGCATCCCATGCCGATTGATGCAAGAGATCGAACAGATGGAGCACCATATTGATTGGTTCCACTTTCGGAACCTTCGGGATACGGAGTCACTTGTTCGTAGGGACGTAAGCATCGTGCAGATGCTGCACCAGAAGCGGCACTCACATCACGAATTCTGTGTGTATCGGTGAAGCTCTTAACTTTGCGCATCTGCCCAGATGGCGTCACATTCGATGTTTGTGACTGTGGAATAAGAAGCTTGGAACGTTCCTCGTCTGGCTCTATGTACTGGTCCACGTGGATGGCCACGTTCGGCGAGGCGGCTTCCGCCGAGGTATCGGCTTTATTCATGCTATCACTTCACAGGGTCATAACGCGGTGATTGATGTCACGTTTGTCGCGACTGACTAGTGAATAATGAACGGACGCGAACGAGTGTTCTCGCTTTGGTTAGCCGACCGACTATCTACCTCGTCATCGTCAATCGTAGCAATTGGTAAACAAAATGTGATTCTGCCAGTGCGGAGTGGGGACAGCACAGGAAGGGGGGTGGGCGCCGCGCATGCGCCGTCATGACCGCGATACGTTGCTCTGCGCCTGCGACTGAGTACCTACTGAGTAAGGTTAATAGACTGAAACTGATGTAGATGTAATACATTGAATACCTATAATAATACCGTTAAAATAAGTAGGCATGGCTACTTTATCATTTATATGCTCTGAAAGTAATTTAAAAAGAATATGCTTTAACATCAGTCTGATGCGAATATTTATAAAACCGCCGAATGCTATATTTTTAAAATTTATTTATAATAATAAATTATGATTTTTTACATGGACATTGTTAGTTCTTCCCGTTTGTTATTCCTAATATAATATGTTATGTATTTTTTGCTGTTTTATTACGTCTCATTGTTTTACACCAGAAAAATAGTAGACATAAATTAGGTAGGTATCTACGCAAAATATTTAAGGACTTAAGTTTTATTTTTGCGTAATTCAAGGGAAGTACAGTTTAGTAATAACTAAAAAGTTAGGTTCAGATTTTAAACTTGATAAAAATCACTTATTTTTCTATCTACACAAGAGTAATCTTACCGCATAAATTCATATTTCCTTGTCGCACTAACAAAGCTTGGAGACACCATGTTTCCCACCAATCTGTCGTTAGGTTGTCAGGACAAATGATTAATTCCCCTACGCAGCAATACCGTGTCAAACCGTGTTTAGCATGTTAAAGAGGTATCATTTTGTCCCCTCCATTGCTATTTACTAATTTAGTAGTCGTTCTCTATTAATTATCACTTATATTTATTTGCATGAGGATTCGCGTCGTATTTAAAAAGTTTAAGTTTGCAATAAATACAATGTACATGTCTATATTTTTTTAATAAAAAAGGGTGACAAGCGAATACACAGTCCACCTGGTGGTAAGTGGATGCTGTAGCCCATAGACGTCTACATCTATCCTCGATTAAGGATCAAAATTAAGATGCGTTGCCACCCATGAGTTTCCAGTAAAAAGAGTCTCTGGTCTCCACACTCACCATATGAAACACAGCAAAATTGAGCTGGTATTACTATTTCACGCTGGTATTCTCTGAGAGTGGTCTTCCCCGGCCAAGCCGACCCATTCGGGTTACAAACATAATATAGCTGTAACATGGCTCTGCCACATGTCACAACTATTCACATCGAATGTAAATTTTAATATGGTTGGTAGCTACGTAGAGCTTTGCGTATGACAGCACTGATAATACTTTATAGGTATTTTTCGGGAAAACGTCGCCGAGTACCGGAACAAACTTGCGTCTGAAGTCGAGTCTTTGCTGTACAAAATTGGGGGCGACTAAATCTAGTCCAGTTTAATCCACAGAAGACACAAGTTTGCGCGTTTACCGCTAAAAAGAACAAGTTAGATAGAGTTAGAAATTTTAAGGCATTCTTCTTGTTGCCTCAGCCAGTATCCGAATTCACGGTGTTAACATATCTAGTGACGTGCAGTTTCGTGGTGACTTGAAAGAGAAGGCCAAATTAGCCTCTAAAAGCTTGGTGCGCTCAGCAGAGCGGGACAGTATTTCATGCCGGCTATACTGTTCCCATCTCTAGAAGGGGCCTCCCCAGTGCCAGCTCCTTCCACTTGACCGCATCCAGCGCAGAGTCCTTACCGATCGGCTCGATACACTGTCTTAGAATCGACTTCAAAAGCTATTATGTCAAAATTATTGTATTGTTTTTGGGTTTTGAAGACGGTTTTTGAGTGGTCTGAGGCGATGTCACAAGTTTAAGGTAACAATTAGGTAAACTGTAATGTAAATAGTTACATTAAAATCTTCATCACCTAGATTACCACCCTTGGGGATAGAATTTTTTTTTCAAATTTACATGGGACCTCTTCATTTTGATTGGCTTAGTGGTTTCCGAGAAATCTGTAAACATACATTAAAAAACAAGCCCGTCGAAAATGAAACCTCCTCGTTTTATGAACTCGGTTAATAAGAGACTATAAAGAGTATACCTATACCTAATCTTTTTTTTAATTTAGTTATAATGTATAAAATAGTAATCTTTAAGTTTTATTATGCATCATTATAATATTGTTTCGCGATAACAAATACTTTGACTATCTGTATCATCAATTGTTTTAATTTGTAGAGTTTATTTGATATTTGTAACATACATTTATATATTTTCTTCATCTGTCTACATGTACATGAAATAAATAATTTTAAATTGTGGCACCAGGCCAATAATATAACGAACCCAATGAATACGGTGAAATAATCTGTTGGTATTTATCCTTCCGCCATCTGGGCGTCTTAGGAGTACCAAATCGGAAGACCAAATTATCTAGACAAAATTTTAAAATAACGAGATTTTGTGGTTGTTGTCGGTAGAAATAAATATTAAAAATAAAAATAAAAAGTATTTTTTATAAATTAATAAATACAAAAAGGCTTTGTTGACAAATAATTAATTTAAGTAAGTACACTTAATGATTAGGTTGCCACATATATGACATTTGACTTTACTGAATCCACCAATTTGGATCCTTTAGCAGTAGTATTCAGAAAATATTTAAAATTCAAACAATTTACTTCTACTGCAGTTTAATTACTAACTCAACTTTTATTAAATCAAAGGCAGCTGTCATGTGAAGAGAAGCTGCTTGTCTGGAGATTTTGAGTTTTGTTCGGAGTTTGGAGATCATTGTGGGATCATTATGAGATCATCATCATGTCGGGAGAATCCGGACGAATCCCGACCATCTGGCAACCCTAAGACATCTACAAGGCAAGAGTGATTCATAGGCTTTTGTTAGGCTAAGATAGTGTGATTAAGCATCTAGGGCTTCACATCACTAGCCATCAAGTAGAATTGTAGGCAAACTGGATTATAAAAAAATGAATATTATAGTACAATACTATGTTAAATGGTACCTATGGTTGGCAATCGTACCTGACCCTTTACTGTCTCTAAACTGATCGTCGGCGCAGAGTAAAATATAATATGTATGTTATGTAGAGACTAGAGAGGTAGGCTGGATGTGTTGTCAAAACGGGTATAGTATACTTCAGTAAAGTTTCATTCAAAATTATGGTTGAAATTCAAACATTTACTTTAAGGCTCGCTGATTAAGCTACAGCTGTATCAAGAAAGATGTGAACAGATCAGAAAACATTGAATGTCATTGGGTAGATATGCATACGTACCTACCTACTCGTAGCTTGTAACGAATGCCTACGTAATAACAGGTTTTGGGTTCTTTGTGATTATAACTTGGAAATTTGTTCTGTTTGTGAATATACTCGTAAACTGGTCAAAATATTATTAAATTTTAAGTAGAAACCGACTTCAAAACTAAAACAAATGAAATCACTTCCACAAATTAATTTTTGAAGTCGATGCAAAGACATAATGTATTAACTTTACTTACGAAATTACGGTTTGTACTTTTTCTTAAAAGATTTAATTATTTTCTTAATATTTGAAACTGCTTAGAAATATATATACATAGCTTTCTTAATTATAGTCTAAGAAGTATCACAAGTTTATTATAACAACTACAATATTGTCTTAATCAGGGTTGCTGGACAATTATTTACATACGTAATATCATCTTAAAAATTGTTTAGAGAGGCCATGACGTGCTGTCAAAGATCATTTACTTAGCTTAATACTATTAATTCTGAAAATTTTTACCCTTACGGAGGGTAGTTTTTCTTTAAAATTATATGACACTCCTAACAACTATCTACCTATTACGGATCATGAGGTACAGGTCAATGACAGACAGACGGATGGACAGCGGAGGCTTAGTAATAGGGTTACCCTTTGGGTATGGAACCAAAAGAACCATTTGGTTAGACCGTTTCCGAGAAATCGGTGTACCTAAATACATAATAAATCGTAAGCGTTGAATATAATATGTTTGTTGATAATACTTTCTTGTTTTTTGAACTCGGTTAAAACTAGGGCTTAATATGATTGTTGCTGAAATTTCAAAATATTCATATTTATCTAGATTTTGTAAACAGAATTGGGTATTCGAAAATTATCTAAACCTAGGTTATTTTTTTTTTTGAATATACACAAAATAAATTTTTAACGCAAATTTACACAAAGTAAAAATTTTTGCTGATTTGAGAAGAAGTGATGTACGCCTAGTCCAAAGAGCATACTCGTATGAAGGCCAAAAACGAAAAAAAAAAAACAAATTAAGGTCTCTAGGGATTCTGCCATATTGCAGTTGGATAGGTTTCCGGACATATATCGTGGCGTTATTATTACACTCCAGCATCTTGATATATTGACTCTTTTTGTTTGACAATTTTTGTCTCAATCGAAGTCCATATTTACCAGACATGTTGGCAGATTATACTTTTCGATTGTCTGTATAAATTTCTGAAAGGTATATATGTGTTGTATGTGATCCATGACTCTAATGCCTCTTCAGAAACTGGCTTGTTAATAAAACTAAGTACATCATGGTTATTCTCTACTCAACTGTCTACTATTAGACACTTATTTTTCTTTTTTTTCTTTAAAAAAATAACGTTTCTCCCATACCACAGAATAAATAATAGTACAAGAACAGAAGGATCACTCTCTGATAGCAAACTTGCAAGTTTAAACCTAGTTAAAACGTCGCTAATGTTCATAATACTTTGCACGCTTCGGATACTTCGGATAGAGGCGGGAAGGGAAGGCACTCACCGTACGGGGACGGTGAACGCGGACTACTAACACAACCGCACGGGGGTGGTGGCGCTAGCGGAGGCGGGAAGGCACTCACCGTACGGGGACGGTGAGCGCGGATAGCTAACACGTACGGTTGTGGAGGCGGCGGTGCTAGCGGGGGCGAGATTGACGTTTTATTCTTCGAACTGAGCTGACTGAGGAATTCTTGTACGGGGACGGGTGCTCAGTCAGCTAATTCTAGGGGGCCGGCGGCGCTAGCGTACACAACCGCACGGGGGCGGCGGCGCTAGCGGAGGCGGGAAGGCACTCACCGTACGGGGACGGTGAGCGCGGATAGCTAACACGTACGGTTGTGGAGGCGGCGGTGCTAGCGGGGGCGAGATTGACGTTTTATTCTTCGAACTGAGCTGACTGAGGAATTCTTGTACGGGGACGGGTGCTCAGTCAGCTAATTCTAGGGGGCCGGCGGCGCTAGCGTACACAACCGCACGGGGGCGGCGGCGCTAGCGGACTACGCTAACGCATGACCGCACGGGAGCGACGGCGCAAACGGAATGCCACTGCATCTTTTTTTGTGTCTAATGCAAGGCTACCCTCCAGAAGCGGGGGAGGGAGGTGGTGAATGCTCATAGCATACCACGCAGCAGGCTGCGTGGTTATATGGGACTAACTAAGAAGTGCCTACCCACTAAACACCACCTGTGGGACTGGCTCTGGCCTGTATGGCCTCTCGAAGCGATACCCCTTAGGGAAGAGGGCGCGGGGTACAGCCGTACGGGAACGGGAGCGCGGGTCAACTAACACAGCCGCACGGAGGCGGCGGTGCCAGAGAAGTGAAGAAGTGAGAGTCGCATGAGCGTGAATGCACTCACCGTACGGGGACGGTGAGCACGGTCTGCTAATGCAATCGCATGGGGGCGGCGGAGCTAGCGAGGGAGGGAAGGCACTCACCGTACGGGGAAGGTGAGGGCGGGCACCTAACACAACCGCACGGGGGCGGTGGCGCTACCGGAGACAGGGAGGCACTCACCGTACAGGGACGGGAGCGCGGGTCAACTAACATAGATGCACGGAGACGGCGGCACTAGCTGAGGCGGGAGGGCACCCACCGTACGGGGACGGTGAGCGTGGACAGCTAACACAACCGCACGGGGGCGGCAGCGCTAGATGCGGCGGGACGGGACGGAACTGACGTTCTATTCCTCGACTGAACCGACTAAGGAATTCCCGTACGGGGCGGGTGCTAGGTCAGCTAGCGGACCCCGCTAGCGCACGACTACATGGTGGCGACGGCGCAAGCGGAATGCCACTGCACCTTTTTTCTTCTTTTTTTTTTGCGCAAGGCTATCCTCCGTAAGCGGGGGAGGGAGGTGGTGAATGCTTATAGCATACCATGCAGCCGGCTGCGTTGCTATGTGGGACTCACTGAGAAGTGCCTACCCATTAAACACCACCTGTGGGACTGCTCTGGCCTGAGTGGCATCTTCGCCGCATCGGAAACGACCCTCCTTAGGGAAGGGGGGCGTGGGGCACACACCGTCGGGAACGGGAGCGCGGGTCAACTAACACAGCCGTACGGGGGCGGCGGAGCTAGCGAGGGAGGGAAGGCACTCACCGTACGGGGACGGTGAGCGCGGACAGCTAACACAACTGCGCGGGAACCGCGACGCTAGCTGCGGCGGGACGGGACAGTACTGACCTTCTATCCTTCGACTGAACCGACCGAGGAATGCCCGTATGGGGGACGGGTGCTCCGTCAGCAAGCGGACCCCGCTAGCGCACGACCGCACGGGGGCGACGGCGCAAGCGGAATCGTTGGAATCGACCACTGCACCACAAAGTCGTCAGTTTTATACGTGGCAGAGCTACGCTGCAATTGTATTATAGCTACTGTACGAATGAGAAAAAGGTGAAGGACTAGAACTGGAGAAAAGTTTTACTCGTAATGATGCCTAACATTTTAATCATTAGGTATAACAATGTATGCTATTTTTAATTGTAGGTATGTTTGCCAACTTTATTACTGGTAGCACCGGCTGCCCTATTTGTGCGCAACTGAAGGGAAATGGGAAGGGAAATGTTACAAAAGAGGGTGCATCACAATTCTTGGGCATTCTGTTTTGAAAACACACGTCGTGTCTGTAGAAGTCAAATTGAGTGCCGTAAATATAAATACTGAAGTATTAATCTTGAAATTAAATTTAAGGTAATTTGTTTCTTTCTCGTTAACAATACAAATGGACGGTTTGAGTTCTTTAAATGGCAGTAAAACCAGTAAAACTAAATGTCTTAGAATAAAACTAAATGAAATTCTTGATAACGAATGTTTAATACTAAATACTAATGTGATTTCAAATGGGAACTCTTGTGTCAAATGGGCCCCTTATCTAAATTAGCAAGCATATACAAATGTCATATGGTATTTTGCTATAGGGGAATTTATTTGAAGACATGGGTCTTAAGGGGCTACTCCATGCGAACGACCTTGAGCATTCGCCGGCGACACGCCGCTCGCTCGCTTCAATATATTGCTTATTTAAGACGCCACCTATTATATGTAGTGTTATTTTTTCAACATCAATAAACTAATTTGTGGAAATACACACAGCGTACAACGATAAATGTATTTTAATTTTTTTATTCGGTATATTAGTTGCATTATATTAGAATTATGTATTTTCATATATTATCTAATTATGAAAATTTATAATTAATTATATATTAAAAATGAAGCATTGAAAATTGTCAGTTTAAAAGATACCTATTCACTATAGGTAAATAAATAGATAGCTCGCCTTTTGTACAAATATTTGGTGCAATAAAGAATAAATAAATAAATAGGATGTTTCGTAGATGTGTTTTTGATTATTGTTAATTTTTACGTGTCACGTATTAAAAAGTAACATATCCTACCTACAAATTTTTGAACTGAGCACCTTGTAACTTAGCCTGCTTATTACTTTGCAGGCAGACACTATCCTCGCCCCAATGATTGATGAGGATGAAAATCAATTTTATTTCTACATACGTAATTATATTTATTTATACATAAGGGTAACTTTAATAAAGGTAATACAAAAATCAACAAGAAGTATAAGGGTTAAATCTTTCAATTTCAATTGTAAAAAAACGTTACCCCCAAACTAGGATTTTCTCCTGTGTCGTGGAGGCAGTTTACAAACATAAATTGCACAAGGACAAACATCCAGACCCGGAACAATTATTTGTAGGCCATACAAATACTTGTTCCGTGCGAGATTCGAACCCGCGGCCCCCAGCGCAACAATTGATTACTAAGCCGTTACGCCACGGAGCCGTTGCCAGGTTATAGCTAAAGTGACCATACGTCCCGTTTTGAACGGGACTGTCCCTTTTCTCGGTCACCTGTCCCATTGTCCCCAAACAAAGCTCCGGGACACAAAATTGTCCCGTAACTAGTTGGATGGAAGTATTCAAAGTCAACAATCTTCAACATAATTTTTTTTAATCGAATATATTTTATGTCTACCTGGTACGAATGCTCCGGTAGAAAGAGTATTTTTTTATTTTGAATAAATTGTGGACGTCTGAAAGAAACACTTACGGTTCCAGAGTTATAAAGGCGATGTTGTTAAAAAAGATAACAATAAAAAAACTTGAGCAGAATTTTATTTTTATTTAAAATCATCACCAACTTTATTAAAGCAAATTTAATCCACTTACAAATGTAATTAATAATTAAAAAAAATATGTTGCATTTAATAATTACCGTCTATACCGAATATAATTTTACAGTGAACACTAATTGTATAAAGTTATAGTTTTTAGAGTATAAATAAACCCATGTCCTGTTTTGAGTTAAAAAATAAATGGTCAGTTTAGTCTTTTTAGTTAAATTTAGTTTTAAAAATTTTTAGTTAATAGTAAAAAGTAGGTATATTAGTACCTACTTAGATACTTTTTACCGAATTATAAGTATAGAACACCTTATGTACTCAATTATTTTTTGAAAAAGAAGAAAAAACAAGCAATAAATAATATACTATATTTTAGCAAAAAAACTATAACTTAGTAATACTAATTATAACTTAGAACATAAATGAAAAACTCATAACTGACTTTTTGGCCCGACCCAGGATTCGAACCCGGGACCTCATGATCAGAAGTCGCACTACTACAACCACTAGACCAACGAGGCAGTACTATACATAATAAGATATTGTGGTTGGGTGATAATATTAAATTAGCCTTTTATAGTGTAAATTATAATATTTGTCGAAATTTTAATTATGGATTCGAACCTTACATCATGCTAATGGTGCTTCATTTTTTTATTTGCATTTACTTCAAAGAAAATACACGCAAAAAGCTTCATCGCGCAGTAAAAAACACAACAAACATATGTATAAGTCATACGAAAAATTATACCCAAAACAAACAAATAATACTACCTATAAATAACCTAATAAGTAATATTATTCTCGACTGATATGACGTGAGTGTATGTGCTGATCGACGCTCTAACGACACAGGCTTCACGTCGAAGAGCTCAAGGCTCACTGACTTCAGCAAGCCTGTGAGCAGTGAATATGCCCAGATTTTAAAATAAATTCTTAATAAAATCAAATTTAGGTCGTTTGAAAAAAAATTTACTATAGAAATGTTTATTAATAAATTGCCTATCCATTGGTGTAAATCGCAAAATAAAATAATACTTACTTTACGAGGAGATGCATGTTATCAATAATAATTTCACATTTATGTGGTTTCGTTGTAAGGAGATTATATTAATATTTATTCCTTTAAAAAGAAATTGGATATAGCTTTTATGGAATCAAGATTATGTAGAAATATAATGTGTTTTTTATTTGTTGATATATCTTTTAAATAAAAAGTAGATAGCTCTTAAAAACAGCACAAATAACGACTAGCGCGACATTTTGCTCAACCTGCGCCTTAACATTAATCTATGATTTGAAAACTAAAGAGTCTCTTAGCCAAAAAATTAGGAAAATGCTTTGGGTTTAGTTTCTTAACATTTTTACGATAATGTAATATACCCCTCGGTCGGAATTCGACTTATCTAGTCCGACTATTTGTCCCACGTAAAGACACTCGTCAACAACTTCGAACTAAGTGCTCTCAACAACTACCGGAAATCGATTTTGGCAAATCGAAGGTGAGTGATGTACTCACCATTGATGTTAATATCGTATCCTTTCCAGTCCAGTAGCTTGAAAATGTCTTCCAATGCAGTGGTGAAAAGTTTATAATATCACCTCGTTTTATATCTCTGCAGTAGGATAGGTTTCCTACTCTGGCTCTGAACTCGGATAGCCAACGTAGCCTTGCTGTACTACTCGTAACACCTCAGCACTTCGATATCGCTTAATAATTCCATCAACAATTTGCCACAACAACTAGTGAACTTAGTTTTAAATTATGTATGATGATTTTTTTTCATACTTGGATAGGCCATAAGCTTGATTAGATAAACATACAACAACAAATTATTTTATTGATATCTGTAACGGTGACATAAGTAGACGCTTAATAATTTCATTAACAATTTTCGCCATTTTCCTTTCGACGGAATCAAAGGCTATGAGAAATAGTTCACATATGCAAGGCAAAGCAAAAAATACATTTTACTAATAAAAAAAACATGTTGTTTTTTAAATTAGCGAGCAATGAGCAATAATATGCTTTTTCGCTTATTTTACTTCAATTCTTTTATATTGCATTTTTTCTCTCAATAAAAATTAATTAGATATCTCTACCCTAGAATCAGTACATTTAGATGTGATGAATTTATTGTTAACATCTAGTCCCAATATCAAGAAAAATTGCAACAGCTTAACGTGTCCATGAAATAGGTATCGATGGTCACTACGTAGGTCGTTATCTTCAAGGTAAGCCATTAGCAGAGTATTCAACATCCGATGCATACACTACCTTTGAATTTTTCTCCAACTATTGCCGAGTCAAAATGAGAATAAACAAAGTGTTAATCCCTGTATAAAATAATTTACATACCGTATACCGTTACAGTTATTGAGTCTAAAATATATATAATTGCACCACATCTTGGTGATGAACCCTGCTCATTTATCACACTCCTAAAACTTTTTGAAATATAATTTTGGATCAAATGTGAAGGTTTTTTTTTAAAGAAATAAATTATCCTATAAAATCAATTTGGTTTTACATGGGGTCGTAAGACGACTGACACTGGCATAGAGATACACGAGCCACTGACGGACCATCAACTCACACGTAACAATTCAAACAATAAAGTAACAATTTCGCACACACAGAAATACATTACTATTTATTACAGTAATGCCATTTTTTAGTAAAAATGACGTGACATATCTCTTTTTGCAGTAAAAAAATTGAACAATTCGGCGTTTTTGTACGAGGGCGACACTGAAAGATTTTAGAACTGGCCACTTGAAAACGATATAATAAAAAATAAGTTCAAATTTTGAAAATGGAACTCTTTGCCAATATTGTGTAGGTATGTATTTTATTAATTTGTCATTGGTTTACGATTTGGCGGCAAATTGAAAATTGTCTGTGTCACATCAGCATGAATTTAACGCGAGAAAATTTTTGTAAAATGATTTTTTATGACTTTCTTTGTCATCTAAGTCAACAAGAAAGTTATGATAGACTTCGATTGGCATTTCACGATGAAGCCCCATCTCGTTCCACTGTCTACAACTGGTTTAATGAGTTTAAACGTGGTCACACTAATCTCACCGATGATGCGTGAAGGACGGTCTTCTACGGGGACTACTGAAGATAACATCAGTGTTGTGCGGCGTATAATAGAGACTGACAAAAGAATGACTTATCAGCAGATTCGGACAAGCTTAGGCATCGGTACGAGTCAAGTGCATAAAATCTTCTATGAACATTTAGCTGTTAGGAAGCTTTGTGCCTGGTGGATACCTCATAATTTGACAGAGGCCCAAAAACTCCGTCGTGTTGATTGGCGTCGTGAAATGGTTCAAATATTGAACAGAGGTGACTCAAATGCTGTGTTTGTCATGCTTACGGATGACGAAAGCTGGATTTATTGTTATGATGCTGAAACTAAGAGACAGTCTGCTGTCTGGGTGTTTCCTTCCGAGTAGTTGCCAACTAAAGTGAAGAGAGGTCGAAGCGTGGGAAAAAAGATGGTGGCCTCGTTCTTCGGAAGGACAGGTCATTACGCAACAATTGTTTTAGACGATCGAAAAACCGTTACACCAGAGTGGGTCACTAACAATTGTTTGCCACTTGTCTTGGAGAAAGTTCGGGAGAAAAGACCACGCATTAGGATCTTCCTTCACCACGACATCGCCTAGTTGCACACCGCCAAGCAAACAATCGACTACTTGGCGACGTCAGACGTGGAATTACTGGGTCACTCGTCCTATAGCCCAGATCTCGTACCTTGCGATTTTTATTTATTCCTGAAAATAAAAGAAAAACTTCGAGGATAATGTTTTATGGACGCCGAGGAAGCAGTGGCTGCGTTTCAATATTCCGTCGAAGAGACGCCTAAAGTCGAGTGGGCAAAGAGCTTTCCTCAGTGGGTCATCGGATGCAGCGATGTATTGATGTAAATGGACATTATTTTGAAAAGATATAATAAAACTAATAACTTGCTAGTTTATTCAGCTTTTGATTTTCTAAGAACTTTCAGTGTCACCCTCGTAGGACACCGATTCTGCCGCGCAACTAGATTTAGTCTAGTGAGCAGTGCGGCTGTAAATAGTTTTATTGTACGCCTAGAACCGCGTGGAATTATACTTTGACAGAGGGAAACACCTGCGTATGGCTGCTCCCTTCCGGTACGTCAGCAGCCCGTGTTGCTCTATGGATACTGGTGTTGAGCTAATTAATATATTTTAATGCCTAGGAGAATTAACAATAAGCTTTGGGTATTTTATGTGAAATTTAAAAAAAAATTATTCAAAATGTGTCATAGAATTGTGCTTTAACTTATTATTTTATATTTATGTAACAATTCTTATAGGTAAAAGTTCCTCCGGATCGGTAGGCTCAATGGGTGTTCCACAGAGCTCAAGTTTTTTAATCTATGCAATTTTGATAATGGGAAACCGCGACTGACACTGAAACTATATTCCTTTTCATTATATTTGATTTAATAAGAGTGCTGAAAATTAGAGCTTGAATTGTAAAAAGACGGAGTTGTTTTCCGAATCTATTTCTATTTCTATTCTATTCATAACCTTGCCTTATTTACGTATATTATACAATAACCGCTGCTAAATTCCCTTAGAGTATATTTTAATTTTGTAATTCGCAAGCTTGGAGAAGAAAGAAACTAAAAGGATTAAGAAGGAAGCACTTAAAAAATTAGCAAATTTGATCAGGGCCATATTTGTAGACCTAGACAATTTTTCAAAAAACACAAAAATACTTAATTCCTATTTACAACCAGCTTTACCTGCGACTTCATCTGTGTAGAACTTAAACAAAAAAAAAACCAAAGATTTATAATATTATTAGTTTTAGGACAATTAACTCAAAAAGGTTGGTGCTATCATGCATGCATAGTCGTAAAATAAAAAAAATAAACAAATTAAAAAATTAACGTTGTCATATAAATGGAACTGTGAGTTTTCATTTGACTAAAATAATAAAATAAATGATATCGTTAAAATCTAGGTTCTGGAGCAGATAGCTCCACTCATACCGAGAAGTGCATGGGAGTGAACTCAAGCCTCGAGAAACGCGTGAATACCGTTAGTAAAAGAAACAAGAAATAAAAAAGTCATAACACTGTCGGACAAAAGGAACTATCTTTTATTGGGGTAAAAAGTAATAACGGTATTGGTAAAATCTAGCTTCCGGAGTAAATCACTCAGGCCAACAACAACAACACAAGTCCTTGAGAAGTACTCAAGCTCCGAGAACACCCGCGATGTCTGTTTTTTCGCATATTTCACACGGGTTGTCGGGAAAATAAAGAAAATAGAGAAGTATATTTATTTTGTTGAAGTGGATTTCAAAATAAGTATTTTTTTATCATTGTCAAAAATTTGTAATTTTATTTCCATACGTACAAATAAAATTACAAACCTTGTTCTATTTTGATGGCATTACATTGAATTTGTTTCTTAATCGCAGTTGGCATAAATAACTTTATGATTGGGTATACTCCGAGTTGTCTGATCCAAAGCCTCGAAAACTATAGCTCAAATTTTTTTTTATAGGATAAGGGTGACAAACGAGCACACAGTCCACCTGATGGTAAGTGGTTGCTGCGGCCCATAGACATCTACATCTATCCTCGTTTGCGAATCAAAATGCAGATGTGTTGTCACTCGTGAGGACTAAGATGGAATGCCTCATTTCCAGTAAAAAGGGCCTCCGGCCACCTGCACTCACCAAACGAAACGCAGAGGTAAACCTCTACTTCACGCTGATATTCTGTGAGGTCGTGGTACCACCCCGGTTCGAGCCGGCCCATCCGTGCGACAGCAAAAGCTGCCGCGTGTTCTACCACTGTTTATCAAATTACAAAATCGCTCTCAGTTTCTAAAATATTTCAGTACAGGGGACGATATAAATAGCAAGCCTGTAGAAACTGTCCACTCGATGGAAGCTACGTTGACGAAAGCTGCAAGAACCGTCTAAGAAAAATCCAAAAAATCTCCACGCTCCACGTCAACCTTTTCATTACATGACTGTTAGTTGGAAAATAGAACTGCTTTTTCAATTGATATAACAGTACTCGTATACGAGGTACTAAATAGTCAGTTATCCAAATGCATGTAGCGAGAATGAGCGGAACTTGTTAGAAATTAAGATTTGTTGCAGAAGCGTATTTCCAGGCGAACAGAGATTTTGAGAGAGATTGAGAGATTCTACCGGCAGGTGTACATATCATTGGAGCTACATGCAAGTGTGAGTAACGGACCCATCACAAAGAGTAAGTCTCAGCTAACACTCTTTCAGTGACCACACGAATGTCATATCTTAAAAATGACAACATACCTAGTGAGGATTTAATTCATCAGAACGTCTGTAAACGGGTTGAAAACTGGTACTAACGGTGCTATAGTTAAATAACCTTTGCACGACTTAGTCCTTTAAAGCTATTTAAGTCGGATTTCTCTTCTCTCATAGTACATCGGAGATGTGAAGCAGAAATGTGGTACTCTATTGCAGCCCTGTCATCAAAAAACCTCTGTTAGCCTCTGTTTATATATCTAAGGGCAGAATATGAATTTAAAATATTTTTTTTTGCTTTATTTAAAACATTACCTCACCTCGCCACTAGGATTTTCTCCTATCGTGAGGGCAAATTTAATTCATTACAGTTTTTAACAAGTCCACTGATGAACGTAGGCCTACGTCCCCCAAGGAATTCATGAAAGGATCAGTGTAATGTCGCATCTTAAATCGTAGAAAACGTAGATAACGATTTTGTATATGCTCAACCTAATCTATATTAATATTATATATGTAGAATATTGTGAAGCGTACATCAAATGGCTGCCAACAAAAAAGTATCTTATATGTTTTAATATTTTAAAAACGAAGGAAATTCTTAAAACGAATCCAGGTACTCTATCGGTTTATTTAATGTTATTGTCTACGTGTGCATCGCAAAGTTATTAAGAATCGAAACTCACACCAAGACCTTTTACTTACTGTAATCTCTAAACTACGTATTGTAATCTCAAGACCATATGTGTTGCAATTTGTAGTGAAAGACAGTGGGGTTAGGTGTGCTTGTAAACATAAGTATAAAACACTTGGACATATTCAAGTTAGCTGCGTAAACAATATCGTTCAAGTTCATTAAGATCCCGCTGAAGACCAAGGGAGTCAGAATATTTTGAAATGTGGCATAAAATTTTGATGTCATCACAAAGAATTATTTTGAAGTGGGTCAAACAAGAACCTATATCTTTAACAAAAATTGCAAAAAGCAATGGACCTAATAGTGATCCTTGCGGTATTTTCTCCTGCCTGAGGGGTTTTGCACAGCTGCTGATGTAAAACCATTGAGGAACTCTATTTGACATGCATTGCATGACAGTACATCATCCATTGTGCTCTTAATTAGATCCGAGACCAAGCGAAGTTATCAAGCTCTCATCTCTATACGTGGTAGAGCCATGCTGCAGCTATATTAGTAGTATAGTTGTAGCACGAACGGGTCGGCTCGACCGGGGAAGGACCACGCTCTCACAGAAAACCAGCGTAAAATAGCAGCTTGACGCTGCTGTGTTTCGTATGGTGAGTGTAGAGAACCGGAGACCCTTTTTACTGGCAAAGAGGCATACCATCTTAGTCCTCACGGGTGACAACGCATCTGCATCTTGAGTCTTTATTGATGATAGATGTAGATATCTATGGGTCACAATAACCACTTACCATCAGGTGGACTGTGTGCTCGTTTGTCACCCTATCCTATAAAAAAAAAGCTCTTGTGATATTGAAAAGAAATCAGGTAAGTAGCATATATGTTTGTTTGCATATATACATCGATCACTAAATAAATTATGTATTTATGTGTACGTATATATATACTTATTCAGAATACTTAATTTCACTTAAACAAATTGATAATTAAATACCAAAATAGTTATAGATATGTATGTATATCGATGTATTATGTATTTTTGTACATATTTATATTTATGTCTGTTATTCAATTTGTTTAGACAGCTTTATGGTGGTTATTAATTTTGTTATTCCTCTGAGCTTTTGTTTTATTCATTTATTGGCTTTAATCTTACTATTTTATAAGAATGTGTAGTAATATAGGCCGTGGTTGCATATAATTGTTAAGGCACTTCAATGGTACCTTAACTATACAGGGTTATTTTTCAAAGAGTAGCCAAATTTTAAATCATTATTTATATATATGAACCTAAGTTCAAATATATAAAAAATGATATACAATTATTGAAGTTTTTGAAAATACGTGTAAATAAGTCTTCTATTTTTGTTTGAAATTATCCCAAATTGAATGTGATTTGTGGACAGCAACGTTTTTGTATACCCTTACGAATGGGTACTTGCGCAGTAAAAATCAGTTAAAATAATGCATTAGCACGCTTGAATTTAATAGATAAAAGGGACAGAATTATTTTTTGCGAATTTTTTTTTTACCATTCGCGCCCTATATATTACTAGCTGAAATCCGACGCGGCGCGTTCCTGCCGCAAGAGAATTAATTGTGGAAATATCGTATTAAATTTGGAATAGTTGTATTCATTGAAGTTGAATGATATGCAACTTTTAAATAAATTTGTCGGTACGAAACTCGTGCCTACTGTAAAATAATTGTACCGTGCCTATAACCTTCGCGCAAGTGCATGAAATAAGTTGACAAAGTTTTATCGCAATCTGGCGAACGGTAACGCATAAAATACGAAAAAACAAACATACATTTTTATATATACTAGCTCGGCATGCAGACGTTGTTCTGCCCTTTCCAACGACCCTTCCTATAAAAATCCTTAAATTCGCACTAAAGAATTTTGAGGGTCATTTAGCGGGATGAAAACTATCCTATCTCTCAAGTTGGACCAAAATGCACACAGTGTGCAAAATTTCATTGAAATCAGTTCAGTAGTTTAGGAGTCCATCGGGGACAAACAACGTGTGACACGTAATTTTTATATATAAAGATTAGATAAGAATATAGTGTACTTTCCTTTGGTGATACTAAAAAGTTTAAGTAATTAAATATAATAATAAACCATTACTTTTACATATTTTACAGCTTACATATAATAGCTTTTCTTTCATAGATCTTACTTTCATATAGCTTTACTTGTGTTGCATAATTACTCCTTTTTAAGTCCAAACTATTATTTATGCTTTAAGGTACATGCCGATAACTGGTTGCAATATTCAAACCACAGTAATTGAACAGTACCTAATTGGTAACAAGTTCTATTCGTTGTCCTACCTATATGAATAACAAGATGATATTGCAGTGTTGCATTACTTTAGAACGTCTCGATAAAGTTAATAAAAAATAATTATAAATACAATTTCTTTAGAAAGAGTACATTTATGTCAGATAAGTTTATATTGCGTTTTCATTTGCGGTAGAGTAAACTATGAAACTATAAACAATAACTGTGGACACCGCCACGGTATAATTTGATGAGTAATATGTATTTAAAATATTTGTAGCTTTCTCCAAATTTATATGAGACCACATTGAAGTATTTATTATTATATTATTTATTAAAAAATAAAAATAAAATCAGTTTAAAACTGACTAAGATATCTTAATCATAACATACATTAAAAACATATAGTCGAATTGTAAACTTCCTTTCCTGAAGTGGGCTAAAACATGAATGAAATATGCAATTTCTATAATTTTTGTTAAAGATGATTTGCAAATAAAACAACCAAATATTATTATTATTATTATTTGCTTAAAAACTACAATCAATATTTATATTACAT
This sequence comes from Parnassius mnemosyne, assembly GCA_963668995.1. Taxonomy (NCBI): domain Eukaryota; kingdom Metazoa; phylum Arthropoda; class Insecta; order Lepidoptera; family Papilionidae; genus Parnassius; species Parnassius mnemosyne. The sequence continues at coordinate 27,613,328 of CAVLGL010000035.1, read as the reverse complement.
AAAGTTATGGTGATTTCGTATATGTATTTATATTATGAATATCACAAAGTTTGAAGGAGGCGACGAATCTAAGTTAAAGAGTTACAAAGTAATAAAATATAAAAGTAAAACTAAAAAGGGCGCAGCGAGCGCAAGCGAGGGATGCGGCGTAGCCGCAGCGCTCGCAGCGACCTCGCCCGGCGGTCCTCCGACGGCGCGCACAGATTAAAGCCGAGAGGAAGGAAGGAGCCGACACCGCCCGGCGCCGGCGGAGGAGCGGGGCGCGCGACTAGCGGACTTAGCGCTGGAACAGCGGGTTGGGGAAATCGGGCGGATGCGGTAGCGGTGCGGGCGGTGGGCGTGCTCGTCGCCACGCCACTAGCCAACATGCCACGGCCGCTGCCACTGCTACGAGGGCCAGCAGTGCCGTTAACGCCAGCGCTACGGCCAGTCCGGCAGCAGAAACGCAAACTTCACCACCCGCCGCGCCGCCCGTCGCTTCGGCGCCGGACGCGTCGCGCTGCCGAGCAACTCGCGACGGATCGCGTCGTTCCAGCGTCAATATAGGGTTCGATTCGACGATCACCTCCTCCCTAAACTGCCCTTCGTTGCCGTAAAGGCTATTTTTAGGATCGATTGCTTCTCGTTTTCTACGCTTTCCAAAAGCGTCGTATCCACGGCAGTTCACCTATAAATCAAGTTAATATTTATAAGAAAATTTTCGCGTACGCTATTAGTCAGAAATAAAGATTGACAGTTGAAATAACATACCGGTTGGCATTTGCCGAAGCAGACACGTATGTTGCATTGGAATCGTATGTTGTCGCTGCTGGGGAATTTAAAAGCGTTAAAAGCAGCTCGTAGGGCACTACCATCTTCGCTTCGTTCCCATTCCCCGAAAATCGCAGCATCAGTAGCACAGCCATCCGCGTCCGTTACGGTGTATTCGTTTTCTATATTCGTCGATACTTCACTTGTCTTTGCTATACAACTACGTGCGAATCCGCCGTATATACCTAAAAAGAACATAATAAGAACGTCACCATAAATGGAAGTAACATACACGTTTTTAGTACATGTTATAAAAGTCAAATTAAGTTAAATAACTTGAGGATTGTATCACCAAAGAAGCACTTGTTTCATCGTTTTTACTAATAGTTCACATGCGCAACTGATCTTAAATTTTATGACAATGTTGATTTAAGTGTGGCAAGCTTGACACGCGGGTTGGCGAATGCTGTATCAGACGTCTCACACCTTTGGTGCCTTTGACGCAGTTGTCCTCCACCGGTCTGAGTAATTTCTATAGCCTAAATGAGATGGTTATACTGCCATCTATCGGAAGCCATAAGATTTTTCTGACATTTCCCCTAGCCACCTCTTATGACTTTCATGAAACGAAATGGGGTGATGGATTATCTTACATCGCCACTACACACGATAGCAGGATCTTCATTATTCAGGCTGTTAACTAAGAAGATAAATTTAAGACTTGTACTTACTCGATGGTTGAACGTCAACTTGTAATACAAGGTTCTCTCCAATTTCGGCAGAGCTAACTTCATCGCCAGATCTGGATACAATTCGCATAGAGCATGTTGGTGGTGGTCCAGTATTGGCTATTGTGCCGGCAGTGGTCAGCATAGATACGTTAAAAGCTAAGGTGACGTTCTGTTCGCCCGTCTGGTAGATGCATTTAATGTGGAACGCCTTAGCGTTAGATGTTAATAATGTAGGATGTATTTGCATCACCAGTACGAAGCTCGCCAGGCCCTGAAATAATTACGGTGCGAAATAATTATTGAACTTAAATCAACAACCGACCTTTTAATAGAAAATGTAAAAGTATTTTTTTTCTTTTAAATGTAAATTAAAAAAGTGTAATTTTAACGTACGTTTACGTGCACCAAGCCACAATCGCCGAAATGCACCGTAAAGTCAACAGTGCTTTCTTGATTTTCTGGTGTGTGAACTACAAGTCTACAACGTTCGTCTTTACTGTAGCCTTTGACATACAACACGCCATTAAAGTCCTTGATTTTAAGACTGACTCGCACTCCGTCTGCGAGGCAATGCACCTTAAATAAATCAATAATTATGTTTTTATTAAGTTAAAATACAATTAAACTGAAAAAAGACAGCTGGTTAGTGCAGTGGCTATGCGTTTGATTGCAGCGCTACCGGCCGCGATTTCAATTCGCACGGAGCAAGTATTAGTATGGATGGCTACGGTTTACAAATTATTGTGTCACTGATCGATCTTTGATCCAATGTCATATATGCGTCCAAAGCATCTATAAAAGAGAATTAAGGGCTATACGTGGAAGAGCCATGCTGCAGCTATATTAGTAGTATATTTGTAGCATGAATTGGTAGGACGAGCCGACCCACGACCACGCTCTCAAAGATATGTTGAGTGTAGAGAACCGGAGACCCTTTTTTACTGGAAAAGAGGCATTCCATCTTAGTCCTCACGGGTGACAACGCATCTGCATTTTGATTCGCAAACGAGGATAGATGTAGATGTCTATGGGCCACAGCAACCACTTACCATCAGGTGGACTGTGTGCTCGTTTGTCACACTATCCTATAAAAAAATATTATTGTTATAATTACCTGCATGTCCGGAAGTGGGAAGTCCGTGCGATAATTATCTTGTGTCGTAGTCGCATTATAACATTGAACCCTTGGGTTGCCGATGTAACCAGGAATACAAGAACAGCGAGATCGGTGACCCAACACTTCGCAAATAGTGTGCTGACCGCATGGTTCAGCTTCACATGCGTTTACGCAGGCCCCGTTGATGCATCGAGATTGTTCGTCGCACTGGTCATCCGCACGGCAGCCGATCGCCACGCAGATGTTACCGCGTGGTGTGAAACCTTTATCCCAATTACATACGCAACGTCCTCGTGCGTCTATAATTCGACCTTCATTTTCATTACAAGGCATGCAATCTCCATTGTTGTCAATTCCTTGACCATCTATACATTTAGTGGTAGGTGCTGTAAAAACATAAAAATAATTATTAATTTATTTATTTGACTTATGCAGACAGATATGTAATAAATTGCCTTAAGAAACGAGACACTTACTTAAGTATGGTGTACATTCGATGAGAGCGTTGCCTTTGTATCCAGGTTTGCATTCGCATATCATAGTCCTAATAGGTAGTGTATTGATCACCTTACAATGAGCGTTATTACCACACGGTGTTATTTTCAAACAAGGATTCACGCATGTGCTATTTAGGCAAGCCAATCCCGATGGACAGTCAACATCACTCGCGCACTGCGCATCTTTTGTTTTTATGCAACCACTGTCTGTACTTTGATAGCCAGGCGGACAGACGCAATATACTTCGTGTTGGTGTACTCTACATTCTGCTGGCTCATTGCAAGTGATAGTTGAACAAGGTTCAATGCATTTAGAGTTTACACATGATTTTTCTGAAGGGCAGTCGCTGTTGGCGCGACAGCTTATTGGTGTGCAAGCAATTGACGGGTTACCGACTGTTCCGACGTTGCAGCGACAGGATGCGCGGTGCTCTGTGCCATAGCATTCAGCTGATCGTCCACAGATATTACCATCGATTGAGCAAGCTGGAATACAGCGGTTGTTAATACATGTCTCATCATCTGCGCATTGGCTATCAACCCGGCACGTAACCTCATAGCAACCTGTACGTGGGTCTCCAATAAAGCCTTGACGGCAGGCACACACTGGTTTATGATCTTTTATTTTACAGTCAGTATTTGGTCCACATTCGCAGGGATTTTTACATATTGAATTGACACAAGCATGATTTGCGGTACAGTTATTGTCCATAAGGCAAACGCTTTCGGTAACAAATGTTGCGGGTCGGCATATGCCGCCGCCGCTGCTGACGTATCCAACTGGGCAAGTGCAGAGCATTGTGCGTACTGGTAATGTTGGTGAGACTTCGCATGTTGCTGGTGTTGCACACGGACGTAATTCTGTACAAGGATTGACACATCTAGATGAAAAACAAGCTAGTTTTGATGGACAATCCGCGTCTACAAAACATTCTGCTGTACTCTGTCGTCTGCATTCAATATAAGGACTACCGAAATATCCTTGGTCGCATTTGCAAACTGGAATGTGGTTTCTTACTAAGCATATGGCATTCGATCCGCAAATATTTTCTGATAAACAAGGATTGATACATCTATGAGCATGACACTGTTTATCTACAGGACAATCACCATTGGATCTACATTCAACAAGGTTACAATTTGTGTAAGCGTCACCCTCAAATCCTGAAAGACAGCGACAAAGAGGACGATTTCTTTCTACGTAACATTCAGCATTTGTTCCACATGTACTATTTAATAAGCACGGGCTAACACAATTTCCATTTATACACGCTTGGTGTGACGCACATTCAGAATCGGTTCGACAACCAACGACGCGACATATGCGGTACGGATTGCCATCGTATCCTTCGCGACAAGAGCAAACAGGTCGATGATCTCGGACGAAACATTCTGCATTATCACCACAGTTGCATGGATTTCGGCAGATTCTGTTTACACATGATTCATTATCGCTACAATCCTGATCAGATGAGCAGCTAAGAGATGGTAACTGCGCCGGTTTGCATGAGCCTCCCTCGTCAGGTGTATACCCCTCTGGACAGCGGCATATTAAAGTACGGAATGGTACACTGTCTGATACCGAGCATCGAGCATTACCGACGCACGGCTTTAGTTCTGAACAAGCTTCTCGACATTCATCCCTGAGACAAGCGTGACCGCTAGGACAATCACCGTCCATACGACATTCTGGCTCTCCTATAACTGTGATCTTCTTACAATAAATCAAAGGATCTCCGAGTGGCAGTGAAGGTGGACATTTACAAGATGCCGCATGGTTACGAGCAAAGCATTCTGCATTGCTGGCGCAAGGATTACGTCCTTCAACGGAACAAGCGTGATGGCAAACTCCTTTTTCGCAAACACTATCATCGTTGCAGTCGTCGTCAATTTCACATTCAGAGGATTGACATTTAACGTACGGATTTCCGAAAGTTCCAATAGGACAGCGGCAGTTGGGTCGATGAGCTTGCCCATAGCATTCTGCACTTATGGCGCATGGTGCCTCGATGATACAAGGGTTAACGGAAGCTCCATTGGAGCAAGTATTGGCGTCTGAGCAATCATTATCAGAAGTGCAACTCACTGTAAAGGAATAAAATAATATTTAAGGAATATAATTATTGAAATTTTAAATTATTAATTAATATAATCTATTACTTTATAACAGATATTTGTTGTTTTTTTATTAATTATTTAAAATAGTTGCGGCAGATTTAGAGTCTAAGCGCTCACCTTAAAAATTCGTAATTCGTAGTTTGCGAGCAAACCAAGTACGATCCCAGGCGACACCAATGAAATTGTTAATATTGTAATTTTAAATTTCATTTCATTTTTAGAAAAACGTAACCCCCACACTAGGATTTTCTCCTGTATCGTGGAGGCAGTTTACAAACACAAATTTCACAAGGACAAACATCCAGACCCGGAACAATTATTTGTAGGCCAAACAAATACTTGTTCCGTGCGGGAACAAGTATTTGTATGGCTTTATTAATGCTGATTTACCACGATTTTGGCGGCGAAGAAACATGATGGGAAATCTCAGTAATTTAAAAAATAATTCAAAGACCTCCGGCGTGGTCTTTGAATTATTTTTTATTATTATTTTTTCAAAATTATCAATTATTTTTTCAAAACCGTCTCAATAACAAGAAAAGGTACAAGCTCAACAGCGTAAAGCAAATTGTTATATTTAGCTTTACGTTGCTTTACGCTTTATTTAGACTATTGCTTTATGATTTACTTTTATGTAAAACATACATACCTTTTGTGCATCCGACATAAGGATTTCCTGAAAAGCCACTTTCACAGTAGCAAACTGGATGATGTCTAACAACGTTACATTCTGCGTTATCGCCACAGGCACATGGATTTGCACATACACCATTTATACATGCTTGCGATAGTGGACACTCGGAGTTTGCTTTGCAGCCTAATGGTAATACTGACTTATCTGATGCTGAAAATAAAGAATACTTATCAGTATGAATAGCATTTTTAATATTAAAAAAAATTCAATAATATGTAAAGAAAAAAATAAAAAAATCTTTGAAAGGCCGGACCAATGTCAAATCAAAAGTGGGTTGGAGCTGTCAAAACCCAATTATATGCAAGAGTAGTTTTGGGAGATGGTAAGATTGGTTAAATGAAATGTAAGAAGAATGAAAATATTAATAATAGAAGGTTTAGGGTGAGGATGTCTTGTTATAAAAAGAACGAAACGAAATCTTGTGACGAACACTTTCTTACATGATTAAAAGATTCATATATATATATATAATTGTGGATGGAATGAGAAGGACATTGACATATACATAGGATTACCGGGATCCAAGAAAGAATTTTTACTTGGTCTTAAGCCAAATAAATGGTGTGAGAAGGGTTCAGAGGTCGGTAGTATCGGCCTTTTGTTATAGCGTATGACAACAGAAAGGTTACAAGATGTAGGTGTAAAAGAGTAGTATCAATGTATAATAAGAAAAAAATTATTTGGAAGAATTTTATATGAAAGATACATACTGTATCTTTGGTGTTGCAAAAGGCGACAGAGGGAAACAACCCAGACAATAAAAAACCGTTTGTTAAGCATGGAAACTAAAAATATATTTAAAAAAAAGCCTACATTCAGCTGTGGCCGTAATGAATGAATGAGGTAAGGCAGCTAGGTATGATAAAGTATCTATCATAAACGATGTTGAGGGCTGGAGAGATAATGGTGGCAGCTTGCTGTACACTTTCCTTAACATAAATTAAATAATGCTTAATGTTGTTCTAGTGCAAAGCTATTAGAATTTCACTGTATAAGAAAAAAGGATTACAGCAGAACTTTAAAAACTACTTAGGAATATTTTTGCTGCACTTATGCTGCAGAAGTGAGGAGTAGAGTCAGCAAGGGACGCTCTAGATGAAAGTTTATCGACCAAATTTGCGATATATTGAAGAGGGACCAAACTAAGAGTACCCTAAATCAGTAGAATATGTCTGCGTCGATACATGAATGTGAAAAAAGGCAGAGAAGTGTGTCAAGATCGCACTAAATGGACGACCATAATCTCTGTCTATCTCTCTGAGTTGTAAAATACTGTTACAGTTACAGTTTTCGCGACACTTTTATAGTTTATGATTTAGTAACATGTAGTTTGATCATAAAACTTAACATCTAGGTTTTAGTTAGCAAAGTTATAAAGGACTTACGTGGTACGCATCGCGTATTTGCATCCCCGCTGAATCCTCTAGGACAGGAACACTGCGGTATGTGATCGATTACACGACACAGTGCTCCAATTCCACAGGCATTTGTACATGGATTCACACAAGTACGCTCAACACATGCTTGTTCTGAGTCACATTCGTCATCCTTATAACATTCCCATATCGCTGTTTGTTTTGGTTCTGAAATTAACAATTTATTTAGGTAAACAACACTCAACGTTATATATTGTATTTTGTGTAAAGAATCTTTAACTCTGAAGTAGGTGAAACATTTGATCTCAATATATTTTAATTTATAGTTAGTCATTAAACTTACCACTATTACACTCTACTCTCGGGTTTCCAATATATCCTGGTGGACATGAGCAGCGGGATACATGGTCAGATGACTCACATAACGCGTTATATCCACAAGGAGCAGCTCTGCAAGCTTCGACGCAGCTTCCACGGCGACAAGTTTCTTTATCAGCGCAGTCGGAATCAGTGGAGCATTCAGATACAGGTGGTGATCGGCATCCGTTATTTGGTGCTACTCGCCCGCCTTCTGGACAGACACACGCGACAGCCCGAAGTGGTAAAATATCTACAGTTTTGCAAATTAATCCTTCATCACAAGGGTTGCTTAAGCATAGGTCAATGCACCGTGAGTTAACACAGGCCAGGGGCGCCGGGCAATCGATGTCTTTAGAACATTCAGGTGTGTCTTGTGTAATTCCGCAACCGCGCACGTATGCGTCTCCGGACGTACCAGGTGGACATTTGCACATTGGTTGGTGGTTGTTTGCTGTACATATAGCACCTTCAACACAAGCACTGTCAGTGCACACAGGTTGACAAACGTGGTTAAGTCGGTTGCAGATTTGATCTTCGGCACAATCTTCGTTATAATGGCATGCAACAGAAATGCAAGCACCGTGCGGGTCACCCTGTGTTCCGGGTGGGCATCGACAGGTAGCAACGTGAGCAACAGCGACACAAGTAGCTTCACGGCCGCATGGAGATCCGAGGGTACACGGATCTTGACAGTACCCATTAACGCAGCTCTTGTCGAACGGACAGTTGTCATCAGTTGTACATTCAGCTGAAAATAAAAGAGATTTTGATGTAAAATATATTGTTTTTATTTTTTCTCTTTGGCGCGTTGTTATGTTAAAGATCTACAGTACAATTTATTTTCGTGGGGGTCTACTTTGAAACATTTTGTATATGGAATAACTATAAAGTTCTTGCGCAAACTATCTGTTAAAATAAATGTTCCAACGTTTAACCTGTAAACTTTGATGTAAAAATATGATAAAACGACTTAAAAAAGTGAAAGAATTCTTGCTATATTCTTTATTGCTGATAGTTTTCATCTAATTATATAATATATATTCCGATAGATCTATATAAATTTCAATAAGTTTAGTTGAATATTATAAATCCATATATATTTTAATATCCAATGATTACTTACGCGTGTAGCAAAAGCGTGCTGGGTCGCCGGCGGTGCCGGGCGGGCAGTGGCAGCGCGCGCGGTGCAGCAACGCAGTGCACTGGGCCCCGGGGCCGCACGCACCCGCGCAAGCTGCTACACAGCGACGCGCCACGCATGCCTCCGTCGCACCACAATCAGTGTCCGAATTACAGCCTGCTCCTTCTGCTCCTGTTGCCAAGAGAACATAATATTTTAAATATACGCGATTTCCTTGCCAATAAACAGATATAGGTCGATTAAATTACTAGTGCCTCTTCTTGACATAAATCATATAACTCTTTCAAATTTTAGAGATTGAGTTTAACAAAATTTTTAAAACAAAAATTATAGGTAGTTACAAACAGATGAAGTTAAGTGATTGGGCCACTGTGGGAATACATAGGAGTAGAAAAAGTTATATGACCTATAAAGTATTAAAAAATTTAATCATAATAAAGTATTTATAAAACATGTAAGATCCTATTCTAAAATATTCAGAATAGCTTGTAATAAATCGAAAGCATTACATTTGCGTAAAACACTTAAATATTCCGGTAACAAAGCTAAAACTACTTGGAAAAGTATTAATATAGAAATTGGAAATAATAAAATAAGAAAATCTGAAATTTATTTAAAAATTAACAAAGAAATCATTTGTAATGATAAAGATGTAGCAAATACTTTTGAATCTTATTTTAATAACATTCCTGAGTTACTACTGCACCCTCAAAATCTTCATTAGATGATTCCAAAGTTTTCTTAAAAAATAATAAACCCGAGTGTAACACTCCATTAAAATTTGAAAACACAAATTCATTAAATATTGTTACGACAAAGTTAGTAAAGATTATACATAGTATTATATTAGTAGTAGTAGTATTACCCCTTATTTGGCATTAATATTTAATAAATGTGTTGACAAAGGTATTTTTCCTGATCTTATGAAATAAAATAAAGTCATACCCCTGTACAAAACTGGTGAAAAAAGTGATCCAAGCAATTACAAAATTAATGAAAAAATTATTCTGAAATAGCTTGAAGAACATTTTGAATTAAATGGCTTATTCCATGTTGAATAATACGTATAATTAAAATACAAAGAAACAATGTATAACTGACGCAGGTTGCATTGTTAAGACACATTTATGAAGCTTGGGAAAATAATAAAAACGCTTTTGGTATTCTCTATGATATCTCCAAAGCGTTTGACTGTGTTGATCATGAAATCTTCCTGTGTAAGCTGTCTCACTGCGGATTAAGGGATACATCTCTTGACGGGTCGCATACAAATGGTTGAAATAAATGGAGTAAAATCAGTCGGGTTCAAATGGGTATATCACAGGGTTCTAATCTTGGTCCTTTTCTATTTTTGATATATATTAACGATTTGTCATTCTTTGTATCCAAAGTTTGCAAAATAGTGTTTTTTGCAGATGACACTTCTCTTATATTCGGTGTAGATAGAAACAAAACTAACTTTTACGATGTAAATGATGCTCTTTCGCAAATACAGCGGTGGTTTACGGTTAATAATCTTCTATTGAATGCGAAAAAGATTAAATTCATTGAATTTACACTGTTTAACGTAAAAAATGTAACCACGAACATGGTTGACTCAACAGTATTTTTAGGAATTACATTGGATTCTAAGCTTCAGTGGAGCGCTTATATATCTACTCTTGCAAAAAACTAAGTTCTGCTGCATTTGTAGTACGTAGAATTACACAGTTAACAGATGTGAAAACTGCTCGCTTGATGTATATATATATAAACAGTTTACATGCGGAGTAAGTGCTCCGCACGAGTCCAGTCTGGAAATACCCGGATATTTTAAAAGATATTGATAATAATCTTAAAATAGCTATAGAAGAAATTCTATATTTAACTTTAAAAATAACAGCCTGGACTCAAGCTACTTTATCTATAAAATTTGGTGGTATTGGTGTGAGAAATCTTTCTAGCGTTGCATTGCCTGCTTTCCTTGCTTCCGTGCATAGTGTCAGTAACATAAGTAACATAATGTTAAATAATAAAATAGACCTGTGCTTTGCTACGGAGGCAAGGCAGACATGGCAAACGCTGTGTACCGGTGAAATTGCTCCACTGAAAGTTAACCAACAAAAAGAGTGGGATATTCCGTTAGTACAGATCGTACAGAAACATTTATTTCATAATTTCCATAGGACCAAGATAAGGCACGCCTTCTAGCTGTTTCGACTAAGGAATCTAGTCATTGGTTACACGTTTTACCACCTAGTAATCTCGGCACATTACTTGATGGGGAAAGCTTTCGCATTTCCGTAGGAATCCGACTAAGAGCGGGGATTTGTCAACCCCATCAGTGCCCATGTGGTAGTAGCGTCGACAAGTTTGGGCTCCACGGACTTTCCTATAAGAAAAGTACTGGTAGGTTTTCACGTCACGGTTCCTTGAACGATGTCATCTGAAGGTCTCTTGTTTCTATAAATGTTCTCTTGGTTTTAGAGCCTTGTGGAATATTTAGAGACGATGGCAAGAGACCCGGCAGTATGACATTGGTCCCTTAGGAGAGAAGTAAAGCCTTAGTGTGGGGTGCTATTTCGTTTAGAGCCAGGGCGGCATCAGAAGCAGGTGAACTGAGTAAGTGGCGCAAATATGAGTCTCTGAGAGATAACTACATATTTGTACTATTTGCTGCAGAGACTATTGGGCCTAGGGGTCCACGTGCGGTGAAGTTCCTAAAGGAACTCCATCCGCGGCTGGTCGTTGCTGCTAGTGATAAGAGGGCTGGTTATTTTCTCGCTCAATGGTTAAGTATAGCCATTCAGCGGGGAAACGCAGCCAGCGTTCTTGGCACGATACCGCGAGGAGTAGGACTGTATGATAATTAAGTTAGTAGTTGTTTTTTTATTATACTTTTTAATATGTATGGATATAATTAAATATTGTATATTATGTAAAATAAATTTATTGAATTCAAAAAGCATATTATTATACAATTGACAATTACATTAATGACATAAACCCATGATCATCTGAAAGTCAATCAAGTTCCACACAGAATAATTTAAACATATTAGTGTTATTTGGCGTTATATTCTATTATTATTGTTATTTATAACTATATATATGTATATATAATGTTGACATTGATGGAAACTGTTATCTGTTTAAATTATGTAGTTGATTTGTTAAAATGTATGTTTTTTTGTTTCTCTTATATTTCTTCTTTCGCTAGACTATTCATAAGAGCTTTTAAATGAGCCTATGTGAATAAAAAAATCGTTTCATGTAACATTTATTTATTATTTATTTATTTATTTATTGTACACAAACATACAGAATGTTAGAAGAAGTAGGTACTTTTACTATTATCTCTTCTGTGGTAGAAGTACAATTTAAAATATTACCTACAGAGTTAATAGTTAGTTATTTTTATAGAAAACTTTGCGTGGAAAACAAACTAACAAAAATCAACAAAGTATACCTAAAAAAAGTATACCTAGAAAAAGTATACAAAGAAAGCGGTTAAAATGTAGAAATGGAAAAGTAAAGTCATTTATATTTTAGAGTTTCAAGTTCAATACGATTAAACAAGACTTGAAAGTAATAAGAGGGATCGCACAATGGATGTAAAGAGGTGAAGAGTTTCACAAACGCACACCAAAAGCAGTGATAAATTCTCAAAAGAAGGCACAAAAAATTGCACTCAAGATTGTATTAAAGATTGCACAGGAGCACAAAGAGAAAGATGGACAGAAGATAAAAGGAATTGATCATGGGTAAGAGAAATATTATACTAAAAATGTCTTTTGAAAAAATAATTAGGAATAAGGGAATCAAACAAGACGACGTATAAAGCGAAGAATGTGATGCGATAATATGTAAGTATTGGTGCGAAGGGAAGGGAGCCACTTCTGCTGTATATGCTACTTGGTGCTAATATAATAATACTATATAATTTTAGTGGCTATATTAAACTGACCTTAAGTACCTGCTTCGCATTCATTGTCTACGACATGCTTATGATCAGCAGTTAACATGTAACACAGGTATTAAACATGGGGAACCCTCAGTAATTATCGAATAACACTGACGAAGGCGCTCAACGGTACTAAGTCATACATTGATGCAGACGTCTATGTAACATCCGACACGTTGGCTGCTGAGCCTATATCATTTATATGAATATTAAAAAAAAACATATGTAAAAATAGCGCACTCCCTAGCCAAACTCCGTATTTATTCATGGATATAAGAATTCTATCACCCACCTAACATAATTGGTCTGATTTGAGTACAAATAATGTAGCACTATGATTCGTTTATTAATTCTAACCTGGCTTGCAGGCCACATTGGCGTCACCCTGCAGTGGTGGTGCACAGCGGCAGGAAGCGCGGTGAGCTTGTGCACGGCATTCCGCACCAGCGCCACATGCGCGACCGTCGCAGACAGCAACACATCGACCGTTAAAGCAGTGCTCTTCATCGCCACAGTCGTTGTCTTGCTCACATTGCGCTTCTGATAATATAACAAGTAACAAACATTTAAGATGAGTTTAATTAATGAGACTTTTGTTTTGAGCCTAATTTATTAGCAAGGTTTCTTTACATGATAATTTACATTTTCCGTAGTCCTATTCCAATCTTCCTTAATCAATTTTTGGATTTAAGTTGACCAATCTTAAATACACAACCTTTCCAAACCACTTGAATAAACCTTTATAGTAAACCAGTTTTGTATTTACAAATTGTGAGTGTATGTACAGAAATTGAAATTAGATAAGATGCACTCAAAATTTATTAACAAATTACGACCTACCTACCTAGTTTTAGAATAAATTTTTAAACCAAATTACAGTAAGTCAGCCTTGGTAAAATGCTGTAAATTATAAATATATAATTAACATAAACATTTAACATCACATTTTAAAACCTTTTATAATACTTACTTGGCACGCACTGGATAGATGCATCCCCAGTAAGAGGTTTCGGACATTCGCACACAAGTGTGCGGAACGGCAACGTGTTGGCAACGCGGCATGTTGCGCGATCTCCACATGTATTTGCATCACATGGATTCTTGCAGGAACCTTGTAGACATGCTAGATCTGGTCCACAATCAGCATCACCGTCACATTCCACATTCGAAAGCACTGGAATTATAAAGATAAATAAGTATTGTGTTAGACGCATGTAACATATAATAATATCAGTAATGCAATGTGAATATCTTTATTTTTAAAATAAAATAAGTTGCTATTAAATTCTTACTAAACTCACCTGGTTCACATTTAATTCTTGGGTTGCCTTGGGTTCCTCGTGGACACTCACAAATTGGAGCATGGCGCATGACTGTACATAATGCGCCCTGTGCGCAAGCTCCAGGACAAGGATCCTGACAGGTCTTTGATCTACAGGCGAGCCAAGTCGGGCAATCTTCATCTATTGTACATTCGTCTCTGCGGCAAGAGGTCCATGGATTTCCCTCAGTACCAGGATTGCACTCACATGCAGCACTATGTCCACGAGCGGTACAATGGGCTTCGATTCCACAGCGCAAACGTGAGCACACCTTTATACATGATCCACTTTCACAGCTTTCATCATCAGGGCAGTCATTATTGCTATGGCATTGAACTGCAAACAAAATACATTATTTAGTGCAAATGATAAAATAGTTTTAAGATTATATAAAAGATGATATAAAAAAGAAGGTAAATTACCAGAGTAACATCCCGAGTACGCGTCTCCTTCGTAGCCTGGTAAACAAGTACAAAGAGCCCTGTGTCGCTTGCCAACACAATTAGCGTTAAGGCCACAATTATTTGTTCCACATACTGGTAGACATCTGGAGTCAACGCAAGCTGATATATCTGGACATTGTTCGTCATTTACACATTCAGGCTTTGGTGTTTCTATGGTCGTTGTAGTAATGCGGTGGCAGCGTACGAAGGAATAACCAGTGTAACCAGGAGGGCATGAACATACAGCGGTATGTCTGATTCCTGTGCAAATTGCGTTGAGACCGCACGCGTTAATACATGGATCTGCACATTTTCTGTTGATACAGGAGCGATCACCAGGGCAATCATCATTAACAGTACATTCGTAATAAGTACAGGTACCGTCGCGGCATGTCCCTCTTGGCCCGCAAGGATTAGGATCGCATGGGTCGTGCACGGATGGTGATACAGCTAAAAACAGAGTATTTTGTTGTAAAATCAATAGGTACAATAAATCAGGTGTAAGCATGTATAAAAAGAAGAGAATAATATATTAAAGATATTTTTTAAATATTCCTTTTTGTAATAGAATAAGTAATTTTGTAAGTAAAATAGATTTTAAAAAGGTTGGACAAATAAACATAAAATAATCTTACTTCTACAATTAAGGAACGGATCTCCTGTAGTTAATGGTGGACATGAGCATATTGGGGCATGATCGAAGACGCGACACGTAGCGCCATTTCCACAAGCACCAATACAGGGATCAATGCATTTGTTTCGAACACAAGCACGATCACGAGGACATTCTGAACTGACGACGCACTCTGGCCGGCAACCTGTAGTTGCTGCATCACCACTTGTTCCACTTGGACAAGAGCACACGGCTGTTTTGCCAGACGCAGAGCACAATGCACCAGGCCCGCATGGTGACGGTGTACATGGAAGTGCTAAAATGGTACAAAATTGTTGATAATAAACTTTTCTTTTTATTTATTTTTTATTTTAATCATTAATAAGTATTATCTTATCATTTTTACAAATGCCTAGAGCAGGCAGACAGGTTTTGTACTGATTAAAATTGGTATGTATTTAAATATTAGATTAATACACATAATTTTGAGCAGTATTATTTACGCCCATCAATTTAAGATTACTAGTAACAATTTACCTGGCGGAATAGGGTCACATTTCACGAAAGCGTTTCCTCTAGTACCCGATGGACACGAACAAAGCGGGATGTGGTTAACAGTTTCACATTCTGCTCCTATACCGCAAGTGCCCTCGCAAGGGTCGCGGCAGTGCGAACGCATACATGCTCTTGTTGGTGAACAATCAGAGTCCGCGAGACATTCCGGTCTGCATCCGAAGTAAGGATCACCTCGTAATCCCGGTTCGCATTCACATGTCGCTCCTGGTCCTTTAATATTACAGATAGCACCAGGACCACAGGGCGATGGATTACATGGTGTGTTTTGTGATATTTCTGTAAATTTAAGCATGCATTTAAGTATTGGATAAAAATTTGATGTAATTTGGTAGCAAACAATATAAGCACTTAGTGTTAAGCCAACGAAAAATTATATTATGTTCGACCGGCTTCCTTTGTTTCGCTAGTAAAACCCATGCCTAAGCTTTAAGAGCGAAAACATAAGTTTGCCGTTGAACAATTGTCGGTCTATTTATTGGCTAGCAACATCTATAAAGTAGGAATTTCGTTGATTAAAAGCAATCTTCCAGTTAAGTCTGTCTTACGAATTGTATCGATGGGTCGACATGCGTAAAGAGGATTTCCTGTTGTTTTTGGAGGGCAATCACAGTGGGGATTGTGCGCGACGGAAGTACAAATAGCGCCTTGGCCGCAGGCACCAGGGCATGGATCAACGCAACGTTTGTTTAAGCACGTGAAACGCCAGTCACAGTCGCTAGAACTGAGACATTCATAACGACAGAACGGAGGTGTTCCGAAAAAGTTGATTCTGCAGCGACATTGTCCATCGACGCAATCTGCATTTGGTCCGCAATCTCCACATGGTGACACATTTTTCGAATCTGTATCAAAAGCGACTGTAACAAAATATTTAGGTTGTTGTATACTTAATAAATTTTTATTTTAAAATATGTTTGATTATATTAAAAAATTACTTGGTAAACAGCGTGTAAATGGATCGCCTGTATAGCGGACTGGGCAACTACATATAGGTGAGTGCATCGATGTACGACATATAGCGTGTAAACCGCAAGCGCCTGGGCAAGGATCGTGACATTTCTTATTCCGACAAGCGCGGTCTGGTGGACAGTCAGAATTGACACGGCATTCAGGTCGGCAGGTTGGCGGCTCATCATACATAGGCGGTCGGCATGAGCAGTGAGCTACTGTACCGCTAGCTCTACATATACTGTTGGGTCCACAAGGATTTGGTGAACATGGATCTGCCACAGTTTGTTCTGTAGACAATAAAAACACTATTACTAACTGTTTTGTATTTTAATTTTCTTAATTAATCAGTGATACTCATACCTATGGCGCGATGACAAGCAATGAAAGGATCTCCTTGTAGTGGCGCTGGACATTCACATACCGCTATATGGTTGTGGACATTGCAGATTGCGTCCAATCCACATGCATTCTTACATGGATTAACACATTTGTAATTGATGCAGGTTAGTTGTTTTCCACAGTCGTTATCGGTCGTGCATTCTGGTCGACACTCGATATAAGCATTTCCATGATATCCAGGAATACAAGTACAAGTTCCGTTGTTACATATTGCATTGACCCCGCATGGAGATTCAGCGCAAGGATCTTTTGGTAGTGGCTCATTATCTGTAGATAGTAAATGATTGTAAATAAAATTAGAAGACACACTTATGAAATCCTTGATATTATTAATTATTAACAATAATAAATCTTAATTATTTATATTCTATACTATAATATATTATAATAATACAATTGGATTGTACCTTCATAAATATAGCATCCTACGAATGGATCGCCTCGATAACGAGGTAAACAAGTGCAGATAGCTAGATGGTTCATTGCACGGCAGTTGGTGTTAATTCCACAAGATCCAGTACAGGGATCGACACATTTTTCTCTTACACATGCTTTATCCTTAGGACAGTCTTCGTTAATTGTGCACTCTGGGCCACACTTCGGTGGAACACCAATATATCCTGGTTTACAACTGCATATAGCTGTACCACCTATGTCTCTACATGTTGCGAAAGGACCGCAGGGATTAGGTTCACATGGAGTAGTTACTGCTGGTCTTACAACAGTTTTTACACACACTGAAAATGGATCTCCTTCAAAGCCAGCCGGACAAGTGCAGTACGGACTATGATGATGAGTACCGCATTGCGCGTTTTCTCCACAGGTTCCAATACAAGGATCTATACACTTCTGGTTAACGCAAGCTTTGTTGAGAGGACATTCTGGACTCGTTACACACTCAGGACGACAGTTAGGTGGATTACCAATGTATTCTGGTAAGCAAGTGCATATTGCTTTTTCGTTTAGATTTTTGCAAATACTATAT
Organism: Parnassius mnemosyne; assembly: GCA_963668995.1. Taxonomy (NCBI): domain Eukaryota; kingdom Metazoa; phylum Arthropoda; class Insecta; order Lepidoptera; family Papilionidae; genus Parnassius; species Parnassius mnemosyne. The sequence continues at coordinate 27,595,312 of CAVLGL010000035.1, read as the reverse complement.
GGCCCACAAGGTGATGGACTGCATGGATCAGATGGCGTTTCTGAAAAGTATTTTGAGAAGTTAGTGTAAGTTGCATAAAGATTACTTCAATAAAAAAAACGTAAATAAATGTTTGAAAATAAATAATAGGTGAAAAATTAATATTTCATTTGAGTATTTATAAAAATTCGTTTCAAAGTAAGATACATTAGGCAACTTATTTTCATTTTATATGCTTACCTTCTATAATGCGGCAACTATCATAAGGATTACCAACATATCCGGATATGCAAATACATTTAGGCACATGATTGACCACTTGACATCGTGCGTTAAAACCACATAATCCTGGACATGGATCTTGACATTTGTTGTTTATGCATGCAAGATGATCAGAGCAATCTGAGTTAATTACGCATTCTGGTCTACACCCTTCGTTAGGCTCTCCAAAGTACCCACTTATACACGTGCAGCTGGCGGCATTGTTTCTCTCCTGACATATCGCATTTGGACCGCAAGGGTTTGGTGAACAGGGTGTATTGGAATCTAATGGGTAATTTGCAGCTGTAAAATAATATATTTTTAATAAGTTGTGTTGAAACAGATTAAATATTATTCACAAGTGCTTTTTCATATTTAAAAATAGTTCATCATGCATACCTTTTATTGGATGACATTGATCAAATGCGTCACCTTCATAGTTTGGTTCACACCTGCACTGCGGCGAGTGGCTTATAACTCTACAGATAGCATTAATACCACAAGCTCCAACACATGGATCTGCACATTTATTGTTTATACAAGATTTATCAAAACTGCAGTCGCTGTTCGATATACATTCTGGGCGACAATAAGGCGGCGATCCGATATATTCTGGCATACATGAACATGACGGTGCATCTGCTACAGCTTTGCATATTGAATTTGGACCACAAGTAGATGGTTCGCATGCAGCCTTTATTGGTGAGATTTCAGCTGAAGATGAAGAAATGAAATTAGTTTTTTATAACATAAACATATATTATTTTAATTTTAAGTCATAGTTTTAATTTTAATAACATATACCTGGTATTATAAATGTACATTGAGTGAAAGGATCGCCAGTATAACCACTTCGGCAGTAACAGATAGCTTTATGATAATGTACTTTGCATTCTGCATTAAGACCGCAAGTTCCTAGGCAGGGGTCAATACATTTCTGATTAGAGCAAGACATCAGGCTTGTGCAATCGGAATCCATTAAGCATTCAGGCCTACATGAAGGTGGTACTCCCACGTATCCAATTAAACACGAGCAAATGGCTTGTTCGTTCATAGTTCGACATGTGCTGTATGGACCACAAGGTGATGGCATGCATGGGTTCTTCATTGCCGGGGGAACTGTAAGAATTAATTGCGTGTTTTTAAATTTTAAAATATTTTTTCATATTCATTTTTATGAAATAATAAGAATGAAGTAAACAATGATATTTTTTGAATAAAATAGGTTTACAATTAGTTTGTTTTTTCTTTAGAATAGAAGCTTGTAGATAAAAGTATAAAAACGTAGATGCATATATTTGTACCTGTAATTGGAGTACAAGAGAAGAAAGCATTTCCCGACGTATTTGGTGGACATGAGCACATAGGAATATGGTTATACACTTCGCACAGGGCACCTTGGCCGCATAAGTTGGTGCATGGATTGATACATTTGTTATTGATGCACACTAAATTCAGAGCACAGTCGGAATTATGGGAGCATTCAGGCCGACAACTCAAATAAGGATTGCCGAAGAAATTTGGTTTACAAGTACATAGTCCGTTATTGCAGTCTGCGTTTGCTCCGCATGGGCTTGGATTGCACTTATCATACTGTGTTGGCACGAGGTCTGTAAATTCGTATTAAAATTAGTAATCTATACTTTTAAAAATGTGGTTTATAAAAAAGTAAAATAAATTAAGCATATTTACCTATACTTTCTTTGACATAACAGCTCTGGAATGGGTTACCAGTGTATCCTTCAATGCAACTGCAAATAGCGGCATGCTGGTGAACTTGACATACTGTTTGCAGTCCGCATGATCCTTGGCATGGATCGCGGCATCGTTGATTTATACAAGCCAATGTACTTGGACATTCCGAATTTACTGTACATTCTGCCCTGCAGTTTGGTGGTGTTCCGATATAATTTTCTATGCAAGCACATGTAGGAACTTTGTTAATTGCTTGGCACAAAGAGTTCGGTCCACATGGCGACGGTACGCACGGATTTATTTCAGCTGATTGCACTTCTACAAAAGAAACAAATTTATTATTATATGTTTACGATAATTTTATCTTGGTTACAAATAATATAACGCTAATAATAATATAGACTGTTAACGTCTCTTAAGTGCGTATACACTGCTCTTATTTCTAATTTCTAGCTATTTTTATAAACCTTCTGCCAATATTTTGTCAGTGCTGTTACAACACACCTTTTATTTTCTGAAAGCATAACAAAACAAGGAAACATCAACCACGCTGCTTCAAATGTGCCTACATAGTAACTGTGCTTGGTGGACTCCACATGTCTTCAGGTTTCCTACTATGTTTCATTCAACGCAATGTTGCAGCTAAAAGGCCTTACTACTCTTGAGCACTAAGCTCAATTATCTCTTTAAATTACTCTTTACCTACGAATTTGGCGTTTTCTAATAGATACACACACACTGGCTAAAATCGGCTAAAAAGGCAAAAATGCAAAATTGTCAATAATGGCCCACTTCTTATTTCTTTTAATATTTCTTTTAATTGATCTTAATATAATTAAAATTGTTGGTTAGTGTTAGTGGTCGTGTAACTTTTTAACGACTTGACCCATTAAAATCATTTACACAGCATATTTGTTTTGTCGAGATGGTCCATAACAATGCTATAGAATTCGATTAATACCTAGTGCTGTGGTCAAGTTATCAAAAAATTCTATATTTATGGACCAAAACTGAATCATATTCACAATATTTGGTTTGCCAATTTCATAGATTCATCTAATATATATATAAAAAATATCGTTCATCAGACGCGCGTATCGTACCGACTAATTTATTTGAAAGTCATATATCATTCCATTTCAATGATTGTATTATCATTCCTTATATACGGCTCCGTGGCACAGTGGCTTAGCAATCAGTTATCGCGCTGGGGGCCGCGGGTTCGAATCCCGCACGGAACAAGTATTTGTATGGCCTACAAATAATTGTTCCGGGTTTGTCTGGATGTTTGTCCTTGTGCAATTTATGTTTGTAAACTGCCTCCGCGACACAGGAGAAAATCCTAGTGTGGGGGTAACGTTTTAAAAAGAATAGAATAGAACTCTTCCTTTTAAACGATATAACCACAATTATATCTTCTGCGGCAGCAACGCGCCGGGTACCAGCTAGTTTATTATAAATTAACGGAAAGGACCTAATATTATAAATTAGATACGATTAAATATATTTTTTATAATATTTTATTGTGAATGGATAAGAAAAAATTGTTTTATTTATTCACGAGAACAAAAAGGTAGAGAAGGCAAAGGTAAATTTACAGCCTACGCACGTCCCGCTGAGTACAGGCCTCCTTTCGGATTTGAAAAGATGAGAGAGAGCGTTATTGGTAACCAATATGTTATTAGATCTTAGTTTTATGACCAGATGATAGATATACTTACTTTCAATAGCTGCACACCTGATGAATGGATCCCCGTCAAAACCTTTGCGGCATGAACAAATAGGTGAATGATTTATAACTCTGCATTCAGCATTTTGTCCGCACACATCAATACAGGGATCAACGCATTTCTGGTTCACACAGCTCTTAGTTGATTCACATTCAGAGTTCACAATGCATTCTGGTCGACAACTTGGGGGAGTGCCAAAGAATCCCGGCAAACATGAGCAAGACACCAAGCCATTATTGCTCTTGCATACTGAATTACTTCCACATGGGTTTGGTGTGCATGGATCTATGGTTGTGGGTTCTGAAAATAGAGCAGTATATTTTATTTAAATGATGTACATATACCTAAAACAATTCACTGTTGGCCCTGGATTCTTCTGTTGTAGTGAGGTATGCCTTAAACGTCACGCTCTACAGGCTAATTGACGATCGCAGTACCACCCAGACCTGCGCCTTTGACTTTGCAATCCATTGACGTTGAAGTATGTTACGTCTGGCGTTCACAAGATGGTTATACCACCACCTACCAGAAGCCATTATAAAAATAAAAATGGTACAGTAAAATAAAATGAGAAAAAGAACATACTAAAAATATAAGTTGTAAAAAGTTTTGTAAATTTTAATGCAGGGGAAGTAAATCACTTGTGATTTTGATTCTGCATTAAAATAAAAGTATTCAAATTTTTCATTATTCTAATTTCGTTAAATAATTCTTATTTATAAGTACCTGGTTCACTTATTATGATGTGACAATATTGATATGGATTTCCTGTGTAACCCGCCGCGCAATTACACGAAGGTATATGATTAAGGACATGACAAGTCGCTGTTGCTCCACAAACTCCAGGGCACGGATCCTCACATTTATTTTTACGACAAGCTTTATCAAACGGACAATCGTTGTCTATAACACATTCGGGTCTGCAAAACTCATACGGATTTCCAAAGTATCCTTGCTCACATACACATGCAGCTAACCCATTTCTTGAAAGTTTACATCGCGCGTTGGCACCGCATGGCGATGGGTCACAGGGGTCTATTGTTTCTATTTGTTGCATTTTTGGGAAACAAGAAGTGAATGGATCACCAGTGTATCCTTCTTGACACGAACACATAACTGTATGCAGACGAACATTGCATATTGCTTGTGAACCACATGAGCCGGGACACGGATCCTTGCACTTGTAGTTAATACAAGCTTTATCTGTGGAACATTCTTCACTTGCTGTGCATTCTCGACGACAGTTTGGTGGCGATCCTTCAAATGTTGGTTGACAGGAACAGATTGGCGAATCTCTGTTAGGTGCAGGTATACAAATGCTATTAGGTCCACAAGGAGATGGTACACAAGGATTTAACGGTGTTTCGTCTAATGTTTGAGCTGCAAAAATAAATGATTTGTTATATTATCTCATTTGTGGGAGGGTTTAGGGAAAAAATTTTATGATCTAATGCTAAGGTAATATTAAAAGGTGTATTTACCATAGCAATGGGTGAATGGCGATCCGGTAAGTTTGGGAGGACATGTGCACACAGGATTGTGATTGTAAACTTTGCAAACGGCATTATGTCCACATGAACCAGGACAAGGATCTTGACATTTTCCATTAATGCAAGCGCGAGATGGAGAGCAATCTGAACTTTGAATACACTCTGGCCTACAGTTTGGTGGATTGCCTACGTAACCGTTTATACATGCACAAGTAGCTTGACCTTGTGCTTCCCTGCATATGCTATTTGGCCCGCATGGCGAAGGTTCACAGGGCTTGGTTATCGGTTCTGAAATTAAATTATAATTTCATTTAAGCGGTTATTGTACTCACAATATTACATAAAATATATTAATTAATACGTACTTTCTATTTTAGCACACCGCACAAACGCATCGCCCGTCATACCAGTTGGACAACTACATACAGCGACATGATTGTATACGTTACATTCAGCATCCTCTCCACACATATCTCGACATGGATTCATACATTTAAACTGTATGCATGCCTTATCAGATGAACAGTCAGTGCTGAGAACACATTCTGGTCGACAGCCATAATATGGATCTCCATGGTACTCAGGCAGGCAAGTGCAAACACCGTTATTACATTGTGCGTTGGAGCCACACGGTGAAGGATGACATGGGTCAATTTTCTGAGGTAATTCTGCAAGTGAAAAAAAAATAGTATGTATAAATATCTGCAGCACACTAATTATTATCTTGTTAATGGTATGGATGGATTCAAAAACATAACAGTCGTAGGTTAGACATTATATTTACCTTGTGGTTTCATGCGACACGCCACAAATGGATCGCCTTGGTAGCCAATTGGGCAAGAACAGACAGGTCCATGATTAATTACATTACACAAAGCATCCACTCCACAAGATCCTTGACATGGGTTTTGACATTTCATATTTATGCAGGCTTTGTCATTGCTACAGTCAGTATTTACCACGCATTCAGATTGACAATTTGGTGGGCTTCCAAAAAATCCATGTTGACATGTGCAAGAGGGTATACCACCGACATCACGACATTCGGCATTCAAACCGCAGGGTGAAGGTACGCATGGATTGAATTGTTCCGTCATTATAGGTGATGTTTCAATGACAGCGTAGCAAACAGAAAATGGATCTCCAGTATATTTAGGTTTACACGTGCAAATAGGGTTATGCTTAATGACCCTACATTCAGTATTTATACCACAGCCTTTAGGACAGGGTGATATACACTTAAAATTCACACAGGTTTTGTCAAGGGGGCATTCGGAACTGGTCACACACTCTGGTCGGCAGGTAGGGGGTGATCCTTGATAGTTACTCAAGCAAGTGCATATCGCTAATCCATTTTTACTTTTGCATTGACTATTAGGACCACATGGCGATGGATCACAAGGGTCAGAGTTATCTTCTGAAAATAAAAAGTATATATTATTTTCATATATTTAATATTAATTTTAATAGTTTTAATATGTACAAATAAACGCGAGAAATTTGCATTAATTTGTTTATGAAATATAAAAATGACTTACCATATATTTTAAATGTACATATTTTATATGGATCACCATAATGTTGATCGACGCAGCTACAAGTGGGGATGTGATTAACGACGTTGCATATTGTGTTAATACCACATGTGCCAGGGCAAGGGTCATGACATTTGTTTTGGTAACATGCTTGGTTCGAAGGACAATCAGAGTTGATTAAGCATTCAGGTTTACACGCCAAGTAAGGATCTCCGAAGTAGCCGGGTTGACACGTACATGATCCGACATTGTTTTGTTCTTTGCATTCTGCATTAGTACCACACGGAGAAGGTACGCAAGGTGTAGGACGTTCTTGTATTGCAAAAGCCACTTGTATGCTGCAATGTATGAAAGGATCCCCAGTGTAGCCATTTTGACACAAACATATGGGCGTGTGACTTACTACTCTACATTCGGCGTTAATTCCACAAGAACCTAGACATGGATCTCTGCACTTTCTGTTTATACATGCCGTGATAGAAGAACATTCTGAATTGCTTGTACATTCGGGACGACAGTTAGGTGGTGCGCCAATGAAATCCGATAAACATTTACAATCTGCTTTGTCTCCATTTTCAATGCATTGAGAATTTGGTCCACAAGGTGAAGGTAAGCATGGATTAACTGTGATTGGCGGAGTGGCAGCTGCAAGAAATTAATGGAATAGTATGTAATTTAACTGAATGTATCAGTTTATAAAAGTAATATTAGTTTGAATGAATACTTACGTATCGGTTGGCAGATTGAGAATGGATCTCCAGAGTAGCCAGGCAAGCAACTACACACCGGGTTATGGTTAACAACAATACAGTGAGTGTTTCTTCCGCAAGCACCGGGACATGGGTTAATACATTTTTGATTGGAACAAGCTTCGTTCAATTTGCAGTCAGAGCTGACAGTGCATTCGGGACGGCAATTAGGTGGGCTGCCAGTGTATCCTTGAATGCATACGCATACAGCATGCCCATTTATTTCTCTGCATTGACTATATGGGCCACAAGGTGATGGCTGACATAGGTTTTCTGGCGCTGACGTATCTAGTGATAAAACAATTTAATAAGATTTATTTGAATCATAAATACTCGTAGAAAGACAAGTTCACAAACTAAACACTTACCCTTTATTTTAGTGCAGTAAAACATTGGAGATCCAGTCATTCCCGACGGACAAGAACACATAGGTATATGATTTATGACTTCACATATTGCATCGGTTCCACAAGTTCCGACGCATGGATTGCTACATTTGTTATTTATACATGCCCTGTCTCGTGAACAGTCTGAATTAAGAATGCATTCCGGTTTGCAGCCGAAATAAGGATCTCCTTGATACTCGGGTAAACATTTACAAGCACCATCTTCACAAACTGCATTTGGACCGCATGGGGAAGGATGGCAGGGATCAACCGGCTCAGCTTCTAAAATAAGTTTGTAAGTTGAAACAAAACCACATTATATAACTATTTTGCAAAAATAGCTTTTTTATTTATCATATTTTTAAATAATGTTTAAGCAATATCAACATTTATTCTAGATAACATAAAATATCATAAACATAAACAACTCTCTACACGAAACATTCAATAAAAAACAAAATGTTAGAATAAAATAAGACGAAGAGTCGCATGTTTGTGCCCATTTACTTCTTTAGTAGGTATATAAATAATAATACGCTTTAAGCTATTACCTCCTGGCATTGGAAGACAATTTGTGAATGGATCTCCGGTGTAACTAGGTGCACATGAACATATAGGCATATGATTATTAACATGGCAATGTGCATTATTGCCACAAGCTCCCGGACAGGGATCGACACATTTGTTATTAATACATGCCATGATCGCATTACATTCAGAATTGATTGTACATTCTGGCCTACATCGAGGCGGAGTGCTTATAAAGTTTGGTAGACATGTGCACCGCGCAGTGCCTTTATGTTCCTGACATAGTGCATTTGGTCCGCATGGTGAAGGTACACAAGGATTGACTTCTTGTGCTACCGTTGGTATAGATACTATTACTGAAAAATAAATAAAGTCTTATAGTCTTGTCACGTTGTGTACAAAATATCTTTAATAGGATGAACTGTAGATACATACTTGGCATGCAATTAGTGAATGGATCGCCAGTAAAGTGATCTTGACACGAGCAAATTGGATTATGGGCTATAACTCTGCAATTAGCATTTCTTCCACATTGATTAATGCATGGATCGACACATTTACGATTTTTACAGGCTTTATCGCTGGCGCATTCGCTATTAATTGTACATTCAGGTCGACAATTTGGCGGAGTGCCAATGAAGTCAGTTTGACAGCTGCATACAGCTTGAGAATTTACTTCTTTACATTGACTATTAGGACCGCAGGGTGATGGTGTACATGGTGTAGCCTTAACAACTTCTGAAAAAAATTCGGAACGCAAAACGAATTAATACAAAAAAAAAACTTTATAGGCATCCATATTATTGAATTGCGATCGAAGTTACATTAGTACGCCAAATTTCAGCTCAATCGGATAGTTAGCTAATGCTTCAAATATCGATTCCAAATTTTGAATCGGAAAGACAAATAACGTAGTCCCGTTAATACAAAAAGTTTGTAATAAATAGCTAGAAAGCTTAACAACTAACCTTCATTTTCTTTGCAGTACGAATATGCATCTCCAGTAAGTCCGGGTGGACAATAACATGAAGGGAGATGGTTTATAACTTGGCAAATTCCATTCAGAGCACAAATACCTGGACAAGGATCTTTACATTTATTTTGAACACATGCCAATGTAGGGGGGCAATCGCTGTTTATAACACATTCTGGGCGACAGCCTTCATATGGGTTGCCAACATAGGAATCAACACATTTACAAGATCCAGCCCCATTTCTTTCTGTGCATATGGCATTTAGTCCGCAAGGTGAAGGATCGCATGGCGAACTATATTCTATTATGGTATCTGTAAAATGAGAATACAATGAAGTGAATTAATTTTGTCTTTACAACAACTTTACGAATGATAAAAGTACCAGTAATAACGTTCAAAGTACCTGCTAATGGATTACACGAAATTAGTGGATCTCCAGTCTGCCCGTACGGACAGGAACATATCAGCGCGTGGCTAACAATCTTGCAGTCGGCGTTATATCCGCAGCTACCAGGGCAAGGATTTTTACATTTCTGGTTAACGCACGCCAAATTGGTAGGACATTCCGAATTACTGCTGCATTCTGGACGGCAGTTTGGCGGAGCGCCGATATAATCGGGTTGACATGTGCAGGATGGTGACTCCCCGATTACTTTGCATGATGAATATGGGCCACATGGTGATGGTGTACATGGGTCAATTGGTGGAAGTGGCGTGGAAACTAGTAAAGAGAAAGTAATTATTTGAAAAGGTTGTCTTGGGATACCGTTAAATTTAAAATTTCACAAATCCCACGAATACTCACAAACAGTACACTTTGCTTACCTATTGGAATACAGCGTGTAAACGGATCGCCCGTGTGTTGCGGGGGACAAGAACAAATAGGGTTATGGTTGATAACTTCACATCTTGCCCCATATCCGCAACTACCTTTGCACGGATTTATGCATTTTTGATTGTTGCAAGCCTCATCTGGAGGACATTCGGCACTAATAGTACATTCAGGTCTGCAGGATGGTGGAGTGCCAATGAATGAGGGTAAACAAGAACAAATTGCTTGATTATTTATTTCACGACACTGGCTGTTTGGTCCGCATGGACTTGGGTTGCACGGATGAACTTCAACAACTGTGAAAAAGAATTTAAAATATAAATGATGGCTTATTTTGTAATTTGTATCTTTGTATATGAAGTCAACAAAGTCAATGTCGTAAAAATATTTTCATATTCTACTTTTCGGCTAGAACTTCCTCTTATTTCGGTAGATGTAATAAATAACGGATCCGTTAACTGAAGTGGTAATTGGCCGGCTATATAGTTCGAAGAAACGACGGGGAAACTGATGGGGGGGGGGAGGTTCTCGAGTGGCAGGCAGCCTAGCACCGCTAAGCGAAGTGTGGGGTGGGCTCCTACTAGATGGAGTGACGACCTGGTAACAGATGTAGGAAGTTGACGAATGCAGGTGGCCAGGAGCGTGCTTTGTAACATTTCTTGATCTATGTTAAGACGTGGACTTATGAAAAGCTGTAATGATGTTGACAAATGAATTTAATATGTAAATTCAAACAAAACTTACCTTCGATCATATGGCACTCGGTGAAAGCATTGCCAGACATTTTTTCTGGACAAGTACAGATAGGAATATGATTGTAAACAGTGCAAATTGCATTGGAAGCACATGTTCCAGGACATGGGTTGACGCATTTGTTCCTTGAGCACACTCTGTCTAATGCACAGTCCATATTTGTAACACATTCTGGTTTACATCCTACGTATGGGTCTCCTTTATATTCAGGTAAACATGTGCAGATACCATTTGAGCACAAAGCGTTGAATCCACACGGCGATGGGTTACAGGGGTCGAGCGGCAACTCTTCTAAAAATCATATTATTAATATTTCTTAATAAAATGAAACTAACAAAAGATATATTTGATAATTAAATTATACATACCGTGAACTGGTTCAATTACGTAACAGCGGGTGAAAGGATCTCCTGTATAGCCTTGAGAACAAGTACAAGCTGGGAAATGGTTAAATACTGTGCAAACTGCATTTTGTCCGCAGCTACCAGGGCATGGATCCTTACATTTCATATTTATACATGCCTTGTCTGATAGACAATCTTCATTAATTGCGCACTGTGGCCTACAGTTTGGAGGAAGACCTTCGAAATCAGGCATGCAACTACATGATGGGAAACCATTAATGTCTCGACAAAGAGCATTTTCTCCACAGGGATTCGGTAAACATGGATTTTGTTGCTTCTCAGGGATATGTTGTACTAAAGCTAAAACAATTAATAAGCCGTTGAAAATAAATTAAAAATAACACAATCGATGAAATAAAACTATGTAAAAATTATGTAAAATTACTAGACTTACGTAGTTTATAACACCGGGTGAATGGATCTCCTGTAAATCCTGGACTGCAAGAGCAAATTGGGCTGTGTGTTATAACCCTACAATTTGTATTCGTACCGCAATGATTAGGACATGGGTCTACGCATTTATGATTAACACATGCTTTGTCCGACGGACACTCTGAACTAATGGTACATTCCGGTCGACATCCAGGCGGAGAACCTATATATCCAGCCATACATGAGCATGCACTTTGACTGTTCGCTGGGCGGCAAACACTGTTAGGGCCACACGGATTTGGTACACATGGGGTCACTGGTGTTGGTGATGACTCTAAAAAGATTACCGTATATATTAGTTGTGTTTATTTATATGAAGTTATTTATAAACTTTTATCAATTTAAATGTATGCTTTTGTTAAACTAACCTCTTATGAGATCGCATTGGCGATACGGATCTCCTGTATATCCAGTTGGACACGAACATGAGGGTAAATGGTTGACAACTGTACATGTTGCCAAAACTCCGCAAGTACCTGGACATGGGTCTTGGCATTTATTCCGAATACACGCCTTATTTTGAACACAGTCTGTGTTTACTGTACATTCAGGTCGACACCCTTCGTATGGGTTTCCGATATATTCAGATATGCAGCTACAGGAACCAACTGAATCACGTTCTTTACATTCTGCATTAGGACCGCATGGTGATGGAATACAAGGAGTCACTTTTTCTGGAATTAATTCTTGTTGAAGCTGGCAATGGGTGAAAGGATCTCCTGTATATCCCGACTCACAGAAGCACATCGGAGAGTGACTGATCGTTTTACATTGTGCGTTTAGTCCACATGCGTTTGAACAAGGGTCTTTACACTTTTGATTTATACATGCTTTGTCAGACGGACATTCACTGTTTGAAGAGCATTCTGGTCGACAATATGGCGGCGATCCGAAGAAGTTTGGTAAGCAAGCGCATGAAGGCGATCCAGATACCTCTTTACAAATCGCATTAAGGCCACACGGAGATGGAGAGCAAGGAGTTACGTCCGCTATGGGAGTCCCTAAATAATTTAAACAAATAATTAATTATGATTAATCAGTAAAAAGAGAGATTTTCCAAAATAAGTTATTTACAAAAATTTACCATATTATGATATTATAAATAGTCAATAATTCCACTACTTATCAGTAATTCTAAAAACATTGAAAATAAAAATACTTACTGAATGGCACACATCTTACGAAAGGATCTCCTGTATATTTGGGTGGGCATGTACAAATTGGGTTATGTTTTATAACTTCACACTTTGCTTCAACTCCACACGACCCTGCACATGGATTGATGCATTTCTGGTTACTGCACGCTCTGTTAGGTGGGCAATCAGAGCTAACAACACATTCTGGTCGACAAGATGGAGGACTGCCTATATATCCTAATACACATGTACATACAGCTTGTCCATTTATTTCTCTGCATTGGCTATTAGGTCCGCAAGGAGAAGGATGACATGGATTTGTCACAAGTGGCACTATAACGAAAATACATAAAAAATTACAACTTGCATTATGTAAAAAAAAATCTTAAAATGATGAATATGATGTACTGAAAGTAAAAAAATTATATACCCGATATAGGATCGCAACTATAGAAAGCATTTCCTGTTTTCCCTTGAGGGCAGCTGCACATGGGTACGTGATTAATGACTTCGCAAACAGCCGTCGCAGCGCATGTATTTGTGCACGGATCCACGCATTTATTTCTTACACAGGCCTTATTTCTTGGGCAGTCCATGCTCAAAACACATTCAGGTCTACAACCAATGTACGGGTCGCCTTCGTGTTCTTGAATGCACGTGCATGTACCATCTTTGCATACTGCGTTTGTTCCGCACGGCGATGGATTGCATTTATCGTAAACTTCGGCTTGAACTGCAACAATAGGTACTTATTTTACTAATTGTATGTAATATACTCGTTTTTATATTTATACCAATCGTATTTTTAGATATTAAGTAAAATATGAAATACCAAATATTACTACAATTTAGTGTTTGAGATTTTAAACGTCATACGTACCAGGTGGTTTCAGATTGCAAACGGTGAATGCATCACCAGTATAGCCTTCTGGACAAGTGCAAGTAGGTGTATGTCTGGAGACAGTACACAGTGCGTTTATACCACATGAACCTAAGCAGGGATCTCTACATTTTTGATGTATACAAGCTTGCGACGAAGGGCAATCAGAATTTAGTGTACATTCCGGTCTGCAGTTTGGTGGGCTTCCGATGTAATTGGGCATACATGTGCACGACGGTATATCGCCAACTTCTTGACAGATGGAGTTAGGACCGCAAGGTGATGGTAAACAGGGATTCTTGTATGGTTCTAATTCAGCATTAGCAACAGGAGCTAAAATAAAAAAAATATAAAAATGCAGAACCTGCTTATATTTTCGTATATAAATAAGGCGTGTTAAGTTTTGTACGTTAGAAATATATTAACGTAGATTTCTACATCTCAAAGCAAATCAAATCAAATCAAATCAAATCAAATCAAATCAGATCATTTATTTCACTAAAAGCAGTCTTATATCACAACAAAGCAACTTATATTTTGCTTTATATTTTGTTACAATAGAACTATAACTAAATTAATAATATCTATACATATTTCATTGCATTAAATATACAACTTAAATAATTAAAATAATCCTGGATAAGTTTATGAAAAAACTTGAAATTATGTTACGCTTTAATGTAATTGATATTTTAATTTTTTATACGTACGTGGCATAGGGTAGCATCTTGTGAATGGATCTCCAGTGTAGCGTGATAAACATGTACATATGGGCCTGTGATTTATAACACGGCATTCTGTATTTAATCCACAAGCGTCGAGACAAGGATCTTCACATTTTTGATTTATACACGCTTTGTTTTTGGAACACTCTGTGCTAATTGTGCATTCCGGATGGCATCCAGGAGGCGAACCGATGTAATTAGGTAAACAGGAACACACCGCTTGTTTATTCACTTCTTGACAGCGACTATTCGGACCACATGGGGACGGTTGACAAACGTTAATAGGTTTTTCTTCGTCTGCAACAAACAAAATAATGTAAAGACTTATAAATTACAGTAAATATATTTATAGAATTAGGGATCTTCTCTTAATCCATTTAATGCTGTATTAACGAAACACTAAGTAAGTAAATCCTTTAAATAAATCATGACACCTATTATATCTACTTTAACAATTGTTTAACGAATGCCGTAAATTATCATAATATTTTATTTAATATAATATATTACAAACTGAAAAAGTTATAAAAAACTTTACATTTTAATCTTGCATAGAATAAGTTTTTTTGCTTACCTTTTGGTGAGCAGTGTCCAAATGGATCTCCAGAGTAACCGCGGATGCATGAACATAACGGTGCATGATTAACTACTTGGCAAATCGCATTCAAGGCACATGCTCCCGGGCATGGATCCTGGCATTTATTCTGAAGACATGCTTTGTTTGACGGACAGTCAGTATTTATAACGCATTCAGGGCGACAACCTTCATAAGGATTGCCATAGAAATCTGGTAAGCAAGTACAGGCGCCGGCTCCATTAAATTCTTTACAAACAGCGTTCGCACCACAAGGTGATGGTTGGCAAGGGGTTAAGGTTTCTTGAATAAACTCAATTCTAAGACATTCTATGAAAGGATCTCCCGTGTAATCTGGTAAACAAGCACACGATGGTGAGTGGCTAATAACATAACATTTGGTATTGGCCCCACATGTTCCGATACAAGGGTCCACACATTTTTCATTTATACAAGCTCTGTTTGTCGGACATTCAGTATTACTGATGCATTCTGGTTTACAGTAAGGTGGTGCGCCTACAAATCCAGTGAGACACGAACACGAAGCAGAACCTAATGTTTCTTTGCAAACAGAATTAGGACCGCATGGTGAAGGAATACAAGGATTCACAATTTCTGGTTTAAACTCTTGTAGAACACATCTGACAAAAGGATTTCCAGTATATGATGGCGGGCAAGAGCAAATAGGATTATGGTTTATAACTTGACATTTAGCGTCTACTCCGCATGCTCCTTGACATGGTTTTATACATTTTCTATTGCTGCAAGCTTCATCAGGCGAACAATCACTACTAAGTATACATTCAGATCTGCATGAAGGCGGCTGGCCGATGAAACCTTCTAGACAAGAGCACACTGGTTGCCCGTTTATTTCTCTACACTGACTATTTGGTCCACAAGGACTCGGTTGGCAGGGTCTTGTTTTCTCAACTAAAACCAAAACGAAATATTAATTAGTGTGGAGTTAGTTTTCCTATATTTAAAGTAAGCATTAATTTTTAATTATAATATAAAAAAAGTTTTTACCTTCAACCTGAATACACTGAACAAAAGCATTGCCGGCCATGTTTTCTGGACATCTGCACATAGGTACGTGGTTAATGACTTCACAAACTGCGTTGCTGGCACAAACTCCACTATTACATGGATTTACGCATTTGTTTCTATAGCACGTTTTGTCGTGTGCACAATCTGAACTAAGCACACATTCCGGACGACATTCGAAGTAAGGATCTCCTTGGTATTCAGGAAGACAAGAACATTCGCCTTCGGTGCAGATAGCGTTTGCCCCACAAGGTGAAGGGTTGCACAAATCAATTTCATCTTGTATGATTTCTAAAAAAAAGAAAGAAGCTTATAGGCAAACTAATTCAAGTGCATAATGTAACGATTTAAAATAAATTGACGTAGTAAAGCCATGTTGCGGTTATAATATTATGGTTCTAAATCGAATGGGTTGGCTCGACTAGGCAAGGACCACGGTTTCACGAAATACCAGCGTAAAATAGCAGCTTTATGCTGCTGTGGTTCGTATGGTGAGTGTAGTTATCCAGAAACCCTTTTAAATGAAAACTACTTATTCCGTCCATTCCATCTTAGTCCTCAGGAGTGACAACACATTTCCATTTTAATTCTTAATCGAGGATAGATGTAGATGACTATGGGCCACAGCATCCACTTACCATCAGGTGGACTGTGTACTCGTTTGTTACCTTTATTATATAAAAGAAAAAATATAGTATCGGTCTACTTGATCAAATTAAAGATGATGATAACTTGTGATCTACCACATCACTAATAATAGCTAGAGTCAGTTGAAAATATTCGTAGAGTATTATTTAATAAGTTGTTATTGCTAAGATTAGTCTTGATAAAAATATTTATTTACCTTTTCGTTTGCACTCAATAAACGCATCTCCAACATAATTATCTATACAGGTGCAAATAGGCATGTGATTTTTCACAATACACTGTGCATTCAGTCCACATGAACCAGGACAAGGGTCTTTACATTTTTGACTTATACAAGCCAAATCGCTAGGACAATCAGCACTTATTAAGCATTCTGGACGACAGCTAGGCGGTGATCCGATGTAGTTAGGTAAGCAAGTGCAAGAAGGAATGCTACCAATCACTTTACATTCACTGTATGGACCACAAGGTGAAGGTAGACATGGCTGTTTTGGTTCTTCAGCTTCGGATGGGGCTAAAACAATGATCGGATAACATCGACTAAAGGGATCACCCGTGTATTGTTCTTTACATGTACATATTGGGCTATGGTTGATAACTTGACATTTAGTATTTTGGCCACATTGTCCAACACATGGATCAATACATTTTTGTGCTACACATGCTCTATTAGTTGGACATTCAGAACTAATGACACATTCAGGTCTACAATTAGGAGGCGTGCCTTGATAATCTGGCAAACACTTGCACAGAGCTTGCTCATTTGAGATTTTACATTCGCTATTCGCACCACAGGGAGATGGGCTGCATGGGTTCGACGGTCGTTCAATATCTGAAAGAAGGTTTGAAAGTAAGTAAAAATAAACAGAGATTTACTATTAAAATTGTAGTAAATTGTATTCCTTTATCAAAAATTAATAAAAGAACACTAACCTTGAATTATCACACAATTTTGGAATGGATTTCCAGTATATCCTCGCAGACAAGAGCATATTGGTGAATGGTTTATTGTGTGACATTCCGCATTTGCGCCACATGTACCTGGACATGGATCTTGACATTTATTTTGTTGGCACACTTTGTTTGAAGGACAATCCGTATTAACACTACATTCTGGCCGGCAGCCTTCATATGGATTTCCAAAATAGCCAGGTGAACAAACACATGAACCAATATTATTCTTTTCTTTACAGATAGCGTTGCTTCCACAAGGTGACGGAGTACACGGTGATAATATCTCTTGAGATAAGATACTTTGAACGCAGTTTATAAAGGGATCTCCAGTATAGCCAGGAGGGCAGATGCAATTCGGCGTATGACTTACAACACGGCATTGTGCCATCTGCCCACAAGCTCCTTTACACGGGTCTCCGCACCTATTTTTAATGCAAGCCATGTGGTTGTTGCATTCGCTGTTGCTTGTACATTCAGGACGACAATTTGGTGGTATTCCAATAAATTCAGGCAAACATGTGCAAGAGGGTGAATTATTTACAGTGTGGCAAATTGAGTTAGGACCACAGGGTGACGGTTCACATGGATTAACTTGAATTGGTAGTTCAAGAGCTAAAAGAGAAAGAGAATACGATTAAGATTATGCATAACTTTAAGAAAATGTAAAAGAAAAATAAGTATATTGTGAAATTAACTTACGTCTTGGAATACATCTACTGAATGGATCTCCTGTAAAATCACTGGCGCATGAGCAAATAGGATTATGATTCACAACTTCACAATGCGCGTTCACTCCGCAAGCTCCATTGCAGGGATTGATACATTTATAATTATTGCAAGCTTTGTTTAGTGGACACTCGGCACTAGTGGTACATTCAGGTCTACATGTCGGAGGGTTTCCTAAATATCCAGGAATACACGAGCAAACTGCTACGTTATTAATTTCGCGACATTGGCTATTAGGTCCACATGGGCTTGGATTACAAGGGTTTGCTGGCAAGAGATCTAAACATATGAAAAGAAAAATACGTTTATATTAAATAAGAAACAGGTTAAGTGTTCATGTAGTATTAAAAACTGTATTCAAGTTTACGAACCTCGGATTATATTGCAAGACACAAACGAATTTCCGGTAGAGCCTGCAGGACAACTACACATCGGAACATGATTTATTACTTCACACACAGCGTTACTTCCACAGGTGTCTGGACATGGGTTTACACATTTCTTTTCTACACAAATTTTACTTCTATCACAATCTGAGCTTACTGTACATTCTGGCCGACACCCGATATATGGATCACCATGATAATCTGGTAGGCAAGAGCATTCTCCATTATGGCAATTGGTATTTGAACCACACGGTGACGGATTACAAAGATCAACTGGTACAGAGTCTGTAAATAAAAATATGCGCGAGTGCATAAGTACATACATATTGAAAGAAGTGATCACATACATGATAGTTATGGTGTTTTGATATAGGTAATAAACATACCTTCAACAGCTTTTATTTTGCAGTAAGTAAATGGATCGCCTTTATACCCTTCCAGACATGCGCATATAGCTACATGATTAATAACAGAACATTGTGCGTTAAGACCACAGGATCCAGGGCAAGGGTCAATGCATTTTTCGTTAATGCATGCTTTCGAACTAATGCAGTCTTGATTTGTCACGCATTCTGGTCTACAGTTTGGCGGACTTCCAAAGTAACCAAGCGAACAGGAGCATGTAGGTTGACCTCCTTTGTTTAAGCATGTCGCGTACATTCCGCAGGGAGATGGAACACAAGGGTCTCTTGTTTCATCCAGCACTGGTTGAGTAGCTAAAATTAAGAAATATGTAAAATAAAGGTAATAGTAAGGTTACATAAAACTATTAGTCGAAAAAGGTGTGATATAAAGTAGAATGGGAATGAAGAATGAAGAAAAGTAGAATAAAGACGCATCGAATATAACGCATCTGTATTTTGATTGTTATTGCGAATGAATGTAGACGTCTGTAGGCCACAGCATCCACTTACCACCAGATGAACTGTGTGCTCGCTTGTCACTGTTATTCTTAAAAAAAGAAGAAAGTAGTGGATTCTTATGACAATCCATTATACCATATAATCCTGTGGCTGCAGTAAAAGGAGACAGAAGGAAATGAAATAGGAGATGTCGCAACAGCAGCATCTTCCTAATAGCGAAATAATGATAAAAAACTGTAGTCGCCAAGCGCGACAGGGTAGGTGTTTAGTAGTAGACTTCATAGCCTGTAATTAATAAATGAAGGATTGCATAAAATTAAGTATACATACCTGGCTTTATATAGCATCTTGTAAACGGATCACCTGTGTATCCTGTAATACAGCTGCAAATTGGGTTATGATTGAAAACACGACATTCTGCCTTTTGTCCACAAGGGCCGGGGCAAGGATTTACACATTTTTGATTAACGCAAGCTGCGTTTGAAGGACATTCGGAGTTTAATAAACACTCTGGTTTGCACAACGGTGGTTGGCCAATATAGTTTGATAGGCAACTACAAACAGCTTGATCATTGACGACACGACATTGACTATTTGGTCCACAGGGATTTGGAAAACATACATTCACAGGTGTTGGTTCCTCTGCAATAATAAAAACAATAATATCACTAATACATTTCTACGTTTATATCTAAATAACAGTTAATAAACTTTACTTACGAAGAATAACACTGCAGCGTCGGAAAGGATCACCAGTGTAACCTACTTTACAAACACAGGTGGGTGCGTGGTTTATAGTATTGCAGTCAGCATACAATCCGCAAGTACCAGGACACGGATCTTGGCATTTATTACCGATACAGGCTTTATTACCTGGACAATCTGAATCGCTGACACATTCTGGTCTACAACCTTCATATGG
Organism: Parnassius mnemosyne; assembly: GCA_963668995.1. NCBI lineage: Eukaryota > Metazoa > Arthropoda > Insecta > Lepidoptera > Papilionidae > Parnassius > Parnassius mnemosyne. The sequence continues at coordinate 27,574,706 of CAVLGL010000035.1, read as the reverse complement.
ATTTCCGAAGTAACCATCATTACATGTGCAGGATCCCACATTGTTTTGTTCTTTGCAAATTGCATTAGGTCCACAAGGCGAAGGTTGGCAAGGCGTCAAAATTTCAACCGCTGCTCGGAGCACACATTGAGTAAATGGATCACCTTCATAGCCTTGAGGACAAACACACATTGCTGAATGGCTAACAACACGACAGTCTGCATTCGTGCCACATGCTTGTGTACATGGATCTTTACATTTTTGGTTCATACACGCTAAATGAGTCGAACATTCACTGTTGCTTATACACTCTGGCTTACAATAAGGAGGTTGACCTTTAAACTCGGGCATACAGGTGCATGATGGACTTCCGTTAATTTCTTTACAAATTGAATTTGGACCACAAGGTGATGGTTGACAAGGATTGATGATTTGGGGTGCGCCTAAAAATAAGATAAGGTTTTAGATAGTTTGTCTTAACAAATCAATCACTAATAAATTTAAAAAAAACTTACTCGTTACGTATGAACATTCGATGAAAGGATCGCCAGAATATCCCGAAGGGCAAGTACAGATGGGATTGTGATTAATTACTTCACAAGTTGCTCTCAGCCCACATGCTCCGATGCAAGGGTTAACACACTTCTGATTGATACAAGCAAGATTTTGTTGACATTCTGCACTAACAACGCATTCTGGCCTACAGGCTGGAGGTACTCCCAAATACGTGGGTAAACAGGAGCAAACTGCTTGATTATTTATCTCTCTGCATTGGCTGTTCGGTCCGCATATATCAGTATTGCAAGGATTTTCAGCTTCTTGTGCTGTTGTTAAAATACGTATTTAAAATTCGTTTAAAAAAAGTTGGTAAAAGTATATATAATGATATAAAATGTGTTTAAGGCAAAAATAATAACTGTTAATATTTACCTCTGATTGGGCTACATATGACAAAGGCATTTCCTGTGAACCCATGGTTACAACTGCACATTGGTATATGATTGACTACTTGACAATTTGCGTTTTGGCCGCAAGCACCGATACATGGATCCATACATTTTCTTTGTATACATGCTTTATCCTTGTCGCAATCGGTACTAAATACACATTCCGGTCGACAATTAAAGTAAGGATCTCCATGGAACTCTGGTAAACATTGACATTGTCCATTAACACATTCAGCATTAGACCCGCAATGAACATCCATGCATGTATCAACAATATTTGGCTCCACTGTGAACAGAAAAAATAGAATATAACCTATATAACATAACCTATATATATAATATACCTATAGAACATAACCTTAATAAAGACTTATTAATTTTAAGATTAAACATTCTTTACCTTCTAGAGGTTTCAGTTTGCAACTAGTGAAAGGGTCACCAATGTAGCCTTCTGCACATGTACAAATAGGTATGTGGTTTAGTACACTGCAGGTGGCTAATATGCCACAAGCACCCGGACATGGATCTTTACATTTAGACGTTATACAAGCGCGATCACTGGGACAATCTGAGTGTATTGTACACTCCGATCTGCAGTTAGGAGGACTTCCTATAAAGCCGGGTAAACATGAACATGATGGATTATTTCCTATATTTCGACATTCAGCGTTTGGACCACAAGGAGATGGTAAACAAGGTATATTTGTAGCCGGTGATGGTTCATCTGAAAAAAAAATGCAATCATAAATAAGTGAAACAAATTTATAACTATTTTTCATACGATGAATAGTAACTTATTTACTACTTACATCTTATAGGAGTACACATGGTAAATGGATCCCCAGTGTACGAATTTCTACAAGAACATATTGGACTATGATTAATTATCTTGCAATCAGTATTAACGCCACATGGTGTAGGACATGGATTGACGCATCTGTTGTTAACACAAGCCTTATCATGAGCGCATTCGGAACTTGTGATGCACTCCGGTCGGCAATTAGGTGGAGTTCCAACGTATTCCTCTAAACATGAACACACAGCTTGTCCCTTTATTGGTTTGCATTGACTATTAGGGCCACATGGTGACGGATAACATGCGTCGATAGGGTTTGATATTGGTCGGAGCTCTAAAAGAGAAAAGTTGTTTATTATATAAGGTATTACTGGTAATTTTAGTGTCATATTTCATACGAAATTATAAATTATAGACAATAATTATTATTTAAATAAGAAAAAAATACTAACCTTGATAAATACAATATCTAAATGGATCCCCTGTGTATCCGTTAATACAGGTACAAAGAGGTGCGTGATTTACCACTTGACATACGGCATTATTACCACAACTGCCAGGGCAAGGATCAACGCATTTATTGTTGACACAAGCTCGATTGGACGCGCAGTCGGTGTTAACAACGCATTCTGGCCGACATCCTTCATACGGATTACCAACATGATCCTCAATGCAACTGCATGACCCAGCATTATGTTTTTCTTTACAGACTGCGTTAGCACCACATGGTGAAGGTGAGCATGGACTTGTCGTAGGTTCCGTTTGTAAAGGTTCTTGAATACAACCGAAGAAAGGATCTCCAGTATAACCGTAAGAACAGAAACATATTGGTGAGTGGCTCACAACTTTACATTCAGCATTTGCTCCACAAGCGCCTTCGCAGGGATTTTTACATTTCATGTTAAGACATGACATCTGAGATGAACATTCTTCATTGCTGCTGCATTCTGGCCTACAATATGGCGGTTGGCCGTGATAGCCTTCTAAACATGTGCATGTTGGCACTTCATTAACTTCTTTACATAAGGAATATGGCCCACAAGGTGAAGGTGTACAAACATTAATTGGCTCAGGTGATTTTTCGGCTGCAATAGAATATAATGTTTATTGTAAAAAAGCTGTATGCAGTTTTATTTATTATTTAAAAATAAGAGGAATACATACGAAGTTTGAAACACCGTGAAAATGGATCACCGGTGTATGATTCCGGGCATGTACAAATTGGGTTATGGTTAACCACTTTACATTCCGCATTTTGGCCACAGGCACCGATACAAGGGTTAATGCAACGTTGGTTGCTGCATGCTTGGTCAAGCGCACATTCTGCGCTTATTGTGCATTCAGGACGGCAAGTTGGAGGTGCGCCGATGTTGTTAGGAGCACATGAGCACGCTGCTTGACCATTGACATTTCTACATTGACTGTTTGGACCACACGGAGACGGCTGACACGGGTTAACATTGATAGGTTCTAAAAATTAATTGTTTCATTAGAACTTGTATACACAAAAAAAAATATTTTTTAAAAGTTTATAACTACAAACCTGAAAATGGCCGACATTCTAAAAACGCATTGCCTGTCATACGCTCTGGGCAACTACACATTGGTATGTGATTAACAACATTACAAACAGCAGTAGAAGCACATGTTCCAGGACAAGGATCTACGCATTTGTTTCGAATACATGCTTTGTTATGATCACATTCCGAATTTTGTGTGCATTCCGGACGACAGCCGATATATGGATCTCCTTGAAATTCAGGTAAGCAATGACAGTTTCCGTTTGAGCACTCTGCGTTCGGACCGCACGGCGAAGGATTACATAAATCAACTTCATCTAAAAAGGCAATAAATAGTACATAATTACATCGTAACAATATTTACACCATAATTATTAAACATACAGATATTGTATTTAATGACATCCCACTTCTAGATCACTAGAAATAGCGGATATAAAACAATTAAACGCTATTAAAATTGCAAAAAGTCTATTTTATTTAAGATACTGTTTTTGTTTACTAAAGACGATTTACCTTTTTGTGGCGTGCGCGTACACTGGGTGAACGCGTTACCAGTAAAACCTTCAGCACAAGTACATACGGCCACGTGATTCATAACGTGGCAGTCTGCATTAATTCCACATGACCCTTTACAAGGATCATTACATTTCTGATTAAAGCATGCAAGATTACTGGCACACTCTTCATTTATTGAGCATTCTGGTCGGCAGTTAGGAGGACTTCCTTCAAAGTTTGGCAAACATGAACAAGATGGAATGCCTCGTAGATTATGGCATTGAGAGTTGGGGCCACACGGTGACGGTACGCATGGATCGGTTTCTGCCGTTGGTGCTGTTTGGGCTAAAACGTGATTTATAACTATTATATATTATAATAAGTCAATAGATTTTTGAATATATTTATTATTTCTTATTTAAAAAAATATATGCATAGTAGTACGATACCTGTTATCCTGTAGCAGTTTGAGAATGGGTCTCCGGTATATTTTAATTTGCAAGTGCATATTGGACTGTGGTTAATTACTTTGCAGTCAGTGTTGTGACCACAAGGCTCAGGACACGGTGATACGCACTTCTGATTTTTGCAAGTTTTGTCAGATGGACACTCAGTACTCACTACACATTCTGGTCTACAATTTGGTGGTGAGCCTCGGTACTCAGGCAAACAAGAGCAAACACTTTGACCATTTGAGACTCTACATTGACTATTGGGACCACACGGAGAAGGTTCACATGGATTTGTCTGGACATCTGATTGAGCTAAAAGCATTAAATATATTTAATATATGTCTTTTTGAATTGTGGGATAGAATATTTTACATTGTAAAATTAAAAAAAATATATATACATACGTCTAAAGAAACATTGCTTATATGGATCGCCAGTGTATTCTGAGCGGCAAGTGCATACTGGAGAATGATTTACTACTTGACAATCGGCATTGGAAGCACACGTGCCTGGGCAGGGATCAGTGCATTTATTTCTTGAACATGCTTTATTACTTTGACAATCCGAGTTCACTAAACATTCGGGATGACAACCCTCATATGGATTTCCAAAGTAACCATTAATACAGAAACATGCGCCAGCGCCTGAACGTTCCCTGCATTCTGCGTTGGGTCCGCAGGGTGATGGAGTACATGGAGATATGGGTTCATTTATTAGAGTGTTGAGGCTACATTGCATCGACGCATCACCTGTGTAGCCTTCAGGGCATATGCACACTGGTGTATGGCTCACGACTTTACACTCTGCATTAGTTCCACATGCTTGTAAGCATGGATTTTGACATTTTTGATTGATACATGCCATTTGCTGAGCGCATTCACTGTTCGCGACACATTCTGGGCGACAATTTGGAGGTGAACCAATAAAGTCAGGCATACACTGACAGGAAGGAATATCTGATTCAGATGATTGACATATTGAGTTAGGCCCACATGGTGATGGTTGACATGGGTTGGTTGATACTACAGTTTCAAAAATAGCTGAAACAGAAAACGGTATAGAGCTTTACAAATTGTTACTTTTTGGTATAAGTAAAACATTTCCATAATTTATCATAGTTATGTGACATTAAATTAATGCATTAAACTTACGGATTTTTATGCATCTTGTAAATGGATCGCCTGTAAGTCCGTTTGGACAAGTGCAAATAGGGTTATGATTAATAACTTGACATTTTGATGCAACACCGCATGATCCTACACAAGGGTTTATGCATTTTTGGTTGCTACATGCTTTGTCCGTTGGACAATCAGAACTAGCAACACATTCCGGCCGACAAGCTGGCGGTGAACCAAAATATCCACCCAGACATGAACAAACTGCTTGTTCACCGTAAACTCGACACTGGCTATATGGTCCGCAGGGACTAGGTTGACAGGGATTGCTGTGGACTACATCTGTGGATAAAACATGCGAAATTATAAAAGCACTAAGAAAATTGTATTTTTACTTTAACAATTATTAATGATAAACATTACAACTAAGCTTAAATAATTTAGCATTTGACTACTGTTGTTATCTATCTCTACCTAGTATTAGAAGGTGGTTTCACGTCAATGGGACAGCGAATAGATCCCGTATCCCGTAAGTAATAATTACGACAGTATCATATAACACTGTTTTCCTATAGAAGTAACAGTGACGAAGGAGTACACAATCCAAAAGTCATATATATGATGCGACAGCCCATAGACACATCTATCCTCTGTTAAGAATTTGAAAAGTGTGAGAATGCGTCAATATATTTGTGGACTAAAATAAAGCGCCTCGTTACCAGTCATCATTATCATAATCAACATTACAGCCCAAGGAACGCCACAAAACTATGGAACCGGCTATGGTCGGAGGTTCTCTACGTGATAGACTGTAATGAGGATAATATCAGAAGCAGAACGAATTAGTAAGGTGAGGTGACAATGAGCTGGTCCTTAAACTCGAAGAACCGAGAACCGGTGGGGGAGAAAGGTTCTCGATTGGCAGCTTAAAACCCGTAAGCAGAGTGTAGGGCAGACACTCACTAGATGAAGTAAATATCTGACCCGGGAAGACGAGATGCGATGGATGCAGTGGTTCAGGTCCATTTGCACTAAAAAGGTAAAGTATAATGTAATATATGGTAAATTAAAATAATTACCTCGTACAGGTTTACATTGTATGAAAGCGTTTCCAGATGTTTTGAGTGGACAGGTGCAAATAGCCATGTGTTTAATGACTTCACAAATAGCCCCATCACCACATGTATTAACACATGGATTTATGCATCGCTGCCTAACACATGCCTTATCCAAAGGACAATCGGAGCTTGATGTACATTCAGGTCGACATCCAAAATATGGGTCACCATTATAATCAGGTAAACAGGTGCAAATTCCATTATTACATTCTGCATTAGAACCGCAAGGCGATGGATTGCAGGGGTCTTGGGGTGTTTCATCTGTTAATAAAATTCACATTGCGATTACATGATAAAAAACTATGAGGTAGTAATTAATTTTTAATTATAAATAGCTTGAATTACCTTTCAATGGTTGGACGGAGCAACTGTTGAAAGGATCGCCAGTATAACCCGCGTTACAAGTACAGATAGAGATGTGGCTTTGCACTCTACACTCGGCATTTATACCACAGGATCCAGGACATGGGTCGACACATTGTTCATTAATGCACGCCTTGTCGCTAGGGCAGTCCGTGTTTAGTGTACATTCAGGACGACAATTTGGTGGACTTCCACTATAGCGCTCTAGACAAGAGCAAGATGGCGACCCATTGATATCGCGACATTGTGAGTACGGTCCGCATGGCGATGGCAAGCACGGGTTAGAAGAAACAAATGTCAAATCAATTACTGAAAAAGAAAAAATATTATTGTAAAGCATCCCTTTGAAGAAATAAAACTAATATTTTGATAGCGAAGTACAAAAAAAAATATTTTATATAATTATTTGATTGATTGATTGATGTTGCATCCAATATCCGTTAAATTTATTTTTGTATTTGTATAAGTCAATCCCATAGCATAAAATACATTTAGCACATGTCCACTTCTGTTTCACATAGAATTAAAGTTGTGGCATTCGGTTATGAAAGTATTTATGCTTGTTTCTTTTTATATTTGCATGTCTCTCTGTTTTTTGCAACCTTTAGTAGATAAATAGCAGATTTGATATGTTTCGAAATACATCGTTGTTAGATATTCTTTATAAAAACTCCTTATTATACAGGGAATAAAAATTATAACAGCTCTTAAATTCAAATTTGATTAACCGCATTAATGAGTTTATTCACCATTCAAAATATATGTTTCCTAACACGACCTACCTTTATAACAATGACTGAAGGGATCACCAGTGTATTGTGGTCGACATGAACAAACTGGACTGTGGTTAATAACTCTGCACTCGGTGTTTTTTCCACATACTCCTTCACAAGGATTCTTGCATTTTTGTTTTATACATGCTGTTTGTTGGGAGCATTCTGAGCTTACAAGACACTCAGGCCTACATGATGGTGGTGAACCTAAGTATTCAGGTTTGCAAGTACATAATGCCTGATTATTGGATTCTTTACAAATACTATTTGGACCACATGGAGACGGATTACAAGGATTAGTTTGCTCCGCGGGCAATTCTGAAAATATATTTATTATTATTACGTACGTAATTTAAAAAATTAATACAAAATCATAATCATTAATTAACATTTTATTATAAGGCTAGTATAAATTGATAGACTAACGTTTTATTTCATAACATTCTTGATAAGGACTTCCAGTCAACCCTTCTAAACATTCACATTTTGGTGTGTGATTTACAACGTTGCAAACAGCATTTCTTCCACAAACATTGATGCAAGGATTTTTACATTTATTTTGTATGCAGGCTAAGTTGATCGAACAATCTGAATTAACAACGCACTCGGGACGACAACCTTCATAAGGATTGCCTACATGATCTGGTAAACATACACAAGAGCCTGCTCCTCTTAATTCCTTACAAACAGCATTTGGTCCACAGGGTGATGGTGAGCATGGTCTTAGCTGAACATCAAGAATTCTGCATTCTATAAACGCATCTCCTGTATAACCAGGCTGACAGATGCATTGTGGAGAATGGCTTACTACTTTGCATTCCGCTCCTGTACCACATGTTCCAGGACATGGGTCTTTGCATTTCTGATTAATACACGCTAATTGATCTGGGCATTCAGAATTTGCTATACATTCTGGGCGACAATTTGGGGGACTTCCTGTGTAATTATCGAGACATGCGCACGAAGGAGAACCATTTATTTCTTTACAAATGGAATTAGGACCGCAAGGCGATGGTTCGCAAGGATTAGTATATGGTGGTACCTCAGTAACTGAAATAGAGAAAATAAAAAATTGAGTAACTTAATTTTCATTACTACAGTAAATGATAAAATACATTCTATAATTTAATATACAAACCTTGCAATACGCATCTAGTGAAGGGATCACCAGTTAATCCTGATGGACATGAACATATTGGATTATGGTTTATCACTTGACAAATAGCACTGGAGCCACAATTTCCTTTACAGGGATCGATACAACGTTGGTTGGAACATGCTTTGTTAAGAGCACATTCTGAACTCGATATACATTCTGGTCTACACGTTGGAGGTGCACCTTGATATCCCGGTAAACACGTACAAATAGCTTGGCCGTTTATATCTCTACATTGACTGTTTGGTCCACATGGACTCGGGTTGCAAGGATTTACAATTTCAGATACAGTAAATGGTCTACATTCAAGGAACGCGTTGCCAGAGTAACCTTGAGCGCAAGTGCACATAGGCACATGATTAAAAACGTTACAAATTGCTCCTCTTCCACATGCTTTGACACATGGGTCTATGCATTTGTTTTTGGCACATGCTTTATTTGGTGGGCAATCAGAGCTCATCAGGCATTCTGGACGGCAGCCAAAGTAAGGATCGCCTTGATATTCAGGTAAGCATTTGCATTCGCCGTCATAGCATTCAGCATTCGAACCACATGGTGATGGATTGCAAGGGTCGATTTCACTGTACACCTCTGAAAAATATAATTGGTAATTGTAATGGGTACAACAAATATAAATATTACTGTTCTAATTTTAAAAAGTAATATTTACCATCTTTCTGTATTTCACGTTGACATTGTACAAACGGATCTCCAGTGTAATGTTCTAGGCAACTACATTGAGCGATATGATTAAAAACATTACATTGAGCATTTAAACCACAAGCACCTGGACAAGGATCGCGACATTTTTCATTGATACATGCTTGATTACTGGGACATTCAGAGTTCAATGTGCACTCTGGTCTACAATTAGGTGGATTTCCCACATAACCAGATTTACAGGCACAAGAAGGCGCGTCTCCTATATTTCGACATTCCGCATATACACCACAAGGAGATGGTAAACATGGATCAGGGTTTGCTGAACTTGTTGGCGGCAAAGATACTAAAACAGGGCAACATTAAAATCATGTAACAATAAATATAAAAATGTTTATTGATCTCCTTCAGTTAATTTTACTTACTTTTTATTGGATAACATTTCGTAAATGGATTTCCAGTTAAGCCTTGCTTACATACACAAATAGGACTATGGTTGATAACATTACAGTTTGCATTTTCTCCACAGCTTCCTATACAAGGGTCTGAGCACTTTTGATTTAAACAAGCCAAATTTGCGGGACATTCTGAGCTCACTACACATTCTGGACGACAGTTAGGAGGTGATCCAATGAAATTTGATAAGCATGAGCATACTGCCTGACCGTTAATTTCTTTACACTGACTATTTGGCCCACATGGAGATGGACTGCATGGGTTCTGTTGTACAATTTGAGCTAAAATGAACATGGATATGTAAATTAAATTTATCAAGTTATTTCTAGATTTTAATTGTTGTTACATAATTCAAAATTAAATTCATACTCACGTTCTTCCATAATAACACAGTGGCTGAAAGGATTTCCTGTATAACCAATCTGACATAAGCAGTTAGGTAAATGATTATTTACTTGACATATAGCATTTGAGCCACATGTTCCCGGACAAGGGTCAACACATTTCATTCTAGCACATGCTTTATTTAAAGGACAGTCGGTATTGACTACACATTCGGGACGACAGGATTCATACGGGTTTCCGGAATATCCCTCTAAACAAGCACAAGCACCGACACCATTCTTTTCTCTGCAAATTGCATTTGAACCACATGGACTGGGGCTGCACGGATTAAGAACTTCGGTAAAATCAGTGATAGTCAATGGACTACAGTATGAAAATGGATCCCCAGTGTAGCCTGGTTGACATATGCACATAGGGGAGTGACTGACAACCTTACATTCGGTGTTAGATCCACAGCTTCCAATACATGGGTCACTGCATTTTTGATTGATACAAGCCAAATGGTTATCACATTCACTGTTACTTATGCATTCTGGTCGGCAGTTCGGGGCAGATCCTTTATACCCAGGCAGACAAGCGCATATTGGACTATTGTCCCTGATTTTGCAAATTGAATGGGGCCCACATGGTGATGGTTTACAGGGGTCAATTCTGGGTGCCATTTCAACTGAAAAATAGGAGTAGTTTAAATCGCTGGTTACATTTAGTTATTGAAGTAATTATTAAGAAATGAATCGAAACAAAAAACTTACCGATTATAGTACATTGTACAAAAGGATCGCCCGTGAATGAAGGTGGGCATGTGCAAATTGGATTGTGATTAATAACATCACATATGGCAGCAACTCCGCATGCTCCTATGCATGGATTTACACATTTTTGATTGTTGCAGGCTTCTTTAAAAGGACACTCAAGACTAACAACACATTCGGGTCTACATGTTGGCGGGCTCCCTTTGAAGCCCGGTATGCAGGAACATACTGCTTGTCCATTGGATTGATGACATTGACTATTTGGTCCGCATGGCGATGGATTACATGGGTTTTGCGCAAGAACTAAAATAAAGAGTGGTCAATAAGTCACTTCTGCTTGGAATGATGGCCATAAATATAATGAAATAAATACTTAATATATTTGTAGTGTAGTATAATTATTATAACTGTGTATGTTCAGTTAAGTATTACAATGATAGGAATAATACATTTCATAAATATATATATTTACCAATCGAAGGTCGGCATTCGACAAAAGCGTTTCCGCTCATTCCTTTTGGACAAGAGCACATTGGCGTGTGATTTATTACATTACAGATTGCGTTTCGACCACATGTCTCAATACATGGATTTACACATTTATTACGTTGACAACCTTTATCATGTGGGCAATCTGAGTTATATACACATTCAGGCCTGCAACCTAAATATGGATCACCATGATAGCCTTCCTCGCACGAACATATACCATCTGTACATATAGTATTTGAACCACATGGATTGGGTCGACATGGATCTATTGAAATAGGTTCCTTAGAGTCTGGAATAAAACAATACATATTTGTACTTTAACGTATAATGATATGTATTTGTAATTTCAATTTAATATTGTAAGTAATATACCTTCAAGTGGTTTAGGAGTGCATTCTCTAAATGGATCTCCCATGAAACCATCAGGGCACAAACAAACTGGAATATGATTGTTGACAAAACATTTTGCGTATAACCCACATGATCCTTCACATGGGTTTCTACATTTCTCTGCGATACATGCTAAGTCACTAGAACAATCTGAATGAACTACGCATTCTGGTTTACAATAGGGTGGGGAACCAATGTAATATGGTAAACATGAACAAGACGCCAATCCATTGTTATTGCGACATTCCGCATAAAGACCGCATGGAGATGGTAAGCACGGATCTAACGGTGCAGCAACTGATGGGGATGTTTCTAAACAAACAAACAAACAAATAAATAAAAAGTAAAAATTGAATTCAGTAAAAATCTCATTCACAAAGGAAACAGTTAAATGGAACACTTACGTAGTATCAAACTGCAAATTGTAAAAGGATCTCCGGAATATCCTCTTCGACATGAACACACTGGACTATGATTTATAACCTTACATTCTGTATTTCGGCCACACGGAGTAGGGCATGGATTGACACATTTATGATTAATACAAGCTTTGTTAGATCGACATTCAGAATTCACCATACATTCTGGCTTGCAATTTGGTGGAGCTCCAACATAATTAGGTAAACATGAACAAACTGGCTGATCATTTATATTTTTACAGACCGCATTTGCACCACAAGGTGATGGATTACAAACATCAGACATAGCAATATCTTTTTCTGAAACCGAAAATCATTAATGGTTTAAGATTTCCGTAGTTTGAATACTATTATAAAGGTTTAAGATTGTAAAAACTTACCCCGTATAGGCAAACATAAAGAAAGCGGGTTACCAGTGTATCCACTCTTACAGTTACAAAGAGGTTTGTGATTTGTAACGTAACAATCTGCATTTTGTCCGCATACTCCAGGACATGGATCAGTACATTTATTTCTGTTGCAGGCTCTGGTTAAAGGGCAATCAGAATCTGCCAAACATTCTGGCCTGCATCCTTGATATGGATCACCAAAATAATCTGGTAGGCATGAGCATGATCCAGCTTTGCCCTCTACTTTACAAAGTGCATTTGGACCGCAGGGTGACGGTTCGCATGGGTTTAAGTACTCAGTCTTTGGTGGAGCTGAAATATTTTAGAAGAACAATGAATTCACTTACCCATAAATTGACTAAACCACCGTAGAAGCACTTCCTTGGTCCGAAGCGTTAGTTGAAGCTATCTGCCACGATGACGTTTAGTGATTCTTTAATCCGACGACGATGTCGCTATCTTTAGCCGCACTATCAAAAAGCGGCCGGCACGAAAAACGGTCCAAGCTAACTGTAAGTGCTGTGTTATCTCCGCGTGCTCCGGTCATAAGCAAAAGGCATTAATTTCACACAAATAGTTATTATACATGTTACGTCCCTTCTGAAAGCATTTAAAATTCTAGATGATTAAAATGACATCTCACCATCCTGGTCCAAAGGCCTTGTTTTAATATTTAAGCATTTAAGAATAGAAATTGTGGAAGTATCAACACCTATAAACCAAGCGGCAGGCATGGTTACCACTCAGTCCTAAAGTGAAAACACTCATACAACACTATTCTATTGACATTAGTAAGTCGTGTGAGGCGTGACTTTGAATATTTGTTTTATTCTTTTAACATAAGCTCATATTTTATGCATGATAAATCACGCTTAGCTTAAGCATAGGGTTAATGCAAACTTTCAATGAATAATGTTCTATCTTTTTATAATGTTAAGTTTGAATAATTTGTTACAGAACCCCTGCTCTTATTATAAAATTTACATCAAAACCTTAAGTGCTATTTTTCCAGATAAACTTGAAATTGGTACATCGTACGTACTAATATGTAAATAGCGTTGATGGCGTTTTTCCTTACCTTTAGGTTGTGAGCAACCCTCGAACGGATTGCCTTCTAGACCAGGTTCACAAGCACAAGTGGCTCGATGATCGATCACAGAGCAGATAGCTCGAGGACCACATGCTTGCAGACACGGGTCCTTGCAACGTTGCGCTACACAGGCAAGCGCAGCTGGACATTCAGCGCTGATTGTACACTCTGGTCGACAGTTTGGTGGTGACCCGATGAACATAGGTTGACAACTACAGGCAGGCATTTCCCCAGAGCTTTGACATATCGAATTAGGTCCACACGGTGATGGTTGACAAGGGTCGATAGGCGTAGAGGGCGGAGCTAAAAATAAAGTTTAATAATGATTTTATTGACCTTTTAAGTGTTTCTAATGTATAAGAAAATTATTATAATATATAAGTTACTTACAAGGCGCTATATAGCAATAAGTGAAAGGATCTCCAGTGTAACCATCGTTACAAGTACATATTGGCGAATGCGCAATTACTTGGCAACGTGCGCCACGACCGCATGCACCTTCACAAGGATCACGACACCGCCGGTCTATACAAGCCAACTGCAGTTTGCAATCTGAACTCACGAGGCACTCTGGACGGCAAGATGGAGGAGAGCCAAAGTGGCCAGGACGGCAGGAACAAGCCGCTACACCGTTAGCACTCACCGTGCATTCGCTATACGGACCGCAAGGTGACGGGGAACACGGAGCGGCTATAAATAAAAATATAAATTTTTTATTTTACTTGTAAAAAAAGGATTGACAGAATACCATCTAATGCTATTTAATATTTTTCATAAAAGACTTAATTTAAAAATGATATAGTAATTATAGTTTTTAGTCGTTTTTTTTAAACCATCTATAAGCATTCCGTCTCAGGTCATGGATTCTGTTTCATAATTTCTAAAATCAAAATACTCCAATTAGCCCCGGGTGCCATAAGAAACGACTGCCTATGGGAGTTCCCGATAGATGTACTCGTAGTATAATGTATAATATATTGCGTTTACACCGGACGTAAGAGCGACTGGCCACGGGGAATAGCATTAAAGTGAGACGTTTGGTACTGCGACCACTGCCTATCAAGTATGGCGATTGAATTTACCTCCTTCATACAATAGCAAAAGTTAATATTCAAAAATAACACTAATATATAATAATAACAATTTAAAGGGCTGATGACATAACTGAAACGGAATTCTAGAGATTGCAATATTTAAATGGCAAATCAATCAGTAAATTTTGTTTTAAATAGTGTTAAGAGATATAAAAAAGCTTACATAAAATACTTAGTTGTTTTTACCTGAAAGAGCTACCTCTGTGCAAAATGAAAACGGATCTCCTGACATGCTAGGTGGGCATGAGCATGATGGAATATGGTTGTTTACAGAACACACAGCATTTGTGCCGCACGCGCCAGGACAAGGATCTACGCACTTTCCTCCTTGACATGAGCGCGTAGGAGAACATTCACCATTAGTGCTACATTCTAGTCTGCATCCTTGGTAAGGATCACCAAAGTATCCAGGAGCACAAGTACACGCCCCTTCATCGCATATAGCGTTGCTTCCGCAAGGTGATGGATTGCAAGGATTTTGTTGTGGTACATCTTGAACTAAAATATTAAAACAAGGGATTAAATTATTTTTAAATATCGTTAGTTGAACAGGACATTGGCTTAGCATATCTGGTACGGGATTGCTAATAATGCTAGAATAATAAACCTAACAAAATTAAAAGATATCTACTGCGACTACCTGTGTAAAATGCTAACCGACGAAATTCAGAAATTTTTAGATTTAATTAATAAAACCTATTATCATAAGTTTTTGTTGATTACACGTTATTATCTTCCCATTACATTGTGAACTTAAAAGTATTGATTGTATCTACTGTTATGTGCAGTGGAAATAAAATAATAAGATCAGTTTACTTGCGTATGTTGTATATATGAAAAAAAATTACTTACCTATAACTTCCGAACATTGAATAAAAGGATCACCCGAATATCCTGTTGGGCAACTGCAAATCGGAATGTGATCCTGGACACGACATTCTGCTCGGAATCCACATGAACCTTCACAAGGGTTAGTACATTTTTCTGCTATACATGCCAAGTGTGACGGGCAATCCGTATTTACAAGACATTCTGGGTGGCAGTTAGGAGGAGCACCTTGATAGCCAACTATACATGAGCATGAAGGTTGTCCATTGATTGGACGACATTCACTGTAAGGTCCACACATATTTGGCATACATGGTTGTTCGTTTGTTTCTATCACACTTTTTTCAATTTCTAGGCATTTGCTAAATGGATCACCACTAGTACCCGCTGGGCAGCTACACAGGGGACTATGATTTATTACTTGACAGTGGGCTCCAATTCCACATGTCCCTCTGCATGGATCAGCGCATTTAAGCTTATGGCATGCACGATCTGATGGGCATTCGCTGCTTACTGTGCATTCAGGTCGACAATCAGGAGGCGCTCCTCTGTAATCAGGGAGACATTCACAGGATGCAAGTTCTCCATTCTCTCTGCATATGCTATTAGGTCCACATGGAGATGGATTACACGGCCTTATTTCTTGCGGTGGTTTGATTGGATTACATTGTACAAACGGGTTACCAGCATAACCCTTAATGCATGCACATGAAGGAACGTGATTGATGACGGCGCATTCAGCGTTGGATCCGCAAATGCCTGGGCAAGGGTCTGTGCATTTGTTTTTGATACATGATTTATCGGCTGAGCAGTCAGAACTTAGAACACACTCAGGTCGACAACCATCATATGGATTTCCATAATACCCTTCTAAACAAGAACACGCACCAGCATTATCTCTTTGACTGCAAATAGCATTTGCTCCACATGGTGACGGATCACATGGGTTTTCAACAGCGTCTGAAAAAAAATTAAAAAATAATGTAGTGTAATTATAAATTACTAAAATTTCTTTCAGCAACAAGAATGTTAAGTTATTATGTTTATAATCATTTATTTACCATTTTGTGGTATACATTGTAAGAAAGGATTCCCTGTGTACTTTTCTCGACATGTGCATGATACTGTGTGGCTCACTATGATACAATCCGCATCAACTCCACATGAACCCGGACATGGATCAATACATTTATTTCTCACGCAAGCTTGATTTGATGGACAATCTGGATTAATGACACATTCTGGCCTACAGTTTGGAGGCTGGCCAACGTAGTCATCGACGCATTTACAGTCAGCTTTGCCATTTCGTTCCATACATAAAGAGTTTGGCCCACACGGTGAAGGGTTACAAGCATCTACTGGTTTTGGTGGGATCATTTCATCGTAACAACTGTTGAATGGATCTCCAGTTTGTCCTGGGTTACAGCTGCAAATAGGGCTGTGATTGATAACTTCACACCGAGCTGAGATACCGCATGCATTAATACATGGGTTGATACATTTCTGGTTAACACAAGCTTTTGTTGCAGGACACTCAGAGCTCACAACACATTCTGGTCTACAAGCTGGAGAAGATCCTTGGAAACCTTCGATGCAAGCGCATACAGCTGCATTTTCATTTATTCTGCAAATGCTGTTAGGACCGCACGGAGATGGTCGACATGGATTTTCATCATATTCAACAATTACTGTCGGTTGACAGTGAGTAAATGGATTGCCAGTATGACCACTTACACAAGAACAGGTTGGTATATGGTTTATAACGTCGCATTTTGCATTTTGACCACAAACTCCAGGACAAGGATCTCTGCATTTATTTCTGAAGCACGCTTTATCTCTAGGACATTCTTGACTTCCAGTACATTCTGGTCGACATGATTCATATGGATTACCACTATACTCTTGTATACACGTACAGAAGCCATTGTCGCACTGTGCGTTAGGTCCACATGGAGAAGGATTACAAGGATCCGATGGACTAGAGGTTGTTGGTACTGTAATAAAGATAAAATATTATTTTAAACTTAATGGTTTCATACATTCTTAAGGGCGGTTAATAAATCAGTTACAAATAAATACATCCATACATCAATCCATCCATCCATCCATTACAGCCTATAAAAAGTCGACTGCAAAACATTTACCTCCCCTATAGATACCCTCTATATTTGTCACAGTTGCCACGGTTGGCAGATGGGTTGGCAACCGCAATTTATATAATTTTGTGTTATCAGTAAGATGTTGCTGCCCGTCTTCTGTTTAGTTTCCCCCCGTCGCCTCTTACAACACAGACGGAACGATATGGAGCAGTGGATATTCTAACACCGCCACTGCACGGTTAAAAATAGCAAACACATATAGATTCTTAAATAATAAAAAGATTACCTTCAATAACAGGAGTACATCTTGAGAATGGATCACCAGTAAATCCCTCGTTACAAACGCACACTGCTACATGGTTCAAAACGTGACAATTTGCTTCAACGCCGCAAGAACCTGGACAAGGATCTTCACATTTTTGTCGAACACATGCTAAAGAAGCAGGGCACTCAGAGTTAATCGTACATTCAGGACGGCAAGACGGTGGTGAGCCTACATAACCAGGTAAACAAGAGCATGCTGGTCCACTTGCTAGCAACTGACAACGTGAGTGAGGTCCACATGGAGATGGGGTGCAAGAAGGACTTTCAGTTGTTGGTGGAATAGCTGAAATACATATAAAAATTATTATTAAAAAAAATCTTATATTAGCCCTTGAGAAAACAAACTTATCACCGTTGATACTTACGGTAGCAAACAGTGAAAGGATCACCGGTCATCCCCGCTGGACACGTGCAAATGGGGTTATGATTCTTTACTAGACAGTGAGCTTTCAAGCCACAAGTATTTGGACAAGGGTCGTCACATCTCTGATTTATGCATGCTTTAGATGTATCACATTCACTATTCACAACACATTGAGGTCGACATGATGGCGGTGACCCAATATAATTCGGAAGACAAGAGCAAACCGCTTGCATATTGACTTGCCTGCATTGACTGTTAGGACCACAGGGAGTAGGTTCACAAGGGTTTAGTGGTGGAGCTGAAAAAAGTTATGATTATTTTAAGCAATATCTGCCAGTAAAATTTTATAAATTAACAAAAAATTAAAAAAATGCGCTTACGTTCAGTTACTACTCTTAAGCATCGGAAGAATGGATCGCCTGTATGATCAGGTGGACAAGAACAAACAGGAACGTGTTTGTCAACTGTACATTCTGCCAAATGGCCGCATGTTTTAGGGCACGGGTCGATACATTTGAATCTTGTGCAGGCTAAGTTCAAGGGGCAGTCGTCGTTATTTTCACATTCTCGTCGACATCCAGATGGACTGTACGGATCGCCTTCGTAGCCTTGGGAACAGAAACAGGCACCAGCTTCATTGTATTCGCGACATTCAGCGTTGGGGCCACAAGGAGATGGAGTGCAGGGACTTGATTTTTCCGTTACTGTAATTGAGGCAAGGGATTAAAAATTAATATTGGAGTATAATTTTAAAAAATAATCATTATTGCGGTCATACTTACTAGGAATGATAATTTGAACACAGGAACTGGTTGCATCTCCAGTAAATCCTTGTTGACAACTACAGACAGGTTTATGATTCACCGTTAAACAGATGGCATTTACTCCACAAGCTCCCTGGCACGGGTCCTTACAACGTTCATTAATACAAGCCGTATTGCTAGGGCATTCTGCATCAATGGTACACTCTGGTCTACAATTTGGTACCCTTCCTATATAGTTTGGCAAACAAGAACACGCCGCTTGATCGCTTATAACACGACATTCAGAGTTCGGTCCGCATGGTGACGGTGCGCAGGGATTAATATGATCTACTTGTCCTAAAAAAGATTATTTTATGAAATATCATAAATAATAAATGTGATAAATATTTATTCTAGGAATATTGCCTTGCGATTGGTATAAAATTTTGCCATTGTTGTTATATATAACTTAAGTAATGCTTGTTTATGTTTGCAACAAATATTAAAGATTTAAATTACTTACTTTGTTCTTCTATACATTCTGTAAACGGATCACCAGTGTAACCTGTTATACAACTGCAAATAGGATTGTGAGTTATGACTTGGCACCGTGCGTTGAGTCCACAAGTATTCGGGCATGGATCTGTACATTTTTTATTAACGCAGGCCTTATCCTGCGGACATTCGGAGCTAACAATACATTCGGGACGACACGATGGTGGGGTGCCGATATAACCGCTTTCGCATGTGCATACACTATGACCATTAATAGCACGACATAAACTGTTGGGCCCACAAGGTGATGGTTGACATGGATCTGTTTGAGGTATATTTAATTCTGGAATAAGTGAACGTTAATGTTAGTAAAAAAAATTTTGCTTAAAAATATTTGTATATGATTTGAAAAACGTTTGTATAAATTTTGATTAACAAAAACTTCAATTTACTTACTTTCTTCCTCACATCTAATAAGCGGATTGCCGGTATATCCTGTGAGGCAAGTACACGTGGGTGAATGGTTCACAGTTCTACATTCAGCATTGATGCCGCAAGTTCCTGGGCATGGATCTTTGCACTTGTTATTTGTACAAGCCTTATTACGATCGCAGTCAGAATTTGAAACACACTCTGGTCTGCATCCTGTGTATGGGTCTCCAAAATATTCCGGTAGACATGAACACGCACCGACACCGTTTCTTTCTTTGCATACGGCATTAGCACCACAAGGAGAAGGACTACAAGGATTTGGTGGAGGTTCAGATATATCTGTAATATATTTTTAATTAAAATAATCTGTTATATTCCATTTTTCGTTTTATTAGAAAGAAAGAGATAGTAAGTTTGCTCATTCTGTTCCGGGAGAATTGTATAATTTAACAAAAATATTCGACACGTTTTCAATAACTGGGTGTGTGTACGCGCGCGTGCATGCGCGCGGGCGCGTGTGTGTGTGCGCGCGCGCGCGCGTGTGTGTGCGTGTGTGTGTGCGTGTGTGTGTGTGTGTGTGTGTGTGTGCGCGCGTGTGTGTGTGTGTGTGTGTGCGTGTGTATGATGTATGTATCCCCTAATGAATGATGTAATTCCTTAATGCAAAGTTATTGTAAAAAAAATCCAACACAGTATTAATAATAAATTGGCACACACATCTTTTTTATCATAGCACATATCTCGTTCTTTCTTTTATATGTGTATACAATATTAAAACTCACGTTCAATTATAGAGCATCCACTAAATGGATCACCCGTATGTCCAGGTATACAATTACATAAGGCTACATGATTTGCAACAGAACATTCGGCGTTGAAACCGCAAGACCCCGGACATGGATCTACACATTTCTCATTTTGGCATGCAAGATTACCAGGGCATTCAGCATTGATAGAACATTCAGGTCTACAATTGGGTGCAATACCAACATAATTTGGCAAGCATGAGCATGCAGGCGCTTCGTCGACTACTTTACATTGAGAATATGAACCGCACGGTGAAGGTACACAAGGATTTCCTTTAGGTCCCATAAATATAGGTTCTAAGAAAAAAGAAGTACATTAGAAATAAAGTAGAATACAGAGCTAAAAGAGAATAAGAAAAAGAATTTATAGATTGTGATATAAAAATGAAAATCATGCATGAAATAATTTAAAAAAAAAACACACACACAAATTTGTTTTATTTTATTAGATTTTATATCCTTACTTTTCTCTAACTGACAAGTTGCGAACGGATCACCAGTGAATCCCGCCTTACATGTACATATTGGATTATGGTTTATAACTTGGCAGCGTGCATTGACGCCGCAAGTTCCTGGACAAGGGTCCTTGCATTTTTGTTGTATACAAGCTTGATATTGCGGGCAATCCGTGCTAGTGACGCATTCTGGTCTACATGTTGGTGGCGAACCTACATAACCTTCTTGGCATGAGCATACTCCGTGGTTATCTATTATTTTACAGTGACTGTATGGACCGCAAGGTGACGGTACACATGGATTTTCATCTGCTACGGTTGCTAAAATAAAATTAAATAATTCATTTCTACGTAAAAGTAAACTATATATCGCGTATTACTAAACTGAAGAAAAAATACTAACGACTTCTTTGTAGGTGGCATGATATTACAGGATTTCCTTCATAACCGTCGATACAGAAACACATCGGTGTATGATGCGCCACGTTACAGTATGCATTTCTTCCACAAGCTCCTTGACAAGGATCGATACATTTATTGTTCGAGCATGCTCTGTTTAAGGGACAGTCGTTATTTGTGACGCATTCTGGACGACATCCTAAATAGGGATCTCCGAAATATCCAGGTAAGCATGTGCATGAGCCCGCGGAATTATTTTCTTTACATAAAGCATTAGGTCCACAAGGAGATGGATTACAAGGATTCGTCTCATCTTCACTAGTTACTGTGACTGAATAATTAAAGTATTAGTTCTCAATGTTTTGTATCACAATATATACACAATATCGATAAATTATGACTTACCTATAAAATAACAACCATTAAATGGATCACCCGTATAACTTTCCTTACAATGGCAAATAGCTTTATGAGAAATAACGACACATTCGGCATTTGATCCACAAGATCCTTCGCATGGATTCATACACTTTTCACAAATACAAGCAAGGTTACTAGGACATTCCTCGTCATATATACATTCTGGACGACAGTTTGGTGCTCGCCCTATATAACCACTTAAACAGGAGCATGCTGGAGTTTCGCCTACTACGCGACATTGTGAATTTGGTCCGCAAGGCGATGGAATGCAAGGATTACCTGAAGGTTTTGGTTCCGGTCCTAAAATCCATTTGTCACTTTAGTTTGAATCGTTTTTTTTAGGTTTATTATGTTTAGTTTTTAGTATTAGTTTTATAATTTAATTGTAATTTTTAATCATATATACAAATTGCAACAAAACATCAGTTTAGTAGGTGTTATATTCAAATTTAAATATATGTTAAGTGTTTTAGTATTCTGTATAAAAAATTAAACACTCACGTTGATCATATGAACATTGAATAAAGGGGTCACCTATATAATTTTTGGGGCAACTGCAAAGTGCATTGTGATTAACAACTGTACATTTGGCGTTGTTGCCACATGCTCCATTGCAAGGATCTACGCATTTCCGGTTGACACATGCTTTATTTGGCATACAGTCGCTACTGACCATACATTCTGGCCGACATAAAGGTGGAGAACCAAAATAATCTTCTTGGCAAGAGCAAATTGCATAACCGTTGCTTACGCGGCATAAACTGTATGGTCCGCAAGGTGAAGGTGAACAAGGATCAACAGGTTTTTCCACGCCTAAAAATAATGATGTTTTGATAGAGTAATTTATATATTTATATTATTATGTGTAACGAACGTTTATAGCAAAAATTCATACTTAAATAACAAGACGTAAATGGATTTCCTTCGTATCCGGGAAGACAAGCGCAAGAAGGAGCATGATTATTGACTCTACATTCAGCGTTCATTCCGCAGACTCCCGGGCATGGATCTTTGCATTTGTTATTTGTACAAGCCTTATTCTTAGGACAATCAGAATTTAAAACGCATTCTGGTCTACATTCCACATACGGATCTCCATAATATTCGGGTAGGCATACACATGAACCCGCGTCATATCTCTCCTTACATATAGCGTTAGCCCCACAAGGTGATCTCGAACAAGGGCTTTCTTGTTGTGGTTCAATAGCTAAAAGTAAAGGATTTTTAAAGATTTTGTGTCGGAAGCAACAAACTAAAATTTAATAAATTTTGTGACTTACATAATATAGTGGAACATCCCCCAAAAGGATCTCCAGTAAATCCTTGTTCGCAAGTACATATTGGAACATGATTAACAACGTTGCAAGTAGCATGAATACCGCAAGAACCTGGGCATGGATCTCTGCATCTTTCGGATATACAAGCTAAATTACTCGGGCATTCAATGCTTAGAACACATTCAGGTCTACAACTGGGAGGACGTCCCACATAATTAGTTAAACAAGAACAAACTGGTACTCCATTTAGGTCTTTGCATTGTGAATGCGGACCGCAAGGATTCGGTGAACAAGTATCGATAGGGGTCATTTGTTCTGTTAAAAGAAAGTTTAATTTTATCTTGCGTTTTTAAAAAATAATATTCAATTATACATTTTAAAATTATTTGTAACTTACTCTCTTCAAAGTAGCAATGAACAAAAGGATCCCCAGTGTATCCTCTGTGACAAGAACATATTGGATTGTGATTCACGACTTGACACTGTGCATTAACTCCACACATACCCTCACAGGGATCTTGGCATTTTTGATTTATACATGCTTTATTTGATCGACAATCAGAACTAACGATACATTCAGGTCGACAATTAGGCGGTGAGCCAACGCATATATCGAGGCATGTGCAAACGGCATGCCCGTTAAACGTACGACATTTACTATAAGGTCCGCAAGGTGTGGGGTGACACGGATCAATTGGTTCCGAAGGAGCTGAAGTAAATATGATAGATAATATAAGGAAAACATAAGAAATATGAAATAATAGAAAGATAATAAGAAAGAAAAAGAAAGAAAATTCTTACTTATAATAGAAGTGCATGCATGAAGAGGGTTTCCATTGTATCCAGGTAAGCAGTAACAAGAAGGTGCATGATTGGAAACTCTACACACAGCATTCTGTCCACATGTCCCAGGGCATGGATCTACACACTTGTTATTGAAACAAGATTTGTCTACAGCGCAGTCAGTGTTCATGACACACTCTGGGCGACAGCCTAAATATGGATCTCCATGAAAATCATCTATACAAGTACATGAACCGACACCATTATTTTCTCGACAAATGGCATTAGGTCCACAAGGTGACGGGTTGCAAGGATGGCGAGGTACTTCTTTTGCGACTGAAAGCGTATTTATACAATTTATTTTATTACTAATCTCACCACAACACTGATAGCATGCAATGTGCACTAAAACTATGATATCATGCCAACTTTGCGTAAAAATGCAATTGCACTTACTTTCGATTTGATTGCAGCCAGCAAATGGATCTCCTGAGTAACCTTCGTCGCAGGAACAAATTGGTTGATGATTTTGTACACTGCAACGAGCGTTGAAACCACACGAACCCATGCAAGGATTGACACAGGTACCACCGAAGCAGGCAAGAGCGAGAGGGCAATCTTGATTAATAACACATTGCGGCCGACAAGTTGGTGGAGCGCCCAACGTGCCAGGCTCACATGCGCACACCGCGCGGCCGAGTTCGTTGCGACATGTCGAATGTGGTCCACACGGTGAAGATAAACACGGATCAGGAGCGACGACTGTAATATCTGTTTTAAGATAAGTAATTGTTTCGTATTAAAAGAAATATAATCAACTTGCTAAACAATTTTGTGAGGTTTTGTTACTTTTGATTGCTGTGGTTATATAAAGGTTGTAAAATGAATGAATCGGTTCATCGGGATGGGCTACGCTCTTACAGAATACCAACGTAAAATGGCAACTTAATGCTGCTGTGTTTCGTATGGAAAGTGATTAGAATCGAAGACCCTTTTTACTGGAGCGAGGCATTCCATTTTATTCCTGAAGAGTGCCAACGCATCTGAATTTTGATTCCTAATCGAGGATAGATATAGGTGTCTATGGGCTCCAGCATTCACATATTATCAGGTGGACTGCGCGCTTGTTTGTAATACTTAGTCTGTAAAATTTGAAAACGAAAATCTTCGAACACATGCTAATAGTTGCTGCAAGGCAAATGAGAAACGAACCTTGGACTAGATACTCACTAAAGTTATAATTTTTCATCACTTAGCCACGCAGCTGTCTGTAAATTTTATAGATTGTACACGTTTAACTAAATAGCAATTTAAAAAAAACAACTGTTATTTAATTAATCTTTTGTTGAGATGTTTTGGATGTAACTTTGATTTTTCGGGATGAAACTTTTATGTTATAACATATGTTTATCCAACATGGGTTCCATGTTACTAGGGATAAGTTACTACGAGAAAATTAATTGCAAATCACACGATGGTATTCTGCATACACGCGTGCGGTCCACAGGCATAAGTAACGTAGAATTTACGATAAGGCATAAAATCACTTAACGGTCAACTTTAAATATTGTGACAATTCTTACTCTTTCTGTAGCATCTGATGAAAGGATCGCCTTCTGGGACATGCTCTGGGCATGTGCATATCGGATTATGTCCAACCACGTGACATCGTGCATCTAGCCCGCAACTGTGAATGCAAGGATCTTGACACTTGTGATTTATACAAGCTCTGTTCGTCGGACATTCCGAGCTCACGGCACATTCAGGGCGACAAGCAGGTGGAGTGCCAAGGAATCCTGCACGACATGAGCATGCAGCGCGTTCACCAACAACGTGACATTCACTATTTGGACCGCATGGTGATGGTTCACATGGATTCATCGGTATTGCTGCAATAAAAAAAATTACATTAAATTTTTCCAACTGTATCATATGTAGGCGGCGTAACTCCATTCATCGTTCATCAAGCCATTTTGTGCCATAGGTGTCATGAGAGCCGGTACTATGAGAAAATGCCAGAAATATCTAGACGGTAGAGCTATCATATTTACGCTTTACGTAAAATACGCCGCTGCGATCGTTATACGCCCAGCAAGTGGCTTTAATAACATAATATCATTCCTCTTACAGAAGAGGCTCATGTTCAGCATCACGGACTTTTACGGATTGGTAAAGGAAATGAAAATTCAAAATATATTTCGAATTATGTGGACATTACTGTAATATAAGTAAACAGAAATAAAATTTATTTGACTGGCTCATTTGTCTAGTGGTTGTAAATGCGATTAGTACTGATTATGAGTCCGAATAGACTCTGAGGTTGTTAGTTTTTCTGTCAATAAATTCTCAGTAGCAGCCTGGAATAAGGAAGTTGACGGTGTTTGAACCACGTGCCTTGGAAAGCACGATAGACGTCTCTCCTGCACCTAATCTCTCTCCGATCGTGTAAGATTACCGTCCCATCGGACAACGAGAGTGAAGGAATAGAGTGCACTTGTGCATACAGTCGGGCACTATAATCCTTTCCTGCGCAGGTGTCTAGTCTCCGATTATACATCCTTTATTGCGGATACAGTCAATTTTAAATGGGTTTCTTTATTTAACATACAATAATATATTTCACAAAAAATATCGAAAATTAAGACTTACGTGATTTAGTAATCTGGCGACACGATGAGAACGGATCACCTTCATATCCTTTGAAACAAGAACATACTGGAACGTGATTGGTGACACTACATTCTGTGTTTATACCGCATAAGTCTTTACAAGGATCTCGACAGTGATTTGATAAACATGCAAGGTTGTTAGGGCAATCTGAATTTGAAGTACATTCAGGTCGGCAGCCACCAGCATAAGGGTTTCCAATATTCGGTGGTATGCATGAGCATCGAGCAGCATTACCCACGATTGTACATAACGTATTTTCTCCACAAGGTGAAGGATTACATGGTGTAGCATCGTCTGCCGATATTGCCATGCATCCTATAAACGCGTCGCCTTTAAAGCCCTCTAAGCAACTACACAAAGGTGTATGGTTTACAACATTGCATTTAGCGTTACTTCCACAGGCGTTATTACATGGATCAACACATTTTTCATTGATACAAGCTTGGTTTGAAGGGCATTCTTGACTTATTATACATTCTGGTCTACAGTATGGCGGAGTACCAGAATAGTTTGGACGGCATGAACAGACTGGATGGTTAGATCTTACTTCACAAACAGAATTTGGTCCACACGGTGAAGGCAAACATGGGTTATCCCCTGTTGGTGTTTTTGTGGGAGTTTTACTTTCAACAGTCTCGCCGCATGCAACGAATGGGTCGCCAGTTTTTCCTGGGTCACAACTACATAACGGATTATGGTTTACTACAAAACACGTAGCACCTACTCCACAACTACCTTGACATGGATTTATACATTTCTGATTAACGCAAGTCAATTCTTGGGAGCAATCTGAATTACCTACACATTCAGGTTGACACATAGGAGGCATTCCAACATGTCCAGGCAAACATGAGCATACTGCAAATCCAGATGGTGAGACTAGGCAGCGGCTATATGCTCCACAAGGTGAAGGATCACATACAGATAATGCTGGTTGAGTAGACATTATATTTTGACATCTTACGTATGGATCTCCAGTTTGGCCAGGCGAGCAATAACATACAGCATGGTGGTTAATAGTTTCACATAACGCTCCAATACCACAAACATCATTGCAAGGGGATTTACATTTGTTATTAAAACATGCTTCATTGGTCGGACAGTCACTGTTAATAGCACACTCTGGTCGGCATGAAAGATATGGATTTCCGAAAAAGTCTGGCAAACATTGACAAGTAAGTAAGCCATGCGAATCTTGACATATGGCGTTATCACCACATCGTATATTATCACATGTTTCATATATTGTTGCTGTAAAAGAATTAAAATTTAGTTAACATTTATAAGTAGTTCCTTGAACATTAATCATTTGTATTAAACATATACATACGGCTAGTGGTAGGCTTGCAATGTTCGTAGGGATTTCCTTCAAATCCTTCTTTACATCGGCAAATTGGATCGTGGTGGTATACTAAGCAATCTGCATTGACACCGCAAGATCCAGGACAAGGGTCAATGCATTTATTTCTCAAACAAGCCTTATTAAATTCACAGTCTGAACTAAGAACGCACTCAGGTCTACACGCTGGATTATTTATATCCTGAGATCCGACACAAGACACACAGATTGCAATCTGGTCACCATAAGCATCACACTGATCATTAGAGTTGCACGGATTTGGTGTACATGGTTGAATTGTCGTATTATCGGGTGTAATTACAATTGCTGAAATGTAACAATTTAGTTTAAATTTTATTGTGAAAATGTATAGTTTTAGAAGAGACTACGTACTAAGGGGTAAGACTCATTTTCTGCCTAGAAGTCCGTCTAAGTAGATACCACCCTCTTACAAATTTTTGCTAGTAAAAGGCAGTGTCTATACTGCTGCTTTCTGTCTAAATAGTAAAGAAAGCCTGTGTAATGTCAGGTTGTGTGGTATTCCATTTTAGTCCCCATAGTTGATAACGCATTTGTTCTTCAAACAAATAATGTTTAAAGTTAGCTGTAGGTGTTAATGAACTACAGTTGCCATTTACCATCAAGTGGACTGTAATTTTGTATTTCACTGCATTTTTATATTATAAAATGGGCATATTTCTAGGTAAACACGTTATTTAATATTTCAGTACTCACGTCGGTACACGCATTGAATTTTTGGATCCCCAATGTATCCGTCTGGACATATACAAGATACTGTGTGATCTGTACAAACACAAGTTGCATTCATTCCGCAAACATTTTTGAAAGAACATGGATCGACACATTTTTGATTAATGCACGCTTCATTGGATGAACAATCCGAATTCATTAAGCATTCTGCTTTGCATTCAACAGTCGGATCGCCAACTAAACCGGTTGGACATGAACATAAAGCTTTTTCTCCTAAATTTTGACAGATTGCATTTAAGCCGCATTGAATTCGGTCACAAGGCCGGAAGGATTTCTGATCTTCAGGTGGCAAACAGCATACAAATGGATTACCAATTAATCCTTCTTCACAAATACAAACAGGTCGGTGTGATTCTACATGGCATTTAGCATTCAGGCCACATACTCCGGGACATGGATCACGACACGAAAAGCCGATGCAAGCTTTGTTTGCCTCGCATTCATCATCAACTTCACACTCAAGTGAAATACAGCCATCTAATCCATATGGATCTCCTGTGCTACCTGCAGCACAAGTACATATAACTTGACCATCATAATTGACATTGCAAATTCCTCGAGGTCCACAAGGATTTGGTATACATTGACTTCTTTCATGTTCACATCCCATATAAGGGTCTCCACTAAAACCAGTTTTACAGAAACACATTTCTCTATTGTTGCTCACATAACAATCTGCGTTTTGTCCACAGGGGCCAGGCTGACAAAGAACATTTGACTGAATGTAAGGATTACATGATTTATAAGGATTTCCAACTGTATTTTCAGGGCAATAACAAGCAGGAATTCTATTGGGGTCACAACGCGCACCATCGCCGCAGGTGTTTGGTTCGCACGGATTACGTGCTTCTATGCAACCTCTGACTGTATTCGGGCTTTCGACATAACCTTGCAAACAAGTACATTTAGAGAATCCGTTTGGTAAAACTGTACATTGCGTATTAGGCCCACATGGCGACGGATTACAAGGATTTTGTGGAAGCTTGCAGGGTTGTCTTGGTGGATTGCCCTCGTAATTTGGTAAACAGAAACATGCCGGTTTATTGTCTATTATTCGACATCCAGTGTTCGGTCCACAGGGATTCGGTTCACATTCATTTCCTTCTGGAACTACAAATAAAAATTGTTTTTGTCATTATAGTACCTATATAATAATTTTAATTTTACCAAAATTATAGAGATAAATACTTACTGCAATTCTTGAACGGGTTACCCGTTAATCCTTTAGGACAGAAACATATAGGATTCCCATTGTCAATTTCACATAATGCATTTAGTCCGCAAGGATTAGGTACACAAGGATTGATAGGTGGTTCGCAACCTATAACTGGGTTACCGGTATATCCGGGTAAACATTTACAGGAGGCACGGTGATTTAAAACGTCACATACAGCATTTATACCACATTTACAGGGCGAACCACAGTTTCCATTGATACATGCTTCAGAGTTTAAGCATTCATTGTCGGAACGACATCCCTGTACTGTAATCAAAATGAAGTATTTAGTATGTTATTGTAAATGTAAAGAAATAAAACTTCACTTTAGTTTTTTATTGAACTTACTTTTATAACATTCTAAGTAGGCGTTCCCTGTAAAGCCAGCAGCACATTTGCATTGAACGCTATGATTTTCTGGGATACATTCAGCATTGTCTCCACATTTATTGATAGCACACGGGTTAATACAAACTCTGTTCAATCTGTCACAAAGTAAGTCTGGAGGGCAATCTTCATTGTACTGGCATACTGATTGTGTGGGATGCCGAACTAATGAACAAATTATATAATTAAACATTGATTTAAGGTATTTAAAACCGGGATAAATGTTTGCAATATCTTACCTGGAACACACCCAACGTATCCATTTCCTTGAAATCCTTCTGCACAGCTACAGTCTGAGCCATGGTTTGTGTTTATACATACAGCATTAGGTGCACATGGATTATGAATAGCACATGGGTGTTGACATGCGTTATTTATACAAGCCTCAGTCACAGAACAGTCTTCATTTCGAACGCAACCAGCTGTGTGAAATAAATAAAGAATATCTTACAGTAAAATGGATGAGGTGGTGAGTCAGGAAGTGTAAATTTATTTGCAAATAAAAGATATAGAAAAAAAAAAAACATTAATTATTAATTTTGAAATCATTTCATAATTTAATTTAACCAGATAATTAAGCTCTTGTTAAACGTTATGATGAGGCATCAAATTGTATTCCGATATTTAACTTACGAACTAGATATCTAATTAATTAGCTGATTAAGCATTTGGGCTGCGACGTACACAAAAACAACTATTTTAAGACCCAGAATACATTTTGACAGTGGTTTTCTTTTTCATTTTTTTATGTTTTTCGGGTCGAATTTCGATTATGGCAAGTGCCTCATGTGTATGTGCAAACATAAAGGCACGAAGTTAAGAATGTCACCGACTAGGTTTTCAAGAATATTTCGGAAGAATTATAATATGGATATACATATACATTCTGCATTCTAGTGACCTCGGGTTAACAGAAGATGTTTTTGCTGATAGATTTAGCAATACCAAAATACTATAATGTTTAATATGAATCTTCTAGAGTCGATAGATGTATTCATATTGTTTGTAGTTACTTATCTAGTTCAAGCGAATAAATTTTTTAAATATTTTTGATTTTATTATTGCAGTTTAATATTAGAAAAAAAATTTAATTAATATTATTTTACGAGCGTGTAAAATAATATTAATTTAAGAATTTATTATTATTACAAGCCATTACCGCGGCTTCGCTCCCGTAATTTTTAGTTACAAAAGTTAGACAGGTGAGTACTTTTTCTGTCTATGAATCTGTCTGGGTTGATATATCATTCTTATCTATTTCTGCCGCCAAGCAGAAGATTATTTGATGATGTTTCAATTTTAAGAGAAAGAGAACCAGGAATAATTAAAAGAGGCACTCCGTCATAACCTCGTTGCATATAGAATTTTGGGCGTCTATTCAATTGTGTGAATTGAATAGACGTCTAACTTTTATTTCAAACTAGAGAGGTGCACCGGCTTCGCACGTGTGATTTCTAGATCTCGACAACAGCGACACCTACCGGGTCGAAATTTGAATCTAAACCATCAAGAAACATACTCAAACACACAAAAAATTTCATCAAAATCGGTCGAGCTACTTTCGCGTATTGCGAGACTAATACACTATGCTCTAAAAAATTTGAACAATCATTTAATATCACCAACTGTTTAATATTACTTATATCAGGAATTATGTACAAAACAAAAAACCTACTCTTAAAACTATAAATATAGCTTTATTCCGTAAATTGAAATTGTCTGCGTGTCCAAGAAATAAAACATTAATTTATAAATATCATCAACAAATATTACACCAGCGCAGTGAAATCTTCATGTTGTGTGTATATTACCCTCCCAATAACAAGCAGTGGAAATTTAAAGTTGGTTGCTTTTTTTTAAAGAAATTGATTATATTTGTATACTTCCAAAAAAATTTATTTATCATGCTCTGTTTCGTAAAAAGCCTATTACTTGTAATACTATGAAATGATTAATTGGTATTCTCGTAGCTATACAAACAGTCAATATTAAATATGCATAACTACTAATACGGAATAATGATGTGTCAAAATGCGTGAAGCTTTTCATATCTAAAACATATTTTAGGTTTGGCTCTAGGGGTTCTGAGCGGTATAAACACATTGCACATATAACACATTATAAAAACGGACATGCCATTCTGGCTACTATTTTTTCATAGGCGTTATACAACACAAATTGCACAAGTACAAACATCTGTAACAATTATTTGTAGGTCATTTGAACACTCTGTGAGGGATTCTTACCGCATTTTCGCAACGCCGCAGCAAACGTTTAGCCACTGCCCTACAGAGACGTCATTAATTTTGAGAGAAGATTCATAATGATTTATTATATTTACGCGAACTCTACACATTGAATAAAACTACTTTTACGGATTCTATCACGTTTAATTAACTTATTTTTATTAATTCCCGACCTTTCGGATGCTTTACATCACTCATGGTCACGAGGGACTGAGGTGATTGACGTCCCGATGTCAGAGTTAACCCGGAGTACCTTCAGCTTTTTAAATTATTCATTTTGGTCCGATTTACGTAGAATGAACTTACTGTGTCTTGAAGTCTTGCAGTGGTTTTTTATAAGATAGAATGACGAACGAGCACACAGACCTGATGGTAAGTGGTTGCTGTGGCCCATAGACATCTACATTTATCCTCGTTTGCGAATCAAAATGCAGATGCGTTGTCACCCGTGAGGACTAAGATGGAATGCCTCTTTTCCAGTAAAAAGGGTTTCCGGTTCTCTACACTCACCATACGAAACACAGCAGTGTTAAGCTGCTACTCTACGCTGGTATTCTGTGAGAGCGTGGTCCTTCCCCGGTCGAGCCGACCCATTCGTGCTACAACTATACTACTAATATGGCTGCAACATGGCTCTACCACGTAAAAAATATGATTAACGTATAAAAGTATGCTTGGATTTAGTTTTAATTTTATTAATTACAGGATCGCAAGCAGGTGGTAATACCCAGTCTCCTTCTCTATTGAAATTAGGATGTTTTTTTTTTTTAATTTCAATAGCCTCACGGATCACCCTTGGCAGGAATCGATGTTCTTTCACGAGAATTCATGGTTTATCAAATCTAATGTAATGGCAGGAGCCGTCTAGAATATGATCACAAACTGCAGACTTCCTGGAACGTTGGTGTGTTCACGTCTGCCATGTGTTCGTGAAGATTCATGTTAAACATTATACTCATTGGTATAAAAGCGTAAGTAAATAAATTTAAATTAATGAAATCATATTTAGCGTTAATCGTAACTAGATTTGCAATTGATAGGCATTATTTAAAATTAATTGTTTTAAAATTTTGTAAGTATTAGTAAATTTGGCTTACATATTTTAGGTGAACATTTGACAGCTGGATCTCCGTCGTATCCCGACGGGCAAGAACACATTGGCCTCTGTTTTATTGGTTGACAGTTAGCACCGACACCGCATTTGTCAAATTCACAAGGATTTTGGCACCATCCCATAAAACAGGCTTCTGTTTCTATACAATCGCGATCAGAATGACATGGCTCTGGTGCTTTTGGTGTCCCCGGTGGTGCTATTATTTTACGTGTATTAGGAATTAGTATATTAATATATTATGATTGAAAGATGAAGTGTGTTTCTATTTACAAAAATGTATTACTATGTTTATTTATAGGTTTACTATACAGTTTAAAACACATTTGTCCGATAAAAATACCACAATATTTAAACTTTATTTACAGCTTTAAGTTGTATATTGATGATAAATATAAACAACTTTTTAATGTCAAAGAGTGTGTATATACCTACATGGTATGCAAAATAATTCATTTTACGCATACCTCTGGTACAGAAGTCCCCAGCAGCATCATCGCATATACAAACAGCAGCATGGTTGATTACTTTACAGGAAGAGTTCTTTGTACACGGTCTCGGCATCACCTCACATGGGTTTTGACATACTCCATTCAAGCAGATTTCATGTGTCGAACAGTGAGTATTTGTTTTACATTGAATGTTAATTTTGAAGTCAGTCGTATCAGTAAAACTGGTAGTATCTGTTGAAGTTTGTTCAGTAAACATAGTCGAGTCAGTCCATGCGGGTATGTCTACGTCTTTTCTTCGTGATGATAAGTTTTCAATAGATGTACTTAAATCAAGGGAATTGGTGGAAGGGTTTTCATTTTCTAATAAGCGTGTTGTTGTAGCTTCTGACGTTGTATGTGGCAGTTCTGATGTTAAAGTAAAATTAGATTCATACATTTCAGCTTTTGTAACTTGTGTTATTGTTTGGGTTACAATTTGCTGTGCAATATTATTATTTGTATTCAAATGTTCATTATAAAAAGAAGATGTTTCCTCTGGGTTAACTGTAGTTGTAAAATCTTTCTTGTATGCTGTTACTACTTCGGTTACTTGTTTCAACTTACTTCCCAAATCATAATCCAAATCTAACCCTGAAAATGTTGTGCTATAAAGTGTTGTAGTATTTTCAATTGTTTCTCTGTCATGAAGTTCCTCTGGCGCTAATGTTACAGTGTTTCCAATGGTAGATTCAAAATCTATCGTCGTATATTTTAAAATGTTGACATTGTCTATATTGTCTGTGTCTGTATCTGTATTTAAAAATATTGTAGGTGTAGTATTTTCGATATCTTTCGTCATTGCTTCAGAGAAATCTGTATCATTATCAAACACATCAGTCTCATTTGTAACAATTAGACTTTCAAGAGTTGTAACCTCAGTACTGACAGAACTACTATGACCATCCAATGTGTTTTCGTTGAATAAAACAGACTTTGTTTTTGATGTAGACTCTTTTCTATCTATTTCTTCTGATTCTTTTATACTTGAGACAGTTGGTTCATTTAAATAAATATAAGGTGAATTTGCTTTGCTTTCATATAATTTAAATTTTAAGGTTGACTGAGGTGTATTTGTTGATTCTGTTAACATATGCCCCTCATAATCGATCTGTTTTGTCGATAAATCATCCATCATTTTTGTTGACCCTTCTTTCGTAGTGGGCATATCGGTTGTTAAAGTAGAAATTTTCACAGTAGGCAAAATTTCTTTATAATTATCCTCGCTAAATTGATACACTGTATTCAGTGTAGTTTCTTCCATAGTTTTATCCGTAATATCTGTTACATCATTTCGAAACGATGTTGTAGGCGTAGAAATTAATTGTGAATGCTCGGTTGTGAAGTCGTTTTTCGCTTCGGTAGTCAACGTATCATAATTCGTAATAGACAAATTAGATTCTTTGTCACTGTTCATAGCTACTCGTGTAGTTTCAGAGGTTGTAGAATAAATTTCACTAGACGACAATACCACGGTAGCCTTTGTTGTTTCTAATAATTCTTTTGGCGTCAATAATTCTGAGTTTGATAACATCGTTACTTTTGATTCCCTCGTTATTTCTTCCGGAGTTTGCTCATAATTATTACCGAAAACTATCTCTGTAGTTTTAAAAATATCATTTTGTTGAGTATTTAACTCTCCTGTATATGTATTGGCAGACATACTTTCATCCGATTTGTATGTTGATCCATAACTAAGATTTATATTTTCAGTTGTTTGATTATAATTTAATTTATCAATGATTTTCGAGGTGGTGATATCATAGAAATCTGAAATTTTATTATAATCTTTTATCGATGGTGAAAATTCGAGAGTAGATGTTAGGCTTGTGTCTGAAAAATTTTCCGTAATGGAACTTTTATTTTTGTAATGAGATTCTGTAGAGGGCTGAGCATATATTTTTGAATTAGTACTCAAATCATATTCTTTGTTTTGATGATTATCATGACTTTCTATATGTGATTCGATTTTTAAGTCATTAATAGATGTTGAAAATGCATCAGTGTTATACAAAATGGTTGTAGTAGTTGATTTGTCTACATAAATATCGTAAATAGAGGTTGCAACACTTGATTTATTTAGAGATAATTCTTTCAACTGGAGAATCGTATCAGAGTTAGTTGATGTGGATTCCATAATAACATTTTGTGAATCTTTAGTAAACTCTAAAGTTGGTAAAGTAGGGGTAGTGTTAGTCCCCACTGATACTGTGATTTGATCCGTAAAAGATGTTGTTGATTTTGGTGTTTCAGTGTATCCTATTTCAAGGGTGTACTCCTGATTTATGAAGGTGGCATTTGTATCATTAACAGAATGATTAGACACATTTGGATTATTTTTTTTGTTTTGTATAATTGTTTGTTCAGTGGTTGGGTTTTCTATTTGCATTATATTACTAGTTGTAAAATCTGTTATAAGACCTTGAGGTGAGCTTGAATCTAAAGAAGCCGAGTTTGTTACGATGTTAAAAGTAGATTCTGTATTTGTTATAATGTCATGATTAGCAGTAGAATACAACATTGTTACTTCATCATTTTTTGAATATACAACATTATCCTTTTTATCAGGGAACGACGTCATTGAAATTCCATAAATAGTCGATTCGTCTTGAGTTGACAGTTTAATCCTATTTTCATTTGAATCTTGTTCTTTTCCAAAAGTCATTGAACTTTGAGTCGTAAAATCTGCAGGCAATGGTGTCTCCGTTGAAGTCAAAGTTGTTTCTTGTTGATAATGGGTATAAGTTGGTATATTACCTGATGTAGTAGTCTTCGAGTAAGATGTTTGTTCATTGTTAATTGTTGTACTTTCAGATATAGTCGTTTTCTCTATTTCGTTATCTAAATTTTTGTTTATAAATTTAGAGTTTGCTTTAGCAATAATAGATTCGGTAGTTATGGGTTCTTCCAATGTACTTGGCATAGAATGGTGAATGGAAGATATATCATCAGTTACTAATGATAATTTAGTATAAGGCGAGGGAGTGGCTTCAGTAAGATCATTTGTTGTTAATTTTACAGCAGATTCCATAGTACTGTCTCTGATGTTATATTGTTGTATAGTAGTTGAAATAACATCTGAGTTCTCTGTTTGAGTTTCAAAATTATAATCATTTTTTACATTTTCACTATATCCGTAACTTACTTCTGTTATTGGTTCGTCAGAACTATGAGTCACTGTTATTGTAGTTTCCGTAGGAGTATTCGAAATATTCTGATTTAATTGTTTGTTTTGTGTAATTGTATGTTCAGTGGTCATGTTTTGTATATGCATTATATTACTAGTTGTTAAATCTGTTATAAGATCTTGAGGTGAGCTTGAATCTAAAGAAACCGAGTTTGTTACGATGTTAAAAGTAGATTCTGTATTTGTTATAATGTCATGGTTAGCAGTGGAATACAACATTGTTACTTCATCATTTTTTGTGTCTACAACATTATCCTTGTTATCAGGGAACGACGTAACTGAAATTCCATAAATAGTCGATTCGTCTTGAGTTGAAGGTTTAATCCTATTTTCATTTGAATCTTGTTCTTTTCCAAAAGTCATTGAACTTTGAGTCGTAAATTCTGCAGTCAATGGTGTTTCCGTTGAAGTCAAAGTGGTTTCTAGTTGATTAGGCGTGTAAGTTGGTATATTACCTGATGTAGTAGTCTTCGAGTAAGATGTTTGTTCAATGTTAATCGTTGTACTTTCAGATATAGTCGTTTTGTCTATTTCGTTACCTAAATTATTGTTTATAAATTTAGGGTTTGCTTTAGCAATAATAGATTCGGTAGTTATGGGTTCTTCCAATATACTTGGCATAGAATGGTGAATGGAAGATATATCATCAGTTACTAATGATAATTTAGTATAAAGCGAGGGAGTGGCTTCAGTAAGATCATTTGTTGTTAATTTTACAGCAGAGTCCATAGTACTGTTTTTGATTTTATATTGTTGTATAGTAGTTGAAACAACATCGGAGTTCTCTGTTTGAGTTTCAAAATTATAATCATTTTTTACATTTTCACTATATCCGTAACTTACTTCTGTTATTGGTTCGTCAGAACTATGAGTCATAGTTATCGTAGTTTCCGTAGGAGTATTCGAAACATTCTGATTTAATTGTTTGTTTTGTGTAATTGTATTTTCAGTGGTCGTGTTTTGTATACGCATTATATTACTAGTTCTTAAATTTGTTATAAGATCTTGAGGTGAGCTTGAATCTAAAGAAGCCGAGTTTGTTACGATGTTAAAACTAGATTCTGTATTTGTTATAATGTCATGATTAGCAGTGGAATACAACATTGTTACTTCATCATTTTTTGTGTCTACAACATTATCCTTGTTATCAGGGAACGACGTCACTGAAATTCCATAAATAGTCGATTCGTCTTGAGTTGAAGGTTTAATCCTATTTTCATTTGAATCTTGTTCTTTTCCAAAAGACATTGAACTTTGTGGCGTAAATTCTGCAGTCAATGGTGTTTCCGTTGAAGTCAAAGTTGTTTCTAGTTGCTTAGGCCTATAAGTTGGTATATTACCTGATGTAGTAGTCTTCCAGTAAGATGTTTGTTCAATGTTAATCGTTGTACTTTCAGATAAAAATTTTGTCTCTATTTCGTTATCCAAATTTTTGTTTATAAATTTAGGGTTTGCTTTAGTAATAACTGATTCGGTAGTTATGGGTTCTTCCAATGTACTTGGCATAGAATGGTGAATGGAAGATATATCATCAGTTACTAATGATAATTTAGTATAAGGCGAGGGAGTGGCTTCAGTAAGATCATTTGTTGTTAATTTTACAGCAGATTCCATAGTACTGTCTTTGATGTTATATTGTTGTATAGTAGTTGAAACAACATCGGAGTTCTCTGTTTGAGTTTCAAAATTATAATCATTTTTTACATTTTCACTATATCCGTAACTTACTTCTGTTATTGGTTCGTCAGAACTATGAGTTACTGTTATCGTAGTTTCCGTAGGAGTATTACTTTCGGTATTCGTATTGAATTCGGTATTGGTATCGTATACTGAATAAGTCTGCAAATCAACTTTAGACGATGAAGTTGTCATTCTTTCTGTAGATCTCGCAATTTTTTCTTCATCGTTTTCATTTAAATAATTAATATTCACCAGATTATTTGCAGTTTCCACAGTACTCGTTTTCTTATTATTTTGATCTGGCGAAAAAGGAATATAGTTTTTATTTGTTGTTTGAGTTATTGCGTCGCGTTCTATGTATTCGCCATAGTAATTTGTTGATAGGGTTGGTCTCGCAGTATGTGTATACAATGATTTCATGCTATTTATTTCAATATCTTCTTTCAAATCTTTTTCTGTAATAATATCTGGCTCAAAAGGTGTGGACGTTATTGTTGTAATATCATATTTTTTAACTTCTTGACCATCAGTTTGAAAATTAGTGGTAAATATATAACTCCTTAGAGTATTACTCTCCATATAGTTTCTAGAACTAGTGGATGTTTCTAAATTATCTGGGAAATCTGTGGTATCTGTATACTTTACGTCTAAACTTTTTGAGGTTGTAATGACTCTTACAGTATTTTCTGTATTTATAGTCTGAGATGACTCTTCAGTTGCTGGTTTCAAAATGGCTTCAGAAAATGTATTTTTTATTTGATCGTTTACCAGTGTAGATTCAGTAAAAATATTATCATTCGTTTCTCCTTCATTTAAAATTAACGTCGTTGTACTTTCATAAGTTGGCTTTGTCACCAAATGTTCATTTTCTAGAGGTTTCATCGACCCATTATCACTAAAGTCTTTATAAATTGTCACTAGAGAACTGGTGTCAAGTTCAATATTAGTTTCTGTTGCATTTAAAAATAGTGAGCTAGTTGTGATGTCATTATCTGATTTTGAATTATCAGTACTTACAAATAAACCATTATATATGCCATTATTAGTTTTAGTTTTATTTGGCATTGTAGTGGTAGTTGATACTTGATCTATTATTTCATTTTGCTTAATAAATTCTGGAATAGAAGTTACATGCGTATAATTATTGTTTAATTTTCTTTGATTCTCTGGCGTTTTATACAGTTTATTATCATTTGAATACTTTGTCGTACCATTTGTTTCAGTACGAGAAGAAAATGGCTTAACAGTACTTTCGGAGTTAATTGTACTGCTACTTTGTACGAGTTCATCGGAATCTAATGTTGACTGATATTGATTATTAAATTCTGTATAAAAAGAAATTCCTGGTGTTGTATCTTCTGCTACTAAATTATTTGTACTTTTTGTTACTGCTTCAACTGTAGATGTACTTAAAGTAAGATCATCCATAGTTGTATCTGATCTTGTTATAC
Organism: Parnassius mnemosyne; assembly: GCA_963668995.1. Taxonomy (NCBI): domain Eukaryota; kingdom Metazoa; phylum Arthropoda; class Insecta; order Lepidoptera; family Papilionidae; genus Parnassius; species Parnassius mnemosyne. Next base: position 27,533,931 of record CAVLGL010000035.1, on the reverse strand, counting down.
CTTGCATTGTATAACTTTTGTCTTTTGAAGTTGTGATTAAATCATCTTGTTCCATTTTGTTGTCAAACATATCAGGGTTAGAATTTTCACTGGCTGTTCTTGTTTCATAATGTGTATCCGTAAAATGATAAGTCATAGATGTTGTACTAAGGGATGATGTAACGATAGTTTTATCTTCATCACTAGAGTCTAATAATGTGCTTGAGGCATTATTAAAGGATTCATTTGTATTATCTTTGTGAACATTATCTACTGTATTTTTACTTTCACTGGGGAAACTCGTTGTGTGTTTAACATTTTGTGTAGTTGTAAAGTCTGTTGATGTATACGTTTCAGCGGTTGTCATTTCCGTATTAGTAAAGGCATCATAGTCAAAGTCAGTTACTACAGTGTTTTGAATGGGCTTAACTGTCGATACTGCCAACTCGGAATCAATAGTAGTAATTTCGGAGTATGTTAGTGGGACATTTTTAGGGCGATCATCTGTTAATAGGAACGTAATAATAAACATGTTAATAAAAGTTATACAAAATAACATTTAAAAAAAAACTCATAAAAAGATGATTAATTAAAAAGCCTTCGTGTTAATATGTTTCATATTATGAGGAAAAATCCGCATCAATAAATCAAATGAAGAAAAGAAAGATTTATTTACTGGCATCCAAATCCATAGAAAGAAAGAAAAAAATTAGAAGAGATGGGTATTTACACTTAACAGAAACATTGATTACATTTTTGGAATATGTTAGATAAGTTAGGAGAAAGAAGTATAATGAAGTGATGAATGTTAGTATATTTGAAGTATAGTACGGTCTTCAAGTCTAAAAACGAATTAAAATAGCCTAAACAACAGATATATTGCTACAGCTGATACCATAAACGTGTGTCAAATATTGTAACAATATTGCATCTACGAAATGACTATGTTGTCTGCCGGGTCTGCCGTGATAGTGTAGCCAGTATTTTGTGGCGTTTTATCGGACAAAATGGTATGTTAAAATGTATAGCAATAACCAGTTCATCTGGAGTTAGTTTTGCTATTCACAGAATATATATAGTAAATGCAGACATACCAGTTTTATAATAGTAGTCCGCCGCAATTTTAAATACTTATGTGAATTTAGCAAATACACTAAAGTCAAAGTCTTGCCAGAATACATTTACAATTAGCTAAATCACACAAGACATTAGCACAACTATGGCATGTCAAAAGAGTCAGGCCTTAACGTAAAATATTTTAATACTTACTTTCCATACAAGCTCCCGAAAACGGGTCACAAGGTACTCCGGGTCGACAGTGAGCGCAATGTGTCCCAGGCGCATCTAATTTTCAATAAAATAAAATTCAATTAAAAAATACAAAAATAGAAAAAGCTTTATATTTATGTTTAAACAGGCCTAGTATATGGTTGGAATTATACATTTATTTTTACCGAGTAGTAGCGGCGTAAGAGAATTCACTTCCTCATACCATCCCGTGGATATTGTAAGAGGCGACAGAATGAAACTGAAAAACAACTACTCAAAATGATAAATAACTGTGGTTGCCAACCCGTCTACCAATGTGGCAACTATGGCAAAATTCACATATATGATGCAATCTATGGGTGAGGCCTTTGTGCAGTAGTGGACGTTTAATAGTCTCTAATGAATAAAAAAACTATTTAATTTTTATTCATTATATATTATTACTAATAAAATAAACTTATTGAAAGTATTTTTTTTATTTACCACTGGTTCGGAAAATAGTTCTATTCCGGAGAGGACCAGCAAGGAACCCGGTCGGATTATTTTTTGGACATAAAATTTAACATTAATTTGGATAATTATTTACATGAAATATAATAAAACCAGATGATAGCGATCACCTCATTTCCAGGAGCTTTTTTCATTCATGTATTCCTTAATATTAAAATTACAGTTTTTATACAGTTATTTTCAATAAAATAGTAGTTTATTTTATTGAAAATAAATCAAATAAAAGTTATTTAAATCAAAGAAAAAAAAGGAAAGTTTAATAACTGGCATTACAAGCTTTTGTTTATTTCTAGTACATATTTAAAGTATTAATATGTTTGTTCTTATCAAACCAATTTATGTTTTCATGCACATTTACATTTGCGTAAATAAATGGTGATGGAATTTTACGGATCTTATCGCGTTTAATTTTAACTTTTTTAATTACCGATGCTGTTCAGTAAAGAATATGGCTGGCTGCTACCATCTGCTTGGTATCCCATAATTAATAAAATTAAATTCAAACCTAAGCATACTAACGCACAAGACTTCAAGATACTGTATGCTCGTTCTGCTCAGATCGGATCAAAAATTAATAATTAAAAGTTGAAGGTAGCCTTTGTTAACTATAACATCAGGACGTCAAATACCTCAGTCCCCCTCATGACCATGGGTGCTGTAAGGTGTCCGAAGCGTCGAATTAAAAAAATTAAAATTAAACTTGGTAAAATCCCTCCAATCAGTTTTGTTCCATGCGTAGTATTTGCATAAATATAAGAAATAAATATTTTGCGATGCTCAAGTTTGTATATTTATTTCTATAAACTTTTCTCTAAAGGGCTTTACAATTTAAGTCAAATTCCCGTAGGGTCCTCTTTTGCAAAACAAATACAGTTTCAATGTCAGTCGCGTTACCCCATAGCAAAATACCATAATAATTTTTTAACATTGGGCATTGTAAATAATAATACACTTTGTTTTGTTGCCGTTCAAAAGCAAATTGTTGGCGTTAAAACAATGTACTAATTTCGATAGAGCATCGTCACAAGTAATTGATTGCCGTAATAAATTAAGATCAATAAAAGATACATAATTAAAATTAAGATTAATAATAAAAAATATTAAACTTAATACTTATTTCAAAACTACTACACCCACCTGCAACACATGCGCATCCATCGCAATGCCTATTTTGGTATCGAGCGCAGTCAGCGTCGGTTTGACACTGGCATACTAGGAAAAAAATATAATTAAGAAATCATTAGGTTTTATTAAGATAGATGTAATGTATTAAATAGAAATAAAAAAAAATGTTCCTACAATATACCAAGTATGATACGGCACATAAAATTTAACTACAATAAAGAAATGTAATTTACTAATTGTTTCTATGAATAGACAATGCAAAATGAGAATCTACAATATTTTAGTTTATTATTATGGTTGGTTAACAACAAAAGATAATGCAACAACACCTTAATAATATTATTAAAAATATTTGGTTTTATATTTGTAACTTTGAGCTTCCGTGCTGTGGAGGCGTAAGAGAATCAAACATTTAAAGTTATCGCCTAGGTGTCTAAGGTTTTAGAGGAAAATACTAGAAAAATGGCTTCCTTGTGACGAACGGACGGAGGTCACGAGGTTCATCATATCCATCGTCAACATAATATGTCAGCCCTAAAATATGCAGTCCTATTGACATCCGCGTGCCAAGCGTTACGACTATCGCATATTCTCATTTATTTATTTATTCATCTATCTTTATATACATAATCGATGGTGTGTCTGTAATTGATTGTGAAACTTCTTAACGTCTTGACCGATTGATGTCATATTCACACAATATTTTCTTCTGTCGAGACGATGGTTCATAGCTTTGTTATGACGGGATAGGTAGCGTTATGGTCGAATTACTAATATACTTTGTATTTACACCGTGAAAAAATCCGCAATGATTCAGAGTGAAAATATTCGCACCATCTACCGGAAAATTCATTACCACATTTGCCGGCCCAGCTAGTAAATACGTATATCATAAACTCTTACCGTGTGATAGTGGTGTAAAAATCCGTAATCCTGTTTCGTTTTGGTATGTCGTAAGGGGTAATTATCTACTAGTTTTAATAAATTCATACATATACTTCCTTCTCCCTTTTACATTTGTCAGGAAGCAGTCCGAGCGTTTGGATTTTGATTGTGTCAAGCAGTGCTACGAGCTATGACACACTGTGACACTTGACGTAAAGCGGCTTCTCGCAACAAAAAAAAAACAAGTAGCCAACTACTAACCTACCTCTACTATCTTAGATCATAGAAATACATCTCGAGTAATTGATATCCCCTCCTCAGAACAGAGTGAGAAAAGTCGGGAATACAACTTCGTATTAATCTTATTTCGCTTCTTATTCATTTTAATATTTGTATCTATTATATCGTATATTCCACTAAAGTTGGTTTGGCAGAAAACTATAAGAACGAGAAGTGAATAAGTCGGAAATTTAATGTTTTTAATAAATTTTTACAGGACATATTGAAATAAGAACGTCGAGGAAGAACTGAATTCCTCTTATTTACTTATTTTTTAAGTTTTACCTCCACACCTACAATAGTACAAGCGGGCGGGCTTAATGCCAATTTATCTTAATTGGAAGGCTAAAAGGTTATTAGCAACGAGTTTAAGATATCGGGGCTGTAAGAAATTTAATAGTTTAATTTTAACTTTAACTTTAAATTTATAGACGCCATTTTGAGAGTTGACATTATTGTAAATATTTTAGTCGATCTTAGTATTGGGTAGTGTACTCGTAGTAAGTTTTATTTAAGTTGGTTTTTAGAATTGTTTCTAATTATTGCCAAAGTTTGTTTGCTATTTTTTCTTAATATATTAGTTATAGTATACGAGTCCTCCTCCTAGTTTGGTTTTATAGGGTGACACATCTTAAGATGACCATATGACCCTCATGTACCTTATAATGTCATTTACTAAAGGAGAAAACAGAGGAGTACGTCTTTTTTACTATTATAGGCCAGTGCTTGATTATTACCCCACGAATAACTTCAAAAAGCCTTTTTATTTTTCCTTTGATTCTCTTACGCCGCTACTGAATTGAAGTTGTTATAAAATGTATTTAGATTAAGGAATACAGGCAAAGTACCCTTAGAACAAACAGGCTGGTGGTCGACAACAGAACAGCGTTGACCAGCTATGCAAGGACCACCATTAGCGCAAGGATCTGCGCACCGTCCATTAACACATGCGAGGCCTGCTGCACAATGCTCGTGTGCACCGCATTCTAAAGCTGTACACATATATTTAGTTAATGCTAAAATATATAGGTATTTAAGTAAATTTTAGAAAAATATGATACAAAAAAAACTGAAGTATCTATTAAAAAAACAATGGCTTAAAATGACAGTTGCAGTTCACAAAAGTAAAAAAAAAAAAAACTATTTTCTGTAAACTAAAACCAAAAAATTACACTACGAAAATGCTTTACATTCACAAGATAACATACGTAAAGGTAGCAAAAAATTTTAAACTACAATAACCGATTATAAAACAATAAATTAGTAAGTATACACACACATATAAATATTAAAAAGTACAAGAATAATAAAGGCTATAAACCTTGCAGTTGCAAACTCTGTCTCGTGGCAGTTTTGTTGCAGCTAGTATTATGAGAGAGTTTTAAGGCGTTAGTATAAAGTGCCCAAGCGCATCCGCCACCAGAATGTGAAAGTTACCTTCAAAATGAATAATATACACATAGTAATACCATGCTACAAAAACTACCTGATATAGAAGAAATTCAAACTGTGGAAAAAGATAATCATGCTAGAAACGTAAGAAAGACAGAAAGAGCCGCATGAAGTATAAATTATCTATATTTCCTGCAATACGAAGAAAAATATATTAAGACTCATTTAAGACGATAAAGTACTAATAGAAGTTCTATAAAATATTTACATTTTGTTATGCGGCAAAATTACCTTTAATGCAGCCATGCTTTTCATCATGAGTAAATCCACTAGGACAAAACTTGCAAACGGGGTGATGATCTTCAACTGAACATGGAGCATCACCACATGCACCTTTGCATGGATCTTTACATTGAAAATCAACGCAAGCCAAGTTCTGCGGACATCCATTGTCTCTTAAGCAAATCGATACGCTTGGGTGGCAATCCTCAACGCAAACGCACATTACTCGGTGCTCTACTACTTCACATTGCTTTCCTTGGGGACACATAGGCTCACGTGATGCTAAACAAGGATTCACGCATTTTGAATTACGACAAACAGCATTTGATGGACATTGATCGTCCCTTGTGCATTCTGCGTGTTCTGGGGCGCACGTTAATTCCCCTTTTTCATTCAATGCAAATCCATTACGGCATACACAAACAGGTATATGGTTTCTTACTTCGCATCTCTGATTTGGCCTGCAGTTCTGATATTCCATGCAAGGATTACGACACTGGTTAGTGCTTAAGTCACATGCCAATTTGGGTGGACATGGCTTGGTGTCTGAACAGGTGATGGTTGTATTTAGTTCGACTGTAGGCTTGCAGGTAGGATCGAGGCGGCAAGCTAGGCGCGGCTGACCCACGTAACATTGTGGACATGAACACTGAGCTCGATGCATGACAGACACGCAGAGCGCATCTTCACCGCATACGCCTCGTATTGTACATGGGTCGACACAATGTAAGCTCAAACACGCTTTGTCTACTGGACAGTCCTTGTCACTCGTGCATTCGATACCTAGGAAGATGTGAAAGAAGAAAGCAGAGTCGAAAGAGCTGTACCTTCAGCCACGAAGAGGAAACTTTCTCACGAGACAGTGCATGCTTTTTGAAACTGATAGTTTATGATCAAAGATATATAACGGTATATTATAATAAAAGCGATATGTACATGAAGCCGAACAAATGTTACTGACTGGATTTAAGCACGAACGGTGAGAATGCTTCCACTAATATAGACATAATTTATTCTTTACTATAATACAGTATTCAACACAGTTTGATATTAAAATTCAAACATAGAAATAAGTTTTTGTACAAAAGAGGTGAAATTGCATAAAACTGGATTTCATAGGAACCTCGCCAATTAATTTTACACAAATATTTTATAAATAACTAAAAATATTTAATCAATATCATTTTAAGCAATTTCATTCTGTTTAAAAATCAATTTTTTGACGGAATTTTATATTTAAAATCGTGTGACGCAATTATACGACCAATGTTTATAGGGATAAAATGTATCGTGCATTTTTACACGTGGCAAAAAAATGAGAAATAGCTTTTTAACTTACTGGTGTGACATTCGATATCAGCTTGTCCTTCTGTACCAGGAATACAGCGACAAACAAATTCCGCTCCTTCTCTCAAACATTCTCCATTTATTCCACATCCAGTTGTTCTACAATCAACTACACTACGTTCTTGATTACCTGTAAATGATATATTAAATTCAAGTTACAACGTATTATTATTTTATTCTATATTAATATTAGTGCTGGATTAATAGACTTTCACAATGGCAGTAACTTACATTCAATGTTTGGATCTCCTTTAGGATAATTACGGGGACAATAGCAATGAGGTTGTCCGTTATATCCTACGCGGCATTGGGCATTTATTCCACAATTTTTAAGTGCACAAGGTGCCATGGTACCACAGAAACACTGTCGCTGTGGATTGCCAGCGCATCCGGGTGGACATGTGCACTCAAAGCTGCCGTCATCTAAATCACGGCATCGGGCGTCAATTCCGCAAGGGTTACGCAAACAGCTTCCCGTTGGTTGTTGAGAACACTCTACTTTTGGATTTCCTACATAATTTGGTGGGCAAGCACATTGTGGAGTTCTGTTAACAGAGCGGCATATAGCGTTAACACCACATCTGCCCAAGCAAACGTTCTTGCATCTACCATCTTTGTTACATTCTTCATCTTCTCCACAGTCGCCGTTTTTAAGACATTCGTACTGTTTACATTCGGTCAAAGGATCTCCTGAGTAACCACTAGCACAACTACATACTGCCCGATGGCGCGTAGCTAAACATAAAGCATTTTTTCCACAAGAATTTTCTCTACACACTGATACACACTGTTTTAGTGAGCACATCATATCATCTCCACAATCTCTGTCATTATTACAGCCTGGGACACATACACCTTGTGAGCATATCTGTCTTTCTGGGCATTTACTCCTAGGGGAGCATAACGATCTACAGCCACCGTTAACACATTTCTCTCCACAAGAGCAATCTGAATTATTTTCACAAAGGGAAGTGCAATAACCGCTGTCATCACAAGGGCAAAATCCGTCGCATGATAATCTTTTCTTTTTACATTCGACTAGAGAATTGCCGGTGTAATTACTTGAGCAACTACATTGGGTATGATGATTAATTACTTTACATTCAGCACAGATACCGCAACTTCTACTGTCCTTACAAGGATCTAAAAATTAATTTGATCATTAGTAACTCCTAATTTAGAAATAAATTAAAATATTCAACATCAAAATAAGTAAACTCAAAAAATTTACCCTTGCACTGTCCATCCAAACAGGCTTGATCGTCATTACAAGCATTGTCATCGCGACAACCTTGTTTACATATTCTATTTTCACATATTTGACCATTATTGCAAGCATCATCGCTATTACACACTACCCTACAAATTCCTCGAACACATTTTTCATTCGATAAGCAAACCACGTCGCTGCAAACAAAACAATTAAATTATAACTAAGGTTAATTGAATTCAATACAAATATTAAGGTAAACGTCAATATGTCCACATTACCTTCTGCATGAGGGATAACAAGTATCTCCGTAACATGTGAATCCATTAGGACAGTTTTTATTTGAATCGCAAGGCGAACTTAATCTCCTGCAAACTGCTTTAGGATCACCCGACAATGTTTGAGGGCATGTACAGACTGGTTGATGGTCTTTGGTAATACATATTGCATTGGCACCACAAGTCGCAGGCTCTGCACACGGATTTATGCATTGTCCTGATATGCAAGCTAGATTTGTAGGGCATTGGGAATTAGACCTACATCCTAATACGCATAATCGACCGTCGCAAATTTCATCATCAGAACAGTGCTCATCTGAGGTACAAGCATAGCGACAAACACCTGAATCACAACGTTCACCTTGTAGGCACTCTGATCCATCAATAGTACATGCAGGTCGGCAACGATCATCTTCGCATCTCCATCCCACACCACAATCTTTATGCACACGACAAGTAGTAGTTAGCGTTCGCACGCAACCAATATTAGGCGTAGGATTTGGTATTAGGCCATCCAAACACGAACATGAAGATTTCCTCTCAATAACAGAACATACAGCATTTGGACCACAAGGATTGTTGTTGTTTGAACAAGGATTTTGGCAATAGTTGTTCTTGCATATTTCCTCCGGACCACAGTCTTCGTCATGTCTGCATCCATATTGGCAACTATTTGCTAAGCATATATGTCCCAAAAAGCAGTCATTATCTACTCTACAAGTCACTGTAAATTTAAATAACATTTTCATTTATTACTTTATTATTTCGTTTATGTTTTATTAGTTAAAACTAAAAGGTTAAATTATTTAAAGAAAAATTACCCATTGGTTGCTACTAACAAAAATTAAGCTTTTAATAAAAAGGAAAAGCCGACTTCAAAGAAGTAATAAGCTAAGACAGTGTATGAACGCTCCGACTTCAGAAGCTATTATATTTGCTGAGCCCATCTGTAGTGCTTTGAAGAGAATGATTAATATAATATGTGAATCATATCCAGGGGCTTAAATACAACGCTGTATAGAGTGAATTTTTGATATTTGGTCTGCATAACAAGAATATTACTCCTTTAAAGAAGGTGGAGCATTTTAAAATCAAATCAACAAAGGATCAAAAAGACAACTTGGATATAACCTGGCTCTATGGCGCAGTGGCCTAGTTGCGGCGATTTATGTTGCAATTTATGTTTGTAAGCTGCTTCCACGATACAGGAGAAAATCCTAGTGCGGTGCTAACATTTTTTTAAATTTATAAAAAGACAGAGAGAGAGGAGTGCGCTGTCTGTTTGATGCAATATTTTAGCCCGCAGATTTGCACGATGTTCTAGTCAAATTAAGGTTAGGCTTTTTAAAGCTTATTGCCAGTCCTTTTACACGTGCAGTCTGTGGATAAACTATAAACGGAGGACATACAGCGACCTACGTATACAATATACTAACGCGTTCAGGGTGCTGAAGGGTTGACAAAGATATCGCGTAACACAGGTACATTTCTTTTATAGAATAAGGGTTACAAACGCACACAAAGGCACACAGTCTATCTGGTGGTAAGTGGACGCTGTGGCGCATAGACATCTACATTTATCCTCGATTAAGAATTAAAATGCAGATGCGTTGTCACCCCTGAGGACTATGATAGAATGCCTCGATTCCAGTAAAAAGGGTCTTCGGTTCACTATATTCACCATACGAAACATAGCAGCATTGAGGTGCTATTTTACGCTAGTATTCTGTGAGAGCGTGGACCTACCCCGGTCGAGAAGACCCACTCGTGCTACAACCATAATATAGCTGCAGCGTGGCTCTACGAGGTATAAATAACACAAAACCTCTTGTTTTTTTGAATTCGGATAAAGATAATAAAATAATTTCTATATAATAGCTTCAAAATTCAGTGTAACTATAGAAAAATAAAGAGCTCACTTCAGCAACAAGTAACTTTTTAACTCTTTGATAACAACTAAAATGTCGTCAACAGTTTGATCTCGTATTTTTCTGCCTATTTCTTTTCTTTTTTAAATTGAACACCCCGAAATATACTTATAACATTTTTAGTAAAAAAAATCATCATTAAAATCTGTTCACACGAAGATATCGTGTAAAATACAAAATAGAATTTACAGGTGCATTTGAATTGTAAAGTTTTTGTAGTCGGCATAATATCTACAACATTAATAATATCTATGTACATACATAAGCAAATTCCTTTCGAACATTTTTCATTTACAGCACACTGTTCATCGGCTTGACATTGAGGTACACACATAGAATTATGACACTTATATCCATTATCACATTCGTCAGCAGCACCGCATAATCTTGGGACTGAAAGTATAATAGTTATATACATAGGTAATTACAAAATTAAAAAAAATATAAAAATGCATCAAATTATGGCATGTGTCACCTACTTCGAACACATTCAACGTCTTGATTCCCGGTAAAACTATTGGGGCAACTACATTGCACAATATGATTCTCAGTCCGACAAACGGAATTTAAACCACACGCCTTTTCCATTTCACAGGGATTTAAGCATTGCCCATTAATACATTTTTCACTTGATCCACATTCTTCATCAAGCAAGCATAAGGCTAAAAATATTTTAAAGTTATTAATATTTTACATACATTTACATGTAGCCTTTTTGTTTTTATTCAATTTGAGTTCAATATGAAGGTGAATAGTTATAAATTTGTTACCCTTGCAAAATCCTTTATGGCAATATTGATCACTGTGACACTCTGTTCTACTCTTACATGTGATTTCGCGCAAACGACAACCCTTTTCACTGTTAGCATTGCCAATGTAGCCATTTTTGCATTTACATTGACCTGTATGTCTTGCAGCAACACATTCGGCGTTAGGTCCACATTTAACACTTTCGCATGCATCTAAAAAAAATTATTTCAATATTTTTATAAATATACATGATAAAAATTAACTTGTCATTAAATATATTTCTTAATTATTTACAAAATTAATAAATTGCAATTTTGAATCGTAAAATAACTAACCTGTACATTTCCGAGTACCATCTATTACAGTACATCGACTAATTGTTGGACAGTCCCTATTAAAGCGACACTCCGGAGCTTTGCTACATTTCTCTTTATATGGATTTCCAATTGTTCCAACAGGACAAGTACATAGGGCTCGGTCTCTGGTATTTTTACATTCTGCTCCATACCCGCAAGGGTTTGATGCGCACCAATTTATTTTGACACAACCTTTTAGTGGATCTCCGGTATATCCAGGTTGACAGTAGCATGTATGAGTATGCTTTTCAGAGGAACAAACGGTATTTTCACCACAACTATTTTGTACTAAACACGCAATTTTACATATATTATCATCACATAGTTTATCTTCAGAGCAATCAGAGTCGATGTCACATTCTTTTCGTTTGCATCCTTTCACAGGATCACCGGAAAATCCCTCTTTACATGAACAAGTTGGTTCATGAGACTTTCCTAAGCATATAGCATTTCTCCCACATGGATGATTTTCACATATTTTAATACACTGTGCAATTCCATCTGTATTAATAACGCATTGCTCGTCTTCATTACAATTGTCATCAGAAAAACACTGAACGTCTTTCGTGCAAATCCTATTTAAACAGAATTGAGACTCAGGACAGGTACTGTTATCTGAACACGTTACTCGACATGTGTTTTGTACACAAACTTGGTTCTCCAAGCAATCCCTTGAATTTTTACATACACCTGTAATCAAAAGATTTATAACAAAATTATTAAGTTGCACATCTACTTTACGTACATGCATCAACTAAATCACATAACTCACCAACGCATAAATTATCAACACATCTTGTCCCAGAAGAACATTTATTATCGTCTAAACAATATTGAAGTGGAACGCAACCTAGAACAGGATCACCTGTGTATCCCGCTGAACAAGTGCAGTGGCCTATATGATTTTTTGAATAACAGTCGGCATTTCTACCACAAGCGCGTGGAATACTACAAGAATCTTTACATTTATAATTAACGCAAGCTTCTTCAAATGGACAATCTGTATCTTTAGTACACTCAAATTTAATGCATTTTTTATTAGGATCGCCTTGACTATTCGATGGACATTCACAGACTGGCTGATGCTTAACGATTCCACATATAGCATTTTCACCGCATTGTAATTCGTTACATGGATTTACACAGTGTCCATTTCGGCATTTAGTTTTTTCGGAACATTCATCGTCCGAAGCACATTCGCTAGGTATCTTACAATTACCATTATTAACGTCTAATACCGTGCCATTTATACAATTGCACATGTAAGAACCTGGATTATTTTCACAAGCGGCATTCAGTGGGCATGGATTACTTTTACATTCATTAATATCTTCACATGCATTGTTTACTAATACAAATCCTGTTTGACATATGCACAATTCTTTGTGATCTTCAATTTTACAGGAGCCACCTACACATGCTAGTTCATCGCATTGATCTGTAAACGATAAAAGCACATAAATATTTATGTGAATATTTGATAACTACAATTAAAATAAATTAATGGATATAATAATGAACATACCAGTACATTTGTTGTTTTTGGTGTTACACCTTTTATCCGTAGGACATTCGAAATCATCTACACATTCGACTTTAAAACATCCGATCTCTTTATCAAATGGATTTCCTAAATGTCCTTTTTCACAAGCACATGTCATTCGGTGCTTACTTACAGAGCAAATTGCATTAATTCCACAAGCATTTGTTGAGCAAGGATTGGAGCATTTTCCTTTTATACAAGCAAGGGAATCTTCACATTGTGAATCACGTCTGCATTGGTTTGATAGCAAACAACCTGTTTGATAAGGATCGCCTATGGCTCCAATTGGACAAATACATTTAAATGAACCTTGGGACTCAACACATTGTGCTGATGGATGGCACGGATTATTGATACATTCATTTATGTTAATACATTCATTGTTAATTAGTTTAAATCCTGTTTTACATGAGCATTGTTTTGCTTCGCAAACTTGATTATTGAGACAGTCTAAGTCGGTCTTACAACCGGGTATACAAATGCCAGAATTACAATGTTCGCCATGTAAGCAATTGCTACTGGAATGACATATTTTGTGACAAATGTTATCGCTACATTTTTCTCCCATTGCGCATCCCGAGTTATCTTGACAGGGAAGTTGACATAAACGGCGAATACACATATGATCCGGAGGACAGTCTGATGTTCGAGAACAAGGAGATGGTTTTCTTACGCATCCTTGTTGTGGTGTTGGTGTACCTTCAAAACCAAGTGGACATTCGCACTGCACAACATGATTTATTCTAGAACAAATAGCATTTGGACCACAAGCTCTTGTAACAAGACAAGGATTTACACATTTGTTATTTATACATGTTTCGTCACTAATGCAGTCCTCATTATTCTTACACCCAAGTAAACATTGCCCTCCCACACAGGCTTGTCCAATTCCACATTGCGTATGTTTAGTACATTGCGTTATGCATACATTTTGGACACATACTTCATCTGTATTGCAATGACTGGAATTACTGCAGGCAGAAAAACATTGACCATTAAAGCAGGTATCACCGTCACAATCATTTTTATTTCCACAAGCCAATATCTTTTTTTTGCAATTGTAATCAGTTTTTGACTTTTCGTAACCATCGGGACAAGTACAAATTGGTTTTCTGTTAACAATTTTACATACTGAATTTATTCCGCAAGCTCCTTCGCATGGATTAACGCAAAGTTTATTTATGCAGGCTGCTTCAGGAGGACAATCTTGATCACCATTATCGCATTCATTTAATTTCGTGCACCCTGTTTTCATCGGATCTCCAAAGTAACCAACAGGACATTTACATGTATAAGTTGAAAGTCGTGATTCACAAATTGCCGTTGGATGGCAAGGATTAGGGTTACATAATTCTGTTTTTCTACAATTAACCTCGGGAATAGGATCTGGTTTATATCCATTGGGACACAGGCAACTTATTCTATGATTTTCAGCTATACAAACAGCATTTTCGCCACAGGAATCATTAGTGCATGCATTGACACATGTGTGTGTCATACGATTACATAATTCATGTGACAAGCAATCAGCATTATAGATACAAGGAACTGATTGACAGCCTTTTTCTAAATCATTAGGGTTACCAGTAAAAGGACCCGACGGGCACTGACATTTTGCGATATGATTATTTGTAACACATATTGCATTCGGACCACAAACCGTTTGATGACAAGCATCAACACATTTTTTGATATTATCAATATATTTGCACATTTCACTTTCTCCACATTGTGCATCATCGAAACACTGGTTTTTATTTAATTCTATACAGCCGTGACGGTCATTTGGATTTCCTGTATAGCCATCTAAACATTGACATTCTGTTTTATGGTTTTTAGTTATACATTTTGAATTTTGAGGACATGTAAAAATCAAGCACTTGTCTACACATTTTTTAACTCCAAGAACGTCCTTTTCACAAGACTTATTGTCATCGCAATCACTATCCTTCTGACAATTTGGAGTTGTAGGTTGTTCACAGCTAGAGCTAACGGGATTCCACAGAAAACCTTCTTTACATTCACAACGAGCGCTGTTATTTATTACGTTACACACTTCATCCCCACTGCAAGCCACAGTAGAGCATAAGTCAAGACATTTCATAGTACCATCTACCGGTACGCATAGCTGTGGTTCAGTGCAATCACTGTTTAAGTTGCATTCGACTTCATTTGGTGCTTGTTTTAAATGACATCCAGATTTAACATCATTCGGTTTTCCGATGTAGCCTTCAGTACAAATGCAATGAGCTTGATGATTGGTACTTACACATAAGGAATTTGGTCCGCATTGTAATTTACTACATGAATCAACACATTTACGCACGTTTTTACTAATTTGAAGGCAAATTTCATTATCTTTACAGTCACCATCTACTACACATTTACTGTCGAAATTACAGCCCTCTTGCAAGTCGTTAGGATTTCCATTATATCCTGGCAGGCAAACACATTGTCCATCTTCACAAATAGCATTCCTTCCACACAACATAGTGCGACATGAATCTACACATAGAGACTTTTCACAGTAGTAACCGTCTGGGCAGGTATTATTTTGAGAACATGTACAAACGGAACCATCAACACACTTAGAAATTGAAACTTGTGTACATAATTCATATGGGTTTCCAAAGTATTGACTTTTGCAAATGCAACTGAAGCTTCCCGGAGTATTTATGCAGAAAGCATTTTCAGCACAAGGTTTAGAAGAGCATTCATCTATATCAACACATTGCAAATTTGGATTGCCAATGTAGCCAGGTGGGCACAGGCATTCTATATGTGATTTAGTCTGCTGACATACGGCATTTATTCCACAAGAAGTTTTTGCACAGGTTATTTGTTTTCTCAATAAGCATTTTGAATAGGGATTTCCTGTATATCCTTTATCACATTTGCAAATATTAGTTTGACCGTAAACACAATGAGCATTTTCACCGCAACCAGGTTCACATGCTGGAGGAGCAACAGCTGTAAAAATATTCAATTGTTAATCACAACTTCTAGAATGCTTATAATTTATTTAAATAATTTCTATTTACTTACGTGGCATACATAATAAGTCTGGATTTCCGACAAAGAATGCATTACAAACACATAGACCACTCTTTTCGTCACATGATGCACCTATGCCGCATACAACATTTTCACAACGTTGTCGACATCTACCTGCTAAGCAGGTAAGGGGGTCCTCACAAGGCACTCCAGGTCCACAAATATCTCTTCTGCAAGCGCCGCCAGGGAACGGATTTCCGACCATACCCTCTGGACAAACGCATGTAGGACCATTTTTCGATATTATACATTGAGCACCCGTAGCACAGGAATACTTATCACAACCTAAAAGAAAATATAAGCAGTATGGATAATTTGTACTTCTATTTCTATTTAGTTTTTTAACTTAAGAAATTATTTTATATTAAAAGTATTCACCTGAAACGCATTTTCCACCCTCAGGTTTAGTGTATCCAGGATTACAACGACACCAGGCAGCGTGATTATCAACTTCACAGAAAGCATTAGGTCCACACGTTACACTGGCACATGGGGAGATGCAAGTACGGTTGAAGCAAGCAAGATTATTAGGACACTCGTTGTCTGAACTACATAACTGTTTTTGTGATGGGCCTATGCCAAATGAACCTAAATATAAAATGCATTTGTTTATAAATTTTGTTTTAAATTTACTAAAATAAATAACATTTAATGATCATGTATTCATACGTACATCCAGTTTTGTATGGGTCTCCGACCATGTTTTGAGGGCAAACACATTGATATCCTCCTTTTTGATCATGGCAAATAGCGCCGTAGGCACATGGAGAACTATGGCATTCATTTCTATTAGTACAACCAATATAAGGATCACCTTCATATCCCGTCATACACATACATCGTGGTGGATCGCTCGGCGTACATTTAGCATTAATACCACAAACAAATCTTTCACATGGACTTTTGCATTTCTGTCCATCTTCGATGTCTACGTAAAATGGTGGTGGACAAACGCATTTACCTGGTTGTATACATTTCTCATTTGGAAAACAATCAGAATCGCTTATACATCGCTTTTGATTCAAAGTACAATGACCTGAAATTGAATCTTGACTATAACCAGACGGACACTTACACGTGTACGATCCAGCAGTATTTATACATTCGGCTCCAAAACCACAAACGGGTTGTCCTGATAAGCATTCATTTATATCTTCGCAAGCGCCTTCGCTTGATTGAGAGAATCCAGATGGGCAGGCACAATAACTGACATTCTCTGAGATAATAATGCATTCAGCTCCCTTTCCGCATTTATTTCCTTTTGCACAATCAGATAAAACGCAGTTTCCATCAACCACTTTATACGGTGGGTGACATTGACAGCTGACATCACTACACAGTTCACAGAGCGTATAAGGATTCCCACTAAATTCTGTGGGACACTTACACTCATAACTTCCAGGCAGATTCTTGCAAATGGCATTAAATCCACACGGAGAACGTCCATACAAAGTACATTCATTGATGTCTTCACATAACCCAGTTTCTTTATTGCGTGTAAAACCTTGGGAACAAATGCAAACGTTTTCTCCGTCATGGCCAACGCATTGTTCGCCTTGTGGACATGGATTCGTATTACTACATTCACTTGGATGTTTACTTGAAATGCATCCATCAACGTAAGGATCACCGCTGAAACTCCCAGGACATTCACATTGGAAATGGCCAGGGAGATTTTTGCAAACTGCTCCCAAGGCACAAGGATTGCCATCACATTCGTTGATATCTTGACACCCATTATGCGATGATGGATCTCCCGTAAATCCATTTCGACAAATACATTGAGCAATTTGGTCATTCAATAAACATTCAGAATTACTACCACATCGTAATGTTTCACAAGGGTCTGCAAAAAACAATACCGTTTATTAATATAAATTTTTGATAGTTTTTACTTAAATGTATATTTGGAACTAAAAAAACATTATTAATACTTACGCCGGCAATCATTTCCAATATTTGGTTCAGGGCAAAGACATCTGGAGTTGGAATCGCAAATAGAATTCCCGGGACAATCATTATCATTTTTACATGTTAGAATTTCTGAACATCGTACTCGGGGATCTGGATCAGGAGTGGTACCATCAGGACATTCACAATCGTAAGAGCCCTCTTTATTTACACATTCAGCGTTTACTCCACACGCATCTTCCACTTGACATTCATCAACATCGAAACATTCTGTATAAGCATCTCCAGAGTATCCTTCAGGGCACTGACACGTAAAACTGCCTAATGTATTTGAACAGCGCGCATTTGCTCCGCAACGCCCTACTGGTCCTACAGATGTGTCACATTCATCAATGTCAACACAGCCAGCAGCTATATCAGTTGGAACATACGTCCAACCTTCTTCACATACACAATATGCTTCAACACCATTGGGTTTGCAGTATGAGTGTTCTCCACATTTAACATCTTCACATGGTGCACGGCAGGCTAATTTAGGTGGTGATCCTACAAAACCATTTGCACACTCGCATTGATATCCGCCAAGAGTATTAATACATAAACTATTTTCGCCACAAATTGATGTGTTAGTGCATTCATCGACGTCATGGCATACGGCGCCCTTGGCATTAAATCCTTCTTTACAGAAACATTGATTTTCAATACATTCTGCATTGTTAGTACAATCAAAATTAGATTTACATAGTATATTTACATCCACCTGCAAAAAATAACACTATTTATTAAATGTTCTAATGAAAATTGTATTTTTATCCGTATTAAATTATATACCTGTTCACAAGCAACTTTTGCATCCGGTTTCGCTCTGTACCCTTGTGGACATATGCAATTGTAGCCAGGTGAAGAGTTTTCGCAAATTGCATGTAAGCCACAAGGATGCTCGAGGACTGTGCATTCATCCACATCACTGCAACCGTCGGGTGACCGCGCATCGCCCGAGTATTCAGGTTCACATGTACAAACGAAGCTGCCGATAGTGTTCGTGCATACAGCGTGCGCGCCGCATACTTTCTCGTTACTCCTACATTCATCCACGTCTGGTATAACAAACAACTCACGTCTAATTATCTGCCGCCTCCGCGAACATAAACACATACGTACGTACTATATACTCCGACAGCCACTACGAAAGGAAGAGACAGGCACATAGACATTGAAATGAAAGACAGATAGACACTGAAGTGAAGAGTAAGATGCTGTTGATATTATCTCTCACATGAAACACAGCTTAGTTGCTGCAGTTGGAGCGTGCTGCTGTAAAAATAAAGCAACGATATAATATGGCACCAAAGAGTTGATTCGATGTCGTACTGTGCTGATGTATGCGTCCTTAACCTGAAACTTTTTAATGACATGGCCGAAAGTTGTTTTGAAATGTTTATTTTTAGGTTAGTAAAAGCGTGAAGCTACCGCTTGAATTTAGACGGTAGTATTGAGCATATTTTGTGAAAACGCTGTCATTAGAAACCTCCAAGCATTAGACCATAAACAAGAAAAAGCCCTTGTACTGAAATAATACTTATTGCGCTCACCAATGCATTCGATTTCTGGATTGCCTTCGAAACCTGGTGGACATACACAACGATGAGCACCGGGAAGATTCTCGCAAAGAGCACCGCGGCCGCAAGTACTGCGCGCGCACTCATCGAGGTCGTGGCAGCCAATTCGTGGATCGCCCTCATACCCTGGTGGACAGCTGCATTCATAACCGCCAGCTATGTTCCGGCAAATGGCACCAGTTCCACACGCCTCGTTGTTTTCACATTCGTCCACGTCCACGCACTAGTATGAAAAAAAAACAATTATAACTGTTTTTATAGTCCAGTAAAATGTCAGAAATTAGTTTCTGGATAGCCACTTACTCCGTCAAATGGATTTCCAGTATAACCCGCTTGACAAGCGCACGTATAGTTTCCGGGGTAGTTTTGACACTCTGTGTTGGCGCCACAGGCTCCAGGTCGTCGACATTCGTCGATATCTAAATTTAAGTAATATATATTTACTTTTATGTTACACGATCATAATTTATTTAAATAAAGTACTTAAATGTTAACTGTGAATGATGATGTGAATGATCATCAGGTTCATTTACTCGTATGTTATTTTAACGTACGTGGTTAGTTTTCTTTCGCAAACTGTATGTTTTGTTTTTTGGAAGTAGAGACTAGAAATGAGTTGGTGGGTGACTCGAACTTTAGGCCTAGTCAGTTTGAATAGCCTATCATGTAGAGGATATCATGAGGGTCATGTTTGAATAGGGACAAAATGTTCTCATTACACTCCTAGGGGGTCAAAATGGCTAAAAACTAAAAAATTGTGGGGTGGCTCGAACATTAGGCATAGTCAGTTTGAGTAGTCTGTCATGTAGAAGATGTCATGGGGGTCATGGTTGAATGGGGGAAAAAGTTCTCACTACACTCCTAAGGGATCAAAATAGCCAAACAAAAAGTTTTATATTCTTATTTCGGAAGTTCTTACACAGTCTTTACTTGCCGCATCCCACTTGATAATGTTTGTAGGAAGTAGACTATATTGTAAAATAACGTTTAAAAAAGTCTCGCTGGGTTTCTTGCTGGTTCTTCTCAGGAAAAAGCTTTTTCTCCGAACCAGTGGTAAAACTTAAATGACTTTGAATAAGTATTCTTGTAATATATCTTCTCTACATATAAAAATCAATTGCTGTCCGTTAGTCTGGCAAAAACTCGAAAATGGCTGCACTGATTTTGATGAAATTTTTTGAGTGGTGGCGCTGTTGTTGATATCCAGAAATCACCCGTGCGAAGACGGGGCGGATCGCTAGTATTAATAAAAATTTCTGTTCTATTCTATAAACTTCAACAATTCTCTGTCAAGGTTTTATCGAAAATGGAAATAAAAAAGAACAACTTTACTGATTTATTGCCATTTACTATAATACAAGTCAAGGTCACTCAGCGAGCTATGGAGAGGAAATGTAGAGAGATCAACCGACGGATTTAACTCGGCTGGGCAGCTTTCGGGAAATTACGACACATTTTCTCGTTAGACATACCTCAAAACCTGAAAACGAAATTGTACAACCAGTGCGTGTTGCCAGTGATGACTTACGGATCTGAGACGTGGTTCTTCACTGCTGGCCGTATGAGGAATCTCAAGGCCACTCAGCGAACTATGGAGAGAGCTATGCTCGGGGTTTCTCTGCGTGATAAACTTAGAAATGAGGATATCGGCAGTAGAACCAGAGTAATCGACATAGCACAACGGATTAGTAAGCTGAAGTGGCAGTGGGCCGGCCATATAGCTCGAAGAACCAACAACCGATGGGGTAGAAAGGTTCTCGAGTGGCAGCCTCGTACCGGTAGGTGAACTGTAGGGCGACCCTCCACTAGATGGAGTGACGACCTGGTAAGACAAGCAGGAAGTCGATGGATGCAGGTGGCTAATTTGTGGCATTCCTTGGGGGAGGCCTATGTTCAACAGTGGACTTATGAAGGGCTGTAATGATGATGATGATGATGATAACACAAGTATCTTTTTTATTGGAAAATAAGTTCATTAAAAACTGATTTTATTTTCCGATCGTAACTGTGTAATAGTTTTTGTTATTAAACTGTTTATAGATAACATATATTACAAATAATACTGACTGACACTGATTTTCTTTTGAATGTTTAAATAATATTGGAAGTGCCACAATAAGTGTTTATTTTCATAGAATAAGGGTGACAAACGAGCACACAGTCCACCTGTTAGTAGGTGTATGCTGTATACTAACGCGTTCAGGGTGCTGAAGGGTTGACGAAGATATCGCGTAACACAGGTACATTTCTTTTATAGAATAAGGGTGACAAACGCACACAAAGGCATACAGTCCACCTAGTGGTAAGTGAATATTGTGGCCCATAGACATCTACATTTATCCTCGATTAAGAATCAAATTGCAGATGCGGAAATAATTAAAATTAAAAAAAAGGTGACACCTTTTTTTTAATTTTAATTATTAAAATAGAATTTTGTTTTAAATATTATATTTTTTCAAATTACCTCGGCATTCCTCTTCACCGTCACCCTCGAATCCTCGGTTACACTTGCAGATGAAGTGTGCTGGTAGATTACAACATTCAGCGTTTTTAACGCATTTTGATGATATCGCTGGATCTTCACATTCATTTATATCTATAATTTGGATTATTAATTATTGCAGGTATCACAATTCATGTTTAAAATACTAAGCAGTAACATAATAAAATTATAAATTACCTCTGCAATTGAACCCATCGCCTTCGTAGCCTGGGAAACAAGAGCATTGAAAGCTACCCACGGTGTTTGTACAATGAGCAAAAACATCACAGGGCCTGTCCTTACATTCGTTTATATCTGTAAAAAATACCTTTTGCATTAACATATGGCAATATAAGGCAGAATGAGACTATATCAACGAACCGCTAGAAATAGGCAAATAAAGTGTTTTAAAAAGAAGTTTATATAACACCACAAAGTATTTCTGTGTTATAATAAATAATATAATATATACTAAATATCTAATTTGGCATGTAAACTATCAACTATAATCCTTTATTAAGAATCAAAATGCAGATGCGTTGTTACGCGTGAGGACTAAGATGGAATGTGTCGATTCCAGTTAAACGGGTCTCCGCTTCTCTACACTCACTGTACGAAACACAGAAGCATTAAGCTGCTATTTTACGCTGGTATTCTGTGAGAGCGTGGTCCTACCCCGGTCGAGCCGACCCATTCGTGCTACAGCTATACTACTAATATAGCTGCAGCATGGCTCTACCACTTCTAGATAGTAATTGGATACTGCGGTTCATAGATATCACATACATCTATCATCGACGAAAAATCAAAATGTAGATGCTCTGACAGGCCTGAATACCAAGGTGAAATGCGCAGGCAACGCAACGTTGCCTACTCTTAAGAAAACACAACAGTATTTATGCTGCTATTTCACGCTTGTATTTAATAAGAGAGCAGTTATTCCTCAGCCGAATATCGCAACCATAATGCAAATGAAGCATAGCTTCAACAACGTACAGTATGTATTGGGAGAGTTTGAAAACAATATTTTAAACAAATATAATTATTTCATTGCTCACCAGGTTCCTGACAGTTACAGCCACCGAAGCCATCATTACAATGGCATACACCGTTTAGACAGGCACCATTCACACAACGTGCGCCATCTTCTTTGGTACAGTCATCTTATAACAGAAAGTATCTATCTTAAATTTCACGCATAAATAATGGTATTTTCTAAGTAAAAATAAATTATGAATGAATATAATTCATTCATAATTTATAGGTACACTAAGTAAATAATTTTGATGAAGCATCTATCATACTATTTGGTGTCACTAAAGTACCATAAAATCGATAAGTTTTCAATTAGCAAATGTGATTTACTTAAACTAAATTACAAAAATACAAAAAAAAACTATTAAAATTTACTTTTTAAAATTCACAAAATGTCATATAGTATACAATATTAGAATTTCTTTAAAGTCTAAAATAACTTTAATTAAACACAATGTTTGTGATATATTTTAATGAAGTTTAAAAATTTTTAAATTTACTAACCTAATATTTACTTAATTTTATGTTTTGTTTTATTGTTTTGTTGTAATAATAATCGTATCAGCTTACCTGTGCATTTAAGCTCTGTTCTCAGTTCATCGGATGCTTTGTAGCAATCTGGAACTCCATCGCACAGTTTTGATAGTTCATATAATTGTAATATTTGTGTTGATTCGTTTACTTGACAGCCAAAGTAACCGTCTTCTAAATTTAAGAAAAATACTTCTCGTTTTATACCTAAACCTATTCCATACTGGCTTTGCGTCGCTACCTGTAAATAATGAATGTCTTTAATATTTAGTTTTTTAAATAAACGTGTAAAATATCGAAAAATATTATGACGATGCATGTATTTATAAAAAAACGCAATGAGATTTAAATGATATGCCCTACACAATAGACAGTTGTGTAAATGATAAAAATATAATATTAAAAAAATTAGGTTACTAAACGCTTACGACAATAGATTTACTTACATGTGTTGTTAAGACTATGAGCGTCCAAACCACGAGTGGCAAGTTGGTTATATGCATTGTCTCTGAAAAAGAAAAGAAACGTATTATTCCTCAAAATTCAACAAAAGATGATGTAAGGTGGCGGCTTAAAAGAATTCTTCAAGAACCTTCCGTTCCATGGTTGTCGAATTGGCAAATATAAGAAATGCTTTACATCATATTACGTCTAGGTAATAACCCAGATTTATTTTTGCATTTATTTTATAATCCAGAACCACACGATCTGCGAATTAAATTCCGTTTGATTTTCTTTCAATTCGTACTCAATTTTCAAACAGATCGTAAAGATAATAACTATGTCATAAGTTGCTACTTAAAGCGGCCTCGTATACGATGACGTCTATTATAACATCACCAATACGGTGCCATCCATTTACAGTTTTGATACCGTTGAAATGTTTTTTTTATGTGAGAAGTATTCGACTGAGCGCCCACGGTTTCACTACGGTTTTTTTAAATACCATTGAACGCACTGAGGAAGTAGTACAATAGATAATTTTCATTTGTCATTTGAGAAAATTTCGTAGTGACTTATCTACGAATTATCAGCTTCTTTATATAATTATTAATACAATTTATTTTTTAATATGATTTATTTATCTGCTTGATAACTAAAAAAGAAGGATTTGGAAGCGCTACCAATTGTAAAGATCTCAAACGCCATTTTGTGTAGACGTACATATTATAGTTATTTTCCAAAGCATTAGATTTAAAGCTGTATGATATTACTCTAAGTATAATACATTCAAGATATCTTTTCAATTTGATAGAATAACATAACAACACATATGCATATTGCGTGAGAAATAATGTATTTAATTGCATTAGTTATTATGTTTTTTTTTATAGAATAAATGTGACTAGCGAGCACACAGTCCACCTGATGGTAAGTGGTTGCTGTAGCCCATAGACATCTACATCTATCCTCGATTACGAATCAAGATGCAAATGCATTGTCACCCTTGCAGACTAAGATGGAATGCCTCGTTTCCAGTAAAAAGGGTCTCCGGTTCTCTACACTCACCATACGAAACACAGTAGGATTAAGCTGCTATTTTACGCTGGTATTCTGTGAGAGAGTGGTCCTTCCACGGTCGAGCCGACCCATTCGTGATACAACTATACAACTCAGATAGCTCTACCACTTGCAATTTTTTTTATTTATTTATTTATATAAAATTTATTTAGTTATCTTTATATTATATACGTTTTACGTCCTCCCTCACAGGGGGGATATTTGCCATAGTTGCCACGGTTGGCAAGCGGATTGGCAACCGCAGTAATTTTTTTATTTTTAGTCGTTATGAGAAAGACGCTGCTGCCCATTTCCTCATTTGTTCCTCTGTTGCCTCTTACGACATTCACTGTATGATACAATAGCCACTACACGGTAAAAATAATAAAATAGATAATATTATTTTTATCGTGAACAATATATATATAATTCAGATAGCTTTAATTATATTGTCTTTAAGTCTACAAAATTATTTTGTTTACAAGTGAGTAAACTTTTTACACAATGTTATAAAATTGCTTATTTTACATTATCAAGGTATATAATGGAAAATTTTCGTACTCAAGTTATTTAAAAAACATTTCCTGACATTTGTTTCAGAAATAACACTAAGTATATAATACATATGTCATATAATAGCTTGGGAATGCCAGTCTCTAAATTCTAAATGGTTAAACATTGGACACGTTAGATTAAAAAAATGCATCAATACAAATTGCTAAATATTGTAATCGTATCAATTCCAACTATGTTGTAGCATATATTAGAATTCTTGAATCTTATGATTATAATAATAGAATTAAAAAAACAGCTTAACACTTAGGATATAAATATTTAGAATTAATGATTATTTTTGTACATTTTTTTATTATTTTGTTTTAACGTTACTTATATAACGCACATTCAATGTCATAAACAACTTAAAGCCAATATTTAATAAATAGCCAATATTATATAAAAAAAACTTAAAGCCAATATTATATAAATAATTATTAAATTTATTACATTTTTTTTAAAGTGAAATGTTGCCAATAGTTAAAGTCAGGAAAAGTTGCATGGTTGTGTATAACTTTCAAGCAATTATAAAGCTTCCTTTTAATTTAAGTTTAAGCACTCCACGAAAGGCGAAGGTTGCGCTACGAGGTCAGGTAACTGTGCGAGCAGTGACTTGGTTCCACAATATTAACATAATATGAACGAACTTTAAATGCGAATCATGCGAACGCATACATTGCCTATCTTGGCACAAAAACGCGCAGACACCATTTCCATTTTCGCATGGTTTAACGTTTTACCTAATGTGCGGTTGAATTTAATGGCATAACTAGTTACGTGTTCTCTATGTAACACCTTGTATAGGAATAGCTGTACGTAGATGTCATTGCACTGACCAGAGTAGCAAATCATGCGCAATGCGCAAGCATTACCTAAATCGTAACAAATTGTTAACATTTTTAAGGCATTTGATAATTATAAATGTGTTTATATCTTACATTAGTTTCATCGCAACAAAATTAAATTCAATCTTAATATATTATACTTATAATAATAAACTAAGGACCAGTCTGTGGAAAATCAATATATTTAGGTAATATAGCTTTTCTATAAAATAATAAATTTTCTGGTCGATTCAATCACAACAGTACTTATATACTTTTGTGTTCGTTCGTCTATGTAATAAAAAATTAAAATATTCTTTGTCTAGTTAAGAAAACGAAAAGGAGAGGTTTATGCCACATTTAACTTCAATTATACATAAATATTCTTTAAATTTTATTTTCTATATTTTATTTGGCAGACACTTTTGTTTCCTATGTCAGCTACGACACCCGCGAGACCATATGTAGTAGTGGATATTCTTATAATGCCACCACACGACTGCCAAGTGTGGGCATCTATGGCAAAGGTTCGCCTAATGTGGTAATCTATGGGGAGTGCACTTTGATAAGCAGTAATGAAAAAATGAATAATAGAATTGTATTCATGGAAAAAATATGTACATCAGCACAGCATCTACTTACCAGCAAGTAGACAGTGTGCTCTTTTTTAAAGTTACTTATTTACTTAAAATAAATACGTACCAAAACAGTCAGTCCGGTGTGCAAGTTATGCATAACCCTTGGCAAAAACTTGAAAAGATAAGGAAAAAAGAAAGAATTTATAAACATTCATAAGTCTTTGCATTAATAATTTATAAACGAACTACTATTGCTAGAATCCAATCTCATCTACTCAGAGAATTAGACAGCCTGTTTTGCCTAAGACTTTTTGGTTCTGTTTTGGATAGTTACAAGTGGTAAAATTAAAAATTTCATACAACTGACTTCAATATAAATATAATTTATATTCGATTTTTTAAAAACCCCTCGACCGATTTCCATAAAATTAAAATGGGACCACCTGGGAAGTATAACCTTTGAAACAAAAAAAAAAAGAATTTTCTAACTCGGTTCAGGCGTCTTCGAGTGTACATATCATAATCGGTGAACATACATAATAAAAGATTCCGACGAATTGTAAACCTCCTTCTTTTTGATGTCGGTTGCAAATAAAGAAATGAATATGCTTGATTGCAATTGTTTATCTCTATATATAAAATTAATTGCTGTCCGTTGGTCTCACTGAAACTCAAAAAAGGCTTGAGCGATTTTGATGAAATTTTTGTGTGTATTTGAATGCGTCTCTAGATTGTTTAGATTCACATTTCAACATGGTAGGTGGCGTTGTTGTCGAAATCCAGAAATCACACGTGCGAACCCGGGGCAGGTCGCTAGTAATATATAAATAAACGCTATGCTTGAGGTAAAATTTTTAACTGTATTTAAAAATAGTGCCAATTATTATATGTCTTGTTCAAACAATTATTGAGTATTGCTCTATTGTTTCGAAGCTGCAGAAGTACATAAATAAATATTCACATTGTTTCTGTCTGTCCCACCCTTGACACCATATTATACCTTGGCTAGGTGTTCGTGAGAAAAGATTTTGTTTTTATTGCTATTCTTAGTAATTACTTGTTAAATAATGTAAAATTGGTTAGTTACTTGAAAACTCATAATTTAAATATATGTATAACTAAATTTAACTTTATCCTCATCGTTTCTTTGTCATATTTAAAAGTAAATTTAATTTTAAATAAAGTGTTAGCATCTTAATTCTGATCTTTTGGCAAAGATCGAAATAGCTCAGGGGCTTTGCGCTCGCGTTAAAATTTATAACTCGATTCCCTTCAGGACTTGTTAGATGCTCCACAATGAAGAAAAATATTCTGGGTATCAAAAACTGTCGTAATATTAAGTTTATGGCGAGCAAATCCTAATTCTATTACCAACACATATTACCATCTTTTCAACATGTTGTGGCAGCTAAGAAGTATCCATTTCGTTAATATCGTAAAATGCTACTTAGAGAAGAACTCGTAAGATTGGTGATGTCCCATTGTCGTAGAACCACTGTCAAAGGTATGAGACGTCTGGCGCTGCGATCGCCAACAATTGCCGATCGTGGCGATTACGGCAAATCAACCCTATTAAGTAAAGTCCATGTTCCGCAGTGCACTGTTTATAGATTAAAAAGATGGATAAAGTTACTTTATCCATCTTTTTAACATAATATATATAATCATAACAATTCTAAAGAAATGAAAACTTCTTTAGAATCGTTATGATTTGAAACTGGATGAAATTAAAAGTGACACTGCAAGAGAATAAAAGAGGATACAGTGTAGACCGCGAACTCAAATGGTTATGGGTTCGAATCCGTCATTCGGCTGTCTTTTTTGTCTTTTTAACCCAGTGTTTCTCTCGGTCTCCTCTTTGTGCGATGCTTTAAAGATGATTAATATAAACTTTATCTGTTAAAATAAATAATATAAAAAATTAACAAATTTGTTAAATAAATAAAATCACATATGTACCAATCCATTTATAACAATCCATGATTTCATAACTTCATGCCATATAGCGGCTATTTTAAGGTAGTACACCTTAAGAGCCAATCAAATATTGTTTTATAAAATGACTTTATCTATAAAATTAAGTAGATAACGCTATTACAAAGCAATTTTACCCGAAAGAAAATATTATTTTTATTTATTACACTAAAATTAAATAAAAAAATAAGGATTGTAACATTTAATTGCTATGAAATTAAACTATTATCTTATGTTTTATACCGCACTTGTGGTTGAAAATTTGCATATTAAGTAAATGACTTGCCGTATAATATTTTTATTTTATATTTCATTTCATTTAAAAGTGTGAACTGCACACATATTATCTTATTTTTTATTACACATTAAACAGGCTGATTAAAATGAATGTTTGGTTTTGCTTAAACATATGTTAATAAGTGCTAACTTGATAATGTAAGGAAACACATATAATGATAATCAATAATAGTATCTCATATCGGATAGTGATGCCGAAACCATTCTCACAGCTAACTGCTGCTAACAGCCCGTATAAGTTTACAGCTGACCCGTGAATATAAAGCCATGTCTTTAGTTATTATTTTAGACGCATACTGTGTGTGCGTGCTCTTACAATAAAGTTTAGAATGGTTTTGATTTTATTTTCGCGTCATTTGAAATGCATGCAGCGCTCCATCTTTTTTCTTTTTTGGTCTGATAATATATTATGACAACGACATGTATTATTTCAATTCGGGAAGGTTAATACAAAAAAAAATCATCTAGGATTTTTTAATGAGTTACCAAAATCCCATCCAAATCCACCAATCCAAATACTCATTATAATAATACATACAAATAATACATTACTCTCATATATCTATATCTCATATCGATGGCTACAACACAATGACTTTTTCAGTTGCAATATTAGAAAAAGTCTACTTGTGGTATTATACTTGTAGCAGATATTTAATCTTAGATTGTCTTCGAGTTTCAGACAGATTACTGCAACGTAAAATTGATTAGATAGACGTGTTGTGTTTCAATGTGGTAGAGCGAAGCTGCAACTATATTATGCCTGTATCACGAATAGGTCGGCGCGACCGATGAAGGAACACGCTTTCACATAATAGTGTTAAATAGTAGCTTAATGCTGCCGTGTTTTTTTTGTAGAGAGCTCAGAGATGCGGAGATCCTTTTCACTGGTAACGAGGCATTTTAGTCCTCAGGTGTGACAACGCATCTCAATATTGAATCTCAATCGAGGATAGACCTGTGTCTATGAGCCACTGCATTTACTTACCATCATGTGGACTGTGTTGTGGTCCTTATTCTATAAAAAAGAGAATCCACCGCCCCCTTTATCATACCGTGGGTATCATATGAGGTGACAGAGGGGAAAAAACATGTGCACAGGTCACACGCAGAAAGACTGAATTTTCAGAAAAGGTAGGTGCCACCCTTCAACCTACTGCGGCAGCAAAAAAGGCACGACTTAATTTTTCGGACTGAAGCAACGTTCAGTAAAATGTAAAGTCCGTTTACGCAGTTTCTGCTTTTTAAAAAAGAAGCCACTGACTAAAGTATTATTATACACATATTTACAATTTTCATACATTATACATTACACTTAAAATTATTGAAATTTTACTTATTTTAGCGCGTTTGAGGAAAATTATGAGTGATTTTTTTACAATGCGCGCGCACTCTGACACCTAAAAACAACACCATGACGTTGTTACGATGCGCGCGCACACCGAAACCTAAAAGCGACAACTTCAGGTGGTAATTATCTGTCAATTGTCAAGTTTTCGTGAGAACTGATAACTATATTCCAGGTAGTTATCAAAATATATATGAATGTAAAAAACGTGTTTTATTTTAGTAATTTTTATTTTGTTACGCTAAAGAAGTATAACTTCTTACGTGCGTACATAAGTACACACACACGTTTTTTTTTCTATTCTATTTTATATCGTTTAATGCTAATAAGAATTATGTATTGATAAATATTGTTATAAGCAGTTAAAATTTACTAATAATTCAAAATAATAAAGAAATAATAACAAATAAAACTAGATACGAAATAAAATTACTTAATTTAAATATTTATTAACGTTTATATTAATTAGTTTACTTCAACCTCGTAAATTCTACATGTGTCCTGAGTAACTGAAACTGATTCGTCTATTAACGTACAGCCCAAATCACTAGATGTATAAATCCGAAATTTCGATAGTAGCTGCCTCTCATGACGTAGGCACTAGGCATCCAAGAGGGTGCAAGAGGGCTTTACAGTTTGTATGTAACTTTTTATTTTTCAAGGCAATCGACTCGAAACTTAATGAAATTACTCTATAAATAAAATAAATGATAACTGCTGCCATCGTCTCCAAATTTTCCTTCATTCTCATCGCATACCTACTCATTAATCATTACTTTAGACAATTCCTTACTGCATGAGTAGTAATCCAGTTGATTACTACTACATAGCACAAGTAATGAACTGGATTACTTATCACATAATGAGGGAGTTGTCGCGTAGTTAAAATCGGCCAGCATGACTTCAGCAACAAAATCGAAGCATATGCTATAATTTAATTCATAGTAGGCATAGCTAAAACAATTCACACAAACCACCGATCACAAAAAACTGCATTAAATGTTCTTACGTCACGGATAGCTGCGGGCGGACATGTGGGTTCGCGTGTATGAAACAAATCGGACGTAAAATACGTCCGTGCACGATCGCTTGCGCCATTCACTTTCACGTCTCGCGTCGCTCCATTCGTACGGAAAGTAGGCTGCAAATAATACCTTCACACCGGTTTCTCTCTTGAGACATAATTCAACAACATTTATTGTATTCTCCTATATATCTAATGATTGACTAAGCCTCTTAGGAGTTTAGATCATCACATACCATAATTATTGCTCACCTCAAACGCGAAGTGGAGAGATAGGGCTTACTGACGACTTGTCAAGGTCACGCTACCCGCCTTCATAAAATCCGGTATATTTATTCCGTGAAAGAGCCAGCTTAATATGTATATACCATATATATCTTAATATATAAAAATTACGTGTCACATTGTTTGACCGCGATGGACTCCTAAACTACTGAACTTTTCAATGAAGTTTTGCACACTGTGTGCCAACTTGAGAGATATGATAGTTTTTATCCCGATAAATGCCCCTCAAATTTTTTATTCCAAATTTAAGAAGGAAGGTTCGTTGGAAAGTGCAGAACAACGTCTGCATGGAAAGCTAGTATATATATATATATATATATACCGCCATTCCTACACATTTAAGTGTTTATTGTTTACCCATATATGCAAACACTATTATCCCCATAAGATGCCCAGGTAAACTGAAAATAAACAAAGTTTGGGTCGAAAAGTCGAGAGCATCACGAAATACCTCTTAATATGCGTGTATTGGTTACTCGTGTCAAGGTGAAATATTAAAAATCAACTTCTGCGAATATCAATGTGAAGGCTTCGTTGTGAAGTTATTTCATATTCTTTCGTGCGTGTATAATTTAATATTTAAAGAATATTTTACTGTACAATTAGATATTTTTAAAATTACTATTATTTATTATACAATGTAATATTTAAAAAATCTGATGACATTGTTAGGATTATAAAATTTAATAACTGATCTATGACAGAAATAAACTTATTTGTGAAGTTATTTTATATTCTTTCGTGCGTGTATAATTTAATATTTCAAGAATATTTTACTGTACAATTAAATATTTTTTAAATTACTATTATTTATTATACAATGTAATATTTAAAAAATCTGATGACATTGTTAGGATTATAAAATTTAATAACTGATCTATGACAGAAATAAACTTTTATCCATATCCATACTGTATGTAATAAAGCCCCGCCGCAGCATGACTCGAACGGAAAAGGACCGCGCTCTCTCATAATACTACAGTGCTGCACATTGTTTGCTGGTAACAAAGTACTCGTATTTCATCTTAGCCCATAGGGAAGACAACGCGACTTATTTATATTTTGATTCTTAATCGAGGAAAAACGTATGTATGACCTATATATGGACTAAAGCATCAATTTACGACCAAGTGGATCGTGTTCTTGTTTGTCACACTTAATTTGTATTTAAAATATTTTTACATAAAACAAAGTGATTTTAATAAAACTATCACAAAATATTATGAAATCCTTTCACTATTACATTTTTCTATTTAAAAGAGAATATTTAAAGAAGAGCTAAACTTGTTTTTTTTTTGTTAATAAAATAATAAATTAAAGTTGTTATTCAACCTTGAATTAAAATCAAGTCTAAGCTACTCAGGACTTCAGACATTTGGATGGTTGATCTTGTTATACTGGTTCTAATTTACATTTAAAAGCCTTTAAATTCAGATTTGTCTTTTAATCAACTATTCATGTATAGAAGTGTTTCCAAATTACAAATAAAACAATACAAGTTATATATATATTTTTTTATTTATAGTTATATATATAACACGAAATGTAATTACAGCTAA
The DNA here is from genome assembly GCA_963668995.1 of Parnassius mnemosyne. NCBI lineage: Eukaryota > Metazoa > Arthropoda > Insecta > Lepidoptera > Papilionidae > Parnassius > Parnassius mnemosyne. The sequence goes on along the minus strand of CAVLGL010000035.1, from coordinate 27,500,222 downwards.
AATTCTATGTAACATATGTGTATATTACCAAATACATATGTACTGTCTACATTATCTATTGATACAAAGTAGTGACGGCCGTACGTGGTCGTACCGTATCCTTTCAAACGGTGTTATAATACCTAACATAGTATAGTTAGCGCGACAGTAGAACGGATGTAAAATTGAAACGGAATTTCAAACGATTGATAATGCATTCCACAGAAGCAGTGTGTGTGAACATTATCATATTCGTTGTAATTTCCGGAAAAATTTACTTCGTATATATCCTTAGTAGTAGTTTATGCTTTTATTGGAAAATTTAGAAAATGAATAGCACAAGCCAGTAAACATGTATTAGCCTCGTCGTACATAGGATGTACTTTAATTATTAAAAGCAATAAATTCGATATGTATAAAAATATTACTGTCGTGAGTAATATTTTATTACAAAAACTAAAGTAAATCGGTAAAAACAAAATAGTTTTTAAGTATTTGTTTAATTGCATACATGTCAATATTACATTTCCTCATATTTAAAATTAATTTACTTACTTAAGACTACAATTTTATCACATTATCATTAACGTTTTCGGATAGATCGCTTTCCTTACACTCTTAATTTCATGTAGTGAAATAAATTAATCCTGGACAAAAGTTAAATAAACATTAATGAAGCTTTAAATTTACAGAAATATTATTACCAGCTATTACTAACATAGCTAGAATCAGTCCAAAATTTCGTTTACGTTTTCACTATCACCATAGTCTAATAAGAATATCACGCCACAGATGAAACAAACAAGCTAAAAGTCCACCTGATTTTAGATGGTTATTGCACCCTATAAAATTAAAAACCAACAATAAAAAAAATGTTCAATGACTCCTGAAAAGGGAGATAAAATTCCTCAGAACCTGTAAATATACCAGGTATGCTTACATTTCAAACTGGAACTCGAAACTGGGTGCGTTGCTGTTTTGTGGCAAATATACAGAAGAAGATCTTACCAAAACAATCAGACACCTACGGAGAGTAAGGAGCTCTACCAACTAAATTTATTTCATATACAAATATATAAAATTAACTGCTTGAATATGGGTCTTTCAGCAGCTTTTTAAAAGTTGATTTTGAAAAAATTCTTGTTTTTATTGTTGAGTGAGAGTTGAGGATCGCAAATCCAACTCGCCAGACCAGCCAAGGAGACATTCCATCTCAATTCTCGTTATAATAACCTTTGATTTTAAAGTATTCTTTTACCTTCGCGGTTAGTTCATAAATGAACGTTATAATTAATGATATGTTCTATTATTTTACTTAATATGAATTTTATTTTTAACATTTTTTCACTGTCGTCACTGTACGCTTCTTTTTAGTTTCTCTAAATTTAAAAGGAAAAACATCTATAAAACTCACATTTTGATACATGTTGTGAAATGTTGAATTTAATAATGCTTTTATAAACTTGATATTGTTAGCAATTACATTAAGAATATATTAAAACCGTATCGTATCAAAGCCATAATGGTACCTGCAATCACGGAGTATACGAAAGTGTTAATTAATTATCAATTTAACTACTATTTTATGACTTCAACGATACCAGAATGATGATTAATATTTATTAAATGTAATATTGAGAATGCAATCTAAGATATATTTAATAGATACAGAAGCTAAAACGAAGTTTTACTGTTTTTTTTTTTATTTTATTGTAAATTAGGTCTGCTTCTTGACTGGTCGATACGATAGCAAAGCAACATAAACTAGGCATACCAAGCCGATGTCACCAGGGCATGATAAACAATCTTAGAATAATAACATACATAATAAGAAATAGAAATTTCTTCGTAATTAGTCGCGATCTGACAGCAATTATATTATATATATTACAACCATAAGTATGAAATAATTCGACACTATACAAACGACATGCTCTCTTTGCAAACGCTCAAAAATGACAAATCATACAATTGAAAATCTGCGCAGTAATTGTTCGACTTAATTCCTCCCTCTCTGTTCCACCATCGAAGAACCAGACGCCAGGATGGGTGACAAACGAGCACACAGGCAACCTGATGGTAAGTGGTTGCTGTGGCCCATAGACATCTACACCTATCCTCAATAAATGATCAATATGCAGATGCGTTGTCACCCGTGAGGACTAAGATGGAATGCCTCTTTTGCAGTGAAAAGGGTATCCGGTTATCTACACTCACCATACGAAACAGCAGTGTTAAGTTGCTATTTTACGCTGGTATTCTGTGAGAGCGTGGTCCTACCCCGGTGCAGCCGACCCATTCGTGCTACAATTATACTACTAATATAGCTGCAGCATGGCTCTACCACGTATTATATTACTGTCGACATAGCACGCATTCGAACCAAACGGTTCGCTTCGTCGTTCGTTTAGTGTGGGATTTCGTGTGTAGGTCAAATAAACATCATGATTTTTCTTTCAATATTCTTAATTCTATCAAAATTCTATTATATATTTTTGTTCAACATTTTTAGATAATTTTAGATAGTTTTAGATAATTTTTTCTTCTATTTCATTTCGTAACATATAGTCACTCCGTTTCGTGCAGTCATGTTGTACAAGTCGATTTAAGGATATTCTGCGAAAACGTAGTAGTAACTGTCAGACAGCAGAATGAACATCTGAAAATTGCCAAATGTAAAATATTTAAACCAGTAACCGCGAGGAGTCAGTACTTGGTTCGCTAATCCTCCTTCCTAAGCATTAAAATCGTCCTTAAATCCTTAAAGGAACAGAGTATATATGTCGAAACGTCGTAGTTTTAGAATATTGTATTCTTTCACTCCAGTAACTCTTGGTAATCATTATGGTAGCAGGTTCGAATCACACACGAAAGAAATAATTTTTAAAGCTTATAAATTATTTTTTGGCGTTTGGATATTTGTCTGCGTGTAATCCTAGAATACAAAACTAGCTAACTCTTTAACTTTATAAAGATAACAAAATCCTACCTAATTTTTTATAAAAAATATTGTATGGTGCCGTTTACAATAAATCAAGAGTTTTAGATTTTTAGAGAGAGTTTCATATAAGTTAATGTTATATTTTGTTAACCTTTTCGATATCAAAACCATAATATACTCTGCTGATTAAATGTGATATTTATTTATTTAGATGTTTATTCTACTGCTTTTAGTGTTAACAATTATAAACGAATATAAGGTGGATATGCTACCTTTTACCCTAAATGCCAAACATGCACGCGGCTCAACTACAAACAAAAACGTTGCACGCAAATTTTACAGCAATTGCCTTAAAAATTTAATATAAATAAATACAATTTAGGGTCTATTTGCATGCTATTAAGACCAACAATTACCATTTTTAAAATGTTTGTCTGTTCTTTCTCTCCATGTGTCCGGGCTAATCTTCGTAACGGCTACACCAATTGTCATGAAACTTCACAGGTACAATAAACAGGACCGATAGAGAGTATTGCCAAGAGGGATTTAGGCCCTATTTTATCCAAAAAAACTTGGATTTTTTTGCTAGAATTGTTAAAATAATTAGTCTTTAATTATCTTACAACTAAATAACGATACATTTATAAATCCTATCTAGGCAAAGCAAGGGCGTGTCGCTAGTACAATAATAAACTACAACTTAAGATGCGTTGCGCTGTGGGATCTATTAATTGATAAATTTTATATTTCGTTTCTGCAAAAAAAAAACACCAAGTTTTGCAGACAGAATATAACTATGAAGTATCATTACAATCGATTCAGCCACTGCGAAGTTTATCCCGGACGGACAGACAGATATATTTTGATACTCAACATTATGAGTCGTCTGTTTTTGATGCAGTTCAAGCAAAACCTATAAATTAAGTAATATAGATATGTATCTGTATTACTTAATTTATAGGTAGAAAAATAAATGACAGTATGTACTGTCATTTATTTTTCTTCAGATTTATAAAGAAATACTTTATTTTTAAATATTACTTACATATAACTTATTATGACTCCTAATGGCCAAAGGATTTTTGGGTCGCATTACTGTTCACAGAACAATTGGTTAAGAATAGAATAAAGAATATTGACGTACCGGTAGACACGTCGGCTGCTTGATTATTCCTCATGCATAACAACCGTCGCCGGCCGTCCGCCGTCACCGGAACTTGGACATATTACGGACCGCTCATTCTCCTTTAGTAGATGCTATCGATTTCGGAACATGCACGACGTGCCGGCCGCCATCAGCTATCGCTTTGTTCACGAGATTTATTTGTCAGATATTAACGCAATGGTCAGTTACTTAAAGATTTGTTTGTCAGATATTAACGCAGTGATCGGTTACTCAATGTGCGGAATACTATTGTCTATTTCCACGTCGGTCCCGTAACAAATTGAAAAACTATGACCAATACGTAATGGGAACAAATTTGTAATTGTGGCATCGTTTTTTAGTAACATTATAATAGTTTGAATTCTATTATATTTCAGAAATAAAGAAGATAACAGTCCACCTGGCCTAATGGTAAGTGGCAATTGCAACTCATGTACACCTGTATGTCCAACGGTTTTTCGTGGTAGAGCAATGACGGTTATAGCGCGAATAGGTCGGTTCGACCGGGGCAAGACCACACTATCACATACTACCAGCGTGAACATCTTAACGCTGCTATGTATCGTATATCGAGAGTGTGGAAATCCGGATACCCTTTTTACTGGAAAAAAGGTATTCTATCCATTCTTCAGCGGTGACAACGCATCTGCATTTGGGTTCTTAATCGAAAATAGATTTAGATGTCTGTGGACTCTTGGGCATCCACTTACGATCAAGTGGACTGTGTTCGTTTTTCAATCTGATTCCATTAAAAATCCAACGTAACAAAAACTGCTTCATATTATAAAGCTTTGCAACTTAAAATATCAAAATAAAGAAATGTTTATTTGATTAACACTAATTTTTTTATTACTTTAGGCTTTTATATTACGTAATATTTACTCCTTTTTTGTTTTTGTATACGTATTTCTATATTTATGTATTTATGCATGTATAATATAATATATTATCATTTATTGATTACATATTTGTAGGCTTAGTGGTCGTGTATATTTTTCAATTTTTCAATAACTTACGTATACCCTTTACCTTTTCTCACGGGTCATTACATCCTCAACAGCCTGGTAAAGATCGCTTCGAAATGAATAGGCCACCGATTGTACTTTAATATAATTTAATAGAATAAATGATTTTTATATTCATTCATTCAGAACATTATTATATCATCATCATCGTTATCGTTGTCATCATTATCATCATTACAGCCCTCCACGACCCTGCTGAACATAGGCCTCCTCTAAGTAGTGCCATAAAGCACAGTTTTAAGTCACCTGCATCCATAGACTTCCTTCACGTCTTACCAGATAGTCCCTCTATCTAGGATTAGGAGCATCTTACATTTCTGTTGCCGAAATGAGTTTTCAAAACTATTATAATTAATATATATTTTAGCGGAATGATGATGATGATGGCGATATTTTTTAGAACATTATGAACTAAACAAAATAAGCTGTTCATTATTACGTAATGAAAGGACGTGTTTGTTTCGTAGCGTGCAAATATAATTGCAAAATATAAACTTAAAAATACACGCAGTTAATCGTACAAGGTGAACATGTATGATTCGCTACCATAACAACATCAATACCTTATACCTTAAGACCAATAACATTAGTAATTGCGATCGTGTGCGTAGTTGGCGCCTTATATTACTTCTAATCAAAACATTTTACACATGAGTCAATAACGGACTTCGCTAATTATCTTTTCCAACTCTTAAACTAACAAAGGGAATTTCCGAACACATTTTATAGATATACTAGCTGACCAGGCAGACGTTGTTCTGCCCTTTCCGGACGACTATTTGCTTTTTCAAAAAAAAACTCATGAAATTAGCAATAAAAAAGGGTTGAGGGTCACTTATCGGCATAAAAACTATCCTATCTCTCGTTGGACCAACTGCACACAGTGTGCAAAATTTCGTTGAAATCAGTTCAGTAGTTTAGGAGTTCATCGCGGACAAACAATGTGACACGTAATTTTTATAAATATTACCTATTTACCTATGAACTGTGTACGTGTAATGGATATGATTTTCTAAACCTTCATCATGTAATTAATAGAAGAAAATATAAAAGAAATTTACTATAGTCATGGAACTGACTGTCCCATTTGATTACTGTAAGCTAAGATTACGGTACATGATTCACGTGTGAGAATATGGTATACCTTTTATTATTATTATAGAGATATAGAATGACATAACGGGGCGGTGCGGTGCGTCCGCTCGGGCACCCACGGTCCGTGACAGGTGTGCTTAATGGCACATCGTCATCTGCGGTATAAGTTGCCGACCCCAACGCGAGAATGTATGTGAGCCTTATACTTTTGTTCGATAGTTTCAACAGCCGTGGCTACACATCCACTGCGGAGCGTGGACCTTATCAAAATGTTCGATTGGTCAGCATATATTTTATAGAGATGCCAATAATCACCTCGCTGGACAAGCGTTTTGGCTTCCGGGGTTTCCATTGGTTGATCGAGCAGCTAAAATTAACAGAAGAAGAAAGAAAGAGAGAAGAAAAATCATGGTTGATTTAATATATTGAGTATAATAATGTAAGTGGAACTATGTAGGTCGATACTTAAATTACCTCAGATTTTTATAACGAATTGAAGACGAAAATAGTAAAAATTATTTAATTAATTTTAATTAGGTCTGTTCAATTTTAGTAATTTTACCTATATCTATAAACCTGTAAACGTAGATAACTGTATACGAGTATATCTAGTTGCTACTTGAAAATTGTCGCTTTGACACGTCGACATCACTTGGCGTGGAGTTTTCCATCAAAGCCATATTACGAATACTTACATAATGTACTGTGAGATAAAAGAAGATATTATTATTGCTATAGTAATTATTGTTAGGGAAATTACCGTAAAATTCTAACACTTTTTTTCCTAAGAACTATTAGTTATATTATATATGTATACCGATTTGGAACTATTATTTATATTTAGGTTATTTTGAGGTTGGAAGATTTGATGACATTTCCAATGTACCAGACATTTAATTTTATGTTTAACATATATAAAATTGGTCGCTTTTCGCTTGAACAAAGCTAGGAAATAACTATTACAAATTTCCAAAGTGGTGAGTCTTCTACTCAAACTATAAGAAATTTACGAAAAAAATTTGACAAAAAGATGTGCCAAAAAAGTTTGTAAATCTTTTTGTGTAGCGAATTCATGAAAATAGATCGTTGTTAGATAAAACAACCCGTGTACGTACTCGTCCAGTGTGCTCAACCGAAAGAATCGCTGCTGCTGCTGTGTACGTGAACATTCATCAATATCAACTCGTCATCGTTCTCAAGAATTAAACATTTCACGCACTTCTTTGAGAAGAATTTGGCATAAAGATCTCGGTATGAATGCGTACAAATTTCAATTAGCATGAACATATGATTCGTTTTCGGTTTGCATTTTTACCAAAAAATCATCTTTTCAGATGAAGCTCATTCCACCTCGGAGGATACGTCAATAAGCAATATTGTCGTATCTGAGGCTCAAAAAATCAACACGTCATTGTGGAGAAACCTATGTATCCACAACGAGTGAGTGTTTGGTGCGGATTTTGGTCTGGTGGCATTATTGGGCCATTTGTCTTCGAAAATTAACAAGGAAACGCCGTTACAGTGAATGGCGATCGCTACCACGCGATGCTATGCAATTTTTTTTTACCCAAAATTAAAAAGGATGACATAGACGATATTTGGTTTCAACAGCACGGCAAAACGTGCCACACAGCTAATATAATAATTGATCTTTTGCGCGCTCACCACCTCGAAGCTTTGATTTTACTCCCTTGGCCTTTTTTTTGTGGAGAACCGTTAAGGACAAGTGTTACGCTAACCATCCAGAAACGATTGACGACTTGAAACATGAAATCGAATTTACCATTGATGAAACAGAGGCCCAAACAATCGAAAATGTACTGAAAAATTGGACTGATTGGGTACTGAAAGGCTAGCCGTGGCAGTCATTTGAATGATGTTGTCTTCCATTCCTAAATGCAAAGGTTCAATCTTTCTAATGAACTCATAACCTTGAAAAAATATTCATTATTTTTTTATAGCCGATTCAAATTCCAAAACTTAAATGGCCCACCCCTTACATTTACCCTCATTATCTTTATACATTTTTGCTTTTTCGAGAGGACATAATTTCTGCCTTTGCGATAAAGCTCTGGAAATTAGGACTCTACAAAGTCAGTGAAGGCATTTTGTACCGCTTCCTGAGAGTAAATTTTTTGGGGGAAAAAGTAATCGAGGCTGGCGAGTACGGAGAATGTATGGTACAAACTACAGGTTTTAAAATTTTTAAAACGGTTTGTCGAGCAGTGTGAGGTCTTGCGTTATCATGGAGCAATAATGGTGATAATCGACTGTCTAGTCGGGGTTGTGTCTCTGAGAATTTTGCCATCATTGTCTAAATTTCTTCACAACAGACATCAGCTGTTATTGATACACTGGGTTCCTAAAAGCTATTGTGAATTAGACCATGAAGCTTCCCTTCACGTGCAGAACTAACTTTTCAACACAATTAATAATTCCGTCCAAAACCTCTTCATTTCTTTATCTAGTCACCAAAGCAAGGCAAGCTTCAACGCGTACTGTCCTATGCACATCAATTAGTCCTTAAGGTTTTACCTATTTCTCGAGTTGTTTTATTCTGCAAATTTGGTGCAAATTAATCAAATAATCAATATTATGTGTAAACTAACTAATATCTTGTTGTTTGATAAGGATCGTCAAAACATCTCAGTCCTCCCCGTGACTATGGGTGCTGTAAAGTATTCGAACCGTCGGGAATTAAAAATAAGTTAAATTAAATGCGATAAAAGCCGTAAAATTTATTTTATTTAAGGTTCGGCTCCCACTGTTACTTTTAATTCATTCGGACCTTCATATCTGGTCTCAATTGATAAAAAAACAAACAGTTCATTTGCTAGTCGTATCCTTTCACAACGCGAAATTGGTATTAAGAGGTCTCTCTACAGCGTTATAACTACGTCAGAACTCGTATTCCCAAATTACTCTAATATAAACATTTTGAGTTCCTTGTTTATCTAAAATCAAATACTTAATATAAAAGCGATTGAAAGTCAAACAATAGAATCGTTTTAATCGACTTCAAAAGGAGGAGATACTCAATTCGATTGTTTTTTTTTTATGTGTGTTTAATCTCCTCATCACTTTTTTCTAGGTGAACCGATGTTGATGATTGTTTTTTTTTATTTGGAAGCTGGTGCTTCTCATGTGGTCCCGTATAATAATTTGTTCATGGTCTGACTAGTAATTTTTGAGTTATCATTAATAATTCATACAGAAGTCGGCTGCTTAAAATTTTTAATTTTACCACTTGTTCTTTTTTTTTAATTTAGACTATTACAGCTTTTGTATTAAACAGTTTGAATCACGAATCTTAGACTATGCAGGTTTAATTTTAATTCAAAGTGGTTTCTCTATCTAAACGGCAACTTTACTTGTTTTTTTTTATATTTACAACTAAAGAATATTATTGCTTATATTGTCAAACTATTGGACAAATAGATATGTGGACTTCATTAGAGGTATTCTTGTTATAAAACTGGTTAATGTAAATGGAAAAAAAACTTATTGATGTTAAAAAATAACAAGCCTGATCTACTTAGCCTATATGTGTTTAATATATTAAGTTTTTGATATAAACAATTTATATAATCGGTAATAAATTACCAGTCAACGAACAATTATGGAACGTTGTTATAAGGTTACCAGAAAAACAACAAAAGTTCAATTAAATTAAACGAGTCTCAGCGTGCGGCTGAGATAATGTCTGTGTCGAAATGCTAAAGGAAAACCTTTTTGATCAGTCGTTGATTACAATTAACTGTTTTGTGGGAACAGATTGCGTTAAGAACAAAGGGGCCTTGTAGTGTAAATTTTCTTACTCGTTCCATACTCTAGCACAGTCTCCTACATACTTTATATTGCTATTGTGTTTTTAATGTATTTTAATTTAAAAAGCAATGCAAACCTATTTAACTCATCATACCCAATTTCCTTTTTAGTTATTGCTTAATAATGCACTGCAAAATAATAACTGCTAATTTGTTTTTTACAACACAGAATTTTTGCGTTAGCTTCTGCGGATTTGGTTTACATTTTTACAAAGTTAGCACATGTGGTCATTAAATATACATCTTTTTTTAAATATTTTGCCTCAATTTTTATAACAAATGTACCATACATAAAATACACCTCTTAGATAATGAAGTCTTACACCGCTAGCACTTAGCACCAGTTTAATAATTAAAAATATTGCTCCTCTAATAATAGTTTTGTCAGTTAGTTTTGTCACACGATTATGAAATATATGAAAATGTATTTTACTTCTAATACTTATGAGTCCTATTTCCAAAACGGAAGCGTCATCTATCGTTAAATCAAGATTTTTTTTTATACGATAAGAGTGCCAAACGAGCACACAGTCCACCTGATGGTAAGTGGTTAATGTAGCCCATAGACATGTACATCTATGCTCGAGTACGAATTTAAATGCAGATGCGTTATCAATAAGATGGAATGCCTCGTTTCCAGTAAAAACACACTCTTTCGGTTTTCTACACTAACCAATCGAAATACAGCAGCGTTAAGCTGGTATACTGTGAGAGCCAGGTCCTTCCCCGGTCGTCCGACCTATTCGTGCTACAACTATCTACTAATATAGCTGCAGTATGACTCTACCAAAAATATGCACACAATTTTTAATTTATAGATATAGTGGTTAAGCGGAGCAATTTATCCATACACAGGTATTACTGTTCAAGTACTTAGGTATAAGTTAAATAGATTATTTACACAGTTCCGTGTTAATAAGCGCATTTAATTTTTTTTTTATTCTAGCCACAATCTTTACTGAACAAACACCTATTTATCAAACTCAAAAAATGTCTTATTCGAAATTTAAAATATTGTATATCGTACTGACATCCAATGAGAAAACATACATTAAAAAATTGTGACCGAACAGTGACTTGACATGGTTTCTCTGCCTAAACTTACATCCAGATTTATTTAGTTTAAACTACACATTAATAGATTCTAATCCAAAAAAAGCAACAGATAACAGATTAAAGTTTTGGCCTCGTTGATTTTTTTAACTAATTTTGTAAAGTAGATACTGTTAACGACGTCACCGAACGACTCTACTGGAGTGTCTACTAAAACGATGATGAAGATTTTTCAAGTTTTCCATGCCAGTTGGCACATACTTAACACTTTCACTGTCCGATTTTCAGACACAATAGTAAGACAATAGCAATGAACTATATGTAGTGCATGGGACAGCGAAAGGGTTTAAAGTAGAAAAGGGTTTTAATTTATTATAGAAAGACTAATAAGCAAGACGTACTACTTTCTGCACTAGGTAGTGATGATGTTATTAACAAAACATGGATATATACCCAGACCCGGAGTACGTAGGCAATACAAACTTTTGTCAAGCGCAGGATTCATTACCTCGTCCCGCAACGTCATAGCCAAATGTAACAAAAGAAAATTATCTAACTATTCATATTTTATTTCAATATTTATTGATAACTTGATATCACTGTGATAAACTGCCGAGTAGAGAGTCAATAAATAATGAATAGTTACATTATTTTATTACAGGAAATTAATTAGATTTAATACTTTTCGATTAAAGAAACTAGGATTTTTTTGTTTTTAGGTGCATAAGACGCATACTGCTGTGAAATACTGCTTGCAGCAAAATGTTGTAATGGTACTCTAAGATGCGATTGGAATACATTATTAAAATGAACGCTATTGTCAGTTCTCTTACACATTCTTTACACACAGACTACATTTTAAAAATGCTTTGCACGGCTTATGCTAATGCAAACGTATAAAAAGCTGCCGTCCAGTTACAACAGAACTAATTCTTGTTTTTCATGTGAAAGGTAAAAAATCTTGTTGTTTTTGAAGCAAGCGTTTTCTGCTTGCTTCAATAAAAATTAACAAAAATGTTCTCTACTACTTGTTTCAAGAGTAAAATGAGAGGAATGAACACAAAGAATTCTTTAACTAAAATAATATGCTTCATGAAATATAAATATCTTTCATCATCTTTCAATATAGTCTTTCAAAAGTCCACTGCTGAATATTGGCCTTTCTTATTGATTAGATGGGAGATAATTACCTTAGTCGCTACGCATGGCAGGCAGGTTGCCAGAGGCAGTTTTTATTGAGTGTTATCAGGAAGATGCTGCTACCAACCTCCACTATCTCTCTGGCATCTTTTAAAACACCCACGGGTGAGATCAAGTAGTGAACGCACTTACGAAACATAAGCATAATCGAAACAGTTCATAGAAAATTTATTTTACTACCCCCTTCTCAACATATGAATAGCTTATGTCTAAAAAATTTTTTTATATAAAATACCAAAAAAATATTTTTATCAATATTATTAATCAACATTGTAAAAATGTTTCTTTCTTCTGAATATTGTAGATGTCGAATAATATTATGAAATGCCTAATCTGTATAAGGACTTATGTATCTGGTCCACCTTTCAAGTTAACGTAAGGCGACATGTAGTCTTGTTAATTCATAGATTGCATTAAAAGTTAAAATCTTTTGTTTCGTAAACTAGCTATGGCAATCTTATAAGACATTTTAAAATCTAACTTTAAAATCTTAAGTTGCCTTACATACAACAATACAGCTTGTACTACAGATTATTTTGTCTAATTGCTTAGTAAATAAACTTTTCAGTTTTTTTTGGCATTCTAAATTCCATATTTTTATTCCATGTAATATAAAACAATTATTAAAATATTAACAAATGAGACTAATAAGAATATTTTCGAAAAAGAAAAATGTGTATAAAGTAAAAGGAAAAATTACTTATAAAGGTGTTAAAATGGTTTTCTTTTGATTACAATATTATATATCGATACGTTTTACGGTGGGAAAATGAATGTAAGTGAAATGAGATCAGAACGGAGCGTATGCGAGTGCAGCCAAGGGGCCGCGTCTTGTTATGTTACGACACGGCGGCGCAGGCGAACTCGACAGATACCAACCTTGAGATCATCGGTGAGTGCGGGAACGGTGGTGTACAGGGCTCATTCCTCCCGGTAGATGCGATCCGCCTTCCCTCGCTGTCAGGCGAACAGCCGTTAGACTACACCGAGGAATTTGCAGCTCACCGTAGACAGTCGAATTTTTTAGTGATACACAATACAATTGTATGACTAAAAACACACTATCACAGCACTGCACCTACTCCTGAACTTGGAGCTAACCGTTTGTTAAACGAGCACTTGACAGGTGTAGTAGCGACAAAGCCGGTCGTATTCGCACGCTCGTCCGAAAAGGTGGTCGGACTGTGACTGCGCGCAGTACTCTCTCAGGCTTCGGTGCACGCGCCTCCTCTGCCAGCGCAGCCCCTCCGCCCCACCTCCCCTTGTCTTTAAACTCTACATAGGCCAGTGCCCGCAAAGCCTCGCCTTCTATTGCACCTCCAAGTTATAAAGCTTTTACATGTCTGACATCAATAGTAGATAATAGCTCTACCAGGATAATAATATTATCAACTTGATCAGTGTCCGAGTAAATTTTCAATAGCTTTCCTTAGTTTTAATTACATTACTAATTGCGTTTAGAGTTAAGGATTACATATTAAAGTATAATATATAACTGAAGTATCGTACGGTTAAATTATTCCATTTAAAATGATCGCAAAACTGTATATATCACATGGTCCCTTGATAAGACGTGTCGACTACGTTTGACTGCCTGGTTGGTCTAGTGGTCGTAAGCACGACTGTTGATCATTAGGTCCCGAATTCGAGCCCCGTGTCGAGACAAAGTCAGTTATTAGGGTTATATTGTCAAGAAAATCTCAGTAGCAGCCCGGAATCAAAAAGTTGGCGGTGTTTATATTTCATTGGGTATATTTAATTAGACAGTTTTCTTTATATCATCTCTATGAAAATTTTCCTTATTTTACTTTTTTTTTTAAATAAGTGGAAGTTATACTAAGGTTTTCATTGCTTCTAATTGATTTTAATATTAAATTTGAATTAAAATAATATTACAAACATGTTGTGGTTGTAATGATTAACCTACAAATATGATATCCATATAAAAGTATAATATAATGCAATCGTGTGTATAAGTATTTTATACGTGGTAGAGCTATATTAATAGTATGGTTGTAGCACGAATGGGTCGGCTCGACCGGGGAAGGACCACGCTCTCACAGAATACCAGCGTAAAATAGCAGCTTAATGCTGCTGTGTTTCGTATGATGAGTGTAGAGGACCGGAGACTATTTTTACTGGAAAAGAGGCATTCTATCTTAGTCCTCACGGCTGAAAACGCATCTGCATTTTACTTCGCAAACGAAGTTAGTTGTAGATGTTTATGGGCCACAGCACTTACCATCAGGTGAACTGTGTGCTCGTTTGTCACCCTTATTCTATGTATAAAAAAGTATCAAATTGAAATGATAAATGTCGAATAAAACTAATATCGGCTTAAATAATCGATTAGTTGAATTTATCAATATAAAAATATATTTCAGTCATATTCTCAATACCGACATAATTTAACGCGGGTTATACTTAAGACATCAACGCGCGCAGGTACGAAGTGTCAACAATTTTTTGCATTAAATGATGAAGATTTTATTACTTACCATCAAACTCTACATATTATTTATGTAATTATTAATTAATTTTAGTAATTTATAATTATTAACAAATCTATTGCATATATAGTATTATTTGAAAATAATAGTAGTAGTGCCAAATCCAGCAGTGGACTATGTATGACATCATATTTCTTTTTTACATATTCTTTTCACATATTAAAACCAAAGATACGAAACATCAAGCTGCATGTTTCGGTGAGGTATAATAGATTTACAGATTCAACAGACTAGAGCGTTTATATCATTTACCTTTAACTTTAGCAGATGAGTTCTTAACTCTCGTTCGAACGAGGTAGTCGGATACCAGTTACAATTGCTTAACTCTTGCTTATCCCCTTGGACAGTAAGGACCACTTAGGCGCGCCAGATTACGGCAAATATACAGTGCAAAGAGATACCCTTTTACAGGCGTGGCATAATTATAAAAATTTGTTTTACCTAATTGACTAACACGCATCGTCAATCCAGCTACCCATTGCCAAAGTTAAAGCCACATATTTTTATCAAATTTGGCCTTTGCCAAAACTTTTTCAAAATCAAGAAATCTTCGCCTTATGAGTAGTAGCGGCAAAAAACTCACAAATCATATATCTTTTAAATTGAGCCGCTATTTCATTGAAGTTCTGTACTTTGGAACAACAAGTTTCTGGATCTGTTCTGGATGTTTGTCCTTGTTTAATATATACCCTGCTTTACATCACGTCTAGATCTTTTACTTTACTTCGTGGTATATATATATATATATATATATATATATATATATATATATATATATATATATATATATATAGTCAGAGTCAGCTGGACCACGCTCTCACAGAATACCAGTGTAAAATAGCAGCTTAATGTGCTGTGTTTCGTATGATGAGTGTACAGAACGAGAGACCCTTTTTACTGGAAACGAAGCATTCCATCGTTGTCCTCATGGGTGACAACGCATTTGCATTTTGATTCTTAATCTAAGACAAATGTAGATATCTATGCGCCAAAGCATGAACTTACTCACTTGGGTATGTTTAATTCACCAACCATGCAGGTTCCACTTTCTTACCTCTTTTTAACGTTAAACAATAATACTTCTACTAGTGTGGTATTTCAGTTCATTTTTAAGAAACCAGTATGGCTGGCTGTGAGGTTTTTTAATTCAGACCTTTTATTTCTTTTGTTTCAAGTTTTTAAACTTTTGTTTCAAGTTGGTTGCAAATCGCAAGAGCCACTTACAGTCAGCTGGAAATTTTGCTCTTATCTACAAATCAGATGAAATATTATAATGATATCTCAAATATTATATATCTCAATAATTTTTCGATTTTCATGAAACTTAGAATAGATATACGACGTTGTATGAACAGTGGATTGATTGATTTTCATGACTATTTTCATTGACCGTTGTAGTCCTCTTATTCCAGTTTACTCGTATTAATTAATTTTAGTATTAAAAAATAACTCCAATCGAGACATATTTTATCCGCAATATATACATATATATAAATATATATATTTTGTTTACATATGGTAGTTAATAACATATAGTTTTGTGTTTTCTTTTTTATTTGAAATAAATAATGAGGCACTGAAAATATTCAGCGTTCGGTATGATGTAAACTTTTTTAAGATGTCGTTTTGACATAATTTTCTTTATTTTTGATTTGTAAGCATTAAGTTTTAACTTTTACTAAAAAATAGAGCCATGTGGACTTGAGGATTCGCTACATTTGCTAT
Source organism: Parnassius mnemosyne (assembly GCA_963668995.1). Taxonomy (NCBI): domain Eukaryota; kingdom Metazoa; phylum Arthropoda; class Insecta; order Lepidoptera; family Papilionidae; genus Parnassius; species Parnassius mnemosyne. Next base: position 27,483,702 of record CAVLGL010000035.1, on the reverse strand, counting down.
GCATAAAAAAGTAAAAATAAACTCATATAATTTGTCAATTTAAGATTTTATTTAGTTGACTTTCTCTAGTATTATATATTATAATCATATGTATGTAATTAATCTAGGATAAGAATCTATGGATGAGATGTTTATTGTTTACATTAAACAAATATAAGCATTTTTGTCGCGTACTTTATGATTTATGATGTGATAAAAAAATCAAGAAAATAGTCTATAAGTAAGAAAAACGGTTGGTTTAAAATAAAATAATATTATGTAGCTTAAATAGTATTTATTAATTTTTAGAGTAACCTCGGAAAAACTGTTTAATACTTTGAATTCAACGCAAGAGTTATTGTCAATCAATTAAATTAGAAGTCAAGTTTTTTTTTATAGAAACAGGTGACTAACGAGCACACAGTCCACCTGATGGTAAGTGGTTACTGTGACCCATAGACATCTACATCTATCCTCAATAAAGACTCAAGATGGAGATGCGTTGTCACCCGTGAGGACTAAGATGGAATGCCTCTATGCCAGTAAAAAGGGTCTCCGGTTCTCTACACTCACCATACGAAACACAGCAGCGTTAAGCTGCTATTTTACGCTCGTTTTCTTTGAGAGCGTGGTCTTTCCCCGGTCGAGCCGACCCATTCGTGCTACAACCATAATATAGCTGCAGCATGGCTCTACCACGTAGAAGTAATTATAATTTGATTTATAATTACAAGTAATTATAAATCAAATAGCTTAAACTTATCTAATTAATACAGAACAGAGGCCTTTAATTGTGACAATTTGACATCTTGATAAACTAAACTATGATCTTAAAATTATTAGTTAATGGCCTCAGTTCATTAAGCCTGCTTTAACAAGTCGTTGAGCAGTACATTTTTGATAAGATAAATGCCTAAAAATGTTGTGTAGTTAATATGTCTTATAATTTTCTTTACAAATCGAATTGCTTATAAAGCAAAATTAATTCATAATAATCATCAATATAAGAACTTAATGTGATATCATCAGTGTAATGTGATAATATTTTCAATCTAAAGTTAAAGCAAGCATTGAATAACAGCTATTCACTAATACTGCTCCTGTTGCAGATTTCATTGCTCGAACAAGGGTAATGTGTAGTAATTTCCGCAATCTGTCTGTCTATTTTACCAACCGGATTTAACTTATAAAAATATAAAGATAATATTGTATAATTGCCATGAATAATAGAACAAGTTAGATAATAAAAGAACAATAGATACGACCAATTAAAATGTTACTTTATATTTTAATACGTCTTCTTTTTTCCCCAGCAACGTCAATTCTTACATAATCATTCCTTATATTTGCCCGTATACTACACATTGAATAAAACTAATTTTAATGAATTATTTTGCATTTATTTTGATTTTAATCCTAAAATATCCCAGTATTTTTAATCATGACATTTGCTTTTATGAGACTTATAAAATATGTAACATAACAGTAACTAAGTCAGTATCTGTACATTTTTTGAACTGAATAAATATTTCTTATTTCTTATATCATATTTCTATTTCTTATTTCTTATAATATCCAAATTTTGAAAGACTGAATTTGAGATAGTGACCGGCTGTTTCTATCACCTTAGGATCTCTTAAGCAATAAAATGTAATCCAAAACTAAGTATATTTTCGAAGGACTAAGATAAAGTGAGCTCTTTCAAAATAAATCAAACAAAATCTCACTCCACAGCAGACTTGCACAGCACTCGAACATAAGAAATTCAAAACAAGTTAAAATATAAAGGTAATAAAATCCGTAAAAAATAAATTTACTCAATATTTTTCCTTAGACTGATTCATTTCATGATTTGTTTGACGAAACTTGGAAACAACATTGCTGACAAATCAATACCGTAGGCAAACAATGTTTACTTGTTATTTCTTTAAAATTTTGAAGCACTTCTTCATCAACCGTGCTAGCCAGACCTGGTAAACTATTTCAATTGTATTTGGATTTTGAGTTACTTTTAACGGTGGTAAGATCGTTATATTTAAATACAGTAGGATCAGATTAAGTGCCGTTATAGAACATATAGTTATATTGTGAATTGTATTACCGAATATTCATTATTTGTAATTAATTACTTTATTTTATTTTAAATTCAAATAGGATAACCCAAATTTTATAGTAGCAGCTACGGTAAATTGACGTTCGTAAAAAAACATTTAAATTTGTAAATCCTCAATGTTTTCGTTTCGCAGTTATAGTCTATGGTGCGTCAACGGTATTCGACGAAGTGCGGTGTAGCGGTGTCCGGATAACGGTCATGGTACTTACGAGTATACTAGCAGGGCAAGAGCTAAACTTTGGAGCGGCGTACTTTTTCCGAAATTCGAGAATAGTTTGTATACAAGTCATTATCGTGACCCACACCAGTGTCACGGTCGGACCGACATCATAACCGCGAATTACCATCACGCAAGGTTGCAGTCGCATATAAGCTTACACGTAACACTTAATAATAAAACTTACGTTATGTCGTCTCTTATATACTTATTTCTACTAATATATATATATATATATTTTATATATTTCCTAAAAAATAATTAATTTACTGATTTTATTCCCAGTAGTCAAGGACATAATATGCTAAGGACATTTATGTAAAGCCGCATGTATAGCAGATCAAATGTTACACTTCATAATTTAAAATTTTGTACAACCGACTTCAATATAAGTTATTAAATAATTATAACTCAAAAACTATTGGTCAGACCTTGATCAAATTGAGGACCACATGAGAAGCACCGGCTTTCAAATAAAAAAGAATCATCGAAATCGGTTCACCTAGAAAAAAGTTATAAGGTAACACATAAAAAAGAACATACTGTCGAATTGAGTACCTCCTGCTTTTTGAACTCGGTAGAAAATACATAAGATAGAACAGTGACGAAGATTTGCGAGATGACTAGTACCTACTATCTCGATCCCTCCTGCCAATTGTGGCAAATATGGCAAAATCTCACTACAGCGCGAGATACATGTTCAGCTGTGGACTTATACGGACCAATGATTAATAATAACTAGGATTTATTACCATTTTATTATCCCGTGGGTGTCGTAAGTGATGACATGAGTTAATGAAACAGCAGATGGGACAGCAGTAGACTTTTAATAAACTTTACTGACCAACTATGATTTCACAATTGTAATAGTCACTCGGCGTTGAGTAATCTTTCCTATTGCCCAAGATGTACTGTGGTGTACTTAAGTGAGTAAATAACTGTTAATAGTCAAAAAATGGTATGGTCCATAAAGCCAACCTATTTTCTGATATTTAAATATTGTTTAATATTCAAAATTAGTTTTTAATTAAACGTAACAAAGATAGTAAAACGTATCTTTTCTAAAGATATGTATCTAAAATACTGTATCTATAATAATGTTTTATCAAGTATAATATATAATTGGTAAAACATTATATAATCATCCGTTAATACGTTTGTAGACCATTCAACATATTGCAAAAACAACTTTTACTTGTCGTTCTTCTTAAGCTGCCATTAAATCGGAGACGGTATTTCTCAGAGTTTTGGCACATAGGTTGTGGGTGTGATTTCGCCAGACGAGTGCAACTTTCTCCGTGTGTCGCAACGCGTCACAAATGCCAGCGATGTATGCAGTGCTGTGCTTCTTCGACGAAGTATACTGTGACATTTTAAATTAAAATAATTTCCAAATATCAAGGCAACCAACTTAACATATTATACCGGCTGGCTTTGAGAAATATTTACAAAAACACCTATCACTCGACGATGGCAACAACATATAGTGAATCATTTTAATTTGAGGAGGTGTAGCATAAAATAGGAAACTTGTTTATTAACTTTAACTCTAAAAGAAATTCAAATTAATTGTGAATGCTAGGCACGGAGCTATGAGACAATCTCCGCCTACTTTGAAATTATAAGTAATTATTTTTGATCAGTAATTGCTTCTAGACATATAAGTATAAAATTTACTTAACAATCGTATCGAAGATTCCAAAGATGGTAATATCATTACCTTTTTTACTTAGTTATATAATTACTTGAACATGCAGCAAAAAAGTAAAACAGCTATTATATTTATCTAAATTTATTATAATCATAATAAAACAAATAGGCATAGATATCACGCTAAGACTTAATAAGGTTCAAGTATGAATTACACAAGTCATTCTTAAGTTGTGTAATGTCAATCGTGGGTAGAGTCCTCGATGACGTCGGTGCCCGCGTGGGCTGTAGTCGAAGTAACTGCCAACACCATCTGACATCGAAAACCAATATCAGTGTGGGCTGAAAAATGAAATTAATAATTATAAGGCACCTTGACAAATAGAATGAACGTCATACGGTCTCTACAAACACTACAGTTACCAGTTCCACTCACTCTCGATTTAATTCTTACGTAAGAGATAAAAAATGTTTGTAGTTCATTTAATAAAACGAATTATTCCCTAAGAACAATTTATCAAAGAATTTAATATAATTAACGTACCATTTTTATAATACGCATGTACTGCTGCGACTGTCTCATTGCTCTAGTGTTCATAAGCACGAATGTTATTCATGTGGTCCGAAATTCAATTCCGAGGTTGGGTTGGGATTTATTCGTTTTTCTCTCAATAAATTTTCAGTAGCAGCCCGGAATCAAGAAGTTAGCGGCTTTCACTTCCGTACCTCTGAAAGAACGTAAAATCGCTGGTTCTGCGTCTCTTCTGTCGTGTCGTATTGCAGTCCCATCGGATTATGAGAGTGAAGGAATAGAAAGTGCAAGCTGCTTGCTCACACACTCGTGCACTGTAATCCCGTCTTGCGGAGACGGCTAGCCTCCATTGAGGTTGACCGCCGTGACGAAAATTCGGTCTGGGGGAAAACCATTTGAAATATATATATATATATTACTAGCCTTTCGCCCTGTGGTGTTACCCGCGTTTAAGTTATAATGTCCAGACAGTCTTTAGCCACGCTTATAAGGAGATCGCATTATATGAAGATTTGATATGAAGATATAGTTATAGAATTAAAAAAATTAATGATTTTTTCACACGAATTTTAACACACCCCCATCTGCCCCACCCCCACCCCCACCGCAAAGAGGTTGTTTTGAAAAAATCTGAAAATCTGAATGACAGAGTGAGAAATTGTGTGATAAGAGAAGAGTGTGGTTTGCAGTGGGAATGCTTCCGTGGTTTGGTCATGTAGAAAGAATGAATAAGGAACAAGAGTATATATATATATAGAAAAAGAAGATAATAGTTTTTATATTTAAGGAAAATATGATTACATTAATACCTAGAGATAGAACTATAACACTTATTATTATCAGTACCAAATTTTGTATCACTTGACTTAAAAAAATTACATCACTCTCTTTAACAAGTTCTGGGAAACTTAGTAACTTGCATGAATAGTCAATCTTAAATTTTAGAATCTTGTTAATAACAGGCGAAGTCACCTACTTACATAACGTACGTCATATGGAGGGGCAGTACTTAACGCGTGCCAATGACATCATGACGACTGCTTACTGTAACATAGAGCAAAGGCCGTGATCTGAATTTTAAAAACACAAGTTGATGGGTTACGTATTATACGTGCATGTCTTAGTTACAGAAAACATAAATAATCAAAACGACATCTTAAACTAACACAAAGCACTTTACTGCGCAAAGTGTTTTTTTCTTCATGGAGAGTGAAATGTTAAAAAGTACCTTTATTGGAATATCGGGAATTTTTAAATGGTTTTATAAATCTGAAAATTCGATTATATTACATGAATAGGCTATTAAACAGCTTTTATCTTTAAATTTATGATGTAAAAAGAAAACATAATAGAACGCCTAAGGGAACACGGTTGTGAAGCTTGCATTGTATGAACAATAAAACAATATGTTGCAGTTGCTCATATTTTAAGATGAGCTCTTTTACTGCAATGTTGTTTGCGCTTATTCGCATGATGGCTTGGACGCGAAGCGAACGGTGACACAACGCTAAAAATAGAGCTCGAACTCAGGGCCAGGCGATGTGCGGGCGCCAAAGCGCCGCAGCCGGACCTGTCCCGGCCACCCCGTCCCTCACCCGATTCCCCACTATCCCCACACGCCATCTTGTTGATCCACAGACCGAAGCGGACAACAATTTTGATCTAGATGGCAAGGACATCGCGAACAAACTGGGGATGCATTTGTTGGCGAATTCTACAACTGTTGGTTATTAAAAGTCCATCTAAAAACACTGTCTCCAAGTAACTAAAGAATGTTTTGACGACCATATAAATCGTACCAACATCAGCTTTTTTCATACTGGCCGGTAAAATTCCTTTCAAATTGCGTAATAAAAAAAGTAACCGGTTCACGCTGGATCTTGGTACAATAAGATTACTGCAACTCTTTTAACTCAACTGATGATACACGTAGGTTTTAACATTATTTATGTAGCGCATTGAAAAGTCAATATTAATATTTTATGAGAACGAAAGATTTTTTTGACAAATTATTATAATGTCTCGTACACGAAGAATAATATAAAACGTTAATTAATCCAAATAAGTTCACATTTAAACTATATAAAGCTATTTTATTATATTTGCTATATTTTTATATTTATTACATGTCCATAGATAAATTTGTGCGAAGTTATACAACGTAAACACGCTCTTTGAACGTTGAAAGGAAACCATCGAGAATATTCCAGTGGGTTTTGAAACAAAGTGTTCGAACGACGTCTTACAGGCGCGTGAATGTAACAACCAAGTTCATTCAAAGTTTATCTCGACGGTTATCCTCGCCGATATATTCAATTAGTAATGTCAGTTATTGCTGAAATAATGCATCAAACGAAATGTATTGCCTAAATGTTAAATGATTCGCAAATGACATGGCCTCAAGCAGCACAGGAAGATGATGTCACTGATTCGACTGGTTTTGTTTATTATTCGGCGGGTGTTTAGCGAGAACCGAATACATTAAGCATACAAATTCGATATAATTTATGATTTTTAAAATGAAAACTAAGGATATGAAACGTTAAGAAAGATGTATTTTCAAGGTTTTCCGGCCTGTATGCTTTTCTGTTCTCGTCTTTTTTTATGCATATATTTTAACAACAATAACAATATTTTTGTTTATTTGGTAAAATGTAAGCAACGTCATTACGGTATTGTTATTTGAAATATAACCAATGTTTGCAAAAAAAATCCTCTATCTCCTAATTATTACAGATCAAAATATCCCCACTATAAGGCAACTTATGGGGGAGATGTTCAGCAGTGCAGTAGACTTTTGATGGGCTGTGACGATAATGATAAAAATGTTAGTAACAAAGTTTTTACTTAATATGCCTTTTCAAGAATTCGCTAACTTGTACACATAATTTTAAACATCTGCATATACTTGTCAGGTGCTATGCTGTGAATGAAGATTTGTCAACGACGAACCGATAACCTCGTATTTTCACAACTGTTCCGTATTATATGGTAAAGCCACTTTACTACCAACGAGGCATTCCATCTTACTCCTGAGGGCTAACAACTCACATTTCACACATAAGGAATTTTGTTTATTAAACTTAATATCACCAGAAATAAAAAAGGCGCTAGCTAAAAACATTCGGCTTGACCCTGATGACCTGATGTCATTTCTTACAGCAAAAGACGTTAATATTACTCACTATTTTTGGGCCTCCTTTTATATATTAGAAGAAAACATTGTAAGAAAATACTTTAAATTATATTTTCTGCGTCGATGTTAATATAACCACAACTAGTTATAATTAACCATTAAAGCAAAAAGTAGGTAAATATAATATAATTAATTTGAAGTAACAGCTTATATACATCACACATCTGGGCACAGTCTGGGCACAGAATTCGTCACAGGGTGATGAAGCAATCAGTCCGCCGTGGGGGACTTTACTAGTAATACTTTATTGCTTAGACATGCAGGTTTCCTCACGATGTTTACCTTCACCGATGTGAAGGAAAACACGTCGTAAATCACTATTTAAAATTAGAATTAACAATTTCGAACTGCAGTATCCAAATCACTGTGAGACAATCTATGGGGGAGACCTATGTTACGATTGCTAGTGGACAATTATTTTTACGACTGCTAGTGGACATTATAGACTGTAAGAAATGAATGAATAAACATCAAAGAAACTCCTACTCCTCTACTTCATCAACCCTTTAATAGTCCACTGGTACTGGTATTATAGAGGATTTGCTATAATAGCGACGCTTGTTACCGCACTGCCGCTGGCGCTGTTACGGTACTGGGAATAACCATTCCCAGTACATTGTATTGCTTTTTCACGTGCTAGAGCCACACTGCAGTTAGCAGCTATACTATAGTTGCAGTAGTAATGGGTTTCACTGGTCTAGAGGGAAGTACCATTCTCTCACATAATACAAGTGAAAATAGCGGCTTAATACTGCTATGTTTGGTGAGAGTATAGAGAACCCTTTTTTTACTCTGGTTTTCTATGAAAGCGTGGTCCTTCCCCGGTCGAGCCGCCCATTTATGTTACAACTATACCCGAAATATAGCTGCAGCATGGCTCTACCACGTATAAATCACCAATATCACCTAACTCTAGCACAATCAAATCACTTAATCAAAGTCATCCAATGTGGGATTCCCGTACGTATACTTTTTTTTAATACAGTAAAACCGCTATGAACATTAAATTCCAAATGCCATCAATCAAAAATATTGTGACAACCGTAAGTATTATAAAACTCCAATCATAATTTCAGTCATAGTCACTGCAATTGAGTTTCTAGATTTCTATGTTACATAGAAGCAGATATATTTGTTGGCTTTTCAATATAAGTGGAATAACTTAACTGATATTGGTAATACTAAGACTGAGTCAATTGTTACGTTTTAGTATACACCTAATAAAAATTGGATATTTTATAAAAACACTTCAGCGTTTTGAGTTTTTATTGATCTGTAGCTGATTGATATCGATTTTTTACGTATAATCACAGTTTGATGTTTGTGACGATTCTCGAGTAATTTGGTTCGGTTACCTTTAGTAGTATTAACGTTGATCGATTTCTGATTTTCTAACAATGTAATCAAAATCTTCAAGCTTCAATCATGAATTATATTAGAAACGATAATATCTGATTATATTAGATATAAGGGCATATCATTGAATTTACATAATAAAATAAATGTACATTATTTATGTTACTAGTGATTATCACAAACTCTATTATTTTTTAATCATGAACTATATACCAAATATCTGGCTACAAATTCTTGGAATAAACTAACATAATATGAATAGTTAGATTTATAACAAGACCTTACCGTTGCGTAAGAAATTCATCACTTCATACAAATAATGCCGAAAAATCAAGAGAGGTGCGTGGTAACGATATCAGTAAGACTTTGATAAAGCAGATGTTGTATCTCTGACTTACTGACCAATCAGCAAGAGGCCTAAAGCCGCGTCTCCACCAAAGTTTTGTTGCCAACACAACAGTTGCCAACACGTGCTGCCAACTGTTGTGTTGGCAACAAAATTTTGGTGGAGACGCGGCTTTAGATACCACAAGGTGGACATTGAATCGCTGTCTTGTTGACCAATCAAGAAACGGGCTAAAATTAAAAATATTATTTTTACCCCAATACTTTGGTAAAGCTTATGCCAAAAGTAATAACGAAATCTATCAAAAGTAATGAAACCACATTTAATACATCTTTAGTCACATGCATAATTCATTATATTATATTATTCAACAAACATGATTTTATTCTAATAAGATAATATTTACTGCTCTCGCCATAGCAACCTCTTTTTTAAAGCTGTCTTTCTTTTTTTTGGCATTGACAAAGCGAGGTAAATGCCCTAATGGGCACGCTAGACAAGCGGTTTGTCGTGCAACCAGGCGTATGTACCGCTGACGGTCCTGTCCGTGACCGACCCATGTTAATTTATGCCTGACCAAGGTTGTTGAATGCACCGCCGTCAATCTAACAGAAAAAGTCTACTAATTAGCAGTAGACCTGGGTGGAAGGAAGGGATTAAACACTAGATGTTGCCATATTCATAGCAATGATGTATTTTATCATGTTTTTCAATTCTATACAAATCTTAAATCTTATTACGTTTGTTTATTTAAATGAATCTACTAGTAGCTTATTAAACCTGTATAATTTATAAGAAAATGAAATATGCACGATCGATCTTAAGACTAATCAGCACAGAGCGGGCGAATAGGTGGTAATAATTCAAAAAAACTAGCCGTTCTCAACGAAAGAAAATAAATGAAACACCTAATTTGAACATATCAATATTTCTTTTTTTCTTTAAAACAGTGGTAGAGCCACGCGGCAGCTTTTGCTGTCGCACGGATGGGCCGGCTCGAAACGGGGTGATACCACGACCTCATAGAATACCAGCGTGAAGTAGAGGTTTGCCTCTGCGTTTCGCTTGGTGAGTGCAGGTGGCCGGAGGCCCTTTTTACTGGAAATGAGGCTTTCCATCTTAGTCCTCACGGGCGACTACGCATCTGCATTTTGATTTGTAATAGAGGATAGATGTACGAGCTATGGGCCGCAGCAACCACTTACCATCAGGTATTTTTTTTTTAATTTAAAAAAAATCTTTTAAAAACCTTGTTTGTACATGTCGCATCATAAGAATACTTGTTTTTCCTTTTTCATACAATCAAAAGGTCGCCTCATTTTTTGCAAGACGGTTTACATTTCTACTGTGGTGCCTGAGTCTGACTAGAGGACCAAAGAACGGTTTACTTCGAGTTGTGTGTGACAGTGTATGCCCTAAAAATGTGATCAGCTTAGTGTGATCAAAGTCTGGAATTCGGCACTTTAACACTCCTCAGTAACCTTAACCTTTGGCAGCACGATAATCGACAACGCAACGCCACTTTTCCAGAGCACTCGACTTTTTTAAGTTATATTTGACGTTTCTATCCAAACTTACTCGCCATTTTCCCTGATACTGTGATTTTCACTTGTTTAAAAAATTATAAAATTGAGTTTGAAAGCAAAGAAGACACATTCGATCTTGTAGTTCATAAATTTATAAAGTATTTAAAGAAGAGTTGCCGTGTAGTGGCGGTTAAGAATATCCACTACCCCATATCTTCCCGTGGGTGTCGTAAAAGGCGACAAAGGGAAACAGGCAGGAGATGGGCAGCAGCATCTTCCTGAAAACAGCATAAATACAATAAAAAAACTGCGGTTGCCAACCCGCTTGCCAAGCATGGCAACTATGGCAAATACCCCTCTATGAATGTAACAAAGAGACGGCCCCCGTCCCCGGCGGCCCCACTATTCCTGGCTACGGTGGCGACCATGGTAACGGCGGGGCAGGGGGTGCTACGAGTAAGAATCTCCGATGGAGGTTCGGTTGCCACCTACGACGACTCGACCTGGCAACATACAACGCACGCACCCTTAGGACTGACGAGAAGATTGTGGAGCTGGGAGAAGAGATAGACAAGTTACGCTGGCATATTATAGGATTATCCGAAGTCCGAAGATAGGGGGAGGAAACGGTAATCCTCGAATCCGGCAACTTGCTCTATTACCGGGAGGGCGATCATCTGTCCCAAGGAGGTGTCGGATTTATCGTCCACAAGTCTCTCGTTCACAACGTTGTAAACATTGAGAGTGTGTCGACGAGGATTGCGTACCTTATACTCAGAATCACCAAACGGTATTCGCTGAAAGTCATACAGATTTACGCACCAACCTCGGCACATCCCGATGAGGAGGTGGAGGAAATGTATAAGGATATCTCTAGAGCCATGCATTCCTCTAAAACCCAATATACGGTGTTAATGGGAGACTTCAATGCAAAACTAGGCACAAGAGAGAATGGTGAGCTGAAAGTAGGGAAATTTGGAATAGGGCAACGGAACACAAGGGGCCAGCAGCTGGCCGACTTCATGGAGAAAGAAGGACTCTTTATGATGAACTCTTTCTTCCAGAAGCGGCCCCACAGGAAGTGGACCTGGTCGAGCCCCGACGGTTCGACAAAAAATGAGATTGACTTCATTATGACGACCAGACGACAACTGTTCAGTGATGTCTCAGTGATCGTGAGGGTGAAAACCGGCAGTGATCACCGAATGGTTAGAGGCACACTGAACCTAAACGTTAAGTTGGAGAGGTCTCGTCTAATAAAGTCAACACTCCGTCCCCCTCGTGCTCTAATCCAAAGTCCTGAACCCTTTCAGCTCGAGTTACAAAACCGTTTTCAATGCCTAGAAGACTGCAATGAAGTGGACGATGTGAATGACAAGCTCGTGGAAATGGTCCATGCGGTCGGAGCTAAGTTCTGCAAGACCTGCCGCAGAAGAACACAAAAACTCTCTGATCACACTCTTAATCTCATGGCTGTTAGACGGGAAATGAAGCTGTAGTCTTCAATAGATTTGATAGCATACAGGCAACTGAACAGACAGATCTCCAAATACATGCGGCGGGACTTACGCAATTTCAATACAGCTCGTATTGAAGACGCGATCTAGCGGAACCAGGGCTCCAAAGTCTTTGTCAGATATCTGTCTGCCAGAAAGAGCCAACTGTCAAAGCTGAAGACAGAATGTGGCAGCATCGTTTCCGGGGCACCTGAGATTTTGAGTGAGATTGAGAGGTTCTATGGGCAGCTATACACGTCATCGTTGGAGCCACACGCAAGTGTGAGTAACGATCCAAGAGCGAGTCTTATCCGACATTATTCCGATGATATCCCGGACGTCAGTCTGAGCGTGATTAGAATGGCTCTCCAGCACCTTTAAAATGGCAAGGCCCCAGGCGAGAATGGAATTACATCGGAGCTTCTGAAAGCGGGTGGAAAACCGGGCCTTGAAGTCCTTCAGAAGCTCTTTAATTCCATCCTCCATGGTGGCATTACACCGGAGGCGTGGAGCAGAAGTGCGGTGGCCTTGTTCTTCAAGAAAGGCGACAACGCCCGCTTGAAGAACTACAGACCGATTTCCCTTCTGAGCCGCGTCTACGTGCTGTTTTCGAGAGTCTTTACGAATCGTCTCGCGCGCAGACTTGACGACTTTCAGCCTCTCGAACAAGCCGGTTTCCGAAAAGGCTTTAGCACCATAGACCACATACATACCCTTCGGCAAATTGTACAGAAGTCAGAGGAGTACAATTTGCCACTATGTCTGGCGTATGTGGACTATCAGAAAGCCTTTGATTCCGTCGAAATTTGAGCGGTGCTGCAGTTCCTTCAGCGGTGCCAAGTGGACTGTCGGTATATCGAAGTGCTGAAGTGCTTGTACAGTAGGGCTACGATGGCTATCCGAGTACAGAACCAGAGTACGAAACCTATCCAATTGCAGAGAGGTGTAAGACAGGGTGACGTCATATCCCCGAAACTCTTCACCGCTGCATTGGAAGACGTTTTCAAGCTTTGGACTGGAAAGGATACGGTGTCAACATCAATGGCGAGTACATCACTCACCTTCGATTTGCCGACGATATAGTCCTTATGGCAGAATCGCTGGAAGACCTAAGCACTATGCTCAATGACCTCAATAGTGCTTCCCAACGGATAGGTCTTAAGATGAATATGGACAAAACAAAGATCATGTTTAATGTCCATGGCACACCTATGCCGGTAGTTGTTGAGAGCACTAAGCTCGAAATTGTTGACGAGTATGTTTACCTGAGACAAATAGTCCGACTAGGTAAGTCCAACTTCGACCGAGAGGTCAATCGACGGATTAACTCGGTTGTGCAGCGTTCGGGAAATTACGGCACATTTTCTCGTCAGGTATACCTCAAAACTTGAAAACGAGACTGTACAACCAGTGCGTGTTGCCAGTGATGACATACGGAACTGAGACGTGGTCCTTCACTGCTGGCCGTATGAGGAAGCTCAAGGTCGCTCAGCGAGCTATGGAGAGGGCTATGCTCGGAGTTTCTCTGCGTGATAAACTCAGAAATGAGGATATCCGCAGTAGAACCAGAGTGACCGACATAGCCCAACGGATTAGTAAGCTGAAGTGGCAATGGGCCGGCCATATAACTCGAAGAACCGACAACCGATGGGGAAAAAAGGTTCTCGAGTAGCAGCCTCGTACCGGCAGGCGAAGTGTTGGGCATCCCCCCACTAGATGGAGCGACGACCTGGTAAGATATGCAGGAAGTCGATGGATGCAGGTGGCTCAGGACCGTCCTTTGTGGCATTCCTTGGGGGAGGCCTATGTTCAGCAGTGGACTTGTGAATGGCTGTAATGATGATGATGATGATGATAAAGAAGAGTGGTCAAGTCTCTGACTATCTCCTCTTTGTCTTTATCAATCTTTATCCAAGTGGTTTACATTTACATAAATATTATAATGCATCTAGTGCCATTGGACATGACCAGAACTAACTAATAAGAAGTAGATCCGAACTTCAAACTTAAGTCATGTGTTTATTTTTTATTGGTGCGGTATTAATTTATAGACTTGTCCTACCACTCTTATCATATGTAAAATGTATTTTGGCGAAAACTTGATTCATTACACTTGTCCTTCGCAGTAAACGTCTTTCAAGTAGTGTTCTTTGTATTTGATCCGTGGTTCTGAATGACCACTGGGGGCAAAATAGACGAGAGAGTCAAGGCAAAATTAACAGAGGGTAATTATTACACTTAACTTGGCTTGACTTGACTTGGCTATTATGTTTTTTTAACTATTTGCAATTTTTCAAGCTTCTGGACTGGAAAGGATACGGTATCAACATCAATGGCGAGTACATCACTCACCTTCGATTTGCCGACGATATAGTCCTTATGGCAGAATCGCTGGAGGACCTAAGCACTATGCTCAATGACCTCAATAGTGTTTCCCAACGGATAGGTCTTAAGATGAACATGGACAAAACTAAGATCATGTTTAATGTCCATGTCACACCTATGCCGATAGTTGTTGGGAACACTAAGCTCGAAGTTGTTGACGAGTATGTTTACCTGGGACAAATAGTCCGACTGGGTAAGTCCAACTTCGACCGAGAGGTCAATCGACGGATTCAACTCGGCTGGGCAGCGTTCGGGAAGCTACGACACATCTTCTCGTCAGACATACCTCAAAACCTTAAAACGAAATTGTACAACCAGTGCGTGTTGCCAGTGATGACTTACGGAACTGAGACGTGGTCCTTCACTGCTGGCCGTATGAGGAAGCTCAAGGTCGCTCAGCGAGCTATGGAGAGGGCTATGCTCGGAGTTTCTCTGCGTGATAAACTTAGGAATGAGGATATCCGCAGTAGAACCAGAGTGACCGACATAGCCCAACGGATTAGTAAGCTGAAGTGGCAGTGGGCCGGCCATATAGCTCGAAGAACCGACAACCGATGGGGAAGAAAGGTTCTCGAGTGGCAGCCTCGTACCGGTAGGCGAAGTGTAGGGCGTCCCCCCACGAGATGGAGTGACGACCTGGTAAGACATGCAGGAAGTCGATGGATGCAGGTGGCTCAGGACCGTGTTTTGTGGCATTCTTTGGGGGAGGCCTATGTTCAGCAGTGGACTTGTGAAGGGCTGTAATGATGATGATGATGAACTATTTGCAAATCACTTACATTTTCTAAAATAAATCTAACAGAAGCGTTCATATACGAATTAATATACTCGACATTCTGCTACATTATAAGATGTCGGGAATGATATTTGATGTAACGTCAAAAAGCTCGAATGTAGCTTAAGTTTAAATTTAAAGCTTAAGTTTTAAACTTAAATCATTTTTCCATTTTTAACATATTTGGAACGATAAAATCAATTTTTAATGCGAAAAACAGAACTTTGAACTATCTACAAATAAGTACAATAATTAAGATAAAAAAAAACTTTCAATCGACTAAACTTAAACTAGGATTTACTGTTAACTCCAATCAAGCGCTTACTGGTGAATAATACTCTCATAATTCTGATATTAAATCACCATCTATAAAGAAAAGATTATTAAGATTATTAATGCCATTGATGTGTTAAATGTCGGTGTTTCTAGAAAACTTTTGCTTTTTATCCGCATGTTTTACCTCTCAATAAGAATTTATTTACAATTTATTCCATTGTTGATGTCGTCAGTGTTACCTACTTATCTGTAATATTTTGTCACAATGGGAGGTCATTATACGAACACCAAAAAATATCAAATAAAAAAATATGTTATTCTTCAGCAGTTTAGAAGAATATTTTATATTCTTTTGATTGAACCTGTATCTTACCAAACTCAAATAATTATAAAAGGTATATAGGATATCGAATGCCGAAATAACACACCTAATTAAACATCGATAATGTGAAAAGGTCTGCAAAAGGATGACATCACCTAGAAGACCTCGACTGACGACGTGATTCAAAAGTGAATCATCTGCCTGCTAAATAGACAGAAAATAAATTCTCACATAGAAATAAAGTTTTTATTTTGCTCAAATACAAATAATTAATTCGACTATTGCTCAATTATTTCAATTCTATATTTTTTATTTCCCTCTTTGAATAAAAACTAGTATATTGACAAAAACTCGCAAATGAAGATCATCCATACGGTCTAAAAAACAACTGTGACGTATCCGATTGAAGAAAAGAACGATGTTCTTCGAGAGTTTGTTACAGTTGCGCTTTACTATAGGGTATAGGCTACAATAGCTACTGTAATATTATGGTCTGCTATTATACACGCAGTTTACATGCAGAAAACTTTAGCGCTCTATAGTTACAAATTACTAGCTGGTACCCCAGGCGTTGCTGCCGCAGAAAGAATATTTGGAATAATTGTTATATTGTTTAATTAGGAATGATAACACAATCTTTGAAGTTTAATGATATAATATGACTTTCAAATAAATAATATGTCGGTTCCATACGCGCGCCACCTACTGTATTTTAAATGTATTAAGTTAACGAGTAATAGTCGACCAACTTATAAATTGCATTTGGTTAGTAAAAATGTCTTTACAACTCTTAAAAATAAATTTGTATTTTAAGATGTTAAAAATAAACATTTTATGAAGAACACAACACATGCATTACTACTATAGCTTTAATTTTTCATTTGCGGGATAGTCAGTGAGGATCTTTCGTACTTAATTACTATTTTCACTTATTTTTAGTTGATAGTTATTGTAGGCCTCATTCAAAGTATTCATACAATCATATTACCTCATGTAGTTTCATTCTTCACACTCTTGGTTTACGCGGGCGACTTCAGGATAATTTAGGGCAGTAGTGGTTTACGTGAAGGTTACGGTCATATATTTATATCTTAGGGTTGCACTGCCAGGAATATATGTGTAGTTAGATAGTCAACTGTGATCATCTTTATACCTTGGCATGTAAAAGATTTGATGTAAATTGTATTATTTTCGAAAGTGTTTTTAATCTCTATTGAACAGCACTCCCTATTAGTCTGATTTCAAAATAAAACTTTCAGTTATCATCTTCCTATTTAGGCCCATTTTAAGGGTTCCGTACCTCAAAAGGAAAAAACGGAACCCTTATAGGATCACTTTGTTGTCCGTCTGTCTGTTTGTCTGTCTGTCTGTCTGTCAACAACCTTTTTCTCAGGAACGCATGGAGGTATCAAGCTGAAAGTCATATTAAATACTCAAGTCTACTGTTTCCTAGAGCTGTGAAAAAATCAAACTTCTAAGCCAACGCAATCAAAAGATACAGCCGTTTATACCGCAAATTTTCGACATTCGCAAGGGAATCAAAACCTACAGGGTACTTCCCGTGAACTCAGAATCTTGAAATTTGGTACACTCCCTGTTTGCATCCAACTCGACTCTTGATGACGGGGAAAACACACCGCCGACCATTCCGTGTTGTGAGTGCTCCATGCCGGATGTGCGGTTGTCACAGCGTTCGGTTTGCAAAGCACTCCTCTCCCTGGACATCCAGAAGTCGAGTGGGCTTGACGGAATCCCCCCAATTGTGCTGAGGACGTGTGCTGTGGAGTTGGCGCCGGTTCTAACGCGCCTTTTCCGGTACTCCTACTCCCAAGGCGTAGTCCCGAATTCATGGAAGACAGCTTTGGCCCACCCGATCCCTAAAAAAGGCGACTGCTCAGATCCTTCCAACTACAGGCTTAACGCCATCACCTTGTTCTCCAAAATAATGGAATCCATTATAAACTGCCACTTCAACTTCATTGAAAGTAATTGTGCAAATTATATAGTGATTGCGTTTGAAATGAATTTTGCAATATTTAATTTGCTCGGGTGACGCGGAATTTCGCACGCGCGCGCCGAGTAGATATACGGTCTAGGATTCGAACCGCGCATTCCTTGTTCGAGAGCGTCTCCCGGTTTATTGTCTGGAAATCATTGTAACTGTGACGTCGCGTAAGTGCCCCTTTTTGTGTGTTGGCTGGTTTGTTAGTTTTACGTGTCAACTAGGCGTATTTTGAATTTTTATTGCGGCGTAGTATTGATATCGAACGAAGTAATTTAGTTGTTTGTAACGCTGAACCGTGTGACTTACCAAGAGATCGCGTAAGTTCACTTTTCCTCATTTGGTGATAAATGAATCCGGGACATTGAATGTTGAACTTTGAATTACTGTCCGTTACTGTATCGGGTGTCACGTGTTCGATTCTACGATGAATGTGGAACTAGGCGAGTTTAAGTTAGTTAAATGTACAATGAAGTTAATAGACTGAAATAGTGCCATGAAGAACGAAATGGTCCAGCGGGGAAGCCTACTGGAGTGATGCAGCATTGTGGGGCAGCCTGGAAATCGGCCGCTGCAGGTTACTTCAGCTGGTCCAGGTCTTAGACACATACACATCACTAAACACTACTTTCCATGCACTTTACACCCACATACGGCCTGACCGAGTTTTGGGGCGGCCTTAGATTCGGATACAGATACGTACTATATTTTTCTAGCCTTCTCTCTTCAGTTTAGTATGATAGGACATTCTTCCATATGGCCATTTGTGCCCGACCCGCGTCTGCCCGTCGAGCAGGCTGCTATGGGCCCCAGCCAATGCAACTTTGCAGGGGCAGCTGCGGGCCGTAACATTTTTGGTAGCAGGGAGCATGTTTGGATTGGTTTAATTTATGTCTACAATCACGCCCGGCCATAATACTTAATAGTAAAATTCTTTTCCTTTGTTGCTTGCTTTTTTGTTTGTTCGCGGTTAGAATCAAAAGCCACGCCCGTTGAGTTGTGCAAGCGGGAGTTTGTTAGGGCTAGGTATGCGTCGGGTAGGTAGATGGTTATTATCACGTAATCGGATAATTATCGTTTTCGTATAATTATAGTAGATTAATTGTCGAAGGGTCGGTTGTCCGAGCGAGGCATTTTTTGTTGATCGACTGTGGTGTGTATCTTTATTTGTATTGTAATTTATATTTAACTTAATAAATAGTAATTTGTATTTAACTTGATTTGATATGAATTATATTTGTTATTTGTTAATTAATTTGTATTTGATCCACGTAGTAATTTGTATTTAGAAGTGATGCCATCGCGCGGCTAGGGCTATCACCATGCCGTTTTGTGTCTGGGTGCAAACGGCGTTTCATCTCAGGGCTCTCCCGAGCCCTCGACTCCCACGGACGGGGGCGC
This sequence comes from Parnassius mnemosyne, assembly GCA_963668995.1. Taxonomy (NCBI): domain Eukaryota; kingdom Metazoa; phylum Arthropoda; class Insecta; order Lepidoptera; family Papilionidae; genus Parnassius; species Parnassius mnemosyne. The sequence continues at coordinate 27,464,130 of CAVLGL010000035.1, read as the reverse complement.
TCAGCCGCGCCCCCTGTCGGGGGGTAGTTCCCCCAGGGGCGGGGGGTTGTCTCCCCCTCCCTCAGTATGTTGAGAGTGACTTCACTGCCACTCAGCGGTCAGCTAGACCCTTCTCACCGTCGTCAGATGAGTGGCCGCGGCTTGGGGTACTACCGTTCCCCCTTTGATGCAGGCAGCCCCAGCTAAGTAGCTGCCGCCCTAGCTCCCACCACGGCCGCCTCCACTAATTCTGTGAGCCGTCAACAGCTCACTTGTCAAACTATTCTATTGTTGACGGCCCCAGTGAAGATGTACAACTCGAGCGTCGATTGTTTAACGGTACGCGCTTTATTGGTTCCGGGTTCACAACACGGTAGGCCTCCGTTTGGTTGTTGGGAAGACTAGGGCTCCCCGGGAGCGTTGAATCGCGCTGTTAGGGTTTATTAGATTTGGTTTTGGTCGTGCACTTAGTTAAAAAAAAATTTAATTAAAAATAAAAATGCTTTGGGTTTCCCGCGAAATGTTTTCATATTTGTGGCGGTTGTGATTAAGAAGTCGAATTTAGTGTGCCTTTTGAATACTTGTATATATGCTTCTGTAATTGTATTTGATCATTGTGTTTGTTTTGTTGAAAGGAAAATTGAAATTGAATGATGTGCCCTTTGAATGCTTGTGCGTATGTTTTTGTGATTGTCTTTAATCATTGTGTTTTGTTGAAAAGAAAATTGAAATTGGATAATCCTATTTGTGCCAAAAGGAATAAGAGTCATTCCTCTTTTGGTTTTCACATTTTGTTGGCACTGTCGAAGATATTTGTTTGGAAAAAGAAATAGGGCTGTCTCTTACGTTTAGTGTTTTGTTTAATTTGTCAGTTTGATCTATGCGCATCGGTGATTTAATTTGTTTGAATTGATTCAGTAGTTGAACATTGATGCTTTTGAAATTTGGTTGAAATATGAGCATAGGACTACTTGTCTAAAAGGCTAGCTAGTTTGGAGATTATCAGATTGAAATCAGCTGTCGCACTATTGAGTAAATGATTATATGGTAGATGGCTTGGTTATGCCTACTTGTTTGAAAATTCATACTAAAGACTATCTGTGCGTTTCGTTTGGCTCTCCACAGACGGCGTTCATGTGGAACTTGTGGGTGCTCTCTGCACTGAAGCTTAGGAGGCCGCGTTGGGCCGCTTCACCCGCCGCCCCACTTTTGAAAAGATTGTTGACTGGTGATACAAAGTAGATTACTTATGACAAGAACGTGTGAAAAAATCATGATCAAATGGTAGTCAAGCTCCACAGACAGCCAGCTCATGCGGTACCTTGAGGGTCACCAGCTGATTAGTGACCGTCAGTGCGGTTTCCGTCGAGGTCGCTTGGCTGGCGATCTTCTGGGTTACCTAACTCATAAATGGGTAGAGGCAGTAGAGTCCAAGGGGGAGGCGTTGGCCGTTAGTTTGGACATAGCGAAGGCCTTCGATCGGGTTTGGCACAAAGCGCTTCTTACGAAGTTTCCTTCCTATGGGCTTCCTGGAAAATTGTGCAATTGGATCACCAGTTTTCTTCCAGCTCGGAGCATCAAGGTCGTAGTAGACGTTACATGCTCCAATTACAAGCCCATTAACGCTAGTGTTCCACTGCGTGCTATCGCCAACGCTGTTTCTTCTGCATATCAATGGCGTGTTGCAAACCGGTAACATTTATTGCTATGTGGATGACAGCACTGATGATGCTTTATACATCGGCCGTGGCAATATTTCTCGGGAAAACGTCTCCGAGTACCGGGACAAAATTGTGTCTGAAGTCGAGACTTTGTTAAACAAAGTCTCGGACTGGGAGCGACTAAATCTAGTTCAGTTCAATCCCCTGAAGACACAAGTTTGTGCGTTTACCGCTAAAAAGAACCCATTTGTCGTATCTCCTCAGTTTCAAAGCACTCCCCTTGTTGCCTCAGCCAGTATCGGAGTCCTCAGCATCGACATATCGAGTGACGTGCAGTTTCGTGGTCACTCGGAAGAGAAAGCCAAATAGGCCTCTTAAAAGCTTGGCGTGCTCAACAGAGCGGGACACATGGAATATTGTTCCCATCTCTGGGCTGGGGCTCCCTAGTGCCAACTCCTTCCACTTGAACGCATCCAGCGCAGAGCGGCTCGAATCCTCGACGACCGAGTCCTTTCCGATTGGCTCGATTCATTGGCGCTGCGAATAGATGTCGCATCCCTTTGCATTTGAGTGCAGGAGAGTGCTTGAGGGAGTGCACGTGGGGAGATTAATCCCAGCCGCCAAATTTCACGAACGCATATCGCGGCAGAACTCCCGATACCATCCACATCATCTGGATGATTGGTGGTCGACCACTGTGCGATTCAGAAGATGTTTTCTTCCTCGCACAACTTCCTTGATTGATTGATTACCTTCAGCGATTTTTCCGGACCGATACGACTTAGGAACCTTCAAGAAAAGAGCATACTCCTTTTTAAAAGGCCGGCAACGCATCTGCAATTCCCCTGGTTCCCCTGGTGTTGTAGTTGTTCATGGGCGGCGGTAGTCACTTACCATCAGGTGAGCCGCATGATCGTTTGCCCCTTCTTCTATAAAAAAAAGGAAAAACAAACTTTTAAAAACCGAATGAAATAATTCCTACATGTTTTAATAAATTCTGAATTTGGGGCTTTAATTTTTTAATAAACTGTGAAGAATTTGTTTTATTGTATTTAGTTTTTTAATGTCGGTTTTTACCTTTTTTTTACTTTAATCATTTGATCATTTTGATTTGCCTAAGCAATATACACACCCACCTTAAGGTAACAACTAGAACGTAATCAAAATAAGATGACATTTATAATGTAACCTAAAAATTACATAACCTATTTTTTCTTTAAATATAAATAGCCTCTCTAGAGGTATTATTGCCTATTGATAAATAATTAATTAATAAAGATTTATTTAAATTTATTTACACTTGGCGAAGATATCGTGTAACATACATACAGGCGAATTGAGAAGCTAGCTAATAAAATAAACTAAAGCTTACGGCCAATTATTATTTGTTGCTAAAAAAAAATCATGTTTAGGACTGCGGCTACAAATACAAATACAATATCATCCATTATAGACACGCTTTTTGTCTACTTTTAAGCCGTTTTTTAACTTTCATATTTTTGATAAAGCTATGCATATAAATAGTAACTTAGGAGTATCTTTATGACTTATATATTAGATAACTTAATATAATTATTGAAGAAACATGGCAAAAAGCCAATGACCCAAGGCCAGGTTATAAAAATGTTTGTAACTTAATACAGACTATTTTATTCAAAATCATCTCATACAGCCTACGTAAAACAAGTTGTAAATAAGAGCCCAAAAATTTTATAATACTTATAAATAGTTTATGTACGATATATTTATATACGACATTTTAACAATTTAATACATTATTTTAAATATAAATACAATCGACTTAACAAAAATTTCATATTAAATTGGATAAATAAGTGACCAAGTCCATTAAAATAGTATATTTATACAAGTTTCCTAAAGCAACTTTAGAACCTGTATTTTAAAAAAGTTAAACCTTGGCCAGTGAACTTATGACATTTTAGAAAAAATCTGACTCCGTTGTGCTGTCATATTCAACATAATAGTGCGAAGTGATAACGTGAGCTAAACATTATTCCATTTTTACGTTTCGTTTGCTTAAACGTTTAGAGCGCATCGTATATGCAGGTATTGCTGTTCAAACAGCGTAGGTGTTGATATGAAAGAACGGCCCCGTGCCATATCCGTTAGCCAATCTATTGAAATTGTGCTTACGCAACATCATTGGACAAGCCAGTAAAAATAAAACGAGAACAAAACGATCCTCCGTGATATAAAATTAAAAACATCATGAAATGCATTAGTTCATTAAACTTCAATTATTAAATTTTGTATCTAATTCTTAAAAACGTGTCAGTAAGCTCACTCCAGATTTGCTTAGTTGCCATTTGCAATACTCACCTGTTGAGGAATTTTCCAAAAAAAACATCACAACACGATCATTGAATATCGGTGTATACCTAAGTAAATTAAAAGTAATATATGTATAACAAACTATCAGTAATTTTTATCTCAACAAATTAAACTTGACTCCATTAGATGTGATAGAAACTAAACAGTGTATAAAAAAGAAACATCTACGTTGCCACAAAGATGCAATAATAATTCCTTGTTCATTAGCAGAAGACTCGAGGTAAACATTCAAGGTTGTCGCCCAAGTCACAAGTCACACAAGTCAAAACATACAATAAGTCTATACTGCGAAAACAAAACTAAGGTCATACCCGCATTAATACATTACAATAGACCCATAAAACCTCGTTATCTTTATTCTTAGTACGAGTGTTAGTTAGTTAGTTGTTTATTTATTATTATATTTATGAATTCTTGGCACTATAAAGCGGGGACTAGAACTGTGCGAAAATTTAAATATTATGATACTTTTGTATATATTATCGAAGCGGTAATTTTCATTGCTGCTATATTACAGTTGTAGCACGAATGGGTTTGTTCGACCGGGGAAGGACATCGCTCTGACAGAATCACTGCGAAAATAGCTTAATATTGCTGTGTTTCGTATGGTGAGTGCAGAGAGCCGGACACCCTTGTTACTGGAAATGAGGCATTTCATCTTAGTACTCATAGGTGATAATGCATTTGCATTTTGATTCGTAATTGAAGGTAAATGTAGATGTCTATGGGCCACAGCACCCACTTACCATCAGGTGGACTTTGTGATCGTTTGTCACCCATATTCTATAAACAAATTTGTTTTTTACTCGTGTAAAAGTACCAAGATCCAACTAGAGAATGCAATAATATTGAATTGATAAATATTACCACACAATCACAGTATTAAATTTATAGTTAACAGAAAAGTTTTAGTAAAAATGGGATAATTATTTTGTAAATCGATCATTGGATAAGTCGAATAATCATGGATTCAAATGTAATATTAGATTAGTATTTCAGTTCGAAACAATACTTGTGCATCTTAGGAAGTTATTAATATTGGGATCTTGATGTCTAGTGTTATTTTTTATCCTTGGATGGATTGTATTGCTAATTGTCGCCTTATCAAGACATATAAGTCACAAAGGCAAAATTTATTTGTAATATTGTATTGTTTGTCATTCTATTTAATAAAACCGAGGCGCAGCTATTTTCTATTGTGCACTCATTGGTAGTATTTTCACCTACCGCTGTGCACGGTTCACCACCTCATGATTCTTAGAATACTTATTCTGTTTCAGTGATATCAGATAAATATTGATTCTCAATATTAAACTTCTTTTCCACAATCCTTCTCAAAGACCTTTTATTGTTAAAAACTCCAAAAACTTGATATCGGTAGATGCCTGAGTATCAAATAATCATTTTCTATATTCTGCATTATCGTCTGATATGTTAAAGGTTTGTAAAAAACCTTTCGTGCTTTATTATTACAAAATATCACGATAAAACAGTAAGTAATTCCAACTAAATAATTTATTTGTATTTTCATTTAATTGTTTCAAGTAATATCTGTTGAGACAATCAGTTGAATAAAACTTGTTTTCATAAAATTAAGCAAGATGAGAGTTAAATTAAAATATTTAAATGAAACCAAAAAATATTGCTATTGGTATGTATTAATATCGATTTATATGCCATGTTAAGGCATACGCCTTATTGCTTCAATCCATATTCATGATCTAAGTATCTTTGGAAACAGGTAAAGTTAAGGAACAATGATGATCTAATATATGAATAAATATTTATAAGTTTTCTATTTTAAGCGTCATTGTTTATCGGGTTTATCGGTGTCTTTGAGTTATTAAGAAGTAATTTATTGGAACGAAGTTCTTTATCTGACGGTACGGATTTGGCGGATGTGGGCTAGGCGACAAATAGTGTAAGATTTTTCCGTCACGACCCCTTCTGACGTAGTGTAGACGGCTTTGGCGGCTATAAGGAGAGAGATGGAGTAATATCCATCTCCCTCACACTTTTTGTTATCTTGCCATGAAATAATTTTTTTATTATTATTTTAAATGACGCTTCATTTTAAGAGACGCTAGTAATTCATTTATTTGTATTTGTTAATCAATAACATAATACGTTGGTCAATAATAATATACTACGAAAGGAACTTCGTTCCAAGCGAGTGTTCCACGACACTCACGCATGTTTTTATATTATTGAGCATCTCAGTAATAGCGTGGTGCGGAGAATAAAATTGTCATGCAACACGCAATCAGCGACCGGACAACCTCGACATTGTTCCATTGGCTAAACAAGAATAATAATCAAGATGTGCATCCGCCAGGTTCACCAGAAGCAATATCAGCGGCTGCACCTACCATTGCAAGTACTTTCAAGTTATGGCATTACGTCATCTAATAGTTTTATTATTTTGTAAGCATGTCGATTGATACAGGTGGCTCAGGACCGTGTTTTATTTCATTCCTTGGAGGAGGCCTATGTTCAGCAGTGGACTTGTGAAGGACTGTAATGATGATGATGATGATGATAACAAGTTTGTAAAGTTTAATCTACAACCCTTTATATATTTATATCACAGTTGTGTAAACCTGAATTCCGGAAAAATTATATAATGGTAACATGAGCCATAAACCTGTTATTATATATTCCAATAATAGAAACCGAGATAATTTCAATAATTTTTTTTATATTATTTACTCAAATTGATGATAGAAGTATTTTTACATAACTGGTTTAGTTGAATGTTAAATAGAAAAATAACTTCTTTTTATTTGATTTGATAGAATTTACAATACTGTTTAAACGCTTTAAAATAGCTTGCTATTTTATACTCGTTATGATACTTTAGTATACTAAGGTCAGCTTCAGCAAGACTTATATTAATATAAATAAATTTATTTACGGTTGCTGATAACAATAATGAACTGAGCTACATCACGTATTCGCATTAAAACATATGCACATAGAAATAATAAATATTACTTAGGCGCTTGTAAGTAATAATTAGTAATAAGTCCGGATTATGACATCATTTTGTCGCATCACCTCCTCCAGCTTTTGTTCCAAGATCCGCTACTTCAAGGTTGCCACTAAATGTTCTTAAAACACATTTAAATTTCCGCCGCGTGTAAATATCATTTAACATGGTATTGTACTTAAGGATCGTGAGATAAGAAGTTCAACCGTTTTATAAAAAAATTGGGTAAATTACTAACAACACTAACTCTTAGTGGCTAGAAAATATTTAAATTACTTTGTTTATGAACCTTTTTAACTATGCATTTACAAAGACGCTCTGCGTATTGAATTTAGAAAATTTCTAAGATAACATGCATTACAGTACTTGTTTGCATTCTACTATAATAAACATTAAATTCTCAAGAAATGTTTGCATGTAATGTCTGCCGTTATATTTACCTTTAAGTAACTAAGTCACTACATCGCATTGCCATTAGCTAAAACTACTAGATCAACAATCTAATATTAACCTAAAAATCAACAATTACGTATTGCATTGGCTTGATGTCATCAACATGATGATGTCAACAAGTCCTTACTTCGAACTGGCAAATGTTGTCTATGTTAAGACAAATATGAGTATATATTTTTCAAGTTATGCATACAACAATGTTGCTTGATATATTTACTAAGTATTACAATTTTTTTAGGAGAGGGGAAAAATTAGTATGTGGCTCACTTGATGGTAAGTAATCGCTCATTAACATCTGCTACAGGAAATATTGCAGATGGGATACCAACTATTGAGAAAGAATTAGACACTTTTCTTAAGGATTCCTAGGTCGGTTTTGACGTGACCTCGCCAACGATAAACTTGATAGCGGGCATAAATCCGAACAAGTTTTCGCAACACGCCCCGTAGTTTTATGCTGTAAAAATGCAGAAATGCAACATTTACAAAAGAAAAGAAACCCGATCGTCGACAATTCCAGCCAGCTTTCACTGCGGTCAAATTAAAAGAAGCCCAGCTCAGTGTTGAGAATAATATTTCGTGTTAAGGCCACTCTTGATTGATGTAATTTGACAGTTGTGAGCCGCCGTTAAATTCTTCCCTACTCTACCAAGCACACCAAGCTTTTTAGAGACCAATTTACCTTAAAATTGACAGTAGAATCGAACGACACTCAATATGTCGATATTACGGAATCCGATCACATGAGTAAATAAACCGTACCGTACAGCGGTAAACCTTCATACAACCGCGCTGTGATAGGTACACTAAAGCTTGAGGCGCGTGTGTTCGTGAGCACTGGCGGCTCGTCACGTACAGAGAAAAACTGCATTAGACCGGCTCGGCCAGTGCTAAAACTCAGGGTTGTATAAAAAATAATAAGTCTCAAATTTTGTTTTTTAAAGAATAATTCGTATCAAATGAAATATAAAAAAGTGTAAATATGGTTATATGGCTCATCAAGTTTACCGCAAGAGATATAGCTGATTTTGTAAATAAAATAAATAATTTGTTTGATTTCTTACACTCAAGTACGTACAATACGATCTCCTTATAAATATAAAAGAGCTTTTCGGCGCGATAGTTATCATATTGAATTTTTAGAAGAGATTATAACATTTTTCAGGAACTTAATATCAATAAGAAGTGATAGGCAGAAAGACGTTGCAAATAGCATGAATTTCATTCACGGACTTTAATCATCTATAAAATCTTTAATAAAACTTCATGAAGAATTAAAATCAGAAGAAATTAAATTAATTTATATATTTACGAGACGTCTCAATCAAGATTGTCTCAAAAATTTCTTTGGAAAAGTCAGACAGGCGTTACTACCAGGAACCAATATATCTTTATAAGCAATATCTTAGGGAAACCTCAAAATACTAATTGTGAATACGATTTAGATATGTTACTTATGAAACCAGACGATTGTCGTATTTTATTACACCATCACCGCAACCTGATGATGTTACTGCCCCTGTGTTAACGTTAAGTAGATACAAATGGTTATCTATTTTATTTACCAGAAAAAAATGGTATAGTCTATGTATTGTCTATGCATTTTCTATAAAAAAGGGATATTTGTATAGAAAATGTTGTCTCGAATATCACAAATGTGAAAAAATTAAGCTTACGTTAATAGGTCCGAACAACCTACAAATAGAGGAAAAGATTGTTTTTTCAGCCATTCGGGTTTTTTTAATAATACTTCATGACACTTTTATCGCGTTTGTTGAATTGTTTGAGCAAAAATTTCGCAAATATTTTGACCTCGAAAGAAACATTGTAAATGTTGGCATTAAATATTAAAACGTAAGCAAGAGTTTATATTTGTTATGAAATGCGAGTGCTTTCCAATAGATTATTAAAAAAAAATTTATTAAATTTATAATTTAATTAAAAGCCACAACAAATTGTTGAAGAGCAATCATTATAAAAATAAAATATTTAGAATACGTAGTTTGTAAAAATATATTATATTGAATAAAACTAATTTTCTGGATTTTGAAATCATTATTTATAAAATTTAAATGTTTTATTGTATACAATATTAAAAACTATAATAGTAAAAAAAAAACTAAAACTAGTAATTTAATTATCAAACAGCCCTACTCCCGCTGTATCGTGCCAAGAATGCTGGCTGCGTTTCCCCGCTGAATGGCTATACTTAGCCTTTGAGCGAGAAAAGAGCCAGCTCTCTTATCACCATCAGCAACGACGATCCGCGGATGAATTTTCTTTAAGAACTTCACCGCACGTGGACCCCTTGGACCGATAGTCTCTACAGCAAATGGCACAAATATGTAGTCATCTCTCAGAGACTCATATTTGCGCCACTTACTTCAACTACCTCTTCTGCCATCCCGGCTCTAAATGAGGTACCCCTGTGATGAGAGGTCGCCAAAGTGTCTACGCAAGTATCATCCCACACTAAGGCTTTACCTCTCTCCCAAGGGATCAATGTCATACCGTCGGGTCTCTTGCCATCGTCTCTAAATATTCCACAAGGCTCTAAAACCGAGTTCATGGGTCAGGTATATTAATAAGAGCTCTTCGAATGACATCGTTCAAAGAACCGTGCCGTGAAAACCTACCAGCACTTTTCTTACATGAAAGTCCGTGAAGCCCAAATTTGTCGACGCTGCTACCACAGGGGCACTGATGGGGTTGACAAATTGCCGCTCCTAATCGGATTCCTACGGCGATACGCAAACTTTCCCCATCAAGTAATGTGCCGAGATTACTTGATGGTAAAGCGTGTAACCGGTGACTAGATTCCTTAGTCGAAACAGCTATAAGGCGTGCCTTATCTTGGTCATTATGGATATTATGAAACAAATCTTTCTGCACCTTCTGTACCAACGGAATATCCCACTGTTTTTGTTGGTTAACTTCCAGTGGAACATTTTCGCAGTGACATAACGATCGCCATGTCTGTCCTGCCTCCGTATCAAAGCACAGGTCTACTTTATTATTTACAATTATGTAACATAAATCACTGTCACTATGCACGGAAGCAAGGAAAGCGGGCAATGCAAAGCTAGAAAGATTTCTCACACCAACACCACCAAATTTTATAGGTAAAGTAGCTTGAGTCGAGCGGGCCGTACGGCGTGCAAGGCAAACAACGTTGCGTTATTGTATTACACCCCGCCGCGTCACACGCTCCGCCATTCACTGTCGACAGATCTACAATAGGGTCACAAGCAGCTTCTTTTGAATTAAATTGCGTTTGGGACATGGTGTGGCACTGTCATGTATTATTACGGTCGTTTTGATTATTACCAAGTTACAATCCGATTTGATACTCCCACATTATTTTGTTGATTCAACAAATTTAGGTAAATTTCAATGCTAGTTTGCTGTTGGCCTTAAGTAAACCATCTTCCGGGCTTTTTTATTTCGGCTTAATTTGAGACAAATTATCTATACCGTTTACTTGGGCTGAAGGCTGCTCCTATAAAGTGGTTTGAAATGAATCCGATTCTATTATATCTTTCAAATATTTTAACAAGTAAGAGCGACAAACGAGCAAATACTTCACCAAGATGAAGAAGATCGCCGTCCTGTATTTGATAAAAAAAGTAGTTGAGTCAAAAGTAATGGATAGCGACTTAAAAATGCATCCCTTATTTTATTCTCAGACAACATGCTGGCTCCTCGTAATGTTGAAACTCTTGAAGGCCTTCCTCAGAAGCATCCTTCAGTCAATCCTTGTTCAGAATTTGCCGCTACCTCCCAATACTTCTATGCAACCTTTACAAATTTCCAAAAAGGCACTTTAGAAGCAATTATGTCATTTTCGAATGGCTCTGCTGGCGGCATTGACGGAATTACACCTCAACATCTTAAAGATCTAATAAGTGTATCTGCCGGTGATGCCGGCGGGGTACCTCTTAATGACATTACAAAATTATGTGATTTTATGCTTTCTGGGGCAAGATTATGTGTGTCTTCAAAAAAAGGATAACGGTATCCGTCCTATTGCCGTTGGTTCCACATTTCGACGCTTAACTTCAAAATTAGCTTGCAGGCACATAATCTCTAACCTTAAGAAGAAATTTCAGCCTACTAAACGACACACACGAACACACAGTGCACCTAATGGTAAGTGGTTGCTGTGACCCATAGACATCTACATTTATCCCGCGAGGACTAAGATGGAATGCCTTTTTTCCAGTAAAATGGGTCTCCAGTTAAAAGAGGTGGCTCTGAGGCGAAGGTACATTCAGTACGTACATTTTTAACAAACTCTGATGCAGATGTTCTTGTGAAGGTTGACCTAAGGAATGCTTTTAACTCTATCGATAGGATGATCCTAGTAATGATGAAGTATCCACTTCACTTCACAATACCCGAGAAATTTATAATTACGTTTGGCAATGTTATAGTCAAAATACAAAATTATTTTACTAAAACGACATTATCGATTCTGCTATCGGTGTTCAGCAGGGTGACCCAACTAGGTCCAGCTCTTTTCTGTACCAATGTCCGGTACCTCGACGACGGTACACTGGAAGGTAGAACAGACGACTTTCTCTTTGATCTTACTCATATGTTTCTTATCTTTATCTTCAAAATTTTAAAAATATTTGTCTTGAACCAAGTAGCAATATATGTGAAATATTTTTTTCCAATAATTTATCTAGTTATAACAGAGACAATTTAATCAAAATTTTCAATCATATTTCCCCAGGAATATAAACTGTCAATGCGGAATCGCTATATCTGCTAGGTGTCCCGTTTTTTTTTTCGATAGTATTAAACCTGTTTTAAAAACAAAATTTTATCAAATTCTTAACCACGTTGATAAATTGTATATCTTAAACCCCCACATTGCTCTTACTATTTTAAAATATTGTCTCCTTGTACCTAGATTTACATACTAACTCCATTCGAGCCCAGTCTGGAAATCTTCGGATATTTAAAAAGATATTAATAATAATCTTAAAATAGCTATAGAAAAAATTCTAAATTTATCTTTAAATAAATTCTAGGCTATGAATCAAGCTACTTTACCTATAAATATTGGTGGTATTGATGTGAGAAATCTTTTTAGCGTTGCATTGCCTGCTTTCCTTGCTTCCATGCATAGATAGTGTCAGTGACTTATGTTACAAAGTAGACCTGTGCTTTGATACGGAGGCAGGACAGACATGGCGATCGTTATGTCACTGCGAAAATGTTCCACTGGAAGTTAACCAACAAAAACAGTGGGATATTCCGTTGGTACAGAAGGTGCAGAAAGATTTGTTTCATAATATCCATAATGACCAAGATCGGGCCCGCCTTCTTGGTCTTTCGACTAAGGAATCTAGTCACTGGTTACACGCTTTACCATCAAATAATCTTGGCACATTACTTGATGGGGAAAGCTTGCGTATCGCCGTAGGAATCCGACTAGGAGTAGCGATTTGTCAATCTGATCAATGCCCCTGTGGTAGCAGAGTCAACGAGTTTGGGCTCCACAAACTTTCATGTAAGAAAAGTGGTGGTAGGTTTTCATGACACGTTTCTTTAAACGATGTCATCTGAAGAGCTCTTGTCTCTATAAATGTTGCCTCGGTTTTAGAGCCTTGTGGAATATTTAGAGACGATGGAAAGAAACCTGACGTTATGATATTGGTCTCTTGGATGAGAGGTAAAGCCCTAGTGTGGGATGCTACTTATATAGACACTTTGGCGGCCTCATTTCAGGGGTACCTCGTTAAGAGCCGGGGCGGCATCAGAGGCAGCTGAACTAAGTAAGTAGCGCAAGCATGAACATCTGAGAGATGATTACATATTTGTGCTATTTGCTGTAGAAACTATCGGGCCGTGAGGTCCACGTGTTTGTGCTATTTGCTGTAGAAACTATCGGGCCGTGAGTTCCTAAAGGAACTTTATCCGCGACTGATCATCGCTGCTGGTGATAAGAGGGCTGGTTCTTTCCTCGCTCAAAGACTATGTATAGCCATTCAGCGAGGAATCCAGGCAACGTTTTTGGCACGATACCACGGGGAGTAGGACTGCATGATAATTTAAGTTATTTAGTTCTAGGTGATTATTACGAGTATTATAGTTTTTTAATATTGTATATTTTTCAATGTTTTGTAATATTATACTTTATTATAAAAATAAAATAATTATATAACTTTAACATACAATTAAAATTTGCCGGAAAAGCGTGAAATTATCAGTTTCCACTCTACAATGAGAAAGTCCCATGCGTACCAATAGATTTAAACGAAGTAGGTACTCGCAGTGTTCATAACTACTTGAATTTTTTTATTTTAAATATAATTTAATAGAAAATTAAAAGGAGTAGGCAAATTGTGTTATTAAATGTACGCTGCACATGTTCAATTAAATTTCAATTAAGTTAATAGCTATAAATAAAAATAAGGTTTAAAATTTACTATTAAAATTCAATTAAAGTCAATTTTGGCGTAAATGAAACAAATATTATGTATTATAGATATAGATATTTTTATCATTTTATATTTAAAATAACATACGTCATTTTAGAGTGCAATACTGTTTGGGACACAACTACAATTTTACCTACTCGTAAGTTAAGTAGTTCAGCGACAGTTTGCTCTGTTACGTATGTACACGCATGAGTGGGTGAAGGACCTCGACCGCTATTTCGTGAGTCTGTCACTTACCTACATATTGAGTTTCTATCTATAGACGAATTTATAATTAATATTGCACTTTGATAACAGTTTAAGTTACGCTAAAATTTAAAAGTCTATCAAAAGAGCATATTTACTCAGAATATCAACAATTATTACTGTTTGTTTAAAGATGGTTCAAATTTTAAAAAAGTTTATATATATATATATATATATATATATATATATATATATATATATATATATATATATATATATATATATATAATATCATATAATACATTTAAGTATGCTCTACAAACATATTATAATTTTACCTTTATCTGTCTCATATGATCGTACACATTTTGCTTCTGAAAAGTGCGTTGCGAACGATACAGAGGAATTTCTATAATTGCCATACCTAGCTGGTGGATTGGTGATTTGTCATCGTTTTTAAATACTTTTTAATTTTATCTAATATATAAAAAATATTTTTGTTTGTTCGTGTTTTATGCACTGCTATACCGGTCAACATATTGCTGTAAAACTTTGTCAACTTAATGCGTACATTTTCGCGAATATTATAGGCATAGTACAACCAAATTACAGTAGGTGGCGCACGTATCGCACCGACTAATTGAAAGAGATATATATATATGTATTCAATTTCAATGAATGGACTATCATTCCTAATTAAACAATATAACTCTTCCAAATTTAAAACGATATTTTCACAATTATTTCTTCTGGGACAGCAACGCTCCGGGTACCAGCTGGTATAATACAAAAAACGTCCTTTACTACTGCTGTTAAGGATCACTAGATTAAGCCATGTAACCTGAAGCCAGCGAACTTCAAGCAAAAGCATTGAAAAATATATTGATGAAATTTATTTAATTACATTTTTACAAATATTTCATACATTTCAATTGCTACTATTTTTCCCGGTAACCTATGGATGCCGACATCTTTAGTTTTACACATTATGTCACATCTAGGTTACACCTAAGTTTGGAGGGCCAGTAGGTTAAGATGCAGACTGTCCAAAAAGATGCGGACATTTGTATTGTTTATAAATTATTTGGGCAAACCGAATACACCTATGTTTGACCAACCGCATTTGTCTGCACCTAGTTATAGTCGGCAAAATCTAGGTGAGGCCGCACTTCAGCTTGTAGCCGTAACATGTTGTATAGGTAAGTATTACAATATTGGTAAATTTTATTGTGATATTATGACCACGATGTGTTTAAAAATAACATAATTATTATTAAAAAATACACTGGCCTCCGAGAAATTGTAAAAAATTAAATATCCTAACCGGTAATGATGAGTATCTAACTTAAATCAAAGGCCAGATTCTGCAGTCAGTTGTTTAGTTCCTTATGAATAAAAAAATATTATGTATGATCAATACTAAAAATAAATTCGTATTTTTTTTTTACTTGTTATTAGCCAGTGCTTGACCACAACCCCACCTGGTGGTAAGTAAATCGTACTGTCTTAGCGTAGCAAAAGCCTAATTTGGTTTCAATTAAGTGACTAATAAAAGATAGGTACGATTGCGAACCTAACCTTTTATTAGTCAGGTAAAATACTAAAAACTACAATATTTCATTTCTTTAACCTTGTCTTACGTTTCAACATTTGCTATACAAAATTATATTTGTTTTCTGTTGAAAAACATGCACATACTTACCAAAAAGGCAGCAACGTAAATGTAAAGTGTATGTAACGCTAAAGTCGTAAGTACAAATGCCGTCATTGGTCCCTTATCATGAACTACTTTAAAAACATTTTAAGCTTACTTAGAGTGTTTAATAGGAATATTCATGTTAGTAGTATATATTTATACATATTTTCAAATTCTTTCCAAAAACTAAAGACTCTCTAAAACTAGAAACTATTAATTATCTCGTAAAAATATTTGTTTTTATAACGAAATGTTCAATGTCAAAAGCAAAATAATACAAAATCTATGTAACTGTAACCGTTACCGTATATTGCCATTACAAATTTTAGTATTCACCATCAAAGTAGAAAATATTAGTATTTAATACGTATAAAGATATTAAATCAAAATTATATTTAAATAAAAAAAAACAATTTTAGCACTTCAAATTTTTGTTAGCAATGAATATCTTATCATGCTTTTAGTATCTTGTTCAAAATGAGAGTACATTCCATAAATATATTATACATATTTAAGGCTTAGATACTCAAAATACATTTATAATTTACACGAATTTAGATGCATTCGCATTTTACGTAAGCAAAGACAGGACCAGTTTCTATCAAGCATGGATCACGAGGGTTCAACGTTCGCTTGTTTGAGCAGATGCCATGGCGCCGCCGATTTCCAAGCCAAGTATTTTAGCTGAGTAAAACGCCTGACCATATCACAAACTATTTATATTTTCACAATTTTAAAAGCGTTAATTCACGTTTACTTGTATACTAATAATACTAATATATATTTTTCATAAATATAAACTAAAGTTGTTTATTGGTTTTAAGCATACATGTATTATGTATTGTAAATATGTATATACACATATATACATATATCACTACATATAATTTAATAATAACAGAGGAAATTAAGCACAGTGAGATATCGTTTCTTATATTTTGTACAGTAAAGACTTCCAAACAAGTACACGGTTCACCTGATGGTAAGTGGATATTGTGGCCCATAGATTCATAGAATATTGATGTAGGTATCTGTGGGCTACATCATACACTTAAGTTTCTCGCTTAAGAAACAATATACAGGTAGGTTAACATCCTTGATGACTAAGATCGAATGCCTTGTACCACTAAAGGGATCGCCAATACAAAACCCGGTAGCATTGTATATTATTACCATTTTACATTAGTATTCTGTGGGTGCATACATATTTATTTACCAGGCGAGCCAATTCGTCCGTGGTTATATCATAATACGACTTAAACGATGACTCTACAACTTATTTTAATTTATTTTCCTATTCATCCATCTGCTAGTAAGACCCCTTACCTATTTCTATTCGACCTCGTAACATGGTCATGTATTATTTTTACACTTATCTTTATTCTTTACCTTAGCTATTATCATTATTAAATCAGTCCACGACAAGAACAATTCGGAACACCCAATAAAAAACAACTTTATTTATGTCGAACGATGATGCGGTAATTAGATATTCACGCAAAAAATATGTTTCTGTTGCCAAAACATCATGATTTCTAATAAAACCGATGATTTATAATTAAGTAAGTTAAAGCTTTTGTTAAAATTTTTGTTGAGCGTTAATATACCTCTTAATATTATTCTATAAACTTCTAGAAGTAGTACGGTTTCATTACATTTTTTTTGTTTCAAAATCCTGACACATTGTTTTTGAAGAATGTGTTGACATAAAAAACTAATTAATTAATAAAAACATTAATTGGATGTCATTAATAGCCACACAAGAGTTGTAACGCTGTAAATAACAGTAAGTTTTGTGTCCTGTCGTACGGCCAAGCTCTGATATGTGCTACTCGAGTTGTATGACGATCACATACGACTAGGTAGTGTTCAGGCAACTCCGTAGACGGCCTATAGTTCATTTGTATGCAAGTTTCAATGAAAAGCAGACCTTATTAGAAGAAAATAAATCACTGATTTATATATTTTTTATTGAATCAGTACAACTCTACCTCACAAATCTAACAAAAGGAAATCAAAGAAATAAATTAACTTGCTGCGTAGAATACCTATGAGACTATTTAATACACACTCAAGGCTACTGCTCATCCACTGCCTTTGTTTTTTCAGCTCAGTTCCGTACGTTTAATAATAATTAGGAAATTTCAAGTACACCTTTTTATGCTTAAATTATATTTTACATAAAGTAATACGAAATTCCACAATTTTGTTATACTATAACATAAATTATATGTTTAAAATGTTTTTTTATGTTTTTGACTATTTATATTTTATTTAAGGATTTATATTTTTAACTTATATTATCATGAAATACACAAAATAATAAGTGACATTCCCTATTTTTTCTTAAAAAGAAAGTTTCTTGATAAAATCTTCTCGTTGATGTCTTTTGTATGCAGAGTTAGGTTGTTAGCTACTCTAAATTCACCTCAAAAAATGTGCGTCCACATTACATCATCTTGAATCAAATAATGATTCATACGCTTTGTTCCTACAAAAAGTCTTAGATAAAAGGAAAAAATCAAAGATCTTGGATTCTTTATTATTTTATATATAAATGCTATATACACTTAGCTTCAGTGTGATCATTTTGTATGAATAATCACAAAGATAATCTTAATTTAATTTCTTCATTGTGAACAAATATTTCAAATATATTTGACGTATTGTAATAATGTTTGCGTCAAATATTGATGATGCAAATGTTAAATGAATACTATTTATTCTAATGAACGGTGAACACACATTAGCGATGGCACTGTGAATTATGTAATATCATAAGTACATATTCAGTGAGAGGTCAGAGTGCTCAGTGACCGTGGCGGGTTGAGGGTACCGGCACTTGGTCGGGGGAAGAGGGCCGGACCCTCGCAAATGACGCTACGCGACACCAACATCGCACTTAATGTATGAGCGAGACAAGAAGCTATAAAAATATAAACTTCTTAAAACAAAAAATAAACCAGAAATGTAATTAGCTTCTGTAAACTTCCACAAAAACATAGATAGATGCGCTACTACCGCAATTATGATAGCTATTAAGAAATTACAGATTTTCGAATTTAATAATTATTAAAATATTTCTTAACATATTCATAAAAAATAATAATTGCGTTTTAATTATTGCATATGCCATCAGCAAGTACGTTCCATTGTTGTATTAAAATATTCGGGATTATGTATTAAAATTATTTTATTAAAATAAATTGTCGTGTTAAAATAAAGGCTTAATACATTAAATTGTACTCTTCGATAATGTTATGTTATAATTATTATTAGGCACATACTACTTTATTAAATAGCTGTAGATTGCTCCCAAGGGGTCTATTATGACTGATTATATGTAAGCATGTCTACCGGTCGCAAATCGCAATGAGCCAGGATACGGCTGCTTCCGTCTCAGGCTCACGAATCAACTAACCTAACGGTCGTTACCTCGACGGACCGTATATGTAATATTTTATTTTATAGAAAAAATCACGTTATTGTAGATATTTACAATTCGCCATTCAGAGTTGCCGATATTACTTTACTAGGCAGTTGTCATATTATTGAAAGACAATTTCCATTCATATTTTAAAATATGAATGGACATTATCTTTGATATGACTTAGAGATCTTCAAAAAAAGAGCTACTCCTTTTTAAAAGGCCGGTAACGCACCTGCAATTCCCGTGGTGTTGCAGTGGTTCATGGACGATGATAGTTACTTACAATCAGTTAAGCCGTATATTCGTTTGCCCCCTCTCCTATAAATAAATATATAAAAATACCAGTGCATACCAAGTTTTTTTTTGATAAACCAAGGTCAAAATTATATTTATATTGCCTTTCTTAAAACCAAAAAAGCCACTTTAGTTGCGAATATTGTAATAAAATTTAAACGCATTTCTTACATAAGTGTTTGTGCACAAAACTCGTTTTACATGGTTCTGTTCAAGCGTTGAATGTCTTTTAAAAACAATGATATACGTGGTAGAGCCATGCTGCAGCTATATTCGTAGTATAGTTGTAGCACGAATGGGTCGGCTCGACCGGAGAAGGACCACGCTCTCACAGAACACCAGCGTAAAATAGCAGCTTAAATCTGCTGTGTTTCGTATGGTGAGTGTAGAGAACCGGAGAGCCTTTTTACTGGAAAAGAGGCATTCCATCTTAGTCCTCACGGGTGACAACGCATCTGCATTTTGATTCGCAAGCGAGGATAGATGTAGAAGTCTATGGGCCACAGCAGCCACTTGCCATCGGGTGGACTGTGTGCTCGTTTATCGCACTGTCGTATATAAAAAAAAAAAACATTGTACACTGAAAGAACATGAATGATAATATTGATATTATAATGAGTTATCTAATGTACCTTTTATTAAAATTTTATTGTTATTAGTAAAAGTTTTAGTAGCATATTACAATAACTTTCCTTAAGCACATCTTTTAAAATTATCATTGTAATTCTATGGTATTGAGTTCTTACAAATCAAATAATTTTCATAAGCGAAGCAAAGAATATATAAAATTCTGCATACCAATATAAGTGAAAAGAGTAAAAAAATATAAGGCATTCAGCCTTCGAGACTGGCAATTCGCAAGTCGGAGAGTATTTGACCATAAATAGAAAAAGAAATCATTAATTTAAAGGGATACAAGCTCTATGAAGTAGCTATTTTAAAAACAGGGGATGGAGAGCTTTATAAATGAGCCTTTATAGTATAGTTGGATGCTGATAAGCAATACCATGTCAAGCCACACGAACTTAATTTTGAGAAAATGCCGTCTAAAGATATCATACCAATTTTCAATAAATTTGTTTGAAAAAAATACGCACCCACCGGTTCTTTTCTATTTGATGAAAGAAATAAGGGATTGAAAGTAAATTTTTATCATAAAAAGAGAAAATACTGCTAAGTTTTGTAAAAAAATTAGATTTTTGCATATTGCGAAATATGGAATACGCTATAGTATTCTAAACAGGAAATTAAGGAACATAACACTATTTTGCTAAATTCTAATTACGGGATTTAATGAAAGTAAATGTATGTTAAGGAGCATAAATGAATATTGATAAAAGTATATTCTCACTTACAATTTGTAAAGTAGTTTTAAATAAAAGTCAGTAAAGTAGTTTTAATAATAATATTTATTGATATGAAAATAAAGAAAGCAATTTTTTTAAACAAGCCTGAGGATTAGAAAATTTTATATTCAAGAATAATAATTTTATCCATTCCTCAGACTGATCGTTTCTTAGCAAATTATCTTAGGTAAGCTAAAAATGATAACTTTAAATCTGTCTTATTTTTGTAAACATTTTATTACAGTTAAGTTAGTTAATTAACAGAGATATTTTATTATCACTTTAACTTAAACAACTAAGCGTTAGACTCATTGTTTTTAACAAAATACTATAATTTAGGAACCTACTTAAATGTCATCGACAACTTTAAATCTTATTTTAGTAATCATTTTCTTGAAGTTAAGTTAGTTAATTAACTGAGGTAGTTTAATATCACTTTAACTTAAATATCTAATGTATTTTAACAGAA
Source organism: Parnassius mnemosyne (assembly GCA_963668995.1). Taxonomy (NCBI): domain Eukaryota; kingdom Metazoa; phylum Arthropoda; class Insecta; order Lepidoptera; family Papilionidae; genus Parnassius; species Parnassius mnemosyne. Next base: position 27,442,823 of record CAVLGL010000035.1, on the reverse strand, counting down.
GTCAGGACAGGGCTTTTTAAAGATCTTTGAATTTTCAGATCTTTGGGAACATTTTTAAGTATTCATTTAATATTAAATTTCTTCCTGACTAGCCCAATTATTTTCAACTGAGCAAGTGGTTATGTATCCAGAACTTTAATCAGTCTCATTGTTTTTGCAATTTTTTTTTGACTTAATATTACCTAAAACTAATGTGATCATCGCTTTAACTAATATAGCCAAGAAATAACAACAGATAACATGTAAGTTAACAAGAAAATGCTTAATCATCAATCAAATTTTCTTCATCATCAATAAAACCACCCGACTCAACGTTCTTCAAGAAACTGTAAAATCCTCTTGCATCTGTTGGAATGAGCTTTAACAAATCTTTTAAATCTTGAATTTTCGCAGCTAATAGTTCACGCCCATTCGGGTATCGGGCCCAGGGCTGAGCTTTTTTACAGACACACAATTTATATTTTCTACCAATACTAAAAGCTCACTTGGCATTTATGGAATAGTTTTTCTTTTTGGCTTCTATAATACTACCCTGTAAAACCGCGCACCTTGCTTCATAAGAACCAGAACTCCAAAATTTTCTTTTATACGCTGATCAATAGACAATTTTTCCGTACATGTTAAAGGACATCTACATTTGCTGCTGTTAAATTTCTTCGCACGAAAGTTTTTCCTTTCGCACTGAAATAATCCTGATTGGTATTCGTTTTTTCTTTCTTTTGATGCTGAAATAAAAGGGTAGAATTACATAGACCAGACGTCTATATAGTTCTACCATTTTATTTTTTAAGTCCACCATTGTATTTTTGGGTATATAATCAGGGTCTTCAATGTTTTTACGATTCTGATCAACGGAATTTAAAATATTAACAGTGGCTTGTACATGTCTTACACACTAGTAGGACGAGGGTCATTTTCTTAAACAGGACTAGAAATATTCTCAGTCGAATGCTTCTTTTTATCAAATGTGTTTGAACTGTTTTTGTCATTTCCATTAGTTAATGTCTCTATTGGTTGCCACTTATCGTCGTCACTAACGTTCGAACCATTTTCTCCATTGAAATTAGTAACTTTCTTAGTTTGTCGGTCCTTATTATTATGTTCATCATTTACTAACTTCAATTTCTTTTCTTCAATTGACGGAAACAAAAGGTTAATTGTTTCCAAAAGAGCTTGATGCACATAATTAGGCTCTGTTAGAATATTTATTTCTGAATGGCTAACTCAAATATTGATGAAATAGTATCCATTGAAATATTATCCGCTAGTGTATAAATAAAGAGATCACAGCATCTGGAGTTTTGTAATTCTATAGAATAATATAAGTCTTGATTAGTTCTAACATTAGGTACAGGGATATCTTGAGGTTTATTTGTGTTGGCATGTTCAGTATTTTTATTCAAATCTTTTGTATTGCAGTTCGCAAGATTGACTAGTAATTGACTTCTTGATTTTGGCAGTGGCATTATTCTACAAAAAATAAGGAAAAAGTTAGTAGTAGTGGTGGACGTCTATGAAAATAATACCTAAACAAGTCGATATAACTCATGCAATTTTTTTAGATAGCGATTTTCCCAATATAATTTCAAGGTACTTAAAATATAAATTATTTCTCGTAAAAGCTAACTTACAATATGCAATAATATGTTAAGCACCGTAAACTGCACTATAAGTTTTACTCAAAAGCGTTTTGTATTTAGCAATAATCAATCAAGTGGTTTATCATACCTATTTATTACAAAAGTTACAATAAATCAATATGATAGGACCAAATAACATTAGTTTAGTATAAGAAAAAGCTTTCCTTTGATATATAACAATACAAATATTTAATTTACTCGTTTCCTAATTTATATCGGCAGCCTAACCTATTAAGAAAATAACAGAATGATTACTGACTTACCTTGATGAACCCAGCGTAGATTACATACTATTTACTAAAACAACAGTTTGTACAACTAATCAACTAATTACAATGGGAATATCAGTTATTTTTTCAATTTTTACGTGATCTTCTTTGTTTGGCGCTGGCCGAAGAACGAAATAACATTTCGCAACACAGTATCAAGTCTCATAACATCTTTATAGTGACGACAGATGGAGATATTTTGAATATCGACCATGTTAAGGAGCTTGACGGTGTTTTGGCAAATGTTGTATACGTGATTTCCCATTTGTTTTATGATATAATTTATTTTTTTCCGTACTTATTTGATTTAAGTAACTTAAAACTCTTTTGCATAATGTTTAATAAGTAACGCGTAATCAGAAAACATCAATATCTCTAAATTTGACTTTTTGTGGGTTGACACATTATTGCTTATCAGCATCCAGTTATTATAGCAGATTTATGTGTTGAGTTCTTTAATTAAAATTTATTACCTTTTATGTTTATATTCAGTGATTATTGAAAAAAATAAGTTTTAAATTTTATTATTATGTAATATTAATTTAAATATATATATTAAACTTTAATATTAAGGAAAGTAAAGGACAAAATGTGCCCATTTTCTAGAAAGGTCATGTTTATCTAGTACGTCCTACTGATAGCTGACGGGGTTCTGCTGTCTTCAACATATCCATCCAAAATGACGAACTCAAACCCTAAGCCTGATGTTGGGGAGCAGTATCAACAGTAAAAAGAGATTCGTTTTCAGTCCAGCGTACTAACGAGCTAATGTGTGAGCTAGAGTGTGATATTTATGTCAAATATTATGAGCAATACCCGCAATGAAATGCATCAGCAAATAATATGTGAGATATTTGGTGAAAACCATTCCCTCTGCTGGTGGCGATTATAGCAAATCCTCCTATTACTGATAAAAAGTAAGATAACAACAACAAGAATATAAGAGTACAAGAACAGGCGTTTGATAGATTTAGACATTTTAAAGAAGCAAAAGTGATAAACAAGCACATATTCCACATGATCGTACTGTAGCTTACTGCAATACCTGCGTTCAAATCTATCCTTGATAAATAATCAAAATGCAAGATATTTTATTTTATAACTTTATTTATTTATAATTTGTATAGGCGATATTCTTATAGTAATAGCTTTTAGTCAGGAAATGATAAAAAAGACACTATGTTTATATATATATATATATATATATATATATATATATATATATATATATATATAATAATTACGTCTCACGTTATATTTTTTATTACGAATTTAAGAATTTTTATAGGACACAGAGTCGTCGAAGAGGGCAGAACAACGTCTGCATGGTCAGCTAGTATATACATATATTATACACATTTTCCATCTTTATATTCTTAGTATATTTTTCTAGTTACAGAAACTTAAAATATTTAAAAGTTTCTTGGCTTAATTGTTTGGACTTAAAATTAATTTATTAAAATCATATGAAATAAGGTATACCATGGCCTTCAAATTTAATATTCAATATCATCTGCAGAGCTATCACTTGCATTCACTTTTTATAACATATTCCATAATGTATGTATCATTGAGATACAGTTTTGCAAAAATACCTCCAACATCTCTTTTTATTACTAATCCAAATGAAATCAAATTAATACTTAAAATTTGAGATGGCTGTCCATAAAATAATAACCTTCATTTCTCATTGAATAAACCATCATCCAACAGCCTTTAAAATTCAAGGCCGCTTTCTCAGAAACAACCAGCCCTCAATATAAATTGAAAAAAGCGTCGACGTATTTATAAAAATAAAGCAACAGTTTTGAAGTTTTCGCTTTTACTTTTTGAGTTAACCTGTTTTTTAACCATGGCCGCAATTTCTTGACTTAAATTAACTTTTTATCGTGAAGAGATACAAAATAGTTATTAAGGCACTAAACTCTATAATATTGTATACGACATTACAATTTTAATAAACAACATGTCGTGCTATAGTTCTACTGTACACAATAACTTTGATGATGTTTGACCTAACCTAACACAACCTAAACTAACTACCCTAACTAACCTAACCTAACCTAAACACACTTATTCTTCTTAATGCTGGTTTTCATATATTACATAAAAAAGATACAATCTTCATGGAAGGTCATTTCTTACAAACTCATAACTGCGCCATTTACTCAATCCAGTCGCCTTTATAAGTAATAAGTAAATAATTTGAGATAAACATTTAGAATGTTTTCAATAACTATTTTAAGATTACAGTCTATTTCTTTTAAAATATCCGAGCATTTCCACACTGGACTCGAGTGGTGTAAGTATATAAAACTATGTACAAGAAGACAATATTTTAAAATTGTAAGAGCAGTGTGTGGAATTTAAGATATATAATGTATCAAGTTTGCTTGAAAACTGATCAAATTATATTTTTAAAACAGGCTTAAAACTATTTAAAAACACCTAGCACCTAGCAGGTTTGACCGCATTCCGCACTGAACGTTTTTATTCTTGCAGAAATATGATTGAAATTTTGAATAAAGCTATTATTTAGCTCTGTTAGAACTAAATATTTGGTTCAATACCAATATTTTATTAAATTTGAATCAGTTTAGATTTTATATTTGAAATAATAGATTGAATCCGCAAACTTAAAAGAGGGGATACCTACCTACTATATACCTACCTTTACCTAGGGGATACCCTACTGAACACCGATAGCAGAATCGATATTATGGTTTTCGAAAAAAAAATGGTTATTTTGAATGTAACATTGCCACATATAATGATAAATTTCAAGGATATTGTTAACCATTTACTTCAGGAGGATTACCCTATCGATAAAGTTAAAAGCATTCCTTAGATCAGTCAACCTTTACAAGTACATCTGTAACAGTGCTTCTTCAAAATGTACGCATTGCATGTAACGCCGCATCACAACCACCTTTAGTGACAAATTTTGGCCAAGTACGCTTAAATTTTTCCTTAAGCTTAGAAATTAAGTACCTACAAACAATTTCAAAGGATATTTATTAAAAGGACGGATACCATTGTAATAGTTTTTGAAAGCACATAGTCTTGCCCCACATTGTTAATAAATTAAATTGAGATTAATGTTATTAGATAGCACAAAATAACATAATTTTTAATGTCATTAAAAAGCTAGCGTCTCTCTACTAGCGTCGCCGGCAGACGCGCTTATGTTGATTGTTGATTCCATCAATACTGCCAGCAGAGCCATTCGAAAATGTAAATGTATTCGAATTTTTTTTTGTTTATTTATTGAGGGTGTCTTTTTCAGAAAGGAGACAATTTCTTTTTGTATGGAGAATGGGCCCACCACAAATTGTGGTGTCATCATTATCATCATTACAGCCATTCACAAGTCCACTGCTGAACATAGGCCTCCCCCAAAGAATGCCACAAAGCACGGTCCTGAGCCACCTGCATCCATCGACTTCCTGCATATCTTACCAGGTCGTTACTCCATCTAGTGGGGGGACGCCCTACACTTCGCCTGCCGGTACGAGGCTGCCACTCGAGAACCTTTCTTCCCCATCGGTTGTCGGTTCTTCGAGCTATATGGCCGGCCCATTGCCACTTCAGCTTACTAATCCGTTGGGCTATGTCGGTCACTATGGTTCTACTGCGGATATCCTCATTTCTGAGTTTATCACGTAGAGAAACTCCGAGCATAGCCCTCTCCATAGCTCGCTGAGCGACCTTGAGCTTCCTCATCCGGCCAGCAGTGAAGGACCACGTCTCAGTTCCGTATGTCATCACTGGCAACACGCACTGGGTGTACAGTCTCGTTTTCAAGTTTTGAGGTATACCTGACGAGAAGATGTGCTGTAATTTCCCGAACGCTGCGCAACCGAGTTGAATCCGTCGATTGACCTCTCGGTCGAAGTTGAACTTACCTAGTGGGACTATTTGTCCCAGGTAAACATACTCGTCAACAACTTCGAGCTTAGTGTTCCCAACAACTACCGGCATAGGTGTGACATGGACATTGAACATGATCTTTGTTTTGTCCATGTTCATCTTAAGACCTATCCGTTGAGAAACACTATTGAGGTCATTGAGCATAGTGCTTAGGTCCTCCAGCGATTCTGCCATAAGGATTATATCGTCGGCAAATCGAAGGTCAGTGATGTACTCGCCATTGATGTTGATACCGTATCCTTTCCAGTCCAGAAGCTTGAAAACATCTTCCAATGAAGCGGTAAAGAGTTTCGGGGATATGACGTCAACCTGTCTTACACCTCTCTGCAATTGGATAGGTTTCGTACTCTGGTTCTGTACTCGGATAGCCATCGTAGCCCTACTGTACAAGCACTTCAACACTTCGATATACCGACAGTCAACTTGGGATCGCTGAAGGGACTGCAGCACCGCCCAAATTTCGACGGAATCAAAGGCTTTCTCATAGTCCACATACGCCAGACATAGTGGCAAATTGTACTCCTCGGACTTCTGTACAATTTGCCGAAATTGTGGTGTAACTTAATGAAATATATGTCCTTTTATTCCTTATAATCTATAGATTACAATAGTAATATTATTTTTACCGTATATAACGGGAATACTGAGAAATAAACAATTAAAATATAACTATCACAATAACCTAAAAACAAAAAACAAAAAGCGAGTATCTAGTAGTTTTCACCGGTATTATAAGGTAAAAAACTGCACTGGTCAATAATTAATAGTATAAAACAAAGTTGTAGGTACATTCAGCAATCACAGGTACTTTAAAATTGATAGAAAATCCTAAGTCCGTGCAAAAGCATGTTTTTACGTCTAATTACTCTGGAGGAGACAAAGGCATTAATAGTTAATTTAAAAAAATATAAAAGTGAAGGATATGATGGTGTAAATAGGAAAGTCAGTGTATTTTTTGAAATGTAAAAGCATTTGACTTTGTTTGCCATAATAACTTATTACGTAAGCTAGAAAAGTATGGTATAAGAGGACTGACATTGCAGTGGATAAATTCATACTTATAATCAAGAAAACAGTGTATGGAATGTTATAAGCCCTAAAAAAATAAGTTTTTGACAAAATTTAAATCGCGACTAGTTTTTAAGTACGCTAGAATTCCTCAGGGAAGCATACTTGTGCCTTTTTGTTTCTTATTCATGTAAATGATTTACAGGATTCAGCTCCATTCCCATGCATTTTGTTTGCGGATGACATATTTTGATCATAAAAAATAATCATGGAAATAAACATTGTTACGAAAATGACATAAAATGCGCAATAAGTGATGTCATTTCATGGTTACATGATAATAATTTAAAGGTTCATATCGCAAAACCTGTTATGTTCAATTTTATAGTAATAGTAGAAAGAAACTAGACCTTGACATTAGGTATAATAATTACAAAGTGCAAGAAAACGAACAGAAAAAAATTCTGGGATTAAAACTAGATAGTAATTGTAATTGGATGGCTCATATTGATGAAATTTGTAATAAACTTAATAGATTTGTATATGTTTTGAATAGGTTAAAAACAACATCGTCACGACAAACCGCACTTATTATAGGTACATTGCAACATTACTAAGATACTGATTGTTAATTTGGGGTAATAGCTCTTATTCAAAAACAGCTTTTATAGCTCCAAAAAAGTGTGTGAGAGCCTTAACTGGGGCCAAATGGTATGAATCGTGTAGGTTCTTATTTAAAAAGCTTAACATCCTAACTTTACCAGGCATGTACATATTTGAAGCAAGTGTTCATGTAAAAAAAATACACATGTATAAAAAGCATCTGAGGTATATTTGCGTAACACTCGAAAATCTAATAGACTAGTTTTAGAACGTATACCTAAAACTGCATTTTATCATAATGGCTGTTACGCGATGAGTGTAAAGATTTATAATAAACTTCCGGTAAGCTTCTTTAATAGAAGAGATAGAAACTGGAATATTAAAAACCAAACTCAAAAGTTGGCTATTATTAAAATGGGTTTATGATGTAAAACAATTTTCAAATAAATAGAATTTTCTTGTCAAAATTTGACATTACTGTATTATTTTAGACCTTATTTTTGTGTAATAATTTGTAGATTTAATATGAACTCTTTTGACATTTTAATTTTTACTATTTATAATGATTGACATGATGATTGTAATTTTAATTTAATTTAATTTAATTGAATAATACATAATTAACTTCTTTGCTTGAAATGATGATCGTAATTCTAACTTTTTTAATTTATATTTATTTAGTTTAATTTAATCTATGTACATAATTAATAATTTTTATTTAATTAATAATTTTTGCATGCCAGATGTGGTAAAGATGTGGACTATGTACAATATGCAACTATTTGTCACCTCTGATGTACCATGTTTAAGCGAATAAACGATATTATTATTATTATTAAAACCAGCAAGAAACCAAGCGGGACTTTTTAAAAGAAAAACAATTTACAATATAATATTTTATACAATTGTTACGAAAACATTTAGAAACAGCATGGTAGCGATCACCTTTTTCCCAGGGGTTATTATCAATCATGTACTCTTTAGTAGTACTTAATTGCAATAGATCAAATCTCTAGAGTTTAAAACAGTTTAAACGTTTAGCAAAATTATTAGAATTACTTCGCGAAAGAAAAACACAACAACGCGAATGTATGTACTATAATATATTAATAAATGATGTAGATGTAGATGTCCATAGGCCATAGCATCCACTTACCATAAGATGGACTGTCCTCGTTTATCACCCTTATTCTATAAAAAATATGGTCATGAAGAAGCACACAACCTAATTTATATTTCATTATAAGAATTATTTGTACACATTACATATAAGTCGGAGATAGAGCGGAAGTTCGTATTATAATTCTTCTGCTAATGCAATTAATTATTACTAGCGATAAAACACCGTGCCGCGCTATACATTCATTATAGTGCAGTTATAGTTCGACAATACTGTAATTATACGTCGTGGTTATAATCAGACATAAGTGTAACGTGATGGATGTAATTACATGATAACACAAAAATAGATACAAGTATGCAAATCAACAGCAACACCACATCATTTATCTACTCATGTGGCAACACTGCTTATCTCGAAGTGACACAGAGTAGGATCTTCGCAACATGACATCCGTTGCCTTACCTACCTTCTAGTTCAACTAGAAGAAATATTACATCACCCGTTATAACTTGTAGAATAACTTTTTTAACATCTGCATCTATCCTCAATTATGAATCAATTGATTCAAGATGAAATGCCTCGTTTCCAGTAAAAAGGGTCTTACACTCATCATACGAAACACAACAGTATTTAGCAGCTATTTAACGCTGATCTGCGTCTGATCTGGAGCGTGGTCCTTCTCCGATTGGTCCAAATCTCCCGGCGTGTCGCCTCCGTTGAACTTTATACTACTATACAAGTAGAGGTCTTGGGTCTACACTCACTTCTGTTAGTGATTTTCTACCCTTCATATTCATGATTTCAAAAATAAGTTTGTAATGTTTAAAATTTCTATATGATTTGTTACTATACACACATACTATAGGTATATATATATTATGAGATAGTATTCCGTCGTCTATTGAAGTTCTTTTTCACTTTTCAAAGAGTCACCGGTACCGACTTCTTATATACATAGTGTAATACATATAAAACATTGTTATTACAATTATATTAAATTAATCAATACTTACTTATGTTTTTTACCTATAATATATTTAAAGTTTAGTTAGTAAATCATATAAAAATTTTAAACATTACCAAATATTAGGACTGATACAACTACCGTTGTCTAACTTTCATTGAAAACAGTTATTTTCTTTATTAAATTTATAAACATAAAAATAAATTATTTACTTTAGGTTCTTACATAAATACCGAAAGAACCATTCACTGATAAAAAGAAAAGAAACACACTAAACAATCGGCTATTGTTATTGACTGATAAAAGCTTGAAGAGCCTAAGGGAACGTCGTGCTTGAATGCACGAATTCATAGTGAAGCCTTTTAAGTATTCATTTATCATCGCAAAGTTATTTATCTATTTAATTTAAATTATTCCATTGTAATAAATTGTGATTTAAATAATTAAGTGTACAAAGTTGGAAATTTTAATGTACAAATATTTGGTGCACTAAATAATAAAATAAATAAGTAAATAATAAATATATTTATTGATTTATTTTATTCTTATTGCACCAAATATTTGTACAAAAGGCGAGCTTAATGCTATATGGCATTCTCTACCAGGTAACCTTGGGTAGAACAGACAGTGAGTTATGGGCAGTTAAGTAGGTATGATCAATTATTTATACATCTATAGATATATTAAATAAAGATAATTATATCAGATGATGATTCGTCTCACAGGGAATGACATAAAGTCCCTGTGAGATATTAAATAGTGTTTAGTTGTCTTGTAATAAATATGAGGTCGGGGAAAAACTTTTTTCGTATTTTTATATGTATAAATTCAAGACATTTTCATTTCAAAGTTTTTTTTTTTTTATTTAACATATTATACAATATTTAATTATATACAATATTAAAAACTATAATAATAATAAAAAAAACTAAAACTAGAAACTTAATTATCATATAATCCTACTCCCCGCGGTATCGTGCCAAGAACGCTGGCTGCGTTTCCCCTCTGAATGGCTATACTTAGCCTTTTAGCGAGAAAAGAACCAGCCCTCTTATCACCAGCAGCAACGAACAGCCGGGGATGGAGTTCCTTTAGGAACTTCACCGCACGTGGACCCCACGGACCGATAGTCTCTACAGCAAATGGCACAAATATATAGTCATCTCTCAGAGACTCATATTTGCGCCACTTACTCAGTTCAGCTACCTGTAATGCCGCCCTGGCTCTAAACGAGGTACCCCTGAGATGAGAGGCCGCCAGAGTGTCTACGCAAGTAGCATCCCACACTAGGGCTTTACCTCTCTCCCAAGGGACCAATGTCATACCGTCGGGTCTCCTGCTATCGTCTCTAAATATTCCACAAGGTTTTAAAACCGAGGGAACATGTATAGAGACAAGAACCCTTCGAATGATATCGTTCAAAGAACTGTGTCGTAAAAACCTACCAGCACTTTTTATACATGAAAATCTGTGGAGGCCAAACTTGTCGACGCTGACGCACTGATGAGTTTCCCTGTGGTAGCAGCGTCGGGTTGACCCATCGGGTTGACAAATCGCCGCTCCTAGTCGGATTCCTACGGCAATGCGCAAGCTTTCCCCATCAAGTAATGTGCCGAGATTACTTGATGGTAAAGTTTAATTACATTTAATTATAATATATATGTGCCATTTTTTTCAATAACTTATTGCCATTTTGTAGGGAGTGACATAATCCTATTGCTGTAGAAATCTTGGGATTTTTGATTAAAAAAATGCAACATGTAGTTATGACAGTCCTTAACCTAACACTACCCAAAGAATTCTGAAGAGACCGAAACAGGTAAAAATCTGAGGGTGCAAGGTCAGGACTATATTGTAAATGCATTAACACTTTCCAACCAAACTCTCTCAACCATATGCTGAGTGGCCAAAGATGTGTGTGCCTTTTCTGTTGATCGATTCCGGCCGTTTCTTCTCAATTTTTTGCTTGAGTCTCATTATTTTTTAGCAGTAGAGATCCCAGTCGATGGTTTTGCCCGGCGGTAAAAGCTCATAATAAACGAAGCTTTTCCAATCCGACCATACACACAGCATCACTTTATTGCGTGTTACTTCGGGTTTCGCTACAGTCTGTTTTTATATAGGAGAGGAGGCAAACGAGTATACGGCTCACCTGATGGTAAGTGATTTCCACCGCCCATGAACAACTGTAACACCAGGGGAATCGCAGATGCGTTGCCGGCCTTTTCAAAAGGAGTACGCTATTTTCTCGAAGGTCCCTAAGTCGTATCGGTCCGGAAAAATCTCTGATGGTATGGTATCGCGAGTTTTGTCGCGATGTGCGATGGTGAAATTGTGCGGAGTTAGTCCGAAAAATTCCTCAGAGCACTCCCCGTGGTAAATGCGATAAAATACGCAAGGAGATGCAACATCTCTTCGCAGTGCCAGTGAGTCAAGCCGATCGGAAAGGGTTTGGTCGCCAACGATTCGAACACCTCTGCGCTGGATGCGATCAAATGGAAGGCGCTGGCACTGGGGAGTCCCAACCCAGAGATGGGAACAGTATTCCATGTGCGGCCGAACCTGCGCCTTGTAAAGTTGCAGGCGGTGTGCTGACATGAAATACTGTCCCGCTCTGCTGAACACGCCAAGCTTTTTAGAGGCCGATTTGGCCTTCTCTTCCAAGTGACCACGAAACTGCGCGTTACTCGATATGTCGACGTCGAGGTTTCCGATACTGGCTGAGGCAACATGGGGAGTGGCTTGAAACTGAGGAGATACGACAAAGAGGTTCTTTTTAGCGGTAAATGCGCAAACTTGTGTCTTCAGGGGATTGAACTGAACTAGATTTAGTCGCCCCCAGTCCGAGACTTTGTTTAACAAAGTCTCGACTTTTTCCCGGCACTCGGAGACGTTTTCCCGAGAAATATTGGCAAGACCGATGTATAAAGCATCATCAGTGCTGTCATCCGCATAGCAATAAATGTTACCGGTTTGCAACACGTCATTGATATGCAGAAGAAACAGCGTTGGCGATAGCACGCAGTGGAACACTAGCGTTAATGAGCTTGTAATTGGAGCATGCAACGTCTACTACGACCTTGATGCTCCGATCTGCAAGAAAACTGGTGATCCAATTGCACAATTTCCCGGGAAGCCCATAGGAAGGAAGCTTCGTAAGAAGCGCTTTGTGCCAAACCCGATCGAATGCCTTCGCTATGTCCAAACTAACGGCCAACGCCTCCCCCTTGGACTCTACTGCCTCCACCCATTTATGAGTTAGGTAACCCAGAAGATCGCCAGCCGAGCGACCGCGACGGCAACCGCACTGACGGTCACTAATCAGCTGGTGACCCTCAAGGTACCGCATGAGCTGGCTGTCTGTGGAGCTTGACTACCATTTGATCATGATTTTTTCACACGTTCTTGTCATAAGCAATCTACTATGTATCACCAGTCAACAATCTTTTCAAAAGTGGTTCGGTTTCATTACGTTTTAATAGAGAATCGTAAATGAGTACATGATTTATTAGGTTTCTTTCAGTGAGCTCGTGTGGTACCCAAACATCGAGCTTTTTTGTATAGCCAGATTTTTTCAAATGGGTGAAAACTGCTTTGTGGTCCATCCTCAATTCCTCGGCTATGTTGTAACTACTAATATGCCAATCTTTCTCCTTTTTTTCAAAAATGGCATCGAATTTATCCATATGACGGCAACCAGAGCGTGCTGCATCTTTTACATCAAAATTCCCGGACTGAAAACACTTGAACTAACTTTGTGCTACTCTTACTGACACTGCATTAGTTCCATAAACGTCACAAATTTAGGATGAAACTTTTTCCCCGACCTATAATTATAACAATTATCATATAAGTGCACATAGCATTCCTCAGACGTGTTGCTTCAGAATTTTACTAATTAGTTCTATATTAAATGATCCGTCTTCTTCTTCTTACCTTAAAGGTAACTTCAGCTTTCCGTATTTGACTCTTGACCGTAAACCTCGTTCTTCTAGAGGTGTTAAGATTCATATACTTCACCATGGCACTGGTTTCTTTAATTCATCATTTACTGTTCAATACTTCTCTGGAACGTCTTGCCCGTTCATATAAGATAAGCACAAAATAAGCATACGCTTGAAACTGGTTCGACAACATTATCTTAAGGAAAACTCCATTTGACCTTCTATATTTTATTTCATTATATGGCGTTATTTTTAATAGCTTTTTAGCACCTATCAACTTTTATTTATCTGTTTCTTCCAGAATCAAGGTGTAAAACAATAAATCTATTTTTTTTTATTATGGACCACAAACAATTACTTGTGAGATTTTTAAATTATTACATATACAATAATGTGTGGCTGTCGTGATCTCAAAATTATTTAAAATATAAAAATAAAATAACAGAAAGTAAACTATGACCATAATTAAATTTAATGTACTATATAATAAAGCTAGTACCTTGGAGTTTATACTTTTCAATATAATTTAACTCTGTAGTGCTACTTACTGCTACCATTTCAATTTTATTTTAAGTGCGTTTTAATATAATATAGGGCAATATAATTTAGTGCAAATAAATCCACAACGACATCGAGGGGAGTGCCTTGAAATTGAAGAAATACGACAAAGGGGTTCTTTTTAGCGGTAAACGCGGGAACTTGCGTCTTCTGGGGATTGAACTACACTAGATTTAGTCGCTGCTAATCCGATACTTTATTCAACAAAGGCTCGACTTCAGACATTAGTTTATTCCAGTACTCGACGACGTATTCTCGAGCAATATTTTACAGGGGCCGGAGTATACGGTGTCGCCAGTGCTGTCACCTGCATAACATTGAATGTTACTGGTTTGTAATATATCGTTGATATGCAGAACGAACAGCATAGGCGATAGCACGCCACCTTGTGGAACACCAGATATCACTGGCTTAGAGTCGGAGCATGCACAAGACTACTTGACATGACTACCTTAATGCTCCGATCTGAGAAAAAACTAGTGATATAATTGCATAAATTGTCGGGAAACCCATAAAATGGAAGCTTCAAAATAAGCGCTTTGTGCCAAACCCAATCGAAGGCTATATCCAAAACTAACTGCCATACAAATAATTCAGACCAACGATAATTATTTGGAATTTTTGTTATAAAATGGATTCCCGATAGCTGTAGCGTAATCCAACTGTGACCTGACCTCAGCAATTAGTGTAGGTAAGACGTACGTGTTTGATGTAGGCCGCCGCTGGTTGCTGTTTTGCTTTGGTTTGCGTCATCTTTCCATGCAGAGGTAATAAATCAATCCACATACAATTTACACATAGTATCTAACTTAAATTTAATTTGTTTATTTTTATAGGTTTGAATACTAATCTGATAACGCACTTAACGGGAACCACAGGGTTTTGTTACATAATATTGTATATTATCTTAGTATATAAAAATTACGTGTCACGATGTTCGTTTACTCTAATCTCCGAATCGAGCGATTTTAATGCAGGATTATTTCACATTTAACGACTTTCTGTAATAAAAAAATTACAGTAAAAAAGTACCACAACCTAACCTCCTACCTGATAGTGACAGATGCGGCCAAAGATGACTATTTACTCTTGCCTTGACCACATAAAGACATATGCTGGCAAATTTTTCCACTCCTTTGCTCAAATCAGACTAAGAACAAAGTGGAGTAGCCATACGCAGTCGTTCCCCTCTGTCAAAGTATTAGGCCTGAATTCCTCCTACGCTGACGACAGCGGCGCGTAGTGTGCTACGTACGCGTATGCGACCGACCGTAGGCAACCGACGTCAGGTAGGAGGAATTCAGGCCTAAGTCCACGCGGTCCTATGCGTACAATAAAACTAGTCAGTCGAACTGCTCACTAGACTAAATCTAGTTGCGCGGCTGGATCAAAATTCTACTAAAATGCCGAAATATTCAGTTTTTTTTTTGCTGCAAGAAGAGATCTGCCACGTCAAATTTACAAAGAAGTGGGGTTACCTTTAACATATATTAAGTAATTTTTAATCACATTATTGGTCTTTAATTCTTTTTATATTTAAAAATTACAATAATAACGGTCGTGTTGTTTCGAATTTGTTTACCAACACAGGCCGCTCTCATACAATATGCAGATCGGTCGAACGACTGATCTGAGTCTGTATCTGTGTGGCGATCCTTGTGTCAGATTGCCGTCCTACCGGACTGTGAGAATGAAGGAATTGAGAATACACCTGTTATTGCGCACACACTCGTGCAATTTTAATGTCAAAATTAATTTTTATATTGAATATTGACTGAACGAAAAGGCAAAAAGCACGTACGTCATCGTTTTGACAAGTCCTATTGCAACAGACCTTGTAAGAAAAAGTTGCAAGAAACTCAAAAGTGGACTATTTTCTTCCAACAGTTGCAATTTAACCTTCATCCATCTATACATTACAGCCTATAAAAGTCCACTGCAGTACATAGGCCTCCCCCATACAAAATGCGGTTGCCAACCCACCTGGCAAGCGTGGCAATTATTGCAAAATCCTCTCTAATTTAACCGTACAAAATGTAATATAAGTATTCAAATCAAAAAAATCTTCCTAGTAAATCTAAATTAGCGGTTGTTAAGATTTTTGTCTGTCTGTCTGTTTATCTGTATATTCAAGATTCACGCAAAAATACTGAATGAATTTCCATAAAATTTTATATGTAGGTATTTAGTGACCCGTCGCAAATTATAGGCTAACTATATAATCCGATTACGGAACTTTAAAATGGAGGGTTATTTTTTTTCCTATAGAAGTTAATTTTTATAATGGTTATTAACGATTATTAAAGTTATAAATAAAGTAAAGTAGTGGTTTTCAAATGTACACCCTATTTATAAATGAAGTTTAAATTTTAATAAATCGTAATATATTTTGACTAATAAAATAAATCTTATAAACCTCCATTCACTATTCACTAATTTAGCCGAACGCCTAATCCTTAACTTCTTTAACTCCAACCATTGGCGCACCATCCACCTCGTAGCTATATACTACGGTGTGCGTTTCTGGTGAACGAAATGGTTATACACTTGGAGGTTTTAAACTGGAAACGGCTATTCTTGCTTTATGCCACTACTCTGTTTACGTTCTGTTGTAGATTTTCACAGCCTGCCAACGTTTCTACAACGTGATACAACGTAAGGTCATCAGCAAAAAGAAGGCACTTTGAGTCCTTAACTACTTCAGGCAAATCGTTAACGAGTAATACAAACTGAAGTTGCCCTAAATTACTACTTTGCCTTACTCCAGATTTTGTAACATATGAGTCCGACGTATGACCAGCATTTTTCACATTCTGCTTTCTACCTGTCACATATCTTGCAAATAATTTGAACAAATATAGCAAGACGTCGTTATCTACTAAGTCAATCGCTTTTTTAAAGTCAAAGTAAGTGGCGTCGACTTGCCAACCCCCTGTCCACTGGAGACACCACTTGAGCCATGTAGTTAAGAAGGTTGCTAGTGGTGCTTCTCCTTGGCTAAAACCAGTGTTGTATTTTCGATATTTATAATTCGAGTCAGCCATATACGACAAGATATAATGATATTTTGCCGTATATGGCTGACTCGAATAATTTAGCTACAGATGAAAACACGGCAACAGGTCGATATTCGTCAACCTGTGATCCTGTGATCCTGTATTTCCCTTTGGCACTGAAACGACCCTTGTAGTTTTCCACTTTTCGAAAAAATTTGCAGTGTCCAGGTATTTAGTATATATGCATATGTATAATAACGGCTTAGTTAACAAGAAACGGCCTGCGGACCTCTTTGGTTTCAGTTGTTACAAGGTGTTGCACATCCTGAAGATCCGGATTTCGACAAGCGGGGGGTGATGCGCATCTACCGGCATAAGCCTAATATACCCTCAACGACTCCTCACTATATCGTCCAATATAATAATGCGTTGAGAATTATAATGGGGTTGCCTCGGTATTGTAGCGCATCTGGCATGTTTGCAGAGGCTCATGTGATGGGTTTGAAGCCATAATGCGAAAAAAATGTGCCTCCATTCTAAATCGCATGCGGAAGAACAACAAAATGATTATTAGTGTACTAGAGGACAGATGGGATTCACCAATGTTAGGGCGTTGGATAAATGTTAGACACGCCACGATCTAGAGTAGTATTTTAAGTATAATTTTAATTTTAAATGTAATTTTATTTAATGTTATAGGTATTTAGATTATAATTTTTTAACAAATATGGATAATTGGTCTGAAATAAATGAATTATTATTATGTGGGGTATTTGTATAGTTTTCTCATCTGTTTGGGCTGTATAAATATATAATTGTAAATGAAAGTGATAAACTTACATAAATATCAATAAAATAAAATAAATACATAAAAATACATAAATATATAAAAACCCAACCAGATGGATGCCCTCGGCAGGGGAGACCAAACGGCCGAGGGTTAGGGTGAAAGGGAAAGAAACCGGCGGACGATTCGGGCGTTATCGAGGAGCACCGCCTTCTGCATTTGAGCTGGAGCGATCCGTCACGGAGTCCCAGTCGCCTCAGATGACCCGAGAGGCTGACTGGTATTAACCCGTTCGCAGAAACGACCACAGGAATAATTTCGGCCGGCAGACCACCCCACATGTCGGTCACCTCGTGAGCCAGGTCCAGATATTTTGTCAGCTTATCTGTTTCGGTTTTCTCGAGGTTCTCGTCATAAGGAATGGTAATTTCGACCAAAAATATCCTTGACTGTGCCCAGTCTATCAGCACAATATCAGGCTTATTCGCAAGAATAGTCCTGTCTGTGATGATGGCCCGGTTCCAGTAGAGCCTGGCGCGGTCATTTTCGAGCACGGCTTCCGGCAAGTAATTATAATATGGCAGTTTCCGATCCACGAGACCATATTTCAGAGCGAGCTCCTGGTGTAGAATCCTGGCTACTAGGTTGTGTCTGTGCAAATACTCAGAGTTAGAAAGCGCCGAACAACCGGAGATGACGTGCCTAAGTGACTCACCAGGATGGCGACAAGCTCGACAGATGTCGACGGCGCCATCCTTTAGGATGTATTTCCGATAATTGTTGGTCTTAATAACCTTATCCTGTATCGCACAAACAAAACCCTCGGTTTCCCCAAAGAGGTCACTGAAACGTAGCCAGTGGAGGGAGGCGACTGTGTCTACGAAAGGTTCGTGTAGAGCCTTGTAGAACCTCCCGTGGCACTCCTTCTCCTTCCATACGGTCTCCCGGTCAGAAATGCTCTGTACTGCCGGGTCTTGCCATTGCTCGTTGGCTAAGGATAGAGGGGTAAGTCCTTTTATTATTATTATTATTACTATCGATTGTACTCAATACTAAATCTACCTGACGCTCATTGGAATTACCTATACTATTTATTGCTCTGAGAACATTAGCAACTTTACTGTGTTTACTACAATATTGCTCAATTATTCTGAATAATACCATATAATATGCGTTATAAAAACAACCTGGTGGAATGTAAACGACACATATAAAAATATAAAACTTTATCTTAAATAGATCCTAGCACAAACCTGTACAAACAAAATCAAACATTCTATGTTGTGGTCACTCGAAATAGGATATAGAAACAGACCGCAGCTCGAAGCGCGGTGCGGCCAGTAAACAAGCGCCGCTTTGTTTCCACCCATTTATGCGTTTGCATTTTAACATTTTGTATCCAGGTGGAATAACTTCAGGGTCTTGAATCGATTCTCTGAAGCTGGATTCCCTAGTAGCGAACAAACCGGAACTCGAGCTAGCAACGCCCACCCAGATTTCATGTAATTTCGTTCTTAGTTTTCTGTTAAAAAATTCAACAGTTCTCTTAAGTTTTTTTTGGTATCGTATCGACGTTTCGTTGTCGACGAAACCTGTGTCTCTGATAAACATATATTTTTATAGTAACTTTCTGGAACCTCTATACATATAAAAGAAGCATAATCCCGTTCAGTCTGCTTAATTTGTTTGACCTTAACTTGTACCACAGTCCCACATATATTCTTAACATGTTGTTCTATGCTTTTTGCTGTAGTTTCCTTCTTTGTACGCCTGTCATTAAATATTCCCTTGTATATCCATTAGGCTCGAGTTACCTCCTCTTTTTACCTCACTATTAGAATATCTGCTATGTTTTCTTTTTACAACTGTCCAGTTTCCTTTTTTCAATCCGTTATTCGCGTTCTTAATTGAATTTATTTAATTAATTAAAATCTTGCATTTACCAATACTAGATAATCTTGCCGATTTCGTGGCTACACCATCTTTCTTGGATTCACTAATGAAATTCGTTGAGCTCGAGCTCAGCGTCTTTACACTTATTTATAATACACTATTATCATAATGAGACAAATTCGGAGATTTTGTGGCTACCCGCTCTTTATTGGACGCGTTGTGTTTTACAACCGTATTTTTTTCTGCTTGTCTATAATATCTGCAAATAACACTAATTGCTCCACATTTATTTGTAACTTTTCCTTGGTAGTGTTTCTGACTCTTAAACTAGCTTTCATACGCTTATCCATTTTATTTGCCTTTGGTTCAACTACTTTCCTAATGATTTTTTATACGGCGCAGCTTAAATGTTAATAAATCTTTTTATATTCCATTATCGGATCATCGAGACGAGAAATTATTTCCATGCGGAACTAAAGGATGTCTATTCGCATACGCGTCCGTTCGCCTTGCGTTACATACTTACATTTGTTTTTTTCTTCTTAAGTAGCTTAACTTCTTTTTCTCATATTCTATAGCATATTTTCACTCTTTTTTAATTTCATCACATTTTGCAGCTTATGAAACCTTGCCTGTGCCACTTTATCTTTTATTATAGTTAGGCAATGATTATGCCTGGAATAGAATAGAATAATTTATTTAATATAGATTATTACACATTACTTATTGAAAGTCATTTTTAATTGTTACTGGTTCGAAAAATATATCTGTCCTAAGAAGAACCAGTAAGAAACCCAGCGAGATTATTTATATGACTTATATAATATTATATTATAGAATAATTTTGCTGTCTAGTGGCGGCGTAAGCAAACCCACTAAGTACCCCGTCCCGTATATCCAAGTATCATCCCGCGGATGTTGTAAAAGGCAACAGAGGAAAACTGAAAAAGTAAATGGGCAGGAGCATCTGTTTGATAACATCTAAAAATAAAAAATGCAGCTGTTACTTACCTACCTGCCGAGCGTGTCAACTATGGCAAATAACCCCCAACCCCTATGAGGCAATTTATAGGGGAGGCTTATATTCAGCAGTGAACTTTTGATAGACTGTAATGGTATTATGGTGCTATTATATTTATCCACTACCATATAATAAAATCACAACTCAAAATGTTAATGAAAACCTATGGTTAAAGAAACGCCTGCCAAGCGTGGTAACTATGACAAATATCGAATAAAACTACCACACAAATTGCAGACTTCCCGGAACGTAGGTGTTTCACGTCAGCTATGTGTTCTTGGACGTGAAAAACCCACGTTCCAGGATCGTTCATTCTGCATAGATCGGACCAAAATTAATAATTAAAAAAGCTGAAGTTACTCCGGGTTAATTCTGACATCGGGACGTCAATCACCTCAGTCCCCCGTGACCATTGGTGCTGTAAAGTACCCGAAACGTCGGGAATCAATAAAAAACAAAATAATTAAACGCAATAAAATCTGTAAAAGTAGTTATATTCAATGTGTAGTGTTCACGTAAATATAAGAAATCATTATGCTAAATAATGCTCTATCAGGCAATCTATGGGAGATTACTATGTCAGCTATAGACCTTTGATGGGCTCTAATGCGTAATATATTTTATTCAGTGGTCTCTTGGAACGTTTTCTACTCATCTAAACATTTGACACAAGATGTTCATCATTGCATTCGCCAAGAAATGTAATGTCAAATTACCGTCCTAACATTATATTGCTTGTATGGAATTAAGTGTGGCGCCAAAAAGTACTTTAGTAACAGATGTCTTTCACGTTTGACGTTGCTCCCGTCGCCAGTCTAGTGTATGGTGTAAACAGGATGGTTGAAACGGTATTTATCAGAAGACAGGCATTCACCGAATTCGCTTCTTACGTAATCCATGAGGTGAAATGGGGTGATTGATTATCTTACACCTCCAACATATCACAATAGTTTCCGGGTATGGGGCAAGTTAATAACACCTTCTTTTAAGAAAAATTTGTTAAAAATATCATTAAACTGTCACTGAAGCGAACACTTATTAATCATTGAATTTATTGGGCTGATCTAAAGGCAATGACATCTTTATAACTTCTTTGTTAACTTTATTTAAATTGTAGCTTTGTAGTTTAATATTAAATCTGAAGATTTTATGAAATATATACAATAATAAAAAACTATAATAAAGAAAAACTAAAACTAATAACTGAAATTATTATACAGTCCTACTTCCCACAGTATCGTGCCAAGTACGCTGGCTGCGTTTCCTTGCTGAATGGCCATACTTAGCATGTGAGCGAGAAAAGACCCAACCTTATTATCACCAGTAGCAACGACCAGTCGCGGATACAGTTCTTTTAAGAACTTCCCGCACGTGGACCCCACGGACCGATAGCACATGAGTAAAGAAAGCGACCAGAGGGGAAGCTACATACAAACGGCTCGCTGCGAATACACACATACATAGCGCAGCGATGTTTGCGTGAGATCTCACCGACAGGTTCACCGACGCTCCGTCGGAGTACAAACCGGTTTGCGCCGGCTCAATCAGAGTATCCATGAAAGGGCTGTTAGTCGTGCGCATTTAAATAAATAGACCAACAATATTTCGAAATTTTATACATCAATTAATTTATTAAGTATTTTTGCAATTATTAAATAATTAGATTTAAGTCTTTTTATTAATATAATTAAGTTATAAATTTATATAGGTAAATAATATATATATTGTTTAAAGTTAATCGATACGAAATAGCTCTTGATTTCGAACAATTAATAGATATTATGTTGTTACATTATGTAACATAAGTAATAATTAATACGCATGTTATTTTATACACTATATAATATTTTAGTTTTTTCCATATTGTTTAAAATTAATCGATACGAAACAGCTCTTGATTTCGAACAATTAATAGATATTATGTTGTTACATTATGTAACATAAGTAGTAATTAATACGGATGTTATTTTATACACTATATAATATTTAAATTTTTTCCTTATTGTTTAAAATTAATCGATATGAAACAGCTCTTGATTTCGAACAATTAATAGATATTATGTTGTTACATTATGTAACATAAGTTATAATTAATACGCATGTTGTTTTATACACTATATAATATTTTAATTTTTTCCTTATTGTTTATAATTAATCGATACGAAACAGCTCTTGATTTCGAACAATTAATAAATATGTTGTTACATTAATATAAGTTATAATTAATGCACATGTTGTCTTATGCTATACAATATTTTTATTTTTTCCTTAAATTTTTCACATGCATCATGTGACAACCCTATCAGAATAGGTATACATTTTCAACCTTGTTAAGAAGCTTCCCCTCTGTTCCTTACTCTGTGCCAATAGTCTCTACAGCAAACGGCAAACAAATTGTTAGACTACAAATTGTAGTCATCTCTCAGAGACTCATATTTGCGCCATTTACCTAGTTCAGCTGCCTCTGATGTAGACCTAGCTCTAAACGAGGTACCCCTGAGATGAGAGGATGCCAAGTGTCTACGCAAATAGCATCCCACAGGCCTCTCTTCTAATGGATCAATGTCTTGCGTCGGGCCTCATGCCATTGTCTCTAAATATTCCACAAGGCTTAAATAGAAACAAGAGCTCTTTGGATGACATCGTTCAAGGAACCGTGACGGGAAGACCTACCAGCACTTTTCTTACATGAAAGTCCGTGGAACCCAAATATTATAGTCATTTTCATTTAATCAAATGAAAAATATTAAAAAAAAATTCAAATCATAGAATTAATTCAAACATAAAAACTATAACATAATGGTGTAAAAAATATTGCTTAGACTTATTATTTCATTTACAACATACGTACACATATGTAATAACAGAAATTCGTCGTCAAGTCGTTATCGGTGGTAAGAACTCCTCCCCTCAGAGCTCAATTCTTGGCCTATACCTGTTCTTGATCTATATTGATGACTTACCTTTCCTTGTAGAGACAACTACGATATAATGTTATTTATACTCTAATGATACCTCATTTATTTTCAAACTCAAAAGGCAATCATGAAATTATTATGATGTGAATAATGTTCTAAGCTAAGGATATTAGTTTGGCGCCAAAATTTGCTTTTAAACGTCAATAACAAAATTAAATTAAGTATTATAATTTATAACATAATGTAATATAATATTTGAATAATATGGAAGGAATTGAGTCTTGTGGATTCTACGGTTTTTTCTCGGAATTACTATTGATGTGAAGCTCGGGAACATATTCATTTACCATATTTTCACGGGATTATTTTCCTTAGTTGCGATGCTTAGCGGGCAGGTTGACTACCGGATTATGTTATTGCGTAATTTTTTCAATATAAATGTGAAATCTAAGTGCTACTTGTATTTTTTTTATATAATAACCTTCTCTCTCTCTTTCTCTTTTTCTGCCTTCAATAAAATAAATACTTTAACTATTCGTTTATTTGTATCATAGCTATTTCAAACACGAAGCACATGACTTTGATTTTTATCAAGCGCATTTTAGAAAGTTATTCTTCAATACAACGTGTAGATTGATTTTTGGAATCAATGCGTTATTTTTCATTATTAACTTACTCATCAATATTATTATCAACAACTTTTCTGTAATAACTTGAAAACTTCTATGACGTCTACAATATAAGTATTTCATTTTCCACTTACAATTGGACGTATCTTCGCAGTTGACACTTTATTTCTTTTTTTTTGCAAAGTTAAATTTGCCTTTTAATCACACTTACCTTTTCGTTACAGCAATTTTACGTGATTACCCATGATTACCTTACCTATAATTTATAAATTATTTTAATGAAAGTAGGTACTTTCTTAAGTTTCTACCAAAAAATCAGAGCGCGAATTCTACTTGCATTTTTTAATTGGTTTTGTAAATAATCGAATTTGTTAAGCAGAATAAATTGCAATAGACGAGAATTTCGCATTTAATATATTAATAAAACAAGGATACTTATAATAATAATGTGTAAGCAGCCCACATCCTTTCATTCTTTTTAAGTTTGTTGCCACAAGTGCGCCAACGTAGTATCAAGTGTTTTAATGGGAGCAAATAATTGCATAATCATGCTATACGCTTGATAGCATTTTGGCTCCACCAATTTATTTTTTTACAATATATTCATTATTCATATGTCATAAACGACCGTGTGAACTAGTGGTGAGTGTACCTGGCTACTACACTATACCAAAGTTTCCAAATTTGAATGCAAGCCAGAGCCGAAATCTATGCAAAAATACAAATTGTTGGTTTCATATCTGATTGGGTTGTGGTTGTACTGCGCTGCGATTTTAGTGACTGCCTCTGTGTTTACACGTACGCTTTTTGTTGCTATAATAATAATTACTGCATAATCGATGTCAGAATTAAGGATATCATATTTGATATTTGCCGTGAGGTGGCAGGGTAAGAGAATACGGCACCCCATTTTATCTCATGGATATCGTAGAACTATGTAAAGTTACAAAAAATCTCACGGTTTCCAATAGACAGCGGCTTAATCATCTCGTTTACGAAAGACAAAAATATTCAGATCAGCTACGAACAGCAACGCCAAAGGTGCCTCTGATACTGCGATCGTCAATTCGCCTCCCAAGCGTGACGGTTAAGAAAAATCCTTCCGAAACGTAAGAAGTCGCTGATGAATATAAAGAATTGACACAATAACGCTGAGTAGCTAGAATTTTACTTTTATTATTAAACGTTTTGCACGTGGTAGAGCCATGCTGCAGCTACATTAGTAGTTGTAGCACGAATCCGTCGGTTCGACCGAGGAAGGAACACGCTCTCACAGAATATCAGTGTAAAATAGCAGCTTAACACTGCTGTGTTTCGTATGGTGAGTGTAGAGAACTGGAGACCCTTTTTACTGGAAAAGAGGCATTCCATCTTAGTCCTCACGGGTGACAACACATCTGCATTTTGATTCTTTATTGAGGATAGATGATCTATGGATCACAGCAACCACTTCCCATCATGTGGACTGTGTGCTTGTTTGTCACCCTATCCTAAAAAAACAATTCTTTGGAAGTTTGGCAGAAATATCAAATGAATAGCGCCGCCATTACCTTATACATTTATGAGAAACTTTTAAAATGGCGATAATGACATTCGAATGTGGGATGTCGGGAAATCATACTAATGTTTAGTAAAACCTGTGGGCAGTGTCTGTAAGGTCAGCCTTGCACCCACACTCGCCGTATATGTATCTTAGCTTAGCTTTAAACGAGACCGAATGGATCGGTACTGTGACATAGGTGACTATAGAAAATCATTGAAAAATATACTTAAAGCAAATGTATTAAGTCGTAAAATAGATCATATGTTTTTATGCTTTTTTACCTTTTCAACTCTTTTGGTCAGTAAAACTAAGTTTGCAACATTCACCTTTTCCTAATCAGGCAAGCGGATTTTAGAACGGCGCTTGTGGGCGACAGTTGTAATAAGTGAGGAAAAAGCTTATTTTACTAATATTTCTCATTTATATACCTGTTACCGTTCATTAAAGATGTATCATTTTATGCCAACTTATTGATCGCTATTTTTGCATATTTGTTAAGGATAAAACAAAAATTGTTAATACTTTAGGTACTTAAATAGAAAGTTCTTTCATCATCATCATCATTACAGCCCTTCACACGTCCACTGCTATACATAGGCCTCTCTCAAAGAATGCCACAAAGCTCGGTCCTGAGCCACCTGCCTATATCGACTTCCTGCATGTCTTACCAGGTCGTCACTCCATCTAGTGGGGGGTCGCCCTACACTTCGCCTACCGGTACGAGGCTGCCACTCGAGAAACTTTTTACCCCATCGGTTGTCTGTTCTTCGAGCTATATGGCTGGCCTATTGCCCGTTCAGCTTACTAATACGTTGGGCTATGTCGATCACTAATTCTACTGCGGATATCCTCATTTCTAAATTTATCAAGCAGAGAAACCCCGAGCATAGCCCTCTCCATACCTCAAAACCTGAAAGTTATTATTGCATTCAAATAATTGGCCCAAAGGTGAACTTAATACTGAAAAGGTATTTTCTGCCAGTTAATATTTATTTTGGTAGTTTAGTATGAGCTATGGGTAGAGTCAAGACGAAAAACTATCAATAACTTATGCTAACATATAATTTGAAATATATAACTAGCAACTCGACTAGACTGCACGGGCGCAATACACATTTTATGGTATAATTTATTATTAAAAAGCACTGTTTAGTTCGACGAACTAAAAACGATTTAGTTCGTCGTTTTGGTATTAATGGTTCATCATAACAAAAAGTGCGCTTAGCAAGAAATTATTATATCTATACGTGGTACAGCCATGCTGCAGCTATTTTAGTAGTACGAGTATAGTTGTAGCACGAATGGGTCGGCTCGACCGGGGAAGGACCACGCTCTCACAGAATACCAACATCAAATAGCAGCTTTACACTGCTGTGTTTCGTATGGTGAGTGGAAAGAACTGGAGACCCTTTTTACTGGAAACGAGGCATTCCATCTTAGTCCTCACGGGTGGCAACGCATCTGTATTTTGATTCGCAAACGAGGATAAATATAGATGTCTTTGGGCCACAGCAACCACTTACCATCAGGTGGACTGTATGCTCGTTTGTCACCCTATACTATAAAAAAAATTCTATTTTATAATGTTTATTTAACTTTATTTATTACGAGCTTTTACCCCCGGCTTCGCTCTCGAGGGCTTCAATTTAGGAACATTAAATGATGTTCCTTGCCAAATTTAACATAATTCAATCACTTTTAGAATCACCTTGGTGTCTATGTCCCTATTTCTGTTTGACAAAAAAACTTTTTTGAATTTTCTACGCCTTATTGCACGTAGATTATTGATATATGGCATAGATATAATATGCTACAGGAACACGTGCATAAATAAGTTTTTCAGAATTGCATTAATATCATATATAAATCATATAAACTAAAATTTTAACACGAATACTATACAAAAAAGAATTAAAATTAAGCACAATACAAGTTCTATTCATGGTGAATGTGGGAAAAACAACACTCATGAACGAAAGTAGAATGATATTCGCCTCGTATCGCCGCCTAGTGGGTGTCATAAGAGGCGACGGAGGAAAACAAGCTGGAGATGGGCAACATCATCTTCCTGACAACAGATCAAAATAATAAGAGCTGCGGTTACAAACCCGCCTGCAAGTTTCTTTCTTAGTCACAGTTTTGTGTACACAGTATCCGGTATGGTATAACAGTGTCGTTAGTTATTTTACGAAACGTGGTAATTGCGGTAATTTATCCCAATAACGGCCACCGGTCAGAGTATTTAAAGTTTTGATTCGAAACGAATAAGTAAACAATTATAGACCGACCGATTTCCTTACTACCAACAATATTAAAAATTTTAGAGCGCTTAATTATACGAGCTTGAGGTTCGAGACAATTAAAAACTGCCGATTGAATTACCAAAATTGACACTTTATTTACGGATACTAATTACACCTTAAAACACACTAATAATAAAACACAATAATTCTACTGATCACTTAAGTTCGCAGTTGTTTCGCTTCGAAGTATTCTCTTGTATCGCCAATTCAATACTGCTTTCGTCGTGGTCTATACCGGCCTTATATAGGGCCTCAGATAGTTTCCAGAACCTTCTACTGTAGCGACATCTAGAAAGTTCGAGTACATATCGGTCCCGAAATTTCTGGAAGGATCTTGACTCTCCTAGTTCTGCTACTCGACACTAGAAGGCGCTAGTGTAACTAGTGTTGCCATGTACGAGACATTAATAGTGGCGCGCAACACTGCCCCCTCCTAAGACATGCTCGTCCCGAGCATTATTGACCCCATAATAACGGGCCAGTCGATCCACATGGACGATCTTAGGAGTACCTCTGACACCTTTCTGTATCCGGTAGGTTACGTTATTGATCCTTGTCACAATCCGGTACGGTCCGTCCCATTTAGCTTGAAGCTTAGGAGATTTCCCTTTGCTGCGAGGTGGATTGTGTAACCACACTAGTGAACCTTCGTCAAATCCTTTGTTGTTCATTTTGTGGTCATACCGTGTTTTCATCTTCTCAGACGTTTGCTGGCCCGTCTGTCTGACGTGCTCATAAATGTCATTCATTTTATTCCGCAAGTCATTTGCATAATCGGCTATACCGCGTGGGGCATCAGGTGGTATTCCGGTGATCAGGTCTGCAGGCAGCTGTAATTCTCTCCCAAAGTTTGCGAAAGCTGGTGTAACTGATGTATTTTCGTGAACAGCGCTTCGATATGACAACAAAAACGGTTGTATGTGCCTGTCCCAGTCTCGTTGCCATTTTTCCACAACTTTTGCTAAGTACCTCTCCAATGTCTGCTTAAATCGTTCTACCATTCCATCAGATTGTGGGTGGTAAGAAGTTGTTCGTGTTTTATGAGTACCCATAACTCGGCAAGTTTCCTGGAATATTTGAGACTCAAACTTCCATCCTTGATCGCTGTGAATCTCTAAAGGTACTCCAAAACGACAGAAGACATCATGAACTAGTTTATCTGCAACTGTTGAAGCTTCTTGATTTGGAATGGCGAACACTTCTGGCCACTTAGTGAAGTAATCCATCACAACCATGAAATACTTGTTACCACTTTCACTTTTCGGAAATGGCCCCGCAACGTCAATGGCTATCCTCTCCCATGGTGCACCAACATTGTACAATTTCAATACGCCTCTACTACGAATTTGAGGTCCCTTTACAGCCGCACAACTTGTACATTTGCGGCACCAGTCCTCGACATCGTCACGACAGTGGACCCAGTAAAACCGTTCTCGGATCTTCAGTAGAGTTCGTTTAACTCCCAGGTGGCCTCCTGAACAACCACTATGGTACAGCTGTAGAACATCCGGCACTTTAGCCTTAGGGACAACCATTTGCAAATGACATCTGTCTTCCCGACCATTTTCCCATTTACGGCACAGGACTCCATCCTGAATCAGCAAGCTGTCCCATTGGGCCCAATAGCTTTTCGTGGTCGAACTCATTGCTGAGACGTCGCTCCACTTAGGCTTAGGAGCACTGGCCTTCATCCATTCCAGAATCAGCTTAATGTCCGAATCTTCCTGCTGTGCATGTTGTAGGCTGTCCTTCCACTCATTGTTGAGCTGGTCTGTCTTGAGCATCCTCACAGATACCACTTCCTTACCCTCTTGCCTAGTACAATGCTTGCAATCTT
This sequence comes from Parnassius mnemosyne, assembly GCA_963668995.1. Lineage (NCBI taxonomy): Eukaryota > Metazoa > Arthropoda > Insecta > Lepidoptera > Papilionidae > Parnassius > Parnassius mnemosyne. The sequence goes on along the minus strand of CAVLGL010000035.1, from coordinate 27,412,857 downwards.
CAGGGCAAGGTCTTCTTGACAATGCATCTGCATTGCCATGAGATTTCCCGCTGCGATGTTCGATCACAAAGTCGTATTCCTGCAGTAGTTCAATCCATCTCGCAACTTGTCCTTCCGGATTTTTGAACTGCAATAGCCATTTTAGTGCAGCATGGTCAGTTCGTAAGTGGAATTTCCGCCCCAGAAGATATTTGCTAAAATGCTGCAAGGACTTTACCACAACAAGCAATTCCCTTCTTGTGACACAATAGTTCCTTTCCGGCTTTGAGAACGACTTGCTGAAGTACGCTATCACAATCTCTTGATCACCATTCCGTTGAGACAACACACCGCCAAGTCCTATATCACTTGCATCTGTGTCAACTATGAATTCCTTGCCCGCATCAAGGTACCTCAAAATAGGTGTTTTGCACAGACGGTTCTTGAGCTCCTGGAATGCAATATTGCAACTTTCATCCCAGCAGAAATGTCGCTTCTCCTCGGTTAGCCTGTGCAGGGGTTTGGCTATATCTGTAAAGTTCTTCACAAATCGCCGATAATAAGAGCACAAACCCAAAAATGCTCTAACCTATGTCTTTTGGAACCGGCGAATCCTTGACAGCGGCAATTTTCTCTGGATCCGTGCGGATACCTTCTTCCGACACCACATGCCCTAAAAAGCTAACTTGCCGTTTGAATAGTGAGCACTTCTTCGGACTCAACTTGAGGTTGGCACTCTGGATCTTCATGAGCACGTGTTCCAGGTTTTGAAGGTGTTCTTCAAACGTACGGCCTACTATGATGATGTCATCCAAATAGACCAGATAGGCATCTCCAATTAGCCCGGTAAGTACAAGCTCCATCAACCTTTCCAACGTTGCTGGAGCATTGCACAATCCAAACGGCATGACTTTAAATTGCCACAGACCCTTTCCTGTGGAGAATGCAGTTTTCTTCTTGTCCTTACGGTCAATTTCAACCTGCCAGTAGCCACTTTTCAGGTCCAGCGTACTAAACCACTTTACGCCTGTAAGCATGTCCAGCGTGTCATCAATTCTTGGCAAGGGATAGCTGTCCTTCTTCGTAACGTCGTTCAGACGGCGGTAGACAACACAAAACCGCATGCTGCTGTCCTTCTTCTTTACTAGCACCTCAGGTGAACGCCATGGACTAGATGAAGGTTCAATAACACCATCCTTCACCATTCCCTCAATCATGGTTTCCACTTCCTTTTCACGTGCTACAGGCAATCTTCTTGACCGCTGACGAATGGGCAATTCTTGTCCTGTGTTTATTTTATGTTGAACTAAGCCTGTCTTTCCTATGTCAGCTTCGTTTGACGAGAAAACATTGGCGTACTGGAGTAACAACTTCTTCGCCTTGACCATTTCATTCGGGGAGAGAACGCTGCGACAGTCTTCTAAAAGTGTGGTCACTCTCGTTTGTCCATCCTTGCTGGGGGTCCCAGTCGATAGATATTGGCACCGACGCAACCAATCCACTTCCTCACTAGTACCAAACAATGTGCCTTTTTCTATAATCTGTTCCTGATCACAAGGGTTTAACACACGTACTCCTGAGATGTCGGTGGTTCTGACCAAGGTTCGAGCCACTCTCCATGGAAGGTCATTGTCTACCCTTTCCACGAGTACACAACGATGAGCTTGCCCAAGATTCCGAGGAAGACTAACCGGCACAATCGTTTCCGATCTCGGCGGAAGAATAATCTTCTTAAGGCTGTACACATTCCCTGGTAACGCCCCTTCCACAAAAAGTTCCTCTTGTCCACATTTCAAAACACCTTGCTTTATGTCGATCTCACAACAATTCTTCCTCATAAAGTCTAGGCCCAGGATGCAGTCGTCCATTACATCAGCCACGATGACATTATGCAGGTAGATCACGTTGCCTAGCTTCAACTCCATCTCCTTCTCACCACGGACAGGTATGCGCTGACCAGTGGCTGTCACCAAATTAATGCGTTCGCGGTTGTATGCGGATCCCCAAGGAACTGACTTATAAGTTGGGAACTGACAACCGTGCGAGAGGCTCCAGTGTATATGGTCAGTTTACGCGGCGTTCCGTTGACCTCGCCCTTAATGATTAGGCTGTTCCCATCATGGGTTTCTGAGATCGAAATCCTTGGGGCTCTTTTAACATCAGCCAGCACCCGTCCCGCAGTCCTGGCTTTTACTCGTTTCCTTGCTGCTGCTGGGCGGTGCTATTAGCCGCACTACACTCTCGAGATCGATCACTTTCCCTTTCTACAGTTCGCTTAGGGCAGCTGGATCGAAGATGGCCCCTTTCCCCACAGCCGTAGCACCTAGGGCTGTAGCCGCTATTGCGGTCCCGAACTGTAGCTGCTGCAACCTCCCTGACGCGATGGGAACGATGATCCTGCCGCACGGCTTCCACCTCCAGTGCATAGGTCAAGGCGTCCTTAAGCGTCTCGTGGTGCCCGAGCCTCACAGCAGCTCTGACTTCAAGGTCGCGGATGCCGTCGATGAATGTCTGCACCAGGTTCCCTACAATGAGCGCAGGTACAGACTGGTATGCTTTTCGAACCAGCTTCTCTACCTAAAGGGCCCATTGCTGCAGGTTTTCGTTATTGCGTTGTACGCGATCTTTGAGCTGCGCACAAAAGACGTGTTACAGGTGAGCATCGCCGTATCTCGCCTCCGATGCCTCAAGAAGCTGCTCGTAAGTCACTTCCTTACCGAAAGCTTAAAGAACAGTTAAGGCCTGGTCACGCAGGCTTAGGGTGAGAGCAGTCATGGCCTTACTTTTATTCCAGCCGTTTGCCTTCATGACAGCATCGAATTGGATTTTGTAGGCCGACCAGGAAGAAGTCCCGTCGAACGGCGGCACGTTGAATCCACGTAGCAAAGGTGTTGTAGCTACCACGGGAGCTGTAACTCCATCCCTAAGTTTGAGGTCGTCCAGCCTTTTCTTCACGTCAGCCATCACGTTGTCAACCCGATTGTACACTTGGTCGATTCGGGTTTCAGCTTCCGACAGGCGGTTGTCATATTGAGCAACATTATCCTTCACCTCCCTTATCTCTTTCCCGAAGGTAGCGTGAAGGTCCTTCATGAGAAGTATCTGCTCTTCCTTATTGCGTTTGAGCTGCTCTTCCAACCGACGGCCCTATTCCTCCTGTTGGCGGGCCTGTTCCTCCGGTTGGCGGGCCTGTTCCTCTTGTTGGCGGGCCTGTTCCTCCTGTCCGCGCTGCAGCTGCTCTTCCAACCGACGGGCCTGTTCCCCTGTCAGCGAACCTGTTCCTGCAGCATCATCATCAGAGCACCTAATTCAGGTGCTGTAGATGCAGGAGCTGGTGACGGACCGGCTTTCGTGGTCAGCAGCTGGCCCTCCGATGTTTGCGGCGTTGTATTACCAAATCGTCTCTGGTCCGTCTCCAGCTGGCGTTGACTTCGGGTACGGATACCCTCCATGTCGTCCTTTGGTAAAATCGGCATGATTTCATTATTTAATCCCACTTCTGACACCAATTGTTACGAGCTTGAGGTTCGAGACAATACAATAATTACTAATTATCTAGAAAGTAATAAATTATTATCACAATATCAATTTGGTTTTTGCCCCAATAAATCAACGGCAGACGCCGTACATGAACTAACTGATTTTGTCGTAAAAAATCTTGATAACAAACAAAAAGTTTTAGTTATATTCTTAGATCTAGCAAAAGCATTTGACACCGTCTCCATTCCATTGCTTTTGAATAAATTAGAATAGATGTATACCTTTAGATCTTATAAAAGACTACCTAACAAATAGAATGCAGCAAGTTAGGGTTGATAATCATATTAGTGATGCACTTACCACATCATTTGGCGTAGCACAAGGAAATGTACTCGGTCCTAAACTGTTTTTAATATATATTAACGATCTCCCCAATATTACAATTACACAAGGTAAGATCTTAAGTTTTGCTGACGATACAGCCCTCCTTTTTCATGCAAGTACGTGGCAAGAAGTTTATGAAAATGCTCAAAAAAGCTTAAATAAAGTATCTGACTGGCTAATAAACAACCCTTTAACATTAAAAATTATCATTCTACGAACCTGAGAAATTTATGTTCGCGTAATGTAAGTTCATGAATACGACTTCCTGATTCGTTATTTGCTGTGCTATTAAATGGGACATCACCATCTATATTTGACATTCATTATTTTGTAGATAAGTGATGATTTAATGAATAAAAACGTGTCAACAATACGTGACGTGTCATGGTCTGTCGACTGTTCGCCGACACCCTCTGATCAACTTCGTATATTATCGTCCTCAAGTGACGAAAAAATCTTTTGAATAATCGACAGAAATGATGTCACTTATGTTGTCTATTTTTGTTTATTTTTATTGTACTACTTTGATTACTTAATATGGGTCCAGAATAATTACAAGACTGATAATATTAATTACTTGTTGTTAGAAGTTTGTGTTGATGTTATGTTATAAGTTTAAGACTTTAAGGCCAAAAATGTTCACTCCTGTCGATTTCGTGGTCACTCCTGTCTATTGTTAGAAACAGAAAAGCTATTTTTTTTTATTTCTTAGTATATTTAACTGTCATTATTTTTACATGTTCCTTAAATACCAAAGAAATATTTTTATTTCATAAATAAACAAAGCGTTGATTTATATTTTTATTTATTTTATTTCACCTCACGGTAGAATGACCCAAATATACAAAAGACAAAATATATGATTTTTACATTAACTTCCAATATTCATTAAGAGCACATACATGTTCAAAGCTGAAAGTGACTCAATGTCATTGCAGTGCTATAGAAAGAGCAGATAATATGAAACGTCTTGGAGTAATTATTAATAACAGACTCAGTTTTAAAAAGCCACATAGACATGTTAACTAGTAGAGTAAGAAAAATAAGGTGGAAGCTCCAGGGTGGCCCGTGGAATTTCAAATTTTTTTACGTTTTTTGGAATTTGCAGGTCAGGGTGAGGTTGCATGTTTAACAAATATGATTCGCGACCATAACGAGTATGTGTTTACAGAATTATTATCATTAAAATCACCACTACCACCCTCTAAGATCATATAATCCTTTTGAATGAGTTTTTCTGGAAATAGCCATACAATGGAATTATACGAATTTAGACGATTGTATTGATGATTATAATGATTATAATTCTGTAAATACGTACTAGTTACGGTCACGAATCATATTTTATTAAACATACAACCTGACCCTGACCTGTAAATTCCAAAAAACGTAAGAAAATTTGAATTTCGCAGGCCACCTTGGAGCTTCCACCTTAATATACATTTTTAAGAACCTTAGGCACATAGCTGACTTAAAAGTCATCAAAATAGTTTACTATGCCTTATGTTCATCGATTATCACATACTGCATAACATCCTGGGGAGGTCCTGATAGGACAAAAATAATAAAACTGGAAAGAGCACAATGAGCTATACTCAAAGTACCGCCTACGTGGTAGAGCCATGCTGCAGCTATATTATGGTTGTAGCACGAATGGGTCGGCTCGACCGGGGAAGGACCACGCTCTCACAGAAAACCAGCGTAAAATAGCAGCTTAGCGCTGCTGTGTTTCGTATGGTGAGTGTAGAGAACCGGAGACCCTTTTTACTGGCAAAGAGGCATTCCATCTTAGTCCTCACGGGTGACAACGCATCTGCATCTTGAGTCTTTATTGAGGATAGATGTAGATGTCTATGGGTCACAGTAACCACTTATCATCAGGTGGACTGTGTGCTCGTTTGTCACTTCCCTTTCTTTACTCTACTGTAGACTTATAAAAGCGTTGGAAAGTCCTATCTGTCAGGCAGCTCTTTATTCTACAATGTATCATTAAAAACACTCACTCTTACAGTATAATTAATAATTGATGAAAGATAACCGCAGAAATGATCTAGTCTGTTACTACAACACGCATTACACCAAATGTTCACATAAATTCTTTATCTTTCTTGATAATTATCTGTATAATAAAACAAACGATAAAATAGGTGTATATCCACTTAATAGAAATACTTACAAATTAAAAGTAACCCAATGGTTGTTATGTCTGGACTATGAGACCACTAAAAACCTTCTTATTTCATATACATAACTATAATACTGGATAGATCATACTTACACACATAATAATACAATATCATGTGTGTCATTATTTAATCATACAAATAGCATGTTAAGTTATGATGATAGTATCCTGAGGTGGAGACTTTGGTGATCCGTAACACAGGCTTCCGCCTAGTATAGACACCAGACTCTCAGCCTATAGTGTACATTGTTTATAATCTACCTTATTAACTTCATTTGTGAGAGTAAATAAATATATATTATTATTATTAGTATTCAGTAGCATTCTATTATTTCATTTTATCTTTGACTTATCATTACTTAATTTTTCATTAAGTAGATGGCGCTACTATTATCTAGTAAGGTGCGTGAGGGTAATATGGTCATAAGGTGAAATGGTATGGTATGGTATTAAGGTGGAAGCTCCAGGGTGGCCCGCGAAATTCAAATTTTCTTGGGTTTTTATAAATTTGCAGGTCAGGGTCAGGTTGTATGTTTAACAAAATATGATTCGCGACCGTAACGAGTATGTATTTACAGAGTTATAATCATTATAATCATCAATACAACCCTCTAAGTTCGTATAATCCCATTGTATGGCTATTTCCAGAAAAACTCATTCAAAGGGATTAAATGAATTTACAGGGTTTTATTGGTGATTTTAATGATAATAATTATGTAAACACATAATCGCTATGGTCGCGAATTATATTTTGTTAAATATACAAACTGACCCTCACCCGCAAATTCCAAAATATGCAAGAAAATTTGGATTTCGCGGGCCACCCTGGAGCTTCCACCTTCATCATCATCATTACAGCCCTTCACAAGTCCACTGCTGAACATAGGCGTCCCCCAAGGAATGCCACAAAGCACGGTCCTGAGCCACCTGCATCCATCGACTTCCTGCATATATTACCAGGTCGTCACTCCATCTAGTGGGGGCACGCCCTACATTTCGCCTGCAGGTACGAGGCTGCCACTCGAGAACTGTTTTTCCCACATCGGTTGTCGGTTCTTCGAGTATATGGCCGGCCCATTGCCACTTCAGTTTACTAATCCGTTGGGCTATGTCGGTCACTCTGGTTCTACTGCGGATATCCTCATTTCTTAGTTTATCACGCAGAGAAACCCCGAGCATAGCCTTCTCCATAGCTCGCTGAGCGACCTTGAGCTTCCTCATCCGGCCAGCAGTGAAGGACCACGTCTCAGTTCCATAGGTCATCACTGGCAACACGCACTGGTTGTACAGTCTCGTATTCAAGTTTTGAGGTATACCTGACGAGAAGATGTGCCGTGATTTCCCGAACGCTGCCCAACCGAGTTGATTCCGTCGATTGACCTCTCGGTCGAAGTTGGACTTACCTAGTCAACAACTTCGAGCTTAGTGCTCCCAACAACTACCGGCATAGGTGTGTACATGGACATTAAACATGATCTTTGTTTTGTCCATGTTCATCTTAAGACCTATCCGTTGGGAAACACTATTGAGGTCATTGAGCATAGTGCTTAGGTCCTCCAGAGATTCTGCCATAAGGACTATATCGTCGGCAAATCGAAGGTCAGTGATGTATTCGCCATTGATGTTGATACCGTATCCTTTCCAGTCCAGAAGCTTGAAAACGTCTTCCAATGCAGCGGTGAAGAGTTTCGGGGATATGACGTCACCCTGTCTTACACCTCTCTGCAATTGGATAGGTTTCGTACTCTGGTTTTGTACTCAGATAGCCATCGTAGCCCTACTGTACAAGCACTTCAACACTTCGATATACCGACAGTCAACTTGGCACCGCTGAATGGGTTGCAGCACCGCCCAAATTTCGACGGAATCAAAGGCTTTGTCATAGTCCACATACGCCAGACATAGTGGCAAATTGTACTCCTCGGACTTCTGTACAATTTGCCGAAGGGTATGTATGTGGTCTATGGTGCTAAAGCCTTTTCGGAAACCGGCTTGTTCGGGAGGCTGGAAGTCGTCAAGTCTGCACGTGAGACGATTCGTAATGACTCTCGAAAGCAGCACATAGACGCGGCTCACACGGAAATCAGTCTGTAGTTCTTCAAGAGAGCGTTGTTGCCTTTCTTGAAGAACAAGATCACCGCACTTCTACTCCACGCCTCCGGTGTAATGCCACCATGGAGGACATAATTAAAGAGCTTCTGAAGGACTTCAAATACCTGTTTTCCACCCGCTTTCAGAAGCTCCGCTGTAATTCCATCCTCGACTGGGACCTTGCCATTTTTAAGGTGCTGGAGAGCCATTCTAATCTCGCTCAGACTGACGTCCGGGATATCATCGGAATAATATCGGATAAGACTCGCTCTTGGATCGTTACTCACACTTGCGTGTGGCTCCAACGATGATGTGTACAGCTGCCCATAGAACTTCCCAATCTCACTCAAAATCCCAGGTTTCCCGGAAATGACGCTGCCACACTCGATCTTCAGCTTCGACAGTTGGCTCTTTCCGGCAAACAGATCTCTAGCAAAGACTTTGGAGCCCTGGTTCCGCTCGATCGCTTCTTCAATACGAGCAGCATTAAAGTTGCGTAAACCCGCCGTATGCATTTGGAGATCTGTCTGTTCAGTTGCCTGTATGCTGTCAAATCTACTGAAGACTGCACCTTCATATCCCATCTAACAGCCATGAAATTAAGAGTGTGATCGGAGAGTTTTTGTGTTCTTCTGCGGCGGGTCTTGCAAAACTTAACTCCGAACGCATGGACAGTTTCCACGAGCTTGTTATTCATATCGTCCACTGAATTGCAATCTTCTAGGCACTGAAAACGGTTTCGTAGCTCGAGCTGAAAGGTTTCGGGACTTTGGATTAGAGCACGAGAGGGATGGAGCGTTGACTTCATTAGACCACCACTCACCATTCGGTGATCGCTGCCGATTTACATCCCCGCGATCACTGAGACATCACTGAACAGTTGTCGTCTGGTCGTCATAATGAAGTCAATCTCATTTTTTGTCGAACCGTCTTGCCCGACCAGGTCCACTTCCTGTGGGGCCGCTTCTGGAAGAAAGAGTTCATCATAAAGAGTCCCTCTTTCCGTTGCCCTATTCCGAATTTCCCTACTTTCAGCTCACCGTTCTCTCTTGTGCCTAGTTTTGCGTTGAAGTCTCCCATTAACACCGTATATTGGGTTTGGAGGAATACATGGCTCTAGAGATATCCTCATACATTCCTCCACCTCCTCATCGGGGTGTGCTGAGGTTTGTGCGTAAACCTGTATGATCCTCAGCGAATACCGTTTGGTGATTCTGAGTATAAGGTACGCAACCCTCGTCGATACACTCCCAACCTTTACAACGTTGTTAACGAGAGACTTGTGGACGATAAATCCGACACCTCCTTGGGACAGATGGGGATAAAATAAATTGCCGGATTCGAGGATTACCGTGTCCTCCCCCTCTCTTCGGACATTGGATAATCCTATGATATTCCAGCGCAACTTGTCTATCTCTTCTTCCAGCTCTTTCTTCCAGTTCTCGTCAGTCCTCAGGGTGCGTGCGTTATAAGTTGCCAGGTCGAGTCGTCGTAGGTCGCAACCGAACCTCCACCGGAGATTCATAGCACACCCTGCCTCGCCGTTACCATGGTTGCCACCGTAGCCAGGAATAGCGAGGCCGCCGGGGACTGGAGGCTGTCTCTTCGTTACTCTCATGGGGGGTATATTGCCATAGTTGCCACGCTTGGCGAGCGGGTTGGCAACCGCAGTTTTTTTTATTGTTTTGCTATTATCCACCTTAAATAAATTTAAATAAATGTTTAATAAATGTTGAGTTGGCTGAAGAGCCACCCAAAGTCACGAACATTTATTTATTATATAAATAAGGCATAAGGCTATGTTGATTCTATTGATAATTCTGGTTCTGTTAAAAAATCACTATCAGCGCTGCTAGCGGTGAAAAACTATGTGACGATATGACCATATCATGAAATAGCAACGTTGTGTTTGGTTATTACTATCTTCAAACAACCTCTATTCATTGATTTCATGACATGGTCAACAAATAGTGTTAAATATCATGAAATGACACCATTTCACGAAATCATAGATTACTTTATTATATGATCTGTTCTACGATCTGGCCACGACATAATATGTAAAATCTCTTAGACACTACAAGGATAACGGGAATTTTGCAATAATTGCAGGCAGAACAATTTTAATCAGTTTACATATAGATTAGTTAGTTGAACTAAAATCAATATCAATCCAAAGACGTATTAAAAAGACCTTTAAAAACATCTTAGTATCAATCCTTATATTTTTGATATACGTCACCGTTATCTATTTAAATTATTACACTTTTAAAATTAAATAACAAAAAACTTAAAAATCAACGATAGGACTTTTAAATAATTTTATAAATCTAATTATTTAAACACATAAATGTAAGCTATTATACAAGGATTAAGACTAATTTTAAGCTTTATTTATAAATATGATATTTTAAAAAAAACAAGGTTCATCCCGCCTATAACTAACATAATAGTCATATGTGATAGAAAATTAACATCTAATTTTCTATCATGAATTTATACGTGGTAGAGCTAGAGAGAGCTAGAGAACTAGAGAGCCATGCTGCAGCTATATTAGTAGTATAGTTGTAAGACAAATGGGTCAGCTCGACCGGGGAAGAACCACTCTCTCACAGAATACCAGCGTAAAATAGCAGCTTAGTGGTGCTGTGTTTCGTATGGTGAGTGTAGAGAACTGGAGACCCTTTATACTGGAAAAGAGGCATTCCATCTTAGTACTCACGGGTGACAACGCATCTGCATTTTGTTTCTTTATTGAGGATAAATATAGACGTAGGTATATGGGTCACAGCAACCATTTACCATCAGGAGGGCTGTGTACTTGTTTGTCATCCTCTTCTTCTTCTTCTTCTTCTTCTACCTAGCGTTATCCCGGTTGCTCATCCCGCCCAGCGCCTCAGGAGTGTCCAACTTAGCATATAATGGTTGCAAGTGGTCACGCCTGGCTCTGGCTACAGCTTTCTTGGCAGCTCTTTTCGCTGTCTTGTAAGATGCGCGATCTTCAGGAGATTTGGTCACTTGCCACGTCTTGAAGAGCGCTTTCTTTTCCCGTAATGAACCCTGGACTGTGGCATCCCACCACCAGGTCTCCTTGTCGATTTTGCGGCCCCCTTTCGCCACGCCGAGAACTTGCTTTGCCGTCTTTGTGATTGCTGTCTGAATGGTTTTCCAGCACTCTTGGACGGACTTGCCTGCTGTGTCGAGACTAATATCCTCAGCGGCAGAGTCAAACTCCGAGTATCTGGTTTGATCCAGCAGCCACCACTTGATTTGACGGCGGCAACGTTCGGCGTGTCTGCGACGGGGTTTTACGCAGAGGTCCATGACAAGAAGTCGGTGTTGGGCAGTGAGACACTCACCGGGTATGACCTTACAGTTGGCCACGCGACCGATATGACTTCTCCTGGTCAGCAGATAGTCGATTTGAGTGGCGTTCCGACCGCTCCTGTAGGTAATCAGGTGCTCGGTTTTCTTTTTGAAGAACGTGTTCACCACGGCCAGGTCAGCTGCAGTGCAGGTTCTGAGAATGGTTTCCCCCTCTGCGTTTCTTCTGCCGTAACCATAGCCGCCGTGGACACGTTCATACTCCCCCTGCACCTCGCCCACATGACCGTTCAGGTCGCCACCCAAAACGACATCGTGGTACAACGGTATGCCGCGTAGTACATCTCCGAGACGATCCCAAAACAGCGTTTTATCCGCGTCGCTGGAGCCGACCTGTGGGGCGTAGGCACTTATTAAGTGGGTCACGACCCCCTCAATAAGCAACCTTACTACCATAAGTCGGTCGCATATGCGTCTAACTTCCAAGACGCTATCGTGGAAACGCTCGGCGAGCACCACTGCCACTTGTTTGTCATCCTATCCTATAAAAAAAATCTTAAGGAAGGAAAATACTTAACCTTCTTTTTGAAGTTCAAAAGTAAAAGCCTGTAAGTTGCCCCGGATTGCTAACTAACTACATACAAAATTTCATGGAAATCGGTCGAGTAGCTTTTGCGTGAATCATCAGACTATACATCATAATACAATATATTTCATAGAAACTTTGAACCCCGTTTCAATTAAGCTTTAAAAATAAGTTTTTGAAAAAATAAAAATGAATATTTTATTATTTATATTCAAAAGCATTTGCACCACAACACTTCTAGCCCCTCGTAAGGTGTCCACCTAGCGGGGTTAGCCAAGGTGTCTTTCTATGATCGTTAATAATAATTAAAACTATAATAATAAATGTAAATCATATCTGAACGTAAAGTCACGTAACAACAACGTGACTTAGCGTTGATTTCATTCATTTTTATAGTTTTCTATAGCGTTAACGATCGAAAGAAGGTCATCTTGGCTAACCCCGCAAGTAGGTAAACGTAATAGTCAGGGATATAGATTGTTAATACGAACCGTTGCATAAAAAAATATCCGATCTCACAATTAATCTAACCCTTAATTTTATGGTTTGTTAGACGGAAAATGAAAATACAGTCCACAAAAATGATATAACAGTGCACAGGCAATGAGACAGATAAATCTACAAATGTATGCGACGAGACTTACGCTACCTCAATACACCTCGTATTGAGGGGATTAAGAAGAGCAGAAGTTTAATAGTCCTATACCTACCTAAATAAAGTCGTCTTTCTTGCTGCATGCCCTTTTGAAGAACTATAGACCGATTTCCCATCAAAGCCTTGTCAACGTGCTGTTCCATACGTTACGTCTTGTTCCTCATAAAACCTCGCATACACCTCGCATACACCTCGCATCGAATACACGTCGAAGGGTGGAGCTAACGTTGCCAGATTTTTATTCAGCCAAAGCGGGATTTCGCAATATTATTTTAATAAAAAAGGTGGGACTCACTATGAAAGAATTTTGAAACAGTAACTTTGAAGGGGACTATAAGACGGCCAGTCAGTTGATACGCCTGCGCTGCCGCCGCACTGCACCGCCGCGTCGTGACAAGAAATCCCCGAAAAGCGGGACTGTACCCGTCTATCCGTAGCAGTTTTTTGACAGCCCAATGGCGCAGTGACTTAGTTAGTTGGTTAGTTAGTTAGTAGGTAGTTAGTAATTGCAGCGCTAAGGTCCGCAGGTTCAAATCCTGCACGGAACAAGTTTGTCCATGACGTCTGGCAACACTGTGTGTGTAATTAAACTTTGAAAAAAATTCTTTAATTTGTATATAAAATACAAAAGAACATTTTCCCCGACCTAATATAAATAGCAGCTGTTTTGGCCTACCATTCACTTAGAGGTCAGCCATCGCATAGTCTACTTCACCTAGGATGCCTCGTATAGAGGCGAAACGTGTGACATTATCGGCGGTGGTGTGTTTTACTAGTATAGTGGTGCAGGGATTAGTGGTGACGAGGATAATGCACGCAATTGAAGGAGGGTGGTCTTCAAACTACTTTATATGAGTATACATCATTTTATTATACTACGCGAATCCATGGACCTAGAAAAATTCACTTTGAATTGTTCCTTAATTCATTAATCTACCTCTGTAAATACTTTTGGCGTCGCATGATATTAAACTACCAATATTATAAATGTTACATTTTATAGATTTCCCTCTGTAAATGATGTGTGGAAGAATGACTGGGTGCAAATAATAAGACTGTGGCAATGAAAACAATTGGAATCCATTGAAATCTAGTAATCTGCAGTAAACATTTCGAGGAAAATTATTTATAGACAATAAAAGGTTGGGATGGTTCTTCGCGTTGTTACTTACGCCATCCCAAAAAAGATAAAGAACAGTAAATACCCTTTCCTATTTTTTCCTCTTGCAATTGTAAGCTTAACATATTAAAACGTAATTAATTTTTTAGTTTTTATTCGAGACGTCAAGCGTTCCAGAGGAACAACTCGCTGAAGCAAATACTTCCAGTGCTTCGCATGGGGTACGTACTAATAAAGTATCATTAAAGAAAAACTTGTTAGGGAGAGAATGGTTTTTTAGTCGACTTGAAAAAAAGGATGTTTTCAAGTCGACTGAATGTTTTTTCTTTAAGTTACACCAACAATCTCGAACCGTTTTCGATGATTCCTTTTTAGTTAAATAGGTTATACTACAATGTTTTTCACCGATATGTATTTCTTTTCTTTTAGAAAAGAAACTTTTAAAAAAATAAACTTTTTTTTTAAGTATGTATTAAATAAACTTATAAGAACTCTTCTGTTGTACTTGCGAGATGGTGATCCGAAAGCATTTAGAGATAATATAACTATATATACTGAAAGACAACATCAGTACATGCTAACCAAAATTCTGGAAAAATTTTTAGCTAACGACAGGATCTTTTTAATTTAGAATTTGACCATGCATTTGCTGGAGTAGAACATAAAATAGCTTTAATTAAATATATAGCTAAAAAAATATCTGAATATTCGTTTTCACCATATAACTACAGTGGAGGGGATTTCTAAATCTTTTGACAGTAAAAGACAATATTATAAAAAATTAACTAAACAAAAGGATCTCTAAAAACCGTTTATAAATGTAAATTAAATATAATATTAATAAATGTATATATTTTTATATTCAATGTGTTTTATTACAATTTTGTTTTATTAAACTTAAAGTCCTGGTTCCGAGGACGGTGACGAATGTCTTAAACCTAATTGAATTATTTTGCTTATAAAAATGGGTAATTTTCCTCCATCTGGCAACCCTCTACACGCTCACACATAGTTACGCGGCCGTCACTGCGACGCTTCAATTGTTTCTTAGCGAGACTCTGTCCGCCCTTTTTTCTAGGTCCATGCGCGAATCTTAGTAAATCAATTTTAACATTTTGACAACGGCTAGTGATACTTAAGATACAAGTACTCGATAGGTTTTGAATTTTCCCTGGGAGTTCTTACGAGCAGGGCCCGATCTAAGGGGGGCAAGCCGGGCATTTGCCCAAAGCGACAAAAATGAAGGGCGGCAAAATTGACTTATTCATATCTTCCAACCTAGCCATTAGCCTTCCACCACCCAAGTTGGCAGGTTGAGAATTTTATGTGCCACCTTCCAACCTACTACAGGTTGGACAGTGGAAATATTTAAGTATTTTACTTAACGGAATTATTTTAGTTCGAAAGAAAGAAAGAAGAAGTAGAGATCCGCAAAAAGTACTGTTACTTGAGTAGTATCGATACTTTCATTTCGATACTAAGTATATTTGCTCACGATACTTTTGTTCCGGTATTTTTGAGGTAACGATACTCTAATAAGTACTAGATACTTTTAACAAAATTTGAGTCACATCATTAGATCTGGGTCATAGGAGTAGGGCGTGTGTTGCCAGTTTCTCGTGATTGGTACCTAATCTATGGGCCGCAATGAATTACATTTGAGACATTTGAGATCATCAGAAAATTTGATATTAAAAATGCCAGCCCACACTACCAAATTTTTGGACAGATCGTTCACAATACAAGCTGTTCGATTATGGAATGACTTGCCGTTATCAGCAAGACGCGCTCAATCCCTACCGGTTTTTACGAAACATGTACATGATTACTTTTCTCAACTTTGATTCTATCTAGTTCATTTGTATATAATTATTCTCCTTTATTTAGTTATAATATTTGTTTATACGTATGGCACTTTTATGTTATATGTAATAGTTTTAAAGTATATATTTGTACTTTTATATTTATAAAAATATATATTTATTTGTATATTTATACATATATATTAATAAGTATATATGTATTTATCTTATCTATGCAGTTACTTATATAACATTATATGTTTTTATTTTATGGCCTTAATTAAAATAATGTTATTTTGTCAGCAAACCACACACGTTTTTATTATTTTCTTGCAATGCTGTCCATCCAAAGGTTGTCTGGAAGAGATCGCTCTTAGCGATAAGACCGCCCATTGTACCACATTTCTTTTTCTCATTTTTTGTTAATATTTTTGTTATTTCTTAGCGTACAATAAAGTGTTATCTATCTATATATCTATTATTAAGTGTATCATTGGTGATAAGTTCCGAACTCCTAGTTCTGAAATTTCTCGGATAATAGTTGATATTACGGATATTACTCACGTTTGTACGTGGTAGAGCCATGCTGCAGCTATATTAGTAGTATAGTTGTAGAACGAATGGGTCGGCTCGACCGGGGAAGGACCACGCTCTCACAGAAAACCAGCGTAAAATAGCAGCTTAACACTGCTATGTTTCGTATGGTGAATGTAGAGAACCGGAGACCCATTTTACTGGAAAAGAGATATTTCATCTTAGTCCTTATGGGTGACAACGCATCTGCATCAGTCTTTATTGAGGATAGATGTAGATGTCTATAGGTCACAGTAACCACTTACCATCAGGTGGACTGTGTGCTCGTTTGTCACCCTATCCTATAAAAAAAAACTCAATCGGAAGTTTTAAAAATAAATTGAAAAGTACTCGATACCTAACAACATCGATAATTTTGTTTCGATATTTTTCTCGGTATTGATAAATCGGATACGATACTGGTATCGAGTAAAGTATCGCTACTTTTGAAATTTTGTAGAATACTAAGAAGAAGAAATACCTAAATAGGAAATAAGGAACCAACTAGACTAGAACTTGAAATTAGAATCCAAAAAAATTCATCCGAATATTCTGCCGATTATACATATCTGAACTGGCAACCCTTTCAGTCTGTTTATGTTTGATAGGGATTTCACTCAAACATTCTGAGGAATACCCTTTAGCTACATTCGTACAACGCGACATTTTAGGGGAATGTTATATATATAAGCAAAATATTGTACTATTTTTCCATTAGTTATTTAAAAGAATCCTAGTAAAAATGTTCTGCCCTAGAGCAAAGACGTATTAAAAAAGATAGACAGGTTACACACTAACATTATTGTATTTTAAAGTGCAGCAGGTAGTACTATATCTACGTACAGTTATTTATTATGACACGTTGCGCTAACAAAAAGAGACAATTGATAGGGCATACCTATCGTTAGAAAAAGAATGACACGTTGCGCTAACAAAAAGAGACAATTGATAGGGCATACCTATCGTTAGAAAAAGATGAATATACATCATTAGTTGCGTGTTGATTGCTTCTGAGCGCTCATTGGCGCGAGCGAGTGACATACCGATATGAAAATGAACACACTAGCTAGGGTCAAAGTTTACACTAGCGGTTAGTGTTGAAATAAAAATAACCAATTATGAACAAAACATCTATATTCAAAATATTAATGAGACGTTTTTCTTGCCTCTAACAGTTGCCGTGTAATTTGTGCACCACCTAAAAACACAGGAAGGCATTTTTACCGCGAATAACTAGAAGATTTACGCGCTGTAGCGAAGGTATAGCCGCGACGCGAGAGCACGCGAGAGCGTGCCCGACTGAATGAGTCGGGCAATTACCTGACTTTCGTATTGCCATTTTAGAACGAGTATGACGTATCTATACTTTAAACAAGTGATTATATTCTCTTTGACTTTAAAAAAATCTTAGCCCTAGAGACAAATTTTCGTCATATTCGTGAATAATGTAGCGGTTAATAAGTGATACAGAATTAAAATGTTTTATCTATTTAGAAAGAAACAGAATAGATTATCTGGTTTGGCTATGATTTCAATAGAACACAAGGTTTGCGACAGTATCAATTTATCAGATATTATTAAAGATTTTGCAGACCAAAAAGTGCGAAGAAAATTACTATAATTACGAGGTAGGATTTAATATTCTCCGAAAAACTGTTTAATTTACGCAATTTAATTTTTTTAAAAATGTCTGATTTATTTTGTCGTAATATAATTGTTTTTTATCAATATTAAATTTTAAAACAAATCTTTTGCTGAGTCTTATTTATACGTACCGTATGAACCTTAACTTAAATACATATGAACCGATTGACCATAATAAACAATTAAACAGCTTGGACCTAATCTAAACTTCTGAAACAATTTTGATGAAAAATGTTTATTGTTCCTTTAGTTAAAGGGTCATCATTTATAGGCAAGATTCATGGAAGTCAATGAAGATTCATGGAAGAGACATGGAAAAATAGCATAAGGGAAAAGAGACCCATAGGCAGCAGTGAGTCGCAATAGGTTGATGATGATGATAAAGTTGAAAGGTACATAACTATGTCGATAAATAGATATATCAATCCATTCAGTAGTTTCTGTGAAATTCTTTAAAAGAAATACATTGTATACTTACTAACATAACACTCATCAACTTTCGTATAGGTACTTCTTCAGAAGACCCAATAGACTGACGTGAATATTATAGGTAGGTATAATCCCACCAATATCACGTATTTTATGTAGGTACTTGTACTTAACATCCCCCAACATAACTAACTCATGACTTTTATGGTTTTGTGTATGTAAAGGGCGGCGAAAATTATCTTTGCCCGGAGCGGCTAAATAGATAGATCGGGCCCTGCTTACGAGTTTCCAGAACATTTAATAATTTCTCTGGGAGTTATCAGATATTCTTTTATCATTGTTATCCGTTCTTTCTTTCTTCTTCCTTTCAACTTCTTTTTTACTCTATTATTTAGACGTCTAAAGACTGCCTTTTTTCTTTCAATCTCATGATTCATATCACCAGAATTACCAGCTTTGGTTGCTGGTAAATCTAAACATGCTCCCTTTTTTGCTTCTACTTCCATCCGTATCTCATCAGTCCACCATAACGTATTATTTTTCGTTTATATTTTCTCTCGGTTTACATTTGTACTTCTCTTTCACGCCGTCATCTTGTAACCTCTCTATTCTTATACGCTGTAACGCGGTGGTAGACACAGATATCCAATGCTGCCAACGTTTGAATAGACCATTAATTCGGCCTAAGACCAAGTAATAATCCGTCCCTCTGTTGGACCCGCGGTAAACCCTTGTATCTACCACAGCGCTTCACATTCTTTCATCCAAAACTATGAAATCTATCACGCTTCTACGAGTATCACCACCTCATTCCCATGTATACATATGAATCTTCTTGTGACGAAAGAAAGTATTTGTCACAAAAAGATTATTTTCCACACATACGGAGAGGGGGCTTTCCTTATTCTCATTTATACTTTCATCACCAAACTTTTCCAATACCCCTTCATAACCAGACCTCTGCAACCCAACCCTTCCTTTAAAATCTCTTAACATAAAATTATTTTCATTTCCCTTATATTCATTAACACCATCCTTACCATCTCCCAAAAGTGCTCTCGGATATAAGTGCGCTTAGATATGTCTGGGGCGTAGACTCCTAGAAAAAACAACTTATTTAAACCCACTTTCATTCGTATCCATAGCAGCCTTGGGCTTACACATTCATACTTTTTCACACGTTGATCAATTTTGTCTGAAAGGATGATACCAACTCTCTGGCATGCCCACTCGGGCTCGTCCACACCAGACCAGTAAGCGGTATACATACAATATGCAGTGGCATCCTTTCTCTTCCATATCGTCTCATTTACACATAACACATCTATTATTCTAGCACACATCATTTCGCATACTACGTCCATCTTATCATTCATTGCCGCACACACATTTACCGTAGCCAGACGGGCTTCCACAATACACTTTTTGCCCCTCCGGGAAACAGAACGTGACGGCTGGTGAATCTCGTCGCCGATTTTTGCTCCCAGTGATTCTTCGCACCTCCTTCGCACAAAATAAAGTTTTATGAAATTACAACATTTGCGAAGGAACACAACAATAATTAAAGCAAATGAAACAAATAAGTAATATTAATAACAAATATTAAATTATATTTATTTGTTAAAAAAATCATAATAATTACACTTATAGGTATTGATAATTCCAATTTAATTATAATTGTTCTTGAAATAAAATTAATCTACAGTCGACTCTCGATAATTCAAGCCTGCGATAACTCGAACCTCTCTATAATTCAAAGTTATCACGAGTTCCCTACAAAATCTCTTCATATTTCGAACTAAATCAATACATTTATATGCACTTGGTAATTCGAACGAAAATATCATTGATACGTAACAAAACGACGCGTTAATTCGAACTCATCGGCGTCAAACACTCGACAATTCAAAGTTGCAGAGAGAAAGGCACTTTTTCTCTTAAAAGAAGTTATTGAGCAGTCTGAGCAACAACGAATCGTTGTCAACGATGTGTTTTGAAGCAAACCAGTATAACAGAGTACTTTCGAAAGATTTATTAATTCACATTATGAATTTGTGCACGAATGTATCTCTAAACTTTTGTCATTGTAAAAGAATAGCAGTTAATAAATAATGATTGATCAACACTTAATAATTCTAAGTTTTATTTATTTTCTCTCAAAAATTTCGAACCATTTGACATTTCAAACACGAGTTAATTCGGGTTTCGAATTAACGAGAGTCAGCTGTAGTACGAATATTCGTAGTTTTTCGATGGAAAATGTTTCAAATAAAATTTGTCGCAAATTTTATGCTCTACAATTTCTGTAATAGATGTTAACATCATTGGAGCAATAAAAACCGAGGTAATCACAAAAACTGTTTTTTTTTTGACCTTTGAACTTGAATTACCGACGCAGACACGATATTTTATGAGACTTGTAAGACAACTTTTAAAACGCCAAAATGAATGAATATACGAAAATTCAGCTTAGTATCTCTCATTCAGAGGTTGACTGCCTTTTTTATTATAGTGACTGGATCTGAACTATATTGTGAAGAGTTTTACTAACAATTAAAACCAGGTTTGTCTGTACGGCTTAAGACCTTTGCCTGCCTTAATTGGCGAATCGTAACGACAACAACGTCAAATTATTAATCTATGGTTAACATGGCGGGTGATGAAAGTGACAGGTATGTAAATATTGAATACCTTTAAATTATTATTTAAAAATCTGCAGTTTTCTTATTTTTCATAAATATAAATGTCATTAATTCGTAACAAAATAATTACTTACTTTGTTATGAATGAATTCTTTCCCTACTGTCTTTAATAATAAGTGCTTTTTACTATTGCTTCCAGTGATCTAAAACCATCCAGTGTAGCTATAATAAGAGAAGTATATGACAGTGAAAATGCTCATATTAAATTTGAAATGGAATTGGAAAGAGCCCTGGAGGCTGGTGTCAGAGTAATCGTTATAGAACCAGAACCACTCGGAGAAGAGACAGCAAGGTGGATCTATGTAGGAAATCTTCTCCATAAAGTTTCTGTTTACAGCGGGCTGTGTAGCATTACCTCAGGTATTCTATTGTTAATTTCATCATGTTTTTATTAAATTAATCTGAATTATATATTCACACTTCAACTGCTTACAAGGTAAAAAAGATTTTGTGTTTTTAGAGCAATATTTTTATCTGCACCCATGAATTTAAATTACGCTAAGGTTTATAAACCGCAACCCACGAATATCGCGTTCATATTTTTTATGTTAGAATGTGGATAGTATAGATGTTTCGAAAGTACAGAAACCCACAGTTTTATTGAGATATTATATTTTTTATAAATTGCAAAAGTATCCACTCAGTCAATTTTTCATGAGATGATCCATAGTTTGGTACGACTTTCCATTGACGTCAGTGGAGTTTGGTGTTGATACGTATTTTTACAGAAAGATTACACTATTATAAGCACACACACAAAGTCTCAATATACGGAAACGCGTAATTTTTGAGAAAAGAATAATTGAAAATCAATTATTCTTGCAATGTTTATGTCTAATCTGCTAATAAACTGGCGCCATTTTGTAATGTCATTGTCGACGTCAATAGGGATGTCGACTCTTTCTGAAAAAGATTGATTTTTTAAATAGATTAGAATTGTAAGCTGATGTATCGATTCCCAAAAAATCAATTTCTAAAATATCGATATTTTTTTCATGTTTGCATTTATAATGTAAATATAAATCCATTTTATGAGAAAAAAATCCCCTTCATCATAAAAAAATAAGAGGACTGATTCATAAGGATTTTTGTATCTATTTTGAGACTGCTACGTCTCCGGCGCTGCGGGAACAGCAACCTCTACGCCTTAGCGTAACAAATCGTAGGCATCGTACGAGCCGGAGCGTCTGAGGCTGGTCGCCGAAGGCGACCAACAAGCCGAAGCTGCGGAGGCGAGGTTACAGCAGGCGGAGGCTGCTTCCCTTACGCGCCTCCGGCTCTATAAAACCACTCTAGGGGTAGGACAGACTCGTACCAGGTGGAGTCAGGGTCAATCAATTCGGTTCTTTGACATAAGTTGAACCTAACCTATTTAATTTGTTACTGCCCTAATAGGTACTGTTAAATAAAACAAATTTCAATAAGAGATCATTTATCATGGTATCTTTCTTGTTTTTTATGAAATGGGTTTATATTTGCATTATAAATAGAAACATTAAAAAATATAGATATTTTAGAAATCGATTTTTTATGAACCGATACATCAGCTTACGATTTGAATCGATTTAAAAATCGACCTTTTTCGGAAAGAATCGACATCCCTATTGACGTCGACAATGACATTACAAAATGGCGCCAGTTTATTAGCAGATTAGACATAAACATTGCAAGAATAATTGATATTCAATTATTCTTTTGTATGATGGATTACGCGTTTCCGTATATTGAGACTTTGTGTGTGTGCTTATAATAGTGTAATCTTTCTGTAAAAATACGTATCAACACCAAACTCCACTGACGTCAATGGAAAGCTAAGCCCATAGTTTTAAACAAGATTGATGGAATTGTAAAAGAGGTACGACTTTCCATTGACTCCCATTGAGTTGGGGGTTGATACGTATTTTTACAGAAAAGTTTTCACTATGATAAGCACACACACAAAGTTACAATATGTGGAAGCGCGTAATTTTTGAGAAAAAAGTTATTGAAAATCAATTATTCTTGCATTGTTTATGTCTAATCCTACAATAAAACTGACGCCATTTTTTTATTGTTATTGTCAGTAGGGATGTCGATTCTTTCCGAAAAAGATCGATTTTTTAAATAGATTCGAATTGTAAGCTGATATATCGATTCCTGAAAAATCGATTTCTGAAATATCTATATTTTTTTCATGTTTGCATTTATAATGTAAATATAAATCTATTTTATGAGAAAAAAATCCCCTTCATCATACAATATAGGGGGACTGATTCAGAAGGATTTCTGTATCTATTTTGAGACTGCTACGTCTCCGGCGCTGCGGGAAGAGCAGCCTCTACGCCTTAGCGTAACAAATCGCAGGCATCCCTTCCTTCTACGATTTGTTACAGCAGGCGGAGGCTGCTCCCCCTACGCGCCTCCGGCTCTTTAAATCCACTCTAGGGGTAGGACAGACTCGTACCAGGTGGAGTCAATCAATTCGGTTCTTTGACATAAGTTGAACCTAACCTATTTTATTTGTTATCTACCCTAATTGGTACTGTTAAAATAAAACAAAATTCAATAAGAGAACATTTATTATGGTATCTTTCTTGTTTTTCATAAAATGGAATTATATTTACATTATAAATGCAAACATAAAAAATATAGATATTTTAGAAATCGATTTTTTGTGAATCGATACATCAGCTTACGGTTTGAATCAATTTAAAAATCGACCTTTTTCGGAAAGAATCGACATCCTTACTGACAACAATGACATTATAAAATGGCGTCAGTTTTATGGTAGGATTAGATGTAAACAATGCAAGAATAATTGATTTTCAATAACTTTTTTCTCAAAAATTACGCGTTTTCGCATGTCGTAACTTTGTGTGTGTGCTTATAATAGTGTAACTTTTCTTTAAAAATAGGTATCAACCCCCAACTCGACGGGAGTCAATGGAAAGCTAAGCCGTAAAAGACACGGTAGTAACTTAAATACAGGTAGATCTTTACCAGGTTATAGGTAACAAGGGTTTAACAGTTATCTGAAATAGAACCTGTATAAGCCAAATTATTAATATAGCTCTAGAAAGACTGCTTCCTCATAGAAACCATAATAACAAATGTTAACTTATGTGGTACATATTGTGGATTGATGAATAATGTAAAGATTCTTTTTAGTTTTTGATTTCATAAGCCTGATTTGCATATCTGTGACATTTCAAATTCTTCTGTAGGAAAATAATCTGGTGATGATTTACTTTTTTAGAAGGAAAGGAGGAAAAGAAGGGAAATCACTAATAATATCACTATTAAATAAATATGTTATTTTTCCAGACAAGATAGTAGTAGTCAAAGATTCAATCAGCTATAAACTTATGTATAGAAATAGCTTGAGTAAGTCAACTTCATATCTGTGATTTAAATGTTTTGCTTACTTTATGACAGAAAGTCAGAAATTCAAAGAACTAGATATTAAATTATATTTAAATTATTTATTTCATCAAATATTAAAATTAATTTTTATGAGCAGTATTCAAAGTCACCTAGTAAGCAACATAATGAATAATAATATAATCTAATATTTAAAAAATAATTTTTGTGTGTTCGTATTTTATGCACTGCCATACATTCATCAGATTGCGGTAAAACTTTGTCAACTTATTGATGGTACATGTGTGAAGGTAATAGGCATGGTACTATTAAATTACAGTAGGTGGCGCGGGTATCGTACTGACAAATTTATTTGATAGGTATACATTATTTAATTCCAATGAATGTGTTATCATTCCTAATTAAACAATATCACTCTTAAAACAATATTTCCACAATTATTTCTTCTGTGGCAGCAACGCACCTGGTACCAGCTAGTTACACAATATAAATAGTTTAGTTTAGTTTATGATGAGCTGTTTTCCGCAACTCCACGTCTAAGCGCGTATTTTGCGTGTGGGCAAGAGTAATGTAATTATTTGAGCCATGAAATCTCCTCGAAGAAGTTCAACAGTCCTTTGATATTGCAAGCAACTTTGGGTAGTGATCCCGGTGGGCTGAGATGCTTAGCCCTGTATGCGGCGATATCCTGACATGTCAGCAGCCATTTCTTCCTCCCCCATTTGTGCCCTGCACAGAGACTATCTGTAACACCTATGGTAAATAAATGTTTGTTAAAGGAGCCATTTCCTGTGATAGCACTTGTTACTATTCTGATCTGTGGCTTGGTTGAGTGACTGTTCATTTCAGGCAGGGCCTCCCTAGCTTGTATACTAGATTTTTCCAAAGCTGAGCATGTTGATTAGTGAAGATTCTTCTTTCTTTCTTTTTTTATGGCGGTTTTTGATTAATCGCCAATGTCAGCGTGGAAGTATTTATTGAGTACAAGCTCAGTAGTTACAAATACTATGCCCATGTACTAAAGAAAATTGTGATAATACAAGTATCTTGTTTTATTTAAACAATTAAATTTTCCTTTTTATCCTGTAATACTAGTGGTTGTACTGTTGAATTACCTAGAACAAATGACAAACACAGTTGCTATAACTACATTAGTATATTAGTATTGACAAACATTAAACTTTTATGCTGTTAGTATTAATAAAATCACACAGAATATATACATAAGGAGTATTTGTGTAGGTTAAAAGTGAATCAAAATTTATAGGACGAGGGGTGTCAGGAGGGAGATGATCATAGAGTGAACAAGATAATTTAGGACAGTTAAAAAAAATATGGTCAGAGGTTCCCTCATCTAACCCACATTCGCAGAGAGATAATGAAGATTCTAGGCACCAGTGAACAAATGTTACCAAAGGGGATTGGTATGATTGGCTCCGGCCCTGTAGTGACCAGAGCCGATCCTCTTCTGTCCACTTTGTCTGCTGCATCATTGCCTCTGGATCCACTGTGTCCCTTTATCCATTGCAGTCACATTGTTGTGTTTACATACATTATATTTAATCATCGATGGCATTCATATATTAGTCTCGACTTTATCACATTGCAACTCACTTGGTGAGCTGGTTGGCAACCGCAGTCCACTAGATGAAGTGACGACCTGGTAAAACATGCAGGAAGTCAATGGATGCAGGTGGCTCGGGACCATGCTTTGTGGTGTTCCTTGGTCTATTTTCAGCAGTGGACTTGTAAAGGGCTGTAATGATGATGATGATATGAGGTGCTGGTGTTAGATAATTTTCAATTAGCTATCTCATTCACCATGTGAGCACATTGTACGGAATGAGTTTACTCACCTATTGGCGGTGAAGGGTTAAATACTAAAAATCTTTTTAATTAAAAGTATTTTAAAAAATGCAAAAACTTTTAAAGCACTAAAATCGGCAAATTCAAATTATATAACTAGTGATCCTGGCTTCGCCTGGGTAGGATGTAATAGTGTGGTGTAAGTTCAAGATAATCAAAACCAATTTTTTTTATAAATTTTTTGATTTATCAAGAATAATACTGCCTATCTTTCAGATAAAATATATCCTAAGTCACTCTTGGCATTGCTCTCGATGTGTTCATGAAGTTTCATTTGTTTTGATCATTTTGAAGATTATCTGAAACAGACATACAAACAAAAATTTAAAAAATTGTTACTCATAGTTTAATGGCATCCAAAAAATAATGTAATCAATTCTTAAATTATTTCCTTTTTTCTTTATAGGTCTAATATGGAACTCATTAGCATGTACTCCATTTGGAATAGTTTCAGTTCTTTGTGCTGGTTGTTATACTTTATCATGGCAATGGGATCCTTGCTGTAAATATCAAGAAGATAAAAACCGCCGACGTTTAGCAACTCTACCGGCACTAAGTGATCTCACATCTGCATCACCAGTTGTCCTTGTACGCACAGACAATAGAAGAAAAATCTTCTTACATAGCTCAATATCTGCTGCTGCAGCTGCCATTTGTTTATGGAGACTATATAACATATTTAAGTAAAAATTATGCTTTTAAGGCATAATTATCATGCTAAAGCTTAGAATAGTGTTGTTTTAAAAAAATCTATATTTATGCCATTAAAAGTTATATAAATAAAATGTTTAAATTACTAGATTGTTATAATTATATTACTAATATTTTTCTTCTCAGCCTTGTGTAAAAATTGTTATAAGTTACATTAGTTGTAAAAAGGTTGCAGTCATTGTATATGTTATTTATAGAACAAGACAAATCCTGTACAAAGATATATTTTCTTTAAACTAAGGTTTTATTAAGTAGACAGATGTAATGTGCATTCAAATGTTACAAGACATGCCAACAGTTGTGACATTATTGTATGCTCACTGTTAACCTATTAAAAACATAAGGGCATTACAGTTTTATTATTTTCATTACTTCGTATAATTTTATTGTGTGCTTAAACTTAAAACTACTTATTTTCTTATCTTATATGTTTACCGAACGATATGTAATTGCGTAGACCGCTATTGTATTGGAGTCTTAATCAGCCCTGTCTCCCCACCATTGCAATGTCAGTAATTTTCATTTAGAAAAAGCCAAAATTAGGGGCTTTTAAGGTGCAGTTAAAAAATTAGGTACTCTAAAATTTTCACCGCAACAAACGAACTGTTGAAATTGACGTTGCTGGCAAAACGTATCGCTTGCAACGCAGTAATGATAATAGATATACGATAAATATTAATAGCAAGAAATTAAGTGCTGAAAGATTATTGAGGTTGGATGTAGATGACGGTAATATTCTGGAAACTATCGGGTCCATATACTATAAGGTATGAACGGCATTTTCTGTTCTTTATCCGTTATATATTATAGACAAGATAGGTCGAATCTGTACTAAAACCGAATCAGAACGCCCCGACTCCACGTAGTCTTATCTGCCCTACCCCTAGAATGTTTTTATAAAGCCGTAAGCGTTTTTTAACAGTGGTAGAGCCACGCGGCAGCTTTTGCTGTCGCACGGATGGGCCGGCTCAAACCGGGGTGGTAGCACGACCTCACAGAATACCAGCGTGAAAAAGAGGTTTACCTCTGCGTTTTGCTTGGTGAGTGCAGGTGGCCGGAGGTCCTTTTTACTGGAAATGAGGCATTCCATCTTAGTCCTCACGGGTGAGAACGCATCTGCATTTTGATTTGTAATAGAGGATAGATGTAGATGTCTGTGGGCCGCAGCAGCCACTTACCATCAGGTGGACTGTGCGCTCGTTTGTCATCCTTATCCTATAAAAAAAGGCGCGGAGGGAGAGCAGCCCCCGCTCGGTGACACCTAATTAGCACCTTAAAATCCCCTAATTTTGGCTTTTTCTAAATGCAAATTCCTGACTTTTCGTTGCTGGCGAGACAGAGCTGAATCTAAGCGAGGTAGCCGAATCCGCGCCAGTCTGTTGTTTATCTTCTGATATTATTCATGTACTATGAAATTATAAACGAGCTTTTAGCTTCTGAGCTTCCACGGTTGTTATACCATTATATTTACTACTAGCTGGCCAGGCAGACGTTGTTCTGCCCTTTTCGACGACCCTTCATATAAAAAATCTTTAAATTTATCAGGATAAAAACTATCCTATCTCTCAAGTTGGACCAAACTGCTCAGTGTGTAAAATTTCATTGAAATTAGTTAGCGGACAAACAACGGGACACGTAATTTTTATATATAAAGATTTATTTAGTAAGGCTTAAATCAAACATAGCACAACAAACATTTGTCGGGAGACGCCTAAATAACTAACAGAACTTAGAAAAATCCAAGTTTTTTTGAGAAACAAATTTTAAGTAGTCATTGTTTCTTACTCAGTTTTAGTAGTCTCGAGTAACAAAGGTTGAGCGCTCGCTCTAAATAACATAGTACGTGAGCAAACCGGATTGGATCCCCGCGGACACGAAATAAATAATTTAAAATTATTATTGTTAAATGCAATTTTAAGTGCTGATTTACCACGTGTGCCGTGTAGTGGCGGTCAAGAATATCCACTACCCCATATCCTCCCGTGGGTGTCGTAAAAGGCGACAAAGGGAAACAGCCAGGAGATGGGCAGCAGCATCTTCCTGATAATAGCCAAATGACAATAAAAAAACTGCGGTTGCCAACCCGCTCGCCAAGCGTGACAACTATGGCAAATACCCCCCAATGATGAGAGCAACAAAAAAACGGCCCCCAGTCCCCGGCGGCCCCGCTATTCCTGGCTACGGTGGCGACCATGGTAACGGCGGGGCAGGGGGTGCTAAGAATCTCCGGTGGAGGTTCAGTTGCCACCTTAGACGACTCGACCTGGCAACGTACAACGCACGCACCCTGAGGACTGACGAGAAGATCGTGGAGCTGGAAGAAGAGATAGACAAGTTGCGCTGGCATATTATAGGATTATCTGAAGTCCGAAGAGAGGGGGAGGACACGGTAATCCTCGAATCCGGCAACTTGCTCTATCACCGGGAGGGCGACCATCTGTCCCAAGGAGGTGTCGGATTTATCGTCCACAAGTCTCTCGTTAACAACGTTGTAAAAATCGGGAGTGTGTCGACGAGGGTTGCGTACCTTATACTCAGAATC
Source organism: Parnassius mnemosyne (assembly GCA_963668995.1). Lineage (NCBI taxonomy): Eukaryota > Metazoa > Arthropoda > Insecta > Lepidoptera > Papilionidae > Parnassius > Parnassius mnemosyne. The sequence goes on along the minus strand of CAVLGL010000035.1, from coordinate 27,383,424 downwards.
ACCAAACGGTATTCGCTGAAGGTCATACAGGTTTACGCACCAACCTCGGCACACCCCGATGAGGAGGTGGAGGAAATGTATGAGGATATCTCTAGAGCCATGCATTCCTCCAAAACCCAATATACGGTGTTAATGGGAGACTTCAATGCAAAACTAGGCACAAGAGAGAACGGTGAGCTGAAAGTAGGGAAATTTGGAATAGGGCAACGGAACCCAAGGGGCCAGCAGCTGGCCGACTTCATGGAGAAAGAGGGACTCTTTATGATGAACTCTTTCTTCCAGAAGCGGCCCCACAGGAAGTGGACCTGGTCGAGCCCCGACGGTTCCACAAAAAATGAGATTGACTTCATTATGACGACCAGACGACAACTGTTCAGTGATGTCTCCGTGATCGCGAGGGTGAAAACTGGTAGCGATCACCGAATGGTTAGAGGCACACTGAACCTAAACGTTAAGTTGGAGAGGTCTCGTCTAATGAAGTCAACGCTCCGTCCCCCTCGTGCTCTGTTTCAAAGTCCCGAAACCTTTCAGCTCGAGTTACAAAACCGTTTTCAGTGCCTAGAAGACTGCAATGAAGTGGACGATATGAATGACAAGCTCGTGGAAACTGTCCATGCGGTTGGAGCTAAGTTCTGCAAGACCCGCCGCAGAAGAACACAAAAACTCTCCGATCACACTCTTAATCTCATGGCTGTTAGACGGGAGATGAAGCTACATTCTTCAACAGACTTGACAGCATATAGGCATCTGAACAGACAGATCTCCAAATGCATGCGGCGGGACTTACGCAACTTCAATACAGCTCGTATTGAAGAAGCGATCGAGCGGAACCAAGGCTCCAAAGTCTTTGCCAGAGATCTGTCTGCCAGAAAGAGCCAACTGTCAAAGCTGAAGAGTGAGAATGTGGCAGCATCGTTTCCGGGACACCTGAGATTTTGAGTGAGATTGAGAGGTTCTATGGGCAGCTGTACACATCATCGTTGGAGCCACACGCAAGTGTGAGTAACGATCCAAGAGCGAGTCTCATCCGACACTATTCCGAAGATATCCCGGATGTCAGTCTGAGCGAGATTAGGGTGGCTCTCCAGCACCTTAAAAACGGTAAGGCCCCAGGCGAGGATGGAATTACAGCGGAGCTTCTGAAAGCGGGTGGAAGACCGGTACTTGAAGTCCTTCAGAAGCTCTTTAATTCCGTCCTCCATGGTGGCATTACACCGGAGGCGTGGAGCAGAAGTGCGGTGGTCTTGTTCTTCAAGAAAGGTGACAACGCTCTCTTGAAGAACTACAGAGCGATTTCCCTTCTGAGCCGCGTCTACGTGCTGTTTTCGAGAGTCATTACGAATCGTCTCGCGCGCAGACTTGACGACTTCCAGCCTCCCGAACAAGCCGGTTTCCGAAAGGGCTTTAGCACCATAGACCACATACATACCCTTCGGCAAGTTGTACAGAAGTCCGAAGAGTACAATTTGCCACTATGTCTGGCGTATGTGGACTATGAGAAAGCCTTTGATTCCGTCGAAATTTGGGCGGTGCTGCAGTCCCTTCAGCGGTGCCAAGTTGACTGTCGGTATATCGAAGTGTTGAAGTGCTTGTACAGTAGGGCTACGATGGCTATCCGAGTACAGAACCAGAGTACGAAACCTATCCAATTGCAGAGAGGTGTAAGACAGGGTGACGTCATATCCCCGAAACTCTTCACCGCTGCATTGGAAGACGTTTTCAAGCTTCTGGACTGGAAAGGATACGGTATCAACATCAATGGCGAGTACATCACTCACCTTCGATTTGCCGACGATATAGTCCTTATGGCAGAATCGCTGGAGGACCTAAGCACTATGCTCAATGACCTCAATAGTGTTTCCCAACGGATAGGTCTTAAGATGAACATGGACAAAACTAAGATCATGTTTAATGTCCATGTCACACCTATGCCGATAGTTGTTGGGAACACTAAGCTCGAAGTTGTTGACGAGTATGTTTACCTGGGACAAATAGTCCGACTGGGTAAGTCCAACTTCGACCGAGAGGTCAATCGACGGATTCAACTCGGCTGGGCAGCGTTCGGGAAGCTACGACACATCTTCTCGTCAGACATACCTCAAAACCTTAAAACGAAATTGTACAAGCAGTGCGTGTTGCCAGTGATGACTTACGGAACTGAGACGTGGTCCTTCACTGCTGGCCGTATGAGGAAGCTCAGGGTCGCTCAGCGAGCTATGGAGAGGGCTATGCTCGGAGTTTCTCTGCGTGATAAACTTAGGAATGAGGATATCCGCAGTAGAACCAGAGTGACCGACATAGCCCAACGGATTAGTAAGCTGAAGTGGCAGTGGGCCGGCCATATAGCTCGAAGAACCGACAACCGATGGGGAAGAAAGGTTCTCGAGTGGCAGCCTCGTACCGGTAGGCGAAGTGTAGGGCGTCCCCCCACGAGATGGAGTGACGACCTGGTAAGACATGCAGGAAGTCGATGGATGCAGGTGGCTCAGGACCGTGTTTTGTGGCATTCTTTTGGGGGAGGCCTATGTTCAGCAGTGGACTTGTGAAGGGCTGTAATGATGATGATGTTACCACGTGTTTGGCGGTGACAGAAAACATTGTTTGGAAACCTTCATATCTAAGAAATAAAATGTTTTGAAAACATGTGAAGTCAGCAAACACGCATTGGAGCATCACGGGGGACTAATTGCTCCATAATATTCCCGTATTAAGGGGCTACTCCATGCGAACGACCTTGAGCATTTGGCCGGCGGCGCGCCGCTCGCTTCAATATATTGCTTATGAAATATGTAAGACGCCACCTATTATAGGTACGAACGTAGTATTATTTTTTCAACATCAATAAACTAATTTATGGAAATACACAGCGTACAACGATAAATGTATTTTAATTTTTTTATTCGGTATATTAGTTGCATTATATTAGAATTAAGGTAAGAGCATCAGTAAATGACCATTTAAGGGCACATACTTTCCTTTTTTGATGCTGAACCTTAACTTTCATGCGAATTCAATGCGTGTTTCCTTTTGTAAACTATGCGGTAGTTTTTTAACGAAACAAAACCAGTGTTTTTTTCTTGTACAATGATTGAATAGAAACAATTATTTTTTTTAATTATCAAAAATTAGATTTAGTAGTTGACCATCTAACAAAGTAGTAGATAACATATATTGCATCAGTAGATGACCATCCAGATGCTCAAGTTTTAATAGGTTTATCTACATATATAGCAGCTAAGTATAAAGCATAGGTAAATAAATAATGTTCCAAGATTTTTGATTTCATATTTTAAGGGGGGGGGGGGGAGTCTGTGTAGTAGTATCGGTTTTTTAAACTAGAGAGAAAGAGGGAGAAAGTGAACTAGGGTGGGACAGAGAGATGGGAAGGGGTAGAGAGGGGAGAGGGTAAGAAGGAGGAACAGTTAAAAACGTAAACCTACATGGAATATGTCGCGCGTGTCCGCTAGTTTGTTAAATAAGAAGCAAATTACAACATCTTGCGTGTTATTTGAAATATAATAAGAAAATCTACAACTCGTTAAAAATTATAAAGAAGTTATATAAAGGAATCTATCTCCGGAACATCTAATACATTTCTCGTTGAACTGGTCTTTCTTGGTTCTTCTATATGAGCAACTACTGCATCCCAAGGATAGTCAAGCATGTCTTTATAATCCGGCCATTTCCATAATCGACCATTTGCTTTCATCGATGAGATTGTAGCTGTTTTTTCATTGATTTTAGTGCTTTCCCTGGATAAAAGTTATTTTCATACTTAAATATGACAAATTCACCATCTACTCTTTGAGGGGGTTTCAAACCCATAATGATAGATTCTTGATCAGTGTCATTTTCTGACTCTTTCACACTTTCTCCTGAAGAGACCACAGCATTCGAGTCAGAACTTGACGAAGAGAATCGGAGATATTTCTTTACCCGCTTTATTTTGGTATGTTTTATTATTTTGAGGGCCTTGACTCCCTTTAGTGACTCTTTTTCTTCTTTCTTTCTTAGCTTTTCAGCAGCCCTTTCTATTTTTAGTCGCTCAAATTCTTTTTTTTGCTCCAATTTCCTCTGTAAATATTCCTGGTAACTTTTTCCTGAAACTATAGTAGGTATTCTTTCTTTAAGACGTGTTTTAGGTGTCCTTTTTGTTGTTGGTTTTGTAAAAGAAATGTTTCTTAAAGGGACTAGGTACATTATTTGGTACAGCGTAAGAAGTGCTAGCAACACTGTATATACCGGAATTTAATCCATCAGCAACAGCGTTAGTTGAAGATTCTGGAATCATTTCAAGCATACTGTCAGGAGCTGTGATGTCTAATTGATGTAGAGTGGTATCATATATACCGTCAGCAACGCTAATTGCTGGCGATCCTGATATTGGCGTTAGCACCTCGTCACCAACAGTAATAGGCATCGCAGTTGCTGATGATTCCATTGTAGTTTCCAAAACACCACCAGTATTATTAGAGGCTGACGGTTCCGTTGGCAACCGAAGTGGGTTGTCTATACCGGTGATAGCTGATGAACTAAATCCTACAAGATGCGGATCAGATAGTAGGCAATTATCCACGGTAACACCTAACGATCCAACCTCTTCCAATGTAGAACCGTTAGTCTGGTTCAATTGTTGTAGCATTTTCAGTTCATCTTTTGTGTTTTTGAACAAATTGAATAACGATAAATCAACCAAATCACCTGATCATTCTCCCAATGTTGATTCGAAAGTTTCTAGTTTTACAGGATTAATATTATTGTTTAAAAATTGTAAGCCCCTTTTCAGGTAATGAATTTGTTTACTATCGTCCTGAATTTTGCTACTCTTACTCTCAACTGGGACTTTTACCTCCAGCGGGTTCCACGGAAATAAGCCACATTTCCTAAAGCCATTTGCCAAAATTGATTTAGTTATGGTATTATCGATTACCTCGTGTAATAACTTAGCGAAATCCTTTTTCTTAAATACGTGAGGCTCATCATTTTTTATTTTATCAACCCTCCAAATGTGTACATGCCTCCTCCATGCTTCTTTTAGTGGTTTAAATACTGCCACATCCATGGGTTGAATTAAATGGGTTGCGTTAGGATAAAGTGCAACTAACACGATTCCCTTTTCTTCACAAAACTGGCTAGTTTGAAGTGATAAATGAGATATGTGCCCATCAATAAAGAGAATAACCGGTAATGTTATTTTATTCTTAATCAACTAAGGATAAAATATATCGGCAACATATTCAAAAAATGCTTCACATGTCATCCAACCTGAGTCGGTTTTTCCAATACCACAGTCTGAAGGAAAGTTGTCTGCAATATCTTGAGGTATCCGCTTATAGCTGAACACTACCGTGGTAGGAGCTAGGGAACTGTCTGCATTTCATGTTACCAACACAGTTAAACATTTCTTGTCGTCGGCATTTACCTGCTGGTACACATTTTTCTCACCTCTCTTTGCAAGCACTTTAGGTCCTTTTGGTGCCAAAAAAAAGCTGTCTCGTCGCAATTAAAAATTCGCGACGGATCATTCAATATATCAACATGGCCACTATCTTCTAACTCAGTATACACACGTTTATACCACCCTAATAGTTCAGCACCTGTTACCCCCGCTCTGGACGCCGTCAAATTTTGTGATATCCTCGTAGAAATGGTTGGGTTCCTCCTAAATGCTTTTAGCCATGTTTTACCTGGTCTTCCATTTTTATATAATCCACATGGACGTTTTATATCCTTCAAGTATTTTTCAACACTTACGATTAACTGTTCAGTTGTCACCGAGAAACCCGCTTTTGCTGTATTTTGCACCTAGTCGCATATTTTTTTCTCTTCTTCTGGTGTAAGAATTGACGCTGGGCCCATCTTTCGTACCATTGGTGGCTTCCCTTTTATTTTATTTGTAAGCGTTATTCTTGGTACACCAAATTTTTTTGCAGCCGTTCTTATGGGTGTCTTATGAGGACTAACTTCGTTCACTGCTGAGAGCATTGCAGCTTCAGTATAATTTAGGAATGCGTCCCTTTTTCCCAGACATCTACAACGTCAAAAATAGCTTTTAATACTATACTTTGCAATAAAGGTGGTCAACTACTAAATAAAAGTAACTTAGAGTAAAAGCAAATAAAATAGTTGAATTCCAATTAATGCTGCCCTTCATATATTACTTTGTACAGTTTACATGACAGACAATTTCATCAGTAGTTGACTATCCCGGCCAATTACTAGAAAATCATGGTAAATTTGAGTCAGTAGTGGACCACCCCACATGTTGACTTTGTAAATAATTTTTGTATTTTAAATACCATGTTATACCTTAATTAATGCTAAACAAATAAGAAAATCAAAACATTTACCATCAACAAGGTTATTAAGTTGTTAATATTTAACTTCAAAATTTTGCAATCCTTAAGACAATGTTTACGAAAAAACGAATAATAGTTTTACGCCGTGTCACTCCACAAAACAACTGCCGGCCATTTTGAGTATTAGAAAATGGCGGATGCGTAGTTCGCACGATTCGATGATCAGATGGCAGCACTGACTATTTAATATGAAATTAGTTTAAAAACATTCTGCGAATTCTTATTTTATCGGTTTATGTGAGTTAGTGGTCAACTACAGGTACATGGGCAATTACTAGTGCTGTTACCTTATGTATTTTCATATATTATCTAATTATGAAATTTTATAATTAATTATATATTAAAAATGAAGCATTGAAAATTGTGAGTTTAAAATATACCTATTCACTATAGGTAAATAAATAGATAGCTCGCCTTTTGTACAAATATTTGGTGCAATAAAGAATAAATAAATAAATAGGATGTTCCGCAGATGTGTTTTTGATTATTGTTAATTTTTACGTGTCACGTATTGAAAAGTAATATACCTACCTACTAATTTTTGAACTGAGCACCTTGTAACTTAGCCTGCTTATTACTTATGCTGGCAGACATTATCCTCACCCCAATGATTGATGAGGATGAAAATCAATTTTATTTCTACATACGTAATTATATTTATTTATACATAAGGGTAACTTTAATAAAGGTAATACAAAAATCAACAAGAAGTATAAGGGTTCAATTTCAATTGTAAAAAATCGTTACCCCCACACTAGGATTTTCTCCTGTGTCGTGGAGGCAGTTTACAAACATAAATTGCACAAGGACAAACATCCAGACCAGGAACAATTATTTGTAGGGCATACAAATACTTGTTCCGTGCGGGATTCGAACCCGCGGCCCCCAGCGCAACAACTGATTGCTAAGCCACTGCGCCACGGAGCCGTCGCTGGGTTATAGCTTAAGTGACCACACGTCCCGTTTTGAACGGGACTGTCCCTTTTCTCGGTCACCTGTCCCATTGGCCCCAAACAAAGCTCCGGGACACAAAATTGTCCCGTAACTCGTTGGATGTAAGTATTCAAAGTCAACAATCTTCAACATAAATTTTTTTAATCCAATATATTTTATGTCTACCTGGCACAAATGCTCCGGTAGAAAGAGTGTTTTTTTTTTATATTGAATAAATCGTGGACGTCTGAAAGAAACACTTACGGTTCCAGTTCTAAAGGCGATGTTATTAACAAAGATAACAATAAAAAATCTTGAGCAGAATTTTATTCTTATTTAAAATCATCACCAACTTTATTAAAGCAAATTTATCCACTGACAAATATAATTAATAATTAAAAAAAAATATGTTGCATTTAATAATTACCGTCTATACCGAAAATAATTTTATAGTGAACACTAATTGTATAAAGTTATAGTTTTTAGAGTATAAATAAACCCATGTCCTGTTTTGAGTTAAAAAATAAATGGTCAGTTTAGTCTTTTTAGTTACATTTAGTTTATATATTTTTTAGTTTATAGTAAAAAGTAGGTATATTATAAGTATAGAACACCTTATGTACTCAATTATTTTTTGAAAAAGAAGAAAAAACAAGCAAATAATATACTATATTTTAGCAAAAAACTATAACTTAGTAATACTAATTGTAACTTAGAACATAAATGAAAAATTCTTTCGAACAAATTCGAACCCGGGACCTCATGATCAGCAGTCGCACTATTACAACCACTAGACCAACGAGGCAGCACTATACCTAATAAGATATTGTGGTTGGGTATTAGGATTATTTTTAACTGTATACTATACTGATAATATTGAATTAGCCTTTTATAGTGTAAATTATAATATTTGTCGAAATGTTAATTATGGATTCGAACCTTACATGCTAATGGTGCTTAATTTTTTTATTTGCATTTACTTCAAAGAAAATACACGCAAAAAGCTTCATCGCGCAGTAAAAAACACAACAAATATATTTATAACTAATACGAAAAATTATACCCAAAACAAACAAATAATACTATATGACGTGGCATATGCGCTGGCCGACACTCTAACGACACGGGCTTCACGTCGAAGAGCTCAGCGCTCACTGACTCCAACAAGCCCGTGGGCAGTGAATACGCCTAGATTTTAAAATAATTTCTTAATAAAATCAAATTTTGGTCTTTTGAAAAAAATTTTATAATAGAAATGTTCATTAATAAATTGCCTATCCATTGGTGTAAATCGCAAAATAAAATAATACTTACTTTACGAGGAGATGCATGTTATCAATAATAATTTCACATTTATGTGGTTTCGTTGTAAGGAGATTATATTAATATTTATTCCTTTAAAAAAAACTTGGATATAGCTCTTATGAAATCAAGATTATGTAGAAATATAATGTGTTTTTTTATTTGTTGATATATGTTTTGAATAAAAAGTAGATAGCTCCTAAAAACCGCACAAATAACGACTAGCGCGACATTTTGCTCAACCTGCGCCTTAACTTTAGTCTTATTATATCAAAGCGAACTTATTAAATCGTCTTCGGACTTTTTTATTCATTAATTTTCAGCAGCTTATTTGCTGTGGCTGATGATGTACTTTAAAAAATCATATACCATAATGCTAGGTGGAGGCCTCGTAAGAAGCGACTATGAGAAGTATCCCAATAAGATTTTCCTTTGATAAAAAAAAATTACATGATAATATAGACTAATTATTTAGAATCAGGCCCTGCTTACAGTGTGACTGTGAAAAAATTTGCTTTATTTTTAAATTTTGATTCTAAACTTCATAATTTAAAATTTAAAATTTTGTACAGCCGAGCCAGTATAGGTTATTTAAGAATAACTCAATAACCATTGGTCTGACCTTGATCAAATTCATATGGGACCACACGAGAACTATCAGCTTTCATATAAAAAAAGAATCATCGAAATCGGTTCGCCCAGTACAAAGTTCTCAGGTAACACATAAAAAAAAAACATACAGTCGAATTGAGTACCGTCTCCTTTTTAGAAGTCGGCAGAAAATAAAGGACTTCAAATGACACGGTATAAATGAGCGAAACATTCTGGGTCGTTAATAAATCAATCAGGTAATAAAGTTAACAATTTATTTGTAAGTATATGTGAACCCCGTGTAGTGGCGGGTAAGAATACTCACTACCCCATATCTTCCCGTGGGTGTCGTAAGAGGTGACAGAGGGAAACAGGCAGACGATGGGCAGCAGCATCTTTCTGATAACAGCAAAGCAACAATAAAAAACTGCGGTTGCCAACCCGCTCGCCAAGCGTGGCAACTATGACAATATACCATGTACATGATTAAAGTTACGAAGAGACGGCCCCCAGTCCCCGGTGGCCCCGCTATTCCCGGCTATGGTGGCGACCACGGTATCGGCGAGGCAGGGGCTGCTAAGAATCTCCGATGGAGGTTCGATTGCCACCTAAGACGACTCGACCTGGCAACATATAACGCACGCTCCCTGAGGACTGACGAGAAGATCCTGGAGCTGGAAGAAGATATAGACAAGTTGCGCTGGAATATTATAGGATTACCTGAGGTCCGAAGAGAGGGGGAGTGGTACATGATAATCCTCGTCCGGCATCTTGTTCTATCACCGGGAGAGCGACAGTCTGTCCCAAGGAGGTGTCGGATTTATCGTCCACGTCTCTCGTTAACAACGTTGTAAAGATTGAGTGTGTCGAGGGTTGCGTACCTTATACTCAGAATCACCAAACGGTATTCGCTGAAAGTCATACAGGTTTACGCACCAACCTCGGCACATCCCGATGAGGAGGTGGAGGAAATGTATGTGGATATATCTAGAGCCATGCATTCCTCCAGAACCCACTATACGGTGTTAATGGGAGACTTCAACGCAAAACTAGGCACAAGAGAGAACGGTGAGCTGAAGGTAGGGAAATTTGGAATAGGGCAACGGAACCCAAGGGACCAGCAGCTGGCCAACTTCATCAGAGACTCTTTATGATGAACTCTTTCTTCCAGAAGCGGCCCCACAGGAAGTGGACCTGGTCGAGCCCCGACGGTTCGACAAAAAATGACATTGACTTCATTATGACGACCAGACGGCTACTGCTCAGTGATCGCGAGGGTTAAAACCGGCAGCGATCACCGAATGGTGAGAGGCACACTGAACCTAAACGTTAAGTTAGAGAGGTTACGTCTAATGAAGTCAACGCTCCGTCCCCCTCGTGCTCTAATCCAAAGTCCCGAAAACATTCAGCTCGAGCTATAAAACTGTTTTCAGTACCTAGAAGATTGCAATGAAGTGGACGATATGAATGACAAGCTCGTGGAAACTGAACATTCGGTCGGAGCTAAATTTTGCAAGACCTGCCGCAAAAGAACACAAAAACTCAACGATCACACTCTTAATCTCATGGCTGTTAGACGGGATATGAAGCTGCAGTCTTCAGTAGATTTGACAGCATACAGGCAACTGAACAGACAGATCTCCAAATGCGTGCGGCGGGACTTACGCAACTTTAATGCTACTCGTATTGAAGAAGCAATCGAGCGGAACCAGGGCTTCAAATTTTTTGCTAGATATCCGTCTGCCAGAAAGACCCAATGTGGCAGCATCGTTTCCGAGACACCTGAGATTTTGAGTGAGATTGAGAGGTTCTATGTGCAGCTGTACACATCATCGTTGGAGCCACACGCAAGTGTGAGTAACGCTCCAAGAACAAGTCTTATCTGACACTATTCCGATGACATTCCGTATGTCAGTCTGAGCGAGGTTAGAATGGCTCTCCAGCAGCCTAAGAACGGCAAGGCCCCAGGCGAGGATGGAATTACAGCGCAGCTTCTGAAAGCGGGTGGAAAACCGGTACTTGAAGTCCTTCAGAAACTCTTTAATTCCGTCCTCCACGGTGGGCCTACTCCGGAGGCGTGGAGCAAAAGTGCGGTGGTCTTGTTCTTCAAGAAAGGCGACAACGCTCTCTTGAAGAACTACAGACCGATTTCTCTTCTGAGCCGCGTTTTCAAACTACTGGACTGGAAAGGATACGGTATTAACATCAATGGCGAGTACATCACTCACCTTCGATTTGCCGACGATATAATCCTTATGACAGAATCGCTGGAGGACCTAAGCATAGTGCTCAATGACCTAATTGTATATCCGAACGGATAGATCTTAAGATGAACATAGACAAAACAAAGATCATGTATAATGTCCAAGTCACACCTATGCAAGTAGTTATTGGGAGCACTAAGCTCGAAGTTGTTGACGAGTATGTTTATCTGGGACAAATAGTCCGACTACGTAAGTCCAACTACGGCCGAGAGGTCAATTGACGGATTCAACTCGGCTGGGCAGTGTTCGGGTAATTACGGCACATCTTCTCGTCAGTTATACCTCAATAATTGAATAAACGAGACTGTACAACCAGTGCGTGTTGCCAGTGATGACCTATGAAACTGAGTCGTGCGTCCCCCTATTAGATGGAGGGACCACCTGGTAAGACATTCAGGAAGTCGATGGATGCAGGTGGCTCAGGACCGTGCTTTGTGGCATTCCTTGTGGAAGGCCTGTTCAGCAGTGGACTTGTGAAGGCTGTAATGATGATGAATACTTACTTACTTATCTTCACGCACAATCCCTGACGGGGTAGCCAGAGAGAACAGATCGCCAAGTGTCACGATCCTTACATATCTCTTTCGCTTCTTTCAGATTCATTATCTTCTTCATGCATGCACGTCTAGGTATCCGAGTACTCTTGACCCTACCCTCTTCGAGCAATTTGCTCACATGGTCTTCGAAAGTTAGTCTCGGTCTACCTCGACACCTTTTAATATTAACTTTCGCGCTATATATTTTCTTCACCATTCGGTCTTCACTCATTCGCTCAACGTGCCCAAACCACCGAAGCACGCCCTTATCAATTTTTGTGATAAGGTCATCTTTCAAAGCTGCCATATTGCGAATCTCTTCGTTTCGCTTTCGGTCGGCCATAGTAACGCCGCACATTTTACGAAGAGATCGCATCTCCACTGCATTCAACTTACTTTTATGCTTCTTCTGGCATACCCAGGTTTCGCTGCCATATAACAAAGTCGGTACCAACACTGCGTTATGTATTGCAAGGCGTGCACTCTTCGCTACGCCTTGCCTTTTGACTAACGCAGTCAGGGCACCATTGACTTTGTTCCCGGCAGCGACACGCCTGTCCACATCTAAATCACATCTTCCATCCCGGCTAAAAGCACTCCCCAAGTATACAACTTCATTTACCTGTTCTAGACATTCCTGATTTACCCATATTTCACACTTCGTTCTCTCTTCGTCCCTTTCAAATACCAGAACCTTAGTTTTATTAGCATTCAAAAATGATTTTTGAATTTAATTCATGAATGATACATGATTATGGACCTGAGGCAAGCGTTACTTAAGTACAATATTGTGATTTTGCTCGGGGACACACCACATAGAGCTGACTCCGCAACAGGGTCTGATTTACCCTCTTTTTTTTTGTTTTCATGTGGAAATGCCTACGCATACTCGCCTCGCGAGGGCAAGGACGGGTTATGTCGGACTCGCACAGACTGTTCCACCTTCGTAGCATATCCTCCCTCATCTCCTCAGATAAGGTGCACCAGAACACATGGCGCACCTTTCTTCTTGGCCTCCAGCTTCACCTGCGCAACGGACGCCCCCGTGTCTGATGTGTGAAGACCATGGGGCCAGGAAATACAAGCACTCTGAAGCACTTGCCTTCCTGAACCCAGCGGTGGATCTGGTCTATAGCTCCGCCGACAACCAAAATTCGGCTGCGGAGGGTAGGGAGAACGGCGCCTCGCAATACCGACACTACTCGTGCAAAATGCATGTTGTCGGTTCTGTTTTGATGTCCCCCCCAGAAGTCACATTACTCCTTTCTTGAACACTGCTTCCATGCTCAACATGGACTCACGTAGAGAGCTACATTTAGGAGGGCTTGTTTTTAATGTCATTAAGTTTAAAAAACCAGAGTACCTGCATGTAAAGATAAAATTTGCTAAGCAAAATTCCGGAAAACAATTGAGATCCATAAGATCAGCACTCCTGTATCACAGCCATAAAACAGCGGCATTTACTGGTAGTTTCCGATATATGGCAACGAAGTGTTGGAATAACATCCCACCACCAATAAGAAATCTTAACACCAATTACAATTTCAAAAATAAATTCAAAACATATCTTCTACATAAACAAAAACAAGGTATTCCCAAACACTTTGTTTGCCAGCTATAAACCACGGTATTTTTTTGTTCCTACTAACTCATCATAGCTGTCTAAGCCTTTTAGGTACTACTTTTAATTTGTACGCAAACTTACACACTTACAGTAATTTTACTAAATTAAACCCAGGATACAAATCGTACGTATTGTCAAATCGTAGGGCTGAAAGGACACATCTTTCAAATATACATATTTACACTGATTAACTATTGTGCTCATTTTCTTCTCGTCATCTCGAGGGTAATAGCTGAAAATCAGTGTTTGCTCTCTGAGCAATATTAATCGCTGAGCTAGGACCCATTTGTCAAACTGCAACACACATGTACATTTAGATTTTAAGTTTTTGTAAATTATTTTTTTTCGTAATATGTTACTTTGTACTTAGTTTAGTTACTGAATTTACGTGTGTGATTGGAGAAACAAATAAATGTTTTATCTATCTATCTATCTACTCTCCTCCCGCAGACCCACCACTACCGCATCAACGGTGCGGCCCCGTCAGAATCACGGAGGATAGGGCGAGTGGCTCATCGCCATACCAACACTCCTCTTCCGCCGCGACTCCACCTCGGCTGCAGCGGTAGAGGGAGAAGACACCCCTCTCGCTGCAGCCAACCAACACATCCGAAGTGGACCCGAAGACGACCCGTCCAACCCCTCCTATATATAATGTACTCCGTGCGTCCAACTATAGGCTTATCACCACTGCCTCCTTGAAAGGGCGCCAAGCTACTCTACCAACATCCAGACATGACATTTAATTTTTGACAAACAGTGCTGCCAACATTGACGAATTACAATAGTGTGAATATCTATCCTCGAATAATTTTATCGATATATTGCTTATCGATATTTTCACATAGTATAAGTTAGATCTCTAAACTGAATTATTTATGAGAAACTAGCTGTGCCCCGCGACTTCGGTTCAGCTGCTCTCGAGATTTGCGCTTAGTAACACATTCAGCGATTCATTTTTATATTATAGATAAATTTTTTAACGTGGAGATTGACTAAAAATGCCGATGAGGAGGATAAGACTGCGTCTGATGCTTGTTTTCAACGTTAGTTTTTTTTTAAAGAGTAAAAATATTGGGTTTTTAACACTGATTGGATTAAATTGCTTTTAAGTGTAACAAATACTATGTACAAATCGCTAAGCTGCTTCACAGACGTACCTATGTACATACTATTCGCAGAGATCGTTTACTAATGATCGCTTTCAAAATGAGTGCTCATTATAGCACATATAACAAATAACTTTGAGTTTACTTATATAATCGAATTCTTACCAAAATGTGACTTTCGAGGGATATTATCTTTTGCTACATGTAAATGAAACCTAATTAACATACACATAATTGTGGAAGTTTAAATTAAGTCCACTAATGAAATAACAGTTCGTTTTAGTTGGGTTCAAATGCAATGTTTGCCACAAATATCTTTTAACAAGTGAATCTTTTCAATTGGTGCATGTGCCAGTTATTTCACCCATTGCATGCATCTGAAAAAATAATATAAATAAAATCACATTTTTATTGAACAAATAGAATGTTAGCAGTCACAAATTGACTATGTAGTTTCTAAGTATAGTTTGTTTCGGATTGCCATACCATCGAGCTATCAGATTTAGGTAATAGTGTGTTTTGTATTTGTGCACACAATCGTACACTATATAAAACCTGTCCTACGTAGATGGCTAGTCCAAAAATGTACTTTTGCGTTAAATATCATATTACTATTAAAGTTGTAATCATCACATTACCTTTCATCTTAGATTAATGATAGGTCTTCGCGCGCTCAGACTAGATACCGCCGGCGCTCTTATAAAATGCGGCAACAAATACTACGCCGAAATCGGCGTACCCGAGCCAGTCGCGGTGCAGGCGAAATGTGATGTGGACGTACCGAATATTTTATTAAATATTGATCATAATCCGAAATAAAATACCAGTTTGCGAAGTGAAACTGTGTAAAAATAATACTACAAGAAATAAAAAAGACACTGGGATCACATACTATCAGTAAGTATCATACAATTTCGAAATTTCAACATAAAATAACACGTGCCATAAATAAGTTACAAAATATGAAAGACGCCATTCAGTGTTGCCGCGTATACAAAAATAAAGTTCCCCGTTATAATATAATATATTTAACTTATTATAATATAACCTATTTCTATATTCTATATTTAATGTTTATTTTTGCAGTACTGCTCAAATGACCTAATATTTATATGTTGTTTTAATAATTGTTATTTTTATTATTAAAACATTATTTCCGTTTATTAGGGTTCCGTACCCAAAGAGTGTCTACGGGGCTTAAGTTTCCACTCATTCCGTCTGTCTGTCAGCAGGCTGTATTTTATGAACCGTAATATTTAGATACTTGAAATTTTACAGAACGTGTATTGGCTTTTGTATGTATTTTGTATTGCTATAACAACATATATAAAAATAAATTTTTGGTTACACCATATAATATTGTTCGCGCCAAACACTTTCAAGGATTGACGCGAGAGGGCGCTCGGTGCGGTGCATTCTTACCGGTTTGACTTTCGGTCGTGCGAAAAACGCCCAAGGGCAGTCAGTCGTCCTTAGGCAGTGCTCACGATTGGCACTCTGTCATTCTGTTAGGGAACTCGGAATAATTCGGCGCGGCCAGTAAATATACGGTCTATCATTGTGACGCGCATTCCTGCTGGAGAGCTTCCCAGGGACTCATTGTGTTTGACTCAGAATCTGCATAAGTGCATTAGGCAATATTAGCTAGTGCGACCTCTGATATTCTAGAACTAACTGTTGCGACGCGAAACGGTAGTGACCTTTAATAAACTATAAACTCCGTGTGCGTTTTGTGTGTTAACCTTATAACCCGCGATAGTTAGTGGCTTCTGTAAGTTAGTAAATCGTACGATAGAGTTAATTGACTGTCATCGTGAAGAACGAGGAAAGTGACTGTGGTCCGGCGCCGAAGCCGTCTGAAGCGGTGCAGCATTTTGGAGCAGATTGGAACTCGGCCGCGGCTGGTCGCCTATGCTTGACAAGGCCCCACACATTCACACCTCACTGTACACTACTCGCCATCCACTATTACACACACTCACGGCCTGCCCAAGCCTTGGCGCGAAGTTAGCTTCGGATAATGGTAAGTACTATGTCTTTCTAGCGTCCTCCCATCTGGTTTATTGTAATTAGGAATTTCCACGTGGCCACATTGAGGCCCGACCTACGTTTGCTCGGGAAGTCTTCTGCTCATGGGCCCCAGAGGATTGGATCCTTTAAGGGAGCAGCCGTAGGCCGTAACAAACTGGTAGCAGAGCGCGGTTCCGGGTTCGATTCCCCGGTCGATCCCGACCATAGTGTTTGATAAAAATTAAACAAATCTGGTGGCAGGGAGCGTTGGTTTGATTGGTTTAATTTGTATCTACAATCACGCCCGTCCGTAATACGTAAAAATATTTTTTGTACGTAATAATAGAATTATTTCCCTTTGTTGTTTGTTGCTTGCCTTTTTTTGGTTAGTAGGTAGTTTGAAAAGCCGCGCCCTAGGTTGCGCAAGCGGGAGTTTTTCTAGAGATATACGTCATGTAGGTAGATGGTTATTTTTACGTAATCGGTTAATTATCGTTATCGGATAGTTGTAGTGGATTACTTATCGAAGGGTCGATTTCCGAGCTAGGCATTTTTTGTTGATCGACTGTGATGTGTATCTTCGTTTATACTGTAATTTGTATTTGAACTAAAGAGTAGTAATTGTATTTGCGCAATTTGAATTTAACTTGATTTGATCGCACTAGTATTTGTTATTTGTTAATTTGATTTGTGTCTTTTCTTTTGTGCTAACTTGTATTTGGTTGATACGTAGTAATTCGTATTTGTGTAATTTCTATTCAACGCGATTTGATAGGAACTGCATTTATTAACTGTTAATTTTTGTTGTATTTTTTGTTTGTTATCTTTGTAATCCGTGCTCAAGCCGCGTCGTAATTTGCATTTAATAGTTATGACATCGCCCAAGCTACTGATCCGTTGTTTGCGGACTGAGCTACACTGGGCCACAAGCGCCCATGCTTTGATAGGTCGACCGGATAGGGTCCATAACTTGATGAAGCAGTTCGAGCAGGTGGATGCTCGAAGGGCCGCAGTGGAGGAGGCTTACGCTGAGCTCGAGGATTCGGATGTGGAGAAGGGAGTCCTGGACTCCTGCTTCGCGGACTATGAGCAGTTCTTGTGGCTCACGGACGAGTTGATCGAGGCTGAAGGCAGGTATGCCGAGGAGCCGCGTGAAGCTCGGATGAGTGACCTGTCCGAGTCCTCTCTGAAGCAGCTTCAGCCGGAGCTGTTGGGACGACTCCCAACTCTGGACCTGCCAAAGTTCTCCGGGGTCCTTTCCGAATGGCTGACCTTCGTTGGTCTTTTCGACAGCCTAGTGGACGCCCGGAGTGACTTGACCCCGAGCCAAAAGATGGTGTACCTCCTGGCCTCACTGGAGGGGGAGGCCCTGGGCGTCGTCGGCCACTTGAGATTGTCGGACGACGCCTACCAGACTGCTCGGGACCTCCTAGCCAGAAGATACGCCAACGTCCAGCGAATTGCGGACGAACATGTTAAGCAGCTTCTAAGCCTCCCGCTGCTTAGTGACCGGGCCAGACTGCGTCCGGACCTGTTGGATCCAGTCTTGGTGGCCTGTAATACGTTTAGGCGGCTGGGTTTACCCGTGGGCGAATGGGCTTTTTAGTTGCTCCGCATCGTGCTGTCCCGTCTACCTCTCGACCTTCGAATCCATTTTGAGGAGAGGTACGGCGGGGACGAGGCCTCCTATATTCCGCCCTTCTATGACCTGCTGCGGTTTTTGGAGGAGCAGTGCCGGCAGATAGAGAGCGCGGCGGGCACCGTTGACGACTTACGAGCCGTGCCCAGTGAGAGGCTGAATCCTCCAGGCAAGTCGTCGTCAACCCCCCCTTGCTCCTATTGTCGAGCATCTGATCATCGGGTAACGTCGTACCCGAAATTATTAGGTAAGCCGGCTCCAGCGAGGCGAATTATCGCCAAGGAGCGCCGCTGGTGCTGCTCATGTTTGGGAGGACACCTCCAGCGAGACTGTCCGCATCGGCGGCCCTGTCTGCATTGCCAGGGCAATCATCATGCCATTTTGTGCCTGAGTGCGAACAGCGTCTCCTCTCGGGGCTCTGCCAGGCCCTCGACCCCCACGGGCGGGGGCGCTTAGCCACGCCCTCTGCCGGGCGACTCTCGGCGCCCGGCGGCCAACCATCAGGCCCCTAAGTTTGAAAGGGGTCCCTCCCCCGACCAGTCGGGGGGGTAATTCCCCCAGGGGCGGAGGTGTCATCACCCCCCCCCCCTAAGCGTGTGGAGAGGAACTTCACGGCCACTCATCGGTCCGCTGGACCCTTCTCACTCCCGTTAGCTGAGTGGCCGCGACTGGTGTACCACTGTTCCCCATTTGATGGAGGCGGCCCTGGCTAGCTGTAATGTTCTGTTGCCGACGGCCTCAGTGAAGGCGTACAACCCGAGTGGCGACTGTTAGCGATCTCGGGTTCACGCCATGTGGCCTCCACTTGGTGGTGGGAAGATTAGGTCCCCTCTGGAGCGTTGAATCACGCTGTCAACGGGTATTAGATTTGGTTTGGTCGAGCACTTAGTCAAAAAATACTTGAATTAAAATTAAAAATTGCTTTGGGCTTTCCGCGAAATTTTCCTATTTGTAGCGGTTTAAATTAAAAGAATTGAATTTAATCTACTCCTTTAAATGCTACTGCATGTGTTTTGTACATATATTTAATCACTGTATTTGATTGTTGCGTCTGTTTGCTGAAAGGAAATTGAATGGCGCGCTATTTGAAAAATTATGTAACATATACATAGATAGTGTTTAATCATTTTGCTTTGCGAAGAAGTAGGGCTGTCCCTTACGTTATTGTTTTGTTTAATTTGCAAGTTGACCTATGCGCATCGGTGATTAATTTGGTTGAATTAATTCTGTAGTTGAACATTGATGCTTTTGAAAAATTAGTTGAAATATGAGCATAGGACTACTTGCCTAACAGGCTAGCTAGTTTTGGAGATTATCAGATTGAAATCAGCTGCCGCACTATTTTAGTAAATAATAATATGGTGGGTGGCCTGGCTAGGCCTACTTGTTGATAATTCATACTAGGGAATATCTGTGCGTTTCGTTCGGCTCTCCACAGACGACGTTCACTGCAACTGCTGGCACAAAATTTGTCTGGGCAGCTTCGTGTAGCGTCGCTGTTTGCAGAGCTGATCCGGTCGGATTGCGGAACTAATCATAGGGGCACAGATAGTTGTTTGAAAGAGGTCGTCGGACTTCTGTCCAGTACAGGACTTATTAAAGTGCTGCGATGCCCAGGAGGGGCATCCAGTGGAGGCTGACCCTCCGGCTTGCCACATTAGGGCTATCTTTTGAGGCGTTGGTTAGGGTTGCAAGATCTGATGGGTTGCCTAAGGTGTCCTAGTTTGGTTGTAGATTCGGTCTTGTAACTTGCCGTCGCGACCCTGTCCCGCTGACCGGTTTGCTCGTGGACCTAAATCCTTATGTCCGGGACGGGGATTTGTTCGCGCCAAACACTTTCAAGGATTGACGCGAGAGGGCGCTCGGTGCGGTGCATTCATACCGGTTTGACTTTCGGTCGTGCGAAAAACGCCCAAGGGCAGTCAGTCGTCCTTAGGCAGTGCTCACGATTGGCACTCTGTCATTCTGTTAGGGAACTCGGAATAATTCGGCGCTGCCAGTAAATATACGGTCTATCATTGTGACGCGCATTCCTGCTGGAGAGCTTCCCAGGGACTCATTGTGTTCGACTCAGAATCTGCATAAGTGCATTAGGCAATATTAGCTAGTGCGGCCTCTGATATTCTAGAACTAACTGTTGCGACGCGAAACGGTAGTGATCTTTAATAAACTGTAAACTCCGTGTGCGTTTTGTGTGTTAACCTTATAACCCACGATAGTTAGTGGCTTCTGTAAGTTAGTAAATCGTACGATAGAGTTAATTGACTGTCATCGTGAAGAACGAGGAAAGTGACTGTGGTCCGGCGCCGAAGCCGTCTGAAGCGGTGCAGCATTTTGGAGCAGATTGGAACTCGGCCGCGGCTGGTCGCCTATGCTTGACAAGGCCCCACACATTCACACGTCACTGTACACTACTCGCCATCCACTATTACACACACTCACGGCCTGCCCAAGCCTTGGCGCGAAGTTAGCTTCGGATAATGGTAAGTACTATGTCTTTCTAGCGTCCTCCCATCTGGTTTATTGTAATTAGGAATTTCCACGTGGCGACATTGAGGCCCGACCTACGTTTGCTCGGGAAGTCTTCTGCTCATGGGCCCCAGAGGATTGGATCCTTTAAGGGAGCAGCCGTAGGCCGTAACAAATATATAACTATTTTTCTTAAATAAAAAAACCAGTGAATATTAGTCAGACATTTAAATATAAAAATTAAACTGATAAAAATGAGGCCTTATCATTTATATGCCATTTATTCAGAAGAAAAACCTATATATGATATACACAAATATCTGTATATACATTCTCTATTAATAAATTATTCATTTTTAAGTATTTCTGGTCTACATTCATAACTATGAACTTTACTAAGCCATAGCATAAAATAATTTTTCCCGTTAATCGGGTAATAGTTAAGCTGCTGGCATATACAATTTTTCACGCACACTAGCATCCTTGCAATTGTCTTATACACACTAGAATATTGAGTTGCCGTATTCACGGAGCTGTTACATTCAGGTAGCGCGGTATCTAGTCAGAGCGCGCGATGACCTATCATTAATCTATGCCTTTCATGATCTAAGGGAAATAGTGCTACGAATAGCCTTTTCTTGTTATCATTTGTTCCGTTTCTTGCACCATTTAATTCGAAAGTTTTATAATGAATATTTCATTTTTTAACAATTCTATAAATCAACAACGGCCCCTATAGTAAAATTAAAGCAAATTTAATAAATAACATATATACAAATGTAATTGTTTGATTTGACATTTGAATCTATTTGATTTGATAAAAAGACATATTACGAAAAGCAGAAAGAAAAGATAACCGTCATTAAAGTTTGACCCCTGTAGTACATATAATTTTTACTATGGAAGTTGCACCCAGTGCTGCCAAGTCTAGACCATTCCGATTAAAAAAAAAAGTAGCCTAAATTCGCCAAATTTTTTTTTCTGTAATGTAGCCTAAGATCGCCTTCTGAATGAGGGCATCCACGACTTTTTCTGCTAACAGGGCGGCGCCACTTATAGTTGACATATTTCATAGCGGGAAGTTAATTTGTTCGAAAAATGTAAAGGGTAATGTTTCTTTCTGCATTGTTAGCTATATTTTATATTAGTAAGATTAAAAATAAATAAACCAAATCGCAGACATTCATAAAAGTAGAATTTAAAAAAGTTAAAAATGTGCAAAAAAATAAAGAGCAAACCACTTAAGCATTGTATAATGTAATAATATAATACTCTGGAAACTGATAAACTATTATTAAAAACTAATTTCTCAATTAAATGACACTGTGTAACAAAATACTTTACCTCAGTGTCAACTAGCGACATCTGGTGAGCAGAAAATAGCTCTCATTGTCAGTTAGCCTATAAAGACTATTTTTAAACGTAGATCCCTTATTTATAATTTTAAGCACTTTATCGTAAAGGTGAAAGACAAAATCAACATAAAGTACTTATATTAATTTTATCTGTTTATCATTATTAATATTTCAGAAATTGAAACGAAATATTTTATTAACAATTAAAGAGATTAACGAATATGTATATGTGTAATATAGCTCTAAGAAAGACCTCTTTTTCTTAGGTCATCGATACCTTCAAATCTAGTCTTCTTTGATATTTCTCTGTGTCAAAAATATGTTTCATTATACGCAATTTTATTATATATCCTATGAGAGTTACTTAATAAGAGAGACAATTATATAGCCGAAAAGCGCCTTTGTTTTTTTTCCGAAGTAGCCTAAATGGCGACCAGTCGCCAATCGCAATTTTTGGTCGCCCCGACACACTTCGAGATAGCCTAAAAGGCGAAAAATCGCCTAACTTGGCACCACTGGTTGCACTAGCCTGGCTTGTAACTTCGTTATTGCCAAAATAGTGTACTTTTTTATTCTATGTGGTCAACGGATTAATTATGCTCGCAGCGTTATCGCATGAATGTTGGTGTATCTTACATAAAATCAAAGTGCAGATACGTGGCTTATACCGAATAGTATATGATATATTGTTATTAAGTAGTATTGCAATGATTCAATCCTATAAATATTCTATTTTTTGACTTATTTGAAAAAGCGATGTTGTTTGAGATTAGGTAAAGTTACCTCACTTAGCACGAAGGCAACTTTACCTGTCACTAGGGTTGTTAAATTTGGCACGCATAAGTACCTAATCTGGTTTTGTGTGGGAACCGTTTTAAGATTTTATTCAGTTATTCAGAACAGTTACTTTAAATATAATGCCTATCAATCTTCTGATAATTAATAGAATCACGCGTTACTTTGCAGAAGTCCATTATATTAAAGTTTAATACAACTTTAATATCGATTTTCTTTCTAGTCATTTATCGTTTATTAAATATTTTGGTGCGTAAAATAAGTAACAAATTTGCCTGATTATCTATTTCAGATATATTCAAGATGCATCCAAAAATGGTGTCAAACCACTGACCTCTATATAGCTATACACCGTGACATAATAAGGCGATTTGATTTTCGCCATTTTAGCGCTGACAGCAGAAGTGAACGTCCACGTAACTAATAATAGAGATAAGACAGTGTGAAAACTATATCGATAAGAATTATATACCCAGGCCTACCCGTAACGTCCATTCTATTTATGTATCATATTAATATAATGCCATACAATAAATAAATGTATCAATTAATACCCAGGCCTTAGACGCAAGCTTTATACCTCATATAAAACAAGAATCGACACTGTGTTGATCTATCTGCGTTTTTATTCGTAACTGCAGAACGGATTTTGTTCCGGGTTTTAAATGAGAAAATGCCTACGCATACCAGCATTGCGGGGGCAAGAACGTATTGTGTCGGACTTGCGCCTACTGAAACCCCATAATGTTCCACTTTCACCACACATTGACAGGGCCACGGAAACTATTTCAAGCACATCCGCGGCCCCACCAGCGAGGACCCCTCTTTAGTTAAGGACTTCCCTTCCCTAGCTCGATATGTGAAGGCCATGGAGCCAAGAAAAAACGAGCACACGGAAGCACCTTGCGGTTGCGGTTGCAGAGGATAGTCGAGTGGCACATTACCATACCAAAAATCCTCTTCCCTTGCGACTCCACCTCGGCTGCAGCGATATAGTGAGAGGACTCTCCTCTAGCCGCAGCTCATTGACACACATCTAAGGGCTCGACAAGCCCACTCAGTGGCCACCTTGGGCAGCCCTTCACTTCGGGTCAGCCATGAGAGTCGTCATACGTTTACCATGGGTG
Organism: Parnassius mnemosyne; assembly: GCA_963668995.1. Taxonomy (NCBI): domain Eukaryota; kingdom Metazoa; phylum Arthropoda; class Insecta; order Lepidoptera; family Papilionidae; genus Parnassius; species Parnassius mnemosyne. The sequence continues at coordinate 27,359,311 of CAVLGL010000035.1, read as the reverse complement.
TCCAAGCCTTGGCTAAAATCCCTCCCCGGCTCCCCTACTCGGCTACGACAAGGCGGGAAACCGTTCAGCAGGGAGGAGTTATTTCTCACCTAAACTCACGCAAACTCACACTAAGGACATTAATAATTTTGCGGTTCCAATATAAATTTATTTCCTTGATACAATAAATTTGTCATAATAATTATACAGATTTAACAAACTTACGTCTTTTAAACAAAAAATCATCATCAGATTTCTACACTTGGCTATGGCCCTTGAGTCTGGTGGGAAATAAGAAGAGAAGAAATTAAAAACATTCGAAAAAATAATCTAATACTTTTACTTACATACTTACTGGAACTGGCACTACCAGAAAATATTGTGGGTATACTGCACTTTTTCAAAGTGGTGAGTTTCTCATGTCCAACAACAGTCGTTTGTAAAGACAAAGATAACAATTTTGTTTCACACCAATTCACAATTTTTGTGCTTTTTAGCCATAATTTTAGTCTAGGTTCAGTTGGAAACCTGTTAATTAATAAACATTTGACAATTATCTGTTGTCGGAGACTTTGGTTGTGAACAGACATGGGTAGAAAAGAACATCGATGAGTATTATAGACAAGGAACTCAACAACCCTATTGAATTTTATTGTTTATCAAAACTCAGTAGTATAAAGTCAAACATGTTGTTAATTAGGATATTGAGAATAGTAACACATTTTTAAGTACCTATATTATCAAATATTTTTTTGCTTAATATTAGCTGCAAATTCACTTACTTGTGGAATGTTATCCCAATTTCCCACTCTCATTATTACTAAAAATAACTCTTATTATGTAACTAAAATCAAACATAATCAAACCACATAAAATACTTTCATTTTTTTAGTTTAAATATTCAAAATACAGAGATATGATTTAGTAACTTTACGTCGGGTGCATTCTGGCACACATTCAATGCAAACTGTAGCCTAGGTAAAGTTGCCGAAAATCATACTATTGGTTATTATAGCGATTCTATGAGATTTAGTAGGATTAGATGGTTCAACCAAAAGAGACATCTTTTTTACAAAATAAATCGGTAAACACTTGAACAACTCCATGTTGGAGTAGATTGCAAAAAGTCAAAAATTATGGTAATGTTGCCAGAGTTGACGGTACATTACAAAAGTACTAAAAACTACTAAAATATTTACCATAATGACGTCGATAAAGCAGCGCTCTTTTGACCTTCACCTTGATTGACTGATAAAGAGCTATCGTATCACAGTTACCTATGCAAACAAAGCTGTAGTTTTTAAGTTCTAAGAAAGTGACCATATTAACCTCACGTACTATAACAGTAGATATAAGACCGGTCGTGCATGGAGTATTGCTGCCATATTATATGGATGAGACCAAAATTTTGTAATTTTAAAATGAAGGTAGCTGTGGTTAACTATGACATTGGTACGTCGAACACCTCAGTCCCCTGTGACCATGGGTGCTGTAAAGTGCTGGAAGCGTCGGGAATATAAGTCGATATACGCGATAATATCCGCAGAAACTAGTTTTATTATAGGCATTTGCCTAAATACCACAAATATATCTACAGGTATAATAGATCTACAGGTTTTTTTTAAGTTCTATGTGAAGGAAGTTGCGGGTAAAAGCTAGATTATAATAAATATTGTGGATCTAACATCGATTCAATCATAGTTTTTTTAGATTATATTACTGAATATTAGGGCAGCACATCGTCATCATTACAGCCCTTGACAAGTCCACTGCTAAACATAGGCCTGCCCCAAGGAATGCCACAAAGCACGTTTTCCTGCGTGTCTTACCAGAGCGTCACTCCATCTAGTGGGGGGCCGCCCCACACTTCGCCTACCAGTAAGAGGCTGTCACTCGAGAACCTTTCTTACCCATCGGTAATCGATTCCAGCACATTGCTACTTCAGCTTCCTAATCCGTTGGACTATGTCGGTAATTCTGGTTCTACTGCGGATATCCTCACTTGGAAGATTACCAAGCAGAGAAACACAGAACAAAGATGGAAAACAAAACACCATCTTTCATATTCAGATAGAACTTGTAAGTGACAAAATAGTGGTTCTTATTACCCTTTGGCTGTTTCTCGTGCCTCTCCAACTTCTTACATTTTCCTAGTAACATTATCTAGGGAGGAACATAGGAATACGTCTGTTTGGACTGCGCAACGCCGCCCAATTATATTCATGAAAAAAGTTTACCTGCGTATTACCACAGAATATAATAGTTCTACGTAGTATTACTCGGCATGTTATTCCGTTGACACTTACACTGTCCTGTTTATACCGGTACGACAGCAACAGCCAGCCAGTTGCGTGCTGCATCAGTTTGCACGAGAACGTCCCCGAAGATAAGGGTCAATAGCCTCTGTCAAGGTAATGAATGTGTAGGCGTAAGACTATATAACGCCTAAACTAATATAAGTATGACGCAACCTTATGTCTATGCTCGTAAAGCATTTTCCCCTTTGGACATATTGTGAATCGCGGGTGTTCTAGTACCTATGCAATGAGGTGAATGTTTAAATGACCCGGATTGACCTAGAATGCTCTATATAATTTCTTGTAAGTACATATTGGGTATATAAGCGTAAATATATTACGTCATTATTTACGAAGAAAGGGTGTGTGTGCTTAGAGTCGCCATTTACATATTTTTGATAGATACCCAGCAAACATTTTTGTCATATAATCAAACATTTATATGACCTTGAGTCTTATTAAAGTTATTTTACAGTATTTTTTTTACTCTTCGTCATGTACTGGTGCATTATGTGTCCGAATAGTCATATACATTTTTGTCGTATATTAATGTCATATAGACGTTCTTTCGACAATTTTTTACAACCGTCATATAATAGCGTCGACGGCGACGTCTATAAAACTTATACAACTTTTCGTCGTGTAAACGTTTTCGCAGTGTAAACGTGATAATACTGTCAATTTTGTCATATAATTACCTTTTAAATATCTGCTAAACTGATAGTAATTGTTTACACGTAGTATTTGTAACCATTATATATAAGTGGAATAAGTATAACGAGCGCAACCTGTATACATCCTAAAGTATCACAAACATGATAATACGACCGTTATTTAATTAATACTCATATTAAAGGTTTAAAGTTAAAAATAACTATCATTCGCTTCAAGCGCGTACTTTAATACAAAGTAATAGAGCTCGAGCTGAGAGTGAGGAAAATGAGAAGGGTTCCGTATCACATTTAAATTCAAACTTAACCAATCAATTTAACCAAAATGCAGTACCTACTACCTACTATACCCTGCAGTTCATTTGCCGAATTTCAAGTCTTGTTCATTTTCCGAAGTTAAAGACAGTTATACATCGTCCGAAAATGAAGATAATGTTGATAAAGAAGACACTACAATCAAAAATGATAACTTCAGATACCATTATAAAAAGTGGGCTATTGATTTTAATATTCCACAAGTTGCATTAAAATTTTTTTCTTTAGTAAGTGACTTACAAGAATTAATGTCTAATAATTTGAAAATTGCATCATGAGATGAGGTCGATACATTGATCGAAGTTAAAGTCAGAGCCTTCATATGCGATTCGTCAGCGAGAGCCTTGGTTAAAGGTGATTTTCCTAGTCCCAATTATGTAATTTAAAATTTTCTGTTAGGTAATATTCTTATTAACTTTTTAAGTAATGTTTTATTCGTTATACTTATATGTTAAATTACGTGGTAGAGCCATGCTGCAGCTATATTACTAGTATAGTTGTAGCACGAATGGGACGGCTCGACCGGGGAAGGACCACGCTCTCACAGAATACCAGCGTAAAATAGCAGCTTAATGCTGCTGTGTTTCGTATGGTGAATGTAAAGAGCCGGAGACGCTTTTTGCTGGAAAGGAGCATTCCATCTTAGTCCTCCCGGGTGACACCGCATTTGCATTTTGATTCGTAATCGAGGATAGATGTAGATGTCTATGGGCCAATGCAACCACTTACCATCAGTTGGACTGTGTGCTCGTTTGTCACCCTTATCCTATCGAAAAAAAATCGAAATCCGGTTAAAATCGGCCAGGAACTTAGGTGCAATATTGTACCGGCTCAGATGGTTGAGTGGCAGCAAACGCTATTGCATAAAAACGATTCGGAGTTGGATAACCAACTGGAATATCGTGAAAGGTTTTCGTTTAGTAGTAGTAATTTAAATAAAAGTCAATTAATTATATTTTATATTTTACAGGAGTATGCAACTTTAATGCTAAGCATGGTTGCTTGAAATGTATATAATGTTCCACGTTTTTCCCATTGTGCTGGCACAGTTGTTAATAAAGATTTACCATTTTCTGTGGTCTCCACTATTTTAAAAGACATTTTTCTAAAAATAAAAATAAAACAATTTATTATAGACAACAAAAACTTCCCAAGTAACAATATGGTCTTAATCTATCTTATTAAAAATTAAACATTAGCACTTTAATAATTCTACCTATTATATTTTGTTGCTACTTGATAATTAGGGTATCTTAATATCTAATAGCCAAGCGCCCACTCGCTATTACCGACTACATACTATAATACAAACCTACAACTGACTGACTAAGCGAAAATGCGTGAGCGAGAAGCAAACCTATTAGAGAAAATATTCCTGCAATCGAAACATCGCGGCATCGGCCGGACTAAAGTGCGAGCGAGCGCGGCATATTGGCTCCGTGTTAGTACAGTGCGCCATTAAGTAACTCGGTACGACAGTTAAACTCTATTCGGATTCAATCGATCATAGAATTATTGCGTAATAATTCTATGACTTTTATTTATAATAGATATTACGCTACTAATTTTTAACAAGTTATAATTGTACATTTTCTAACAGAATAAATAAAAGTAATGAAAAATGCTAAACTTTGTTTTTATAGCTAATTATGTGAGAGGCGAAAAAATAATTGCAACTGTAGAGATTTTTTAACTCTTGTACCAATAGTAGTAAAATATAATAAATACTAGCTTTTTACCCGCGGCTTCGCTCGCGTAGACTTCAATTTAGAAATATCATTAATACTTTTGATAAAGTGAAACTATTTTCGGCGTAGTTCAAATTATTACGCAATGATTAAAACTAATTTTAGGATTTAAATTTATATAATAATAATACATATTAGATTTTAAAATTAAATGTGTCATTTAAAAAAACACATCAATAATCAATAATATAAAGTAGAAATTAACATCTACAGGAAGGAAAATACTTAACCCTCTTTTTTTGAAGTTCCTCAATCGGATAAAAAGTAGCTTATAAGTTGCCTCTATTTCTTAACTACTTACACACAAAATTTCATGGAAATCTGTCAAGTAGTTTTTGCGTGAATCGGTAACACACAGACAGACAGACAGACAAAAATTCTAAAAACCACTAATTTGCATTCAGTGCCCTTTATTTAGTCCCCTGGAATTGTTTTTTCCAGAAAATATTAGAATTGCAGAAACGACTTTACTACAGATTTATTATATGTATAGATGGCTAACCTATTAAGTTGAAGCGTGTTTCCAAAATTCTTACAATATATTTAATGATTCAAATTTAAATAGGTAAGTAGGTATGATTAACTGGCTAATTACAATATTCGCATTCGTCTTCTGGAAAATGATTATAGATAGCAAAATATTTGCGATGGGGGCACCAAAATAAACCGTAACGTAATATTTTTTTTACATTGTTGTGTGTTAAAATAAAATGTAACGGTCTATTTCGACGGACTACTGGGAACCACATCCATAACAACGAGAACAAAAGATAAAATGAGTAGATGACCACGACCATTTCAAATGTGCAAGTATCATTTCGATGAAGTCCATCTTTGATAAAAACTAATTAACATCGGCATAATTGTAGATCATTGTGAGATTTACCTAAAACAAAAGTATTATTTAGACTTAACCGAGTTATATACCACCTTCTGTTCTTAAAATATAAATTCTTTAAACTAAGTTAGTTAGGCGTTTAATGATTTTATTATTGATCCCTAAATCAACTGTCATGGCGTACACATTTACAATGAAAATTGAACACGCACTTTATAGGTCGGGAAGTTCTATAGTTGTCATATAACGCAGTCACATAATAAATTATTAATAAATATATGTAAAAACATTAAAATTTTAAAAGCGCATAAAAATTTTAATACAAACTTACCTCACATTAATCAGTAAACTCGATTGCACAATGGTTTACAACTGATGAAATGGTTCTATCACCTCAAATAACAAAGAAAAAATGCAATATTAACTCGGCTGTCAAAAACACTGCCGAATTAAGTTAACGTGATATATAATCTGTTATATTATTCGTTCAATACAAGTTGCATCATCTTTAAACGACAATAATACAAAGATTACATTATATAATAGTCATATTGTTCGCCATTACTCGATACGAATATCGACACGAATTCGACGCGATAGCTATCGTGACATGTAGTCAAATCGCCGACGTATATATGACGACTATGTGACTAAGTAGGTATTTATGACTGTTACGCGAAACTCTTAGCATCTTAAGTTGAATAAAATGGACCCAAATGCCGTTGAGTAAACGTCCTTAAAACATTTATACGATTATACTAAATAACACTAAGTTACCACCAAAACGTCTACTCAACGTGGTAAATGTTTGTTGGGTATTCCCGTGGGAATTTTTTTACAAAGGGTGCCAATTTCAGTGACGCCGTCTACATATTATTTCGTTTTTATAGTTTAGCAGGTAGGAAATTCGTTGCGGCAGGAAAGCGTACACAAATAAATAAATACATTTTTAGATTAAGACTAGGACTAGGATTTAAATAAAACTAATTTTAAAAGATTTTATCACATTTTTTATTCCCAACGTTTCGAATCTTTGCTAAAAACTCGTAAGAAGAAGCCCAATGGTTAAAACAGTAATTAAAAATACCCGATTGCGAAAATAAATTAACTAGAACGAGAAATATTTCATACCACCACCAAGATAAATTTCACGACACTCATATTATGTTTAAATCCGTTCAGGCCGTTTAAGCTACGGGTTTGCCAAATAGACATATATACATATATCACCCTCCTTTTGAGGCAGTCGGGTAAAAAGTATTTTTAAGTAAATATATTTTTGAAGAAAAAAAAATTCATGAAAGGTCATTTTGACTTTTTAGCAATTATTATTGGCTCCCAATAGCTAAACAATATGGACAAAATTTCGGAGCCTATAATAATTAACAGAAGAATCCCATAGCAAAATTCTCTTTGGTAGCATTCGTAATTTGAAAATATCCCACTGTATTTCCATGTCTATAAATTATAAGCAACGTACGAACACATCCACGACGGAGAACACTCCGTCGTGGATGTGTTCGTACGTTCGCACGTTCGACATGTTTGTCGCGCTGCGAGTGCGCAAAGCACTATACTCCTAGGACTAGAGCGTATTTAAATATAATGTAGGTACTCTTTGACTAGGCTTTTCTATCGCGAAGCTAGAACTTATTACATTTAATAATAATTTATAACACTGAAATGTTGTACATATAATATATGTACGACAAGCCAGTTTTGAGAAAAATAAGATTTTTTGAGACATGGTTAGTTATATTTTTTTTTTTAAGAAAATATGTTTCATACAAATAAATATAAGTATACGAATGTGCTAATTTCAAATTTCCCTCCACATTTTCCAATGAGTTAAATTCGATTTGCTGGGAACATTTTTGCGTGACGAAAACCGAGTGAATTGTATGATTGACTTCAAATGACATTTATGGATAGTGTACTGCTAATACAACAAATTTCAGTACGATCGACTTACTTTGAGAGACGAAGAAAAAGTTGTAGTGGACAGTGGCGGCGTAGCGTGGGTTGGCACCCAGGGCGGTTTTCTATCAAGCACTCCCCAAATAAAACAAAATGCTAAACATGCTTACCGGTCTTTAATTTGCCAAATTATTCTATTCATCATCATTATCATTACAGCCTTTCACAAGTCCACTGCTGAATTAAGGCCTCCGAGGCTTCTTAAGGCTGACAAGATTAGTTTCAACCAAATCAAGTTCACCAATGAGCCTCTTAGCACGTCTCTCCACTGAGTCCACCAGCCCATATGTGATAGCAATACTCGGCGAGCGGGTTTGCAACTTCAGTTTTTTTTAATTGTTGTTTTGGTGTTATCAGATAGACGCTGCTGCCCATCTTCTGCTTCTGTTTCCCTCTGTCGCCTCTTACGACACCCACAGGAAGTAAGTGGGGTAGATATTCTTATCCGTCACTATACGGAGGTAAAATTTAAGATAAAATATTTTATTACATTATCAAAATTTACATTCTTGTGCTTTTCGATAGATAAAATGGAAAGATTGGTTAGTCGCGCTTGCTCATTGTGGACCTTAAGATTTTGTTAATTTGAGTTTTGAATAGCTTCTTTTACATGAAGCTACCGAAACACAAATAGTAAAAATAAACCTTAGACTGTGTCTAAGATTAGCTAGATTCGGAACAGACTTTACGATGAATCTGAGAAGCTCCAATGAAGTCCTACGGTACTATGGAATAATGCGTCGATTATAAACAAATCTATAACAAATATATATCCTTCTTCGATCGCGTAACTCACTCGACCGAGCGCTACCAAATCTGAACTCATTTATTTATTCATAAATTATGTTCGGAAGTAAATAAAAATAAATTTGCGATACATATTAAGATATAATATTTGTAGACAGGTAGATACTATAGTAGGTATTTATTATCGTATAGTAGCTATTTGGTGCTTGGCACCCGGGTTGGACCGCCCCCAAAGCCCCCCCCTTACGCCGCCACTGGTTGTGGATCATTTTAAATAATCAAAATGACGCCACATAAATAAATCCCACGGGTCGCTAGTCACTAATAAGATAATGATCACATTGCATATTATTTTATTCACGAATTTTAGCTTCCAGAAAGTTAGAATTATTCATGAAATATTGGACCACCATTAAACTATTTACTTACTAGAGACTACTTATTTAGAATGTCTCATTAACAATTCACAAATAAAAAAAAACATCTTCCAGAAGTGGGCCTCTAAAATATAACACTATTATTAGGTTGTTATATTGTCAATAGCAAACTTTCAACACCAAAGCAAATCATTACTTATTGTTAACAGACTTTAACTAAGGGGGATATACGACGCACACTTATATTTATTTTTCTTTTACATATTTTCACATATTTCTCTAGAAACTGATGACCTAATTTAAATGATTCTTTTATTTAACAGGTAACCTAGCGTGGACGCATTTAAATATAATAAAAAAAAACATCAACCCCTACATAATTTGCTAAGGTTGTAAAAATAGGTGTGCAGTTTTTATTTATCCTATATCTATTTAGACCTATATCTTGAACTTGAGCTTGTAACATTACTAAATTATATTATGAAGTTTTAGTAGCTCTTTTTGCAGTCAAATAAAAATATAATGACGGTAAAGTTCGTCGTACAAAAATAGCAAAATGTCCTATAAACTGAGAAATTATTAGTTCATTGTCTTTATTTACAACTGTGTCCAAAATCTTCGAAGCAACATATTCTGGGGTAAAGCCAGCTGCAGTGCTCTTGTCCATAACTGAAATAATTAATAGAATGAGGCGTTACTTTGCGGAAATCCATTATAATGGGATTGTTATAAACTAATTTGCTTAATTCCGCGTAAAGAAAGAAAGAAAAGAATGAGTCCTGCCCAGTTTTAAGGGGACCTCCCACCCTCCCTCAATCACGCGCACTATACCTGTCGCCGTCAATCTCAACACTACCATCCCCAGCACCACCACACTAGGCACAACACACCACTCTCTAAAACACGACATGTGTTTCGCCTCTACACGAGGCATCCTCAGGTGAAGTAGACTCTGCGGAGACTAGCCGCTAAGTGAGCGGCGAGTCGAAACTACTGCTATTTAAACTACTTGCTGAAGCAACCGCGCTCCAACTACGTAGCGAACTATTTCGTTATGCGATCAATCACCACCTGACGTACGTAGATATTTGCTGTGAAATTAACAACACACTACTGCGAAACGTCCGACTACCCTCCAACCACGCAACAAATCGCTGGCCATCGCACCTTGAAGGTGACAAACGACCATTTTGCGATATGTATATCATCAAGAAGCAGGCTTAAACATGTTTAAGAGAGAAGAGTTGGAAACATTTGTTTGTTCATTCAGCAGTGCAACGTTACCGCTATTATTTTTTAATATCTCAAACTGTTCCAGCACACACAGTCATAGGTAGCCCTTTATTACAAGTATGTAAGACTTTAAAGGAGTGGTCATTGGCTAGGCTATGTCCAGTGTTCAAGAGATGTTTGGCAAAATGTGATTTATCGGGATTACAATTCCTGTACGCGGCCAAATGCTCTTTATAACGTGTTGCGAAGTTGCGACCAGTCTGACCCACGTAAACGGCGTGGCATTCGTCACAAACAAGTTTATAAACACCAGACTTTAGACGAATATTTAACTTATCTTTATAATTATAGATATTTCTAAGTGAACTGTTTGTTTTGAACGCCACGTAAACGACACTCTGTGGAAGAGTATTAGCAATTTTTTTCATATATGGAACCTAAGTAGGTCAAACTGCCAACATATCGACGATCACTTTGAGGTTTAACCAGAGAATTGCGTACGACAAGCTTTTGTTTCTTTTTGATTGCATTGTCAATGATATTCTATGAATAACAGTTAGGGATCGCAATTTGATAAATCACATTAAGCTTTCTAAGAATTTTTTGTTATTCTTAATGTATTTCTAATTTGATATATTATTGATTAGAAATTAATTCATTAATATATTAAAATAAGCTACAAGTAAGTGATTTATTTCAGTAAGCACTTAAAACACTAACCTCCATGTCGCTCACCAGTCCCAGTGAGAGCATTGAGAGAAACAGAAGTTTTAACATATCCTGGACTTATCACAGATACATCTATGTTGTGTTGTTTCATTTCAGCACGTAAAGAGTCAGCAAATGCCTGCATGGCATGTTTTGATGCAGCATAAGCAGAGCGGTCTGGTAAACCTATTAATCCTTGCACAGAACTAACAAAAACTATATGACCACATTTCCGTTCAACCATCTTTGGTAGAGCAGCTAAAAATTAAAATAAGATAATTATTTAGAGGTCTTCTAATAAAGATCTGAATTTTAATAAAAGGATAGTACAAGTATAAATACTTCTGTTCAGAATCCAATTTTTTATAAAGGTATAATAATATAGCAACACTACCTTTTGTTAAGGCAACAGATCCAAAGTAGTTTATGTACATGATTTGTTTGAATACTTCAAGTTTTGTATGTAATATTGAGCCACGATGAGAAACTCCACCATTATTAATTAATATATCAATATGGCTAACTGTATCATAAACCTTATTGATAAATGTTTCTAAATTATCTAGATCAGCAAGGTCTAATTCCAACACAATAGGTTCTATACTGGAGGCCTGGAAAAATTGAAAAAGGTCAATTTTTAGTAACTGAAATCATGTTATTGAATTTTTTTATTAAATAGATTTAATGCTTCAAAACAGAATAAGTGCATGAGGCTACATTGAGAACTAAACATATATACTGTGATGCAGGTACTAAGACTAATTACTTACAATTTTCTTTGACATTAGATCTTGTTTCACTCTTTCAAGTTCTGACTTTCTTCGTGATGCAAGTACTACTCTACATCCCTGATCATAGAAAACATGAGCTAGTGCTTCCCCAATTCCAGAACTTGCTCCAGTAATAACTACTACCTGATTAACCAAAAATATATGATAGTTGAAAATTTTTAATTGTTAAAATAATCTGAGCGTTTTGTTTCTCCACCTAAGTAAACAAAGGCACTAAAAGTTGTTAAAACAAGTATGCTGCTCAATAATCCCAAAGTATTCTTTGTGTTGTTTTATACCTCAAAACTTGTAAACAAGATTATACAACCAGTGCATGCTGCCAGTGATGACTTATGGATCTGAGACAGTCCTTCACTGCTGGCCATATGATGAAGCTCAATGTGGTTGAGCTAGCTTTGAAGAGGGCTATGCTCGGGATTTCTCTATGTGATAAATGTAGAAATGAGTGATTAGTAAGCTGAAGTGACAACGGGCCGGCCATATAGCTCGAAGTACCAACAATGGATGGGGACGAAAGGTTCTTGTGTGGCAGCCTCGTACTAGTAGGTAAAGTGTAGGGTGGCCCCACCACTAGATGGAGTGACAACCTGGTAAGATGTCGAAAAATTCAGGTGGCTCAGGACCGTGCTTTGTAGCATTCCTTGGCGGAGGCCAATGTTCCATTCAATGGCCAGTGGACTTGCAAAGGGATGTAATGGTGATGATGATGATGATAAATAAATATTCAAAACTACATATTATGTTTAAAACTATGTGTACACCTGACTTATAACATTAGCACTGCATTGGATGTTGAAATTTAGTAAAGGATAACTCAAGAGAAATGAAAAAATACAGTTGAATTGAGTACCTCCTCCTTTTATAAGTCGGTCAGTCACACCAAACTCAGTTGTTGCAAATTGTTACAGTATGACCAATTCATTAAATTATATTTTCTCATTACAAAATGTACCTAGTGTACAAGAATAGAAAGATGAAAAGTAAAGCTGGCTTTTCACTATAGGATATAATATATATTATATCCTGGAGTATAAATTATATCTTACGATTGGCTTTCACTCTGTGAGATATATATTTTAACCAGTGTGCATTCGTCATTGGATTACTCCCTGTACCCCGCACACCGTTCTGCGGCGGCGCGAAACGGTGTGCGGGGTACAGGAGGCGAAATATCACTCAGTCAATCAAAACATTTTTTATAGTTTGAGATGTAATATATATTATCGCTCAGTGTAAACAGTTCCATTTAAAAGTATGGTGAGCCATATTAATTTATATCTCGAGATGTAATATATATTATATTATATCCCATTGTGAAAAGCAGGTTTAAAGGCTAATTTAAAAGTGAGTCTTAAATATTAATTTAAGTAAATTCCAAAGTTTACTTAAAACTTACAAAATAAGTTAATAAGAGGCTTAGCTTTCCATTGACGTCAGTCAAGTTTGGTGTTGATACGTATTTTTACAGTTATACTATTAAAAGTTACACTATTATAAGCACACACGCAAAGTTTTAACATGCGGAAACTCGTAATTTTTGAGAAAAGAATTATTGAAAATCAATTATTCTTGCAATGTTTATGTCTAATCCTACCATAAAACTTGCGCCATTTTGTAATGTCATTGTCGACGTCAATAGGGATGTCGATTCTTTCCGAAAAAGGTCGATTTTAAATCGATTCAATTCGTAAGCTGATGTATCGGTTCACAAAAAATCGATTTCGAAAATATCTATATTTTTTTAATGTTTCTATTTATAATGTAAATATAAACCCATTTTATGAAAAACAAGAAAGATACCATGATAAATGATCTCTTTAACTTTTTGTTTTATTTAACAGTACCTATTAGGGCAGATAACAAATAAAATAGGTTAGGTTCAACTTATGTCAAAGAACCGAATTGATTGACACCGACTCCGCCTGGTACGAGTCTGTCCTACCCCTAGAGTGGTTTTATAGAGCCGGAGGCGCGTAGGGGGTGCAGCCTCCGCCTGCTGTAAGAAATCGCAGGCAAATCGAGGAGGGATGCCTGCGATTTGTTACGCTAAGGCGTAGAGGCTGCTCTTCCCGCAGCGCCGGAGACGTAGCAGTCTCAAAATAGATACAGAAATCCTTCTGAATCAGTCCCCTTATTTTTTATGATGAAGGGAATTTTTTTCTCATAAAATGGATTTATATTTACATTATAAATGCAAACATGAAAAAAATATCGATATTTTAGTATTCGATTTTTTGGGAATCGATACATCAGCTTACAATTTGAATCTATTTAAAAAATCGATCTTTTTCGGAAAGAATCGACATCCCTACTGACAATAACAATAAAAATGGCGTCAGTTTCACGGTAGGAATTGACTAAATATTGCAAAATTATTTGATTTACAATATCTTTTTTCTCAATAAGTACGTGTTTCCGCATATTGAAACTTTGTGTGTGTGCTTATAAAAATGTAATCTTTCTGTAAAAATACGTATCAACACCAAACTCGACTGACGTCAATGGAAAGTCTTTCCCAGCACTTAAAATACACACACATATACAAATGCAACAACTTCATTAATGCCGCCGGGGATCGAACCCGGGTTTCTCGCGTACTGTGGAATTTCGAGCGCTTAGCCTCGGAGCTATCACGGCACCAACATTTAATAGGTACCCAACATGTAATATTGTGATATCCTAAGTTCACAACAACAAAATAAATCTTCATAATTCTTACCTTTCCTTGTAGCGTAACTTTTCGATTCCACAAAGATGATTTATTTAACAGTTTATAAATCACCATTCCTAAGGATAATGGTAGGCCAAAGTATCGTAAATACCAAATTACGGAGCTTTCGCTGAACGTCATAATTATTTTTAACTTTGTCCAATGCAAGCTTAGAATTTTAGTAAATATTTTAAGCCTACGTTTCAACGATTTACAAAAAATAATATGTTTATATGTTTATTCTTAGTTCCTACAATGATTTATTCGCAGTCACGGCAGTAATCTTCATACACAAACTATATTGAACCACAGAACACTAATACCCTTAGGCGTATTGAACTATATACTATATAGATTATAGAAATCTTCATACCTTCATAGCATAGATCACAGTTTTTTTTATAAACTGGCTTTAGGGCTCTGGGTTCTAGCCCTTCTGAGCCTGAAGTTACAATGTATTAACTTTACGATACAATCATCAAAAATTCACTTTCACATTGATTCACATTTCACAGTTTGTTTACGTTTGCACTATTGTTTAATAACACGTTGTTCTCATTTTTATATATCTTGGACACCAGATATAAAGGAATATAATGGTCGGAAGAATTTTTCATCAGCTAATAAACTTTGAAGAGTATCAGGAACTTTATCATTGTTAATATCTTGAATGGAATTAATGAGGAGTAATCTATTTAAACCAAACTGACTGCATTGAAAAACCAGATGTTTTAGGTCTCCTTTCGTGTCTCCACAATATTCACAGTTTGCATTTTCTTTCATTCCCAAACGATGCAGGTGGGCGGCTACTCTGCTATGTCCAAATCTCATTCGGTTTACAGTCGTAATGAATTTTCTATTGTTAATCCCTTTTTTGTTGTACCAAGGAGTGGCTGGCGGGCTTTTTTGTATTTCATAATACCAAATTCCTTTGGACTTGCTTATTTCTTCCCAGTATGCCTTCCATAAGGATCTCAAGTTCTTGCTTAACAAGGCATATATATCTGTAAATGGTATTTCCAGCATTGTCGAGTGGTCTGAATATGTTGATGAGAATATGTCTGTATGTCTCTAGTAGCAATGTCTGCTTCCTCGTTCCCAGTTATCCCAGAGTGTCAAGGGACCCACATTAAGGTAACAGTCTTCTTTATTTTACTAAGATTGTTTAGTAAGTTTCTTATATTATATATAATGTAATTTTTTTTGTAATCCATTTTGTTAGATTCAATAGCTGTTATAACACTTTGAATCAGTTACAATTAGAAACTGTGAGTTCGCAATATTTTTTATGTACAATAAAGTTAAGTATATTGCATAACATTCAGCTGTAAAAATAGAGAAAATAGAATTTTAAAAGTTTTAGATATTTTGTTTTGTGAATCATAAAATGCTGAAGTTGTGTACTCTTCAGATTTTGATCCATCTGTATATATTGTATAAAAATCATTATCAGCTAGATATCTTAACATTTCCATTTGAGAATTCACTTTTTCTTGACATACAGAAACATTAATGTTCAGTAAAGCATCATATTCTATTTTATATAAAAGCCATGGTTTACTTTGATACACATTTTTGGTTTAGGTCTGTGAGTATAAAACAATCCTTAGGATGTCTGGTAATCGATCAGATAAAAGTATATTTACATCAATGTATGAGCTATCATCAAACTCAGGAACTTCATAAGGAAGTATTTTTTTTTAAAGTAAATTATTTTTTGAACTGATTAATTTAACACAAAACCGTTCATCAATTTGTAGCCTCCTTAGTAAAAGTGGAGGAATACAACTTTCTACTTCCATTACATGGATTGGTGTAGAGCACATAGCCCCAGTTATTATACGCAACACTTTATTCTGAATTATATCTAATCTCTTTAAAATCAATCTGTTTGCATTTAAGTATGCTAATGTGCTGTAATCAAAATGACTTCGAACTATACTTTTATAAAGCATTGATAACAACTTTGGGTCAGCTCCCCAATACAAACCTGCGAATGATTTTAACACATTGAGACCCCTACAGGTATTTTTACACAGATTATTTACATGTTCTTGGAAAGTTAGCTTCTGATCAAGCAATATACCTAAAAATTTTTTTTTCTGTAACCAAGGCAATGGTATGTTATTATATTTTACAAAATTATCACCTGTATAATATTTTTTGGAAAAAATGAGAGCTCCACTTTTACTAGGACTAATGTTTAATTTCAACTTATTTAAATAAAAATCATGATTTTGCTCTAATGCTAAATCTAAATTTGTTTACCGCTATATTTACATCTTTATTTACAGTATACACAAGGAGATCATCAGCAAATTGCAAAAAGCTTATATTTCTATTTCTAAAATATTTACTTATTAAACATGTATATAT
The DNA here is from genome assembly GCA_963668995.1 of Parnassius mnemosyne. Taxonomy (NCBI): domain Eukaryota; kingdom Metazoa; phylum Arthropoda; class Insecta; order Lepidoptera; family Papilionidae; genus Parnassius; species Parnassius mnemosyne. Next base: position 27,342,544 of record CAVLGL010000035.1, on the reverse strand, counting down.
ATTATATAACAAGGGAGATATAGTAGCACCCTGCATGGTGCCTTTGTATACATTTCTAGGGCCATGTAATATGTTATTAAATTTAACATACATAGTTCGGTCATATAGCAAATGAAAAATCCATTTACATACTTTTCCAGGAATACCAATCTCACACAGAATATTTACCAATATGGAAGGATCAACATTATTAAATGCACTTTGTATATCAATAAATGCACAAACTGTAGTTGCATGTCTGGTAAAAGAATGATTTATAACTGAGATCAAAGAGGCAAATCTCTCTGCTGCACTTTTTCCTTTCCGGAAACCAAATTGTTGTTCAGGTAAAATATTATTTGCTTCTATGTAATAATCTAGTCTGTTTTTCAACATATATTCCAATAATTTTCCTACACAAGAGGAAAGTGAAATTGGCCTGTAGGAGTTGAAGTCATGTTCTGGTTTATCAGGTTTCAAAATAGGTATCACACATTGCATTTTCCAAGACTTTGGAATACATTGATTGTCCCAAACCATATTAAATATTTTTAAAATAGTTTTTTGTCCATTAACATGCATGTTGCTAATAAGTTTGTATGGAATATCATCCATTCCCGGAGTGGAATCTCTCCTTGATTGGATGGCTGCAGTAAATTCATGCCAAGTAAATTCTTTCAATAGAAAAGAGCTACTGTCAGTACCTATCTGATTAAATATTGTATTTAAGTTTAAAATAGCTATTTCCTTTTCAGAAGGTGTTGTTATGGGTGCATATTTATCTAAAAACGAAGGAATCCAATCATCATTTTTTGATGGCTTAAGTATAGGTACCCTCTTAAATCTCCTAATATAATTCCAGATATAAGTTATTGGAGTATATCTATTAAATGAATCACAAATTCGTCTCCAACTTGTTTTCTTTTTTTCGCTAATTAATCTCTTTTTGAAGGCATCAATCTTTTTATATTCTATATAATTTTCTATTTAATTTGTAAAATCTTAAAGCATTTTTACTTTTCTTTACAGCTTCCAAACAGTCCGCGTCCCACCAAGGAACTGGTTTTCTCATAACAAACACATTAGGTTTGGAAATTATAGGTATACATTCTTTCCTTATTTCTAGAAGTGTGTTGCAGAAGTTTTCATACGAATCAAGTTAATTTGATGTATCAATTGTGAAGTTTTCAAACTTTTTTTTTGTTTCAGCCTGGAACTTTGACCAGTCTGCTTTTTTATAATTGAAATGTTCGCAAGGTTCTCCTATATCATATTTTTCAACACAGGTATATAAGTCGACTATGGTTGGATAGTGATAACTACCCATAGGATCATCATATACATGCCAATCACATAAATGAACTAAAGAAGGACTAACACATGAAATATCGATAAAAGATTGATTAAAATTAATGCTTCCTACTGTAGTTGGAGGTCCATTATTTAATATGCAAAGATTACATTCGTCTAACATGTTATAGATATCAGTGCCTCTAGTTTTTGTTGTGAGACATCCAAAAGCAATATGATGAGCATTTAAGTCACCTGAAAGCAAAAGTGGCGCAGGTAGACTGTTAATAATTTGTTTTAATCTTCTGACCTTAAAGCGACTTCCACTGGGTGGGGCATAGACACATAAAATGGATATATTACCTAGACTTGTAGTAAGGGTTATAGCTACCAACTGCATATAATCATAGAACGGTGTGGGGACAACAAAATATTTGTAACTATTTTTAATTAATATTGCTACTCCTCCACGGCCATTTTTTCCATTCTGATTAGTGAAATTATAGTTAGGAATGTTGATAGTTCTATTCTCTCACAGCCATGTTTCATTTAACAGGCAAATATCTATATCTTTCTCAACTAGATAATTAATAAGCAAAGGTTTTTATTATTAACAGATTGTATATTAAATTGTGAAATTTGAATAAATTGTTTATTCATTATTTTTTGAGATTAGTAATAAGCATTTCTTTTATACTTGATGTAGTCAGTTTACGACCTGAGTTACCCATGGCCACCAATGCTCCAATAATTGATTTCAAAATATTGTCATTTGTTATAATTTGGTCAATAAGTGTGTCATTATTATTAGTTGTGGTATTAGTTTGGGTAGTTTCCGTCTTTGATTTGTGTACTTTAGGAGAGTCATTAGATTTAACTTGTGATTGATCTGTTTTTGAATCCATTGTTTTTTTTGTAGGCATTGAAGGGAAATTTTCGTTATAATTGTTAAATAAATTTTGAGTTTGTTTTGTTTGTAAGACTTTAGCATAAGTAGACCTATTATATTTTTCATCAATTTTTTGTTTTTTTAATGGACAATCTCTAGAAATTGCGACATGAGGGCCACTACAATTTATGCATTTAATTAACGCATTTTCCTTACATTCAGTGTACGTAATATGTGTAGTGTATGTTCACCTGCACAAATTGAACACCGTTGCACTGATTTACAAATTTTGGCTCTGTGATTAAATTTAAAGCATTTAAAATATTGTAAAAGCGGGGCAATATACTGATGCACCCTATATTGGAATAAATCCAGATGTACAAATTCAGGTAAGTTGGTTGACAAAAAAGTTACACTTACAGAGCTGAACGGTTTGATCTGTCCATTAACTTTTTTTGTGAAACGACGCACTGCAACGACCTCATATTTCGATGATAGTTTTTTAAACAGTTCTTCATTACTTATGCTAATGGGAACATACCTGAGTACTCCGATTGTTTCCATCGCCCTTGCTGGTATAAATGCCTTGTAATCATACTTCTCTAAGAAACTTTCATTTTTCAAAAAGTCGTTGGCGTTAATCGCCCGCGCAAACACCACCCCTACTTTAGAAGCGTTTATTCTTCTTATATTAGTGACTCCTTTTATTTCGTTTTTAAAAATTCCCGCCAACATTAAGGGATTCGTATTGCCAAGTTTAATTCCTTCTTTACGACTCTCAATAAAAACTGTGTATTCAGCCATTCCCATTGATTCAGGTAAAACTCTTTTATAATTTAATTTGTAGTATGGTTTATAAAAACCATCATTTTCCTGCTGCATGTCTTGATTACGTTTTGGCGGTTTTCTTTTCCCGCCCGCGTCGTGATCCATATTTTTATCCATGCCGTCACTATCAGACGGCATTTCTCTTTATTCTATATTTTAATTTGTATAAAAATTAAAGAACTTTCCTTCAAAAGTTGAAGTTAAAATTAGACTTTTAATTTTAATTTAAAAATTCGCGCTTCCTCCCGCCAGTCAGGAAGCCACAGCACGTAAATTAAGAGATAGCGATCACAGAGTACATTGTATATAGTAAACGTAGTGATTATATTCTCTTTGGTATATAGCATAGATAAATAAATATGTAGCAAGCTTCATAGAGAAATTATTGGACATAGGAAACGTCATAGCAAAATCATAAGGGTGGCGCTGCAGTAGGGCCGATTTACACTTCGACAAGTACAGTAGCGATTTAGTTTTAGCTATAGGGCAGTTGACAGTAAACGGTTAAGTGGTCAGTAGCATTCAAATGTCTTCGTGGTTTAGTTAAAAAAATTACAATTTTTATATTTTGTAGATCGAACGCGAACACGTCCTATCAATTTATGCAGTGAACTAAGCTCACTCACTCAACTGGTTCGCAAGTTGATTTTCTTCGCAAGTTGTTCGAAAACATAAGCAAGAAGTATACACATGATTTAACATACTTTATACAAATTAAAGATCAAGGTAAAATACTTAAAGATGCAAATTTCATACAATTCAATTCACAGACTTTACTCTATTTTGATGAATAAAAATATATTTATTAGTTTCAGAATCTTTAGATAGTCTGGTTTTTGGTAGAATATATAGTTGAGGTTTAAATCATGTATCTATGGCTTAACTCCGAGCATAGACTTAGAATATACTGGCGTATAGACCAACATAGTGTGCAAAGGAGAAGAAAATTCCTTATGGCAAAAATGCAAGATAGAAAAGGATACCAAATCTGATGACTCTGTTACCGATTTTGGATTACAGGTCGGCACAAGTTGGCACGCAGGAAATAGCTCCTAGATATTTTATAATTTTTTAAAGTGTAATAGTGTTTTTTTAAGTAAGTAACTTTTTTACAAAACGATTACTTATTCCGTGAGTGACTGTGATGTTAATAATAGAAATAATCCTGATAATTGCACATTTCACTAGTAAATTCTCAAGACGTCGTCAATGTTATGACGCGTTAATTTTTGGCTAAAATTTATGTTACATACTGTTTAAAATATAGAATGTTTTCAATTATTTTGTTATTTTGAAAAGAAACAAGTCACGTTGCTGATAATTTGCATGAATTTGGTAAATACATTTTTATATAAAATATTTTACATATACGCTAGGGATTAAGTCATCTATATCAAAGTGAATTTCGATATTTGTCTTGAATACTTATAATGAATCGATAGACTTGCCCACACATCAAGAAAATAAATCCTCGGTTTGAGTTCTAAAATGTAATTTTATTTTACAGTTTGTTAAACAAATTGCCTCCGGATTCTATAATTAGAAAAAAATGGATAAGGTTAATTGGACGGATTAGTTGGAATCCAAAGAAGAACTCAACAATTTGCAGCAAATATTTTCTTGACCAATATAAAAGAAAAAGTAGAATAAAAACAATTTTATTAAAAGGAGTCATTTCTACATTATTTGTACCAGTAAGTATAATATTGTTATAGTAAGACTTCAAAAATTTAAATTTCAATAATTAAGATAACAATAGATACAGATTTTTATACATTATAAAACTGTAGTACATTAAGGATAAAAAAAAATTGAGATTATCATCTGTAAGCCATTATGAACTCAACTAAGTAACTATTTAGCAGCCAAAATAAATGTATAACCTTACTTAATATTTAGTAATGCTACTGAAGTGCCATTAGACTCATAGAGACATAGTCTGCGCATGAGTCGCGATAGTTAAAATTTCATAGTATTTGATACAACGTTCGATCCCCGATTCATGCTTGATGGCCGACGACATTCTGCTGAGGGCTTAAATAGCGTGGTTCATCACCTACAGCGTTAGTCGTAGAGAAAAAGTACTTGTACTTAAGTAATAGCTGCGCGGAACAATAGATCTGCGAGAGATTAAGTTGCACTTGCCGCAATCAGTCCATGAATGAGTGATCATTTTCTTAACATACCGAGATTAAGAGAATAGAGAGAGCATCTGTATCCTCAGATAATTTGTGCACTTAACTCTGTTAAGATCATTATGTTTTAAAATTCATGCAGATTAAATGAAAAGAAGTTTATTATTACTTTATACTTTCAGGGACAGATGAAAGAATATAAACATGAAGCATGATGAAGCCTCGTAAACATATTAGCCTTTAAACAGAGCAATCTTATTTAACTGATTCCTATAAGTTTCCTTACTTAAATTATTAAGTTTACATTCATATTTAAGTCTACATTCATATTTAATTATTAAATGTTTGAAATTATCAAAATTAATACTTATATGAAAAATAAAGCAGTCATTGTGTACTCCGCGCCCCTGTTTTTTATTTCCCCGTCAAAACATTTTATAAAATATACATAGGTATATGTTTAATTAAGTATATACCTATTTATACTAACAATATGTTAAAAAAGAAATTCAGGGGAAACTGTCAGTGGCAGTAAATATTTTTCCCCAACGATCATAGCTCGAAAATACAACTTTTCGATCTGATTATTGAGAAGATTTTTCTAAGTTTATCGGTAGTCACCTGGGATTTTATACATTTGAATTAAAATCCAACAAAAGGTAGGTAGGTAGGTATAACATGTTCCTGAGAATAAGCTGAGTATTCTTAGGAACATGTTATATGAATATTTTTTAATTATTTTAGAACTATCATGGTAAAAATTCAGTTAATTTTTGAAGATATTCGTGCACGAAACAATTTATTTTTTATTATTTTACGGATTCCTAAAGAATAATTTTTCGATATTCCTTGACAGTAAAATGTATATCACTAGTTAACGCACACAATGACAAATCAAATTTAGTCACGCTTTTTCGGGCTGTCAGGTCGTCTATACGTCAGTATATTCTAAGTCTACACTAGCTTGCTACATATTTATTTATCTATGGTCTACACCGTAGACTTTTGAGATAGAAATAGGCGGGACGTACTTTCCTTGGGTTACCAGATATTGTTCCATTTCCCCCGTTATGGGTTCATTTATATTCACAGCACTTAAATTCATACAAAAAACTTATTTGTTACCATAAAAAATGTTCTTTTATAATTCAGATGATTAACTCATTTCTCTTGAAAATACATTCTGTGACTTAAAACTACGGGCGAAAACGGCGTAAAAACAGAAGCACCATTCCGTATTCAACGGCACATCGATGATTTTACTGGACATTCAATAAACTCTTTGGATTTCGACAGCACTAAGTGAAGACGATACTAGCACAAAGTGTGATATCGTTAATAAGTAGCAATATGTTATGTTATTCTTAATTAATATTTAAGTAATTACTTAAATATTAATTAAGAATAAAAATATTAATTAATAATCAATAATTAACTCGTGTCTAATTTAATGTTATTTTTACAAAAAAAAATATTTCAATAATGTTTTACCATACCAGTTCATCACAAGTTCAGTGCTGAACACAGACCTCCGAAAGGAAAAGGTTTCATGGGCTGCAGCAACCACTTACCATCATGTGGACTGTGTGCTCGCTTGTCACCCTCATCGTATAAAAAAAAACTTAAGTTTTGTAGTACGAAACACAGTTCTGAAGCAACTCCCGCGATTTCATGCGTGTCTTACTAAGTGGCTTGGGTGCAGCAAGTTGTAGCGTACAAGAGAATTTGTCTATACCTACACGGGATGATACTACCCCGCGTCTTAAGCAGTAATACAAGATCCCATCTTGTATTACTTACGTTAATTTACAGCTAATATTAAACAAATTAAAACTATTTGATAATATAGGTACTTAATTTTTTTAACTAATCTTAATATCGTAATTACCAACATGTTTGGCTTTATATTACTGAGTTTTGATAAACAATAAAATTCAATAGGGTTGTTGAGTTCCTTGTCTATAATACTTATCGATGTTCTTTTCTACCCATATCTGTTCACAACCAAAGTCACCGACAACAGATAATTGTCAAATGTTTATTAATTAACTGGTTTCTAACTGAACCTAGACTAAAATTATGGCTAAAAAGCACAAAAATTGTGAATTTGCGTGAAACAAAATGATTATCTTTGTTCTAAACACTTCACAGGCGACTGTTTTATTGGACATGAGAAATTCACCACTTTGAAAAAGTGCAGTATACCCACAATATTTTCTGGTAGTATCAGTACCAGTAAGTATGTAAAAGTATTATATTATTTTTTCGAACGTTGTTAATTTCTTTTCTTATTATTTCCCCCCTGACTCAAAGGCCATAGCCAAGTGTAAAAAGGTCACCTGATGATGATTTTGTGTTTACAAGACGTAAGTTGGTTAAATCTGTATAATTATTATAACCAATTTTTTGTATCAAAGTCAAAGGAATAAATTTATATTGGAATTGCAAAATTATTAATGTCCTTAGTGAGATTGCGTGAGTTTAGGTGAGAAATAACTGGAGGGGGTTCTAGCCATGGCTTGGTCATCCATGGTAAACGTATGGTGACTCACATGGCTGGCCCGAAGGGAAGGACTGGTCTAAGGTGGCCACTCTGAGTAGGCTTGTTGAGCCCTTGGATATGTTATGTCCTTTTAGACTGGAGCGATACATTTAATGCAGAGAGTATTGATGACAAGATTACGACATTTAATTCTTATAATTATAAGCTGTTTGATAAACACGCACCTATTCGTAACGTTAGGTTAAAACGCTCGCCTGCGCCATGGATTACTGAAAATATCCGTAAGCCTATGTCTAAGCGCGATCAGATGTTTAGAAAATTCAAGCAGAACCGTTGTGAACTTAACTGGGCAAAATTCAAAGTTGCGAGAAATCGATGTAATCAGATGGTACGAGCCGCTAAACGCCGCTACATTCACGATAATATCATAAACTCTTCTATGGCTGATACATGGAAATTTCTCCGGACGATCGGGGTTGGTAAGCCTACGTGTAACGTGGAACCTGCAATCATTGCTATAAGTGATCTCAATTTACATTTTTCCTCAACTACCCAAATGCAGGCCTCTGTTAAATCAAGTACCATTTCTTATTTGCATTCCATGCCACAATCTCATAACTGTACATTTAACTTTTCTCCCGTTGCTGATGAGGATATAAAAAAGACCATTTATTGTATTAAGTCTATGGCAGTTGGCTTCGATGATGTGAACAGACTTATGATCACCTTAATTCTAGACTATGTTACTCCTATTATCACATCATTAACCATTCACTATTGACTGGGGATTTTCCTTCACTTTGGAGAAAAGCATTTGTCATTCCGCTGCCCAAAATAAATAACCCCAGTACTTTTTCTCACTTTCGCCCAATATCGATTCTCCCGTTTTTATCTAAAGTTCTTGAAGCTATTGTCCACAAACAAATTTCTAGTTACATTTTCAAAAATAACTTTCTCAGCACATATCAATCTGGTTTTAGGCCGGGGCACAGAACTACCACAGCTCTTTTGAAAGTTACGGAAGATTTACGTACTGGAATGGAGAACTCAAAATTGATAGTGTTAATCCTAATAGATTTCTCTTACGCTTTTAATGCTGTCGATCATGATATTCTTCTGGCTATACTATATCACCTAGGTTTCTCTTCGTCAGCGCGGGACTGGTTCTCCTCATATCTTCGGGGTTGTCAGCAGGCAATTCGAGTAGGTCAGATTATCTCTGATTGGTGCTCGTTGTCTGCTGGCGTTTCTCAAGGCGGAATTATCTCTCCTCTCTTGTTCTCAGTCTTTATAAATCTCATTACACCCCACATTCGCTGTTCGTACCATCTGTATGCTGATGACTTACAAATTTATGCTCAAACTGAGGTGGCATGTATCGATGATGTGATTGAGAAGCTCAACTGTGATATCAATTGTATTTCTAATTGGTCAAATAGATTTGGCATTAGGGTTAATCCATCAAAATGTCAGGCTATTTTGGTTGGTAGTTCTCGTAGACTGACTAAAATTGATATGAAGGCGTTACCTCCCATTATATTTAATAACATTATTGTTCCTTACTCAACAACAGTTAAAAACCTTGGCTTAATTATAGAGAACACCCTCAGCTGGCGACCGCATATATATGAAGTGAGCAAACAGGTCACTAACACTGCGTCATCTGTATCGTCTCAAGAATTTTTTACCGTTAGGGACTAAGGCAATAAAATAATACAGACTTTAGTGTTGCCTATTCTAGATTATGCAGATGTTTGCTATGCTGATGCCTCGCAAGAACTTTTAAACAAACTGGATCGACTTCACAATAATTGCATACGCTTCATTTTTGGTTTACGTAAATAGGACCACATTTCCTCTTATATTTCTCAGCTAAAATGGCTACCTCTCCGCTATCGCAGACATTTCAGAATACTGTGCACGTTATTTTCAGTTTTACACGATCCGTTTGTCCCTGAATATCTTCAAGGTGATACCCATAATCGTTGTCTCCGTTCTACGGAAAAATCTAACCTCCATGTTCCCCTCTGTCACACTAGCTTTTTACACAAATCTTTTACTTCTCATGCGGTAAGATTATGGAACGAGTTACCGGGCAGTGTACGCGCAGCCACGAGCAAGGCATCGTTCAAACGCTTGCTCTGGAATTACTATCTAACGTTGCAGGAGTAGTTTGTGGTTTTCCATTTCATTTTTACATTTGTTATTGGGGTTTGAATCAGAAACTGCTATATTTAATTATGTATATATATATGTATAATAAGTAGTATTAAGTAAATATTTGTATGTATGTATTTATATATATTTATGTATATATATGTATATATATACTGTATGTAATATGTAGACATAGATGTAATTTACTTAGCTGTTTGCACTTTGCACCCACAATATTTTCTCTGCTTAGCCTGGAGATAGACTGGTAGAGAATGCCCTGTTGCATTAAGTCCGCCTTTTTGTACTTGGTGTGCAAATAAAGCATAAATAAATAAATAAATATGTGTTAGTATGCTGCGGCTAGAGGAGAGTCTTGTCCCTATATCGCTGCGGCGATGCGCCACTCGACGATCCTCCACGACTTTGGCGGGGCTACACCACTTGGTGTTAGGGGAGTCTGTTGTGCAGGTGGAGTTCGAGGCCGCGAAGGGCAGTGTGCCTTGTGTTCCTGGTGTGCCTTATCTGAGAAAGAAAGGGGGAGGAGATGTAAGTTGGGGCTGCTATTGGGTGGCGAGCCACCACTGGTTGAGCCGTGTATGTTTTTGAAAGCTTTCTGTTGCCCTGTCAATATGCGGCGAAGGTGGAACACCATGGGGTTTTAGTAGGTGTAAATCCGACATAATCCGTTCTTGTCTCTCCGAAGCGGGTATGCTTAGGCATTTCTTCATTTAAAATTCGGGACAAAATACGTTCTATAATTACGAATAAAAACGTAAATAGACCAACGCAGCGTCAATCTTGGTTTTATATGAGGTATAAAACTTGCGTCTAAGTCCTAGGTATTGATTGATACATTTATTTATTGTATGGCATTATATTAAGGCGCAGGTTGAGCAAAATGTCGCGCTAGTCGTTATTTGTGCGATTTTTAGGAGCTATCTACTTTTTATTTAAAAGATATATCAACAAATAAAAAACACATTATATTTCTACATAATCTTGATTCCATAAAAGCTATATCCAATTTTTTTTAAAGGAATAAATATTAATATAATCTCCTTACAACGAAACCACATAAATGTGAAATTATTATTGATAACATGAATCTCCTCCTAAAGTAAGTATTATTTTATTTTGCGATTTACACCAATGGATAGGCAATTTATTAATGAACATTTCTATAGTAAAATTTTTTTCAAAAGTCCAAAATTTGATTTTATTAAGAAATTATTTTAAAATCTGGGCGTATTTACTGCCCACGGGCTTGTTGGAGTCAGTGAGCCCTGAGCTCTTCGACGTGAAGCCCGTGTCGTTAGAGCGTCTGCCAGCGCGCACGCGCGTAATATTATAATATTATTACTTATTAGGTTATTTGTAGGTAGTATTATTTGTTTGTTTTGGGTATAATTTTTCGTATTACTTATACATATATTTGTTGTGTTTTTTACTGCGCGATGAAGCTTTTTGCGTGTATTTTCTTTGAAGTAAATGCAAATAAAAAAATTAAGCACCATTAGCATGTAAGGTTCAAATCCATAATTAAAATTTCGACAAATATTATAATTTACACTACAAAAGGCTAATTCAATATTATCACCCAACCACAACTTATTAGATATAGTACTGCCTCGTTGGTCTAGTGGTTGTAGTAGTGCGACTGCTGATCATGAGGTCCCGGGTTCGAATCCTGGGTCGGGCCAAAAAGTCAGTTATGAGTTTTTCATTTATGTTCTAAGTTATAATTAGTATTACTAAGTTATAGTTTTTTGCTAAAATATAGTATATTATTTATTGCTTGTTTTTTCTTCTTTTTCAAAAAATAATTGAGTACATAAGGTGTTCTATACTTATAATTCGGTAAAAAGTATCTAAGTAGGTACTAATATACCTACTTTTTACTATCTAAAAATTTTAAAACTAAATTTAACTAAAAAGACTAAACTGACCATTTATTTTTAACTCAAAACAGGACATGGGTTTATTTACACTCTAAAAACTATAACTTTACACAATTAGTGTTCAATATAAAATTATATTCGGTATAGACGGTAATTATTAAATGCAACATATTTTTTTTAATTATTAATTACATTTGTCAGTGGATTAAATTTGCTTTAATAAAGTTGGTGATAATTTTAAATAAGAATAAAATTCTGCTTAAGTTTTTTTTTATAACAACATCGCCTTTAGAACTAGAACCGTAAGTGTTTCTTTCAGACGTCCACAATTTGTTCAAAATAAAAAAATATTCTTTCTACTGGAGCATTTGTACCAGGGAGACATAAAATATATTCGATTAAAAAAAATTATGTTGAAGATTGTTGACTTTGAATACTTCCATCCAACGAGTTACGGGACAATTTTGTGTCCCGGAGCTTTGTTTGGGGACAATGGGACAGGCGACTGAGAAAAGGGACAGTCCCGTTCAAAACGGGACGTATGGTCACTTTAGCTATAAACCGGCGACGGCTCCGTGGCGCACTGGCTTAGCAATCAGTTGCTGCACTGGGGGCCGCGGGTTCGAATCCCGCACAGAACAAGTATTTGTATGGCCTACAAATAATTGTTCCGGGTCTGGATGTTTGTCCTTGTGCAATTTATGTTTGTAAACTGCCTCCACGACTCTCATTCTATATTACTCTCACTCTGCGAAACATCCTATTTATTTATTTATTCTTTATTGCACCAAATATTTGTACAAAAGGCGAGCTATCTATCTATTTACCTATAGTGAGTAGGTATCTTTTAAACTCACAATTTTCAATGCTTCATTTTTAATATATAAATAATTATAAAATTTCATAATTAGATAATATATGAGAATACATAACTCTAATATAATGCAACTAATATACCGAATAAAAAATTTGAGATACATTTATCGTTGTACGCTGTGTGTATTTCCATAAAATAGTTTATTGATGTTGAAAAAATACTACGTTCTTACAGTAGGTGGCGCCTTACATATTTCTTACGTGATATTATATTGTAGCGAGTCGGCGCGGCACACCAAATGCTCAAGGTCGTTCGCATGGAGTAGCCCCTTAATATGATTCATAAATAGAATGGATTTTACGGACTGGTTTGAGTATAGAATTTTTATTGATATGTTTTGTCACACTGTCTTATCTCTATTATTAGTTTTTGGACGTTCACTTCTGCTGTCAGCGCCAAAATGGCGAAAATCAAGTCAGCTCATTATGTCGCAGTGTGTAGCTAGTCCATATATAGAGGTCAGTGACTGCGTATTATAGAGGATTATTATCACTTGATACTGAGATAAAATTAAGACTTGGCTTAAAACACAAGCATCCAAGTCAAAAAACTTAAAAATATATATATAAAAATCTGAGAGTTAGTCTGTGTTTTTGTTGGCAACACTAAAGCACAATTCCTTGATTAATCTAAATGTTAGGATTATGTTTGATTTGTCCTGGATATATATATTTATCATAATGTTTCTGTGAGTATTTAAAAATGAATGATAGAAGAAAATATTTTAGATTCCTTTGAAAAACCTTATATACTTTCTATGCAAGTTTCGTCTAGATGCGCTGACCTTCGTTTAGATGCACAACGCACAACAAAGCATCAAACTGACGGGTGCCCTATTTTCACAACAATCTTTGGTTAAAATAATTACTTTCGTAAAATTAATGTATGTGTATTGTTCGATATCTAATGTGAAATAAAATTTGAAATCATCAAGTGCCGCATATGTGTGGATAATATTCTTTAATAATGGATTCGGCGGCTACGCAAACAACTTCTTGTAGTGTGTGTTACAATACGACAGCAAAGACTTTCTTTTTGACTTCTAGGATAGCACTAATGGTCCTGAAAAAATAAGTCAAAATTCCGATCAAAATGAATGAGAGGGATATTCCAAGTGTCCCTATTACAACATTAGCAGGTGTAGCCAGTTTGACAGACTGTAAGTACTAGATATGATTACAATATTTATAATTTTTTTTAAATCCCGGAATGAAATATTTACATGATATTTATAGTGATTAGTCTTATATGTGCAAATAATAATTATTTTTAAATACTTTTTTACTTATATAGGTACCTATTTCTAAGGATCTTAAGTTTAGTGAAATATGTTTAGACATTCATATGTAGAATTGCTCGTAGTTATAAATAATTTTACATTAAATTGACAAGATGATAATATTTTTATAATAAAATATTGTAATATGAGAATATGTGTATTATTTTTATATATTGTAGGTTATATTCACAGGTTACTATTTTGAGAAGTATTTTGTCCATAACACTGAAACACTTAATTAACTTAACTAACACTTTTATAATATAGCTAATTTTATACTAAAGTTTTATCCTTAAAAACTTTATTAACAAAAATGATCATGATAAGTTACTAAAAGAATATTATAAAAACAGTACCTTAGCCAATAAGTAATTGGTTTCCAAACAGATAAGTATGAGAAAAATAATAATAATTATTATTATATATGTTAACTAGCTGTTCCCTGTGACTTTTCCTGCATGTAATTCAGGGTTTTAATTTTTTTTGTGAGGAACCCTAATAATTTTTTAAAATAAAAGTAGCCTAAGTTACTCCTTATGACATCAGCTGTCCGCCAGTGAAAGTCCCGTCAAAATCATCGTTTCGGAGATTAGTCGGAACAAACAGACAGACAGACAAAAATTTTAAAAGTGTATTTTTGTTATAAGTACTGTTTATACTTTCATATGTATTTAGTTAAATGCTGTAATTTTGACATTACAAACAGACACTTCAATTTTATTTATTTGTATAGATAATTCCTTCCTGTTCTGTAACAGGTGAGTTAGATAGTTGTAGTCTTCTACTGATGTGAACTTAGTCTTGGCCCACTTAACAAGGGCTACTGCGATTGCTAATCTGTCTGCAAGACATAGTGATTATGGCAATATTTTAGTCTATATTCAACAGTATGCTTTTTTGGCTCTTATACTAAAAAGATAAGCCATTGATACTGGGTTAGTCTGGTCTAATTATCCATTAATTTTACACATTCTTTACATCAAAAAATGCATGGAAGACAAATTGTCTGCCCTGCAGAGTTTCTTCCACTATTTTTTGTCTGTGCAAAGGAACTATATTTTTAAAATAGTAGTTAGTTATGACATAAAAAATTAATTTATTATGATGAAAAAGAAGGATTTATCATTTATATAAATAGAATGGATATAAGTGTAAAAATGTATTTATTATTATTTTATATTTTACATTATCTATATGTATATATTGGGGCTATAAGAAAATTTTATTGGGTCTTGTAATTAAAAGTTGTGGTTAGCTCTTAAAGTATTTCTTTTTTTTTTGATCATTTACATACTGCTCTTACTTTTCTACCAGATACCACCTAACACCTGTCTACTAACTTGAGGATGCTATTGCAAAATAATGTTTTGTCTTTCTATCCTCTGTCCTATTTCAAGTATTTTTAGTTTTATTGTATAATATGCAGTCACATTGTCGTTATATAAGATTTCACTGCCATTTGCATAAAAGGTAGCTGTTTTTAAGGCTTGTAATCTACAAGTAACCAGCTAAACCTAGTTTTAACAGTTTTAAAGATTTGAATTCTGGATAATTGACATTCTTGTTTAGTTACAAGAACATAAAAAATGTATGATTTTAAAAGAATCGTAAAAACATTAGTAGCACAACAAAGGTTCTCTTATTGTGTACTGTTTTTGTAAAAAAAATTGGTGAAAGCTTTCTTTTTTTTTGTTAAAATAATAATTTATGCTATTTCTTTTTATAGGATAAGGGTGACAAACGAGCACACAGTCCACCTGATGGTAAGTGGTTGCTGCAGCCCATAGACATCTACATCTATCCTCCATTACAAATCAAAATGTAGATGCGTTGTCACCCGTGAGGACGAAGATGGAATGCCTCATTTCCAATAAAAAGGGCATCCGGCCACCTGCACTTACCAAGCAAAACGCAGAGGTAAACCTCTACTTCACCCTGGTTTTCTGTGAGGTTGTGGTACCACCCCGGTTCGAGCTAGCCCATCCGTGCGATAGCAAAAGCTGCCGTGTGGCTCTACCACTGTGAAAAATGCTAGAACATATTTATGCATATTTCTTTCAAAACAATGCACAAGTTTGAGGGAACCTTATATTTTTATCAATTTAATTTAATATTCCACTGAGTAATAACTAACTTAACTGATTGTAATATTTTTACTGGTAATAGTCTCTTGTAGACTAACACAAAAACCTAACACACAAATACATAACATCTGTTTTATTTGATGTGAATCTGGTCATATCATGGAAGGTACTAGTTCTCCTGGTTTTAAGTAAATTTTCTTTCTTTATATGTTTTGCTTATAACATGATTTTTATCTTGTTATTCACCCGATTCTATAAAAAAAAAAAGCGATCCTAAAAAATAGGCTCCGAGATCCAGCATCTCCAATGGCTATGTTTCCATTTATAGTTAAAAAGGTTATATTATCTATGGCTCGCTAGGATACTCCAAGAGTGAATTTCTGATGTCCCTTCAAAGACTTTCCAATTTATTTATGTATGCGGATGAAAATAACATCTATAAATAAAATTAGCATTATCACACTTAAAATACATCAAATTGAATATCAATACAAAAACAAAAATCTTGCATGTTATTCTTAAATCTAAAATGCTCATGTTACATTATTGGTTAAGAAAGACTAATAAAATCTTAAGGTTTTTTATTTAACAAGCTACTTTAATACATTCAGATTCTGAATGTATTAAAGTAAGTCTGTAGTAATAGAACTGATAAGTCTAGAATTAATATTTAAATTTCAACAATTTAAAACACTTTTGTAGTGTATAGTGTGTTTAAGTAATTCTTATTGAAAGTCATTTTTTACTTTTACCATTGGTTCAGAGAAAACCTCTGTCCTAGGAAGAACCAGCAAGGAGGCTTTTTTTTTTCAATATATAATTATACAATAAAGCACAGCGTGTACAATCTACTTACAAAACTTATTTAAGAAATAGCTAGGAAGCCA
Organism: Parnassius mnemosyne; assembly: GCA_963668995.1. Lineage (NCBI taxonomy): Eukaryota > Metazoa > Arthropoda > Insecta > Lepidoptera > Papilionidae > Parnassius > Parnassius mnemosyne. The sequence goes on along the minus strand of CAVLGL010000035.1, from coordinate 27,325,738 downwards.
CTTCATTCCTAGGGATTATTATCCACCATGTATTTATTTATAATATATTAACCCTTTTATACAGTTATTGTTCAATAAAATATTTAAACTTGGTAATAGAGAGACCTTGTATATTTTCTGGGACTTTGTTGTCATATTGTATACATTGCCCCATGAATGAATTACTGCTATAACAAATTTTTTCATCTATTGAAAATTTTCACTGCAGTATAGCAAACTTCTTTTTTACCTGCTTTAACCAGCCAGTAAAAGTCCACTACTGGACATGGGCCTCTCATGTTATAGAAAGGATTTGCCTTAATTGTCAGGCCTCGCCAATTGACGAAATTATATTTTTTCACAATTTCAACTTGCCAAAAGGACCTTCCCAAAAATTCGTCGCCAGCTCTCTGACTATCGGAACAGTAATCGCCGTTGGGGATATGACGAGATAGATTTCGCCAGATAATTTCAAAGTTAGGGTGAAATGTGCATCACACCTGTTTGTATAAGAGGTTAGAAAATGATTAAAGCAATTGGCTGTTGGTGTTAATATTTTAAAACAGCTAAATTGATTACAAATTTTTTTGTGTGATAAATATCTATCATAATTAGCAATTGTTGTATAATATACTTGTTTCACAAGTATATTATTCAATATCTTGGATTTATTAAAACAAAAAATCTCAAAATGTATAACCATTAATTTTGTGTTTACATGCCAGCAATTAGTTCAGGCGCTAAGCGTGCGCTGTAAATTACACAGTACGCGAGCAACGCGAGTTCGATCTCGCCAGCACAAATCAAATTGTAAGAAGAATAAAATATTTTGAGAACATGTGAATTGTCACAAGCTCACTGGAACAGTGCGGCGGATTAATTGCTCCATAACTCTCAGAAATGAGAGAAGCTGTGCCCAGTTGTGGGATCAATATATGCTGTAACTTTCCTTCTTAATCATTTTAATAACAAGGAGAAACCAGTCTCTAATTATTACTATCTTTTAAGAAAATTGTAAACAAGTGCATTAAAAGGCCACTATTGGCCTTAGGCTTAACTAGAATTTTCCCATTTTAATTTGTTTAAAAGATCACTTAAAAGGGGGACATGTCTTGTAGTTGCCACGCTTGACAGGCGGGTTGGCAACCGCAGTTTTTTACTATTTTGAGCTTTTGTCAGGAAGATGCTGCTTCCCATCTCTTGTTTCAATTCATTCTGCCGGCTCTTACGACATCCACGGGATGATATGTGACGGTGGATTCTCTTACGTCGCTACTACACGGTGGTCTAACACGTCTAATATTAAAACAAATTCTGTCTTTTGTATCAGATTATCATCAATTTTAGAGTTTTACTAATAGAATAAACAATAGTATCATATACAAATGTCCAACTGTAAGCTGTAATAGTCTAAATAATTAGGCAAAACAGTCGGCTCTAGTATAAATTGGAGAATATTATATATCCTCAAAATATTTATTTTATTTATTTATTTTTTCCTCAGATATGCCAGGTATCATTTCAATGTTTTCCTTCACTGTCGAGCATGTCAGAACTTAAAATTTTGCTAAACAATTACAGTCATGGTAGTGCAAGAGTGCAAGTTTAGGTTTCACCTGTTATGATTTGAGCACTTTGCCTCTAAGCTATTATGGCAAATGTAAATATGCCTATACATTCATTATATTGTAATTATTATATTGCCATTTTTTTTGTTGACAGTGCTACCAGTGCTACCACTTCCAACACCTTTGCCATCAACATTAAACAATAAATCTCAATTATTCCACCCACGTGTTGCTGAAGAAGCAGCTATATTGCTTGCAACACGTGATGACAGTTTGGTGTCCTTATTGTTGCAGTCACTTATGCAAACATCTGTACAACACATGTAAGAATTCTTAATTTTTACTATGCTAAATCAGATTATAAAATTTCCATGCATTGTGTATGTAATTATATCTTATTAATAATTTTAAAATATTGATTGATTTAATATCAATTTAAGTTTTATATTTTCACACAACATTACACCATTGTATCATAAGGTCATAAAATTTTATATTCTTGTATCTAATTTCTTTCTTTACAGTGACCTAAAGGATGAAAGCATTCCAAATGCAGTTAGCCCTGCACCACAACAGGCAACACCAGAGTTACTAAAAGCAATTCTCCATGTCAATCCAAATATATTTGATCAACGTAATGAACAGAGAAACCATTGGGGCAATCATTTACATTCGGCAAAATTTAATGGGATGTCACCATCATCAACATTTAACTATTCATCACACAACACAGTGCACTCCAGTCCATCCACACATGGGACAGCTGTTCATTCAGGGCCCATTCCTAACCAACAGTTATTAGCTCCACCCTGCCAGTCTTCACCCCATGTAAATATGGGCTCCCCACCCTCCCAAGCACGACCAGGCCATCAAGTAAATATCACAGCCCAAAACAATATCTCCCCACCCTGGAATAGTGCAAACCAATCTAATGTATATTCAAGCCCCCTTACAAATACATCTTGTACTAACCCTCAAAATGGTGGATTTTACAATAGTCTAAAAGACAATAGAAATTTTGATACTAGTTTAAATGAAGATAAAGATCCACTTTCTATGTCACCAGGAAATTTACAAGATCCCCAAAGAATTCTTATGCAGACCCAGGAAAAATCATTTGAACAAGGTGTGTACGGTTAATTAAAGGTATCTTTATTCTCACTCCTATATTAATTATGTACAAGTTACTTCGAAAAATAGGTACTGAAAAATAAAAAGAATTGTTATTAAATTTTAAATGAAGTATAGTATTTTGTAAAATTATAATAATGTTTAGAAGTACTTAACTTATAAATGTAAAAGTATGTCTGTTTGGACTTTTGTCCAATATATTTTCGCTTGAATGGCTGCACATTTTAATGAAATTAGTTGTGGAATAGGACATACCTTGACAATAATAATAATAATAAATTAATTTAGACTCAGAAAAGTGGGAGAATAATAGCTAGCATGTAAATAAGAGAAATAAATATTTCTAGTGTATAAAAATCTATAAATTATATTAACATATTAGCCATATTATTTTTGTGCTGATTTATTTATTTTTGCATATTTTAGATGGTAATGTAGTAACAGGTCAATCACCAGCTCAAGCAAGTGTTGCTCCATCTCCCTTGCGCCAAGAACCGCAAGTGCCTCAACCATCAATGGGCGCACCATATGCTTCGCAACAACAATCACAAAGTACACAGGATAAACTGGAAACATCTACCAAAACTTCTAATATGGTTAATAATAGGTACCCTGTTGTAAAAATTGGACGTCTTTCGGTAAGTACTATTTTTTAGACATTTTTACTTTTATTGACTACTACATTAACTTTATGTTTTTATGCTCAACAACATCATATATCACAGGGAATTACCACCAATTTTATATTAGTTTATGAATTTCATGTTGTTTATTGTAAGGTTACTGGTGGAGGTACTCCCAATGACTTTGAGTCAAAGTTATAATAAGCTGTAATGAATAAGCAGATACAAATTTGTTTGAAAACAATTACTAAGTTAATACCAATTGTAATTTCAATTTTAAAAACAGCATCACAGCACTGATGGCATGAAGTTGAGAAAGTTTCTAATTATTTTCTAGTGCATTTAACACTGTTGATCATTGATATTTTTCTTACCATCTTGTCTGACATAAGGTTTGCTTCCTTAGCATTGAATCAGTTGTCCATGTCTTATCACCATACTTGCTTGTAGGCGGTTCGTGAAACAGTATGCTTTGAAATTGGTGTGACTCAACCACTAGTTCCATATTGCAGAATTCTCACTATATGACGTGATAGAGACAAGATGCATGTCTTACTAGTTCGTCACTTCATAATAAGTGGTGGGTCTCGCCTGCCCACACGTGTTGGATCTGCAGATTGATCTCTCGATCAAAATTAAACGTACCAAGTCTGACAGTTTGTCCTGATAAACATACCCGTCAGCAACTTCGATCGTAGTCTTTCCAACAACTATCGGCATAGGAGTGACATGGATGTTACACATGACCTTGGTCTTGTCCTATGTACAGTAGTAATTAATAATATTTTTTTATTTTGTAATAAAGATGTTTTAACTAGTTTTAAACAGTTTTTTTTTATTACTTAACTACAAGTGTTCCGTTTGATCTGTGCAGGAAGTAATTTTAAAAAAACACGAGTTCTCAAATGATGAAAGATCTAGAAAAAGTAGTGCAATGGAATCAGATTCTGATGACAATCAGCCTCTTAAAACAAAATCCACTGTCTCTACTCCTACTGTAGATAAAGAGAGAGAAGCAATAGATATTGCTAGGGAGAAAAACTGGGAAGCAGTGAAGAGAAAACATGAAGAAGCTAGTAAAAAGGAGGAAGCTGAAGCAGCTATTGGTACGTACATTCATCTTCTATGGTTGTTACAAGATTGTTTATAAAATTTGCCATTGAGATTACTCAGGTGACATTTTTTATTTAGTATGTTTTCTCAACAAAGTATGCCAACTATATTGAGCATTTTATATAAAAGACTAGCTGTTCCCCGCGAATTCGCCCGCGTGTTATTTGGAGATTTAATTTTTTGCGTGGAACCTTAATTCTTTTTCTAGAATAAAAGTAGCCTAAGTTACTCCTTGTGACATCACCTATCTACCAGTGAAAATCCTATCAAAATCGGTCCAGCCGTTTCGGAGATTAGCCGGAACAAACAGACAGACAGACTGACGGATAGACAGACAGACAAAAGCTTTAAAAGCTGTAATTTTGGCATTACAAATAGACACTTCAATTTTATTTATTTGTATAGATAATTTAAAAAAATCAAACAAATGTTTTAGCTTGTAATATTTTACCAATAAGGTCCTTACACTTTATCTTCAATCACTTAAAGCTATTTTAACTTTAAACTATTTTATAACTGAACTACGAGTGTAAAGAGTAAAGTAATAAGACTTTTTTTTAAATTAATAGATCTTCAATTTTTATTTTAAATATTTTTTCGTATTTTTCGAGATAACAGCAAAAGTTTCACAGCCTATATTATTTCTGAGAGGGGTAGGAGTTATTAGTCCACCGCGCTGATAGAGTGCGTGTTAGCACTTAACATGTCTTCGAAAATATTTTTATTCCTCACGCAAGCAGGTTTCCACACTATGTTTTCCTTCACAGCCAAGGACATTCTAATATTGCAATTAAGGTTTTTTTGGTGTCGGCGTTGTTGATCAATCCAGGTTTTTCGCGTACTGTAAAATGTACGCCGAGCACTTAGCCTCTAAGCTACCACCACGACTCTTAACCTAAATAATCGATAAATAAATATTTTATTCATTGTTTCGAATATGTCTGTTCCAAAAAATCCAGAAGTGTTGGCCAGTTTTATTTGATTTATACACTTCTTTACATGATTTTTTATGTAAAGCTGTAAATTTCTTATCCCTCAAGTAATATTTTAACAAATGCAAAGACATTTTGCTCCATTTAAATATTTATTTACAAGTGTTTCGAATTAAACTTCCCTGTGTACGTAAAAAGTTTTGATAGCTTGAGAGCAAACCGTTTTTCATAGTACGCGTGCAATCGAAATCCGATCAAACAGAGCACTAAAACTTTCCACATGTATGTAAAAATCGTTAGGAAACCTTAACCACACGTATGCAACGCGGCGGACGAACTTTTCATAAACCTCTCAGAAATGATAGGTCTATGCAAAATTTTAGGGCATATATAGGCTGTATCTTTTATTTTATAAATAAACTTTTGCTACATCGTTCACCATGCGTACAGCAAAGGAGTGGAATATTCAGTATCTGTGTTTCCATCCAATTACAATGTGGGTGCCTTCAAGGCAAGAGTGAATAAACTTTTGTTAAGTCAGTGCGCTTCACCATCTTAGGCTATATCACCACTTACAATCAGGTGGGATTGTAGTTAAGTGCTGGCTTATAATAATATATTAAAAAAAAATATATATAGTCACTATTCTATTTTAAATATTATTTTAATTTATTACAATTTATCTTAATAATTAGTTTTTAAACTAACGATAAAAATAACGATTGTTTTTAGTTCGACCAAAACTGCGAAAAGTTGAGAAACGGCTTGTTCCTGTGTTGGAAATGCTTTCAGTCGATGAACTTATGGAGACCAACACCTATCAGCGATTCAGCAAGTTAATTGATGGTGTATTTGAAACAATTGATGATGATATTATCATAACAGATGAAATGGGTAAGAAAACATAACTTTAATATATGATTAGCCTGACCAGTAAACTAAAACCCCCAACAAGCAATGAGAGCAACACGGTTGCTTTTTCAACATAATATTAAGTGGTATACTTGCATGGCTATACATATGTACTTACATGAATTGGCTTACAGCTACAACCGTAACCATTACAGTTTATAACTTTTTCTTAATTGTGACTTGGTTTCCGGGTAGGTTTTGTATATGTTTTCATCCATCCACTCATTATCTTATATATTTAAGCTTACGGTAGAAAACCCACGTCTCATTACTCATAAATTGATTGCCCAACTAGCTTGTAATTTTAAGGCGAGAAAACAGTTGTATGAAGGAGTCTACCCTGTATACAACTGCTTTCACTGCTAAACGACGGGCGAACTCAGTGACGACGATCTCTGGATGATTGGCGGTTAGAAGATCACTGTGCGATTTAGAAGATGTTTTCTTCCTCGCACTACTTCCTTGTGGAATCGATTACCATCAGCGATTTTTCCGGACCGTTACGACTTAGGGACCTTCAAGAAAAGAGCCTACTCCTTTTTAAAAGGCCGGCAACGCATCTGCAATTCCCCTGGTTCGCCTGGTGTTGCAGTTGTTCATGGGCGGCGGTAGTCACTTACCATCAGGTGAGCCGCATGCTCGCTTGCCCCCTCCTATAAAAAAAATCTGGTTATGGTATAGGGAGCCATTATAATTACAGGCTGTGAAGCATTCCATCTTAGTCCTCTGAGGTGGCATTGCATCTGTAGCCTTCTTTGTTTGAGGTTGGCTGCATTTGTCCATGGACATGGTAGCCAGTTACTACGAGGTGGACTAAGTCGGTGTTGTTCCGATAATAGTGTATGGTACCCGTCAACTTAATCTCCATACTCATCTTAATACAGCTACACGTTAAGCTATTGTTTATGAACGGCCTAACACATGTACTTCTCTATTTCTCGACTACTCAGGTATGAATTCTCTGCAACAAGCTGAAGCTGACTACTGGAGCAATCTGTCGAACTTATAAAATCTTCTTAAAGTAATTGACATATTCACTTAAAAGATGCCTTAAGACAAGAATTAAAGTTGTAAAGTATGCAACGATGAAGTTGTATACGCGTAATATTAAAATTCCCGACCATTACATTACAGTAAACCCAAAACAGGACTACCTTTCCTGACAACTAACTAAAATTTATTTATTACTTGCAATTTTACACCACCATAAGTAGTTTACATCTTATTGTAAAAGACTTCAAAGACTAATGCAGCAACAATGCGAATGCAAAAAAGTGCTTATTGAATGGCTTCAAACGTAAACATACGAGAAAATTGAAATGATGCTGAAAAGAATAAAATAAAAAAGCCTGAAATTTTGTATTGTAGTAATTTAAAGATCTTGATAAATGCTAAGCACGAGGGTAAGAGCGAAACACTCCAACACGAGTTTATTAAATTACTCTCTGGCGTTGTTTCACCACTAAGTTATGTAAAAGTATTATTGGGAAATAAATATTTTTTAATTTTTTTATTTGTAAGAGTATATAATAAATTTGCTACAGCTTTATTAATAGTATAGTTGTAGCACGAATGGGTCGACTCGACCGAGGAAAGATGAACCAAATGACAGAAGAATAGCAGCGTAAAAAAGCACCTTAATGCTGCTGTTTTTCGTTTGGTGAGTGTAGAGAACCAGAGACCCTTTTTACTGGAAAAGAGGCATTCAATCTTAATCCTCACATGTGACAACGAATCTGCATTTTATTCGCAAACGAGGATAGATGTAGATGTCTATTGGCCACAGCAACCATTTACCATCAGGTGGACTGTGTGCTCGCTTGTCACCCTTATCATATAAAAAAATGTGTTGCTTAATTTTTTTTTAATTTTAGAGGGAACAGATATTCCTGAAGATTTGTTATTGCCAAGGTATCAACTTCAAGAACTATGTTCCGAAGCGGCTAAGTTAAAAAACCTTGGTGCTATGGAGGCCATTCCTTCTGATCGATTAGTTCGATTACTAAGCATTTTGGAAAAAAATATCAGAGCTGCTGAAAAAATGTCCCTAATAGGAGATCCTGTAAGTACTATGTTTTCAAATTATATAACATATATATATCTTAATTTTGAAACTTGATAATGAACAATATTCTTATCCACTGCAGGAAGACAGTGAAGAAATGAGGCAAATATGGATAGAATCAGCACTAGAAAGAGTCATGTGTGCATCTGATGCCTGCCTTACGTCTCTGTACATAATGACCTCACCTAGCATGCCAAAACGGATATTCTTAGAAGATGTTATAGATAGAATTATTTTATTTATAAAATTTCAACTCAACAATACAATTTATTGTGTTTATGATCCAGTGTATAGCATTCAATCGACGTACAAAAAGAAAGGTAATATGGTTCATTTTGCCTTAAAAATGTAGAATTAAAACTAACATAGACATTTAAGAATCCGCTAATCTGCTATAGAACTAAAAACAAGCTTTTTATATCTGGTAGTCTGGTACTATACAGTAATTTTATAGTGAAAGAGTTATATAAGTTCTATCCTTGGTGCTCTAACCACAAAAATAGTTAGTACCATTTTTATGGTTACATAAAAAATTTAAGCACTAAAATGTACCACATCCTTAATGATAATGAAGAAGAAGAAAATAGAATATAGACTGAATCTGTCATCATCATCCACCTGCTCCCATAGAAAGGATGATTTGCCGTAAAGTATGTTCCTTCATCATACTTGATGAAAGGATTTTTAAAATCAAATCTCTTTATTCATGTAGACTTTAAACAAAGTGGTAATAATTGTGAACATATTATAATAATGAATACTGTATTTCGTGCCGGCACACCGCCTGCAACTTTACAAGGCGCAGGTTCGGCCTCACATGGAATACTGTTCCCATCTCTGAGCAGGGGCTCCCCAGTGCCAGCTCCTTCCACTTGACCGCATCCAGCGCAGAGCGGCTCGAATCGTCGACGACCGAGCCCTTTCCGATCGGCTCGATTCATTGGCACTGCGAAGAGATGTTGCATCCCTTTGCATTTTCTTTCGCATCTACCATGGGGAGTGCTCTGAGGAATTGTTCGGATTAATCCCAGCCGCCAAATTTCACGAACGCACATCGCGGCAGAACTCCCGATACCATCCACACCATCTGGATGATTGGCGGTCCGCCACTGTGTGATTTAGAAGATGTTTTCTTCCTCGCACGACTTCTTTGTGGAATCGATTACCATCAGCGATTTTTCCGGACCGATACGACTTAGGGACCTTCAAGAAAAGAGAGTACTCATTTTTAAAAGGCCGGCAACGCATCTGCAATTCCCTCCCTGGTGTTGCAGTTGTTCATGGGCGGCGGTAGTCACTTACCATCAGGTGAGCCGCACGCTCGTTTGCCCCTCTCCTATAAAAAAAAAACTAAGTCTTCAGATATATGCACACAGAGAAAACCATTAAGACAAATTACATCTTTAGTGATTTTATTTACACACATTACATTTACCAGTTTGTAAATGAGATTAGGTGCTATAATGGAAGGATTATAAGCAAAGATACAAGATGCTTGGTCTTGCATCTTGTATCTTTAAGGTAGTCATTGACTATGTAATACGAGTATGTTTTCTTTATAAGTGATTTGAATTCATGCACGATTCTCGCTTGCAGTACCACAAATCACTCTTATTTGATGCTGATCCAAGTCCTAGCCTAGGCTATTTTACATATAACTCGGATTCCATGTAATATATGACGTGAAAAACTATATACCACCTCTTTTCTTTTAGTATTTTTAAACATAATGTAATAAACATTAGAGTAGAAATAACTTTTCACTAGACAAAAGTCGAAAGGGTTATTATGCTTTAACCACAAAATAAAGAAAGGCTGTAATTTGTTTAAACAATATAATATATTATTTTATTTTATTTGAACATTTATCTGGTTAACTAATTTGAAATATTCTATCAAACTAGTAGTTACAGTGTTTAAATTTATTGTGTGGTAAGCCGCGACACCTGTATAAGTGAATTGCACCATCTGCGAGTGGCCAAAATATCTACCTGGCATTTTCATTTGTCCTTTCCAGTGACACGCAACTCTGCCTCCATCCATCCATCCATCCATCCATCTATTACAGCCCATAAAAGTCCATTGCTGAACATAGGCCTTCCTCATAGATTGCCTCATGGGAAATTTTGACATAGTTGCCACGCTTGGCAAGCAGGTTGGCAACCGCAGTTTTTTATTATTTTGTGTTGTTATGAGGAAGATGCTGCTGCCCATCCCCCGTTTTATTTTCCCTCTGTCGCCTCTTACGACACCCTCGAGATGCTGCCTCGACGCTCTCTAATATTATCCTTTCAATTTTTTTGATTATATTTAATATCTTTAAGTAACGTTAAAATATTAAAATCTGCACTATGTTTTTGCTCGCCACTTGATCTAATGCTACAAATGATTTTAGTTGATGGTCGTAAACGACGGGGAGGCGGATCGAGTAACGCAACGCGTCGTAGCACGAGTGGCAGCGGTTCTAACCGTGCGGTCCGTGAGTTGTACGCACATGCCCACGAGTGCGTTACGTTGCTTGCAGAACTGTTCACAGCGCACCATCTTACGGATACAACAGTCTTACATGCGTCAACAGTTGGAGTTTCACCGTTTTTCGTTGAAAACATCAGCGAATTACAACTGTCGGCCTTAAAACTTGTAACCACGGTGAGTTTTCCTAAAAATAACATTAAATTTTTTTTTGTTTATTTTACCGTTACAGTCTATAAAAGTCCACTGCTGAACATAGGCCTGCCTCATAGGGGGATTTTGCCATAGTTGCCACGTTTAGCAATCAGCTTGGCAACCGCAGCTTTTATAATTTTGAGTTGTTACCAGAAATATACTGCTGCCTCCTGTTTCAGTTTCCCTCTGTCGCCTCACACCACACCTACGGGATGATAGTGTGTAGTGAATATTCTTACACTGTCACTACATGGTATATAATGGTAGCCTGTAATAAACATATTACGTCTTTGATGGCTTTGATTTTAGACGCCGAAAAATATGCATCTACACATTGAATAAAGTAGAAGTTAGAAGTCAAGATACAAAATTAATTATACAAACTTAATTATAATTAATTTAATCAAATAACAGTATTAAATCAAAATACAATGACTATGCAGTAAAGAAACTACGCGTTTAAGTTTACTTGTTGCGGCCACTTCGCCACAGTGACGTAGAACGGATTAAACACAATATCTAAATCACACTATCGCAGTTTACGATAGAATAATTTAGGTTTCTTCTAATATTATTAAAAAAAAAAACTCCTAGGCGATAAAACTCCTTTTCTGCCTAGGAGTCCGTCGTGAGTAGGTATAACTCTCTCGCCTATTTTTGCCGCCATATCTGCCGGTCGGGTCTAAAGTTATAAAAACTCAGTATAATTACAGACTTCAAGTCTAACATACTTATTCAAAAACATGATAACTTAATCATAAACAACACTTGAGAGAACAATGACACTGCGTTCATTATAATGTACGCGCTGTTAAAATAGCTCGCTGCTAGCTATTTTACGCTATGCATAGTGCGACAAATCAACATAAACATCTACGGAATGTCAAACTAGTAGTTTATTTTGTTGATTGCCTCAGCGATGTGAATTGAATTCTTGTTATATTATCATCAAATTTGCTTAGTTTGTTTTGTTTTGCGATGGCTTACAGTAACGAAGACGAATTATCTTTATATTCTTGAGAGAAAGTTAGACTTTCAAAATCTTTTCAATTATACACTGCCAATTATTTTTCAAATCCCTGTACATTTAAAAAAAATATTGTTATATACGAACAAGGGTAAAGAGTATATAAATCACTATGCTTAAACACTGGCTATGAAGAGAGAATTCAATGGCACAATGACAACCTTAACCATTTGACGTTTATCATCTGTAAGTCAACTCAAGTGAAGTTGCATCAAAACGTTAACCAATTACAGCACCCCATTCGATGCTATGCGTACACACAACAAGGAGTCCTTCATTCATGCTATACTGAATGCACTGAGAGATCTTAGTAATCACATTGTTGACCCTAAATTTAAAAAGTAATGATTGTAAATATGGGGATCAGTCCTCAGAGATGATAACCTGTCTGTGGCCTTCTTTATTTAAAGTTGGTTGCAGGTATCCATAGGCTAGAAGATACTTACCATCAGGTGGTGTAAGTTCATTGGTCACTTCAATGTTATAGAATAAATTGTAGAAGATCTGTACCATCATATGCATATAGCTTTGCCGCCCTTGGGATAAAAACCTTGCCCATTAGGAAAACTACGTTACATTTCACCGTTAATTTAATCGCACACTAGAGCCGGCATACCTTTATATATATATAACTCTTCTGTCCATGTGTAGGTGACTGAACATTCACAATTGGATCCGATAGGTGGCTAGTTTTTTTTTTTAATATAGAATAAGGGTTATAAACGAGCACACAGTCCACCTGCGGTAAACAGATACACTGTGGCACATAGACAACATCTATCCTCTATTAAGAATCAAAATGCAGATGCATTGTCACTCCTGAGGACTAAAATGGAATGCCTCGTTTCCAGTAAAAAGGGTCTCGTTCTCTACACTCACCATACAAAACACAGCAGCATTAAGCTGCTATTTTACGTTGGTATTCTGTGAGAGCGTGGTCTTCCCCGGTTGAGCGGACCCAGCGCTACAGCGTGACTCATCCACATAGTTAATTATACAATAATTTCACTTAAAATGTTAAGACATCTTGCATTCTTATTTGGAATATCCGTTTGTCCATTACAGCCTATTAAAGTCCACTGCTGAACATAGGCCTCCCTACATAGATTACATCATATGAGGGATATTTGCCATAGTTACCACGCTTGGCAAGTGGGTTGGCAATATTTGAAATTTGGAAAGGGATTATTAAATTGTTATGATAAAAGTAGTTAGTTTACTAATTCCTTTTTACTTTGTAGATATTCTCAAAATATGAACAGCACCGAAGACTTTTACTAGAAGATATATTAGCTTCAATAGCTCGTATACCAAGTTCCAAGCACAATTTGCGCTCATTCCAACTGAGTTCAGATCAGCATATACAAATGTTGACTGCTCTGGTACTTCAGCTTGTGCAGTGTGTCGTCACTTTACCAGAGACAATGTGTAAGACACAGGATAAAGAACACAGTGATTCCGATAGCAAAAAAGTAAGTAATTTTGAATTATATAAAACATAACATACTTTTTTCGTCGTTTTGAAGTCTTTTAAATTAAGTTTTAGTAAAATTTCTTAATAACGTTCAATTACTCATCTACTAAATACAAAAAAAGAGATTTAATCTTTTTTGATCACTAGTAATGATAATAAATTTACTAAATACTCCCTTTAACCACTCCAAGTAAATTTAAAATGATTGTGTTAGAAGTGGTTCACGACAGTAGTCGAATAGCAGATTCAAACCTACGACTTTCCAAGGTTGCATTCGCACCCTTTATCATTACCTTCTACTGTCGCTTCAACTGTTGCAACAACATCACTACATGACGGCTCCGTGGCGTAGTGACTTAGCAATGAGTTACGGAGCTGAGAGCCGCGGGTTCGAATTCCGTACCTACGAATAATTGTTCCGGGTTTGGATATTTGTCCTTGTGAAAGCTATGTATGTAAACTGTCTCCATGATACAGGAGAAAATCATAGTGTGAGGATAACGTTTAAAAAAAAATCAGGTTGATCAAGCTTGTAATGTTTCTTTGCGAAACTTTATCATACAATATTAATATATAGTACACACTGTTTTTTTTTAATTTATGCAAAGCAATGAACATTCATCTGTATTTCTGCTGTTGCTTAGTGAAGAGGAAGTAAAACTCATTATGTATATAGGCGTAAAGAACAATGGCAGACTTTCATACATAAAATTAGTTGAGAAGGAATGGTAGCGTCTATATATCAAAAATATCTTAAAATGTTAAGCGTCAGTCCCTTAATAACTCTGTCAACGAATTTCGTCCTGAGAAGGCGTCGAAAAAAGATATTTAGATTTGAACCTTTTTAGGTTGTCTTATGTCACTTGGAAAAGTCATGCTTCCTGTGGTTGTTTGATGTTGCTTAATACATAATACATAATTGAGAGTTTTTAGATTATTGTACCTCTATTATATATTTGCATACTATAAATGTATATTTCTGGCATGGCTCCAGGGACTTTGTGTCATAGTGACATTCTCAGAAGCGCTAGAACCCCGAGCCGTAAATCCAGTAAAAAATAACAGTGACATTTTGTTTTAGCTAGTGTTGCCCTAACATTAAAGGGAATTGTTACATAGTACTATGATTGCGATAATGTATTATTGTAGGAAGTTCTTTGTAAGATACTTATTCTCAACCATATCACTTTTATTTTTATTATTAGTGATAGTACTACTAATAATAACTTAATATAAAAATATTTTGTGTGTTGTGTTGGTAGTCTTACAAAGTGTATACGAAAATAGTATGAATATACTAAACGGCAACACTTGAATAGAGTAAAATGATTTAAGTCATTTGATATTCCCAAAAATTTTTGTTTTTTTCTGTGGCCTTAATTAAAATACATTTTTATTTGAAAAATCATAGAAAAATAATAAAAGTCATTTTATATATAACTTATTTCTAGACGCGATAATTTTTATCAACTATTTTTCTGCCATTGTTCTTTCGACATTTGATTCCGGAGACTTAATTTGATAAATATCTCTTATTGGAAAAGTCCAAATAATTTTGAAAATCCAAAAGTGCACACCTCGAACGTTCATGTAATTTTTTCTGCCAACTTCCAAAAAGGAGACGGTACTCAATTCGACTGTGTTTTTTTATGTGTTACCTCATAACTTTTTACTGGGTAAACCGATTTAGATTATTCTTTTTTTATTTGAAAGCTGATACTTCTCGTGTGGTCCAGTATGAATTTGATCAAGGTCAGACCAATAGTTATTGAGTTATTCTTAACAACTTATATAGAAGTCGGCTGTACAAAATTTTTAATTTTAAATTATGAGTAATCGATTTACTTTTATTAATTACCGAAACACTTATTTCGTTTAAAGGTACAAAAAATTGTGTCTGTTTAATTAACAGAAAATTTTTGGACTGCTTTGATACCAGTTATTCGTATTTTGTTACCGAAAAAAATTGTCAAATAATTAATAAAATAACGCGGACGCTTTACAATAGTGAAATCAAAAGGCTTCCTAAGAATTAAAATCTCAAGCTAATAAAAAAAAATCAAAGTGATAAGTTTACTTTTTCAAAAGATATCTTGTTCACATCCATACCGACCAACTGACGTCCAAGTGAAATTATTTTCAACTAACTTTTTTTAATAATAATCGAAATAAATTATCTTATAACTACGTCAGAAGTATTAATTGAAAAATGCTCTTGATATTGGTGTACTTATTTTATTATATAATTGCAATATAAATATGGTGGAAGTGTTTTAAGTTGAGTGGATCACAATTTTTTCATTTGGTGACAATAGAGCACTACATCTCCGCTTCCCGTTCGATGTGTGCAAAAGTGGGTACATCTTCGAGTATAGAATTGTAATATTTTAAAATGTCCCACGACGTAACGATAACCTAATACAAAAATAATAGAAACTTGAAAAAAATCGAAATATTATATAACTTTGTTCGGTTTTTAATCTTTTTTATATGTTTTGCATTGGCCATCGCATAATAATTTAATACTACGATTTCTTATTGCAGCATGTTGACAAAGATCTTCTAATAATATCGAAGTACGAAGCGGCAATTAGTGTAGGTGGTACATTTCTCACATCATTCCTAAATAAATGCCGAAGCCGTTCAGAAGAGGTCGACTTCAGGCCCCTGTTTGAAAATTTCGTACATGACTTGCTCACCACTGTAAATAAACCTGAGTGGCCTGCTACCGAATTATTGCTCAGCCTGCTTGGAACAATGCTGGTAAGCCAACAAACTTATAATTTCATAGTAAGTGAACAGTGCCATAAAATTGGTAACTGTTAATACAAAATCTGATTAAACTTTAGCTTAGGAATGTAAAGGGGATGTCACAATTTTTTCCAAATATAAACTGTAGCTACATGACACATCCCGCTACCTAATTAACGAGCTCCGGCGACATATTTTATATAGTATGAACAATTATCTCAACTCATGCATGCCTATTGCACATACTTGAAAATATGCATTATTAAAATTCGTAAATATCGTTTCTTATCAATTAAGTGATGAAAGATATTGTCAGATCTGTATTGTGTAAATAACTTCTGAAAATGTATTATTTGATATGATATATGATAATTTTATATGTAAGCCGTGATAGCTCAGGCACTAAGCAGTTGTGAATTTCACAGCGTGCGAGCAACCCGGGTGCGATTTCACTGGCACCAATAAAATTGTTAATTCCAATTTTAAGTGCTGTTTTCCCACGTGTCCGGCGGTGAAGGAAAACACCGTGAGGAAATCTGCATGTCAAATCTGCAAGAAATAAAAAAAATGTTTCGAAAATATGTGAAGTCCACCAACACGCACTGGGGCAAAACGATGAACACTTCCATCTCTTAAAACCTTAGATGAGATCTTTGCCCAGGAGTTGAGACAAATAGGCTTATACTTATGAAATTTTAATTTGCAGGTGAAATACATGTCGGACAAGTCGATGGAGATGTCGGTGCGTGTAGCGTCGCTGGAGTACCTGGGGCTGGTGGCGGCGCGGCTGCGCAGGGACAGCGTGCACTCGCGCGCCAAGCTGGCCACCATGGACGCCGTCGTGCGCGACATCCGCGCCGAGGAGGAGAAGGACTCCGGACACGCGCAGGTGCACTATACTCGACCGCCCTCTGCGCCTCTCCGCCTCTCCGCCTCTCCGCCTCTCCGCCTCTCCTTGCAACGCCTGGACTCCTTGGTCACATATCGACCTAGTATCACATTCCTTAATAGGATCATTTTTATCATAGGATGGCTATTATGAAAAAGGACTGTGCGGTTTATCTATGTTTTTTATATAAACAAAAATCTATCATGTACTGATTGCCAATGGCTATGAAAGTATTTTTTGACATAATATCCTAATATTCAAAAAGTTTTGTAATAATTGATTGATTAGATTAGAATGTCGTTTATCTCTGTACTTAAAATATGGATTGTAATGGAGAGGAGTTTCCAAGTGCTCTTGTTCAGCAGTGTCATGTAGTAGTCTGATTATGATTATGGCTGCAACTAACTTAGTTATAATTCCATATTTATATAAAAATCTGTTGGAAACTAATCTGTGCAATGTACTAGACGAAATGTTATTGAAAACTGTTGTTTGTTTTTTTTGTTCTTCCATACACTAGGTGGCTCGTTTTCTGTGTAGAAGTTCGTCTGAATAGATACCACCCGCGCATACGCTTTATTCCGATCTAAATGGTATGGAGAGTCAGAATAATTACAAACAATAATTACAAGAGGCATGCCATCTTTGTCCTCAGTGGTGACAATGCATCTGTAACATTCCTTACTTGAAATTGGTTGCAAGTATCAGGTGGTTGGATGTGAACTCAATTATTTGGAAGTTAGCACTTTAAATAGATTTAGATTACCTGAACTGCAATTTATATAACATTTTTTTTTATATTACAGACCGTAACATCCGGGCTTGATGAGGATGAAGAAAGAACAGAATTTTTGCAGCGAGTATTACTTGACTATTTAGCAATCAATGGGCAAAAGGACCAGGCATGGAATTGTGCGCGACATTTTTACATCACACAATGGTACAGGGATATGGTTGTACAACCCAAAGCATCACCTACGAAAAGGCCAAAAAACAAGTCGAAGAAACGCTACAAAGATGAGACTAGCGAGGAGGAATCGGATCCAGATGACGACAGCGACAGTGGTATAAAAGACTCAAAGTCAGACAAAAAACATGTCTCAAGTGCTGTTATGTCGGCAGAGAAGTTTAAAACCCTAGAGCGGAGAAAACAGTTTTTCCTTGAGAAGATCAGACCATTTAGGTACCAGGGTGGAACTCAGGTTCAAGTAATGCAGTCGTACATCGACTACAGTGGGGCAGAGTTGATATCACAGTATCTTGCTTCGAAGAGGTCATTCTCGCAAAGTTTTGATAGGTATCTTCGGAAGATTTTGGTGATTCTTTGTGAGAACACAATAGCGATTCGTACTAAAGCAATGAAGTGTTTGACAATGATAGTGGAAGCTGATCCATCAGTGTTGGCCCGACCTGATATGCAGATAGGTGTAAACCGGTCATTCTTAGACCAATCAACTGCAGTACGTGAGGCTGCCGTGGATCTTGTCGGCAAGTTCGTGCTAAGCCGACCTGATCTCATCGACAAGTACTATGGCATGCTTTCAAACCGAATATTAGTAAGTTTCATACGTTATTTATAGAAGGTTTAAACTTTTAACTTTTTAAGCATTTGGAGATATTACATTAATGATAAAATTACTATTTATTATTATCAGTACAATTTTTTAACACAACTTCTAGCTGAGCTTTCATGTTAAAAAGGGCCATTGCAGTCTATAAAAAACTCAATACCAACTTTTTTCAAAAGCATTGCAATGTGAACTTTATATTATGTTACATATGGGTCTTTTTTGTAAATTTAAACACCTTACTTTTAAAAGTTACCCTTAGGTGGTGTTGAGTCGTTACAGTATTAACACCCATTAATATTTAGATCTATTGATGACATAAATTATTATAACATACATACATTACATAAAATTGAAGTAATATCAAAATAATTTCCGTCGATTAAGCTCAAGGGGTTATCATGAAATTATATGAATAAATTTTCGTCTGTTTGTCTAGGCTTATCTTCGGAATGTATGAACCATTCCAAAGATGTATAAAGAACTTTCGAACAAAACTGTTTTGTTTTGCAATTATACACAAAAAGGTCCTCACACAAAGATAGGAAATAGTTTGCTCTTAGTTTTTATGCAAAATTGATTTCAACTCTTTAATGACAAAACTATGTGTTAAAAAATAAAGTGATATGACCTCTAAAATGTTACATACAAAAGCACGTAATACTAATAGATCTTCAAGTTATAAAGTCGCTGATAAAAGCTATTTCAGAGTAATTAAAAGATTTTTAATTTGCACAATTAATATGTATGATCATAAATAAATTCATTTATTCAATTTATTTTTCAGGACACTGGTGTTTCGGTAAGGAAACGTGTGATTAAAATTCTCAAAGACATTTGCATCGAATGTCCGGAGTTCCCTAAGATACCGGAGATATGCGTGAAGATGATCAGACGGGTGAACGATGAGGAGGGAATCAGGAAGCTGGTGATGGAAGTGTTTCAGAACATGTGGTTCAGCCCGTGCCCCAACACGTCGCGGCCGGGCGCGCTCGACATGACGGCGGCCGCGGCCGACCCGCTCACGCGCAAGGTGCTCAACATCACCGACGTCGTAATATCCTCCAGGGATATGGGCCTTGAGTGGTTTCAGCAGCTTTTGACCACCGTAAGTCCCTTTTTCTCATGCATTATTTATACCATTTTTTTTAAAGCTCGTAATTGTTAACAATAACTGAGTTAACATTTTTTTTTAGATACAAATGGATACTTAAACTAAGAGTAGACATGAACCCTTATTATATTACGTCATGACGTATTATTCTATTTATTAATTTAAAAAACCATATCGTCTAACTATTATATACTTGCTTATTTATTTTTGTATGTAATGGAATTGCCTTATTATAATATTAATTTTTGTTTAGTGCAAACACAGTTTTAATATTAAACTTATTACTCGTTTTTTAACACTACATTTAAATACTTTTGATTTTATTGTATTCAAATTACATCTGAAATGGGTAGTTAAGGACAAGTGAATGTGGTACTGTTCATATGTTTTCGACAATATTAAGTTCCGTTAGTTTTCAGTTGTGGCCATTTTTGAAACTGAATACTCGTGGTAGGATAATGCCATCATTATCTCGACTTTCTCATTGTATTGAAAAATGATCTTTGTAGCTATTCAAGCCTAAGGAGGACAAAGACGATTCAACAAAAATTATTTACCAGCCGCCCAAATCACTTTTAGTTGCGTGTCAACAAATCGTCGATTGCCTTATAGAAAATTTACTACAGTTGGAAGAAAACAGTGCTGAAGGTAAACAAACACTATACTGAACATTCTATATAACACATTAAATTTTTTTGTAAATATTTAAATCTATCAAGTATATTATGCTATAAATTTTCATAATGGATGTGGTAAGATAGTTGCAAGGAAGGATTTAAGTTGAAATCATAAATTAGTGTAATTTGCATCTAAAGTGCAGCAAATCATTAAAACTATTAATATCACTTTAATGTTGCTGAAGTTTATATTCACTACATTTTCTTACCTTAGTAAGTTTTTTTTTAGTTTTTATTCTAATATCCAATTTTTCCTTTTAGGTACTGGATCTTCGAAGCGAATCTTGGCGTGCCTTTCTACATTGCATTTATTTGCAAAAATTAGACCACAACTTCTAGTTAATCATGCATTAACACTGCAACCGTACCTGAGCTTAAAATGTCAGGTATTTCAGTTTTATTTTCTTCTTTGGTTACTTTACATATTATAAGAAGTATAGAATATCATTTAAATATTAATAGTTTGCGTTTCTTGAACTTTGACTTTATTATGGTAAGTGGATAAAATTAATTATCCCGCCCGAAGTGATCAGCTATGATTCTGTTCCTGGCAACAAGGGTCCAAAAATGGAGCATGTTTTTACGTAAACTAATGGCTAATGGACTGTATGATGCGAATTTACTGTTTCGCGATATGCCCTACAGGAAGGATGTGAACTATCACTCACCTGGACTTCTGCTGATCTGCCTCGTGTCCCTTGGCCAATTATGGCGAAATATAGCGTTATAGCAAATGTCTATATACTTTACTATATTTTTGTATATCTAAATTATATCACGGCGGGAGCGATGACGCGAGATATAGACGATGCGGTTGGGTGCGTGACTTGCGAACTTGTGAAAGCATAAAAGACGGTAGATGGAAAGCTGGAAATTGGCTTTGCAGTACTCTTATTGGATAATAATTAACGTATCTCATAAGCGTTAGGCGGTAGTGCAGTGGCGCGAACAGTAAGATTTCTTTGTTAAATATTACATAATAGATGTATAAATCAGAATTATTCCGATCCTAAGCAGTCACTGCATTAATGTCAATAATTATCTTAATCAATTTTATAAATTATCCTTAGCACCTTTTAAGTAGGTTTGCCTTGTGGTGGTTAACCTAAAGCAATTCATCGCCTCATTCTGTTCCGTGTGCTTCGGAACCGTACAAAAATCAGTATTTGTGGCTTTTTGTCAAGAAATTCTCAGTAGCAACCCATAAGTCAGAAATTTGTTGGCAATGTTTTACCCCCGTGCCTTGAAAAGCACGTAAAGTCACTGGTCCTGTGCCAGCTCCTATTGCCTACGTTCTTGGCCAATTGCTCGTCCCATCACACTATGAGATTGAGAAAATAGAAAAAACACTCGTACACTGTAATCCTGACCTGCACAGATCACAGAGTCTCAGTTGAGACTGGCTTCAGTCTGGATGTCATTATTATTGTATCGCCTAACTGCCTGCCAAGCGTAGCGATTATGACATATCCTCCCCACTATGTGGGAGGTTCAGGTCTAGTAGTGAACTTATGTGGACTGATAAAGAAAGTATTTTTTTTTTACAAAAGTAAATAAATACATAACGTTAATTACACGCATAACCAACAGGATAAGATCAAAAATGCTTATACACAGTCCAATACATAGAAAAATTTCTACACAGACTTTAAAGTATAATTTATCTTGCAGAATCAATACGAGCAACAGATAATGTCGACGGTAGCGTCCACACTGGAGCTTGTTGTCCCACTGATGGAGCACCCAAGCGAAGTGTTTTTGGCGCAGTTAGAAGAAGATGCAGTGAAACTGATCCTACAACGTGGTCAGCTAGTGATCGCGGCCTGCATTGCCTGTTTAGCAGCCATTGTGAACAACCTTACGCACAACTATAAGCTTATAAGGGATGTTTTTAATAAATATCATGGTGAGTGTAGATTTTTTCATTCAGCAGGCCGAAATGTTTTTGCGTGGATGGACTAAGGAAATAAGTAGAGGGTAGAAAATGAATAAACAAATACGTTTGTACAGAGTCATTCAGTAATATCCAAGAATAAATACCATAATATCTTTTTATATATTATTACAATAAAAAGATAAAAACTGATTTGTCTATGGGAAATTCTATGGTTCGTTTATTAAGTCCAATGACTAAGTTAGTACCATTACTACTAAGTGGAGAATGTAATGGTAACGGTAGTACGTTACCATTACATTCTCCACTTGTGGAACATAGGTACACTAGAAAAGTTTAAGACTAACGTCAAAAATCACTACCTAACAGTGCAATAACCAATGGCCATTATTTGTGACACTTTTTTTTTTGTATCCTGTCTGTATTTATTTATGTATATTAATGTATTAAATATTTTGTTGTATATAATGTATCGGTTTAGTTTATTTAGGTATTAGTTTCTAAGTTTACTATAGTGCCATCAAAAACATAACTTCTAAAAAAACAAGTCTCGCAACTCAGTTCTTCTACTGTAAAAAGTTGTGAGATCCATGTAATACCAAGTCGGTTAATTTATTCAGTCCCTACTTAAGGGTCCTTCTGTCTTAAGTTATTACGTAACTAGCTAACCTAACAACATCTTGTAGTGACCATATCAATATTAAAAATATTTTATGTTTTAAATAGATTGACTTGGCCATTGCTTGAAAACACAATGTATCTCTCAAGTAATATACATATTACATTAAATTAGATTGTTTAATGCGATTGCCAAGTCAATTTATTTAAAACAAAAAAGATTTTTAATATTGATATGGTCACTATAAGATGTTGTTACATAGGCTGCACTAAAAGTATCGGGAATGGAATATTTCCACTGTTCCTGTCATATTAAAATCTTTTTAATTGAAAACTCCTTGGTTTTAAAAATCGAATACCATTTATTTATTTAAAAAAATATTCTCGGTCTTGTCACAAGGTTTTGTCAAACTTGTTTAGTCGTTGAAAAAATGGAATTGACTCGAGAAAATTCAAGAGCGATGATTTATTATGACTTTCGAAGTGGTTTAACACAAAAACAGTGTGTTGACCGGATGATTTCTGCATTTGGTGATGAAGCCCCATCCAAAACCACAATTTATCGCTGGTTTGCTGAATTTCAACGTGGACGTGTCAAGCTCAGTGATGATCCCCGTCAAGGTCGTCCAAAAACTGCAGTCACCCAAGAAAACGTTGATGCTGTGCGTAAGCCGATTGAGGAAGATCGATATGTGACATACCGCGACATTAGGCAACTTAAGACAGGGACTGAATAAACTAACCGACTTGGTATTACATGGATCTCACAACTTTTTACAGTAGAAGAACTGAGTTGCGAGACTTGTTTTTTTTACAAGTTATGATTTTGATGGCATCTCATTTCTTTTTGTAGATAGTTATATCTAGGTACCTATCTACACCTATTATTCCATTATCTATACTAATATAATAAAGCGGAAGAGTTTTTTTGTTTGTTTAAACTCGCTAATCTCTGGAACTACTAGTCCGATTTGAAAAATTATTTTTGTATATTATAGCCTGATTCATGTTGAATAGTATAGGTTATCTAGAATTAAGCTAAATCACTAAGCTAGCCTTAAATATAGATATTTGTTAAACAAGTCAGTAGAAAAAGCACTCCCGAAATGATTTATCTGCGTACGCTGGTGTTATCGTTAGGGATACGTAAATACAATGTTCTAGAAAAATATAGATCTTTACTCTGTCTAAAAAAAAATCCGCGATACCATATCGATGGCAGCAAAGTAGAAACGGATATCTACATTTTTATGAAAATGCTTTTTTTTTTACAAAAATGAGCTTAAGTCAACCCTATCTACAAGTCTGTATTAAAATTATTTCAAATTTCAAAATAATGAAGAAAATCTGGCATGTAAATGAAGACGTCTACCCTCGATTTTAAAAAAAACATCGCAGTAGAAACTGACATTTGAATTTGTCCGCCTGGTAGGTAACTCATTAATTGATAATGTATAAAATCTTAAATGCAAAGTAAATAAAGACATTTGCAAAATTTCGTTAAAAATAGGGGAATACTGTTTGCATGTTGCTTAGATTTTCTTTAAATATCCTTAAAAGTATTAATGGATATTATTATCTTAGTTTATTACATATTTTAAATGAAATGAACGCTTTTCTATCACAACGTATAAACGGTTATCAAGCAAATGTCTTCTTCTACGTCAAAGTATTTAGAGTAAAAAAAGACATCTAAATTATATTAGTAAAACAACGACATAGCGATAAAAACTATTACATAATTCATAAATAATGCTATTTTAATGCTTCATAGAAAATTTCATGTTAATTGGTCCATAACTCTCAAAATGACCACAATTTTTTACTAAATCTGCTCTCCTGTAAAATTGCGATTTTGTAGATGTCCGTTTTTACTTTGCTGCCATCGAAATGTCTATTTCTTATACATAAGCCATAATTAGGTATATTGTGACAAAAAATATTGAAAATTTAAGTGATTAATGAGCGTTATTATTAGGCATAGCCTATTTATCCTTACGAACGAAAGTTACTTCATCATCAAGACAATTTTATGACGATAAACTTTGTTCTTTATACCATGTTATTTGGACGCATACTTTCAGAGATAATGTAAAATTAAAATAATTCAATACTTGGCTGGACGCGCGAACGACACATAAACCCTAGCCGCCCGGTGAGAACTGCGAGAACTGCTCAACCGGGAGGAGGAGGGAAAGTGGATAAAACTTAACTTAGCTCTACATCATACATAATATGCCGACAGATAACAGTACTCCATTAATTATGCCAATTTTTCCATCTATTGCTATCAAATAAAATATTTAATTGCAATTATAATATGCTTGAACTAGGTCATGTCGCGCACCTCCGACACGTGATGACGCGGGTGAAACCGCGGGGCACAGCTAGTATTATACATATATAGGTACACTGATTCATTCACTGCAAATGTAACTTTGTAATCCTATATATTTATATGGGATTACAAAGTTATTTATGCAGTTGGTGTATCTCGAAAACTGGACCGAAATTGCAAATTATTTTCGTTTTTCCTTGATTTATATGCTAAACAATAATTGTATTTAAAATTTGAAGCTTCTATGTCTGCTAGAAGTGCCTTAGAGTTTTTATGATCGGTCAGTCAATGAGTGACAAAATTAAGAAACTGACTAGTTATAGCTCTTAAACTACTGGTTCAAATTTAATGAAATTTGAAATATACCGAGTTTATACAATGCCTACTTGGTTACTGAAAATTCAGGTTTCTAGTTTTATCCATAACGAAGTTATAGGGTTTCGAAAATGGCCTGAACTGCTTCGAGAAAAGGATAGTACGGGCGTGCTGATTTTTTGCTTGACTTCCGTGCCCCCAGATATACACCACCTCCCACTGTTCAATAGTACAATTTTCTCCTAATCTTTGTTGTCTGGAAAAGTAAAAAGTAAAAAGTTGTCTGGAAGATATCGCTTTTTAGTGATAAGACACCTTAAGTTTTACTCCCTGTAATCTGTTTTTTTTAATCGTTTGTGGTGTAGAATACAGTATAATATAATAATAATTTAATTTATTTTATTGATATTTATGTATGTAATATAATAATAATTTAATTTATTTTATTGATGCTCTATTGTAATTAGTGCATTGCTTTAACGTCAACTATTTGCTCTTAAACGCCAATAAGACAAAATGTATTAAATTTACAATACGTAATGTAAAAAATTGGAATACCAATGTGCTCTTAAATGGGGAGGAGTTGAGTCTTGTGGATGATGTCTATGGGCCACAGCAAATACTTACCATCAGGTGGACTATGTGCTCGTTTGTCACCCTTATTCTATAAAAAAAATGAAGTTGCTTGCAAATATCCACAGACTACAGTAGCACTTGCCATCAAATGGACTGTGAGTTCGTTTGACACTTCAATTTTATAAAAACAATCTCCAAAATTATTTGCTTCATTTTCTGCAAAATTTGTTGCTTTATTTATTAACGTAATAAGCATTGCGCTATTGCGGTTCCGTTTATTTGAATTGTATAATTTTAATGTGTACTATTTTTAACTTGCTCTTTTTTACTATGTTTTGCATATGGCTAACAGTATCTGACATTGCAAGGAGATGTCATAATCTGATTTCCCAACTATCTGTGATATTATATTCTTGATTTTATATGTTAATTTTATTCTAGGTGTACTTCTTCAGTGGAAGAACAGTTGGCAGCGCAATCCCGAGGTGACACGGTCATTGTCTTCTCGGCCGTACTTTCGACGGGCGTTATTTATCGTTGGGCTGTTATTGCGATATTTTGATTTTACGGACAACGTAGTTATAGAAGGTCTTTCGGTTAGTACCATATGTTTTATGTATGTATAACTTTATATAATTCAATTTTCTCAAAACATTTCAACGTAAAAATATATAACAGTCACAAAATCTTTGTCATTTTTTATTTTAAACCTGTAAAGTTTTTTATGTTATAATGAGGTAAATAAAGTGACAATAATACCACAATAATATTTGAGGGTGAACGTAAAATCATGACAACATAATTCAAAAGTATTATAAGATATCAAATATGATAGCTGTGAAATATAAAATAAAAACATGTATATTTTTAGTTATTTATTACAAATCATACAAGTAAATTTAACAAGGATTTGTATGTATCATTTTTTATTGTTTATATAATACAGACCAAATTTAAATAAAAATTTCTAAAGCTTTTGAAAAGGAACTACAGATATATTTATAATGACATACAGATAACATCAACTTTCTTGCATTCTAATCTCTCAATCCTTTTTAATCAAAGTAACCTTGTATGTAACTTAAAAATCCACTGCTAAACGTAGGCCTCCCCCATAGAATTCTTCATATGTGGGGGGGGGGGGGGACTCATAGTTTCCACACTTGGCTGGCGGATTCGCAACCGCAGTTTTTTATTATTGAGTTGTTATCAAGATGATGCTGCTGCCTGTCTCTTGTTTCAGTTTCCCTCTGTCGTCTTTTACGATACCCACGGGACGATATGGCTCGGTGAATATTCTTACATCGCCACTGACACAGTTGACTTAGTTCATTAGTGATAAATGTTTTGTTTGCTTAGCACCAAAAATGAGATATGTTGATATATTAATTAATATTAATCTTCTCTTAAAAATCTTCAGCTGGTATTGCTATCCACATATACACTTCATATATTTTATATATTATATACAATGTATAGCTAAATAGCATAATAAAATATATAATAAATAACAATATTTTCTTTGTTGTAGAGCGATATAAAGGAGCAGGTGTTCAATACGTTGATGTTCTTTGTGGGACTCGATGACGAGGACTTCGTGTCGCATACGCTGAAAGCGCTCGGCTCTGTGTGCGTGCGACATTACGAGTTCATGTTGCGGCCCGAACTAAAGGAGTTCTATCACCAGCTGCTCACCTCAGATCTGGCTCCCATAGAAATGAAAGCTGACGTCCTAAGGAATATTGAAATGTATTTACAGGAGGAAGAACAGAGGATGATCAGACAGGACAAAGAGTGTAAGTAGTTAATAAGTATTAATGACTTGTTACATCACTTAAGACAATTATTGAGAATCTCACAACATTGAGTGCAGCATTCTCCGATTAACAATTAGATAATGCGGTTATATCTTGTATATAACCGCATTATCAAGGCAAAAAGCTGTCACTATTGATATTGTACTTACAGTTGTATTTCATCATCATCATTATTACAGCCCATCAGAAGTCGTGAACGTAGGTCTCCTCCAAGAAACGTCATAAAACAATCCTGAGCCACCTGCATCCATTGACCTCTTAACAGTTCGTCACTCCATCTAGTAGGGGGCCGCCGTTCTTGTGGAGGCCTCAAAGTGTAAGCAAAGTTACACTTTGAGGCCTCCACAAAACCTTTCCTTCCTATTGGTTGTCACTTATTCGAGCTAGAAAGAGAGGGCCCACCCCATTGCAATAATTTTTATCATTTTTATGGTTCCGTACCAACGGGACCCTATTACTAAGCCTCCGCTGTCTGTCTGTCTGTCCGTCTGTCTGTCTATCAGCGGGCTGTATTTCATGATCTGTAATAGGTAGACAGTTGAAATTTTCACAGAATGTGCATTTCTGTTGCTACTAAACAACAAATAATAAAAATAAAAATAAATAAAAAATTAAAGGGGCTCCCCTACTAGAAACGTGTGTGATGGCAAAGAACCCTTCATTTGCGAGTCCAACTCGCAATTGGCCGGTTTTTATTCATTGCTTCAATTCTTGATTGATATTATTGCTTTTGATAAACTGCTTTCCATTTTTTTAATGGTTTTTGATATAAGAAACTTGCTGAGTGTAAAAAAGATCTTAAAATGTTATAAAAGTTAACTCAATAAAATACCAGAAAAATCAGCAAATCATAAATGTATCATTTAATCTATATATGCGGTTTAAATTTTTTACTTATCGTAATATACCATAACTGTCTCTTGTAAAGGATATCTACTATGCCTTTTCAAACTATTACTTAATTTTATAATGTGTGAATAATTTTTATGAAAATATCTAAACTTTGCATAAACTTTTAGGGTCAAAACGATCAAAGCATGAAAATTTGAAGGAAATGGGTGACGTGTCATCTGGTATGGCATCCACGGTGATACAATTATACCTCAAAGAGATATTAGGGTCGTTTCTCCATACAAGCACAATGGTACGCTCAAGCGCGATGAAAGTTGTTCAGTTGGTGTTAGCGCAAGGACTTGTGCATCCTGTACAGGTATGAAAATATTAATAGCTACATAGGTCTTATTGAAAATTAAAATAAAGTTCAAATTACTAACTCTTGTACTAAACTGTCAAACAAACCACGATTCTTGAAATTATTATTAGGAATGTAGATAAAATTATAAAAAGATTTAAATGTGTTTAAATACAGTTCAATAATCACTCTTGTTTATGAGAATTTGAGTATAATACTTTTTTTTTTTACAGATTGTACCATATTTGATTTGTATGAGCACTGATGTTGAAGTTACTGTTTCACACACTGCCGACAAGAATCTTCAAGAAATAGACAAAAAGTATCCAGGTTTCATACATATGAAGGCGCAGCTTGGCATTAAACTCTCCTATCAATTGCAAAAGATTTTACAAAATAATTTAGATAAGGGAATTATAAGAGGATTTCGGTAAGTGAAGGCCTTGTAATGTCAGCGTAAGAGAATACACAAGCCCAAACGAAACAGGAGATGTATGATTATAGATGATTATACCAACTTCAAACATAAAAAAATAACTGCGGTTGCCAAAGCGCCTGCCAAGCGTGACGACTGTGCCATACATCCCTCATGAGGCAATCTATGCTCCCTCATAGATTGCCTCATGATGTATGACTATGTTCATCGCGAATGATGAATTCATTTATTTATTCATTACATCCTTTTATAAGTCCGCTGGTGAACATAAGCCTGCCCCAAGGAATGCCACATAGAATGGTCATGGTCCTGAACCACTTGCATCCATTGAGTTCCTGCATGTCTTACTAGGTCGTCACTCCATCTAGTTCTAGTGGAATGATGAATGATGAAGTTAATTATCTAAGTTAACATTGATTACAAAGGATCTTTATTTCTATTGTTTTAATGTTATGAAATTTTAATATATTTTATGAAGTAAAAACTGACTTCAAGAAATTAAAAAAGTTCATAAATAATTTCCACATAATTAATTTAATAGCTTCTGAAGTCGGTGCTAAGACAAATATTATTGAAAAATTAAAGCCTCGACATCAAACTAAACTATTTTATTTTATCCTTTTTAATTGAAGTTTGTTTTACTTAAATTTTTAAAAGTGTGTTATTTTTCAATTTTGAAATGTTAGTGAGTGTTATAGCAAATATGGATAAGCCTAAACGCGCTGCTTACATAACACAGCGACGCTTAGAAACAAGTGACTATAAGTACCTAGGTCATCATAGTACTGTTTTGTCATCTCAATTACACCTATGTGCCAAGTTTCGTTAGAATATCTTAACGTTAGTAAATGAGAATCAAAACACACTTATATGAGAGTACAATAGGAAATCTCATCCATTGTTTTTCCAGCCTAATGTTGGATTTTTTCATCAAATTTAAATGCGACCACTCTAATTAAAATCAGTTTTCACTACGCGAAGTGATATTTTCGTAGACTGTATACAAAAAGAAAAATTAAAAAAGCTAAAATACAATTATGCATTCCATGTCAACTTGAATCATCAATTTGTCTTAGTTGTTTAGCTATTGTCAATGCGTGTATTGATTTCACTATTTCATAGCACAAACTATGTCGATGATTTTCTTTAAAAGTGGTTGAAGTATTTTTATACCTATTGCACAGTAAAATTAGAAATTATTAGTCCACTAAGGCCTGATTTTACAACTGCGAGATATCTAATAAATAAATAAAAAAATTACAATTGGAAAAAAAAATAGTAATATTGTCTCACTTTTATATTTAGTAAGGCTATATATATATATATATTCATGTTGCATTTTATTTTACCGTATGAATGACTTTTAAACTTTTGAACCGTGTAGTGGCGGCGTAAGAATATCCACTACCCCATATCACGAGGCGTTGTAAAATACGATAGAGGGAAACAAATTAGGAGATGTGTGGCAGCATCTTCCGAATAACGACTAAAAATAAAAATTTACGTTTGCCAACCCGTTTGCCAAGCGTGCCAACTATAGCAAATATCTATGGGGAAGGCCTACGTTCAGCAGTGGACTTTAATAGGCTGTAACGGTAACAGACGGTATTGTGGACGTAAACACGTATACGAATCAGCTCCAGCACGCAGTATTTTGATAATTCTAGTGTTCTCAGTAGAAAAATTGTAAATTCTACCAAAATAACTATGGATCATAGTATTGGAATTGCTGCTAACTAAACTGGACCAGAAGCTGAAGCAACAAACTTTGACAATAACCGCCAATGTCACCAATAATTTTATGCAAGCACTCGACGAAAAAATGAAAACACTCTTGGAAGAAAACAAAATCTTAAAAACGATAATAACAAAACTTGAAGAGAAAATAGAATCAATGGAAAAGGAAAACAGAAAGAACAATCTAGTATTTTTCGGCATAGAAGAGAAACAGAAAACAGAATGTGAATTAGTAGACTATTTGAAATAAATAATAGTGAAGACGGGCGTACACCTGGACAGTCAAGAGATAGCCATAATCTATTGAATTGGGCAACGTTCAAATAAAAATCGACCGATAGTGGTCTTATTGACAACAACATGGAAAAACATGCTCAAAAAATCTTAAAGACTTTCCTAAAGAGGTTCTAGAAACTAGCAAAAAAAACTCCAACCAATGCAGGAATAAGAAAGAAAGAGGGGCAATTTAGCATTTCTGAAATACGATAAGTTTGTAGTAAAAAAACCAAAAGATTCTAACCGAGAGAACAGGAACTGAGAAAAGGTAGAATCACCAGAAACAATGGCACAAAACACGAAGAAGAAACACATTACT
Organism: Parnassius mnemosyne; assembly: GCA_963668995.1. Classification (NCBI taxonomy): domain Eukaryota; kingdom Metazoa; phylum Arthropoda; class Insecta; order Lepidoptera; family Papilionidae; genus Parnassius; species Parnassius mnemosyne. Next base: position 27,293,730 of record CAVLGL010000035.1, on the reverse strand, counting down.
GACAAACGTATTGACGAGCAATAATACACAAGGAATAGTAAAACTAATACTCAATTATGCGGCACGAGGTAGAACATTATCGGTGTCTGAGCCAAAAACTTCATAAAACTAAAAACTGCCTCCCTCAACTGGAATCCGCATAAGACAAATCAAACAACACAATAAAATCTAATAATAACAATCATCACGCAAGCCGGCCGGTCACTGTGGGGGAAGAAGACCCTCCATTGAATAAAACAATAGTTATAAGAGCAGAAAATCTGAAAATCTAAACTGTGAATCGGAAGACTTGTGAACTTGAAAATATGCACCTATAACGTAAGATCACTATCATGAATGACAAGACTATTAGAATTAGATAATGCAATAGCCAAAATTAACTGGGACATCATAGGGCTCCCCGAAATTAAGCGATTAGGGTACAGTATAGAATAACATAACAATTATATTTTCTGTTATATTGGCGAAACATTGGGGCTCCATGGCGTAGGTTTCTTAAAAACAAAACAAAATATCATGAGTTTTGTAGACATATCAGAAATAGTCGCTTTGTTAAAAATGAGCTTAAACAAGGTATTGCCTATTATTCAAGTTTACGCCCCCACTGAGAGCTCCAGTGAGGAAGAAATTGAAAGTTTTTACATGGATTTACAAAAAGCGCAAGAACAAGCAGATAAGACCCTACTAGTCATCAAAGATTTAAATGCAAAAATGGGCACCCGAAACAAAGAACTATAAAGGGATGATACGGATACGGTCAACGAAATCCACGAGCAAGCTTTCAATTTATGAAAACAAACTATCAGTGATGAATACATATTTCAGAAGAGAAACTCTCGCAAATGGGCTTGGATGTCTCCAGACAACAACACAAAAAAAACGAAATCGATTTCATACTAAGTTACAAACCCAAAGTAATCACAAATTTAGAGGTTTTAAACATTATAAACTTCCCATCGTAACATAAAATGGTCAGATGTTCACTGTATCTGTCGGACTATCGGACCCCAAAAATGAACAGGAAATCATTTAAAGCTAATACCATGCTAAAGACTTCAAAAGAAAAAGAAACTTATCTAGACAAGCTAAAAGAAAATACAACAACCACTGGAAGAAACAATGAAGACCACAGAAAATGTACTAACTTTGAGCAACAACGAGCTGGAAAAACCATCACATATAGTCTAAAACAGGATAAAAACCAGTACAGCATTAAAAACCAGTGACGAAAAACCTAAAATTATTACCGAACAAACACAAGAACTAATTTCTGAATGTACAGAACTCCTATCCAAAAGAGAAAAATCTAAAGAAATGAGACACGGATTAAAAGAACCATACAAGAAAACAAACAGAGCAATCAGGCAAGATTACAAAGACTAATCATAGAGAGAAATATGGCAACATATAAAAGTACAAAGAGAGCCTTTCAAAACCTGTCAACGCATAAAAACTGGATACAAGGTCTACAAGATGGAAAAGAGGAAACAAGAAACCATGAAGACATAGTAAAGCGCGCAACAGCTTTCTACTCAAAGCTTTGCAGAAGAACATCCCAAGACGAAACACAAAACGATTCACAATTGGAAATTAAACATACAAGAGAATCCTAACTAGAAGAAGTAACTTAACTTCTATAACTGAAGAGGAGATAGAAAGACATACGAAAAGACTAAAGTCTGAAATAAGCCAAGGACCAGATAAAATCACAAATGAAGCTCTAAAACTTGGGTCACCTATTCTAGTAAACTACCTGACGAAACTATTCAACTTAATCATACAACAAGAACAAATACCGAAACAATGGTGCAGCTAAACCATAATAAATAGACAAAGAAATAGACGGAAGAATAAACATAGCGTGGAAGAAATATTGGACTCAAAAAGGAATTCTTAAAGGAAATTACAGTCTAAGAATGAAAAAGGTCATAATGGACTCGTGTATCCTCCCAAGTCTAACATTTGCAAGCTAAACATGGGTGTATACTGAAAGAGTGAGAACCAAAATGTTGTCTTGCCAATATCCTATAGAGAAAAGCAAAACTAAGGAGAATATTAAAAAAAAACAAGAAAACTAAATTAATGGATGCACTTCAGTATAGCCAAGTACAAAAATGGAAATTGGCAGGACACATAGCTAGATATCAGGACAAAAGATGGACCTACCAAACAACAAAATGGAAGGGCCCATTTTGCAAGAGGAGTATAGGTCGGCAAAGGAAAAGATGGGTGGATGACATTATTAACACAGCAGGAGAAGAATGGATGCAAATTGTCAAAAACCGCGAAGAATGGTTCAAGTTGGAGGAGGCTTTTACCCAAGAGGGACTACATAAACCAACAAATACTTTCTAATAGTTCTATGTATTTATTTTTTGTTAACTGTAAATGTGTAGAGAAATAAAGCTTTATTATTATTATTATAATAACGGTAACGGAATATCTTTTATTTGATGATTTAAAAAACAGCTCTAAGCCTTATGAAGCCTTAAATCTATTACCTCTTCAGTCACATAAACCGTCAAGGCGAACCCGTTTTACGTACTTAAACTTTTTGTTGTATTATAATGAAAGTGCATTCTATTTTCAGGAAAAAAGATCAAGATGATCTCCCGACATCTCTAAACGGTTTTTTATACTCGTTATTAAGAAATACGAGGCCTCAGCGACGTGCTTTAGTATTATCACTACTAAAGCAGTTCGACGATGTCTCGGTAAGGTTAAAGTGTTAATAAAGTTATATTAACTCTTAATTTTAAATTTCAGTTTTAGTTATTTAAGAAATAATTTTCCTTTTTATTTGTTTTAGACCGCGCCGTTAGATCAAATGTTGTACCTGGCTGATAATTTAAGTTACTTTCCATATCAAGTTCAAGATGAACCACTTTTTATAATACACCACATAGATATCATCATTTCCACATCAGGGTCTAATTTACTACAACTATTTCGAGAGGTATGTCATTTTTTTTACTGATTTTTAAAACTTAAATGAACTATTGTTGAAGCACATGGAATATATTATCGACTTTGTTCTTTAATCCATTTACTTTATATACAATTAAGTTGATCAATAAATAATCAAAATACTGTCACACATATAATATAATATGTAATACGTGGGGTAGAGCTTTGTTGCTGTTATAATATAGTTTAAACACAAATGGGTCGACTCAAGTGGGACATGATCTTACAGAATACCAGCGTGAACTCGACCCTATAACTGTATATAATGGTATCGTTATTTTTATTAAAGAAAAAAGTGTAGGAATCAGGAACTAATATTATTAATAATAACAATAAATATTGGTAAATACAATTGGGCATACCTTAAGCGCATTAAAAAAATTCCCTATAACATGACTATACGGAATTTTTTAAAGTAGTTTAAATACATTTCAACAGCACTATCGGCTTCAACATCCTCGAAAACCATGAAAATGACACCCATGATGAAAAAATTGATACCTATTGCAGCCGCCATCTTGGATTTACATTTCGACAGCACTATCGGCTTCAACACCCTCGAAAACCATGAAAATGCCACCCAAGATGAAAAAATTGATACCTATTGCAGTCGCCACCTTGGATTTACATTTCGACAGCACTTTCGGCTTCAACGCCCGCGAAAACCATGAGAATGACACCCATGATGAAAAAATTGATATCTATTGCAGCCGCCATCTTGGATTTACATTTCGACAACCCTATCGGCTTCAACACCCTCGAAAACCATGAAAATGACACCCATGATGAAAAAATTGGTACCTACTTCAGCCGCCATCTTGGATTTACATTTCGACAGCACTATCGGCTTCAACACCCTCGAAAACCATGAAAATGACACCCATGATGAAAAAATTGATACCTATTGCAGCCGCCATCTTGGATTTACATTTCGACAGCACCATCGGCTTCAGCACCCTCGAAACCCATGAAAATGACACCCATGATGACAAAATTGATATCTATTGCAGCCGCCATCTTGGATTTACATTTCGACAGCACTATCGGCTTCAACACCCTCGAAAACCATGAAAATTACACCCATGATGAAAAAATTGATACCCATTGCAGCCGCCACCTTGGATTTATATTTCGACAGCACTATCAGCTTCAACACCCTCGAAAACTATGAAAATGACACTCATGATGAAAAAATTCGTACCTAATTCAGCCGCCATCTTGGATTTACATTTCGACAGCACTATCGGCTTCAACACCCTCGAAAACCATGACCCATGATGAAAAAATTTATACCTATTGCAGCCGCCACCTTGGATTTACATTTCGACAGCACTATCAGCTTCAACACCCTCGAAAACTATGAAAATGACACTCATGATGAAAAAATTCGTACCTAATTCAGCCGCCACCTTGGATTTATATTTCGACAGCACTATCAGCTTCAACACCCTCGAAAACCATGAAAATGACACCCGTGATGAAAAAATTGCTACTAATTGCGGCCGCCATCTTGGATTTACATTTCGACATTATCGGTTTCAACACCCTCGAAAACCATCAAAATGTCACCCATGACAAAAAAAATTGATACTACTTACTTTTAGTACGTAGGTACTACTGTTATTTATTCTGTGCTTTTAAAATATTGTAATAAAAAAAAATCTCTTATTATGATTATAATCAAGTATTTAAGAAATTTGGTTATTCGAATATTGTGTAATTTATACAGCGATCTTTTTGAGCCGCTGCTAACAACCAAAACAATGTCCACTCCGGCGGCGACGGCGATTGACGCCAAACTGAGTGTGAGTAAAATATTCAGTGGCTGTAGCTCCCCATTTACAGAAATTATTTACATACAAGGCTACCAAATCAACGAAATTTTCGCCATTTTGGAGCCGAAAAAAAATTTATTATAGCTAAACAAAACAGAATTACACTGCCATTTACATTCAGTGGCTTCCCACATGATAGATGAAGAGATTAAAAAATAGATTGAGTTAAACAATTGATATTTTCAAAAGTTATTGTGTTTACAAGCATTGGGGGCATGATAAATCCACACCATAAGCCACTAAAACCCCTTTTTTTATTTAAAAATAGCAATTAATCGATTTAAAAAAAATATTAATAAATTCAACAATCATTTATCTTTCTAACAATGTGCTTTTTATATCATTTATATGTATAATATGATTGCTAGATACGATTTTATTCGATAAAACGTTGGAATCTTAATTTTTAGGCGATAGTAGAACATACCTTGCGCTTTCGCTTAAGGTATGCAAAATTAACGAACAATAATATTTATGAACGCGACCAGCGTTCCCAACTCTACGAATTTTTCCTTAGATCTACGGAATTTTTTCATCGTCTGTGGAACTACGGAATTTGAGTTGTAATCTACGGAATTTGATTTCTACTCGTATGTTAGTTAATTTTTTTTTGTACTTCAGAGTCCTTTCAGAATAATAAAATTTCTAAAAACTTAACATGAAAAAACATTTTTTATCATGAGTGGTGAACTTAGCCAACAACTGACAATCGAAAATTTTAACTATCAATGCCTCTGCGGGAAAATACAATTTGATAGATAAGAAAGGCAGATATTCTTTTTTTAAATATTTAACGGCACATTTATTTGAATTTTGGATGTAATTTTTTTTTTCACGATGAAATTAAAAAACTAAAACTGACGAGGGCTCTATTCAACACTTATTTATCTATTTATTCATATTACTTTTATAGGTTACAAATGAAAATTTTGATACACTGTCCGAAATAGATTCGGTTTTAACTTTTAACATTGCAAACTCTGAAACATTGTAATAATTTTAAACTCAAATATTATATCAATGTGTTATAAATTTTTATCTAAGCAACGATAATTTCGCCGCAGATGGAAGAAAAACTGCCAATTTATATGATATGTACATGACATATTATGAGATATGTCTCACTTTAATCGCGAATAACTGTAAAAAAGTGAATTTATCGAAAAATCAATAGAGACAAATTCTTCCAAAAAAATTGATCTATTTTATGACAAAAACAAAAGCCTTCGATTTTCTTAAAAAGTCTGCAGATCTACGGGTATTTTGAAATGGCGTCTACGGAATTTTTTATACTAATCTACAGATTTAGAAAAATTCGAGTTGGTTACATTTAATGCGACTGTACATGAGCGGAAGCGCGTGAACATGTGCGACAAAATTAGTTATTGCACAGCGCCTTGCTACAAGTTTACACCTGCTTTCGTATTCCTCGTTGAGGTATAATTATACTGTCGTGGGGGGCTACACTAGATAGTATTTGATGTGGCAGGGGCTGGTGGGGGCGGGCACGGAGCAGGAGCAGGAGCGCGAGCCGCTGGACGAGGAGGAGGACGAGGAGGAGGCGGAAGCGCTGCTGGCGCGCCTGCCGCGCTGCACGCGCCCGCTGCGCACCGCCATGCGCCAGGCGCGCGGCTGCCTGCTGTTGCTCGTGCTCAAGCAGCACCTCAAGCAGCTCTACGGCTTCACCGACGCGTGAGTACCCGCACCTCCCACACCTCCCACACCTCCCACGCGAAAACATTCCCAACTTACATTGTTGTTTTCATTCATCTAATATTTACTTCGTACTAGAAGAAACGTCAAAACTTAATTTGTAACACGCATTGGCTCAAACTTACTTAAGGTTAATTCACACCGAATTGGCAGCGGTCGGCAGCGCAGCGCCAGGAGTTTCACGGTCAAACCATTTCAAGCTTTATTTCCATTGCGAAATGCATGGTATCGCTTGAAAGTCTCGAGTTGAACGCCCGGCCGGCCGCGGTGCCGAGAGCTAACAAGTGTCCGTCAAAGACGCAGCTAGATGCTGCTGACCGCTACCAACCGCTGTCATTTCGGTGTAAATTGACCCTTATTCTGTGCCATAAAATTTTTATTCACTGTGTCTGTTCTAGTGCGTAGCACAATATGTACTATATACTTATACTTCAATAGTTGCTTTTTGTGATTCATACATTATGTTGATGCATGTGATATATAGAAGCTTATCGACGAAATCGGTGATATATTGATTATATATCGGTGAAGACGGCCTAAATTCAGCCCGGTAATCACAAATAATCTCATCTTTAAATTAAAACTCCACAATGTCTTAAACCTGTGTTGCGTAATTTAGTCTAGTCGCGACCAATAAATACCGCCCAAGTGTATCCTTAAACGACGAACATGTTTGCGTAGATATATAAATGAAAAAGAAGCGAGTGAGATGTGTCAGGATCGCGCCAAATGGAAATCCGTATAGTCTCTGCCTACACCTTTAGATGACAGGGAAACTTACTTTTATTGTATGTATTATGTTAGGATTAGGGTTAGGATTATGGATTTTTTTACATCATTTTGCATTCCCTTTTACATATTTTGTGGTACTTTTCACACAAAAACTATACATATTTGTTAAATTTTATTATGTATTTTTTTCTCAAAAAGCATGTTACTTGTGAAAAAGGTTTTTCAAATAGCTTGTAATTCCTTCATGTGTAGCGGTAAAACCTTATAAGTGACCACAAACAATAAATTAATTTCTTACGTCTTTACGAAATGAAATAAAGAAATTTTATTTTTTATGTATCTAAAGTCTAAAGAGTCTAAACCATGCCTTCATACCGACTCCTCTTGAGTCTTACACTTGTAATGGCTATATATATAATAATAATATAATCTCTGGGCAGTTGATAGTATCCAATACTACTCTTCAGGAGAAGAATACGATCTATCCGTGTTTATAGTTTATAGCATGATGTGGCTATAAATATTTTGGAGCATCTTTTTATAACATCTGATTATAATCGGAAATTACCTCTAAAGTCAAAATCTGTAGAGTGCACTTCCATTGTATAATATATTATTGTATTGAATACACTTGTGTTCCGGTTTTAAATGTATGTAGTCAGTATTATCGCCTTTTGTTTGAAGTTGGTTATATTCTTGGGTTAGCAATAATAGCTATTACAAGTGAATGGTTAATTTTTTCGTCTTTTTGTTAACAACAAATATGAATAAAAAACTGATTTTATTCATATAGGACTTTCATCGTTTTCCGAATTATATCTGTACCGAACCGTTTTTAAATGGTATTTTCGTTGTTATTCTATTAAAAAAATAATATTCTTAATACTTTTTTTTTTTTTTTACATTTTTATTTCAATATAATACAACATTATTTCTATTATTCACATAAGTAATTTTATATTTTTTTCCTATCAGCAAAATCAATCAGTATTCACCATCGGAGAGTGTGAAGATATACGAGAAGGCAGTTTCGCGAAGGCACGCGCCGATGTTTGACCCAAAGGCAACAATCGCGCAGCTCAGTGACGCCAACGACGCTGACGGCGAAGAGGAGGAGCTCGACGACCAAGGCCGGCGGCGACTCGTCGACGACTACCTCGAGGTAAATTACGAGTCGCAACATATTATTCTTCTGGTTTTGAAAAATATACATTGGCATTTTGTAAATCTATTAAATTTCTATGTTGTCTTTCGACAAGCTTTATTCCTTATTTTTATGGAGTGTAGAGTAGAAGGAGGACCATCTCTGTATATGAAAAGTGTCCCTAAAAACGTGTCCAATAAGGGTGGCGCTGCAGTAGCATAGGATAAATTAAAAAAGAAGCGCCAAAAGTATTTAGAGTAAGATGGAGAAATAAATAAGAACCGATCAATACGTAAATAGTTGAGATTTTGTATATTGGCGTTTTACTAACTACTCTAGTCATGAAATATTTGAATTCAGCTGACTTCACTCCGTTCATAACAGCTATCTTCATATCGTAGTTTTTCAGACGCCAGCGCTATTGTGGTAGGTTTTGGAACCTCTATTTACAGTAAATAGTAGGACAATTTTTCAACCTTCGCTCCTTATAAGATGGTTCTCCTTCTACTCTACACTCCATACTTATTTTTTCCTGTAATGGCAATAAATTTTACCAAACGGAAGTAGTGTAAACAAAAGAGTATATGCATGAGTCGTTGAAATTACTAATGAGTTTTATGGGCATCATCAGAACAAAATCTATATATTAATAAGTGTAGAGAAAACTTTGTACCGGAGAGTGTAACATTTGGCATAGTTAAAGTTTATGTGGAGGAGGAGTGCAGAAAGTTAAAATTTATGTATATAATAATATATAACAAATACATTAAATTAAATTAAATAAAGAAATTATTATTTACATTTATATTGCCAATGTTAAACAAATAATAGTCTGTTGTCAAACAGCCGCCCAAAGTAGAGATTGTCACCACAGAATTTTAAAATGTTGCCAACAAATCATTGCTGACGGATTGACTCGATGAACTGTCAAACACTCAAGGATTTCAAATGTTCCTTTTTCAGTAGTCTTGGAGTGTATGTGAAGGCAAAAAAAGCGTTTATTTTATATTTTGTATTTTAGATATCTGCGTTTTATTTATTAATATGTAGTTGATAGTGAAATACAACTTCCTTAATATAAAAACTTAAAAATTTAATTAATAATTTACTAGTTAGGATAATAAGATAAGTAGCCTAAAATATTTTTGACATACAAGAATCAGTGCAAGATTGACATTCCAAGCGTAAAACTTTATTTTAAAAGATATGTGAAATGCTCCTCGAAAACGAAGAGAGACGATAGTACTAAAGATACCTTTGATGATAGGTAAGAAAGAAAATAATTCCGATAAAAAATCATGTTTTCACAACGTTTTATTAGATTTATTCACACTCCATCATGTTAGTACAGCTAAATGAAACGATAATTTCATAATCATGAAAATACTTAATAATAAAACCAGCAGTAGAATTTAAAATAAATAAATCAGCTGACTAGGGTCAATTTTCGCGCGGACTCCGAATTCGCGCGGCCCGCAGCTAACGATCGTACCAATACCTAATAATTTATAACACTTGTCTAAATACCTAATTTATCTACTTAACCTAATAGTTTGCCATTGTGCTTTTCTCCACCTAGTCACTTTAATACGAATTCACAGGTTAAATAAACCACATACCTGGTTCGATTCCCCGCTAATGAAAAATTTACTTAAATGAAATGTTAATAAGGATAGATTCATGCTTTTTTATCCATCGTGTAGGTATGGTAATTATTCTGATATGTTCAGTTATATACCTATTCAGATCAGTTCAGTACTAAGTTATTTAAAAAAGTAGGTATGAAATAGCTTACCGATCAAAATCCTCCGTGGCCTTATGAGATTCTCCACGGCACATTAACATGTTGCAGTATACACGAGCACTATAAATGTACGCATCAGGCATTATTAAAACAACAACAAGAATAATCACAACAAGAATTTAATAAACAAAACGATTGAACTGTTCCTGAATCGGAACTGTTTCAAAAACTAAAATTAATAATCAATCCCGCCAAAACAAATGCCTACCGCTAAGTGCGTGCGTCCTTGCGGTAAGCACTTTGATCATTTCCACAGATTGTTAAACCGTTACGACATTGCCAATTTTTATTTTATAACTTTAGTTATCCCTACGACTAGTCTTCATATGGACTTTAGAAGTTATAGTTGTCATTTTTAATACAATTAGACAATCAATTGTACCCTGACGCAATAAGCAGTTCGTTACTACAAAAATTATATTGAAATTAATAAACGTACCTAATTAAGTACTCACTTACACAATTATAAACACTATTTCATCGTTATCTTTGATTTTGTACAAGAAAATAGAAATGAAATAGTAGTGAATAATTTAATAGTTAAAATCAATCGCAATTATGATCGTCAGTTAATTAATCTATCAGAATTAATCTAAAAAATAATTCTTTTACTTTTTTTACGTGGTAGAGCCATGCTGCAGCTATATTATGGTTGTAGCACGAATGGGTCGGCTCGACCGGAGAAGGACCACGCTCTCACAGAAAACCAGCGTAAAATAGCAGCTTAACGCTGCTGTGTTTCGTATGGTGAGTGTAGAGAACCGGAGACCCTTTTTACTGGCAAAGAGGCATTCCATCTTAGTCCTCACGGGTGACAACGCATCTGCATCTTGAGTCTTTATTGAGGATAGATGTAGATGTCTATGGGTCACAGTAACCACTTACCATCAGGTGGACTGTGTGCTCGTTTGTCACCCGATCCTATAAAAAAAAAAATTTTAATTGACTTACCGGTTTTAATCCATCCAATACTTTGAATTTAAAAAGAAGTAAGTACGTCAAAACTATTAAAAATTACTTGCAAGTTGTAATATATTATTGCCGCCTCTAATTTTTATGTGGCCTGCAAATCTTAGTAGGTAAATTTTGGTGCAAATGTGCCTGTGTAAATTGCACAGCGCGAGGCGACACGAGTTGGCCGGGCGGCGGCAGCGCGTGTGTGAAAGGAAAGGGTAGAGTGAGTAGTAATACCTAAAGCTGGGTATCCACTATGTTCGCGAACCTCTTGCGCTCCGCGCTCTTGCAACAGCTCTGCATAGTAGATACGTTTGCGAACTTGGAGCGCGTACGGCGCGCGCTCCGCGCTCAGCGCTCCAACAGGTAGCGGTAAATTGGGCGAACACAAAGGGGAGCTCAGTCTGTTCGTGGACGCAAGCAAGATATCACGTCAAGTGACACGTGTCGTATATCACACTCCGCGCTCGGTTATCATGGAGTGGTCGGAAGAAAAATGTTTATCTCTAATCGGGTTGTACCGAAACTATACTGTTCTGTGGGATCCCCTGGATGAGAATTTCAAAAATAAAAATTTAAAAGAAGACGCCTGGGTGGAAATCGGAAGAGGTATGGGCATATCGGAGCAAATATGCAAAAACAAAATAAAAATTCTGCTTTCGGGGTTTCATAGAGAGAGATCCAAACAAAAAAAAAAAGCAGTGGGACTGGGAAAGGTAGGTAACTGGAGTAATAATAAGTGGTATAAAATAAAACACTATGAATAGTTGTTTACTTTATTTTTCACATTTCAGGTACATCAGAAATATATAAAAGTAATTGATTCTCGTTCGAAAATGACAATGCTTCAAGCATTGTCATTTTTAATGGATCGCGATAAACCGCAAGTCATTAAATACAGTAAGTTATTATTTATATTCTTTTTATTTAATGATAATATTGAAAACGTGCGTTTCAGACAGTTAATAGTGATTTTGAAATGAAATAGCTCCTTCCTTTAAAAAAAATCCCCTAATTCCTTTCTTATTTCTTTTGCATTGTCAGGAGACCGACGTGCACAGTTTCTTAGTGGTTGTAATGTTACATAATCCTCTCTTAAACTTTCGCTTTCTCTTATTCCAGAACAGTAAGTATCTGAATGAGCTCGTAAATAGTTGTGCAAGTGAGCGGTCGTTAGTACTATAACTGCTGCTTTATTTGGTTCTACCATAAGTGGTTTTCTTAGAACTCTGAAGACTTGTGCCATTATACCAAAAACGTTTTCCACAACACGACGTGCTCTGCTTAGACGATAGTTGAACACTCTTTCAAGAGTACCTTTCGCATGTGTTCGACGGGAAACGGTTTCATCATGTTTTCGGACAATGCAAATGCAGAGTCACCTAGTAAATAATATGGTATTACTTTATTACGTCCTTCCAAAGGTGTTGGAGTGGGCAAATTCAATTCACCTTTTACTATCAAAGAGTATAGTTTAGTATTCTTGTATACTCCACCACCCGATATTCGGCCCTGTCAACCGATATCGACAAACCTAATCTTGTAATTAGCATCGGCCAAAATAAATAACACAATACTGAAATGGCCCTTATAGTTGTAAAATTCGGTACCACTGTTAACAGGCGCCTGTAAAACTACATGTTTTCCATCCACTGCGCCGATACAATGAGGAAAGTTCCATACCTCGTCGAATGCATCGACATCATTAACCACTCTTGAGGGTTGTTAGGCAACTAAAAAAAACAAATATGTAAAGCTTAATATGTCGCTGACTATACAATAAAGTGTTTACATACATTTTTAGCCTGTTTTGTTTTGTTTTTAGGAAAATAATAATGATGCCATTCTCGACCAACCGTCTACTGAACAAACTACAGATGGGCCTCCATCTCCGACAAATGCGTCCCCGACGCCTCCAAAAAAACGCAAATACGATCCAAAACTAGCCATGTTAAAAGATGCATTTGGTATTTTAAAATCAGCATCGACCAAGTCAAATCAAGACGACGAGATTGGCACGTTTTGTAAATTTTTAGAGAATAAATTGAGAAGTTACGATCATCGCACGAAGAAACAGCGTTTATGTGATATCGTATTTAAGGCTGACGCAGAATATTTTAGTAACAATGAACTACTACACAAGTCAGTCCCAAAATTATTATACAACACGGCCAGAAAACACCTACACTGGATCCGATTTATTCATCAGCACACTCCCGGCCAACAGGTAGTACCTCTGAAGCTGGTATTAGTCAAAGCAGTCCAAGCGGATCGCAGTACAGCGCGGATTCTTTTGATGTCGATGGTTTCGTTTAATTATACTTCTTATATTATTTTTTTAATTTGTATGGAATCTATTATTAATAAAACATTTCTTACCTTCACATTGTCTTTCAGTCCATTGATAATAGCTTGACAGACTTCTGGGATAAATTTGCTGATTGCCTGTTTTGAGATTTTAAATAAGTATTGCAGGCTTGTGAAACTATCACCCGTAGCTAAACACCGTAGCGTTAATGCTAATTCATCTTGAGCCGATATAGCTTTTCGAAATTTTGTGTCTTTTTTTTTTGTATAGCTGGTACAACCAAATTATACAAATATTCAAAATTAGATGAAGACATTCGCATGAAGCTTTTATAATGGCCACTTAATTCTTGAGATTTGAGTTCCAACACCAATGAATTCGGACATCTTTTCTTGAAAATGTCAGATTCCCAAAAGCGAGGAGGGCTTCTATAGTCTTCGAGTAGATAATGAAATAAAATATATGCTGCACTAGCCACTAATGGTGACGACATGTTCGCTCAATGTTCACAAGAGGACTGTGGAGCATGCATGTTCCTATGGAGATACGCGTACCCGTCTCCATCAGAGCGGTTACGGGAGCGCGGAGCGCAAGAGGTTCGCGAACGTAATGGATACCCACCTTAATGCATTGTTTCGTACCGAGCTAGATAAAAGAGTTCGGCGTCCACGCGAATATTAACCCTATTGTCAGCTGATTTGTTCATTTTAAATTCAGCTTCTGGTTTTATGTTTAAGTATTTTCATAATTTTTTTATGAAGTTATAATTTCATTTAGATGTATTAATATGACGGAGGGTGAATAAAGCTAATAAAACGTTGTGAATATATGATTTTTTTTTTCATCTGAATCGATTTTCTTTCTGACTCATCATCAAAGGTATTGTTAGTAAGTACTATCGTCTACCTTCGTTTTCAGGAGCGTTTCACAAACACCTGGTATATTATTACCATGAACCAAAGTGTACTATTGTAATTTTATCCATTGCAAATATATTTCTAAAATAGGGCATAAATAAGTTCGTTTTTTAATTTTTTTGGGATTAATATTTGGATTGCGCTTATTGCGTAAGAAACTTCGAACGGTCTGTATTATTTTTTATGTTGATTTTTAAATTATATTTTGTAGAGAGGCATTAAAGAAAACAGAATTGCCGTTTTGGACACATTATTAAGACACTTCAAATTCAAAAGCTAGAGATTAACTATATATTTGAGTATCGAACAATCGACAGGTACATGGTCAACTTCTCTGTGTGAGACCATAACATAACAGAACAGCACATGTTTTCTCCGGTGAAATGGGCTGTTAAAAAGAAAAAAGAGAAAATCAAGCTCTTGGTGCTTACTGTCGAGATATGCCCTAGATCAGTCCTTGCATCTCCTGTGCTGATATGCTGGTGGAAGACACATAAATATACCCCTGTCAGATGTTTTTTTTTAAGATTTAAGAGCAATACAATAAGCAATAGGACAAAGCCATGCCATGCAATGGGGTTTGAAAGGAGGTAGCCCACCACGGAGCAGCTACTCTTTTCGGTATATCAATTTCGGTGCAAGTTTATATAATCAAAACTTTTTGTACTTGTTTAACTTTTTTTCATTTTGCACTGATGTCTGGCTCTCCTCCAGTCCAGATCGGAATCTGAAGTGGTTAGATGAAATTAAATCTGAAAAAGGTCATTACTAAACTTAGGCCTCCCCATTGATTTTGTCACAGTTGCCACGCTTGGCAGGCGGGTTGGCAACCGCCGTCGCGTTGTTATCAGGAAGATGGTGCTATCCAACTCCTGTTACAGTTTCCCCCTGTCACCTCTTACGACGTCAACGGGACGATATGGGATAGTGTATATTCTTACATTGCACCGCCACCCATACGGTTTACATGGTTTATATGAATATCCTCAAAGTATACCAATTTATAGCTGTTTTAATATTGGTAAATAGTAGAAGATATCTATACCAAATTCGAAAAGCGTAATTTAACTTGTGTTATATATTACAGTTTAAGCAATTGATGCTGAAGTTTGACCCTGAAGAGGAGGAGGATGAGGAGGCGGCGACGGGCGGTCAGGTCGCGGGTGCGGGTGCGAGCGGGGGTAGCGCTGCGGGCGCTGGTGGCGGGGAGGGGAGCAGCGCGCGGCCCGCGCCCCCCGCGCCGGCCGCGCCGCCCCCCGCCACCTAGCCGGCGCCGCGCCGAGCCTCGGCCGCCGCCCCGCGCGCCCCGCCCGCCGCGCGGTAGTGCCCCCGGGCCCCGGGACCACGCGTCCCACACCCGCACCGCGACACTTCGCACCCGAACAAATGCAATAGTGACATCGGCGCGCCGCCGGGACCCTCCCGTCTGTGCCCGATATGGTTCGCTTGAAGAGCGGACGGTACCACAGAAGCAAATTTGTGATGACGTCGGCTCGGAGCCGTGTGCGCGTGTGTGCATCGCGAATATCTCGCCGTCGCCGAGATGGACGATTATCTTATTAAAATTAGAAAAGTTCGAGCTCATCGCCCTGTCTTCTTTTGATTATTTTCGTCTAAATTGTTTAATTTATTGAAGGGGTATATGTGAGGTTTCCGTTAGTGAGTGGCGGTGAAGTCGCGCGGGGTCGAAATGGACTGAAACGATAGCCCGCCGCCGCCGCTTCGATATCGCCCGCGGCCACATTACGACGCCAATTTAAAATTCTTTATTTAAGTTATATTTGAGAAACTCGATTTTGTTTTATATTAAAAGTCTTGTGTGTAGATAATTTTTATGAAGAATATAAAGTATATGTAACAAATCCGACTTGACTTTTTCAAAGGTATTCTTTTTATTTTAATGAAATCTCGAAATATCGAACTATTAGTACATACAGTGCCGCGTTGATTGGTGGTACTTTTAATATAGGTCAATTTCTTTTTATTTAGGTAGGGCCTGCGACATATAAAATATTGCATAATTTTTATACATATTCGCGTTTATGTAATATAGAATAAACTTTTATGTTGATATTGAAGGGTACTGCAATAAACTGCATTTCAGTAAATAAAACATTAAGTTCTAAGGCTACATTTTACATATATTATTTTATTAAAACCTTAATGATCATAAACTGTTCCTTATTAAAATACAATTGTGCGATTTACATCGGCTTTTAGTATGCCGTTGTCGTACAATACCCTAATCATTTCATTCTGTCAGCCTTATGTGTTATGAGTTTATTTTGTCCTAATTAAATAAAAAAATTGGTGTTTATTCCATTAATATAAATTCTCAATTTATAGACGACGAAAGATAAAAGTTTATTTCGCTTATTAGTAATTATAACGTTGAATAAACCACTTTAGTTTTATAATATTAATTTTACACAATATTTACTTATTTGCGTTAGCCAGTTTAACATTTACTCTTAATAGTTAACCAATTAAACTTCCTCATACGCCTAGCAGTGAAGTACCTCGTCATTGACAATAAGTACTATTTTTCTTTTTAAGATTTTACCGAACGCGATCAAGACAATGTGTTGCAATTTTCCGAACATGAGCCAGCTAAATAATAAAAAATGAATTTAAATAAAAATTATGACTGTGGAATTGATTACCTGAACACAAAGTTGATTATCTTTAGTCCGAAAGGAAAACAAAACCTATCGAGTACAAGATACTGATGATTTGGCACTCTCAGTAACAAAAGACTGAGGTCCTGATATATACATATATGCCATCAAAAACATAACTTGAAAAAGAAACCAAGTATCGCAACTCAGTTCTTCCACCGTAAAAATTTGTGAGATCCATGTAATACCAAGTCGGTTAATTTATTCAGTCCCTACCTAAGGGTCCTTCTGTCTCAAGTTATTACCTAATTAGCTAACCTAACAAAATCTTATAGTGACCATATAAATTTTAAAATCTTTTATGTTTTAAATAAATAGATGGACATGAAAACACAATTTATCTCACAAGTAATACATATTATATTAAATTAGATTGTTTAATGCGATTGCCAAGTCAATCTATTTATTTAAAACACAAAAGATTTTTAATATTGATATGGTCACTATAAGATGTTGTTAGGTTAGCTAATTACGTAATAACTTAAGACAGAAGGACCCTTAAGTAGGGACTGAATAAATTAACCGACTTGGTATTACATGGATCTCACAAATTTTTACGGTAGAAGAACTGAGTTGCGAGACTTGGTTTTTTTTAATAAGTTATGTTTTTGATGGCATCTCATTTCTTTTTGTAGATAGTCCTACTTCTTTTCCTTTACGATACTATCTACTTCTTGAATACCAACTACGGATTTTCGGGTAATTTAGTCTACTTAATACTTTGCGGGGTTTTGGTACAACTTCATAAGAAATGTCCCATTCTTGCTTTTTCATTCCTTGACCATTTTACAAGTAACTTTTGAACATAATTATATCTAGGTACCTATCTACATCTTTTATTCCATTATATTATACATATATACAGGTACACTGATTCATTCACTGCAAATGTAACTTTGTAATCCTATATATTTATATGGAAATACAAAGGATTATTTATGCAGTCGGTGTATCTCGAAAACTAGACCGTAATTGCAAAATATTTTAGTTTTTCCTTGATTTATATACTAATCAATAATTGTATTCCAAAGTTGAAGCTTCTATGTCTTCTAGAAGTGCCTTAGAGTTTTGATGATCGGTCAGTCAGTGAGTGACAAAATTAAGAAACTGACTAGTTATAATTCTCAAACTACTGGTTCAAATTTAATGAAATTTGAAATATACTGAGTTTATACAATGCCTACTTGGTTACTGAAAATTCAGGCTTTTAGTTTTATCCACAACGAAGTTATAGGGGGCCGAAAATGGCCTGAACTGCTTCGAGAAAAGGATGGCCAGATTTAAGAATGCTCTTACTGTGTCCTAATGTACCGTCTGCCTACTAAGAAAATTACTTCGATTTACTTTTTTAAATAAAACTGAAGTCACAAACGAACTTACATTCCACCTGATGGTAAGTAGGACACCTGCAGCCAACATGAAACAAAGAATGACTACAAATGCACTACGCTATCATTTCTAAGGATCAAGATGGAAGCACCAGCCTGTAATTATACTGGCTCTCACTACTGGCACTGCTATTTGTCGGTAGAAATTGGTAACAGGCTGGTACCTACCCAGACGGAATCCTAGGTAGAAAAGAAGTCTTACCACCTAGTTTACTGGAACTGACACGATCACGACTCGCCTAATATCTGTTGTACATGTTGCCCTGGCGTGTACTCGGCCCGCTGGCGTAGTTTTGGCTATGTGAACTAACGCCGGTCGACCAGACGACCGGGGTCGGCCTTTCGTAGACACATCAAAGGATGTTGGCGCCAATGCGCCAAGAATGTTTACACGGTGGCCACATGATCACTAATCTGCCAGCAGCCGGCCGACTTCATGGAGAAGTCGCTCAGCGAGGTATGGAGAGGGCTATGCTCGGCGTTTCTCTGCGCGATAGACTTAAAAACGAGGATATCCGCAGTAGAACCAGAGTAACCGACACCGAAAAAATTAGTATGCTGAAGTGGCAATGGGCCGGCCATATAGCTCGACGAACCGACAACCGATGGGGAAGACAGGTTCTCGAGTGACAGCCTCGTACCGGCAGGCGAAGTGTAGGGCGTCCCCCCACTACAGTGAGTGACGACCTGGTGAGACATGCAGGAAGTCAATGGATGCATGTGGCTCGGGACCGTGCTTTGTGGCATACCTTGGGGGAAGCCTATGTTCAGCAGCAGTAGACTTGTGAAGGTCTATAATGAATGAATGAATTATTATTATTAATCTTCCCATATACCTATTTATAAAAAGAAATATATTATAATCGATTCTTAATTGACGAAAATATCTCGTAACATACAAACAAGAAAACAGTTCAATTGCAAAATTCTCCTATTTTCAAGTTGGCTAAAAATATAACGAAAGGAAGTTGATATTTAGCAATGAATACGAGTACATATCGTCCAAATCGTTAGAGCAGTATCCCAATTATTTTATTGACTTTTTACATATAAATATACTACCAACATATTTATATATGTTGGTAGTATATTTATTTATCATGTGTGTAATCCACCCGTAGACAGAATTACCAAAATACAAAGGAAGCGTGTGTAATTTTAAATTAGACTATTTCTACGTAATACAATGCGTACCTACGTACACAGTGGGGCTGTATGGCCTGGAATAGTAAAGAACAAAAAATAAAAACGATGTCTAAATGTAATAATACTACTATCAAAAGTCTACTGCTGAATATTGGCCTCCCCCATACATTGCCTAGATAGAAAGATATTTGCCATAGCTGCCACTCTTGACAAGCGGCTTGGCAAGCAACCATGGTTCTTTTTATTCAGTTATCTGGAAGATGCTGCTACCCATCTCCTGGTTCAGTTCCCTTCTATCGCCTGTTACGACATCCGCGGGATAATATGGGGTAGTGGATATTCTTACACCGCCATTACACGGTTAACAACATAACAATATTGCAATCTAAAGGGGCAGACCTATGCCCTACCTTAGGCCATTAGGCTATTGTGTTTATTGTTTTAAGGAACACAGTAAAGACGAATTTTCCTAGAAATGAGACCTAGCTACATCGATTCGCCCCTGTAAACCGTTGCATTGTAAATTTTATCGAATTCGTTAGAGCCGTTAGGTAGCCTATGTCGATTAGTGGATTTTCTGCCGACTTCCAAAAAGGAGCCGGTACTCAATTCGACTGTATGTTTTTTTTTTTTCGTTTTTTTTTTTTTTTTTTATGTGTGTTACCTCAGAACTTTTTTCTGGGTGAACCGATTTCGATGATTCTTTTTTATTTGAAAGCTGGTACTTCTCGTGTGGTCCCATATGAATTTGATCAAGGTCAGACCAATAGTTTTTAAGTTATTCTTAAATAACTTATATTGAAGTCGGCTGTACAAAATTTTTAATTTTAAATTATTCAGGTAATGTTTCAACTTATTCTCCGAATGAAATGAAGGTGAGGCTGCAACGAGCGATTAATGGCGTAAGTCCCACAGACCGGTGATTAGAAGTTGCATTATCATTGTGACGATCGATTCTGCACTCACCAATGTGCTTGGCCACCATGGTGAGAATGGGTTATTAATGGTTTATTCCAAGACATAAAAAGTTAAAGTTGGAGCCTATTTACGTCCCACTGCTAGGCACAGCCCTCCTCTCATTTCTGAGAGGGTTTTAGGGCAAGGAAATGTCCGCCGCACTGCCCCAATACGTGTTGGCGAACTTCACATATCTTCGAATTATTTTTTTTTCTTATTTCTCAGATATGCAGGTTTCCTCACGATGTTTTCCTTCACCGCCGAGTACGTGGTAAATCAGCACTTAAAATTGCAATTAACAATTTCATTGATGCCGGCGGGGATCGAACCCGGGTTGCTCGAGTACTCTGAAGCTTACAGCGAGCGCTAACCATCCGAGCTACCACGGCTCGTCTTTTCATTTCCAAGACATATATACGTACCAATTACCACTGAAGCCCTTACAGTCCACTTGATGTTGACAGACATTTAAAGCTAACATCTATCAAAGAAGGCGATAGATATGTGACACCCTTGAGGACTAAGTTCTATGTTCAGCAGCGTCAATAGCGGCGTATTGTTTCTTAGAAAGTTGATTCTATTGAGATAATTATTTACTTATCGATTTTAAAATTAAAAGAAACAGTTGTTGAAACCTGATTTAAATATAGCTTTGAGCTTCGCAACCAAAAGTGAGTGGGGTAAATATATATTTTAGAAAATAAAATTGAGAAACAAGTACAAGTGCATATCCAAATCACAAAAATGAAAGGGAAATATAGCTATGTATTTCGTAAACACTGATTAATTTTAGCAGTAATTCCATTTTGTAGCCTTTGACGAATTTCCCTCTGATAAAGTATACCGTTCAAGTCAGTACTAGTGTTAGACAATGAATAAGCCTGCCCACTTCCCTTTTATGTAGTTGGAGCCAGATGAAGTTATTCTCTAGTACTCAAGCCAATTGATATAGGTACCACCATGAAGTTGCGTAAATGTGTTGGTTTTACTAGGTATGGCTTTGGTACTATTTGCTAGAACAGAGCCTATGGTTATCTACGTGATCCAATTGATCAGTAAGCTGAACAGGCAATGGGGCGGCCTTATGGCCATGTAGCTCGATGAACCGACAACCGATGTAGAACAGACATTTGGCAAACACACACATTTGTTGCATTGAACACGAACGCCATAATCTAAAAGCTGTCTATTGATAAAAAAACTTGTAAGCGTAGTGAAAATACGTATACATTTGCGAATTTCCTACTGATCCCCTGCGAAATTAGCTCGGAGTCGTGTCATTACGCAGAAACGTGATGAACCATATTTTCATTTTTTTAATCAAATGGGTAACGCGTTTGTTCCACGCACTTTAAAGCAGACTTTTTTGTTTGTGTTGAAGAAAAAGGAAAATATAAATGTATAATCTATACATGTGTATAAATTAAATTGAAGTGTCCATCTGAAATACTGAGATAACTGGCCATATAAAACATATGGAACATAATAAATGTTACACAATAAGCAATTAGAAGTATCTTACAAGATAATATTAAATTCGATAAAGTAAGTTCTCCTTATCAGGATGTCGCACAGGGCAGCATCGCCGCAATATAACCCTTTTTACATGAACCAAAAGTATTTTTTTAATATAATTGGGTGACAAACGAGCACACAGTCCACCGGATTGTAAGTGGATGCTGTGGCTCCTAGACATCTACATTTATCCTCAATAGAGAATCAAATAATGCAGATGCATTGTCATCCCTGAGGATAAAGATGGTATATTATGTATCTCATTTCCAGTAAAAAGGGTCTCCGGTTCTCTACACTCACCATACGAAACAGAAGCAAAAATTATTACCTCAACGTGCATACAGGCGCGGTCGCAGTCTGAAATTTTGGAGGGGGTCACTAATAATAAAATATGTCGAGTAAATTAGACTTTGTTGCACAATACACAATTTTATTGCACACATTATAAAACAAATGAAAGTTTTTTATTGACAAATTGGGTGATAATATTTGAGACGTCTGGGGCTGTCTCTAGATGAATATTTAGAAGAGCTAAACCTGTCAGCCTCTCTTCAACATGTTTGCTGTCAACCAAGTTTTTATACGCCTTAGCGTAGAAAATGATCTCTCTGATGTCGCACTGCTTACAGGAAGAGTTGCTAGAATTTTTTGCAGTCTTTATATTTGGGTAGGGATCATCTTCGCAAACTTCGATTGTAGAAAGCACACACTTAGGAAATATTGTATCAAAGAATGAGCAAATCTTTCTGCACGTTCTGTACCAACAGAATATCCCACAGTTTTTGTTGGTTAACTTCCAGTGGAACATTTTCGCCGGGACAGCGCGTTTGCCATGTCTGCCCTGTCTCCGTAGCAAAGCACAGGTCTACTTTATTATTTAAAATTATGTTACATAAATCACCAACACTATGCACGGAAGCAAGGAAAACAGGTAATACAACGATAGAAAGATTTCTCACACCAATACCACCTAGGTAAAGTAGCTTGAGTTTTTCTATAGCTATTAAGATTATTGTAATAATGGGTTGAATTCCCAAACTGAAAAGTGTTAGACCTAGTGGGTCACCCTGCTGAACACCAACAGCAGAATCGAAAAAATTTAAAAAATTACGTATAACATGATTATACGGAATTTTTTAAAGTAGTTTAAACACACTATCGGGTTCAGTACCCTCGAAAACCATGAAAATGACACCCATGATGAAAAAATTGATACCTATTGCGGCCGCCATCTTGGATTTACATTTCGACAACCCTATCGGTTTCAACACCCTCGAAAACCATGAAAATGTCACCATGATAATTTACATACAAGGCTACCAAATCAACGAAAATTTCGCCATTTTGGAGCTGAAAAAAATTAATTATAGGTAAATAAAACAAAATTGTTTACATTCAGTGGCTACCCACATGATAGATGAAGAAGTTAAAAAGTTGATTGAGTTAAACAATGGATATTTTCAAAAGTTAGAGAGTTTACAAGCCTTGCGGACTTGATAAATCCACACCATAAGCCACTAATTATATATAAATTTTCTACTCATAAATCATCAATCAATCATAACTCATACACAAAACTGATCCTTCCACATTATGTGCAAGTTTCGACTTGGAGAAGGTGTTGAATACTCCATCCACATTTTATGTATTGAATACTCCATCCATATTTATTATTCAAGAAAAATAGCGGTATATACTCGTAATCTATGTTTCTACGAAAACGGAACACGTAGAGTAACTTGGTATTATCGGGATGAAAGCAACGGGAAAAGTGGTGCAAATCAAATCGCAAGTATTCTCCACAGTTACATGAAATCTGCGGATGAAAGAGAAAATATATAACACCTTCTTCTATACTGCGACTGTTACTCTGGGCAGAATAGAAATCACACTGTACTAGCCATGATACATTCTACTTTGCAGGAGTGTAATAATCTTCAGACGATACAAATTTATTATTTACTAGCTTTTTACCCGCGGCTTCGCTCGCGTGCGCTTTAATTTAGGAGCATCATTAAAAGCTCTTCCGTGCCAAATTTAGAAAAATTCGATCACTTTTAGAGTCACCTCGGTGTCTATGTCTCTATGTCTGTCAAAGATTTTTTTCATTCTAAAATACTATTAGACGTAGATGAATGGTAACATGCTATATAAACACGTGCTTATATATGTCTAGAAACACCTACTGTTTTTTATATCGGATACTTCTATGTCGGGCGTGTCTTCCGACTCCGATGTATCCATAAGAAAGGTAAATAGTCTTGAAATCAAAATGTATTATTATTATTTACATTGTACTCTTTACATTTATTCATAGTTAAAGTTAATTTAGTTTTAACAAAGTACATTGAGACATTTTAAACAGATGTAGATATTTTTTTTACTTCGTACTCGAATACGTACGACTTGAAAATTTCATAAATACCAATCTATAATAATGAATACTACACATGGATTAAAACTAATCTTACGGGTTTTTTACGCATCTTGGATGAAAGTTCCGAGTAAAAGAACATATCGTTGATTTGAGGTACCGAAGCTCCGGGAAGTCTAAAGTATGTCAACATGTTTAGTATCATCCCAACCATTAAATCAGATCTGATAGACAACAAATCCTTGCAATAGAACACCGAATCCTACCAATGATGATTCGCGAGGCTATTGAAATTAAAAATATGCTAATTTTAACAGGGAAGATGGCTGAGTGCTACCATCTACTAAGGACCCCATAATTAATAAAATTAAATTCAAACTACTACTGCATTTATTCTATTCTATTTTAACTACGACATCAGGTCGTCAAACACCTCAGTTCTCCCGCCCCTCCCGTGACGATGGATGCTGTAAAGTGCCCAAAACATCGGGAATTTAAAAAATTAAAATTAAACGCGATAGAATCCTTAAAATTAGTTTTATTTCTTATAAATATTATTCACAGTGAACGTGTGGATCACTACATTCATGAACGGGAGTAGAAAAATGTTCGCCCTGTCGTGGCGGTGAAAGAAAATCCACCACCTCATATCGTCCCGTCGTAAGAGGCGACATAGGAAAACAAACTGGAGATGGGATGGGCTGCATCATCTTTTTGACAACAAATCAAAATAATAAGAGCTGCTGTTGCCAACCCGTCTACCAAGCGTGGCAACTATAGCAAATATCCAGCTACTTTTATGCTACAATTTATGGGGTAGGCCTATGTTCATTTCAGTGGACTTTTGATAGGCAGACGATAATGAGTTCTACTCATCTTTGCAAGCCCTAATATTTACGGTAGAGTGAAAACAAAAAGTAACATACCCGAAAACACGAATGAAATAAAAACTGCATATATTGCCCTATGAAAACTAAAAAATAGCAGCTTACATACATGTTACTAATGGGCACAGGCCGCAGAGTTTTGGCTAAAAAAGTGTCCGCTGCGCTGATTCCCACGCGGGATGAACGTAATGTAAATGATTCAATTATTTACATCGTACATTCAGTAGCATTGTATTATTTCATTTTATCAATGACTTGCCATTTTAGTTTATTTAGAAGTAAGTAGGTGGCGCTAATATTAGATGAAAGAATGAAAGCCAAAACCATACCACCTAGTAATATGAGCAATTGAAGCAAACATTTATTTATAATACGAGTATCAATAAGGGATAAAGTGATGTCAATTCCCTTAAAAGTTCTGTTTCTGTTAAAAAATACGCTATCAGCGCCGCTAGCGGTGAAAAACGATTTAATGATATCGTCATATTATGAAATAGCAACGTTGTGTTTAGTTATTAATATCTCCAAACGATTTCTATTCATTGATTTGGTCAAGCTATATCATGACATGGTGAACAAATAGTGTTAAATATAATGAAATGACCACACCACTTCACGAAATGATAGACTACGTTATGATATACCTATGATCAATTCTACGATCTGGTCACGACATATATAAAAATCTCTTGAATAAAACTTTCATGATAAGGAAAATTTTGCAATAATTGCAGACATACCAGTTTTAATTACTTTACATATATATTAGTAATTGCAATAAATACCTTATCAATTTTCATATTTTTGATAGACGTCACTATTATGTATTGAAATTATTACACTTTTAAAATAAAATAACAAAATACTATAAAACTAAACGTGAGTTTTTTAATAATTTTAAATATCTAATCTATTAATCATATCCTCTTCAGACCTGAACTAGAGGGGACTTATGTATAAGTAACTTTTTGCGTTTTTTATACTTACTGGGGTCAAAATAAAAACTATAATTTTTTAAAAAAAATTTATTATTATTATTAATATAAAAAAAAGTTGTTCCACATATGTGGACCTTGGGTCTTAATGCGGTCCAAAGTTCTTATTAGAATGGTAACTCTCGAAACAGTTATTTTTTAATATACATAAAAAAACATGACATTTTACACACATAGTGCGGCATTTGGATGAACATGTCGGATGGCGACATTTGGATGCGTTCTTGGAATCAATGAATCGTGGCAGGTGGCCCACATTATCCAGCCTTGTTTCAGGTAGCGGATGGGGTACAACCGCTCGATTTTTTTTTGCAGGAGGCTCATCACAGCCCACGTCCGTGATTTTTGAGTTGGAAACTGCCGAGGGGCCAGGGCTAGATTGAGATCTGGAGCCAGGACGCATAAAATTTGGGTCCACTCTACCACCGTCATACTTCATCAAGGCTTTAGCCAAATTCAAGCGGTATTGAAGCAATCCCAGCTTATGCTTGCTTTCCACATTTTCAACTTTGCAACAACGCATGTACATCAACCAGCAATTGACAACCACAAGGTCGAGAAAGTGACAAAACGTTCTAACTGTCCATTTTTTTGTGCGCATTGAGCTCCGATAATATGCAATGAGCCGATCACACAAGTCTATTCCGCCCATGCAAGTGTTGTAGGTTTTTACAACAGCTGGCTGTGTTACATCTATCTTTTCTTTTCTAACCTTACACCAACGCTGGCACGTAGTTGCTGGCTCACCTCCTGTACATGTAGATAGCAATGTTACCGCTTTTGTGTCTTTCCATTTCACGATACATATGTTATCATCATTTCGGACTTTTTCATCCCAGGCCCCTCTCTGCAACTCCTTGTCTGGCTTCAATTTCGTAGATACTGGGCCAATTCTATTTGTCATAACAGTTCCAGTTAGAAATATTTGATTATTATTTGCAATAAGATGCTCGGCCAGTTTTAAACTAGTAAAAAACCTATCGGTGTAAAGAACACAACTGCTTTCAATGGTGCGGCAAAGAGTTTGCACAATGCCGCCTCCTAGTCCCAAATTTTTCATAATTTCTGGTGATATGGTGTCTTTACCAACATGTATTTCGAAATCTAACACTATTCCATCTCGGGCAGCGAGTACAAAATTTTAAGTACAAGTGGATTAGGTTTACTTGGAACGTATTGACGGTACTCACATCGCCCTGCAAATGGTATCATTTGCTCGTCTATGGACATGTGTTTAGAACGAGGCAAACTGTGGCATTTCTTTAAAATTGGATTAATTATTGGCCTTATTTTCCATAGTTTGTCGTTAGTATCTGGACAGTTCAGGTCTACGAAGTGGAGATAATTGCGAAGTTCAAAAAATCGGTCCCGAGGCATGGTATCCCTGATAATAGGCACACATAAATCTCTAGTCCAATAAAGTTTTCCTTGGGGGTATTTAAGAGTACCCATCAATAATTGCATACCCGCAAAATGAATAATCTCAATGGAGTTTGTTTTCAATGATTTTAGATCACGTTTTTGAGCAGAATAAATGTTACTTTGTTCAGCCACCATTTCCCAGAATTCTGTTCCCAAGTACTCAAAAAAACAATACAAAATGTTCATCTCTGAAGTACCCTGCGCTACGAGCTCATCATCTGCGATGTCTGGTCCACGGCAACGCATTTCTTTTGTACGCCAAAACAACGGTGCTGACCTTCCAGGTTCCGCTTCTGTCAAATTTTCTTCTTCATCTTCTTCTGAATCGTCGGACTGATGAAGAGCCCTTACCACTTCTGGAGGCAAGTAATCATTGTCATCTTCATTGCCAGAGAAGTCAAAGTCACTTTTATTGAGAATATCCTCAATATCCCGGTCATTCATGATAGAACTGAAAAATAGTAATATGCTATTAAAACCAACGTTAAATCCTGAGGTCCACATACGTGGAACAGCAAAAAAATTCGAATTTTGATACAAAAAAAACAAACAGAAACAAAAACTCACCCTTTCAAACATAAATTTAGTTATTCAGCTATACAAAACTACAACACTTTCGACTTGAAGCAAACAAAATAATTTTATATTGATTTTCAAAGTTCGAACGTGACAGACCTACGGAAAATTTTCAAACGAACAATTTCAAACTTAATTTTACGTGTCAAAACTATTGTCTAAAAGCCATCTATCGGTTTAGATAGAAGCTCTGTATCCTTTATCGACTTTCATTAGTATTGACAGTTGTCACACGATGTCGCTAACTGTTGCAATTCTAAAAATGCTAAGGTCCTCGTATGAGTACCTACGGTCTGAAGAGGATATACATGCAAGTTATTTATATTATTTCATTTATTAGTAACTGAAGGCAAAATATACTACTTTTTCCATTTGATGATAGTTGGCGCCGTTTTGAATACCCAATCGGTGTAGTTTCAAATTATTTTACCAACATTATAACTATATTTTAAACTTTATTTACAAATATGGTATTTATTTTTATGACACTTTTAAAATAAAATAACAAAAATACTAAAAACTAAACGTGAGTTTTTTAATAATTTTAAATATCTAATCAATTAATCATATACATGCAAGTTATTTATATTATTTCATTTATTAGTAACTGAAGGCAAAATATACTACTTTTTCCATTTGATGATAGATGGCGCTTTTTTGAATACCCAATCGGTGTAGTTTCAAATTATTTTACCAACATTATAACTATATTTTAAACTTTATTTACAAATATGTTATTTATTTAAAAACACCCGTCATCCCACTTACAACCAAGATATAATAGAAAATTAACATCTAAAGGAAATAAAATACTTAACCTTCCTTTTTTGAAGTTCCGTAATCGGATAAAAAGTAGTCTATAAGTTGCCCCGGGTTACTCACTACCTACATACACAATTTCATGTAAATCGGTTCAGTAGTTTTTGCGTGAATCCGGAATACACAGACAGACAGACAGACAGAAAGACAGACAGACAAAAATTCTAAAAACCACTAATTTGGCTTCAGAACCCTTTATTTAGTCCCCTGGACTTGTTTTTTCAAGAATATATTAGAATTACAGACACGACTTTTCTACAGATTTATTATATGTATAGACTAACAGGGCACACGTACTCGTATATGCCTGTTGACAGTGTACACGCCGTTATAGAGAACAACCTGAAAAAAAAAACTATAATTCATGTGCCTTCGCAATGGTACGCTGTATTTGCTACGGCAAGAAATGAACATTTTCCGTATGAAGATGAAGCAATGACTTTTGAAAATTTTAATAGATGGGATGTCGTTGGCGATAAATACTTCGAAGGAAATTTGACTGGGAAAATTAGCAAATTTCGTGTCGTGGCTTTCAAGAAAAATAAGCCTTCCATGATTTCTATCAAAGACTCCACGAACGTTAATGCAAAATCGTATAATGTCGAAGTTCAATCCAAAACCAAAGATCCACTGATGCCTTGCTACCGATCACGACTTCCAATCGCAGAGGCCAAATATAATGATCTCATGAAACTTTGTAAAGATAAAGTAATACCTGCTCCATTCCATCATGAATACGCCATTATCCCAAAGGCTACTAATGCAAAAGATAACTTGCCTGAATCAGATATTGAAGATGATCAATAATAATTACAACATACAGGTTATTTTGTTGGTTTCCTTAGAAGTTACTTTTTATCTAATATGAATATTGATGACAATATTGATTACATGTTAAATTCATAGATTCTCAAAGTATTAATCTAAACCACCTTTTTTTTAATAGGATAAGGGTGACAAACGAGCACACACTCTATCTGATGGTAAGTGGTTGCTGTGGACCATAGACATCTACATTTATCCTCGTTTCCAAATCAAAATCCAGATGCGATGCCACCCGTGAGGACTCAGATGGAATGCCTCGTTTCCAGTAAAAAGGGTCTCCGTTTCTCGACACTCACCATACGAAACACAGCAGTGCTAAGCTGCTATTTGGCGCTGGTATTCTGTGAGAGCGTGGTCCTTCCCCGGTCATGAAACCCCCCATGAAATGGAATGACGACCTGGTAAGACATGCAGGAAGTCGATGGATGCAGGTGGCTCAGGACCGTGCTTTGTGGCATTCCTTGGGGGAGGCCTATGTTCAGCAGTGGACTTATGAAAGGCTGTACTGATGATGATGATGATGGCTCTACTACGTATTAAATTTAGTTTCATATCTGGTTACCTGCTGCCAGGAGTACCATACTATAATTGATTATAGTTATATAATATTATTATATGATTATAGTTATATAATTGATTGAGTATAGTTGATATAATACTACTGTTATTTTTAGAATTTGAATTTAAGTTCGTTTTATAGACGTTTTCTTTTTGTTAGGTACGTACAGTTTTATGAATGCCTATGAGGTACATTTTATTTTAATTTTTATTGAGCATCTAATTGTGACTGAAATGTTATTAGTTCTGTAAACATATTCACATTTTATATTGACTATAATAATTAATAGGACTAAATACTTAAATTTGTGATCTCAATGTTCTTAAAACACATAGTATTATTATTGTGATATACTAGTAGATTTATAATACCTTAATTAGGTATTATAAATCTACTAGTACAATACTTAGGTACACAGTATGCTAATACTGAGTAAATAAGTGCATTTTATTTACATTCTGTAATAAAATATTAATCCATTTTTCTGTAAAAATGTCGTTTATGTCAAAATTACGAAAAAAAATTATATTAAATTAATATTTAGGTTGTTTTGCCGCAACTTCCACATGTTTTTTTATTATTACATTTTTACTGTACCTTCCTTAATCAAAGCTTGTCGGTTAGTCAATATTTCCCGTCTCTACTTTTAGGGAAAATTTTACTAAGCGACACTAACTTTAAAACTAATCATTATTTTTAATATATACGTATACTATAATGTAGATAAAAAAATAAACAAATAAATTTCTAAGAACTAGGCTTTTTGGACCATTACAAGAATTTACACGATTTTTTTTCTGAAAATTCAAACTTTAAACAGCTCTACTGTAAAGTTAGTCTGATGTCGCTTGGATAATTTTTCCTTTCCAGCGTCGATATATATGATACCTTTTACTTACGATTACTTTGGCATGTGTTATACGAATACCGGTTTAGTACTTTTTGATTAGGATCTAAGACGTTATCGCTCTTGTTGGAAAGAGTTATGGAGCCGTCTACGAGATTGCTGTGTACAAACTGCAACATATGTGTTAAATACGCTCCAGCGTTATCGGGCCTTTCAGCTTGATAGCAGAGTGATCTCGCTAATTAGCACTTGGATATCTCCAGTAATAGTAAGTATTATAAAGTACCTAACGATTTAGTATCCAGTTAACAGACGTCTATGTAAAATCTACCTTTTTTATATGTGGATTTACGTGATGGAGCCATGCTGCAGCTAGATTAGTAGTATAGTTGTAGCACAAATTGTTCGATTTGACTGGGAAAGGACCACGCTCTCACAGAATACCAGCATAAAATAGCAGCTTAACACGGTTCTGTTTCGTATGGTGAGTGTACAGAACCGGAGATCCTTTTTACTGGAAAAGAGGCATTCCATCTTAGTCCTCACGGTTGACAATGCATCTGCATTTTGATTCTTTATTGAAGACAGATGTAGATGTCTATGGGCCACCTCAACCACTTACCATCATGTGGACTGTGTGCTCATTTGTTACACTATACTATAAAAAAATCTATCCACCTACCCAGTCAACAGACGAACAGATGATTATTTTATAAAAAGGATTAATATTCACAGAAGTGTGTTATATTTTTTTCAAATTAAATCAAAGTATGTAGATGCACATCACACTCCAAGAGTAGGTTGGCCAGTATTTTGACATCAGATTCTAGGAGTGGAATAAACTGACAGGTGGTAGAAATAGGTGAATGTGTTAGTGGTTTTCCCCATTTTTAGCTAGTGTTCTTTTAGATAGCTGTCTAAATAAAAACATGTAAAAATATAAATTAAATATATTTATTTCTATTTTATGCTTTAAAATCTCATAATTGATTTGTTTTTCACATAACGGAAGAAGATTACATTTGTAAAGCGTGCTTTGATGTATCCATGCTGACTATTAATGCTCAGATTTATGGAAAAAAATAGTGTGATCCATCTGCTTTCATCTTGCCGTGGTCATACTCAATGGACGAGAAGGCATTATAGAGTATTGCTGCAACTGCACTATAGGCCGTCGCATTGCAGGTTGTTGTGCACTTGTTATGACGTTAGTGTGGTATTTAGGTTGGGCCAGGCATGAAATCAACATTGTGCCTCCAGCGGCATTTTTAGATGAAGTGGTTATACGAGAAGACATTGAATAAATAATAATAAATCAAATCCTGTTTTTTATTTAATTTCCCTGTCCTTCCCAAGAAACATATAGGTAGGTAGTTCCTTTCGTCATCTATTTATGTCGTGATGGCCCAGAAGTTACACCTCTGTGAGTTCAAATCGGGGCAACTACCAATGTGTGTTTTTCAATGCGTAGGTATAATCAATAAAAGTCTGAAATCGCCAACCCATCTTGACCAAGCATGGTGATTAATGCTCCTGCCTTCTGCTATATGACAAGAGGCCTTTGCATAGCAGTGGGGCAGTATTATGCTGGTATTAGATATTAGTTACTCGTTCTTGTCTGTTTATCAGACCTAGAGTTCGATGGTTAAAGGCGTCAACTGTCAAGCCGACTCCTGGTGTGTAGTCCATATGTACGAGATTTTAACCGATAATTTAATGAATTATACGATTTGATGATGATATTTCATTGAAGAGTGATTTATTTCTGAGTGGTCTATGAAGGTCTAGGTCTGAGAAGTCTATCGGCGATTAAGAAACAATTTCATTATAATTATTGTATAGTTTTTGAGCTTATGACAGCTGTCAGATAAGGTCTGACAGCTGTCATAACCCCAAAAACTTATTTACTTAATAGCGTTTTTCCCTGGCCGCTAAATAAAAAGATGATAAGTTATTATGTTATTATAAATAATAATTGTTATTATACAACACTAGTTGTAGGAAGACGCGACCTATAAAACGAATCAAGTGACAGGTCAATCAATGTATGGAAAGTGGGCATGATTCTTTATCAACGTGTTTTAAAACTGATCAAATTTTGGTTTTAAAGCAGGTTTAATACTATCGAAAAACAACGGGTGTTTAGGCCAAATATTAACCTTTGAAACTTGAATTCACGACGCGCGCGCGGCGCGTTCATTCAACGGTACCAGTCACCGCTTGGTACCA
The DNA here is from genome assembly GCA_963668995.1 of Parnassius mnemosyne. Lineage (NCBI taxonomy): Eukaryota > Metazoa > Arthropoda > Insecta > Lepidoptera > Papilionidae > Parnassius > Parnassius mnemosyne. The sequence goes on along the minus strand of CAVLGL010000035.1, from coordinate 27,260,139 downwards.
CCGCTCCCGCTCGCATTCCATTCGAGGGCGCGGCCGCCGAGTTAGTATGGAAAATAATTGTTGCGCGACGGACGGTATTGTTAAAGTCTAGAAAAGAATTGTCGCGCGGTGGCCGGGCGCGTGCCTCCTATGGAGTTGTCTTAATTTGTAAGTTTCTTAATAACGAGGCTTGTATTAAAGTATGGAAAAGATTTCGTCGCGCGTCGGCCGGTTAATTGCTTTTGGAAGTTAATATTGAATTGTAACGTCGCGTTAAGTGCCTTTTTTGTGTGTTGTCTATTTTCGTTCGTTTTACGTGTCAACGAGGCTGATTTTTGAGTTTTGATTGCTTGTGTGGTATTTTAATATCGTACCAAAGAAATTTTTGCTTTGTCGGGCGGAACGCTAAAGCTTTGTGACTCGAGAGGAGATCGCGTGTGCTCGATTATAATTTGTTGCTAAGTGAACATGGAACAATGAACTTTGACCGACTGTTCTTTACTTGTGTCGTGTGTCACTTGTTTTAATTTCGATAAACGTTGATTTGGTTGACTTTGAAGTTAATTAAATCTATAGATACTTAATATAATAAAGCGGAAGAGTTTTTTGTTTTTTTGTTTGTTTAAACGCGCTAATCTCTAGAACTACCGGTCCGATTTGAAAAATTATTTTTGTATATTATAGCCTGATTCATTTGGAATAGTATAGGCTATCTAGAATTAAGCTATATCACTCAGCTAGCCTTAAATATAGATATTTGTTAAGCAAGTCAGTAGAAAAAGCACTCCCGAAATGATTTATCTGCGTACGCTGGTGTTATCGTTAGGGATACATAAATAAAATGTTCTAGAAAAATATAGATCTTTACTCCGTCTAAAAAAAAGTCCGCGGTACCATATGTCTATTTCTTATACATAAGCCATAATTAGGTATTTTGTGACAAAAAAATATTGAAAATTTAAAAGTGATTTATGAGCGTTATTATTAGGCATGGCCTATTTATCCTTACGAACGAAAGTTACTTCATCATTAAGACAATTTTATGACGATAAACTTTGTTTTTTATACCATGTTATTTCGACGAATAGTTTAAGAGTTTGGCTGGACGCGCGAACGACACATAAACCCTAGCCGCCCGGTGAGAACTGCGAGAACTGCTCAACCGGGAGGGGGAGGGAAAGTGGATAAAACTTAAATTCGCTCTACATCATACATAATATGCCAACAGATAAAAGTACTCCATTAATTATGCCAATTTTTCCATCTATTGCTATCAAATAAAATATTTAATTGCAATTTTAAAATGCTTGTACTAGGTCATGTCGCGCACCTCCGACACGTGATGACGCGGGTGAAACCGCGGGGCACAGCTAGTGTACAATAAAGTTGATAAACTAATATAGTGAAAATAATAGCAGAAGTTTTCAATTGGTAATCGACCACTTGAGGGATCGCACATTTGGAGAAAAACACCGTCTGTGGATCTGCAATCCGACTACATTGGTTAAGTCAGGTTACATGTACACACTACTACACACTACTCACATACACCCCACTTGCCCCTGACGGTACCCTGTGGTCAACCCTACCTCCGGAACTCGGTAAGTTGTGCTTGCTTGTTTGCCATTAATTTAGAATTATCCATAGGCCATTGGGCCCCGCCCTCTGTTGCTCGTCGAGGGGATCACTCATGGGCCCTGGTCCAGTCGACCTTTGTCGGGGCAATTAAGGGCGTGAACAACGGGGCACCTAGTAGGTATAGTGAATCCGTACTGACAGTTTTTATTCCTGGAGAAATATGGTTGAAATTTTGAATTAAAGTGTCTTTGTGAGAAGTAGATAAATTATTGGAAAAAAATATTTCACTTTTATTGCTATTTGGTTCAAGACCAATATTTTTAAAATTTCGAAAAATATGAGTAAGATCACTGAGGACTCCCAGTATACCGTTGTCCAGATACCAGACATTCAGCTTGGATTTCAAATTTGAAATAATGGGTTGAATTCCCAAACTGAAAAGTGCTGAACCTAGTGGGTCACCCTGCTGAACACCAACAGGTTTTCAACATGGTTTTCGTAAAACAAGTTGGTATTTTGACTGTAACATTGCCAAACGTAATGATAAATTTCGGGGGTATTGCCCTATTGATAGAGTTAAAAGCATTCCTTACCGTCAATGTCGCCAACAGAGCCATTCGAAAATGACATAATTGCTTCTAAAGTATCTTTTTCAGAAATTTGTAAAGGTTGCATAAAAGTCTTGGGAGGCAGCGGTAAACCCTGAGAAGGATTGACCGAAGGATGGTTCTGACGAAGGCTTTCAAGAGTTTCGACATTACGAGGAGCCAGGATATCGTCTGAGAATAAAATAGGGGATGCATTTTTTAAGTCGCCATCCATTAATTTCGACTCAACTACATACTTTTTTTTAAATCAAATTTAGGACGTGGTCGAGATAAATGAGTATTAATTGGGTAATCTAAATATTGAAAAGATGTCTCTTTTATTTGAGACGTAATTGATTTATTTATTGTTTTATCAAAATGAAAATGGGAATACGCGAAAGTAAATAATATTTGCCAACTCTTTTCACTATAAGTGAAACAATTTTGAATAGTGCATGACAATGCTTTAGCAAGTTGCATCCTCGCACCTCCAGGAATTCTTTTAACCACTGGTACATTACGATGATGATTGTAAATTTGCTCCGAAAATAGGGAAAAATTTATGTCATTAGAGAAATTACTAATAGAGTTACGAATTTCTACGGTAGGCTGTGAGGCCGAAATACTTTTACTATGGCATCGTTTAATGTGTGTATTTAATCCCCTTTTACCTTTAAACAGTCTACCGTCGGTACAATTTGATACTGTGGGAAATCCGGCTGTGAATGTAGCGGAGCGGAGATATTAATTAAAAAATCTAAACAGATCTCTACAGCACTCAAAAGTCTTTATATTACATAGCTTCATATTGACTTGAAATGTGCTGTACCCCGCATCTTTCCCTGGAATATAATCATTTACGGCCTAAATAAAAGCACTTTACTCTAGAAATGAAATATTATCACATTACTTCCCTGGATTTATTCCATATTGATAAAAATCTTCTTCTGTATATTCAGATTTTCTAGGTTGTTATGGACATCGTAGTTCATAAAAGCACCTTTAGATGTCAGCAAAACATAAAATGCATCGCGGCTAGGGGCAGAAAATTGCTTTTTTTTAATTTTGTAGTTTTTAAAAGATTTTTCAATTTGACGTGTACGATATTGAGGGGTCATGTCCCCTGTGACCCTCCCCTTCGGACCGCGCCTGCGGGCATAATTAACGACAGTGATTACGACTTATAGAATGACTGCTTGCTTCTAAATTACTGATCCCCAAATGACTGAGCGGTGTTTTATACTGCTAGAACGAGTGGGAAATTAGAGTTCCACCCTCACTTCTTTGGGTTTTATTTCTGCCCTCATTCCTAACAACATATTATATTATCTGCATGTTTCAAGCAATAATGTACTATAATTGATCTCATTTTGAAAAAAGAACAGAAGTCGGTATAATAATTTAGCTTAGACTAATAGGGGATATTTGTTGTGTGGGACTACCTGCATGTCCTTTGTGAAAAAGAAATGAAATTCTCAAGCTTTCCAAACTAGGTCATACACACCATTTTATTTTTAAGTATCAAAACTTAACTGGGGAACTTGGCCTTAGGCTTAATTTAATTGGCCAAGTAACCTTAAATTTTAAGGTAATTTTTAACTGTTAAACATTCTGTATTCTGCACTTTTTCTTATTACTTGTTCGGTGTAACCTACTATGTAAACAACATTTCAAACTTTTTCGGACTACTGAGGCTATTCATGATTTATAGTGATAATTTGCAAGTGCAAGACAAAAGTAAAGTTGAATTATATCAATAGAGGTTAAAGTAACAACGATTTGAAAAATATATTATCACATTTTATGGCGTTTAAACACCATATCTTAAGTATTATTCAGACCAAATTATGATGGTTTAAAAATACACGGAATAAATTACTTTCGTAGTAGGAGGGTTTACCTACCACCGGAACTAAATATAAGTATTTCTCATTTGGACTATGTAGTATTAGGTATAGGTTCTTCAAAGTTTTATCTTCCCATGCTTCCAATAATAATAATAATTTTACATTATTTAATACATATTTTATTAACGTTAATTATCTATAGATACAAAAATAGTTTCCTTTAATCATGATATAAAAATATTTATCACATTAGTATACTTATTAATATAGTGCATTGCCGTCAAACTTCTTGAATCTCCTATGATCCAAGTTCAGAAAGGTTATTCAACATCTTTGTTAAATTTATTCAAACTTTTTTCGTCGATCGTCAGAAACCGCAAATTTGTTACAAAGGAAAAATATCAATGTCTCCGACTCGGGCTTCACTTTGCCCTCAGCAATTAATCGACGAAGATTGCGTATGCGTTTTGTGTGGGGATACTCGTTCGATTGTAGCTGCTCCTGAAATAAATTCATATTTATTATGATATTCACACCTATTTTAATAGGGGAAGGGAGGGCAAAATGGAATGGACGGGCAACGAGGAAAATACTTATAACTAAAAGAATTCATGTGGCGAAAAGCTCAATTCAGTACGCAACAGAGTCGCCATCTTGTGTTAGCGTATAGTATATTTTTAGACTATGGAGTGTAGAGTAGAAGGAGGACCATCTCTGTATATGAAAAGTGTCCCCAAAAACGTGTCCAATAAGGGTGGCGCTGCAGTAACATTCTCCTCTATTTTCAGTAAATAGTAGGACACTTTATCAACTTTCGCCCCTTATAAGATGATCGAAGTGCATTACAGAGATATATTAGTGAAATTATATGCTCAACGTCAAAAAGAGTATCGTAATAGAATATTATATTTAATGATATTATTAAATGAAATTTATTGATTTAAACTTTACATTTTTGGTTCAAAAAAAAAGATAAAAAATAAAATATACAAATTAGAGAGAGAGAGAGAGAGACTTGAATAAAATGGGGCTGCGCTTTTTCACATGACAAAAATACACACTAATAGTCCAAGACCACAGAGCCACCAGACCAGACGTCACTGATTTTCTGACGAACGCAATGTGTAAGACTGAGAAGTACGAACCAATCATTGAAGCAACCATTCCATTCGGAAGTTGGGGTCTCCAAAATGCCCGTTTTGTAGGCGTCCACAGCTTCTTCAGGTGATGAAAATCTCTGTCCACGCAATTTATTCTTTATTTTAGGGAAAGTATAGAAATCATTAGGGCTTAGGTCGGGGCTGTACGGCGGATGGTCTAATAATTCTATGTTTTCTTGCTCTAAAAACTCTTTTGTTCTGTGTGCGGTGTGAGAACTCGCATTGTCGTGATGGAGGATGATGCGGCGGTTGCAGTTCTCTTTACGGAGTTCAGAAACGACCTGCGGCAAACAAATGCTAGCATACCATTCTGCATTAACCGTTCTTTGTCCCTCAAGAGGAATAGTCGTAACATGGCCGGTTCTGGAGACAAAGTGGCCACCATTTTTTTTGCAACACCGTGAACGAACAATTTTTGTTGGCTTTAACTTATTTTCGAACACCCAAACTCGTGACTGGTTTTTTGTTTCGGGTTCGTACGCGTATATCCAGGATTCGTCACCTGATACGATGTTGTATACAGCATTTGAGGATCCTGCGTGGAATCTTTCGAGAGTTCTGACGCACCAAGTAACGCGAGCCGCTTTTTGCTCTTCACAGAGCGAATGCGGTATCCATCGGGAAAACAACTTTTTTACACCTAATTGTTCATGCAAGATTATTTGTATTTGACTCATGACAATGTCTAAAGTTGCCTGAATTTCGCGGTATGTCACATGTCGATCTTCCTCAAACAGCTTACGCACAGCATCAACGTTTTCTTGGGTGACTGCAGTTTTTGGACGACCATGACAGGGATCATCACTGAGCTTGACACGTCCACGTTGAAATTCAGCAAACCAGCGATAAATTGTGTTTTGGATGGGGCTTCATCACCAAATGCAGAAATCATCGGGTCAACACACTGTTTTTGTGTTCGAAAGTCATAATAAATCATCACTCTTGAATTTTCTCGAGTCAATTCCATTTTCTCAACGACTAAACAAGTTTGACAAAACCTTGTGACAAGACCGAGAATCTTTTTTTAAATAAATAAATGGTATTCGATTTTTAAAACCAAGGAGTTTTCAATTAAAAAGATTTTAATATGACAGGAACAGTGGAAATATTCAATTCCCGATACTTTTAGTGCAGCCTATGTATTATTAACATAAAAGTATACTATGTTCGCATGCCTACCAGCTAGCTTGGCCAGAGGGCCATTTTTATAGGGGATGATTGACACCTTGGATCGGTCTTCCTTGTAAAATATTTTAAAATAGTTTTCTAGCTAACATATAAAAATGGAGCTTCTGAATGTAAGTGAAATAGAGTAATTTTTTGAGACCTTTAAAGCGTCTGCAAAGCGATACTGCCAACGGAGTGTCTGGGAGTATTGATGACTGATTTTTTAACGATATTATCTAACATATACATAAAACTCAGCTGGGAGAATTAATGTGAGGTGAGCAGTTTTACATGGCCTGATTACCTGCTATCAAGAAAATGGCCCTCTGGTCAAGCTAGCTGGTAGGCATGCGATCATAGTACATACTAACACTACTCAATCTTACACATTTCGTTCGTCAGAAAATAAGTGACGTCTGGTGGCCCTGGGATCTTGATCTATGATATAATCAATAAAAATCTAGGTATTAAGGGTATGTTCCTGACCCTAAATCACGTAATTTAGAGTTGAAAAAATAACGCAAGGAACTCCGAAAACATAAAAATAATAACATTAAAATGGAGCTTCTGATTTTTTTTATAGAATGTGGGTGACAAGCGACCACACAGCCCACCTGATGGTAAGTGGATGTTGCGGCCCATAGACATCTACATATATCTTCGATTAAGAATCAAAATGCAGATGCGTTGTCGCCCCTGAGGACTAAGATGAAATGCAGTAAAAAGGGTCTTCGGTTCTCTACACTCACCATACGAAATACAGTAGCATTGAGCTGCTATTTTACGCTGGTATTCTGTGAGAGCGTGGTCCTTCCCCGGTCGAGCCGAGCCTTCATGATACAACCATAATATTATAGCTGCAACATGGCTCTACCGGTGTTCGGCCAGTTCGGCGGTGGATAAAAAAAATGTGTGGCATCATCATGTGACGTTCGTGTAACCCGTGATACTCCACTGCGGGCCATGGACCTCCTTAACACGCTTTGCAAGGGGGTTGAAGGTTGCAATACGCACCCCTGCCGCAGCTGGTTAAAAATTACAATTATGATGAACTGGGAATGAACTAAACCGATGCGTTAAATTAGGTAAACATCTAAGAAGTTAAAACAAGTTAAGAAATAAGTTAAAATAAACAAAAGTATCACCTGTTCCATTTGGTTATTATTTGGAGCAATGTCCTTCTTTTCATCCCACATTATCGGGTGCCATGCACGGCGCACAGGTTTTTCCGGAGGCTGGAGACGCTGCGGTGGCTTCAATGGCAAAGATCGGACGTCCACAGTCTCTTCATCATCTGATGACTGCTCATTAACCATTGACACTATAGAATCATTTTATCAAAATGTAAACATTTATAGACTATTGAATTATAAGTTTGCGAAATTGACATCGATTAAGTACCTACTAAACTTTAAACTTTAAAAAAGGAAACATTATAACAAAAAAAAAACCAGTGTTATAAACACTATAAAAATGACAACTTTTTTTGTGTCCCGTAGTTGTTACTATACCATTCATCGGATTACGATGAAACTTTGGTGAGTTGTACGCCTCCGAATGTTTCTGAGGAAAAAATTATAACAGGCGTATATATCGGCTAAGACTAGTTTTATACCTAAACCTATAGGTATAAAACTAGTTAGTAGTTTATTAAAATAGGTGGTAAGATGATACCTCGATTAAGAGACCTCGTTTTAGTTATATTTATAAGAGTAGTAAACAAGCACAGTCCACCTGATAGAAATTGGCAACTGTTGCCTATGGGGGATTAAGATGTTATTATAATGGATCTCTATTATACTCTTACGTAAACCGGAACGTGGCTGTAGGTGCACTGTGGCTTGCTGCAGAAACAGATAAACAGGTAAACCACTGTTTCGATACAATATGTCGATACATAATAGATATATTGATATGGACTTTTAGGCTAGACAAAAACTACCCAGACCGGCGACGGGGAGCAGCGTCAAAGCAGCAAGGCGTTTGTTAATGCGATCGTTAAGCGATTATATATGACATATGCTCCCTACAATGGGAGGTGCCTATATCAGCAGTTCCTGTGGTCTAATGAAATAGTACAACAGGCAGTCTTATAATTTCGAAACTTATTTTGCCCAGGCATTTTTAGATAGCGGTGGCCGTGAGGCGTGGCAGCATAGCATAGTGGTTAGGGTACAAAGCTCCCCAACCGAGGATCTTGAAGTCGAATTATTGTTTGTTATATCTCAGACAATGTTATAAACAGAAAAAATCACTTTGTCGATAAAAATAAACATCTAGACGTAGCCGGCAGAAATTCACTACGCAATAAGTTTTTATTCAATTGGGTTCTTGGCAAAGAGTCAAGTTATCATTTTTCGCTATTGATCAATGCAACGCTGTTTTGAAACAATCGATATTGCTTTTGAAACTGAGATAATAGTAAAAAATAATTTTATGGAGCTGTGTTAAATATTTAGTAAATAAAAAAGTATAACATAGGCGTATTGCATATTATATAGATACACAGTTGCCTTAAACAACCTTCTCCAACTAGTTGTATTTTAAAATCTCATATGTCTTACAACTTTTATCTATTATCGAAATTATTACAGACAATTATACTCACTGTTTGGTGTTTACCCAAAGTTCTGGTAAATCAGAAATACAATGATTTTGGTTTCTCTCTCCACTGTGCGTGACGCCCGCGTGATGCGATATCCACATATGAGGTTTATTACTAGCCGTGAATTCAATGAGATTTTATTTATATTCCTCAAACAGCGAACGGAAGCATGTGTTAATAACAACTGAATTATTTTCCCGCGTCTTTGTATGATTACAATTCGCCCGAGACTGTTCTTAGCTGACGTTCTTTTGGACAATGACCAGTAAAAATAAGAACAGCACACACTGTATTGACATCTAGGACGCTGACCGGATAACATGCCAACAATTTAGATTCGGCAAAGTTGAACTACTTTTTCAGCGTTACTCTCCAACAAAACATTTGTAGCTTGCAATAAGCCTTTCGTCCATAGCGTCATACGCGTAACACCTTTGCACATGAGTAATAAACGGAAAATTCCGTTTATCTATCATGTGACATTTGTTCCTGATTACGCAAATAATATGTAGATATTTTTTTAATTATGTTAAGTTGTTCTCTCTGTAATAATATGTGCGGCAGCGCAAGAAGGCAGCTGCACCTTTACTTACTACCGCTGATATTATTTGATACGAGCTTCCGTATTCCGATGAATATATATTAAACAGTACACTTAAGTTTAACCAACCGCTTTTGTATGCACCTAGTTACCTAGTTAGTAGCAAGTTAACCCTTTTTTATTGTGGCGAAATCCTCATGGATCACTTCGGGTGCGGGAGCACCGGAAAGGTTTTGCAGGAAACGAAAAAGGTTGAAACTCTACGATGGTCATCATTAGCGTAATACGAGGTCCCGGCATGGTCGGTCGGGACGCAACCGGCGAACCAACTAACCACAGAACGTATGTAACAACTAACCTCCGCACTTTGGCTTTTAGTCTTAACATATATATCAAAGTTCTAATAACGCAGAAAAACTCCGAGCATAACACTCGCCTCACTTACAGCGTGATCTTAAGTTTCCTCATACGGCCAGAAGTGAAGGATCACGTCTGAGTTGCATATGTCATCACTTGCAACGTGTACACTCTTATTATAAAGTTTTGATTATTACCTACGTGACGAGAAGATGTGTCGTAATTTCCCTAACGCTGTCCAAGTTGGACAGTTCAATCCAGTTCGATCCATCAATTGATCAAGACATCTTAGACCTCTGGGTCTAAGATGTCTGGATCGAAGTTGAACTTGCCTAGGCCTAGGGGGATAATTATTTTTAGGTAAACATACTCGTCAACAACTTCGGGTGTTCCTAACAATTATCCGTTAAAGTCCATTTCAAATATATGTTATATCTCTATATATAAAAATCAATTGCTGTTTGTTAGTGTCGCTAAAATTCGAAACTGGCTCGACCGATTCTGATAAATATTTTTTGTATGTGTTTGTGTGGGTCCCTAGATGGTTTAGATACACAATTGGACCCGGTAGGTGGATGTATGGTTATTCTACATTTATAATTTCTCCATTTTTACGATTCGTAAACGTTCCCGTCCCTGCAATTAAGCGAAAACCACTAAGCGGGAATATTTTAGATTTAGATTATGCAACGTGCGCCCAGAGACAGTTTTTGATGATTTGTGTTTCAGTTTTTCACAGATTTTGTCTGTATATTCAATTTTGTAAAAATATTTTCTTTTTACATATCGATACATTCACAGTGGTAGCAAAACTCGCCTTAAGTGGTTAAAAAAGCAGAATCGATATTAATAGAACAGAACGCCAGGCACCGATTGTTAGTATTTATATAAATGCCTCAGTCACGTTCTCCTAAATACCTGAACTGTACTAACCTCTTATTTTTGATGTATTTTATAGTAGGAGAAACTATTAAAATTAATGTATCAGAAATTGATACATAGTTACTCGTGTTTATAGATAAATAAAACTCTGTATAATAAAAACAATATATAAATTTATTTTTACATAACTTGTATATCTATAACTAGTTAACAATAATTTGAGAGTCCCCAATTGCTGTTATTTTAAAACATTTCGATTAAATTTTTGGCCCGAATATTTTGCGCAACCTTATTTCATAACAGATACTTAATACCCATTGTCGCCTTCTTTCGACGCCTAAAAGGTTTTTTTATTAGACATGCTCTATTAATGCTCTATTGCTTAACTTACATATAAAAATAAATCTTACGCCCCCGCAACAGCTTCATCGAAAAGTACTTCATGTTCTGATCTAGATAACATAAATTCAGGCAAAGTGACTCCCAAAGATGCGCTGTATCGAGGCATAGTTTCTGTCCAAAAAGCGCCCTTTGAGTTGGTACTTGCAAACTCTTCTGGAGGTGCAATATTGGTTTCATCAACAATTTCGGCATTTATTTCAGCTTGTGAACCCTCATTTCTCTTAACTTTAGGAGATCTTAAAGGTTTCTGAACTGAAGATATAACATCGGGCAATGCAGCTACAACAGGATTAGTGGATGTTGCAGCTAACGTACCCTGATGAGCCTTTTTGCGCTTTAACTTCCTACCGTATCCACTATTGGCTACGACATAGGCAGCAGATTTATGTGCAGGAGCAATTGTTGTTACTATTTGACTTTCGGCGGTTTCGTTTCCTTTAAGTGTCTCAGGTTTAGAAGCAAATTCTTTAACTTCTTGATAAGCTAAATGACTCAGTTTCGGCGCCGATTCCGATACATACATACATTCTTCATGCTTTAAGCCATTGTTATCGATGCACTGAAAACACGTCATCCCATTTTTTTGTACTTTCTTACACGCTGATCTATCTTTTTTCTTGAATTCTGCTAAAACATGTTCCACGTCCTTTTTGGGTTCATTATCAGTGTAGAAACCTGGTAGAGCTTTTTTATAATTATAGGGTTTGGTGAGAGAATCATTATTCTCTCCGGAATCTTCTTCATCATCAGTTGCTCGTAAAGCCTCGCTAGGTTTAGGAGCTGATGTATGTATGTAATAAGCTTTATACTTGTCGTCATTGTCCCCATCAGTGTCTTCGCTTTTATAATTGGAATAAGGTTTTTTATTATTATATTGCTTTGTACTTGAAGGATCTTCCTCGTCTTCAAGGTATTCTTGGGATTTTTCTGACTTTTCTGCTTTTTGCTCATTTTCAGGCTCATCGGGTTCATCGTTACTATCAAACTTTCTTTCTTTTGAATAAGCATATTTATTATTTTTTGGTTCAGCTACATACGAACACGACTCATAGTTTCCACCTGTTTTTGGATCTTTACAGGACATACACGTCATACCATCCTTTTTCACTTCTTTACAGTTGCCGGGATTTTGTTTGATTTCTGCAGCTTGTTTTTCAGACAAGTCTTTTATTCTTTCATAATCCTTATGGTCATATCCTGAATCATAATTATAAGGATACTCATAGTCGTTTTTGGGGTTTCTTTCTTCTTTGTAGGCACTACTGTACGGACTATCGTCAAAGGCTTTAGGTCTGGAAATATACTCTGCTTTATAATGGTAAGGATCGTCCTCTTCTTCCTCGCTACTTCTTAAACTTTCTTTTTTCTTTCCTCCAGCATAGCGCCGAATTCTGGTTGGTTCTGTAATATAAGGATTTGTCTTGTAGTTTTGTTTAGTATCTAATTTTTCATTTAACTCTTCTTTCCGATAATCTATAGGATGTGCCACTTGAACACTTGTTACTGCTGGTTGAAAGTAAGCAGCAACTGTGGGATCTTTTCTTAAAGCTGCCAATATATTTTCTCCTTCTTCTTTGTCTTCAGGCTTATATACTTTGTAATGGGCATCATGAACAGTTCTAATATCATATCTTAAAGGACTAAGCTGTTCTTCTCGAGGTGCCAAATAAGTAGGTGAGCGTTGTGGTTGTAACGTTAATTTTGCCGATTGAGCCGATGGATAAAAGCCTTGACTAGCTATAGGGTCAAATCCAAAATTTGTAGCGGAAAATATATTTTCTTTGGGTGCTATACGACGTTGTATAGAATCAATAGAACTACTAACAACAGAATCAAATAATTGCGGATATTGATTCTTATCCGCTTTCAATATTGCCGAGGCCACAGGGCTTGAAGCTAAAGAAGCAACGCCTGAAAATTTCTAAAATTTAGAATCCGAAGTTATATAAAAATGATTAAATTAATTGACGTTAGATTCACTGCGTAGCTCAGTTTATACTTAAGTTCCCGTAATGTAAGTGTGTAAATAAACAACACAAAGAGTTAAAAAAATTATAGTTTTCGCTAAATATGACTAACAAATTATACTTGTTTATTAAGAAATAATAATATAAATATTAGTTTACCAGAATTGTCGGTATCATAAATAAATCCAAAATCCAATGATTGCACAAATTCATTTTTACTTTTCTCTTCATTAGTATAAACTCCGTCGCACAGCACCCAGAGTATTAACTGAAACAGGAGCAAGTTATATTCAATAGAAATAAAAACAATAGAATATTAGTTATATTAATTCAGATATAGACTTAAATCGTACCAAGCCAAAGAATTTCATCATGTTTTTTAAAAATAAAACATGGGGTTTAAACCCATATAAATTATTTAAATTTCAACTACTCCTCCCTTAATAGAGTCGTATTCTGATTTGATTTGAGATGAAAGTAACTTTATATTATTACAATGACAAGGTTTTATAGGCAGCAATATTGCGCAGGTGAAAGATCGCTGTAACGGAGCGCGCGCACCATTCAAGCGTAACTTGCCGGACAATGTCCGCTTACTCCATCCGTCGGTCGAATGTGGGGTCAATAGCTGCAATAACTTTAATGACCATTTTAATTGTTTTTAGTTGGTACGGTAAATGTGATAAACATAATGTTAAGATATCGCTTAATGTTCTGAATCTCATCTCATCCCATTTTTATGTATAGGTACACAAAGAAAGATTATACTCAACTTTGTGTTTATACACACAGGTGAGTATAATCAGTTACACAGAATTACACTTTTTGATGCGAAACAAACTTTGCAAAATACTTTGAAACTTACTTGACATTGTTTAATATCTTTGTATTGATATTCAGTGGCCATCTCATTAAAACGTATTGTGTTATACTTTCCATAAATACTTATTATGCCTTAAACTACCTGTACTATTATGACGTATTCTGTACTTAAACATAAATTAATATTTATTTTTTAGAGCTTAATACTGAAACGAAATTATGAGGATGGGGTAGGTATACGTGAGTGACATAGTAAATAAAGATATTTTTGAAACAGTGTACGTTTTGGCCTCATAAATAGATTTAAAATATTTATCGATACATATGTTTTCCTAAATATATACCTATATTCAGGAGCTTACGCGCTAGCCGTAAATTTTACAGTACGCAATCCGAGTTTGATCTCCGCTGGCACTGATGATATTATTAATGGTAATTTAAAGTGCCGATTTACTTATCGATAAAGGTGAAAACATCGTAAAAGCTACTCTCAAACACTTCAAGCTACTCTCTGCGCTACAGTGTTCGGCACGGCTCTGAGCCTTACTGCTCGCCTCTGCTTCACGGTACTCTCGTAGATTACTTGCCTTCTTCTCGACTCACCGCAGACTACAAGGCAATTCCTGGCACTTGCTCCGGCTCATCGTTCTCACTGGCATCACTTGCAAGTGCGTAGTACGGCATGCATTACACACCGGTATATCGTTCGCACCGGCATCACTAGCCCTTACGCACACGGCATGCATTCCCCACCGGCATTAAGGACGCACCGGCAATCGGACTGCACTATCGACCTCCGGTCTGAGCAGGGGGTTGATGTGGCGGCGCTGTCGTCGCGCCACAAGCGAAACACATCGAAGCCTAAATCGCACTAACAAAGTTCCGAAGTTAAAGCAGCATATATAGAATAGCTCCGAACTACCACACGGAGCATTGGCCGCTCCCCGGGCAGAACACCTTGCCTGGCGGGAGATCTTCCCTTTACCTCCCACCGGCCACACTGTGTTCAGCAATGAGTACCTTCATTATGGACGACGATGCAATCAGTTTTGTTCGAATGCGTGGTATGTCGACGATAAAGGAATAAAGACCAGCCGAGCAGCTAGTGGTCCGAGGACAGAACGGAGAAGGGGGAATTAAGTCATGCAATTCCTACACACACTCTCCGAAATGTATACAACACTACTATTTTACACCTGTGTTCGAGACTGATAAGACCAGTATGTACTTATTATATTGATTCCCCCACTTTTGCACGCCTTTCCACTGAGTTCAAAGTGGCTAAGTAGCATTTTGTCAACTTGCTTGCACTTTATGTAGTGTGAGCAACTGTCCTAGCGTGAAGTATCGCCGCACACTTGCAAAGACATCTAATTACCCGGCGGCTGCTTTGACCCTGGGACTCAATGAACTGCCCAAAGTTAAAGGTCCGAGGAAATCACAATCCCCGGAAAAAGACGGCGGGTGAATTCCAATTATACATTTCGGAAAGAAGGAGCCAAGTTAAGTTGGCTCCTCTTTACGGTGAAGAGACATCCTCGACTTTTGGGAGGCGTTGAATCTCACAAGAATGCACAGCCCAATTCGGAGACTGCTTGCAGTGAGAGATTTACACGCTCAACAATGACCTCTTTCAGGCTGGATTTGATCCTGACTTGACTGAGTGCTCAGCTAATATCTCTTCACAACTGTGCTGTCATCTAAGTAGCCAATGAGATACGTAGGTCACTCAATAAGTTTTGAGGTATACAAAAAGTATTCTAGATACTATTAATATGTATTTTACATCTTTTCAAAATATTCACATCATGCTCTATACAAAGTTCCATTCGCTTAAACCAACTCTGAAAACACTTTTGCCAGTCTTTATCTGACAGGTCGGAAATCGCTTCTTTGTAGGCAGCCACGGCTTCTTCGGCGCTTGAAAAAAACTTGCCTTTTATTTTTTATTTGACTCTTGGGAACAAAAAGAAATCACAAGGAGCTAAGTCAGGGCTGTAGGGTGGGTGACTTAGAGTTTCATCACCAGATTCTTCAATAAATGCTTTTGTTCTAAGGGAGGTATGTGAATAGGCGTTATCGTGATGCAGCATGATTCCCCGAAGCCAGGTTTTTGATTTTCTCTCCCGAACAGCTTGAAAAGCTTTGGGTAATGCAAATGTAGTATACCATTCAGAGTTGACTGACAATTTTCCAGCACTGACGTCGACAAATGTCCGCTCCGCGAAAAAAAACTAGCCACCATTTTTTTTACCGACGTTGCGAGGTCTTTGCAGTTTTGTCGGTAACTGTCCTTCTGAGTAGACCCATACAGATGATTGCCTTTTATTTTCCGGATCATATTGATAGATCCATGTCTCGTCATCAGTAACGATTTCTGAAACATGCCTAGATGCCCCGTTTTCAAAACGTAGACGCATTTCATGGCACCAATCCACACGAGTCTGTTTTTCGCTCTATGAGAGCAAACGAGGGATCCATCGACAACAAAGCTTACTCACTCCAAGATGTTGATGTAGGATGGTGTGAATGCTCCCCGAACTAATGCCTACAATCTTTTCGATATCCGTATATGTGATTCGTGGGTCTTCTCGCATCAACATTCCAGTAGTCCATACATTTTCTGCCGTTACTGCTGTTTGCGGGGCCCCGGTTCTTTGGTCATCTTTAAGATTAATTTTACCCCTTTTGAATTCAGCAAACCGCCTAAAAATTGTTGCGCGTGATGGAGCTGAGTCCCCTAATGCTGATTGTAACCGTTGTAAACTCAATTGTCTCAGTTCAACTCAGTTAAACCAAATTTAAAATCATAATATATCATAGCGCGCAAATGTTCACGGTTAAGATCCATCGTTTTAAATGAAAAGCGCGGGAAGCATTGCAGGAAAATTAATAGAACTTTGTTTTTATTTAATATTGAGCAATTGGCTTATGGAGTTCTATTTTTAAATAAATTTGCTTTTTAGAAACATTTAACAGGGGTGCGTTCCATTCTTAAATTTCGAGCATCTCAAAACTTATTGAGTGACCTATGTATACCATAAGCAGGTCATTGATATGCCTATTGCATATCAAAGAGAGTTGCGGAAAGAACGGACCTCTGAGGAACTCCGGTATTAGTTGTCATAGGTTCGGAAGAGCAGTCTTCGACAACGACTCGGGGAGACCGTTCACTTAAAGTGTCCTTTACTTAGCTGATCAGACCGGAGGATAAGCGGTACTGCCAGACCCTGTCAGGAAACGCAACCAGCGTTCTTGGCACGATACCACGGAGAATAAGACTGTATGACAATTTACATATTTGACTTTAGTTTTTCTTAATTATAGTTTTTTTTTAATATAGTGTGTAACCTTTTAGTTAGATATAATTTTATGTTTATACAATGTATATTATGTCTTAACTATGTCTTAACAATGTAAATAAATAAATACCCAGAATTCTATAAATTAATTAGCAAGGAATAATTTTAGTCAGTTTTGTCATAACATTTTGATTAAATTAATGAGAAATAATGTTAAAGTTCTAAGCGGTAGTAGTGTAAATGCTCCCTAAGAATGAAACACTTTTTCTTTGTTTTTATTTAATAAAGTAACAGTAGATAAAAGGTAAGTATGGAGTGTGGCATGCTAGCGACTATATCGCTTATGGTTTCTTGCGAAATACGTTCCCACTCCGCGTTAATCACATCATCACTATTGAGGAAAACATAATATATATCACAATAGTTTTCAACATCAATATACCAGCCCACGTTGAACTTTGAGTTCTATTAAAAGCATATAAGAGTGTTGAAAAGAGGTTGCATTGTCCTCTCCTTATAAGAGTGGTTTATGAGTTATTATACAGCTCAAGCTGTATAAAGTCTGTATTATGGGATCTAAGTAAGCTTAGGGTTCTTATTTATTTATTTATTTATTTAATAATTTATGTACACACAAAATAATGTTACAAGGAAGAGAAAAAAAAGATATTTTGTACAAAGGCACTGTTTATTTCATATTGAAATTTCTTCCAGCAGGCCTGATACTGGACAAATTAAAAGAGAAGCTGATCTAGTGTGCACTCTCATAATAAAATTTTATAATATTAATATACTTAACATAAAGTAAAGATAATAAAAACAAATATCCATGTAAACATACATATAACTAAATACCACTATAAATACATATACACACATATATATATATATATATATATATATATATATATATATATATATATATATATATATATATATATATATATATATATATATATATATTACATATATAATAATAATATATTATATATATAATCATTGGAACGACAAAGAAAGATAGTGCTCTTTGACTCGCCTTTTGAACACGGACACTGATTGAGCCTCTCGAATTGCAGCAGGAAGAGAATTCCATAACCTAACTGCATGTACTGTAAAAGAGTGAGAATAGAACTTAGTTTTAGAGGAAGGGAAATTTAGGAGGGTTTTTAAATGCATCGGGGGAGTGCGCAAAGTGGAATCGATCACGTAGATAGGGTGGTGATGTTGGATTGTATAGTATGTTAAAGAGGAGGCATAGGATTCGGGTATTCCTGCGAAGTCGGATTGGGAGCCACTTGAGCTGTTTGCGATAGGAGGAGACGTGGTCATACTTTTTAGTCCGAAAATATAACGAATACATAAGTTTTGCAAGCGCTCAAGTTTGTTTAATTGCTCCTCAGTCGCATCCAAATAACAGACATCAGCATAGTCAAGAATCGGGAAAATAAGTGTTTGGACAAGAGAAATCTTCGTTGATAACGGCAGAAAATGTTGAAGGCATTTTAAGGAATGAAAAGTATAATATATTTTCCTGCTAATTTCTGTGATATGTGCATTCCATGTCAACTTGCAATCCATGATGATGCCCAGATTCTTAACCGTTTCTGAAATGCTTAGTGGAATACCATTAATTTGCAGAGTTGGCAGTGAAGAAAAGTCAAGTAATTTACGAGTAAGCCTGGTGTCTATAATCATTGATTGTGATTTTTTAGGGTTTATAACAAGTCTGTATGATCTAGACCACTCATCGATTTTATTTAGATCGTTATTTATTTCAAGTAATGCTGAATTTGCTTCAGTCACTAGAAAATGACGATACAGCTGCAAATCGTCTGCATAGAGATGGAAGTTTGAAGATATCACCTGGGTGATACAGTTGATAAAGATGGAAAAGAGTAAAGGAGAAAGGACGCCACCTTGAGGTACACCCGTGGCTAGATTGCACCACTTGGATAAAGTTTCATTGATACGAATACACTGAGAGCGGTCACGGATGTAGAAATCAAACCATTGAATAGTTGAAGGAGACACATTAATAGAATGAAGAATGCTAAGAAGTATATCAAAATCAATAGAATTGAAGGCACTACTAAAATCTAGCAGCACAAGTACCGTTAAATATTTTTGGTCTATACCGCACCGGATATCATCCGTTACCTTGAGGAGAGCAGTAGTTGTACTGTGACCAGGCCTAAAACCGGATTGAAAAGTACTTAAGATATTGTTACGGTTAAGAAACTTGGTCAATTGTGTGTGGACAATATGTTCAAGCACCTTTGAAAGAAATGGTAAAATGGAAATAGGGCGGTAATGTGTTGCAGATGAAGGATTTGAAACTTTGGGTATAGGAATAATATGAGCTAACTTCCATGACGACGGAAAGCAACAAGAAGATAAAGAGAAATTAAAGATATGAGTAAGAATAGGGAGCAGAAAGGGAAGAATCAACGTAATCATTTTAGAGCAGATGTTATCATTTCCCATAGCATTAGATGAAATTGCAAGGACGGATCGCATAGAATCATCTTCAGTAAGAGAAGTGAAATTAAATGAGGAATAATGACGTATTGGGCATTTGGATAATTCAAGTAGGGTTCTGGCTTTGGTAAATGATGAAACTATTACAGGAGGGTTGGCAAAATGTTCGTTGAGACTATCCAAGTTAATTTCACTTCCCACACTAGCAGAATATTTTCTGACGCCGACAGATCTCAGAAAATTCCATGCTTTTGCAGTATCGCAACTTGTGAGGGTATCATGAAAATAGCGCCTTTTAGCATCTCTACACAAACGATTGCAGCGATTTCGTAGTATTTTAAAGCTGATTAAATTGCGTTCAAGGGGATATCACTTATACCTTCTTTTAGCTTTATCTCTACGTGCCATCAGGTCTTTTATATCAGCTGTGATCCACGGTGCAGGGTTGTGCCTTATTTTCACACGTTTTACTGGTGCATGGTGATTATATAAATCTCAAATTAGAGAATTGAAATTAATCACTTTGTCCTCAATGTTAGAACATTCAATAACCGGTGACCAGTCAATTAAACTAGCATCGCTCCTCAACGTCTCCAAGTTAATGCCATTATAACTTCTAAGATATCGAAAATGTGGCTTGCGCTTAGGGGGACGTACACGGTAAGATAAGTAAATGAGATCGTGATATGAAAATGAGGCACATATTTGTCCGTGGTTAGCAACACTATTTAAAGACGACACAATAATCAGATCTAGAAGAGATGCAGTACAATTGGGAAAGTGATGGGTGGCAGATAGAGGCAAGATTTCTAGGTTATAAGATGACATGAGAGATTTCAATTTATAAGTACGTAAATCATTTTTAATAATACATGTGTTGAAATCCCCTATCAAGATTACATGGCTATATACAGGACAGAAATTATTAAGAAGTGTATCTAATGTATCAAAGTAATTGATATTAAGGTTAGGACTATACAATACTCCAAGGAAAACTTTTGTATGATAAAGTGTGATTTCAAGGAACAAATGTTCCGCAGATTCCGAGTAAGTTGATGGAGATACGCTAATAACCCTGTAAGGTATTTCCGAGCGTAAATAGATAGCAACACCTCCACCACCTTTGGCCTACCCTATCGTTACGAATAAGAACGAAACCAGGTAATGAATATTGGATAGAAGGGAGGGAAGGCTTGAGAAAAGACTCAGAAATTAGAAGAGCATCTAGATGAGTACTGTCAAAGGATGCGAGAAGGTCAGAATAATGGCAAGGAATACTTTGTGCGTTTATGTGAGCTATATTAAGATTGTCAGGATATTGAGAGAAAAGGGTTGAAATACGATCATGCAGGTTAAGATCTACGGAAGGCTCTGAGTCCAGGCTTAAAAAGCTGTTAGAAGAAGACGAACATGAGAAAAAGCTATCATTATTACGAGTATCTGTATCGATATCTGTATACATATTTAAAAAAAAGGTACAATACTAATAAAAATATTTAAAAACAGAAATTTACTAAAATATAAAATAATATGTAAGTAAATTAAAAATAAATTATCTTATACTTATTCGATATTATACATATATAGAAAAAAAAATTAACATTAAGGGCAACTCATCTTACTCACTGGAGTGATGCAAGAAATTTATATTAACAACTAACATTAGTAATTAAACAATTAGTGTGATTAAAATAAAAAAAAAAGAAAAAAAAACAAAAAGAAAGCTGGCTACAGTGTACTGTACAAATCAATATATAAAAGTAACAATACTACTAAAGTAATATTATATTTTATAGATAGTACAAAAATGAAATGTCTAACCACATGTACTACAATCACTTTAATATAAATAAAATAGTAGTTCTTAAAATTAAGATACTTTGTGTTTCGTGCAATAAAGAATATATATTATCACTTTCTAAAAATGCTGTAACGGAATGACGCATATAATTTGATAAAATAAAATAAAAATAAAAATATTCCACGACACCGACACAAATGTGTTCATTTGTGTTGAACGCCAATGTCGCAGAATACCTTTATATTACTTGATGTCAAACGTTCAAGCTATGAATGTATTCAAAGTAAATACTTATTAAAGTGTAAGGTGATCTTTTGCAAGCAGTGTAAAACGAATGATAATGTACCTACAAAGAAAACTATATTGGTTAATTATAGTACAAACAAAAGTTTTGATTACCAACGTAAAACATTATAGATGATACGGCGAAATATGGGACATTGTATAAATGTAATATATAACTGCACAAAAGCAATATTAACGCCGGCGTGTTTTCTTAGGAACGTTTGCACTGTTCGTCGAATATTTTTTATGAGATGCCATGAATATGCCAGAACTGGACGGATATTTTGCTGTGAGCAGTTCTAATTCTGCCATACTTTCAATTTTTCTTCGAGATTTATCAGGAAGACTTATTATTATTTTGCCTTCGGACGAACAGCAATGTTTTATGCCAAAATGTTTACGCGCTGAAGTGAATACTTGATGCCTAGTCTTGGTCAAAAACTCGGAGATGGTTATACCGGAGCCCTTAAGTCCGGTTTTACTATCCCATATCAACTGCCTGTGTTCGGTATCATAAAATCTAACTAGCACAGGTCGGGTCTTATTTTGTGAGGTGCCCAATCGATGACAGACCTTCAAACAATCTTTTTTTACCTCAGGCAACTGCAATTGGCGGGATATTAGTTCAAACACTACATCATTGAGATTCTCATTTTGCTTTTCGGGCAGCTCATGAAATAAGATTTCTTAGTGAGAATAAGAAAACTCTAGTGTACAACTTTAAGTATTTTGTAATTTTAACACTTCAATCTAATTTTATCATTAAAGTTGAAACAAAAGAAGCTGTTTTGCATGCTGTCCTTTGCTTATACAGCTCTTGGTTTCACTAAAATCTTATTTCTGAACAATTGTGTATGCAAACTCTCTTCTAAAACTTATTGATATCACTTATACTTTTGTAAATACAGTAGTTTTATAACTTCTGTTTACGAGAGTGATATAAAACTAAAAAGAAGTAAAGAACAGTCATAGTAAAACTTAAATCTATATAAGTGACAGAATATCGCCATTTTGCATGCGTTGCGTGTGTATATTGTGCTAGTGAACAAAATAAATTTGTTATCAATACGAGTATGTGGATAAAAGAAAAAGATTTGGTGCAGTAAAAAGATCATGTGAAATCTAAATAAAATTTATCCAACACTGTTCCCAAGACAAAGTTTCTCATCTTTTATACGTATCTCGAAAGAGAATTATATGTTTTGTTGAAAAAAATGCTATACAGCGTTAGTAATAAAAACATCATATTATAGTACTAATTAAAAACTAATGGCTGCATCATATAATCCATAACATACATAGTACAGATACAGGCTGTTTAGCAAATTTTCGCCATTTTAAGACCCATATAAACAGAATTTTAAATATAAATTTGGGAATATTAGGTATTAGTCTAAGCCTATACTATTACTTTCAGTTTGACTACTTTCAGTATTGATGACTGTACCCCATTGTGCCGTCATATCCATTGATATATTTTTTAAATTCTAACCTATACAACCGATATTTAGTTACAGTATTTAGTATTTTGTCCTTATAATATTTTTTGTATATTGACCTCTAGCATATACTCGTATGCTTCCCGGTGGGCACGAGCATTGTCGTCCTTAAAAATTGAGGTTTTGCCAAGAGCGGCCAATGCCAATGTGCATGTAAGGAATTAGAATTTCCGTTATATATCGATGTCCAGTCAGTGTGCCGTTTTCGATGAAGATTAACTCCGCACGATTCCAACGAATTTATTCGTGCCCAAAACTTATCAGAGCCCCCATCATAAGGTGTGATTTCTTCAAAACATGCCTGTGCAAAAGGTTCTCCTCTTCTTCGTAGCACTCGCCGACGTTGGCTATCCTGGCTTCACTGGAGAACAATACCTTATCCCAGTCTTGTCCATGACACACAATTTGGAGCGAAGCGAAGCATGACAACTCGATCACGCAGCATTTGCTGCAATGCAGTCAACACGACAGAGTTTTTGGGCCTTTGTCAAATTATGAGGTATCCACCGGGCACAAAGCTTCCTGACCGCTAAATGTTCATGGAGGATTTTGTGCACTTGACTCATACCGACGTCTAAGTTTGTCCGAATCTGCTGATAAGTCACGCTTTTGTCATTCTCTATCATACGCCGCACAACACTGATGCTATCTTCAGTCGTCACCGTAGAAGGCCGACCCTCACGCAGATCATCGGTGAGATTAGTGCGACCATGTTTAAACTCATTAAACCAGTTGTAAACAGTGGCACGAGATGGGGCTTCATAACTTTCTTGTTGACTTAAATGACTTCGAAAGTCATAAAAATCATTGTACGAAAATTTTCTCGCGTTAAATTCATGCTGACGTGACACAGATAATTTTAAATTTGCCGCCAAATCGTAAACAAACGTAGATAGAGGATTGATAAGTCTATGCAGCATGCAAGCTGTATACGAGCTGTATTGAAATTCGTTTCATACTAGCGGCTGTATTTTCTGTGAAAAGTTAGAGTAATCGAATCTACCGAAAGTAAGTGAATCTACCCAAAATTTCTATTCCAATTTTTTTTAGAATGTATACAATTCATACGAATGCTTCACTAGACAATGTTGAAAAGATGGATTATTTTTAAAGGGGCAAACGGCGCAGCTTTTGAGACATGTTCCGATTACTGTGGCTAGCTACCAAGATTCATGTCTACTTTTAAATAATAGATACAACAATAAGAAATACCTCACAAATTATTTGTTAAGGCGTTTTATAAACCAACATCGTTATGATGGATTTTTAATCATGTTACGATCCAAGTTTAAAAGTTACTGTACGTGCACAGAAGGATTCATAAAAGGCTCTAGAGGTATGCCAACCACCCAATACACAGCTTTAGGATGGATACTATCGGGTCCGACCAATCAAGATAAAAGCATTCAATTCCAATCAACACATTGTCATCATATTGTTATTGTAAGTTCTCACTGTCACAATGATGACAATGCACAGCTCAAAAAAATTTTGAGAAATTGAAAACTATTTTTTTGATACAAAAATCCTCACCTAGGAAGAATAACTCTGTGAGGATTTCTATATCCAGATGACCGGACCAGATGCATTCGGTCGGTATACTGTTCGATCACCATTTTGTGAGGACGGTCCAAGGTTTAAGTTGCCATACTTAAACCTTGGACCGTCCTCACAAAATGGTTTTTCAATTCAAGAGAAATTGCTTTTAAGAGGTTTCGACTTCTAGAAAAGCACTTGAAGAAAGATGCCGAACTCAAGAACAAGTACTCAGAGGTAATTCATGAATACTTCGACCATATGGTGTGTATATCAGACGATGATTAAAGGAAACATGTCTCTCACAACTAAGGTCAGTTGTGTTCGACGCTTCATGCAAGAATAAAAACGGTATTTCCCTCAACTACACTTTGATAATTGGTTTTAAACTTCAACAAGATTTACGATACATAATACTGAACTAGCAAAGTACTTGAGCGCGGATATAGTCAAAATGTTTCGCCAAAGAATAGTCGCAGAAGAAGATGTAGGACTTTTAGAGGCTTGTGTGGAAAGACAGCCCGAAATCTGAAATGGAAGAATATAGATTAGAAAAAGTTACCTTTGGCACTGCGTCGGTGGTGAAGACGTTGCAGCGACTTGCGATCGATGAAGGCAGTGCATATTCTCTTGTAGCTGAAAAAGTAAAAAAGGATTATTATGTATATGATCTCTTAACAGGATGTCAAACTGTTGAATAAGGAAAGGAAATCTACAAAGATATGAATGAACTATTAAGCAAAGGTGGGTTTCAGCTACAGAAATGGATAACGAATAATACGGAATTAGCAGAAGCGGTTATAGAAGAACATGGAAATGAAGAAGGAAGGATTAACATAAGGATGGATGAGATAGTGAAAGTCCTGGAACTTATCTGGAATAAAGAAACTGATTCGTTTCATTACTTGGTGCAACTTACCATGCAAGAAAATCCCATCACATAGAAAAAAGTCATTTTAGACATTTCATGTCCCTTCAACCCTTTAGGATGGATGGCCCTTTGTGCTATTGCAGCCAAGGTGATACAGAAGTTGTGGTTGGCTGGAATCGACAGGGGTGAAGAGTTGCCAGATGAACTTGTTGAAGAGTGGCTTACTTATCGGTAAGAATTGGTTTATATACGAAAGGTATGTATTCCTCGATGGGTCGAAACAAAGGTGGATAATGCTTACACGGAATCACATGATTATAACGATGCGTTCAACGTTGCATACTGACTATTAACACCGCTGGTAATATTCATGTCAATCTATTTTCTGCTAATACCAAGGTAGCTCAAACCAAGGTATCTATTCCTCACCTTGAGCTAATGGGAGCCGTTATATCGGCCAAGTCAGTTACTTAGTTACTGACATGACAAACATGTTGAATATTAGTAGGGAAAAAATACACGGTTGGACTGATTTCACGGTGGTGTTAGCATGGCTTAGTACTAAACCTAGCCACTGGACAACATTCATTAGCAATCGAACGTTCGATATTCTATCAAGGCTCGAAAACACCCAGTGGTCCTCATGTATCATCGGACTGAAATCCCGCAGACATTGCATTTAGATTATGTACACCTTTAGAACTTTCACTAAATAGTATGTGGCTGCACGGTCCACCTTGGCTCAGTGAGGCAGAAATTAAATAAAAACCATCCAAATGGCCCTCCTCTAATCTTGAATGCAAAATAAATTAAGGTCCATCTGTCTACGAAATCAATTCATTTAGAATCGATTTTCTTCACTTTCACGGCTTGTTCATATGATAGCTTATTACAGAAGATTTCTTAAATTTAAAACACCTAAATCAGATCGCAACATTGCTCCTTTTCTAGAAAGCTAAACGAAGCTCTGAACGTCTGTATCAGACTGTGTCAAGGGCAGGAATTAGAGGATAGCCGGCTGAAATCACTGAATTCATATCACGATGACAGACGACTCTTGAGAGTCGGCGGAAGAATCTCAAATGCCAACATCCCTGAATAAGTCAAACATCCTATCATTCTTCCACATATGTCATTTTACAGACCTTACCATTGACGACGCCCACAAAAAGACAATGCATGGCGGTCCATCTCTTGTAATAAATTATTTGCGCTCACGTCACTGGATTATTTAGGCTAAGAGTCGTGTAAAATTGCATGTTCGTAAATATGTTACCTGCGCCAAGCATGCAGCGATTACAACAACGCAAGTAATGGGTCAGTTACCAGGGTATCCAATAACCCCAGGAAGACCATTCCTCCGTAGTGGAGTAGATTTTGCTGGAACCAATAATTCACGCGTATCAAAAGGAGGAGGCAAAAAGCCGTATAAGGGATATATATGTGTGTATTTGTGTGCATGGACACAAAGGCTATGCACTTGGAAGCGATCAGCGAATTAACATCCGAAGGTTTCATTGCCGATTTTAAAGGTTTTGTAGCCCGTAAAGGTCACGTGAGGGAAATATGGAGCGACAATAGGGCTTATTTCGTTGGAGCATCCAAGGAGCTAAAAATCAGTCGTGATGGAACAATCGGCAGTTGCTCTCGAGATTCGAGAATGGTTAAATGAAATTGGGGTCTCACGGCATTTTTCATTACTCCTCAAGCTCCACATTTTGGAGGACTGTGGTTTATCAAAGTACATTTTGTGGATTTCAATCCACAAAATATAACAACATAAAATAAAAAAGAAAGACCCAAAAAAATCACGTTTCTTGTATGAAGACCATACAAGAAACGTGATTTTTTTTCTGTATTGATATGTGTTTTGTTTACAGACTAAAGCGAAACCTGAATTAACACGCAATAAAATGATGTTGTGTGTATGGTGGGATTGAAAGTTTATCATGAGCTTTTACCGCCGGGTAAAACCATTGATTCGGATCTCTACTACCAATAAATAATGAGACAAGCAAGAAATAGAAAAAAAAACGGCTGGCATTGATAATCAAAAACGGAGTGGTCTTTCATCATGATAACGCCAGATCACAAGATTAGTTATCTGTTTGAGACTTTTACACACAAACATACCTAAAAATCCAGTATTTGCTTGAGTACTTAAAACTGGTTTAAAAGTTTTAGTCATTATTTTCTTTTGTTGCTTGTGTTCTTTAAAAGAAAGCTTTCTGGAGGTTTTAATATTTAAGTTTATAATTTTTTTTCCATTATTAATGGGATGACTAAATCCATGTTCCTTCAAATTTCTGGTATTGAATATATCAAATAAAACTACTTGTTGCATTTTTTTAATCAAAATCCCAAGATTTCTACAGCAACGTTTATTTTTTATTATGTCACTACCTACAAGATGGTAACTTAATATATATATTATAATTAAATGTAATAAAATTTTAAAACAAAAACGTCTTGAATTTTATACAATATACGAAGAAACTTTTTCCCCGGTCTTATATACTAACTAAAGGTGTAACAAAACAGTACTTAATAACTTAGGGAATGATTTTGCCCGTCAACATGAATATTTTTTATTATGGGATCATCTTCGAAATTTTCAATTTATACGTGATAGACCCATACTGCAGCGATATTACTGGTATAGTTGTAGCACGAATGGGTCAGCTAGACCGGGGAAGGACCACGCTCTCACAGAATACCAGTGTAAAACAGGAGCTTAACGCTGCTGTGTTTCCTATGGTGAGTGTAGAGAACCGGAGACCCTTTTACTAGAAACGAGGCATTCCATCTTAGTCCTCAGGGGTTGCAACGCATCTGCATTTTGATTCTTAACCGAGGATAGATGTATATGTATGTCTATGGGCCACAGCAACCACTTACCATCAGGTGGACTGAGTGCTCGTTTGTCACCCTGATCCGATAAAAAATATCTCAAAGTCAGTAATTCTATACAAAATTTCGTACAAACTTGCTCAAAATGTATGGAAGACCTAATTTTTCTTGCGATTTAGAAGATAGATCTATAGTAAAAGTTGTTCATATTGACGCGTAGAATAGAAAGGACTATTTTGATTACACCATATATGTAACTATTTTTTTAAATAATTTGTGAATATTAGTTAGACGTGTAAATAAAAAAATTAAACTGATAAAAAGGAGGCCTTATCATTTATATGTCATTTATTCAGAAGAAAAACCTATACATAATATACACAAATATATTGATACATTCGATAATAATAAACTATTCATTTTTAAGTATTTCTGGAATACATTCATAACTATGAACTTAACTACTAAGCCATAGCATGAAATAAATTTTCCCGTTAATCGGGTAATAGTTAAGTTGCTGGCATATACAATTTTAGCACAATAGCATCATGCAAATTGTCTTATACACACTACAATATTAAGATGCCGCATTCATGGAGCTGTTACTTGCAGGGAGCGCGGTATCTAGTCAGAGTGCGCGATGACTTATCATTAATCTATGATGTAATGGTTCTGAAATTAAAAGACCCATAACAAAATTTTGTATATTA
Source organism: Parnassius mnemosyne (assembly GCA_963668995.1). NCBI lineage: Eukaryota > Metazoa > Arthropoda > Insecta > Lepidoptera > Papilionidae > Parnassius > Parnassius mnemosyne. Next base: position 27,230,913 of record CAVLGL010000035.1, on the reverse strand, counting down.
CCTGTAACTGTACGATTAGATGTGTTTTTATTCTATTATAACTTGTATTTAGGGAAATGTTCATGTTTAATTTAACTTTTTTGTGTTTATTAATTCTTGTGTGAGTAGGTACCCCCTTGTACTCAAGCGACAAGTTACGTCGTGAAAAAAGATTTCATAGTTGATTGCATAAGGCCTGCAATGAAATGTTTCTAATATATGCTTCTGTTTACACGTAGATACTTGTAGTTTTATTATATACTAGCTGTGCCCGCGGCGGAGCTCGCGTATATAGGTTTTACTTAAAGAATTTGACGTTTAGGGTAAGAGAATATTAAACTATTTATATCATTACTGTATCAATAAGTTGTAACAAAATAAATCGATATGCTCAAAGTTCTAAGTCGTTTATAATAGAGCTTCTGTCTAAACGACGTTAGAAGTAGACTTAGCTGGGACGTACAGAAAAAGGTTACGAGGACTACTAACGCGAGAAAAAGCAATATATAGTTGGCCATGTGCAAAACAATCAGTACGGAGGTCCACTCCTGCAACGCGTAAAGTTTGACCTTGCGCTTTATTTACGATCATCGCATAACACACGATGAGTGGGAAACACTCTTAAAATACATCCCTATTTTAAGCGTCTTTCCCACTCAGCTATTCGATAATCATCGATGCTAAAAATTAAACATGACACATGGACATTGGAAACAACGATGTCAATGAACCCATAATCGATAATTGGGAACTTGCGAACAATGCGAACCCGCTAAATCAATATCAAATAAATCTTGCATCTGCTCTGAAGATTAAAAATGTTGAATAATTCAGAATTCCTCAACGCATCGTTAACCTAAAAAATGTCATTTATGGTGTGTCAAACTTAATCGTCAAGTGTCACCTGTAATGTCACAATGGTCACTGCTTTCGCTTTATTTTGTAGTGTCGTTGTCGGTTGTTGCATAATAACTATTCTACGTAAATTGATATTCAAGTTAATTGTTACTTTTCCCTTGCTGTGTATACCCACATAATTTTAAAACAATGTGTAAGTATCTACACATATACAAAAAACATCGATAATGGTCAACATCGATGTTTCTGCAACATCGATGTCATCATCGATGTTTCTGCATCTGCAACATCGATCATCCCTATCTTAAAACTGAAAGGAAAGTTATTTGGTATTAGAGGGATTCTGGGTATAAAACAATATCAGCACATTTTATTACAATTTTGCTACCTTTAGTCGGGTTTTGTTGCATAACTTGGGCGTACATAGTATTTTTTCTGTCTGATGTTTGTTTCTGTTGATGTTTGTGATGTTAGCCTACACGGTACACGGCTCTTACAGCTTTATCGGACTCATGGACATAAATTTCTTCAGTGAGTCTCAATACGATTCACCGGCGAAAAATCTTAACACCGCAATCAGAAAAGGTTGCAATTTGTACAATGCCATCTATTACGTTCTTTGTAAAAAAACATTTTTTTATTTAAAGAAAACATATTTCTTTTTACTGTGTTTTAAGTATAAATATATTATAATAGAACGTTTTTTACACACGAATCTTTTTATTACTATTTCTGAGATTTTATGGCACCATTAAACAAATTCGAACCTACATTTCAAAATAATAATCATAACTTTCGATAGAATTAACCAATTTTAATAAAACAAAGATTAAATGAACTTGATGATACGCTTTATGATTTTCTTATGGATTTCATTGAAAATAATATGTTTACCCAAAACGTCATGCGTTCATAAACAAACAGACGATCGTCAGACAACACAATTCTAAAAATTATAAAAATGAACTTATTTAATGATTTTCAGTCCCCATAATTATTTTTGTCAAAAATTAATATACTATACAATGTACAGTAAGACACAATATGTTGTTATCACCATTTTTATTATATGTATAGGTTTAAAGAGAGATGGCGCTGTAAACATCAATTCTAAAAATAAGAGATTAATTGACGCGATTGATACAATAAAAACATAAAAGAACTTATAACGCGGTTATATTATATTATATTAATTAGTGATGCCTAATTAATATAATATAATAAGAGCTATTAACAATTTCGTTAAAAGAGCTATTAACGAAATTGTTAATAGCTCTTTTGAAATTTGATTTACCACATAAAGTACTCGGCGGTAAAAAATAAATGAGATTGTCAACACGCAGTAGGGCAGAGTGTAATAAAAAGATTAGAAGCAAATGTGAAACACATCTACAGGAAAAACCTTAACCTGCCTTTTTGTATCACATTTGTGCAACACCACCATCTATCGATGAAATTGGTTAACTATTGTACTATAGATTTAGATTAAGGTTAATATATTTTTGTATATATTTATTACGTTCTTTATGTAATACTTTTGTTTACTGCGTTTTTAGTATAATTATATCATTATAGAACATTATTTTACATCATTTAATTATGATTTATAATATGATATTAGTTTAAAATGTACTTGATGACTCAACGAACGCCACCATTGAACAAATTCGTACCTAAACTTCGTAGCCATACTTCATGATTTATCACTCATCATTTTTGATGGAATGAACTAATTTTAATGAAATAAAGACTAAATGTAACCAGAAGATACACTTTATAATTTCTTTAACAATTCTTGTGATATAAATTGGTACTTTATACGTGATACGTTAACAAACAAACAGAAAGACAGACAGGCAGACAAAATTCTAAAAATGGTAGAAATGTATTTAATTACTTATTTTCAGTACTTCTCAATCACTTTTATTATATAAATCTAAAATGTACAGACATCTGCTATTTACATTTTTATTATATGTATAGATGTATTATCAAACTTAGTGAAGTGAATACTGGGGTCGGTTTGGAACTTGTACACTAGTAGGAACTAATTAACTTGGAATTAGTTTGGAAAATCCAAAAGTGACCTCATGAGAGTTTCATTTAATTTTGATGAATAAAAGAATTGTATTCCTCGCTTTTAAAATATATTAAGTGTTTACATGTTTTAAATTTAGCGCTCTATTATTTTAACAGGTAGTGTTACTTAGAGGGAAGAAATTAATAATGTTTACCAAAATAAATCGATTACAGAAAGTATAAAATTAATATAAGCTGTCTAGTAAATTTGTCCTTTGCCTACCAAGGACTAAAAAAAAAATTAAAGCGCCTTTAAATTTTTAATAGCAATAAAGTTCAAATTCATTGTATTAAGAAACTACGCATACTAGGCTATTGATATGAAATAGGGAACCAGTTGATGTAATTCTGTAGCTAAAAAAAAAACCCGATCTTCATACGTCAATTTTTTCGGGAGTTATCGTGAGATCCGCGATGTTAGCACCTCATGTGCGGAATTTCGATTGACCAATTATACCACCTGAAAGGTCAGAAATTGGTCATAAAAGGTCAGTCGGTCTTATTAATTGGTCAGCGTTAGAATTTTTTTTATTAAGGGTTAAAGTTTTTCAAGGTCATTGAGAAATTTTAGCACCTCATTCGCGAAAAAAATAAAAAATATGCGCGATCGAGAAGCATTCGCTGATAATTGGTCAGCTTATATAAATATTTGGTCATTCATGGAATGTAAATGGCAGTTAAATTTTGTTTCATCATCATCACCATTACAGCCCTTCACAAGTCCACTGCTGAACATAGGCCTCCCCCAAAGAATGCCACAAAGCACGGTCCTGAGCCACCTGCATCCATCGACTTCCTGCATATCTTACCAGGTCGTCACTCCATCTAGTGGGGGGACGCCCTACACTTTGCCTGCCGGTACGAGGCTGCCACTCGAGAACCTTTCTTCCCCATCGATTGTCGGTTCTTCGAGCTATATGGCCGGCCCACTGCCACTTCAGCTTACTAATCCGTTGGGCTATGTCGGTCACTCTGGTTCTACTGCGGATATCCTTATTTCTGAGTTTATCACGCAGAGAAACTCTGAGCATAGCCTTCTCCATAGCTCGCCGCCACGTCTCAGTTCCGTATGTCATCACTGGCAACACGCACTGGGTGTACAGTCTCGTTTTCAAGTTTTGAGGTATACCTGACGAGAAGATGTGCCGTAATTTCCCAAACGCTGCCCAACCGAGTTGAATCCGTCGATTGACCTCTCGGTCGAAGTTGGACTTACCTAGTCGGACTATTTGTCCCAGGTAAACATACTCGTCAACAACTTCGAGCTTAATGCTCCCAACAACTACCGGCATAGGTGTGACATGGACATTAAACATGATCTTAGTTTTGTCCATGTTCATCTTAAGACCTATCCGTTGGGAAACACTATTGAGGTCATTGAGCATAGTGCTTAGGTCCTCCAGCGCTTCTGCCATAAGGACTATATCGTCGGCAAATCGAAGGTGAGTGATGTACTCGCCATTGATGTTGATACCGTATCCTTTCCAGTCCAGAAGCTTGAAAACATCTTCCAATGCAGCGGTAAAGAGTTTCGGGGATATGACGTCACCCTGTCTTACACCTCTCTGCAATTGGATAGGTTTCGTACTCTGGTTCTGTACTCGGATAGCCATCGTAGCCCTACTGTACAAGCACTTCAACACTTCGATATACCGACAGTCAACTCGGCATCGCTGAAGGGACTGCAGCACCGCCCAAATTTCGACGGAATCAAAGGCTTTCTCATAGTCCACATACGCCAGACATAGTGGCAAATTGTACTCCTCGGACTTCTGTACAATTTGCCGAAGGGTATGTATGTGGTCTAAGGTGCTAAAGCCTTTTCGGAAACCGGCTTGTTCGGGAGGCTGGAAGTCGTCAAGTCTGCGCGCGAGACGATTCGTAATGACTCTCGAAAACAGCACGTAGACGCGGCTCAGAAGGGAAATCGGTCTGTAGTTCTTCAAGAGAGCGTTGTCGCCTTTCTTGAAGAACAAGACCACCGCACTTCTGCTCCTCGCCTCTGGTGTAATGCCACCATGGAGGACGGAATTAAAGAGCTTCTGAAGGACTTCAAGTACCGGTTTTCCACCCGCTTTCAGAAGCTCCGCTGTAATTCAATCCTCGCCTGGGGCCTTGCCGTTTTTAAGGTGCTGGAGAGCCATTCTAACTCCTCTCCAACTTAACGTTTAGGTTCAGTGTGCCTCTAACCATTCGGTGATCGCTGCCGGTTTTCACCCTCGCGATCACTGAGACATCACTGAACAGTTGTCGTCATAATGAAGTCAATCTCATTTTTTGTCGAACCGTCGGGGCTCGACCAGGTCCACTTCCTGTGGGGCCGCTTCTGGAAGAAAGAGTTCCTCTTTCTCCATGAAGTCGGCCAGCTGCTGGCCCCTTGGGTTCCGTTGCCCTATTCCGAATTTCCCCACTTTCAGCTCACCGTTCTCTCTTGTGCCTAGTTTTGCATTGAAGTCTCCCATTAACACCGTATATTGGGTTTTGGAGGAATGCACGGCTCTAGAGATATCCTCATACATTTCCTCCACCTCCTGATCGGTGTCTGCCGAGGTTGGTGCGTAAACCTGTATGACCTTCAGCGAATACCGTTTGGTGATTCTGAGTATAAGGTACGCAACCCTCGTCGACACACTCTCAATCTTTACAACGTTGTTAACGAGAGACTTGTGGACGATAAATCCGACACCTCCTTGGGACAGATGGTCGCCCTCCCGGTAATATAGCAAGTTGCCGGATTCGAGGATTACCGTGTCCTCCCCCTCTCTTCGGACTTCGGATAATCCTATAATATGCCAGCGTAACTTGTCTATCTCTTTTTCCAGCTCCACAATCTTCTCGTCAGTCCTCAGGGCGCGTGCGTTGTATGTTGCCAGGTCGAGTCGTCATAGGTGGCAACCGAACCTCCACCGGAGATTCTTAGCACCCCCTGCCCCGCCGTTACCATGGTCGCCACCGCAGCCAGGAATAGCGGGGCCGCCGGGGACTGGGGGCCGTCTCTTTGTAACTTTCATATATATATATATATATATATATATATATATATATATATATATATATATATATATATATATATATAGTTAAGAAATGGAGAAATTCTCGGTGTTTTAAGCAGCCTTGTACTAATATATTTTAGAGTATTAATATAAAGTTAGAGTTGAAAAACTTAAATTATAATAAATGTATTTTAGAAATTAATTTTCATTGTAATTTTTTATGTAAATGAAATATTTCTAATTTAAAAAAAAACCGGCCAAGTGCGAGTCGGACTCGCGCACCGAGGATTCCGAACAAATCCGTAGGCATATAAGTTTAAAATTATTAAAAATATTTTTATTATATGATGTAACTAAAAATTTATGCTGTTCGCAATTTTTCCTTTTATCTGTGCTATAAAACGTCGCTTTGTAACAAATTTCAAGATTCTGAGTTCACGGGAAGTACCCTGTAGGTTTTTGATTCCCTTGCGAATGTCGAAAATTTGCGGCATAAACGGCTGTATCTTTTGATTGTGTTGGCTTAGAAGTTTGATTTTTTCACAGCTCGAAAGGACAGTACACTTGAGTATTTGAAATGAATTTCAGCTTGATACCTCCACGCGTTCCTGAGAAAAAGGGTCTTGACAGACAGACAGAGGGACAACAAAGTGATCCTATTAGGGTTCCGTGTTTTCTTTTTGAGGTACGAAACCCTAAAAATCATGTTTATTTAAAATTATTATAAAATAAGCTAGTTAACTATCATCCCCCAAATCCCATGCATGCACTTTCACCTTCACGTAGTTAAAAATATCCTATTTCTTTCTCCACTATTATATATTTGATAGTAGAAAATGTCTAAGTTTTTTTTCTCAAAAAAATATAAAAAATATCCCCACCCTCTCCGTCTCGCTCATAGTAAAGAGCTGTGCGTAAGTGCTCACTGTCCTGATACAATTAACCGTCCCAAAGCATGCGCGTTACGACAATGCCAACTTATTTATTTTTTTAAATATTAAATTAAACTGACCAAATATTTATATGAGCTGACCAATTATCAGCGAATGCTTCTCAATCGCGCATATTTTTTATTTTTTATATTTTTCGCGAATGAGGTGCTAAAATTTCTCAATGACCTTGAAAAACTTTAACCCTTAATAAAAATGTTTCTAACGCTGACCAATTAATAGGATCAACTGACCTTTTATGACCAATTTCTGACCTTTCAGATGGTATAATTGGTAAATTGAAATTCCGCACATGAGGTGCTAACATCGCGGAGCTCAAGTTATTTAATTTTTTTTAATATTAAATTAAACTGACCAAATATTTATATAAGCTGACCAATTATCAGCGAATGCTTCTCGATCGCACATATTTTTTATTTTTTTAGCGAATTAGGTGCTAAAATTTCTCAATGACCGTGAAAAACTTTAACCCCTAATAAAAAAAAAATTAAGATGGATTAACTAGTGTTTTCTTGATATACGGCTACTCATTTTATATAAGTGCAATATAGATATGATAGAGGCATTTTAAGAACACAATTGCTTGACCTTGACGTGTCGTGAGTAATGCACTACCTAATAACACTTCGCGTTAAGACGCGTGCAATAAAGTTAAACATTTACATATAAGTCACTAGTGTGCACTAAGTACGAATTATATTCATGTATCAATAGTGTTCTGGTGATTTGGTACTCTCCTCCCTAGTTCCAAGCACGTCTTAGCTATCATGCGCCTCATTGCTTTGGTCGAGTAGTGCATCCGTGTTTTACCGCCAATCGACAAGGTCACTGACATGACATTCCGGTAGTAAAATCATCGTGTAGTGCACAAGCGCCCTTAGAGGCGACAGAGGGTAAAGTAGCAGGAGACGGGCAGCAGCGTCATCCCGTTAAAAAAACTGAGACTGCCAACCAACTGTACTGAATGAATAAAAGTATAATACGAAGTATTGTTAGTTGCCAATGACAGGCGATTTCTTTCGGCGTTTTAAATCGACTAGTGATTTTTTTTTGAGAATAAGCGTAACAAACGAGCACACAGTCTCCACCTGATGATAAGTGGATACCGTGGCCCAGACAGCTTCATTTTTTATCCGCAGTTAAGATGAAATGCCTCGTATTCAGTAAAAAGGGTCTCCGGTTTTCTACACTTACCGTACGAGACACAGAAGCATTAAATTGCTATTTTACGTTCTAAATTCTGCATCTTAAGTTTAATCTCTGCATTTTAATATCACAAATCATCATTCATCATCACAGCCACATAATTATTCTTTTTGTTATAGTATAAGGTTGACAAACGAACACTGCCCACTAGATGGTAAGTGGACATCTTACATTTATCCTTCGATTAAGAATCAAAATGCAGATGCGTTGTCACCTTTGAGGACTAAGATGGAATGCCTTATTTCAAGTAAAAAGGATCTCCGGTTCTCTACACTCACCATACGAAACACAGCAGCATTAACCGATTCGTTGCGGCACCGATTTTCGACAACTTTTAGCTGTGGCGGCGAACAAATATTTCACGACACGCCTAGCGTGTCTAGCTCCACAGGAGTTGATGACACGCTTATTGTGCCATCAGCTATGTGTAAAACAAATTTCTTTTTTATGCTTTTTTCACTTGTTTAGACTTAATTAAGTTTAGTTGACATCAAACATCAGTTACAAACGGAAGGATACTTGTTTTTAGTGGGTAACTATGTGTTTTTCTACGTGTTTTCTTTGAAATTGAGAGTAAGTGCCTTTTTTTATGCAGATATTACAAACCTTTTGTACTATTTTTTGTTTTATAAAAAAAATCATTTATATAAGTAGGTACAGCTAAATCACCCTGGAAACCTTGGTTTTTATTAAATTAAATCTTCAGCTAATAATAACATTTGTAAATATCAAGCAATCAAGAACCTTAATTTTGAAAAAATAAGGTTTATGATTCATTGATATTGTGGACAAATGTTAAATATTATTTAATGTTACACAAATGTAAAAGTAAAGTCGATCTGAAAACGTCTAATTAGTAAGAATAGCAAAACAAGTGTTTTCAAAAGGAAAAAAACGCCGGCGCTATACGGCGGCGGATTGAAAAAAAGACTATTTATTAGCGAACTTTTTTATGCATGAGCGGTTTCGAACTGTTTCAAGCAAAAATAAACCTTATACCATATCACAAGAGCACATGGTACGTCGTAGGTCTATTCGGCCATATAATAGTAATAAGACGGCAGAACAACCATTTTAAGCAAAATTAAACAATGAGACAAACGCATTGTTTTTTTATAACAGGAGATTTGTTTCCCAGAAATTTATTTACATGTAAATGCAATGAGTGCTATTATTTGTTACTTATTAGGCTATTTTGCCACAACATGATTTAAAACCCACAAAGTAAAAAGAGTACCATGTACAAGTTAAAAAAAGGTTGTCAACCCCTAAAAATTTGGCATGAACTACTTGCAAAATAATGAATATTTTGTTGTGGATAAATCTTCCAAAAACACAATTTGACCAAGTTGTAACGATTTGTAAAAAAGACACGACTGGCGGGCGTGTCATACGCCACACACAAAAACAATTGTTTACCACAGTCAGGGACTTAAATACCGTTAAAATACAGTAACGTTATCTGCGCAAGTGCGAGATAACGTTATGTTTAAGAGAAACGATATGTCAATACGATATTATGCAAAGCTTTGCATGTATATAACGTTATAATTACGTTACAATAAATTTGTCAAATAAACGTTTCTAAAATATTGTTATCACAAAATCATAATGTTATTATTTATTGTTCTATGCCATCTCTTTTACTCGTATGATCTATCGAACGCAGTGCTCTAAAGTTATAGGCTAAAAATACGTTTTGTGGTCGTCACGAATTATCAACTATAGTAGTACATACAACTCGGAATATGGGTGTTTCAAAATAAATAGTTCATAAACTTTGTATTACATTTATAACAATAAAATGATGTTCTTAATATCTTACTGCATACATTAAGGATTGTGTAGACAAAATAATTGTATAGAAGTTGAAATATTCTTCTATATTATTGTTAAACTAGATTATATGTTAGATTGCCCTTGAATTTCATAAGTAATGTGAAAAAAAAACATGCGTGAGTGTCGTGAAACACTCGGTTGGAACGAAGTACATTTCATAGTATATTATATTATTATTATTATTGATAAACGTATTATATTATTGATTAACAAGTACAATGAATTACTAGCGTCTATTAAAATTAAGCGTCATTTAAATAAAATAATATTTCTTTCATGGCAAGATAAGAAAAAATGGGAGGGGAAAAGAAGGGATCGTGACGGAAAAATCTTACATTTTTTTCTCGCCTAGCCCCCATCCGCCAAATTCGTACCGTCCGATAAGGAACTTCGTTCCAATAAGTTTGCCTTGTCTATTTAATTTGTTTGAATTCCAGATTGATATTCCACATAGATCATCCACATATCAATACCGAGTTGAACATCTACTTAGCTTATCTGCTTATACTACATCAATCAGTAGTATTAAAGTGACACCAAGAAAGAATGTTAAAAAAATGCTCAAAAGAAAGTATAGGATAGAGAATAGAGAGTATAGAAAATAAAGAATAATTTTTTATTCAATATAGATCACATGTGTAATTCTTAATTATTTTTGGTTTGTTACGCTAAAAAAGTGTAAATTCCTACGTGCATATATAAGTACACACATACTTTTTTATTACATTAAGCATCTCACAACTTAAAGAACAGTGCAATTTTCATAAAAATCGCTTCAGTAGTTTTCAAGATATGTTCTGTTAAGCGTAAAGTCGGTTTGAATTTATAACCGACTCTAAAAAAGGTTATCAATTCGATACGTAAGTATGTAATATTATTGGAACTACAAAATATTCACATATAATTATCTATTAGGGCTCCCAGGCAAATATACACAATTTTATACGTGTATTTATTTATTTATTTAATAAGGCTTACCAACTAAATACATATAGAAACAATTATTATGAGGTGCACTTAAAAAAAATTGTATATATGCATTTAAATTAAAGGTAAACACAACATATAATAAAAGACTTCCTTTAAGGAGAACAGTAACCTATAAAACTATCACTACAATAAAATAACAAAATTAGAACAAACAAAAAAAAACCTAACTTATATAATGTATAAATGGAAAAAAGAGAGGAAGTAAAAAAAAACTTTTAAAATGAAAAAATTATTTAGCTGTGTAATGTGTTAGTACCTTCCTCTTTAAAACATTTAAGCTATCAAAATGGATATCCACATCACAATTTTGAAATGTTGAATTGAATGCATTCAACAAAGATGATAAAGGTGTGTTTCTACCAAATTCATTACGACTTTTTTTAATATGAAACGGTTTGTAGTTATGTAGACGTGCACTAATTCTTGGAACAGTGATACCGATATCAAGTAAGAGAGACCGACAGTCAATTTTAAAACTTAAGAGCTTGTGCAGGAAAGTTATACTTAATACATCCTTACGCCTTTCTAAAGGTATCATATGGTAATGCTGAAGTCTTTTCTTATAGCTATTAAAAGTGTGATAAGTCCCTTCGATGTAACTGAGTCTAGCTAACATTCTTTTTTGTACCTTTTCTATACGTTGTATATTATTTTGATAACTAGGATGCCAAACAAAGGAACAGTAGTCATATATATCATATATATAGTCATATATATGTATGTATGCTTGTACACGCATTTCTACGAAACTAGTCCGATCGTGATCATTCGTTTTTCATTTATTTCAACTTAGGGATTATTTGCTTGCACTTATTTCAACTTAAGGGAATAATATCGATTTCATCAAAATCGGTTCACTAGTGCTTATGATATTGGCTAAAATAATATTGCTTAGTTAAATAATTAATATTTTAATTTTCTTTATGGTTTAGTTATACATAATAAATGCCTTTGAGACGTCTAAGACTTTAATCTCTCCTGTGACCATGATTGCTGTAAAGCATTCGAAACGTCCGGAAACAAAACTTAATACTAACTAAATACAGATGTGGTATATAAAAAAAGTGAAATAGAAAAAAAATATATGAAAAATGTACCTCTTTTGTATATAGTACTAGTGTAAGAGTGCATGCGCGGGCGCATGCGTGTGTGTGTGTGTGTGTGTGTGTGTGTGTGTGTGCACAGGCATACAGCACAGTTGCACAGTTGCAATTAAAATAAATCTGCGAGAAAATCCGAAAGATTGTTTTATTTAAAATGTCAAATATTCGCGTAAATCTCAAAAAGTATAATGCATTAAGGTGACACTAGTCGACAATATTTCCATTGATTTCCATACAAATTTCGGAGGGGTTTTACTACGCTGTTTGACAGTGTACATCCAAAGTTAAACATGATATCGTTTTGTCTCATTATCAAATTTGTCTGTACGGAAACAGAATAGTAAAATAAAATGTTATTAAAAAGTTACGAGCTACCAAAGATTCGTTTTTATTGCCAATTTTAACACAACTTTGGGCGTAAATTAGTAATAAAAGAAGTGTGAAATTTCCAAAACAAAGTCGGTACCGACACAGCTCAATTATCGAAGAATTCAAGAAATTTTATTCGTAATTAATTTATGCAGTGGTTTTTTCATAAAACCCCTTCTTCCAAAGGCCTTTTCGTATTTTTTTACGCGCGTATGTTACTATGAATTATCGTGCATCTCACTGAATAATGTTTGCCCCGGTGCGGTGCGGGAGGACGACGCTTACACACACATGCACGGGCGGTGACGCGGGCTTATTCGAGTTTTATTCGAAACGAAAAGTTTTGCTATTTTGTAATTTGGACGCCAAAGACAAAAGACAGCATGGAAATTGATATAATTGAAAGAGATGATGCGTTTTGGACGACAGACAATTTTGTTTTTTATTTCAATTTTCGTCTGTAATATAATATAATTATAAAAGAAAAAAAATTAAGTCTATAATATACGATTACTATATAAAATTGCAACAATTTCATTGGTGCCGACGGGGATCGAACCCGGGTTGCTCGCGTAGTGTGATACTTACGGCGAACGATAACCATCTGAGCTACCACGGCTCTCAATGCAAGTGTTATAAATAAATAAAGAATTACAAAACAGTTTAATTATTTATTAGACGACTCTTGCGGCGGACAAACAAGGTATATTATGTGGGATTTTCATAGGTACCTACTGTTATTACCTAGATACCTACAACCTACAATACAACAAAATGTCACAAAACGTCACCGCGTCGTGGCCACAAAATTGTAAACTTTAGGTAGGTACGTCAGTACTAAGAAAACAATCTTGATGGGTCACTTGTCTTGATAAAAACCTGTGTTTACGTTTAGTGATATTGAGTATATATAAAAAAAAGTAAGAAGACAGGTAAGTATTTTTGAAAAAAATTTATAGGTAAGCAGAACTAATTACAATTATTATCTAAATATTATAAATGCGAAAGTTTGGATATTTGGATGGACGAATGAAAGGATGTATGTTATTCAATCACGCCAGAACCGCTGAAGGGACCTGGATGATATTTTGCTCAGAGATAGGTTATAGTCTGGAATTTTATTTTATTTTATTTTTTAAAAATACATTACCCCCGCACTAGCATTTTCTCCTGTATAGTGGAAGCAGTTTACAAACATCCAGACCCGGAACAACTATTTGTAGGCCATACAAATTTTTTTTTTCTTATTTAAAAAACGTTACACCCACACTAGGAGTTTCTCCTGTATCGTGGAGGCAGTTTACAAACATAAATTGCACAAGGACAAACATCCAGACCCGGAAGAATTATTTGTAGGCCATACAAATACTTGTTCCGTGCGGGATTCGAACCCGCGGCTCCCAGTAATATAAAATATTTCGTTCCCGTGGGATAATTTTTGCAGTTACACACGTTCGAAGCCGAACTCTTGAGTGATCGCTGCATAACCACTCGGAAAAACTAAACATAATAAAATAAGCAATCTATATTAGGTATATAGAGCCACAGAGGTATAATATGAAGCGATAAAGCAGCGCCTAATCATTTCGCGGTTTCACCCGCGTCATCATGTGTCCGAGATGCATGGCATGACATGACACCTAGTTTTATAATTGCAATCAAATATTTTATTTGATAATAATGTATGGAAAAATTGTCATAATTAATGAAGTACTTTTATTTTATCTGTCGGCATACTATGCGCGGTTTTATTCAGTTTTAAAGAAAAACGTACACGATACATGAAAAGTGTGTAGGCAAGAAATGATTCTTGATACATTTGCTATCAACCTCTTATACTCTTATACGGCTCCGTGGCGCAGTGTCTTAGCAATGAGTTGCTGAGCAGGGGGCCGCGGGTTCGAATCCCGCACGGATCAAGTATTTGTATTTGTATGGCCTACAAATAATTGTTCCGGGTCTGGATGTTTGTCCTTGTGCAATTTGTGTTTGTAAACTGCCTCCACGATACACGAGAAAATCCTAGTGTGGGGGTAACGTCTTTTTTTTAAAGAAATAAATAAAATAAAAACTTATTAATCAATTAAACTTTCAAAATACCATAGCAACGTGAAATGAAAGAGTTCAGAATTAACTAATCATTGTTACGCTCACCTGGGAGATAGATAAAAGCACTCAATTAATTTTGAATTTATTTTAGCTACCAGCTGTTCCCCGCGACTTCGTCCGCATTTAGTTTAGGGTGTTAATTTTGTTGCACGGACGCCTAATAATTTTTCTAAAATTTAAGCATTCTAAGTTACTACTTATAACATGAGCTATCTACTAGTGAAAGTCCCGTCAAAATCGGTCCAGCCGTTTTGGAAATTAACCGGAACAAACAGACAGACAGACAGAAAAATGTTAAAAATTGTGTTATAAGTAGCGTATATAATTTCATATGCAATTAGTAAAAAGCTGTTATTTTGACATTATAACAGACACTTCAATTTTATTTATTTGTGTAGATATAGATAATGATTGAACTAACGGCTAACCTAACCTCGCTCATAGAAGCTTTCAATACTGGCTTCTCAGTTCGCACCGGGCTAGGGGTTATGCGTTGTTTGCGCGTCAAGGCCAAGTATTGAATTATTTTAATTTTACATTATCTCAACTATGTACTATATAAACATGGCATAAACAACGAAGTTTATCTTCAAAAAATTGTCTTGATAATGAAGTAACTTTCGTTCGTAAGGATAAATATGCCATGCCTAATAATTAAATTTTCATTTTTTTTTTGTCAAAATAAAAATGCCTAATTGTGGCTTATACGAGTATATAAAAAATAGACATATGGTATCGCGGACTTTTTTTTAGACGGAGTAAAGATCTATATTTTCTGCTTTATTATATTAGTATAAATGTTGCATCGTGTTCGTGTAACTTCGTTTTTGTTCAAACGGTTCTGAATGCCGTACGAACAAGACGTGCGTGAATACTAGTGTCGATATGCTCATCACTGATACTATCTCTGTCGGGCACGATGCCAGGTGAGACAGCGTGCTTTTTGGCCGCGCCCACCAGCGAGTTCGAGCCCGCGACTTGTGCCACCTTAAGATATGAATAGGTACCTATCTAATAGGTAAATATGACAAGGTATGATGTGGTAGAGCTATGACAAGGTATGATGTGGTAGATCTATGGTGCAGACTGCAACTATGTTAGTACTATAGTTATAGTACGAATTCGTCGGCTCGACCGGGGAAGGACCACGCTCTAACAGAAGGTAAAGTAGGTTGGTGTCCTGTTTTCGAGGAGACCCTGTACATATATAAATACAATATTTATATATATCTATACGTGGTAGAACCATGCTGCAGTTACATTTCTGGTATAGCTGTAACACGAATGGGTCGGCTCGACCGGGGAAGGACCACGCTCTCACAGAATACCAGCGTAAAATAGTAGCTTAATGCTGCTGTGTTTCGTATGGTGAGTGTAGAGAACCGGAGACCCTTTTTACTGGAAATGAGGCATTCCATCTTAGTCCTCACGGGTGACAATGTATCTGCATTTTGATTCGCAATCGAGGATAAATGTATATATCTATGGGCCACAGCAACCACTTACCATCAGGTGGACTGTGTGCTCGTTTGTCACCCTTATCCTATAAAAAAAATTCTTAACAAAAACTAACTGGAAAAGGCGCATTCTTCTACACATTATCTACGATTTTTGCTTAACTTATCTTCAAAACTTTTTCGCATCCAGCAACTAAACATTTTGAAGTCTTACTATTTTCATCAAGATTATAATAACTATAAGATTTACTAATTTTTTACGAACCATTTCCAATATTTGTAAACAAGTGTAGTTCGAATCAACTTTAACAAATAAATAAATATTAGTAATATGATATTAATTATATATAATTATTAATACGACGCAAATCGCAACTCGCAAGCGGTTGATACTTGATATTATCAAATGTTCAATCACTTTACAACGTTGCCAGTTCGCTTCTGGAGTGCGTGCGGTGCGAGGAATTCCTCGTCCGTCCAAGCTATTTAGTGGACCAATTGGATCCCAGGACCCACCCACCTCGTGAGTCGCGCGGATTCGCGCGCTTTTGAAAATGAATAGGTTTGGCAACGTCGCGTCTTTATCGTTATAATAACGTTAACTTGCATGTCACAATTATGTTCTGTTACACTTAAAACGTTATACTAAATATTGAAAACGCTATGCTTCCTGAGGTAACGATACAATTATAACGTTATTATAACGTTATACATTCTGTTATTTATAACGTTTTAAGTCCCTGACCACAGTCTAACCTACCCATTCGTACTACCACCAAATTAAAAGTTAAATACATAATGACCTGAAGCTCAAACTGATTTTATTTCGAAAATAAAAGAGTACCGAAAATAAAACAACAGAAAAAGTATTTCGGTTTTATTTTTATATTTCAATACTAAATGACTGATTAACATAATAATAATAAAATATAAATTATAATATAGCTAAATCGATTCGATTGCAAATAAAACTGGAATGTTTATTACATCACCTTATTTGATAATTTCAATCACTTTTTAATTTCGCAAACAGTTGACGCGATGCTTGATTTTTATCTTTTTCTAAAGATGTTAACATTGTTCTCTGTAAAAAATATTACATTTATTTATAAACATATCAATACCAACATATTTAATAAAATGCTTTTTATTTCAAAGTGATATAATTTTTGGCAAAATCTTATTTATTTGTTTATACTTATTCGAAGTTGGAAATACTTACAGCGAATTTGTTATTAGAATCCTGCAGCTTCTGTGACAACATCCACAAATTAGCGGCTAAACTGGACATGGAAGGCTCGCTTAGGTCACCACGTCTAGTAACGCGCCAAAATAATTCCAAAGATAAATTATATTGTTTCTTGGTCTCTTTGTTGTCACCTAATAGTTTCAAAACGACCAGCAATTCTTGACATATGTTTGTCGCGTATTTTTCAATACTGTTGATAAATTCTTCTTCGGAGCCATACAAATCATCGTTGGAAATAACTGAAACAAAATTAATTTTAAACTTTTTTCATTCTAATGTTCACTTTGCTTAACGAGACCTAAACATTTTAAAGAACCTACCGGAGTCTATATGATAAGCGTATTTTTCCTTTGTCATTTGGCAAAGAAGATCCAAAGTCTTAAGAAGCAGCATATAGTACAAGGAATCAGTTTTTTTCCAATGTATCCTCTCCATTAGTTTTATAAATCCGCTCAATACATAAGCTTTGCAGTTACTATCCACATTATCCTAAAATTAGTACAATTTTTTTTACAGTTTCAAAGTATATTTGTTGCCTTTAGAATTATCTAATAAACTAGTACACCTATTCTGACCGCAACTATTCTGATTTTTTTAAAGTAAAATTTTCTTTAAAATCAAACAAATGTCAAATGTTTAGATAATAATTATTAATTACATTTACAAGTATGTCGATTAAACATGAGCTCCTTCGATTTGTTATCACATAAGGCTCTTCTTGCCGGATATAATTTGAAAAACTTATTGTAACATGAAATAAACTAATTTTTATCAGACGCTTCAGATTAGCAATGAAAGAAATTCCACCAATCATTCTCGTTACTGTAAAATATTATAAAAGACAATTAAGTACGTTGAAGTACATAAACCTTAAAACTTAAAATACCAAACCTTAACTACCGGCAATGGTGTTTATCAGTTGATAATAATAAAAGAATATATATTTTAACAAAGATTTAAAGAGTTTTTACTAGTGTAAATAAGATGAACCTCGTTATAACTAGAATACATTTTAAGGAGCTTACAGGCAGTATTAGTAATGTAGACAAAAAGTTGCTCAGAAGACCGATCAATCTATCGTGTGTTGCTTTGTTTTGACCATCTTCTTGTATGTATTGAGGAATGTCAGGTATAATACCCACCAACGCTTTGAGGTTGGCTTCAGCTGTAAATAAAATATTACAAGTACTTTTAAAAATATACTATATAGAAGTATACTAGAAATATACTATATAGATAGTAGTCTTAGGTTACATGAAGAGGTTATAATATATCAGCTCCTTCTCATTTTAAACCTTTTTTATCATCCTTTAGAATTCTTTATATTCAAAGGTAGGGTGAAAACACCCGGTAGTCAGTCAGCCCCGCACCAGTACTCAGCCTTTACAGACATTATTTCCATATAAATAGTGTTGAAATTTGTTTACATCTTTAAAATAACGTTTAATTGAATCTGTGTCTCCTTATTGACTAATACTACTATATAGATAGTAGTCTTAGGTTACATGAAGAGGTTATAATATATCAGCTCCTTCTCATTTTAAACCTTTTTTATCATCCTTTAGAATTCTTTATATTCAAAGGTAGGGTGAAAACACCCGGTAGTCAGTCAGCCCCGCACCAGTACTCAGCCTTTACAGACATTATTTCCATATAAATAGTGTTGAAATTTGTTTACACCTTTAAAATAACGTTTAATTGAATCTGTGTCTCCTTATTGACTAATACGCACACATACGAACCAATATCATGTCAGGTTGACGAGCTACACTCGTTAATTTGCACTACTGCCAAAGACATGACTAGATGCGTCGCTGTTGCAATTTTTTTCTTAAGGAAACGTGCTCGAGTTTTCGGTAAATTTTTGTGTGTATTTGTTGAAATTTGTGGTGGATTGTTATACTGTGTTACAATAAAATGTTTATTTTGTGATAAAATTAACTATTATACGCATTTTATTTGTTTAATATGTTGTAATTTAGGTGGCCGACTAGTGGGTTTCGAATTTTTAGGGTAGATCCAGTACTCAGCCATAAGTGGCTGACTACTGGTTTTTTCGTGAATTTCTTATATGTAGTTGAAATTAACAGAACGAATAGTATCAATTGATGAGGCGAAAAGTGTATTTTACCAGTAGTCAGCCGCGTACAAATGTAATAGCATGTCAGGGGCCGACCAATGGGTCTACAAATCCAGTAGTCAACCGTTAGTCCTGTTGCACAAAATATTACCTTAAAGCCTTTACAATAAGGGTTAAATCTATACACAGTTATTTTAGCATGGAAATCATTTGTTTTAGAATTCTATCATGTCAAAAATCCGTCTATCAATACAAAGAAGAGCAATTAATACAAGCTATGGCGGCGATTAGAAATGGGATAAAAAGAATAAGAGCTATTTCTTCCAAAGAGTGGAGACAATTTCAGAAACAAAAAGAAGAAATGAAGGAACAGAAAAAGAACGATATATTGATTGAAAAAATGAAGAGATTTGAAGCTAAAACAAAGAAGGAAGAACAAAGTCAAAAAAGAAAGAAGAATTACAAAACAGGAAAGAGGAAAAGTTGTTGAATTCCAAAAATAGCAAAAGGAGGAATAACAATATTATGTGTACAATAAACAAAGTAAGATGCAATAACTGTGAAGAGGAATTGACAAGCGACACAGAAATTATTGACTTAAAGAAGATTGGATGTGACAATTGCCTTGCATGGTACATTTGAAATGTACTGAATTCGCTGGGGACGTATATGAAAATTGAACGCATCGGCCATCGCATGAAAACACAATGTATCTCTCAAGTAATACATATTATATATTAAATTAGATTGTTTAGTTCGATGGCCAAGTCAATTTATTTATTTAAAACATAAATGATTTTTAATATTGATATGGTCACTACAAGATGTTGTTAGGTTAGCTAATTACGTAATAACTTAAGACAGAAGGACCCCTAACTAGGGACTGAATATATTAACCGACTTGGTATTACATGGATCTCACAACTTTTTACGATATAAGAACTGAGTTGCGAGACTTGGTTTTTTTTTACAAGTTATGTTTTTGATGGCATCTCATTTCTTTTTGTAGATATTTATATTTAGGTACCTATCTACACCTATTATTACATTATATTATACATATATAGGTACACTGATTCATTCACTGCAAATGTAACTTTGTAATCCTATATATTTATATGGGATTACAAAGTTATTTATGCAGTTGGTGTATCTCGAAAACTGGACTGAAATTGCAATTATATTAATTTTTTCTTGATTTATATCATCATCATCATCATCATCATTACAACCCTTTACAAGTCCACTGCTGAACATAGGCCTCCCCCAAGGAATGCCACAAAGCACGGTCCTGAGCCACCTGCATCCATCGACTTCCTGCATATCTTACCAGGTCGTCACTCTATCTAGTGGGGGGACGCCCTACACTTCGCCTGCCGGTACGAGGCTGCCACTCGAGAACCTTTTTTCCCCATCGGTTGTCGGTTCTTCGAGCTATATGCCGGCCCATTACCACTTCAGCTAACTAATCCGTTGGGCTATGTCGGTCACTCTGGTTCTACTGCGGATATCCTCATTTCTAAGTTTATCACGCAGAGCAACTCCGAGCATAGCCCTCTCCATAGCTCGCTGAGCGACCTTGAGCTTCCTTATCCGGCCAGCAGTGAAGGACCACGTCTCAGATCCGTAAGTCATCACTGGCAACACGCACTGGTTGTACAATTTCGTTTTCAGGTTTTGAGGTATGTCTGACGAGAAGATGTGTCGTAGTTTCCTGAACGCTGCCCAGCCGAGTTGAATCCGTCGATTGACCTCTCGGTCGAAGTTGGACTTACCTAGTCGGACTATTTGTCCCAGGTAAACATACTCGTCAACAACTTCAAGCTTAGTGCTCCCAACAACTACCGGCATAGGTGTGACATGGACATTAAACATGATCTTTGTTTTGTCCATGTTCATCTTAAGACCTATCCGTTGGGAAACACTATTGAGGTCATTGAGCATAGTGCTTAGGTCCTCCAGCGATTCTGCCATAAGGACTATATCGTCGGCAAATCGAAGGTGAGTGATGTACTCGCCATTGATGTTGATACCGCATCCTTTCCAGTCCAGAAGCTTGAAAACGTCTTCCAATGCATGTCACCCTGTCTTACACCTCTCTGCAGTTGGATAGGTTTCGTACTCTGGTTCTGTACTCGGATAGCCATCGTAGCCCTACTGTACAAGCACTTTAACACTTCGATATACCGACAGGCAACTTGGCACCGCTGAAGGGACTGCAGCACCGCCCAAATTTCGACGGAATCGAAGGCTTTCTCATAGTCCACATACGCCAGACATAGTGGCAAATTGTACTCCTCGGACTTCTGTACAATTTTCCGAAGGGTATGTATGTGGTCTATGGTGCTAAAGCCTTTTCGGAAACCGGCTTGTTCAGGAGGCTAGAAGTCGTCAAGTCTGCGCGCGAGACGATTCGTAATGACTCTCGAAAACAGCACGTCGACGCGGCTTAGAAGGGAAATCGGTCTGTAGTTCTTCAAGAGAAAGTTGTCGCCTTTCTTGAAGAACAAGACCATCGCACTTCTACTCCACGCCTCCGGTGTAATGTCACCATGGAGGACGGAATTAAAGAGCTTCTGAAGGACTTCAAGTACCGGTTTTCCACCCGCTTTCAGAAGCTCCGCTGTAATTCCATCCTCGCCTGGGGCCTTGCCGTTTTTAAGGTGCTGAAGAGCCATTCTAATCTCGCTCAGACTGACGTCCGGGATATCATCGGAATAATGTCGGATAAAACTCGCTCTTGGATCGTTACTCACACTTGCGTGTGGCTCCAACGATGATGTGTACAACTGCCCATAGAACCTCTCAATCTCACTCAAAATCTCAGGAGCCCCGGAAATGACGCTGCCACACTCGGTCTTCAGCTTCGACAGTTGGCTTTTTCTGGCAGACAGATCTCTGGCAAAGACTTTGGAGCCTTGTTCCACTCGATCGCTTCTTCAATACAAGCTGTATTGAAGTTGCGTAAGTTCCAACGCATGCATTTGGAGATCTGTCTGTTCAGTTGCCTGTATGCTGTCAAATCTGTTGAAGAATGTAGGTTCATCTTCCGTCTAACAGCCATGAGATTAAGAGTGTGATCGGAGAGTTTATGTGTTCTTCTGCGGCGGGTCTTGCAGAACTTAGCTCCGACCGCATGGACCGTTTCCACGAGCTTGTCATTCGTGATTATGTCATGATTTATATACTGAATAATAATTATATTTCAAATTTGAAGCGTCTATGTTTGCTAGAAGTGCCTTAGAGTTTTGATGATCGGTCAGTCAGTGAGTGACAAAATTAAGAAACGTTGACTAGTTATAATTCTTAAACTACTAGTTCAAATTTAATGAAATTTGAAATATATTGAGTTTATACAATTCCTACTTGGTTACTGAAAATTCAGGCTTCTAGTTTTATTTACAACGAAGTTATAGGATTTCAAAAATGGCCTGAACTGCTTCGAGAAAAGGATGGTACGGCCGTGCCGCTTTTTTGCTCGACTTGGCGGGGGCACTGCCGTGTCTCCATATAAACAACCTTACTGGGGATAGTGATTGTTTTTATTCGTAATGTTTAATATTTAAAATACAGTTAAATCAAATTTTAGTCCTCACTAAAGGGCTGACTACTGGGTGTTTTACCCTATATTAAATAAGAACGGTTTGAATTTGTGAAACAAGTTTCGAACCCTGTCCGATGCAGGCGCCGAGCAGCGCAGCTTGTCCGGAGAGCAGGTAGAGCTGCGCCTTGGCGAGCGCGCAGTGCAGCGAGGGCACGGTCACGAAGCAGTAGGCGGCGCACGCGCGCTGCAGCCAGCGCTCGCGCCCGCGCCCGCGCCCCGCCCGGCACGCTAGCGCGTTCACGCACTAAAATTTCTTTTTATATAATCATCACCAACTAATACTATGAACAAGGGTTTCGGCAGGAACTTGACTTAATCTTGTTTTAATGTATAAATAATGGTCTGAAGTGGATTTTGTATCGTAAAAGTGGTACGATTTTGTGTATTGAATGTCTGCGCATGTGAACTATTAATGGAAAGGATGAATCAAATGCTCTGATGGTGATGTGAACCTTAAGATAATGTGTCTGCTTAGGCGTCTTAACATATTGTCGTCGACTGTCTGCTGGCTCGAGCTGCCGTCAATATCTCCCAAAAACTTTGTGTGTAACGCATCAACATATTATAAACAAGTGTTTAAACAAATTATTATAAAAATTATAATTTCTTATTAGTTGACATTGGCAAAATATAAACAGTAAAAGTCCATTAAAAATAACAAAAAAAAAAACCATGAAGATTCAAATAAAATCAAAATAAGGTTTTATGTGTGATATGTTACATATAGCCCTAATATGTTTAACAAATATAACAGTTCTTAGGATCCATTATTGTGGCGTTATTCAGATTTAAGGTAATTACTATCAAAGATCGTTTATTTTATCAATTATTCGTTTTCTCAAAAAAAAAATACCTCTAAGTTTTTCGGATAATATATGTATATTGTATAGCTTAGATCACTCCTCATTACTCTCTACCTGTTTGTAAACTTTTTTTTAAATTCAGACATTTTCAAGATATAGTCCAAACAAAAATTAAAAAATGGTTATTCATGTCTTAATAACATGCAAATAACCTCGGCTAAATAAAAGACAGTTATTTCAGAAAGATATTACAGACAGACACTTCAAATTATTTATATATAAGTGAAGAATCATTAATATTTATGGATATTACTAGATAGATTGTAAAGTATGTTTAACTAATAATGACCATTAATGATTCATGTTGACTGATAGTCAATTTAATTTCAACTATAGTCAGGTGATGTGTATTTCACGTCACATGAGTATCAAATCCAAGGCAATATTGATAAACTAGTTACATATGCCTAACGACCTCGCATACTATCACGAAGTCACCTACCATACAGCACCGCCTGCTAAGCAAATAGCAGCACGTCTTTAAAAGGTGACTCAATTTACTTACGAGACATAAGAATATTCAACATAGTATAAAAGGTTTACATGTTAAAATCGTCCATTATTTTTGTGAACATAAATTGACACAGTAGTTAAGTTAGCTTGTAAGTTAGAAAATAAAAGTAATATAGAAAAAAGTAATATAGAAAAGTCGCACCAACAATCCCTAAAGCTGCCGCAAACGCAAGTAGCTTGTTGAATTAATTCAAATATTTGGTGTGGGTGCGTGCACTGACGGCATTTTGTGAATATTTCTATCGAAAAATATTCACGGCATAAGTCAAAGCATACAGTGTTGAATGAAGACAAGATAGGATGAACGTTACGAAAAAACTTACATGCACTAAAGCAACGAGGACGGCATCAAGTTTGATAAAAGCTGAGCGACATTCCACGTAGAAGTTGAGCTGCTGTTCGAAGTCATCGTGGTACGTCACCGCATGGACGAATTTATTTATTAATTCCGCGCACACCTTACTTTCATCTTCCACGGTCACTGCGCTGTAAGCCAGGGAACCAATAAGTATTAATATTTTTATCTTTTAAGCGCATACCAGCCTGCCAAGTGTGGTAACTATGGCAAATATCCCTGTGTGGGAATCTATGGGGGATAAAGATATTCAACAGTGTACTGTACATAGGTAGTAATGATGATAATGATATATTTTACCAAGGAAACTGGTTAACAAAAACTTTATAATTTCTTTAGAAAACGAACTTTGTAATTCTAACTTTCAAAAATAAAGACTGAAACAAGTAGTTCTTACTTTATAGAATCATGCAGTATGCAACAAAGTCTCATTAGACTTGAGATCACGATGGGGTCCTCAATTTCAACGGCATTGTATCGCTCGAAGAAAATTGACAAAACTGTCTTCGCCATGACTGTTCGAGCACTCGACGTTTGCACTAACTCCAGAAGTGGCATAAAAGCGTCCTACATATACATATTTATTTTAGACAGACGTTATATAACATGTTTATATTATTATAATATGATCGTAAAAACTACAAACAGCATTCTACTTGACTTGGAAGCAAATTGGCAAAATATTGATATTTTTTTTATAAAATTGTTGTGACGAAGAAACTTACATTCCGGCTGCTTGTAACTCGCTACTGCAGCACATGGACACCTGGAACTAACTCCAAACAAAAAAGGCTACAGATGCGTTGTCGCCTCCAAGGACTAAAATGGAATGTCTCACTGCCATTAATTATATTGGCTCTCTATACACCTCAGACCAGAATATAACAGGGCACGTACTGCTTCTTGGCGGCAGAAATAAGTAAGATAAGAAGAAGAGAAGAAGTCCTACCAACTAAGAAACCTAGTTATAATACATCGCTCTCCATATTATGTCACACTCATTTTAAATCATTTTGATATAATAACCGTAACATACAATAATATTTTATTTCTTTACTATAGGCTGTCTTTGCTTTATTATTATTAAAAAAAAAAACTTCTTCATATTTTTCAAATTCATCAAAATTTTAAAAAAGTTTAGTGAGTACTTTATGCTATAGTAATATAATATACTAAAATAATTAAAATAAATTAAAAAAATAATTGATCTTACCATCAAAAACACTTCCTCAATGTCAGGAATTGACTTAAGCATTCTCTTTATCACCATGTGAAAATTAGACGAGAACTCTTCAGCGGGTTTTCCGCACTTTAACATAAACCGGATAGTGCCTCGAAGTATTATATTTGTGTGTTGAGTCTACAAAAGTAAATTTTTATTTCTTTTTTCTTATTCTTCTGCTTTTTCAACATCCCATAAAAAGTCCACTGCTGGACATTCGCTTTTCCATTGTAGGGAGGAAATTGTCCGTTAATTGCCATGCTTGGTATAGATTGGTGTTCGCAGTACCAAGTTTCGCTGCTGCAATTGCTGCTCTATATAATTACGTGTTATACCGCCATCTATCGAAAGCCCTGAGATACTTGTGGCATATGTATCACATAATCGCCTTTTACGACACTCACGAGACGAAATAGCGTGGTGGACTATCTTAAGCCACCACGCGGCATACATTTTCATTTACAAGAACATTTTTGATTAGAAAAGCCATCTCGTGTTCACCAGACGTAAAATACGGGAAGCAGCTTCAACGGTGCGAGACGTCTTGGTAATGCGATCATCAATCCGCCTGTTAAACATGACGATTAAGGCATATCCTACTCGCAGTGGGAGAGACCCAAGTCTAGCAGTAGATTTCTAAGGGCTGATGATGATGATGATAACATTTTTATTTATCAGACAACCCGGTCTCGCGAGCATTAGCATTTAGCTGCGGTGATACGGTACGGATTCTAATCCCACAATGGAACGAGTATTTATATGGCTTACAAAATAAATCACATAACAACAACTTGATTAGAGGGCTATCAACTACAATGTTTACATACTAAGATAAATTTAAAGGCGACGTCATTACAAAGGCTCTTTTATATATATATACATATTATAATTTAAGCAAATATTACAAAGGAGCTCACAGTTCACCAGTTCACCTGATGGTAAGTGGATCTGAGGTCCATACACACCAACATCTATCCACGATTTATTATCAAAATAGATGCGTTGTCACCCCTGAGGATTAAAATGGATTCTCCATCAATTCTAAAGATGAATTTTCATCTACATCTTTGGTTCTCGTCACTCACCTTACGATATATTGTGGGTTATTTACATTGGTGTTCTGTGAGAGCGTAGCTTTTATTAATAAAGCAACAGCGTGGCTCTACCATATTGAAGGGCTTTGGGATTGAAATTAGGAAAGTTTCCCTGAATGATGTAATATGCCGCTATTTAGTTCTGGTGGACCCTAAGCAATCGATGAGTATTTCAATCCCAGGATGGCTAACTCTTCTTAACAATTATGGAAAATCTTAGTTATCAGATCTGTCATGCCACCCTTTCAAGAACATATGCGAGTTCTATATTAAGACTATACTTTAAAGAGTATTTAATTAACGTACGGACAGTTGTGTACATGCAAACTGTAACCAAGGTCCCAGAACTTGCAGGAAATCAATTGGCGATCTAATGTTGCTTGCAATCTTCCACCAAGCCTGACTTAAAGCTTCGGAAGACGATTTCCTGTATCTTTCGGCCTTGCACAAATGCTCTCCCAATGAAGCCAATATGTGATTTAATAAAACTGTTGAAAAGAAAATATATCACATAAAAAATTAACACAACATTGACAACACGGACGCATTTGACGACCTTATATCAATGGGTTAGAAGTCAAACATGCTAAGTGAAATATTCAAATATAATAAATTATTTTTGATCATTTTAGGACATATAAATTATACCCGGTGGCGATTAGATTATCACATTAAATAACACAACGGTATATACAATTTCATATATGTCGATTAAAATAAAAATAAATGGCGTAAAAATTGACACGAAATAAATGTACAAGCGTACATGTAAAAGCGGCAACGGTGCGGCAGGTACGCAGTGCTCACGCGACATCGACATAGGTAATTATTTATCTACACTTTCGCGTTCATAAGTAATTAGGCAAAAAACGAAAAAAAAGGGCCATTGCGACTAGAATCTTGATTGTTATATATTTTTTATTTGTGTATGTTCAAAGAACGTTATATAGGTTAAGTCTTTTCATTTAATGTGATAACTTTATCGCCACCCTGTATATTCTTCTAAAAACTGATAAAAGAAATGTTTTTGATGATTATCACCACATAAACTATATGAGTTATAAAAAAAAGTTTCGAACAAATGCCCCTCGGGCTTCTGTGGACATCGGACGTCTTCATGAACCAATTTTATTTTGATTTAAAAATATAATTTCACACCGTAAGTTTAAATATGTCCAATTCGACCAGGAGCGCAGTGCATCAAGAGAGCGTTTAACGTCAACTGCAAGGACCAGGCGTGAGTACATAACAATTAAACGAGGATATCGCTATAAACTGAGTGCGTTAACGACCTGTTTAACTACCTCTAGCCCCGCGTAATATACTAATAACCTGCATTTATCTTACTCTAAGCGCATTATCGATCCCACCATGATTGCGAAGATAGTAACTGGCGGACTGCTTTAGGCCTATTGCACAATAAAACACGGATCGGATACTTATCTAAATATTTTCATGGAAAGCGATTATGAAAAAAGGAAGATTCCCGAGCCGAGGTAATTTGTCTTCGGTAATGAAGGCATTACGCCGTATGTTTAATGACATCAATAAGCAACAGAACCAAAAGATTAACTTTAATTACAGCATTGAATGAAATTAAGCAACGAAATTCCGAACTCCGACCTATATTCTTATCTGCAAATTATGACGATGCTTTAAAGGAATTAGAACATGAAAATGGTGTTTAAGTATTAATAGGCAGATAGATTATGATGTCTTGTTGTTGTTCCATAGTATAGTTGTTCCAACTGCTACCCACCGACCTGCCCCCCAACCCACCACGACAAGGTGATCCCATGTGATGGGGTTATTATTATTATAATATTTTACACAAAAATGTCTAATTAATTGTAGATCATATATATGGTTTAAAATCAACTTTTCAGGTGTACACAAAAAAGGTACAATTATCAGATCTTTTTTCACGTTTATTACACGTTAGGGTTTCGATTTTTTTTTGGCAGTACTAGTATTAATAACTAGCTAACCAGCACCACTACCACCAACACCACCTCTACCACTGTCTGGCGATTGTATTATTTTCTCCCGAATGTGTCTGTACAACTGTTAGGCATTTATGATTATACAGAACAGTAATTATTTACCTGTATAAATATATTTATTGTCTTATTATATAGTACAAAATCTCTAAACTTAAATGTAAATAATACTTAATAAATTAATGAATCTATAAAATCACGAAGTATTGTTCGACTATTTATTTCAATGGGCACGACAGAGACAGTCCTTTCGTTCTACCCCGACTGAGCCGATGCAAACCGATTTGTACCCCAACGGAGCGTCGGTGAACCTGTCGGTCAGAGCTCACGCACACATCAGTGCGCTATTTATGGGTGTACTCGCAGCGAGCCGTTTATATGTAACTTCCCCTCTGGTCGATTACTTTACTCATGTGACAAGGTGACTGGAATTCGTGCCATAACGTCTTTTTGGTTTTAGTTTTTAAAATTATTCTTGAAATAATATGAAATTTAACGTGAATGAATGTACATTACATTTTTGGGTAAATAACCTATCGATTGAAACAAACATTGTGGTCTAATTAAAATATCACGAATTTTAAAGCTGAAATTGACACTAAAAGGCTGGTAATAGGAACATCCACACTAGTTTACTTTTAATAGTAATTAATTTAAAGGGCAATGTTAGGCTGAAGAGGTTCACTTACCCATTTTATCGGCAGATTTGTGTACCATATCCAAAATCCTTGAAGAATTCTCTATTATGCTTTGAGAGTCAAATGAAGCTACAATGCAGTTCAGAATAAGTTCACTGCAAGAAAAATACATCTTCACCATGTAACATAATCTTAACCATCATTTTATTATTTGGAATTTAAAAGTTAGTATAAATCCAGCGCTTGCTTAGTATAAATAATGTCAATAAAAAGTAAATACGTAAAAGTAGTAGATATATATACCTATATATATATAATATGTAAAAAACCCTAACTAATCTAAAAGGTCTTTTCTTAACACTGACTGTCCAATTTGCGGACACAATAGTAAGACAATAGCAATGAATTACATGTAATGCACGGGACAGGCAAAGGGTTAAGGTACAGCAATAACATCACAAAATAGAGGAAAAAAAACATTAGTTAACAAAAATGATAATATGTTTATGTTTAAAATGTATGATTTTGGTACCCAAATTACCACCACAATTTGCTTAAAATTCAGAAATTTTTAAGATCTGATAGCACCGTCGTTGGCAATTGTATCTTTAAATATACCCTACAAAATGTTTGTGCCGATCTACAAAATGTTTGTGCCGATTTGAAGCGTCGTCATTAAGTGTACTGGGAACTAAATTTGACATAATATGCAAATGACCGTTGTGTTGTTCAAAATGTCTCCCAATATTTTAAAGTCTTAAGTGAGAAAACAGTGTATGCTGCGTAGTTCGGTTATGTATCATGTTAGTAATATAATAAAAAGTATTTTCAGTTACAATGAGTGTGCGTGATTTGTAAAACTCGTTACCAGAAGGGAAGTGGAGTGTAATAAAAATTACAAGTAAGTGAATTTACAGCTAATATTAAATAATTAAAACTATTTCTTACTACAGGCACTTAAAAATCTGTCACTAATCTTATTAAACATAATTTTAATGTCTGGCTTCCTAATACAGATTTTTGATAAACAATAAAATTCAATAGGGTTGTCGTGTCCCTTGTCGATAATACTTATCGATGTTTTTTTCTATCTATAACTGTTTATAGCAACGAGAGTTGCTGACAACAGATAATTATCAAATATTTACTAATTTACAGGTACCAACTGACTCTATACTAAAATTGTGACCAAGAAAAATAGAACTTGTAAATTGGACATTTAATCAACATACCCGATGGTAAATCCCGGAACAAACCGTCATACGATAATCATATCAATGTCATACAATAAATAAATGAGTCAACAGTTGACACATTTATTCATTTTGATATATGACATTATATCAAAATGAAACAGATGAGGCGGCGTTGTCGTCACCGCACAAGCAAAAAAAAAAACTTTGATTTTTTGAGTTGATTTTGATTTTAGATTTCGGTATCTAAATCGCGCTAACAAAGTTCCAAAGTAAAAGCAGTATATATATAATAACTCCGAGCTACCACTCGGAGCGTTGACCGCTCCCCGGACAGAACACCTTGTCCGGCGGGGGATCTCCCATTTTCCTTTCACCGACTGTGGTGGTGACCCCGACGTGATGTGAACACGACACAACCAAACAACCTTCGGAAACTACAACTTCAAACCGTCATCATTGTCATCAAGTACACTATTCATTCGCTACCGAGCCGATATTGTCTGCAGTCTTTACATTGTGCAAGCCATCAGCTTTACAAAGGTTCATCGCAGCACTGGAATAATAATGATTCCTTTTCCTTCAAGCTACGGATATGAGACGAATTTTCAATGTTTTTTTTAAATGGGTATTAACTTTAGGGTGCGTACAGAATAAGTAACATGTTGTATAACTTTTGTTTTATAACTCGTCCACATTATGTAACATTGTTTTGCAACATTGCAACATATAACAATACTGTACACATTAGAATAACAATGCAATATTACAATGTTATATGACACTGTCGTTTGTCGTTCTGCCGTTTCTAGTTATATAACATTTGTGCCACGTTATGTAACAAGTTTTATAACATTTAGCCGTAACATTACTGAAACATGTTATATAACAACGTTTTATAACATGGTATGTTATATAATGTGTACGCACCGTTAGACCCAAAAAATAATTATAAATGTAAAAAAGACCTAACGGTGTTGAATATTGAAGCAGTTTAGGCACAATTGTGGCTTTCCGGGGCAAATCGGACAGAACGTTATAACTTTTTTTGTTTTCTCATCATCATCATTACAGCCTTTCACAAGTCCACTGCTGAACATAGGCCTCCCCCAAGGGATGCCACCAAGCACGGTCCTGAGGCACCTGAATCCATCGACTTCCTGCATGTCTTACCAGGTTGTCACTCCATCTCGTGGGGGGTCGCCCTATACTTCGCCTACCGATACGAGGCTGCCACTCGAGAACCTTTCTTCCCCATCGGTTGTCAGTTCTTCGAGCTATATAGCCGGCCCACTGCCACTTCAGCTTACTAATCCGTTGGGCCATGTCGGTTACTCTGGTTCTACTGCGGATATCCTCATTTCTAAGTTTATCACGCAGAGAAACCCCGAGCATAGCCCTCTCCATAGCTCGCTGAGCGACCTTGAGCTTCATCATACGGCCAGCAGTGAAGGACCACGTCTCAGATCCGTAAGTCATCACTGGCAACACGCTCTGGTTGTACAATTTCGTTTTCAGGTTTTGAGGTATGTCTGACGAGAAGATGTGTCGTAGTTTCCCGAACGCTGCCCAGCCGAGTTGAATCCGTCGATTGACCTCTCGGTCGAAGTTGGACTTACCTAGTCGGACTATTTGTCCCAGGTAAACATACTCGTTAAACACTTCGAGCTTAGTGCTCCCAACAACTACCGGCATAGGTGTGACATGGACATTAAACATGATCTTTGTTTTGTCCATGTTCATCTTAAGACCTATCCGTTGGAAGACACTATTGAGGTCATTGAGCATTGGGCTTAGGTCCTCCAGCGATTCTGCCATAAGCACTATATCGTCGGCAAATCGAAGGTGACTGATGTACTCGCCATTGATGTTGATACCGTATCCTTTCCAGTCCAGGAGCTTGAAAACATCTTCCAATGCAGCGGTAAAGAGTTTCGGGGATATAACGTCACCCTGTCTTACACGTCTCTGCAATTGGATAGGTTTCGTACTCTGGTTCTGTACTCGGATAGCCATCGTAGCCCTACTGTACAAGCACTTCAGCACTTCGATATACCGACAGTTAACTTGGCACCGCTGAAAGGACTGCAGCACCGCCCAAATTTCGACGGAATCAAAGGCTTTCTCATAGTCCACATACGCCAGGCATAGTGGCAAATTGTGCTCCTCGGACATCTGTACAACTTGCCGAAGGGTATGTGGTCTATGGTGCTAAAGCCCTTTCGGAAACCGACTTGTTCGGGAGGCTGGAAGTCGTCAAGTCTGCGCGCGAGACGATTCGTAATGACTCTCGAAAACAGCACGTAGACGCGGCTCAGAAGGGAAATCGGTCTGTAGTTCTTCAAGGGAGCGTTGTCACCTTTCTTGAAGAACAAGACCACCGCAATTCTGCTCTACGCCTCCGGTGTAATGCCACCACTGAGGACGGAATTAAAGAGCCTCTGAAGGACTTCCAGTACCGGTTTTCCACCCGCTTTCAGAAGCTCCGCTGTAATTCCATCCTCGCCTGGGGCCTTGCCGTTTTTAAGATGCTGGAGAGCCATTCTAATCTCGCTCAGACTGACGTCCGGGATATCTTCGGAATAGTGTCGCATAAGACTCGCTCTTGGATCGTTACTCACACTTGCGTGTGGCTCCAACGATGACGTATACAGCTGTCCATAGAACCTCTCAATCTCACTCAAAATCTCAGGTGCCCCGGAAACGATGCTGCCACACTCGGTCTTCAGCCTTGACAACTGGCTCTTTCTGGCAGACAGATCTCTGGCAAAGACTTTGGAGCCTTGGTTCCGGTCGATCGCTTCTTCAATACGAGCTGTATTGAAGTTGCGTAAGTCCCGCCGCATGCATTTGGAGATCTGTATGTTCAGTTGCCTGTATGCTGTCAAATCTGTTGAAGAATGTAGCTTCATCTCCCGTCTAACAGCCATGAGATTAAGAGTGTGATCGGAGAGTTTTTGTGTTCTTCTGGGGCGGGTCTTGCAGAACTTAAGTCCGACCGCATGGACAGTTTCCACGAGCTTGTCATTCATATCGTTCACTTCATTGCAGTCTTCTAGGCAAAACGGTTTTGTAACTCGAGTTGAAAGGTTTCGGGACTTTGGAACAGAGCACGAGGGGGACGGAGCGTTGACTTCATTAGACGAGACCTCTCCAACTTAACGTTTAGGTTCAGTGTGCCTCTGACCATTCGGTGATCGCTACCAGTTTTCACCCTCGCGATCACGGAGACATCACTGAACAGTTTGTTTTCTACCGACTTCAAAAAGAAGACTAGTCAATTCGATAGTATGTTTTTTCTTTTTTTATGTGTTACCTTATAAATTTTTTCTGGGTGAACCGATTTCGATAATTTTTTTTATTTGAAAGCTGGTGCTTCTCATGTGGTCCCATATAAATTTGATTAAGGTCTGACCAATAGTTTTTAAGTTATTCTTAGTCATTTATATTGAAGTCAGTTGTACAAAATTTTTACTTAGGTTGTGTGGTGTTTGCTGCCAAGTAGGTTTTTCTTGTGACACCTAAAACAATTTCTTCGTGATTGTTTGGCCTTTCCTTCTTTTCTTGAGAGCTGATGTTTCAATCGCGACTGCCGTGGTGCTTCGGTCAGTTGAGATTGGTTTTCTTTGTTTGAAAACATTAGATGGTCAACTAGCGCTCTCCTAAACTGCACGATGGAGATGTTTTTAGTTGTTTGCTTGTACCACACCAAAGCGTTTACAACAAACTATGTTGAGAAGTAATTCGAATCCTAATTTTCGATACCATTTTACTCTCTTCCTAAGCGGAGTCGAGTATACAGACATCTGATCCGACAAATCCACTGCTAATTTCGCTTCATTATAGTCCAGAATTATCCTTGGTTTTCTTTTTTGAATACCCCTTTTATTTGTAATATTTCGGTAAAATTTCTGTCGTCCGACAGTTACCCACGTGGCGCAATTGAAATAATTATTCCGTTCAGGCCACGTCGGACTAATATGTCCGTCAATAGTATGTAAGTATTATATACAAGCTAACACTATGTAATAACACCGTAGGCTTATAATTATACCTTAAAGTAAAGTAAAGTTGCAGCCTATTTACGTCCCACTGCTGGGCACAGACCTCCTCTCATTTCTGAGAGGGTTGTAGGGCAAGGAAATGTTAGCCGCGCTGCTCCAATGCGTGTTGGCGAACTTCACATGTCTTCGAAATATTTCTTTTCTTATTTCTCAGACATGCAGGTTTCCTCACGATGTTATCATTCACCGCCGAGCACGTGGTAAATTAGCACTTAAAATTGCAATTAACAATTTCATTGGTGCCGGCGGGGCTCGAACCCGGGTTGCTCGAGTACTATGAAGCTTACAGCGAGCGCTAACCATCTGAGCTACCACGGCTCATTGGTTACCTTGGCTACCATCCTCATGGACTACCTCCGCCTGGGGAAAGGCGGAGGGGCGTGCCGGACTCTTACCGGCTAAAACCACCCCGGTGTCTCCTCACACGTGCGCGTGGGGCCGCGGGAATCCAAATTCTTCCGCAGCCCCACACTAGTGCTGGCCCGGTCTGTCCAGGCCTCGTCTCCTGCACGGGGTAGTGAGGTGTTCAATCAACTACCCTGTGTATCGCCCCAGGGGCGCGCGCCGACACCCGCGCGCGCATCCGCCTCGGGTCCATCGAGTAGGGGTGGCGGGGGGCTTCCCCAAGTCCCTCGCCCCTGGACCCATTTATGGGGGCCGGAAAAGGGCGTTGTCCGCCCTTCTCCTGCGCCCGGTGCGCCTTCTGCGGCCAGGGAAGGGAGTCGAGATCTCCCTTTCCCGTTCCGCAGTTTCCTTCTGCGACATCACGTCCTCGCAGAAGGACACCACCGCATCCCACGACTCTGCGCTACCGACCATCTTCCGCACTAAGACGGCTCATTATACCTTAACTCAACATAATGTGAAAAAGTGGGTGACTTATATTTAATTTTTCAAAATTCTCTTTGACAACTAACGAGGCAGTTACGCGAAGTTGTCGTTTCCGTTGCTATGTTGAAACTTGTGAATGCGTTCTGAAAAATGTATTCTAAACAAGAGTGTTTTAATATTATGTTAATATGTCTGATAGGAAAAACTTGCAGTTATGCAGCGGTTCGCAGTAATTACGGGGTGAGTTTTATTTTAATAATATCATTGATGCTAACGAACGTACGATAAGATAATAAGTGAAGCCTGGGGTCAACATAGGTCAAAGTCGTAACCACTAGATTTTGTTACCCGAAAGCTGCCCTTGCTGGATGTATATTTCCCAATTTAATTAAATTTAATGCGGAATATTTTTTATTTATGCTCTGAAAAGGATTAAATGAACAGAATCACATCACAATATCTAAAAGCACCCTTAAGAATCGAATATGGTTTTTTTTACATATTGTAGATTGTATTGTAATCAAATATTTACTCTGGAATAGCAATGTATTATTCAGAGGAAAATATAAGAATGAGTTTTATGGAATATACGCCGCCCGGATATTGTCTTAATTAGAGTACAAAAAATACTACATACTTATTTTCGGTTTCGTTACATTGATCCAACAATTCTAGTAAAAGAGGTTTAGATCTATCTAAATTAAGCGTCCCATATATTAACCAATTTACTGCGGGCTCATAAAGATTTAAATATTGATCAGGTGTTAAAAGTTGAGTACTATACTTTTTCATCATCATTGGATGGAAAATCTGTAACAAGAAAAAGAGAAGTTATTACAATTAGTCTAAAACCACTTTAATAAATAAGGGCTTAGAAAGGTTCTTGAGTTATTTTTAGCGCGTTGTAAGGTATAGAAACTTTACCATGCCAGTGTAACCAACAATAACAAAATAATTACGAGATTAACACTCATTAAAGGCATGGCCAGTTCGCGATGCAGCCAGTCGACTATTTATCATATTTATTGTTTGACTAGCGACCCGACCACAGCTTCGCAGTTTTCGATTTTTTCGCGTATAATGCCAATAACCTTAAAAATACGATTAGTGTAAGTAGACCTCCTAGTACTAGTGACCGCCTACTAATGCAAGATCGGCCTATACTGGTTATAAGTTT
Organism: Parnassius mnemosyne; assembly: GCA_963668995.1. NCBI lineage: Eukaryota > Metazoa > Arthropoda > Insecta > Lepidoptera > Papilionidae > Parnassius > Parnassius mnemosyne. The sequence goes on along the minus strand of CAVLGL010000035.1, from coordinate 27,194,098 downwards.
CACACTTGGTCGATAAAAGAAAGAGATTGAAAAGCACTTCTCATTGCCACTCTTTCATTAATAATACCGTCGCGTACCGCTTGTTTGTAAATAGGAAAAAATATAAAACAGACAAGTGACGGCTCCATAGCGCAGTGGCTTAGTAATGAGTTGCAGCGCTAAGGGCCGCGGGTTTGAATCTCGGACGGAACAAGTATTTGTATGGCCTACAAATAATTGATCTGGGTCTGTTCTATGTATGTAAACTGTCCCTACGATACAGGAGTAAATCCTAGTGTGGAGGTAACGTTTTTTTAAAAAGAGAGGAACAGAGACAACTAATGATATTATTTTTTTTTTACAACCGGCTTCAATATTAATACGCATTATTAAGGATAACTCCAAAACTACTGGTCAGATCTTGATCAAATTTATATGGAATGTATAAATTATAAGCACCAACTTTCAAATAAAAATAGAATCATCAAAATCGATTCACCACAATTCGGTTTCAGAAAAAAGATCTGAGGTAACATACATAGTGTATAAAAAATACATTCGAATTGAGCACCTCCTCCTCTTTTTGTAAATATTGAATTAATAAACTTTTAAATACGCTTAGCTTAATAAGACTTTTTAATACTAGAGAGTCCTGTAACTATTAAAGTATGAAGAAATGTTTATTGAATTATAATTTCATGCGTAAAATTTAAGCAATAAAATAAACATCAGCAATTTAAAAAATAAAAATTCAATACAAAAGTAAGTAATATTTTAGCTGTTAATTTTATCTGTTAAAAAAATTAACAAATCTAGATTATTTCTGGGATTTTTAGGCACAACTGCGACACAGAAGTATCTTATTAAAATAAATGTCGTACTTTAGATGATTACGATAATGTTATTTTATTTTAAGTAAATTATAAATAAAAAACGAGTTGCCGCGTAACGTCCTTAGAGAGCGAAAAAATTTCATTTCTTATTCTCTGACTGACGGGCGTTGTTCTACGTAATGGTTGACTGACCATTTTATTTATTAATAATATAGTCAGTAGTAGTTACTTAAAAAATTTACGCTTAATAAACGAATTGCACCCTTATAAACCTCTCTACATATGTACATTACAGCTGACTGACCAGCTGTGTCCCCATAGGACGTTGACTGACTATCATAATTTTGATTTACATATAAAAAAACAAAAGTTCATAAAGTTTCAGCCTTAAGAAATTGATTTTATTATGTCGGTGGTCACGACATGACCGTAGCTTTTTATTGTAAATTATGATTATAATCACCTGAGAAAAAACCAGGCTTATTAAATTCAGAGATGTTTTTGACTCTGCCTCTCCGTCTATACGATTGGACGTCAGTAACATGACTAACCTTGACGAAGTCTTATTACATTCACATTACATACATTCAGCAATATTATCATATATTTTGTTTTTAATCCTAATGCTTTTGTAATCACGATACGAATTATCATAAAGTACGGGATAATTTTGACGTTGTAACTAGGTTTAAACTTGCAAATTTGCTATCAGAGTGTGATCCTTCTGTTCTTGTACTATTATTTATTATGATGTGCTATTAGTAAGAATTTATGGTGAGTTTTCAAATTATCGCGGTATTACTGCGTCTAACGTTTCGAAGCTAAATTTGCTTATTAATTCTGGAAACTTCGTTTATGAAATGGAATATAATCTCTAATTTTTAAGATCTTATGGTTCGTACTCAAATAAATGGTGAGTAACATAAATACTTTATCTTCTATTTTTTGTGTTAGCCAATCACTTCTGTACAATGTTCCGTTACAAATTATGCGTTTTGCTACTTCCTCTTGTTTTTTTATATTCCGTTATACTCATAGAAAAGATAATAATTTTAATTTTACTTTACTATTATTTTAAGTCAGGTTTTTATTGACATTGTTGTTTGGTTAATTAGTTTAATATATACAGTGGTGGTCGTATAATTAGAAACACTACCAACGGTCCTTGACATTATATAAGATACGTCACCGCAATCGTTTTTATTTTGAAATTAAACAATAAATAGGACAACAATATGTTCAACGATTTATCATTTATGAGAAAAACAATATAAATCCCATTACACAAGTGCAGTTTCAATATTACATTATCGACAAACATTTAAATTAGTTTTAAAGTATGAACAATAATGGTCAACTAATTAGAAACAACAACAAAAAGTATAAAAAACATATTTTTTTTAAGTATTAGTAATTAGTATTGTTATTTACGAAATAGCTACTATCCACAGCCTACCAATAGTTATAATTAATATTTAGAGGCGTATCCCTTATTTTCACTAACAGCACTGCAGTGACGTGGCATTAATTCAATCAATTTCATACATTTTTCTAAGGGGACTGAATTCCATCATTCAACAAATGCTTCATATAGTTCGTTTTGACTGGTGTTACGTTTGTTTGAGATTTTCTTTTTAGCAATATACCAGAGATTTTCTATCGGGTTTAAATCCAGACAATTTGCTGGCCAGTCTAAAACGGATATAGGTACGCTGTTCGTTAAGGAAACATTCCACATACCATCATTCATTTGGCCGTGTGTTTAAAGTCATTGTCATGCTGAAAGATCCAGGTTACAGGCAAATGATTGTCCAAGTAGGAAAATTATTGTGTGCATTAAGATATTTTTGTATTGCCATTGATCCATTGTACCTTCAATCTTCCGAACGGGTCCAACTCCACATCCGGAAAAACACCCCCATACTTTAATGTTACCGCCACCGTGCTTGACTATACTCCTTGTGTATTTATAATTAAAATAATTGTTTACAGGACGTCTAACATAGCGCTTTGCATCGGAATTTACCATATTTATTTTTGTTTCTTGAGTGGCTATATTACTGCATGATTATTAATTATTGAATGTATACATATTTTACAAACATTTGCATGTTGAAGTTATACTTTCTTTGTTCATAAGAAGTGTTTCTAATTATATGACCATCATTATATATATATACCGGGTGTTAGTGAAACGCTCCCGAAAACGAAGACATGAAAATACTTAAACATAAAACCAGCAGTGAAAGGAGAATGCCAGATTCTCTATAGAACTTTTCCCCACCCAAAAGTGTGGTGTACACGAATGCTGTATACAATTTTATTACTTCATCCAAATTATATAATTTGAAGTCTCTAGAACTTGCGATTTTTTTCAAACTGGACTTTAATAATTACATTTACCCTATATTTTAGAACAGAATTCGTTACAGTTCATTGTAATTTCAGAATATAAATTTTAAATAAGAATTTAAAAATTTAAGAAGCATAATAATATAATGATCAGTAACATTGGAAAAAGGGTTCTCTTGTATAGTAAAGGTCTAAAAGGTTCTTACACAATATAAGACTAGCACCACCTGTTTTTCATAAAATCTAATTCCTAATCATGTAAACGAGTTATATTATTTACAAAATTATATTCCAAGATACATATTATTATGACATGTGTCTGAAGAAGGTGTAAATATTTACAGATTAGTAACTAATTTTACGACAACGGCAGGACCATAAATTATCAACTACATATAAAAAAAGCTGTAAAACTAAATATATCTGTAGCAAAATATACATATAAATAAAAGCATAAGTCGTCAGCAAAAGCAGGAAAAAGTGCAACGGTAAAGAAAGCGGGAATCAGCACAAGCAAAAATGTGATATAATTACAATCAATATATTTCACAAGCACAAATTAGTCAATGTGTCAAAATATTCGACATTAATTTGACATACGTACTTACGATATTGACGCAATAAAAATCGATGATTATTGTTCAGTAATTATCTAATGCAATTCATGATTATTATCGACTTATAATATATTTTAATAGAACTATGTATTGTTTCATACTTTATACGTACGTATGTACTTATTCGAATTTCGAACAAAGAAACGCAGATGTTATTAGAAAAGACTGGAAATGTAAATATTAATCGTTGAATTCCTTTTTTTAAATAATATTTTACCGCAAGTTGTACAAAATAACGATTTATCACAAAAAAAACTTCAAAATTCATAAGATTATTTTTCATATTTTTACCTTTTTTGTACAAGGTGGGGCACGATCTGGCATTCTTCTTTAATAAAATCAGCTAACAATAGGGTCAATATTCTCGCGGACTCCGATTTCTTTATTTAGCTCGGTGCGAAACAATGCCTACTCACTCTAACCTTCCCTTTTACATACGCACTACCGCCGCCCGGCCGACTCGTCTCACCTCGCGCTGTGGAATTTACATATGTCAGCTTTGCCAACATGTGGGGAATTCCCAAAATTGCGGGGAATTTAAAGTTGATTGGGGATTTTATGGGGATTGGTATTATGCGGGAAAAATACGGGGATTTTAAAATCGATAGCCAGGGCCAAGTCAGCGCCTTTTTTCAAGAAATCTAAATACTTATCTTAACATTTTTGTTAGCTTACTTACGAATATCGAATGACTCCCTTTTTTTATTATCTTCATTGCACCACATTTAATTTTCGGATTTATTTGGGCAACTTTTGTGTATCATTTAATGCTTTTCATTTCTTTATTTTTTAATTTAAACTAAATGTTAGTTAAAAAGCTAATCTTATAAAATTGTTTCATTTCTTAAAATGAAATTGAGGAGAATCTGTTGAAGTTTTGTCCATAAATTGGGGAATTTGACATGAATTTTCGGGTAATTTGACAAATTGGTGTTGACAACGCTGCCATGTTGCACCGAAATTTACCTACTAAGATTTGTTTGCCGGCGACATAAGAACTAGAGGCGGCAATCACTATAAGAGTTGCAAGTAATTTTTCATAATTTTGACGTATCCCTTTTAAAATTCAAAGTATTTTAAGAGACAAACGTGGCCACCATTTTTTTTTGCAACACTCCGTGAACGAACAGTTTTTGTTGGCTTTAACTCATTTTCGAACACCCAAACTCGTGACTGGTTTTTTGTTTCGGGTTCGTACGCGTATATCTAAGATTAGTCACCTGATACGATGTTGTATACAGCATTTGAGGATCCTGCGTGGAATCTTTCGAGAGTTCTGACGCACCAAGTAACGCGAGCCGCTTTTTGCTCTTCACAAAGCGAATGCGGTATCCATCGGGAAAACAACTTTTTTAAACCTAATTGTTCATGCAAGATTATTTGTATTTGACTCATGCCAATGTCTAAAGTTGCCTGAATATCGCGGTATGTCACATGTCGATCTTCCTCAATCAGCTTACGCACAGCATCAACGTTTTCTTGAGTGACTGCAGTTTTTGGACGACCTTGACGGGGATCATCACTGAGCTTGACACGTCCACGTTGAAATTCAGCAAACCAGCGATAAATTGTGGTTTTGGATGGGGCTTCATCACCAAATGCAGAAATCATCGAGTCAACACACTGTTTTTGTGTTAAACCACTTCGAAAGTCATAATAAATCATCGCTCTTGAATTTTCTCGAGTCAATTCCATTTTCTCAACGACTAAACAAGTTTGACAAAACCTTGTGACAAGACCGAGAATCTTTTTTTAAATAAATAAATGGCATTCGATTTTTAAAACCAAGGACTTTTCAATTAAAAAAAATTTAATATGACAGGAACAGTGGAAATATTCCATTCCCGATACTTTTAGTGCAGCCCTCGTAGGTACGTTTATTAATTTAATATATTTTTTGTAGTAAAGAACTGCTTGTTGCGTCAGGGTACAATTGATTGTGTAATTGTATTAAAAATGACAACTATAACTTCTAAATTCCATATGAAGACTAGTCGTAGGGATAACTAAACTTATAAATAAAATAAACGTTGGCAATGTCGTAACGGTTTAACGGTCTGTGGAAATGGTCAAAGTGCTTCAAGAACGTTGCGACGCACGATGCATTTGTTTTGGAGCGATTGATTATTAATTTTAGTTTTTGAGGCAGTTCCGTGTTGACTACCACGTGCGCGTGAGCGACAGTAATTTTGTTTATTAAATTATTGTTGTTATTATTCTTGTTGTTACGTTTTATGTTTCTTGCTTTGTTTTAATAATGCCTAACGCGTAGGTACGTTTATAGTGCTCGTGGATACGGCAACATGTTAATGTGCCTTGAAGAATCTCATAAGGCCACGGAGGATTCGGATCGGTAAGCTGTTTCATACCTATTTTTTTTTAAATAACTTAGTACTGAACTGATCTGAATAGGTACTTAACTGTATACATCAGAATAATACCTACACGATGGATAAAAAAGCATGACTCTAACCTTGTTAACATTTCATTTAAGTAATTTTTTCATTAGCGGGGAATCGAACCAGGTATTTCGTTTATTTAACCTGTGAATTCGAATTAATGTGGCTAGGTGGAAACAAGCAAAATAGTAGGTTAAGTAGATAAGTCAGGTATTTAGACAAGTGTTGTAAATTATTAGGTATTGTGGTACAATGAGGGGTCAGCTGATTGTAATTCCACTGCTGGTTTTATGATTAAGTATTTTCATGATTTTTTTTATGAAATGATCGTTTCATTTAGTTGTAATAACATGATGGAGCGTGAATAAAGCTAATAAAACGTTGTGAAAAGATGATTGTTTTTTCCTCGGGATCGATTTTATTTCTGACCCAAGTATCGTTAGTACTATCGTCTGTCTTCATTTTCGGAGGCGTTTCACTATCACCCAGTATATATATATATATATATATATATATATATATATATATATATATATATATATATCTATATATATACGGAGTGACGAAAAAGTTATCACATAAAATGAAAAGACGTATGCTACATAAATTTCTTTAAACATACACAACTAAAAAAATATATAACAATTAATACATTAGCCGCGGTAGCATTTTTTTCGTTTCAATATTAAATAACATCATGTAAATGCATACAGATATCACCTGATGAATTCTAGAAGGTCAAAGACCCATGCCATTTCAAGGCGAATATAGGTAGTTTAAAGGTTATCAAACCTAACTACTCAAATAAAGAAAAAATCAAACAAAAACTGCACTTACGGCTAACAATTTAAGGCATAATTTTATGCGCAGATTAAAAACAAAGGGAACGCACGCTGCAGGCGTATGAAAACAAAGTCAAGCGAAAAATTTACTTAAAATAATGAAGTTAAGGCATAATTCTCTACGCGCAAAGTGACAAGAAATGGGATCGGGTGTTAATATAAATTATTATTTTTCTGGCGCGTGCGACGTTTTGTAAGTCACTTCAGGTCAGTAACCTATATATCAAGGCTGATTTATTTCTTGTCAATAATTTACCCTATTTATTTTGTTTGAAAAATGCATTTTTTATTTTCTTTTATTATTGTTTATTTTATTATTTTAACAGACATATATCAACTTGTATTAACTGCTGTGCTATTTAACGTGATAACCTCGGCGCCACCCAGTATATAATATTTTGGCTGATTAAGGTTACTTCGTCGTTTAATGACGGTGTTCCTCTGATTTGCTGGCGATCGGTTCGGGGATCCCGAATTCTTAGAAATGTAATCCGAGGAGGAAAATGATTCAAAAACTGATTCAGGACATCGTGATAGCACTATGCGGATTGTGGGGGTACGTGTACGTACTGCCCTCGGGACGTGTTTCTCGCAAATTGTAGCGATGGAGGGCTTCGGTGGATTTCTGAACGGGAATCCCGACACCCCTCGTCTACGCTGATGGCGACCACCGAGGTGTTTAGCCGGTAAAAATCCGGCATAACCTTTTCGCTGCCCCCGCAGAAAACAAATTGTTTGTTGCAATTTCTAATGCTAACTAACCACATGTTTAGCGGTGAAACAAAACATCGTAATGAATAGAGTAACATAAGGATTATGTTTCTCCATTACCGTTACAGTTATATGGTAGGCAAACTACCATACTGTCTACCCATAGATTTCCGCATAGGAGAAATATTTTGCCATAGTTGCCACGCTTGGCAAGCGGGTTGGCAACCGCACTTTTTTATTTTTAGTCGTTATTAGAAAGACGCTACTGTCCATCTCCTGATTTGTTTCCTCTGTCGTCTCTTACGATACCCAAGGGATGATATGGGGTAGTTCATATATTCTTATACCGCCACCACATGGCAATATGTTTCGCTACCCCTAAATTGGGAAGCGCGTCGGACTATTTCCTGCTCCAAAACCCTCTCTGCTCTAAAATGTCACTTTAATTTTTAGTAAGTCGTATGTCTGCTCTATAGGGTAATAGGGCATACATTATAATAATTATTATAGGACCACAGGATAACTGCTTCTTGTTATTGACAATAACTTAAATAACAAGGGCAGAAAAATAGTTGACCAAAATGATTGTGTCTAGAAATAACTTATACTTATATAAAATGAGTTTAATTATTTTCTATGATTTTTTTAAATGTATTTTAATTAAAGCCACAGAAAAAACATACATTTTTGGAAATATCAAATTACTTTAATCATTTTGCACTATTCATGTGTTGTCATTTACTATATTCGTACTATTTTCGTATACGCTTTGTAAGTCTACTAACACAACAAACAAACACAAAAGAAACTTTTATAGGAAGTTATTATTAGTAATAGCTATACTATAAGTAATCACAAAAATAAAAGTGATAAGATTGAAAATAAGTCTCTTACAAAGAACTTCCTGCAATAATACATTATCTCAATCATAGTACTATGTGACAATTCCATTTAACGTTATGGCAACACTAGCTAAAACAAAATGTCACTGTCACAGAATAATATGATGCTTATGGATGTCACTGTATGGCACAAAAGCCAAGAAGCCATGCGAGAAATATACATTTATAGTATGCAAATATACAATAGAGATACAATAATCTAAAAACTCTCAATTATTTAGGTAGGTACATTATGTTGAGAATGTATTAAGCTAACATCAAACAACCATGAGACGCATGACTTTTTTCAAGTGACATACGACATAACCTAAAAAGGGTCAAATCTAAAGATCTTTTTTTGACGCCTTCTCAGGCCAAGTCTTTGACACAGGGACTGACGCTTAAGATTTTAAGATATTTTTGATATATAGACGCTACCATTTCTTCTCAACTAATTTTATATATGAATGTCTGCCATTGTTCTATCCATATAATCCAATTACAGTACATGAGGGGAATAAGTTTACAAAAAAATTTTTTCGTACCTGTTGATATTCCTCAATAAACTCTTTCAAATTATTATAAAAATATTCCTCACTTTCTTTGCCCAATAACTTTGAGGCGACATTGCACAAATACACACGCAAATAAACAGCCACCAATGGATTTCCAATACCTCTTATCATTTTAGTAAGTCTTCTGATAGTTGGTTTGATTTCATCTTTATGAATAAAAACATAGCATTTCAATAACGACATTTCCATGTACAAACGTGGTAAAAGTTCTCGTATTGACGCCATTTTGAATATCCAGTTTTGACAGGTTTCTTTAGCTGCCTCTGGGACAAGAGTAGAATCTATGTCTAATGGAGATTTGATTACTTTATCTCTGCAATAAAAATTTCACAATGACATTTCAAATTTAATTCACACTTCATCGATTGGGAAAAGTTACTGATTTATACTTATGCATATATATGACAATAATTTTATAAATCTAACTTCTACAAATGTAATATTGGCGACTAACTATTTCATGTTTAAATCTTTAAACAGATAAAAAAATTACGAAAAATGAAAAAAGTTTAAACAATGTTCACTACTTAGTGCTTTAAATTTAAACAATAAAAACAAGCATGGAATATTATCTTAAATAGTAATTATAAACCCACCCATAGCTTTTTGTTTTCAATCGATGAAATACTAAGTTTCCAAAATTGTCAAGGATATCGCATATCAATATAAATTTACTTGGATAAAACTGCATAACATTGACATCAGAGAGCATTTTTGAGCACTGTATGCATATTTTGAATGCTTTAACTCTTTGTTCAGTATTCCAAGCCTGCAAAATAATAAAACATTCTTTAAAAGGAACTATTCTATTGCGAATTATACAACTGTAAATCAAAGGAAGAAAATGTGATTCGAAAGTTATCGTTAGCTCAACAACTAGTTTGTGGTTTCTATGTATGTAATTAGAAAATTAAAAAGGCTTAAGAAATGAATAGAAGGGATATTTTTATTTAACATAGAATTTTAGTTATCTACTACTTCCTCTTTATTATGTCTTACACCACTGAAGTTACTCCTGATCGGGGTATTTTAAGTTTTGCGAAAACTGAATGGTAAAGCAAAAGATCAAATTCCAAGCAAGAAAGAAGCATCGAAAGCCAAAAGATCTTTCTGGCATTTCCCATTGTCGTCTCTTATGACACCCTCGGGATGCAGTAGGATAAAATAGCTCTATATATAAGGCATATTTATTAAAATTTATTTGTTTTTTATTTAACACTGGTTTGATAAATAAAAGAAAGACAACCAGCAAGAAACATAGCTGTTTTTTTTTTAAATTTAAAACTTTTATAACTTACAATTATTCTATAATTTATATAAATTATTTTAGACTAGCGAACCGCCCCTACTTCGCACGGGTAATTTCTGGATCTCCGCAACCGCCGGGTCTAATTGTGAATCTAAACCATCCAGGGACCCACTCAAACGCACAAAAAATTCATCAAAATCGTTCGAGCCGTTTTCGAGACTAACGGACAGCAATTGATTTTTATATATAGAGATATATTAGCTCAGTGAAGACCATCTAATTCTCAAGAGTCGTTTATAAGACACATACAAGAACATGAATAAACTGAATATTACGTCTTTACCTTTTTTTTACATGGGGAAATGCCTACGCATATCCGCCTCGTGGGGGCAAGGACGGGTTATGTCGGACTCGCACCGACTAAAACCCTATGGTGTTCCACCTTCGTCGCATATTGGCAGGGCCACGGGAACGCTTACGCACACATCCGCGGCCCCACCTGCACCGGCGGCCCCATGGCGGCCTCTCCTCGGGAGAGGACTGCTCCTCCCCCATCTCCTTCTCAGGTAAGGCGCACCAGAACACATGGCGCGCCCTCCTCCTCAGCCTCAAATTTCCAATGCGCAACAGACGCCCCCGCATCCGATGCGCGAAGGCCATGGGGCCAGGAAGAACAAGCACTCAGAAGCACCGGCCTTTCTGACCCCAGCGGCGGATCAGGTCTATGGCTCCGCCACCAACCAAGATTCGGCTGCGGAGGGTAGGGAGAGCGGCGCCTCGCAATACCAACACTCCTCTCCCCCCGCAGCCCCACCACCACCGCATCAATCAACGGTGCGGCCCCGTCTGAGTCGCGGAGGATAGGGCGAGTGGCGCATCGCCATACCAACACTCCTCTTCCTCCGCGACTCCACCTCAGCTGCAGCGGTAGAGGGAGCACCCCTCTCACCACAGCCCCCCGACACACATCCGAAGTGGGCTCGTCAAGTCCACTCGGAGTGGCCACGTCGGGCCGGCCCTACACCACAGGCCAGCCAAGGGGTTCCTCTTTGTTCACCGTGGGTGATCAAGCCACGGCTACTAAGCACCCCCGCCACGACAAGGCGGGAACCTGTTCGGGGGGGATTACGTCTTTACCTATGAAATTGCCCTTCTGCAGTACTGGCCATTTAAAACCAAAATATAATTTTTGTTTGGCTAAGAATTCTAATTTATTATTTTATTACTAAATTAATTAGATTTTCAAAACAATTTTTTTTTTCAAAATTAGTTTATTGATTAGCGTTATGTTTCATCGAATTTGAATATTTTTCGTCATTATGAATATGTTCAAAATTCGAGTAATTATGAAATACGAGGACCGTCGTGGCAGAAACGCGGCACAAGCGGCACGCAACATCAACGACGTTTACGGAGCGAATACTATAAACGAACGCACCACCTGTTATTGGTTTGCTCGCTTCCGTTCTGGATTTTTCGACCTGATAAATGAACCCCGTGGTCATTCAAAAACTTTGGTCGACAATGACCATTAAAAGGGCGACTGTAGAAGCTAATGATACTCAATCTAAAAAAAAAAAAGTTTGCATGCCGTACCTCATGGCTAAATAGGTCTTTAAGCAACTTATTTTTATTGTAAAAACCTGTAATTTACCCTATTTATGGCAAATAAATGAATTTGAATTTGAATTTGAATCTAAGTCTGAATTAGCAGCAGCTTTCAACGTTAGCGTCAAAATAATATTGGTCCATTTGTGTCAAATTGGCAAGGTAAAAAAGCTTGCCTTGTACTGCTCAACAGGCACACAAACGAAGGAATTTTGAACCGGATTGTTACTTGCGACGAAAAATGGATTATGTTTGACAATTGCTAGCGCTCAGCAAGTTGGTTGAAACCTGGTTCAGCACCAAAACAATGCCCTAAACGAAAACTTGTCTAGCACCGGTGTAAATTATCACAGCTTCTTACCAACGGGATGTACTGTGAAGAACTGAACACAATAATGGAGAAGCTCGCGCGTCTTCAACCAGCTTTGGTCAATCACTCGTATCCGCTGACAGACAATAGACGGTCTACAAGTTACAAGAGCTAGAGTTGGAAGCTCTAAGTCATTCGCCGTACTCACCAGACTTTGCGCCTACAGACTCTACTTTTACCAGAATTTGGATAACTTTTTGGCGGGGAATAAATTCAATACCCGAGAGGCAGTAGAAAATGCTTTTGAAGAATTTGTTGCTTCCCGTCCAACCGATTTCTTCAAGAACGGCATCAATAAACTGCCAGTGCGTTGGCAAAGATGCATCGATTGTACGAGTGATTACTTTGATTAATAGAAATGAATATTATAGAAAAATAATTAAAAATTAAAAATTTTGTACAGCCGACTTCAGTATAAGTTATTAAGAATAACTCAAAAACTATTGGTCTGACCTTATTCAAATTCATATGGGACCACATGAGAAGTACCAACATTCAAACAAAAAAATAATCATCGAAATCGGTTCACCCAGTAAAAAGTTATGAGGTAACACACATAAAAAACATACAGTCGAATTGAGCACTGTCTCCTTTTTGGAAGTCGGCAGAAAAATACGTTAACTTATTTAATAAAAAACGGAAATTTTATAGGTAAATAACTAATAATTTCGCGGTAAAATTCTCCATAATTTTAAATAATACTAGGGTAATCCACCACATCATGTGACATCATGTACATACCTTTTTAATTTCGTCATCAAGCATTTTAATCTTGGTAACAAACTCCTGTTGGCTAAGACCCATTGTTTTCCTGATTGAATCTTCATCGAAATCATCCAATTGCTCCAACCTATGTTTTACTTTTTCATTTAAATTCGATACTTGCCTAATAAGAGCTGAAAAAGATTTAACTTAAAACGAAAAAAAAACGAAACAAAAAATATTCAATTAGTATTTTTAATCAAATCAAAACTATCTAATATAGTTACGATGTTATGAACTATTTTTAATAATTGATAGGTAATCTAATTTTTTATTTTCTTGGGAGAGTATTTCAACTGAGGGGTCAACCTGGAATTTTCATCATGCTTTTATTTATAGTGTAACAGATATTCGCTATAAGAATTTATAACTTTTATATGTGGTAGAGCCAAGCTGCAGATATATTATGGTTTTAGCACGAATGGATCGGCTCGACCGGGGAAGGACAACGCTCTCAAAGAATACCAGCGTAAAATAGCAGCTTAACACTGCTGTTTCGTATGGTGAGTTTAGAGAACCGGAGACCCTTTTAGTGGAAATGAGGCATTCCATCTTGCTCCTCAGGGGTGACAACGCATCTGCATTATGATTCTTAATCGAGGATAAATGTAGATGACTATGGGCCGCAGCATCCACTTACTATCAAGTGGACTGTCACTCCCATACTATTAAAAAAAAACTAGACTAAAAGATGACAGGTCGAAAACAGACACACAGAGACCTATTCATTTTCAAGGTACGGTTACGGTTAAGGTTAGGTAATTACTAAAAACGCCGAATGTTTTGGGTTATTTGTCATGTTGGAATTTCCGAATTATATGTAACGTAGCTTCTTTTTAAGGTAAACAGGTCTCCCCTGCCCGTAGTCCACAAATGCGCATCCGGAGTGGGCTTGCAAAGGCCACTTGTGAGCAGCTAACTCGGACCAGATTTAGGTACTTTTGTATAAATTATAATTGTAAGTAGTTCACGTTGCCACAATGTTATAATTGCGAATATATATTTTAATAAAATAAAATGAAAAATATTAGATGCTAGTGTTTTTTAGGCAAAAGCTTTAAAAATAATAGTTGTAAACGTACATATATTAAATAAAAAACCCGGCAAAATACGTGTCGGGCTACCAACAATTAGGGTTCCGTAGTTGATGTCACAATACGAGAACTTAGAAGGGACCTTCTTGATACAATGAGTTTTACATATTAAGAAAGTTCGCGGTTTGACCACTGTGACGACTAAAAATTTGTCGAAATAGGAGTGAACGATGGTAGCTGAAGGACTTATTTTCCAAATTTCCTTTTGTAATTTGAAAATAATACAATCTACATCATATTGATTACATGGCAAGGACATAAATTGTCATAGTTCCCTATCTATCCATTAGTTCCCGATAATGCAATCCTAAGATACATGACCGTAACGAACCTTCCAGTAAACCACCACTACCCTAAACTATCATAAGGGTCGCCCGCGTAAACCAAGAGTACCACAAATGAAACTGTAGGCCTACAATAACTATACTAACTAAAAATAAGCAAAAGTGATATGTCAGGATCGGCCTCTTGGCTATTTATCCTCTCTGTCTACCCCAAAAAGGAAAACGTAAAGCTATAGTAGTAATGCATGAGTAGTTTTCTTCAAAAAAATCAAAATGGTAGAGGTTGGGGAAGGAACATGATTATTAGAATAAAAAATACCACTTTAAAGCTAAATATTTCGCAAACGGACCCCTGAATCGAAAAAATGTCGTATCATACATCCCCAATATTTTTGAAAGACCTATCCAACGACACCCCATCCCACACGATGGAATAGACGGAAAAAAATCACTTGTATGTTAGATACCCAAAACAAAAATGTTTTCAAGATTCACAATTTTGTAGGCGTGATTATATCTATAACTATATTTATTTATTTATTTAAAAATTTATGTACACACAAACAAAGGAAAGAACACAACATGATGAACAGTTTGTACAAGGGCGCTACTTATCTCATTATGAAATTTCTTCCACTATACTAAATTATAGCTTTGTAGCAAGTTCTGTGTAGTTCTGAGTAAAACCGCAGACGGACGGGCAAACGGACATTGCAAAACTATAAAGCTGAGAACAAATTATCGGACGCGTCCGTCCAAAGAGTATAGTAATATATAAGGAAGCGTCCGTCAGCCGCGGCTGACAGTCGCGGCTTAGCGGTGTGCACGGTAGTTAAGACGGCGTCTTCGGACGCCTCACTTCAGTCATTCGAGTCAGACGGCTCCGTGGCGCAGTGGCTTAGCAATAAGTTGCTGCGCTGAGGGGCGCGGGTTCGAATCCCGCACGGAACAAGTATTTGTATGGCCTACAAATGATTGTTCCGGGTCTGGATGTTTGTCCTTGTGAAATTTGTGTTTGTAAACTGCCTCCACGATACAGGAGAAAATCCTAGTGTGGGGGTAACGTTTTGTAAAAAAGAATAATAAGAATAATTCTATAAAGGTGTTTCAATCGAGAAACATGACAAGCAGCGACAGCGAGGACGAATTTATAGAGTTAGCGGCAGCTGCTTTATGCCTCCAAAAAAAGTGAAAAGGAGTGTTTGGGTCCATGATATTAATGTAAAAAGACTCGAGTATGGTGAATTTCATACATTGTATCCAGACTTACAAAAAGATGATAAACGTTACAAAATGTACTTAAGAATTAATGAAAACCAATTTAATTTTCTGCTTAGTCTGACTGAGAATTGTTTAATTCAGCAGCAATTTGCTCCCACAATTCCTGTTTTAAAGTAGCATTTATGTGGCCACGAACACATTCAATTAAATTTTCTTCGTATGACATGTCGCGAGCGCGGTTGGTTCGTTTGTGACGCTCGAAACGTCCGCGGACGCGTCCCGTGGCCTGTGCACATCGTCCGAGGACGCACAAATATCCAGCCGGCTAGATTCTGTTCGGACGTCTGAACGCTCAAGGACGACCCAAGGGCACGTTCGCGTCTTACGACCGATAGTTTGCACAGTGTAGTATTAAATGTACTGGCTAGATTCAAATAAGCCGCGTCTATCAGCCGCGACTGATGGACGCGTCCGATAATTTGTTCTCAGCTTTAGCGTTCATAATTGTTTAACTACGGAACCGGAAAAGTACAAATGTTAAAGTTAGACGTGTGTATTTTGATTAACAACATAGTTTTTAAATATTAATAGGGTTTTCATATAAAGGGTAAATAGTAAATCAGGCTGTTGTCCGAGCATGTTGAACGAAGCATACCTAAGAGTTAGCAAAGTACCAGTGTTTTGTTGTAAATAATATCTCAAATATAACAGTGATATAAAATTTCCAATTTAAAGAATCAGTCAGAGCGATCCGTTCGCCTATAGTATGCGATGGTTTATACAGAATTACTAATTTAGTGCGCACGTAGCTTTACAATGACAGAGCAATTTAAAAAAAAACGGTTTTTACCAAAATCATCATACATACCTTTTTCGCCACCTGGAAGAAAACTGCTTACAATCGTCAATTTTTCCCCAGTAGTGTATTTATTTAAAATATATGTTCGCCTCTTGCTCCATGCTTGAGAATAATTAGTATGAATATCTATTTTTGCTAATGAACTTATTTCCTGAAATTTGATGAGAAAAGGCTTTACTTGGGTTTTACCTTGGGGTTTTTTTTATAGGAGAGGCGGCAAACGAGCATGCGGCTCACCTGATGGTTAGTGACTACCGCCGCCCATGAACAACTGCAACACCAGGGAGGGAATTGCAGATGCGTTGCCGGCCTTTTAAATAGGAGTAGGCTCTTTTCTTGAAGGTCCCTAAGTCGTATCGATCCGGAAAACGCTGATGGTAATCGATTCCACAAGAAAGTCGTGCGAGGAAGAAAACATCTTCTAAATCGCACAGTGGTGGACCGCCAATCATCTAGATGGTGTAGATGGTATCGGGAGTTCTGCCGCTATGTGCATTCGTGAAATTTGGCGGCTGAGATTAATCCGAACAATTCCTCAGAGCACTCCATCCCCATGGTAGATGCGAAAGAAAATGCAAAGGGATGCAACATCTCTTCGCAGTGCCAATGAATCGAGCCGTTTTTGGGTTTTTTTACGTGGTAGAGCCATACTGCAGCTATATTAGTAGTATAGTTGTAGCACGAATGGGTCGGCTCGACCGAGGAAGGACCACGCTCTCACAGAACCAGCGTAAAATAGCAGCTTAACGCTGCTGTGTTTCGTATGGTGAGTGTAGAGAACCGGAGACCCTTTTTACTGGGGCAAAGATGCATTTCATCTTAGTCCTCACGGGTGACAACGCATCTGCATCTTGAGTCTTTATTGAGGATAAATGTAGATGTCTATGGGTCACAGTAACCACTTACCATCAGGTGGACTGTATGCTCGTTTGTCACCCTATCCTATATAAAAAAACCATGTCATAACTCTTAGTTGTAAAATGGAAATTAAGCCGTCTCATTGCTCCTGTGTGTGTATCTGCCAATCTATCTTATTTCTCAGACATGCAGGTTTCCTCAAGATGTCTTCCGCCACCGCCGAGCACGTGGTCAATCAGCACTGAAAATTGTATGTAACAATCTCATTAGTGCATGCGGGAATCGAACCCGGATTGCCCGCGTACTGTCTATCTAGGCGCACTCAAAGCCCCAACAACAACATACAATAAGAACATTGGCCGGTCCATTGAGTGAGATTACTACTTAATACTAGTAATTTCTTGCATAAATCTTGAAATTTATAATTTATTATTGGTTTTCATTTCTATCTATCCTGTTTCCTTGACGACACTCAATCAAAAATAATTTACCTTGTGCTCGGCGGTGAAGAAAAACATCGTGAGAGAACCTGCATATCTGAGAAGTAAGAAAAAAATATTTTGGAGATGTGTGAAGTTCGCCAACATGTATTAGGGCAGCGCGGCGGACTTCCTTGTCCTAAAACCCTCTCAGATATGAGAGGCCCGTGCCCAGCAGCGGGACTTATGTAGGCTGTAACTTCTTTTAAACAAAAATAATAATATCAAATAGTGTTTGTTATAATAATATTCAGTAGGCAGCATATAACAGTTTAAACAAAAATTATATTTTTGTGACAATTTTAACATATTGTTAAAAGCCTGCAGCAAAACTACATAATTTATATTATGTATACCAAATTTTAGATCAATTAATCGGACATCGAAGAGAAGTCTGACCACCAAACACAAAACTTTTTAACTACAGCCGCATCTAGAAATGTAAAGTAAAGTACAAACATATGCTTTACTTTTGCACTCTCTATGATTTGTGGTCGTGACATGAGTTTTTTTTTTCAATGTTTTTAAGGAATGATCCTTCTGTACTTTGTACAATTAATTAATCTGTATAATTCTCGACGATTGTTTAGCCTCTAACTCTAAATTTTGGTAGGGGCATAAATGAAATTTAACATAAGTTATACAATAAAAAAGTTGCATTTTACATAATCACTTTCTTTCTAATCTAATTTATACAAAATGTAACTAATATTTCAGAAAGGAGCTTTATAATTTTTTAACTACTCAACTTCCCCGCCATGAGATCTGTCAAATATTTTACCACATTCCAAAGTGGCGCTACCCTGGTGGTAATAAAAGTTGTGGTAGCCCATATTGGCGCAATGAAGTTTTAGGAAGCAATATATACTATATAATAGTATTCAGGTATGCCGAAACTTCGTTCAATTGAAGTTCTTCTAATTCCTTCTTAAGTGTTTTTGATCCATAATGAATAGGTACTTACTTTTTAATGAAATATTACAAAATAATTCAGTGTATTATTTTTAATTTATAACGTTATGTTTAAGTACGAGGGCGCGTTTTTAAGTACGCGGAATGGGCGGTAAGGAGTGGAAATAAAAATCCAAATTTATTTCTCCTTTTCAATATATTCACCTGCTACCCTAATACATTTTTCGGATCTTTCAATTAACTTATGATACCCTCAAAAAAATTATATGTCTTTGTCTAAAAAATACGCCGAAACTGCTTCCTTCACTTCTTCATCACTTAAAAACTTTTTCCCACTAAGTTCTTTTTTTAAGTTTGGAAATAAGTTTGGTGTGGTAAAATTTCGAAGCCTACCTTCTGCATTGCAGCCATCGCAACATGGCACTCGTGAACAGGCGCTTTGTCGTGCAGAAGAAGGATTCCTTTGGTCGATTTTCCCCATCTTTTCTCCTTTATGGCTTCCTGAAATTGTTCTAGGATTGAAGCGTAGTAATTTCCGGTTATGGAGTCACCTTTATCTTTATAATTAATCAATAGGATTCCTTCTGAGTCCCCAAAGACTGTCTCCATGATTATCCCAGCCGATTGTGCCACCTTAAATTTCTTGGGTGGTGGTGTGCCTTTTTTTTGCCACTGCATAGAGTCCTGTTTAGACTCAGGTTCATAATGGTGAACCCAAGTTTCGTCACCAGGAACAATTCGAGCCAACACTACATCTTTGTCTTCCATACAGAGGTCCAAAAATATACGAGAACACTCGACGCGCTGTTGCTTTTGAGGCGGCGTGAGCATTCTAGGCACCGCCGCTTGCGCTGACTTTAGTCATGCCAAGATGGTCATGAAGAATTTTGAAAATGGTTGTACCCGATACTCCAACCATTTCTGCGAGCTGTTTTTTCTTTAGGCGGGCATCTTCTAATATTAATTTTTCGAATTTTTTAATAATTTCCGAAGTGGTCACCTCGAACAGCCTTCCTGGAAGTGTGTCGTCTTCAAGTGACTCTCTGCCTTGTTTAAAAAGGGTATGCCACTTGTAAACTATAGTTTTACTTGGACAAGAATCTCCGTAAATGGATGACATCTCTTTCAGTATAGTCTGAACTGATTTTCCGCGCTTGGTAAGGAACTTTATAACGGCACGGAACTTGATTTTCTCCATATTTCACAATTTCTTCCCGATTGACTTGTTTGGTTGACGATAACTCAAAGACTAATGATCAAATTACAATAAAACCCCGTATTTATACTAATAATGAGTTGCTCAATTAGGACATAATTCAACGACATCCCCACTTATTACCTACCTACCCATTCCGCAAACTTAAAAACGCACCCTCGTATATTACACATAATTATATATTTTATCTGAAAAATTGTAAGATTTGATGTATTAAATTATAACAGCTACTATACTATAACCATGGATAATACAGAATAAAAATATATTTTTCAATATAATTATTTCATATTATATATTCAAATCATATATTTTGAGCTATACTTTACTTTAGCTTTCATGTAGGTCTCACACCCACAAAAAAATTGGTATCTAATAATTACATTGATGGATAAATTTAGAGGAACGCAAAAAAAAAAGTTTTTAATTTCACCTGTTACAATTTTATTATTGTGTAATATTGTTCTTTCATACTTTTTTTATAGCCTAAGGGTGACAAATGAGCACACAGTCTACCTGAGGGTAAGTGGTTGCTGTGGTCCATAGACATCTAAATTTATCCTCGATTACAAATCAAAATACAGATGTGTTGTCACCCGTGAGGACTAAGATGGAATGCCTTAATTCCAGTAAAAAGGGTCTCCAGTTCTCTACACTCACCATACGAAACACAGCAGCATTAAGCTGCTATTTTACGCTGATATTCTGTGTGAGCGTGGTCCTTCCCCGGTCGAGTCGACCTCTTTGTGTTACAACTAAACCAGAAATATAGCTGCAGCATGGCTCGACCACGTACAACTGTTGTGTATACTGCGGAAAATTTTCAAATTTGAGTTTAGTCAGGTTTTGTTTAAAATTCTGCCGTGACTGCTTTGTTTATTGTTAGGTGTGAATTTTTACTAAAATAAACTGGAAATAAACTGTCAATCTAAAGCGCACTCAAGCTGTTAGGGCTGTTACTTTAATTGAAACTGGGCACACTTACAAACACAAGGCACAAACAGTAGGAGTATCAAAACCTGTGGTACACCGAGTTGTCAAGAGATATCAGCAGACGGGACAGTATACGAGACTCGCAGGACAGAGATGTAAACAGAAAATTGTAGCCAGAGAGATTGTATGTGGTTTTTTGTTCTCTATAACTCCACAATAAGTTTATTTGTCTTTGTTTTCATCAAAACGAAATAAAAATAGTTTACTTTAATTTGTTCATATCATTCTCCATAACTTCAGACTACAGACTTAAGATACATATGTGAATTAACTATAACAACTTTTCTATAATAGTAATTTTGAATTTTAAGACCAAGCAAAAATATTTTACTTTTACCATATTAGAAATCCTACATTCTGTACTGACTTTAAAGAAAAAAATGTATCACAGTAATGCAGTTTTCTCCATTATGAAGTAATTAAACTGTCACATTAACAGAATTTGCAATGAACTATTACTAAATTTGAAGGTAGATTGTGTTCTTTCCACACAAAATAATTGTGATTTTACTAAAGCTTACTCTTATATTTTAATATTTTGTTGCCACCATGGTGGCACCACAGTTACACACACAGTTAATCATATAACATACAACACAAAAAACCACAACAAAATGTTAACATACAAATTCCACTCTTCACTACTTTATTAATACATACAATTACATCATGTATATAGCATTGATTAGATTACCTCTTCTGCTTCTATTTGTTCAAATTTCATTAGAGGATCTACTTCTTCAAAAGCTGCACTCCATTTATTTATATTTTCTATGAAGCTCTTACTCGAACTTTCTTTCTATAAACAAATAATTTTTATACAATATTAATGACAAAAATAATACTTTAATAGCAAAATAGCAGGGGTGCAACAACTTTAAATGCCAACCTCACTGCATTATGCATTATGTTTCACCATGCTAATTAAGATACTCGCCACAACTAGGAGGTACAATCAATTAAAAACGACCAAACAAATCCCAGAGACTAGGAATGGAGATCAACATAGCCATCAGAGTGTCTGTTCAGAATTCTTTAGCTAGCAATCTTGAAAAGGCCTATATCCAGCAAAGGATTATAAAAGGCTAACATATATTATAGCACAGATTAATGCAGTGGTTCTATACAATTCCATGATTTTTTACTTACCATACTTACAACCTCAACTTTTAATGGATGTGTAGATACATTTATACTAGGGCAATCGCAACTGTTTTTAGTCGTTTTCCTTAATGAAGTCCTGTAAATATTCATACTCATTATACAAAATGGATGTTTCAATTCGTCTTTTAGTAGTATTGAAATAATCATTATTATACCATTTATATGAAGCGGGCATCGCGCATAAATAAAAAACAAGAAGTTTCTAAGTTCTAATGACAAAAAAAAAACGATGTAAAAAAATAGTGTACGTAGAATGAGTAAACAACGTTAGTTATATTTTAAATACTACTTGAAATCATTGATAAATAAATATGTTGCAAGCTACTTGTAATAAAATAAATATGAATTTCATGAATTGTTTATTAGCAAAATTCAAACTTCAAAAACATTTTTTTCTTTGGGCTTTGGGATAGGGATGTGAAAAAATAATCGATTTTCATATTAATCGATTATTTTTTTCTTATAATCGATTTATCAGAGTCGATTTTTTTATAATAAAATTCGATTACATAAATTATTTTTCTATTTAATCTCTCTATAAAATCTGTAAAAATTAGTTTCATTTATCGTATCTTTTTATTTTGGTACTAATAAATTGTTAAATGACACTGAACATTTGTGGCAGTAATTATTTTTAGTTTTTTATTGTTTAAAGTAATGGGTTAAAAAAATTGTTCTGTAGTTTAGTTTTAAAACCAGAAGATTGTCGTTTCGATGTTTTATACTTATCATTTTATTTGATTTTTATGCTGATAAATTGTTAATACTATATTCTCATAGTTTTATTAATATATAGGAAAGCAGGCATTTTTTCGAATAAAAGATTTTTTTTCCCAAAAATTGATTATTTTTTTAATAAAAATCGTTTTTTCCATAATCGATTAATATCACAAAGCAAAAAATCGTTTTTTTAATAATCGATTTTTTTCACTCAATGTCAAATCCGTACTTTGGGATAGCATTCTTGTACATACAACTTTATAATTTGTGGATAGCATGGCGCGGGTGACAGCTAGGGTTGCCACCTTTCTTTTGAACCATTGATATAAGAAAAATAGGGGATATGGCATGTGTTCACGTGATCTGAAGTCAAGTGTTTCTCAAATATGGCGACGACTCCACCCACAAGAAATAGCGTTGTTTTTGTCGATATTTTCAGTATCGATGCTATATAAACTATAACGTATTGTGCATCTCAAAGGTATATATTAAATAAACAAATATTAGATCACTACACTATTGCATTGGGTTAATCCTGTAATAATAGTTGTATTGAGATGATAAATAAATAAATCTTACGTTCAACTCAGAATAGGAAAGTTTTGAAACTGTAATTGCTTTAAGATATGGTGAAGCAACTGTCAAAAGTGAGCGAAGAGACCAAGGAAAGAACACTTGATTGGAGCTTTAACTCCTTTCTTTTCAGAACACGTATACGACGTGCACCAGAATATTATATTGAGTTCGTGCAACGAGCTAACGTTTTTTTCGTAACGACGGCAATCTGCACATAAGCACTCCATCCGTGCGTCCCTGGTTCGACGCATGCATTTTTTTCTCCTCTGCAGAGATTAACGAAACCACTATAGGCAATGTATTAGGCTTCGTATGATTTTTTGTCCAGCCCATGCTGTCCCACTACTAGGCAGAAGTCTCCCCTAAGTTTTTCCCAGTGGTTTTGTCCTGCACCACATCGAACCAGCCCCAACGGTATGCGTCGAGGTTGCGTGAATTATATCATATATATATATATATATATAGACTTTATAGCGGCTGGGAAGTTAGTTGCGAGCGCAAGTCCTGTACCTTCACGCTTCGCTTTACGTACTGTGATCTGAGACACCATCAAATTTTCTTTCAACTATATCTGCACGGACTAGCGCTCGCTCTTAACTTCCAAGCCGCCATAAAGATTCGACAACACCTTTCTTTCGTGGTAATGGTCGGTTACCAGTTCAAGTCACCATGAACGTACAGTAGACTGACCTTTATCTTGATTTATTTAAAGTTTGTGGAGCATGTGTTATTTCATACATAGTTCAAAAAAAAGAGTCATCTCTCTTTTTTTTATAATAAATATTATTTATTTATTTATCTCAGTAATATAATCGAGTTGAGCAGCCCCTTTCTAACCATACCACCGTTCACACAATTCATTAATCATTTAACTATCCTAACGTGTTCCTCAATCTTCAGCATCCCATGTTCATACCATATGACAACCGATTTCCATGCAACATTTCGATCAATAGGAGTGGCTGCGCCACTTCAGACTTCCACTTCCATACTCATTTCTCATTATATCCCA
This sequence comes from Parnassius mnemosyne, assembly GCA_963668995.1. Classification (NCBI taxonomy): domain Eukaryota; kingdom Metazoa; phylum Arthropoda; class Insecta; order Lepidoptera; family Papilionidae; genus Parnassius; species Parnassius mnemosyne. The sequence continues at coordinate 27,169,532 of CAVLGL010000035.1, read as the reverse complement.
TTTGTGTAACACCACAAAATATTAATTTTATAGTGTTTACAAGCTGCAAGTTGTAATGACTTCCACCAGTAGCGTAATTAGTGGTGGATACTGGAGGTAAACGAGAGAGTAAGAATTAAATAAATAAAATAACAATAATGTATACTGATTAAAATCATTTATTCGTGACGAAATAATATTATTTAGTCAGAAAATTTATTTTAGACACATGAACCAAATCACCCTTAAGCTGAACTACATCCAGCATTCTTCTTACTACTGCAGGTTTTATGTTTTCCTGGCCTATATTATCAATCCACAATTTTTGAAAGCCTTCATTTTTTGGAAACCTAAAATAAATATTATGCATCCTTAAGTACTAATCAAAAATAATCTTAACATCATCAAATCTTTTGATGAAAAAAAACTATTATAGAAAATTTACGATTTACACTATTTTCAAGTTCTTTTCTTAAATGAAAGGCTCTCAATCGATCGTTTGATTAAATATACAGTTTACGTATCTAAAACGTTATTTGAACATAGAACTACATTAATATTATTGTTAAAATTTATATCGATAATTTCAAAACATGACAGCACGTAAGGACAACACTATGTAAAAATGTAAACAATCAAAATGTTTACTTGTTTAAATTTACATGTTAATAGTCATTGGAAATTCTAGATAATAGCGGGAAACACGATTTAGAACCCATAACATGAACACGAAACGCAATTCACACGAAAAAATATACAATTATGGAAAAAAGTTACAACTAATCTGAAAAATGACAATCCTTCTTCATTTTTACGAGAATTTGAATTACATCCATTGATGCAACACTTTGTCATGTTGTTTTTGCTCAAATACCCTTTACTAATGAACAAAAAAGCTCCAAAATAGTCAAAATTAACTGTAACACTGCAAAATAACTCCAAACAAGGCTTAGATGACAGACGAACTACCACAAATGAACGTCATCCTAAAATGTCGTCATGCTTCAAGGTGGACCTTAGTGAAATTATGAAAACTGTCAACAGAAAATTGAACTCTAAGATATGTACTTATCTTTTTTTACATTTGAAAATCATAATGTGTGAGAATGAGACAGATATATTTTTGTTGGCAAGGTTCATGTTTGCATGATATTTGTATAACCAAAAAATATATATGCAATTTACTGCTTACCCTCTATTTTCCTTATATCAATGTTTTGAACAATTATCAAATATAGTATTTTTCCCAAAAAAAGATGCAAAAATATTGTACTTTTCAGAAATTCAGGAAAATAAGTAAACGTTTATTTTAATCAATATGTATATTGATTAGTATAAACATGTATATATGTGTTATTGCTCATTGCTTTGGCCATCAATGATCTATTACCTGTAAAATAATTATAGGAATCTGAGCAATTTACAATCATATTAAAATAAATTAACAATTTAATAGAACTATTTTTTTACGGATTTTATATTGTTTAATTTACTATTTTAGTTCCCGACGTTTCGGGTGCTTTACAGCAACCAATGGTCACGGGAGAGACCACAGAGTAAATTGTATATGGAGAGAGACTGAGATATTTAATGTGACGTCCCGATGTCACAGTTAGCCCGGCTACCTACAGTTTTTTAATATTAATTTTTGGTTCGATTTACGCAGAATGAACTTACAGTATCTTGAAGTCTTGCAGTGGTATGCTTGGGTTTAGATTTAATTATGTTAATTATAGGATCCCAAGCAGATGGCAGCACCCATCCATCTTCTCTATTGAAATTAGGATGTTTTTTAATTTCAATAGCCTTGCGTATCATCCTTGGTAGGAATCGGTTTTAACATAAGTTCAATAACTCATAGGCGTCAATCATGGCTCATCACTACTCAACCGCTCTAACCATAAATATGTAGCAAGCATAGACTTAATCCTCTACCGACGGTAGCAAGTTAGCTCTATTAGTCCTCAGAGTAATTACTAGCATAGAGAATACGCTAGCAACATCTTATTAGTTTGTGGATATTATCGATAATATGTATCTCTACAAAAACATAGAGATATATACCTATGCAGATGGCATATTCCACTATAGAAATAGTTATACAAATATCTATAATATCGACACACACTTGACAAAAACAGTTTTGTCTCTTTTTAAGAAAGCAGTAGCTGTAATAGAAAAGAGAGACAACTACAGTTTGTAAAGTGCTTATTTTAGTAATACTTTCGTGTGACGTCATTAGCTCATCTATGCGTGACTGCTCCGCCATGTTAAGCGCCATGTTTTGTTGTAGATCTGCTGTCAAACTGTCAAAAAGCAGTGACATAGAGTTTAATTGAAAATTGCTTTCAATTTACACAATTTTTATATGAGAACACCATAGATGTTGCTCTCATATGTGAAACTTGGCTTAAACCTAGACACAATTTTAGAGTAAAAGGTTATAATATTATACGATTAGATTCAGGTAACGATCATAATGGAGTAGCAATACTTCTACATAAAAAAATTGGATTTCTTGTTATCAATACATTCTCTGATGACTCATTACAAAATATAGCTGTACAAATACAATACAATGATAAATTATTAACTTTGGTTAGTGTTTACTGTCCCCCTAATTCACCAATTAATTATAATAAATCCAAATTAGATAATTTAATCCAAAGTTTGCCACAGCCAGTCTTTATAGCTGGTGATTTCAACGCCCATCACACGTTATGGGGATGTACTGAATTAGATTCACGAGGTAGGGACGTTCTTGCAAGTATAGATGACAACAATCTTGTAATCTTGAATGATGGTCAGATGACTACAGTAGGATCTCATAGATGGAGGTAGAACGCATTAGACTTAACACTTGTTTCATCTTCACTGGCTCTGTCTTGTGAGTGGCAAGTATGTGATGATGATTTTCTAGGCAGCTATCATTTTCCTGTAAAGACAAAAATTACGGTCAATAATCAAAATTTTCAAGAAACAGCTGTATCAAATAACATAAACTTAAAATTGGTAGATTGGTCAAAATATCCAAATTTAATAGATAATTTAATTAAAAATTATAGTTTTGATTATAGTAATCCTTTACAATGTTATACAGACTTAATAGAACTAATTAAACAAGCCATGCATGAATCCACACCATCCAATCCGTCTTCTAATCGAAATGTTAACATCAACTCGCAAAATCTTTTAAAAGAATTTAAAAAAAATTCTTTACCTTGGTGGAATTTAAAATGCAAAGAGGCAGTATTAAATTGTAAAAATGCATATTTAGTATTTAAGAATGATCCCACAGAACGAAATTATATTAATTTTAAAAGACTACAAGCTGTTAAAAAAATTACTTTGAAGACTGAAAGACAGCTTAGCTAGAAAAAACTATGTGAAACTTTTAATAGATCTACTCCATTGACTAGAGTATAGAATTACATTAAAAAGTTTAACAAAACTTTTGTTCATAATAACACTTCTGTCATAGATTCTAATTGGGCTAATGAATTTTTGGTAAAAAATATACTCCAGAAACAGATGAAACACCTCTAACCCCTCACTCCTCAAATGATAATGATTGTGATTATCTTACCAGACCTTTTACCTTGACCGAATTCAATTCAGCTGTTAACTCTAGAAAAGACACTACTTGTAGTTTAGATTCTGTTCCATATAAAGCTTTAAAAAATATGAATACTGCATGTAGAGAACTAGTTTTGAAAATATATAATATGTTATGGTTTCATTCACTTATTCCTAACGATTGGAAAGAAGATTGTTCGATACCCATTTTAAAGCCTGGAAAAAACCTCACATTGCAGAATCTTATAGACCTATAACACTTACATCTTGTATGGGTAAAATATTTGAGCAACTTATAAAATCTAGATTAGAAATTTATCTAGAAAAAAATTGTCTTTTACCATCAAATCAGTTTGGATTCAGACGCCGTAAGTCATCTATAGAAAGTATTGCATTTCTACATTTAGACATCTTTAAAGCCATGGAAAATAAAGAAGTATTAATTAGTATATTCTTTAACATTGTTGGTGCATTTAATAACGTTAATCTTCATGTACTCGCCGCAGAGTTGAGGTCTTTGGCCATTCCTGAAAAAATTGTAAAATGGATATTTAACTTTTTACATGAAAGAAGAGTTTTTGCTAAAGTTAATAATAATAATACAATTATTGGTCCTGGGCTCAGTTATAAAGGTGTTTGTCAAGGAGGAATATTAAGTCCTCTTATCTTTATTTTATACATATTGAAATTAAACAATATTTTAGGATCAAATATTACTAATTTACAATATGCAGATGATTGTACGATTCCTGTATAGGACAGTTACTATACTCTTTGGTACACTCTGATCTATGGTGTCGTATAGAAATTATTTTAATGAGTTAATTTTGTTCAGAAATGAATAATAGAACAGAAATAAATATATAATAATAATAATATAAATATATAATAATAATAATTTAATTATTTCAAATTAAACTCTTTTGCATTCAAATGATTATTATTATAAAATGTTATATATTTTCTATTCATTTTTAGTACAAATTGTTTGTACCTGCTCTAAAACACATAATGTATACAACTAAACATTTCAATCGTACCTACGAGTTAAATGTATATAATGTGGGTTTTCTTTTTGAGGTGAGTTACATTTAGGTACTACTATAGACTAATATGATGCTTACGCATGGTACTACATAGGCAGGTCATAATTAGTTACGTTTATTAAACACAAATTTTCACTTCAAAATCTGAGATTTTACAAATACAAACTGGACTTGTTTTGTTCACGAATGTCGCCAGGTCTATATAGCCCGATAGCGTGTACGTGAATTGTCTAGTCTATCTTTTTCGCTCTAACATACCCGTAAACTATGCTCTTTCTCTTTTACATTTCTAATCTATTATATAATGTTAGTTAGTAATGAAATCTATGGTTCGTATACCTATGGACATATATACTTAGACGGGTTTCTCTTCAAAAAAGATACTCTGTGTTTCTCTTGGTAGAGAGTAATTGTGTTCTGTGGTCGGGTATGACCCGAGTTCTGTCAAAACCTTATTATTTAAAATTTTTGAATACTGACTGGATGAACTTCACCAGTTTTAAAAATATAAAGTGTGTGCATGCCGAAAATGAAAAAGACATTAATTTAGTTACGAAGAAAGTTATAATAAACAAAATGATAAGGTCTATGCCCACAGCAGTGAAGTAGCCAGCATGCGTATACCGAGGGTTCAACGAGGACATTATCCTTCGTCACTTATGGTTTGTCTTGGAGTTTCATATTTAGGCTCAACTGAGGTGTTTTTCTGTGAAAAAGGTGTAAAAAGCAGTGCCGAGGTGTACCAAAATACCGTCCTTACAAAGATAGTGGAACCTCTTTCTTAAGCAATGTTCAAAAACAGACATTGGATATTCAAACAGGACTCTGCACCAGCTCATAGGGCATGAAGTACGAAAAACTGGTTAACTGCCCGTGGAATTTACTTTATCGGACATGAAGACTGGCCCTCTTCTAGTCCAGATTTAAACCCACTGGATTACAAAATATAGCAACATTTGGAGGAGAAAGTCTGCGTTAAACCTCATCAGAATTTGAAATCTCTCCGAGCATCATTGACTAAAGCAGCGGCAGAAATAGATATCGACGGTGGAAAGGAAAAAATTACCAAGCGACACATAGGCAATTTTACAGGAGAGCTGATTAAAGTTTGAAATTTTGAAAAAAGATCATATCAATTGTACTATTTACCCTATTGGAATGATTCTTCCATGATTAAAAAGCTGTTTGGACACTTTATTACCTACTTTAAGTAAGTTCCCGATTTGTTTACCATTTCCGAAGTTAGTGTCGCTTAGTAAAAAAAATAAAAAAACCACGAACGGGAAAAATCGACCTACCGACAACCGACTCTTGAAGTAAAAACCGAAAAAAGAGTCATAATCAGACATTTTTAAAAATTTAAGCATGGAAAAATACCTATATAATAAAAATAACATTTCTATGATCTGGTAAAAGTTACTTACCACTTCATGATTGATAATTTCTATCTGGGATATTTTTACCAGAGAACAAATTAAAATGAGGTTTTGCCCCTAATAATTCAATGCGGATTTTAGGTTTAAAAGAGAAAAAAACACTAGTACGAGTATTTGTTTATTAAACATCCATTTTTTTAATAAGAAAAATCCACAACACCAGGGGAATTGAAGGCCGGCATTTTAAAGAGGATAAGTTCGCTTCTTGAAAGCTTACATCATATTGGTTCGGAAAAAGTGTCGGTGGTAAACAATTGCACAAAGAAGTTGTAGCAAGGAAAGAAACTCCAAGTAAATCGCATAGTGATGGACCCCAAGCATCCAGATGGTGTGGATGGCATCGTGAGTTTTGTTACGATGTGCGTTGGTGGAATTTGGTGGCTGGAATTAACCCAAATAATTCCTCAAATTCTGTTCGCAGCGCCAGTAAATCGAGATGATCAGAAAGAACTTGATAATCAACTGTTCGAACCGCTCTTCGCTAGATGCGGTCAAGTGGAATGATCTGGCAATGAAGTGTCACAGCCTGGAGATGAGAACAGTATTCCATGTGAGGCCGAACCTGCGTCTTGTAAAGTTACAAGCAGTGTGCCGGCATGAAATACTGTTCCACTCTGATAAGCACGCCAAGCTTTTTAGAAGCCAATTCTACCTTCCCTTCCAAGTGACCGCGGAACTGTACATCATTCGATAAAATGGATGCCGAAAATTAAAAAGCCCCGAAATTGAAGGTATACAACAAAGGGGTTCTTTTTAGCGGTAAAGACGCAAACCTGTGTCTTCAGAGACCAATCCGAGACTTTATTTAACAAAGGTTTGACTTCAGGCACAAATTTGTTCCGGTACTCGACGACGTGTTCCCGAGAAACATTGGAACGGCCGATGTAAAATACATCACCTGTGCTGTTATCCGTATACCAATAAATGTTACTAGTTTGCAACATTTAATTGATATTCAACATAAACTGTGGAGGTGTTAGCACGCAGCCTTGTGGAATCCCACCATAAATGGGCTTGCAGTCGGAAAATTCAATAAAACTGGTAATCCAATTGCAGATTTTCTTGTGAAGCAAATATGAAGGAAGCTTCGAAATAAGCACTTTGTGTCAAACCCGATCGAAGGCCTTTGATATGTCCAAACTAACGGCCAAGGTCTTCTTCTTGGACTCTACTGCACCCATCATCTTGGGAGTCAGGTACAATAGAAGATCACCAGCTGAGTGACCGCGGTGAAAACAGTTTTGGCAGTTACTAATTAATTGGTGGATCTCAAGGTACGTAATCAGCTGGCAGTTTATAATGATATCGATGATTTTGGAGTACAAGGAGGTAATAGGCTTGTAGCTGAACTGTCACTATTTTTAGGTATCGGGTGCACTAAAGCTATCTCCATGAGTTCGGTACTACCCCTGCGCCTGGTAGGACATGTCTTCAGCACAATATTAGGAACTTCATCAGGCTTACTCGAGTTGTTAACATTCAGGGAGAGGAGCGCTTTGCGCACTGAGCACTCACACCGCAGAATGGTCAGCAGTGTGTTCCTCCCGTCACCGAAAGTCGAGTTGGATGCAAAAAGAGAGTCCAAATAATCGGCTTTCTCTTTTGCGGCATGGGCCAGTGAGTCGTTCTCCCTGTGCAAAGATGAAAGAGATGGCTGACAGAAGTTCCCTTGGACAGACTTGGCGATAGACTAGAATGCACGGATTCCCGATGGAACGCGAACTAATGTCTCGCCAATTCTGCAAATTTACGCACGAATCAGTAGACTGCTTAGAGTTAGCAATGACTCTTTTGAAGGACGTGAAAGCGGAATTTTCTTTATTTTATTATACTTCTTATATTTTATTATACTTCTTTTCTTCTTGGTGTCCGCATCCTGGTTCACCGACGCGTCAGCCCAGGCCCGATAGCGCTCCCGCTTATGGCAAGATGCAATTTTACATGAGCTATCATTTCATAGCTGGGATCTACCTCCGATGGACAATACAGATGATGGAATAAAAAGGTCCTTTTCCTGAAGTTCCATATCAGCGACAAAATCAGCAATAACGTTGGAATCATTCGGCGAGAAACAACTTTGAAATACTTCAAAATAATGAAATATTTTTCTTAGAATTACACGACATTATAATCTTCAAAAACATTTTGTATGGGTAAGGAGTTCTGCAAAGACAAACAAAATTATGTTATCATCAAAATAAAACTTAATTATATTAACTAATTTTTGGTATATTATCTTCTGACGAGGTAGACTAATACCTGCATTAATTAAAGTTAGGTCTATTAATTTCGAAAAACGCAGTTCCTTTCGCAGTTGTAAAATATGAGTAACTCAAACTTTAGCATAACTAAAAAAGATTATGTAACACTTAAATGAAAATAATTACCGCTTCCCTGGACCAAGCGGCGAGTCATTGGGACGCGCGGTCACACACTTATTCACCAAGCGCCAGCTTGTAGCACGGTGATTCAATTTCTTGTCCCTAACGACCACTTCAATATTAAATCACAACCTAGTTACACGACAGTTCAAAATCAACGTGGAAGTCTCAACTGACGTTTTATTAAATAAATATTCCTGAAAGACATATCTTAACGCGAAAATATATTAGAAAACGGCAGGTCACATTCATCTAAGCGACAAAATTGCAGAAAGGAAAAATATCACTAAACGACATATTTTAGTTAATCAGACCTGGTAAAAAATATCTAAATGACAAATAGCTAATATTAAGGACAGGTAATAAGGTAAGAGACTGCAAAAAAACAAATTTTTTACATAGGAAAAGATAGCTAAATAAATTTTTAATTTTCCATAAGTTCCGGAAAAAGTAACTTAAAACCAAAATAATTTATATCAAAAACAGGATAAATTTACTAAGCAGAAATAAGGTAGATTAAAAGTTGTCCTAAACGTAATATTTTTTTAAATGACGAAAATTTTCGTCGGTTGATCGCAGAAAACTACAAAAAATCCTCGAATTTTAAAATAACTAAGCGCCATTAAATTCGTCGTAGAAGCACGACGGTAGGACCAATCGACGCAGAAAAAAAATCTGATTCCATATAGACCTAAGTGTCGCTTGGTAATTTTATCCTTTCCAGCGTCGATATGAATGTGGTGCGTGCTGCGATGGATGATTGGCCGCGTCGATTAAGGGCATGTATTCAAAATAGGGGAGGGCATTTTAAATAATGTAAATATAATTGTATTAAATTACCTTTCATTTCATATATAATTTCTATATAATTATCAAAAAGTGTATCATTAACTTTATAAAAAGTTTTTGACAGAACTTATGACCCGACTATGTATATATTTTACCAGATAAAAATAAAGTCGTTATTAAGAACATAGCAGATGCAAAATTCAGATTTCCTGAAAATCAAAATAGAATCAAAATTTCTTTTAGGAAAAGCCCAAATTAGGGGCTTTTTAGGTGCTAATTAAGTACCAAGTTTAGAAATTAGGTGCTCTACTAAATTTTCACCGCAACGATCGATTGAAATTTGCGTTGCGGGCAAAACGTATCGCTAGCAACGCAATTGACGTTACCAGATATACGATAAATATTAATAGCAAGGAATTATAAGTGCTAATTAAGTGCTGAGCAATTATCGAAACCCGATACAGATTAGGATATTATTCTGGGAATTATGGGATCCACGACCATCATTACCTTACCATTATGTATGAACGGTATTTTTTGTTCTTTATCAGTGCCTAAAAATTAAGTGCTAATTAGGTGCTGAAAGATTATTGAGGTCGCATGTTGTAATGACGGTAATATTCTGGAAATTATCGTATTTAAAATCACAATTACCTTACAATAAGGTATGAACGACATTTTTTGTTTTTCAGATTTAATATGATTATACTTATTTGAAAATGGTTGAAAATTGGTTATATTATATAATATTATAGATTTATAATATTATTTAATATAATTATCAACCAAATAATTGTTACAATTATTATTTTTAGACATGTGAAGCCTAAACTTTAATGTTTAGTACATATCGAAAGGATATTTTCTTTCCAGTAATTTGCTTTGTAAATATCGCCATATACAAAGTTCTATAGTTCTAGTCATTTTATCGAATCAAAATCGATGGACTCTCAATGTGGTAAGTACGATAGACACTAGATGGCACAAACAAAAAAAACATGATTTTTGCATTTGCTTTGCCGAATAATTTTCTGAATAACGACTTTATTTTTATCTGAGGCGCCTTGTCATTGCGTATACTTGCAGCACCTAATTAGCACTTCATTCCTTGCTATTAATATTTATCGTATATCTAATAACTTCATTGCGTTGCTAGCGAGACGTTTTGCTAGCAACGCAAATTTCAACAGTTCGTTGCGGTGAAAATTTTGGAGCACCTAATTTTTAAACTTGGCACCTAATTAGCACCTAAAAAGCCCCTAATTTTGGATTTTTCCAAATGCAAATTCCCGACTTTGCGTTGCTAGCGATACACAACTAACTATAGCGGCCAAGGTAAATTTGTTGATATATGAGTTATTTGAGACTTGTGACTTTAGTGCGTTCATCGATTGTTCAAGTTCAATCATCTTTTTGTTGATAGTTTTATGATGCTTTTCCATGATCGACTCTACCCTCTTGATAACATTGAACTCCGCTTCTACGACTGACGTTTGATTCTTCCACAACTGGGCTAGGTGTACTTGCTTTTTTCTGATTAATTCGATATCTTCTTCATACTTTTCAGCAAAGTTCCTGTCAAGCACCCCAAACAACGCGTTTGCGATATTACCTACACCATTGATGAGTCCCCTGCGCTTACGTGTGAGTACGTCGCCCTTATCTTGCAACATGATATTGTAGCGCTGTAGTTCCGACTGCTCGTGATTCAATTGATACATGACACCATCGCAGTGTGAATGCTCTCTTATCTTCGAACAGATGGTTTCTAGGTATTCCATGTACTTCGAGAACGCGGCGGTGCCTTCCCAATATGGGTAGAGATCATAATAGACAACGAGTCTCCAATCGTCAGCTATCAATTGCATGTTTACAATTTTGTCGAAAAATAGGCTAGTATTACTTTGTAGTTTATTTATAGTATATAGTCCGTTAGTATTAGTTATAAGGGTCATAAAAAATAATAAGATAGAAGTTGCAACTGTAATGAAACTGTATCTTCTATTCCTTTGTTTTATCTTACTCTTCGTTGATTTCTCTTGTTTTAATTCTTGATCTTGTGTTTCTTCTGAGATGATAGGGAGTATTGATGGTTTGATAACAGGTCTTTTCATATAACCATTTTTGGTTTTTAACGTCACAACACGAACGTAGTCGTCATTACCAGGGTGCAATTCGACCACGCTACCGAGGGCCCACTTGCCTGGAGGAAGGTTACCATCATTGATGATTACGATGTCATATAATTTGATATTTTCTTGAGGTTGGCGCCACTTGCTCCGGGCTGATAGACTTGTTAAATATTTTTGGTGCCACCTTTTCCAAATGTCTAGGACTATTTTTTGTGTTAAATGCCACCTAGTCCTAAGATCTCGTTCCGTCTCATAAATTGATAGAATCGGGCCGCTTGATAGAAAATCTGATGGGTTTAATTATTTTAAATCATCAGCGTCCTCCGTCAATGGACATAGTGGTCTCGGATTTAAGAAAGCTTCTAATTAAGCTAGCAGCGTGCTGTACTCCTCGTAGGTGAGTTTTTGATCACCAAACACCCTCCTTAGATGATACTTGAGGCTTTTCACGGCTCCTGCACAAAGATCGTTGGCTGATGGCCGCGAAGGTGCATTAAAGTGCCAATTTATACCCATCTCGGACACTTCTGAGAGAAACTCATCACTAAATGTTTTGAGAAGCTCTTCGTATTCCTGCTGTAAGACCTTATTGGCTCCTATGAAGTTTTTTTTTATAGGAGAGGGGGCAAACGAGCATGCGGCTCACCTGATGGTTAGTGACCACTGCCGCCCATGAACAACCGCAACACCAGGGGAATTGCAGATGCGTTGCCGGCCTTTTAAAAAGGAGTAGGCTCTTTTCTTGAAGGTCCCTAAGTCGTATCGGTCCGAAAAAATCGCTGGTGGTAAACTATTCCACAAGGAAGTTGTGCGAGGAAGAAAACATCTTCTAAATCGCACAGTGGTGGACCGCCAATCATCCAGATGGTGTGGATGGTATCGGAAGTTCTGCCGCGATGTGCGTTCGTGAAATTTGGCGGCTGGGATTATTCCTAACAATTCCTCAGAGCACTCCCCATGGTAAATGCGAAAGAAAATGCAAAGAGATGCAACATCTCTTCGCAGTGCCAATGAGTCGAGCCGATCGGAAAGAACTCGGTCGTCGACGATTCGAGCCGCTCTGCGCTGGATGCGGTCAAGTGGAAGGAGCTGGCACTGGGGAGCCCCAGCCCAGAGATGGGAACAGTATTCCATGTGAGGCCGAACCTGCGCCTTATAAAGTTGCAGGCGTTGAGCTGGCATGAAATACTGTCCCGCTCTGCTGAGCACGCCAAGCTTTTTAGAGGCCAATTTGGCCTTCTCTTCCAAGTGACCACGAAACTGACGTCACTCAATATGTCGACGCCGAGGATTCCGATACTGGCTGAGGCAACAAGGGAAGTACATTGAAACTGAGGAGATACGACAAAGGAGTTCTTTTTAGCGGTAAACGCGCAAACTTGTGTCTTCTGAGGATTAAACTGGACTAGATTTAGTCGCCCCCAATCAGAGACTTTGTCCAGCAGAGACTCGACTTCAGACACAAGTTTGTTCCGATACTCGGTGACGTTTTCCCGAGAAATATTGGCACGGCCGGTGTAAAGAGCATCACCAGTGCTGTCATCCGCATAGCAATGAATGCTACCGGCTTGCAACATATCATTGATATGCAGAAGAAACAGCGTTGGTGATAACACGCAACCTTGTGGAACACCAGCGTTAATAGGCTTGTAGTCGGAGCATGCACCGTCTACTACGACCTTGATGCTCCGATCTGCAAGAAAGCTGGTGATCCAATTGCATAATTTCTCGGGAAGCCCATAGGAAGGGAGCTTCGAAAGAAGCGCTTTGTGCCAAACCCAATCGAAGGCCTTCGCAATGTCCAAACTAACAGCCAATGCCTCCCCCTTGGACTCTACTGCCTCTATGAGTTAAGTAGACCAGAAGATCACCATCTGATCGACCCCGACGAAAACCGTACTGGCGGTCACTAATCAGTTGGTGATCCTCAAGGTACCGCATGAGGTGGCAGTTTATAACGGATTCCATTATTTTGGAGAACAAGGGGGTGATGGCGATAGGCCTGTAGTTGGACGGATCTGAGCGGTCGCCTTTTTTAGGGATCGGGTGGACAAAAACTGTCTTCCACGATTTCGGGACTACGCCTAGGGAGTAGGAGTACCGGAAAAGACGCTTTAGAACCGGTGCTAACTCCGGAGCACACGTTCTCATTCCGTCAGGCCCACTCGACTTCTGGATGTCCAGGGAGAGCAGTGCTTTGCGAACCGAGCGCTGTGAGAACCGCACATCCGGTATGGAGCACTCACACCGCGGGATGGTCGGCGGTGTATTCCCCCCGTCATCAACAGTCGAGTTGGACGCAAAAAGGGAGCCTAAAAGGTCGGCTTTCTCTTTTGCGTCGTGGGCCAGTGAGTCGTCCTCCCTGTGCAGAGATGGTAGTGATGGCTTACAGAAATTCCCTTGGACAGCCTTGGCGAGAGACCAGAATGCACGGGTTCCCGAAGGAAGGCGGACTAGTTTCTCGCCAATTCTGCCTATGTGCTCTGACTTTGCCTTGGTAATAACTCTTTTGAAGGACCTGGAGGCGAAGTTATACTTCTTTTTAAGTGTGCTGATGTTTACATCCCGAGTCACCGAAGCCGCAGCCCAGGCTTGATAACACTCCTGCTTACTGCGTAATGCAGTCTTACAGGAGCGACCAAACCAAGGCTGAGATCTGCCTCCGATGGGTACCACAGATGATGGAATAAATAGTTCCATTCCCTGTAGCACCACATCAGTGACAGATTCAGCAACAGCGCTGGGATCATCCGGCGAGAAGCAAACCCGCCCCCATGGGTAGGAAGCAAAGAAAGATCGCATTCCGTCCCAATCCGCCGACCTGTAATGCCAAACAAGGCAACCTGCAGTACGCAACCGCGAGGGGAGCGTGAGTGGCACCACACTCCGGATCAGACAACGGTCCGAAGAGCCAAGAGGGGCATCGACGGAAACATGATATCCGTCCGGATGAGAGGTCAGCAGAAGGTCCAACAGGGAAGGTGTATGATCCTCAACATCTGGAATCCGCGTAGGCGATGTAACGTGTTAGTTGTGTCAGACCATATGCCAAGGCAAAGTCATAAACAGATCTCCCCGCATGATCGGTTAAACGTGAACCGAGCCATTCGGCGTGGTGGGCGTTAAAATCGCCAAAGATCACGATCTCTGCGGATGGGACCTGTTGTAGCAAGGAATCTGTAGCCATTTGGACGTGGTCGATGAGTCGGTCTGTTTCGGCATTACCGCTATGGGACCTATAGAGGCACACGTAGACGCGCGGATGGTCGTCGCTGTCTACGCGTAGCCAAAGGATGGACAGGTCCGAACCGTCAAGACTGCCGAGGCGTCGAGAACATATGTCCTCTCTGACATACACGCAAACTCCAGCCCGAGGCACAAAGGAGTACTCCAATTTGTACCCCGGGTAGGAGAGATACGAAGTATCAGCCGGAGAGGACACCTGCGTCTCGGTCAGAAAGAGCAAGGCCGGCTTCGCCGCCTCGAGATGGTAGTGGACGGCGTTTAGGTTCGAGTGAAGTCCCCTGATGTTGCAGAAATTCACGGATAGCGTGGCAGGGGTCGCCTTGGTCTTGTTGCTCAGTTTTCCCCGAGCAGTTATTGCGTTGAGCGGAATTTTGCCCCCCCCCCCCCCCCCAGAATACGCGGGGCAGTTCGTGCCATTATTGCTATAAATGTGATTAGGTTTGCCACAGCGAGCTGTCAGTCTCCGTAACGCTGCTAAGAACGCAGTACTCGTCAGGTCAGACACCAACTCCAAATGTACAGCCTTTGTGGCCATACACGTGAACACAGCGATATAACCTTTCGTATTTTGATACCACGGCCTGAGTTAGGGTTGATAAACACGTGGCCCATGTAGTCTACAGCGACATGATGGAAGGGGCGTGAAGGGTTTGCTCTAGCTGCTGGAAGATCACCCATAATTTGATAGTGTCTGGTTGGTTCGTGCCTTCTACATTTGATACAATGACGTAATCTCTTCTTCGTAGCTCTGTTACCACCGACGATCCAGTATTTTTGTCTCAAGTTGGCTGATGTTAGCCGAGCACCACCATGGTATGTCATTTCATGCGCCTGATCTATAAGAAGAATAGAATAGAATAAAATATTTTTTATTGAATATACATTACATGTGTTCTTATTGAAAGTCATTTTTTACTTTACCACTGGTTCGAAAAAAAACCCTCTGTCCTGGGAAGAACCAGCAAGAAACCCAGCGGGACTTTTTTTTAAAATAAATTTTACAATATAAATGATTATGAACTATTTACAAAATTTATTTTAGAATACTGCTTGGAAGCGATCACCTCATTTCCAGGGGTTATTATCAACCATGTATTCATTTATACTATAATAACCCTTTTTATACAGTTTCAGCTTAATAAAACATTTAAACTAGGTAATAGAAAGAACCTGTACACTTTCCGGGACCTTGTTGCAATAGCGTATACATTGCCCCAAGAATGAATTACTGACTCTGTGGAGTCGAGAAACTGGTATCACTAGCTTGTGTTTGTTCCTAGTGTTTATAGAATGTATATCACTTCTTTTACTAAAACTATCTTTGTTTTTGTGAACATACATTAAATTTTCGTAAATATACTGAGAGGCCAAAGTTAATATATTAATTTCTTTAAATCTCTGCAAGGCGACTGTTGCCGGGTATAATGATAGGATTTTTCATGTCTGGTTCCAGATTGGTATTTCGCAACCTCCCACCGACTCTCAATACTTCATCTTGATCAATATACGGATTTAGTTCACAAATGTTGCTTTTTCGATTTATTTTATTTCCTTGCTTCAAATCTGACAACTCTCTTTCAAATCCCGTTTGTGGTATATTTTTGATAATTAATAACTTAGCTTCCTTCAACTCTCGTACTGTTAGATAATTTATACTTTGTCCTTTTTTGATAGTTAAAAATCTCCGAATCCATGCTACTATTCTTACCGCTTTGTTAATTGTGCTATATTTTGATAGGATTTCTTGAATGATAAAGCCAGGTTGATGTTGTGCTACTAAAATTGTTTTTGATAATTTTAATTCTTCGTTTGTTGTATAAGCGATCTTATGCCCTTGGTCATTAAATATTGATAGCCATTGCAGTTAGACCACGTCTAGCACAGTCGGCTGGATTTTCTTCCGACTTAACGAACCTCCAGCAGTCAGGTGGCATATTTTCAGTTATTGTACGAACTCTATTTGCCACAAACGTTTTCCATCTGGTTGGTTCTCCATTGAGCCACCCCAGTACTAACCTTGGAACCTAACCAACCCGTCCAACCATATATTTTGATATTGTACCCACTAAGGTACTCAAAAAACTTTACCCATTAGCTTTGATAGCAATAATGCTCCGCTCAGTTCCAACCGCGGTAACGAGACTGTCTTGCTGGTAGGTACAAGCCTGGCTCTGCCTGTCACCAACACTACAGATGATTTATTGCCCTTGTTGATACGACAATAGATCACACATGCATAAGCTCTGACAGACGAGTCACTGAACCCATGTAACTCGATACTGTCGCACTCATGGATCTGCAGTCATCGAGGTAACTGAAGGTTTTGAATATTGTGCATGTCCTCTCTGATCTTCTCCCACTCTACATATACTTCATTCGGTATAGGATCATCCCAGTTAATATTATCTGCAGCCCACACTAACTTGTTGAAAAATAATTTTTAACTTAGTTGATAGTGGTGATAGCCAACTGAGTGGGTCAAAAAGTTTTGATATGTCTGATAACAGGTTTCTCTTTGTGACCTTGTTGGACACTTCCGTCGGTTCTAAATTTAATTGAAACATAAAAACATCCTCTTGTGGATTCCATCTTAACCCAAGGGTTTTTGTTTGCCCTGATTGCTTGAAATTAAAGTTGTCGTTCTTTGATAGAGCTGACTCTTCCTCTCTGATCAAGTCATAGGAGTTAGATCTCCATTTCCTCAAATGAAATCCAGCTGATTTTAATAAATTGATAGGGTCTTGTTGTAATTGACGTGCGGTTCTTATATCGTGACACCCATGGATCAGGTCATCCATGTTAAAACAGTTGTTTAATACGTTGATCGCTGACTGTATCGGTTACCGATGGGAAAAAAGTCGGTTGTCGGTTTTTGAGCTATATGGCCGGCCCATTGCCACTTCAGCTTACTAATCCGTAAGGTTATGTCGGTTACTTTGGTTCTACTGCGGATATCCTCATTTTTAACTCTATCACTAATCACGCAATCCTTATCAAAATATCTCACGAAATCTTTATCAAAAAACTAGACCAAATCGGTGTGCACGGTGACGTCCTGCGCTGGCTAGCATCTTACTTGCGTAATCGTACTCAAGCGGTAGCACTTAAGGGGTACTGTTCTTCGTTTTTACCAATATCTTCGGGTGTCCCCCAGGGCTCGCATCTCGGTCTTCTTTTGTTCAATATTTATATAAATGACGTTCTTTTGCTATTCCAACATTGTAACATACTCCTATTTGCTGATGATAAGAAAGTTTTTAAAATTATTAAAAACGAACATGACTGTGAGCTACTACAAGAAGATATTAATAGATTATAATCATATTGTTCAAATAATCTGTTGTTCTTAAATATAAAAAAATGTAACATTCAGCAGGAAAAACAAACCTATAGAATTTGATTATAAAATAAATAATGAATCGATAGGTCGAGTAACCGAGTTGCGGGACCTGGGCGTATATTTGAATCAAAAATTCATATTTAAATCTCATATTGATAAAACAGTTAACAAGTCCTATAAGATGCTTGGATTTGTCTTACGAATTACTAGACTTTAAATATCCCTCACTCTAATTATTTTGTATAACTCATTGATTCACTCAATATTACAATATTGCTCAACAGTTTGGAATCCTCAATATAATATTTATATAGAATCAATTAAAAAAAAATTCACAATAAATTTCTGAAGCATATCCAATTTAGATCAGCCGGTGATGCCTCTATTTTGTGTAGATTAGCCTCTGACCTAAAATCTCGTCGTACTGTCAGGGATCAGATGTTTTTATATAAAATCATTCATAATAGGGTCGACCATACCACTTCTAAGTGAAATAAATTTCAGATACCAAAAGATAAATGCTAGAAAGAAACTTTTATTTTGTACTTCTACAATGCGCACTAGATATGGCAAGAACAATTTTATAACTCGTGCATGTTAATCTTATAATAATATTTTTTCAGATGTTGATGTATTTTCTCTGTCATATGAACAGTTTAAAAAGGAAATTGAAACTGTAATGGATAATAGTTAAAATTTATATTTCACTTTAATATTACATTTGACTTTAACATAATTTTAGTTCTACACACCAAAGTATGTCATGATGTTCGCTTGTTGTCGATGAGTTACTTAACCTCATGGTCGAAGTTGCACTTGCCTAGTCGGACTATTTGTTCCAGGTAAACAACTTCGAGCATAGTGCTCCTAAAAACTACCGGTGTGACGTGGACATTACACATGATCTTTATTTTGTCCATGTTAATATTAAGACCTAACCGTTGGAAGACATTATTGAGGTCATTGAGCATGTAGCGATTAATGTATTTGAAATCGCACTGTCTCTCAGGTAGTGTGGTGAACAAAGAAAGTCCAAAGTTCAATATAAGTCAGTTATAATTAATTAAATTAGAATTTACATTTAATAAAACAAGCCAAAAAATACTACACTGAATACAAACAAAAAGAACAAGAGTAAAAGGGAGAAAACTAAGAAAACAATACTAGGATGTAACAATCGTAAGTATAGAAATGCAAGTCGATCGAACGTGCGTCTACTCCGGAATCTCTGAGCGAGTGAAGGGCACCTTGGCGTGGTGAGAGTAAGAGTATACTTAATATCACGGACGTAATTTCCGACGGTTGCCGAAGTATTCCATAGGAATATATCGTCAGCAAATCGAAGGTGAGTGATGTACTCGTCATTGATGTTTATACCGTATCCTTTCCAGTGTAGTTGCTTGAAAACGTGTTCCAATGCAGCGGTTGCCAAGTTTTGGGAATATAACGTCACTCTGTCTTACACCTTTCTGCAGTTGGTTTAGTACTCTGGTTCTCTACTCGAATAGCCATCGTAGCCCTACTGTAATGTCCTCCACACTGAATTTCGGTCCCGGCGGCCAGTCTTAATGTAGACTAACCATCTGCACATTTCATAGTCCACATACGCAAGGCAAAGGGGCAGATTGTACTCTTCGGTAAAGCTAATTACTTTCGTATAATACTTACGTAGGTCAGTCAATAAGTTTTGAGATGCTCGAAATTTAAAAACTGAACGCACCCGTGTTATATGTTTCTAAAAAGCAAATTTATTTAAAAATAGAACTCCATAAGCCAATTGCTCAATATTAAACAAACAAAGTTCTGTTAATTTTCTTGGAACGCTTCCCGCGCTTTTCATTGAAAACGATGGATCTTAACCGTGAACATTTGCGCGCTATAATATATTATGATTTTAAATTTGGTTTAACCGAACAATTAAGTTTACAACGGTTACAATCAGCATTAGGGGACTCAGCTCCATCACGCGCAACAATTTTAGGTGGTTTGCTGAATTCAAGGGTAAAATTAATCTTAAAGATGACAAAAGAACCGGGGCCCCGCAAACAGCAATAACGGCAGATGTATGTATGGACTACTGAAATGTTGGTGCGGTAAGACCCACGAATCACATATACGGACATCGAAAAGATTGTAGGCATTAGTTCGGGGAGCATTCATACCATCCTACATCAACATCTTGGAGTGAGGAAGCTTTGTTGCCGATGGATCCCTCGTTTGCTCTCCGAAAGCGAAAAACAGACTCGTGTGGATTGGTGCCATAAAATGCGTCTACGTTTTGAAAACGGGGCATCTAGGCGTGTTTTAGAAATCGTCTGGTGACTAAATATGAATCTATCAACATGATCCGAAAAATAAAAGGCAATCATCGGTATGGGTCTACTCAGAAGGACAGTTACCGACAAAACTGCAAAGACCTCGCAACGTCGGCAAAAAATGGTGGCTAGTTTATTTTCGGGGAGCGGACATTTGTCGACGTCAATGCTGGAAAGTTGTAGGTCAGTCAACTTTGAACGGTATACTACAGTTGCATTACCCAAAGCTTTTTAAGCTGTGCGTTAGAGAAGACCAAACACCGGGCTTCGGGGAATCATGCTGGATCACGATAACGCCTCTTCACATACCTCCCTTAGAACAAAAGCATTTAGTGAGGAATCTGGTGTTGAAATTTTAAGTCACCCACCCTACAGCCCTAACTTAGCTCCTTGTGATTTCTATTTATTCCCAAGAGTCAAAGAAAAAATAAGAGGCAAGTTTTTTTTCAAGCGCCGAAGAAGCCGTGGCTGCCTACACAGAAACGATTTCCGACCTGTCAGATCAAGACTGACAAAAGTGTTTTCAGAGTTGGTTTAGGCGAATATTTTGAAAAGATGTAAAATAAATATTAATAGTATCTAGAATACTTTTTGTATATCTTAAAACTTATGGAGTGTCGTACGTATCAAAAAAATACGCAGTAGTTTTTTACATGATAATAGAAAACAGAGGTTTTAAAATAAGATTATTGATTTTTTTATAACATACTAGCTGGTACCCGGCGCGTTGCTGCCGCAGAAGAAATAAATTTATATCGTTATGAAAATGTGATTTTAAATTTGGTAGAGATATCGTTTATGTGGGAATAACATGGAATCCAGGTAAACTAGAACATACTGATAGTCCTAATTCCGAAAGTAATTGTTTTATATTTTTTTATTTGCAGCACCATAGTGCACTATTTAAACAGTCACTTTCAAGATGGTCCATATTACTGAGCATTATAATAAGATCAGTGTCACATGACTTAATTAAAACATTAGTGGTAGTGTTATTTTGAAGTTTCCATACGTGGTAGATGATTTTCGTATCGGCTTGTTTGTGATTAGGGCATGACAAATCTTCATCAATACTTCTGATTACAATATTATTTTCAACTTTGTATGAATAACAAAAATCATAGCAAATATTAAGGTAAAATTACCTTAATATTTGTAACCGCGAAAACGCTCTCTCTCATATTTATTCTTTCCCATCTTCGGCCTCGTTCTATTTTAAGGAATATTTTTAGGTTGTCTGGCAGTTTTTTCCACCACCGAAATGATCTAGCTGTTTGGGATCATTATTAAAAAAATGTACTGCACACGCTATTAAATTTTTATCGTGGGTGAAAAATATTTTTTTTTTACTTTTTAATAAATATCATTGGGGTGGTCTGGTTGCGTGCCACACTCAAATGATCTGCAATCGATATACTACGCTTATTATTGATAATAGAATACAATTTGTGTTATTTCATGCTGGTTCAATTATATTTTTTAACACAAATATTTTACCTTGTACCTGTACATGTCAGGCAGACTAACCATTCCCTACAACTTTCGTACGCGACACTTTTGGGCTATATGACTAGATGTGTCAAATCCGTGCTCAAAATGTTTCACCAACTCTTGGACTATTAGATTTACCTACCTACCTACAATATTTTGAAGTTGTGACGCCGAGGGTACGGAAAAGTTGAACTTCTATACATATCACTGGCGGCGAAAAGGATAATTCTACTACTTTTAGGAATATCCGTAATTTGGTTTATCCATTTCTAATCTAATTAAGACAAATTATAAAAAAATAAACATTAACCTTTACACTTTTCTAAAAATTTTACTCTTCCGCTATGAGATGTGTCAAATATTTTAAAAACGACGCCGCACTGGTAGTAGAAAAAGCTCATTCATATCACAAGTTTTTATTTTATGATTTATAAAAATAGGTGATTAAAGAAAACACAGAAACCATAGTACATTATTGTATTTTAAGCTATTAAATCAACAGTCAAGGAAAAATTGTAAACAATATTTTATTGGTAAGTTTCTCTTTGTACATATCAATTGTTTTTATATTAAAAATATAAATATTAATTTTATATAAAATGAAACATTTCATGTTTCCAATGGCCTTATCTTAATATATTTAAATCTTATTTAATAAATAAAAATTTCTATAACCTACTTTAATATTTGTATATTCTTTAATAAGGACGATAAAGGGTTTACTTCTATACAGCTAGATCGGCAATTCAGAATAGTGTCGGCAAGCAGTGCATCGCGCGGGATTTATTTACGACAGTTACCATTTTGGGCAATTACCAAATGTTGTTACATATTTATCTGAAATAAACTTTAAATCACGTTGACAAAGTGCGGACATAAATAATGACAGCGTTTCTTCAGCATTTCTAAGTCACAATATATAAAATTAGTGTAGGATTGTCGAAAACAACGTTTACGGTTTACAAGAAAAAGAACTAGATTTTCTCGCTCGCTCGCAGTCGACTAAAGGAGTTACGGAAAATTTACGTAACTTAGTGCGCAATGTATTTAAGCCGCAGAGTCCGTCTCGTAGCACATAGGTGTATAGAAGTCTTTGCTCTTTGAATTAAGCAAAAAAAAAGCCACAAATATGATCAAATACTTAAACTTTTTAATGTATAAATATTCTATTGTATTTTTAGTGATTACTAACATACAATAAGAAATAAATATAATGCTGTGCTCTAATACTGTTTTCTTTTTCTAAATTATCAATCTAATAAATAATAATTACTATTTTCAATTTATAATCAGTTTCATTGCAATTTGTTTTGTTTTTTGAGGCACGTCTTCTTTATCAAGATGTTTCATATAAGCGAGGAAGCAGGTCCACATGAGGCTGCAAACACTAATAAAGGGGACTCTATTCTTTGGAGGAATAAAACAAAAATTAACTAAAGCCACAGCTGGCCATATTGATGCACCGACCTGAAACGGAAATTATAAATGTTACAGTTTTAACAGAATTTTTCACATAGTATTGGCGTGAAAGAACAGATGTTTCGTAGGGTGGTGTAGAAAACCGGATACCTCTTTACTGGTAACAAAGTATTCCATCTTAGTCCTCAGATTGTTACCTTACCTTTATTCTAACTTCAATAAACTTCTTTTTGTTTTTTTACCACGTTTTTCTTCAGATTTTCTTACATTGTCATCCGATTCTGAGCTAAGTCCAAAACGATTTCAAGTCTAGCACATACATATGGAAGTTAATTTAAAATCAATAACCAAATTCGACCCGAACACTCTTACACGAATGCGAGTTAATAAAAACGTGATGTTTAAAAAAATACTAAGAATTCTAAAACAACATTTTGTTGTAGGACTTTCTAAACAATATGTAGGGCTAAGTAAAGTCCGCGCACTCTATCTTGGCCGGGCTGAAATTAGTAGAACAAAATGGTGACAAGAGAGGAAGGGTGGGCGGAAACTTAAACTAGAGATGCGAATACATATACAATTACGTAAATAATGTTTTATCCATAGAATTATTACGCATAGAAACGCAGTCCAGTACAAAACACGAGCGTTAAAATGATGCAAAGTCATAATGTTAGTGGGCGCGAGTCGAATGTGCCTACGCTCGTCACACGCACACATACACGCCATTCAGTGATACCAGTGTCTGGCGTTTGCAATCAAATTGTGCAAATCACTATTTTTTGATTAATTTTAAAAAATCGATATAATAAAGATTACGTATTACGTACGAAGATATATTCTATGAGAATATAAAATGGATTAAAATAAACACGATAATGATGGTACTAATATAACTTAATTATACATATTTTAATGGTACAAAAATACAGACGTAATAAAATTTAAGAATATTATTAAACACAATTAATTTGCTCGAATACAATAAGCACATTGTGTAATATTTAATTTTAACCGACTTCAAAACAGGAGGAGGTTTTCAATTCGGTGTATTTTTTTAAAATGGTTTTTACCTCAGCATTCTACAATTTCTAAACCGATTTAGATTTTTTTATTTGAAAGGATATACACACAGATTGATCCAATATACACGCTGAAATTTTAATGGTGGTTTTCCCGATGTCAAATTATTTTGTCTTGGTAGTAATTATTTTATTAAAATTAGGATGCAAAAATGGCAGATTTACAATCGAGAAAACAAAACTCGAATGCGATCTCAAAACAATAGCAATATCTCGCAAGTAGGTCGGGCGTGCAGGCTAGCTTATACCGTATTACTATAATAAAGTCTGAAAAAAAATTCGCTGGATGTAACTTAGTGTTACGTCTATCGCACGCGCTACCGCGCGCTGCCTACACAGTGAAGGACCACTAATAAATGTTCAAAACATGAACTCTCAAGCGTAGTGATACGACATAAACTAGTAAATATAGAATTGTCTTAGAAATCAGTGTACATATTGATAACCTCTCCTTTTTGGGAGTCGGTTAAAATAGACTATGTTTGGGTCTAAAATAACATCTGGTTAATGTTTGGGTGTAAAGTGACATCTGGTTAGTTAAGGCGTTCTTATTAATAATATCTTGATGTTGTAAATAGAAAAGTTTTTATTCTATACTCTAAAACGTAGACTTAGTCAATAAACAAAGCAATTAAAATAGTTGCGTTAAAATGGCGTCGGCGAATCGCGATTAGCTGCTCACTCCGTATTAGTTTTAAATAGGCACCCATTGTTAATATTATGTTAATACTTAGAGAAGTAGGATCTATATATAAACATTTGAGTTTTACAGAGAGCGTTGCGATTAAACGTTTTAAACACAAATAGAAAATAAATATTTTTAAAGGAAAATTGTGATTTTTCACCACAACTAGCAACATTTGTATTAGGATAGCTTAGGTAAGTATTTTTTTAGTTTTACGTAGTTATAATGAATTAAATATATAAACTTGTATGTGAAATGCAGTACCATCACTTCTTTTATGTTTATCATCACTGTTATGACAATCTTTTACAACAAAAACGGTCATTTTTACAATTTTTCGCGAGCTCTTCTCCGTAAGACATAACGTTGCGCACTGACGCGTCGCTGAGTGAACTAACGCGGTTTCGCGTTAGTTTAACTTGCTTCACTTTCCGTGCGCGTACTAGTATTCTATGCGTAATAATTCTATGGTTTTATCGTTATTATCCATAATGATTCAATTTTATTTTATATTTTTTATGGTTTATTAGTGACGTCAGTTAATATAACATGTCGTTTTATATACAGTGATTTTGATCACTTATGTGCATTAAAGATTTTATTGAAAAGTTTAAAATTACATTATTTTAGGTTTTGTGGTTACTGAAATTATTTGTTGTCCCCGCTAATATCGTGTATTTACTATATATTCAAACTGTTTATCGTAATTCTTTATTAGATACTATTATTTTATTTAAATAAATAAACATATTTTAACAATAATTTTCAAATTATTCTATAATCGATATAGACAAAACAGACGGTTCCCTAAGCAATCTTGGTGCGAATATGTCGTCGCATCTGTTTATGCACAAACTATATAGAAACACTACGCGTGTTTATGTGCGAATGTCTCGGAAAGCAAACTTCAGCCCGGCCAAGATAGAACGCGCGGACCGTAGGACATTAAGTGAATACACCGGTATATAGTGATAATTTTTTTAAAACGATAACCTCACACTAGGATTAGTATCGTGGAGCCAGTTTCCAAATATATAGCACAAGAACAAACATCCAGACCCTCAACAATTATTTGTAGGTCATAGAAATACTTGTTCCCGCGGGTTCGACCTGCGGCGCGCAGCGCTACAAACCTTTACTATGGCACTGCGCCAAGGAGCCGTCAATATTTGGTACCTGCTATACCTACTACAACTATACCACTATAATATAAAACTAATCAATTTAAAGTTCGTCTATAATTGATTTTTTTAGTTTCAAACGAACTAAATACCCTTTAAAATCAAGTTAAAAAAACAGACTGTAAACTACAGCGTAAAATCATAACGTACCGTATAAAAGTAAGCAACGTAACACAATTGCTTTCGGCGCGGGCGCTAGATCTTCCGGTAGCAGCCCGTAGTGGGTAGTATGTGCAAAATGTTATTACGGTTTGTTGACAATTCACTAATATCTACACCAAGGAGTAGTAATAGTGTCCATGTTCAGTGATCTACACAATAAGAACCTACGCTCAAAAATCTCAAAAATTTGTTTTTCCTCAAAGTATTGTGCTTTCTAGCACAACAACGGAGGATTTACTTAAATTTTTTGCGTTATTATAAAAGTAATTTACTATAAAACTGTTATTTTTAGAAATGAAAAAAAGAGTGCTAATGGGTATTGTTCAGCCTATCTCACCTCGAATCTTGAACTGCAACACATTCACCTAACCACTCAAGAGCACAGGTTGTGCCCTTATTCATCTATAGCCCTTGTAAGAGATGAATATAATATTTAAAATCTTTGTAATGTCCATTTTGTTTTTAGAGCTTTGAGTCAGTTTTTAGAACCTAAGAGGTGCAGACGCTTAATACATAAATCACTATATTTGTTTTGTAATCGAAAACTGGAACTTTTCCATAGATAGACATTTCAATGCATGACTTCTGATGTTAGTTAATCGATTATTAACACACAAAATAAACTAGTTGTCACTGTAATATCCTTGCAATTCAAGGAACATTGAAAAAAATTACGAATTACTGTTTAATTAATGTTCTTTGGAATGAACAGGATTCCTGGACATCTTTATAATTTTATTAATGCAAATATACATAACTATCTATTAATTATACTATGAAATACCTTGTAAGTTGGCCAAAACTTTGCATTAACCTCCGCTACAGCTTCATAAAAAGGCTTCATCTCTAGTAAACTCATGCCAAAGTAAAAACTGCACATTGCGAATGGAGTATATGTAATTGTTTCAACAAATGTCTGAAAAGTGTGAAAGTTTTAAAAAATTACTTAATTATATCTTACAATTAAATTGGTTGCTGCGGCACATAGACATTTACATCTATCCTCTATTACAAATCAAAATGCAGATGCGTTGTCACCCATGAGGACTAAGATGGAATGCCTCATTTCCAGTAAAAAGGGTCTCCGGTTCTCTACACTCACCATATCAAACACAGCAGTGTTAAGCTGCTATTTTACACTGGTATTCTCTGAGAGCGTGGTCCTTCCCCGGTCGAGCCGACCCATTCGTGCTACAACTATACTACTAATATAGCTGCAGCATGGCTCTACCACATAAGATGTACGTAATTGTCTCTTAAAATTATAAAAGACAGTAAAAGACTTTATATGATTGATATCTTTCATTTTCTGTATAAACTTATCCAAGTAAAGTGAAAAGTTTGAGAACCTCTAGTGCAATCTTTCCCCGGCGGGGCAAGATTGAAATATAAAAACAAATAATTTGTGTTATCTGTGTTATTTGAAGGTAATTTGAACGATTTTAGAAACTACTTCGATCTTTCCCCCTTTTTTTTTCTTTCGATAAAAACATTGTAATTAATTTTTTTTGCTTTTGAATAAATATAACAGGGATTTATCGATATAACATAAAAATATGCTCTTTGTACTTTATTCACTGAAGATATAATTTTAGCTTGTATTATGAAATAGACGTCAAGTACTTGATTTTAATTATGTTTTCAGTTTAGGACTTTTTATACTGTCTTTGGATTTCGGAAATGTATTTTGTATTAATTACGGTAAAAATAAATTTCACTAACTGAAAATTGCATATAACGAAACAGGTGACTCATAAAAAAGTTAATTACTCACACCCAGACAACCCATTTGTGGCTGAAGATTGGATTCATACACAACAAATTGAGCAGTCAAGAGGTTTTTGAGAAAAGAAAATTAATCAATTCACATTACATTGTTTCATTTACCACTATCATAGCAGAGCTTAGGGCAACCTGATTTTATAGATAAGATAGGTCAAATCTATACTGAAAACAAATCAGAACGCCCCGACTCCACATAGTCTAGTCTACCTTACCCCTAGTGTTTTTGTAAAGCCATAGATGTGGAGGGAGAACAGCCCCTGCCCAGTAAATGCTTACCTTCGCAGCTTCGGCTTGATGGTAGCCTTCGGCAACCAGCCTCAGCCGCTACGGCTCACACAAGTGCCTGTGATTTTCTATGCAAGGGCGAAGGGGCTGCACTTCCCTCAGCAACAAAGCTGTTGCAGAAGTAACTTTGAGTCAATATACCTGTGTAAAGAAGTGGGGTTATGATTTTACGAAACATATCCTGAACCCTCCCCCTCC
This sequence comes from Parnassius mnemosyne, assembly GCA_963668995.1. NCBI lineage: Eukaryota > Metazoa > Arthropoda > Insecta > Lepidoptera > Papilionidae > Parnassius > Parnassius mnemosyne. The sequence continues at coordinate 27,141,004 of CAVLGL010000035.1, read as the reverse complement.
CATCCCCGCACGCGAGTACAGGATGTCTATAATTTTACCTAAAACTTTACTACTTACTGTCAATAACAAAAGTACGACTAAAAAGGAATAAGATTGATTTGTGCAGATATAAGCTGGAAAAATGTGATGATTAAAAATAAAGAATAAATTAATTGATATTTTTTTCAAACCAACAATTTATTTTTGATATTTAATATTTAAAAATAATATTTGCAAATTTACTATATAACTTTTTTTATAACTAGCTTTAAGGCTCTGGGTTCTAGCCCTTCTGAGACTGAAGTTACAATGTATAATTATCCTTCCATAGTACACTGCTTCACAATATGTTGATGTGTCACATTGTGCAGCCCTTGGGAGATTTTGACAGCAACTTGAGCCAGCAGATAGCTGACAGTTGGCGACGGTATCTCAAGGTGCTTAAGCAGACAGACACCTTATCTTGAGAATCACATCACCATCAGAGCTGTTTCACCATTTTCACTAATAGTTCACATATGCAGACACTTAATACACAATATTACACTACTTTTACAAATTCAAATCCACTCAAACAATTATTTAAAAAATAATACAAGAGCAGCAATACTCCACCGTTCAAGTTCCCGTCAAAACTCCTTATTATGTCAATTTTACAAATAATTTGCATAAGAATGAGAGTAAGAATATTCATTATTTCACCTTAATTAAACCAGCACGAAGACTGTTCCCAGGCCACATTATACTAGCCACTGATAACCATGTGTATAATGTAGGAGCAACATAGCAAGAACCCCATAAGCCAAAACGTGCACATCGCCACCAATCATAGTTATTTTCTGAAACTACAAACAAAAATACTTTAAACTTATTTGTAAAATAGCACATGAGATGGTAATGACCACAAAAATCATTGCTTACCAAATCTTTTCCCTTCAAATGTTTGTTGTATAAAACTTGAAATTGGCCAAATAATACCATATGATGCCATGCCTCGTAACACGGGAAAATTGTTAAAAGCAACGGCAATCTTACTATATACACTCATATCTGAGTTTCTTTTTTTCTAAATATATATGTACCTGACAAAAATAACTATTTCTTGGTTATGAGGAAATAGCAATAATATCTGGTAATGCGCCAACTACTTTAAAGGCAACCAATGGTCGGATCAGAAAATCACATAACACTATTCGAAGAATACACATATTAAAAGATCTACAAGTAGTCATGGCCTTGTAAATTATATACATATTCGTTTCCTATTTGCTAAAACGCTAAAAATAAGAAGGAACAAATTTTGATTTGTTGAAGTTTGACAGCTAGGCTTGCCAAAAAACATCGATATATCGAAATCTCGATTTTTTTAATAAAATATCGATTTATATCATCATATACATAATATCGACATGTATCGTCTCCGTATAGTGGCGGGCAAAAATAGTCACTACCCAATATCTTCCCGTGGGTGTCGTAAAAGGCGCCACAGAGGGAAACTGAGGCAGAGGATGGGCAGCAGCATCTTTCTGATAACAGAAAAACAACAATAAAAAAACTGCAGTTGCCAACCCGCTCGCCAAGCGTGGGAACTATGGCAATATATCCCCCAATGAATAAAGTTACGAAAAGACGGCCCCCAGTCCCCGGCGGCCCTGCTATTCGTGGCTACGGTGGCGACGATGGTAACGCGGGGCAGGGGGTGCAAACAATCTCCGGTGGAGGTTCGGTTGCCTCCTACGACGACTCGACCTGGCAACTTATAACGCACGCACCCTGAGGACTGACGAGAAGATCCTGGAGCTGGAAGAAGAGATAGAAAAGTTGCGCTGGAATATCATAGGATTATCCGAGGTCCGAAGAGAGAGGGAGGACACGGTAATCCTCAAATCCGGCAACTTGTTCTATCACCGGGAGGGCGACCATCTGACCCAAGGAGGTGTCGGATTTATCGTCCACAAGTCTCTCGTTAACAACGTTGTAAAGATTGGGAAGTGTGTCGACGAGGGTTGAGTACCTTATACTCAGAATCACCAAACGGTATTCGCTGAAGGTCATACAGCTTTACGCACCAACTTCGGCACACCCCGATGAGGAGATTGATGAAATGTATGAGGGTATCTCTAGAGCCATGCGTTCCTCCAAAACCCACTATACGGTGTTAATGGGAGACTTCAACGCAAAACTAGGCACAAGAGAGATCGGTGAGCTGAAAGTAGGGAAATTCGGAATAGGGCAACGGAACCCAAGTGGCTAGCAGCTGGCCGACTTTATGGAGAAAGAAGGGACTCTTTATGAGGAACTATTTCTTCCAAAAGCGGCCCCACAGGAAGTGGACCTGGTCGAGCCCCGTCTGTTCCAAAAAAAACAAACAATGAAATTGACTTCATTATGACGACCAGACGACAACTGTTCAGTGATGTCTCCGTGATCGCGAAGGTGAAAATTGGTAGCGATCACCGAATGGTTAGAGGCACACTGAACCTAACCGTTAAGTTGGAGAGGTCATGTCTAATGAAGTCAACGCTCCGTCCCCCTCGTGCTCTAATTCAAAGTCTTGAAACCTTTAAGCTCGAGCTGCGAAACCGTTTTGAGTGCCTAGAAGATTGCAATGCAGTGGACGATATGAATGAAAGCTCGTGGAATCTCTCCATGCGGTCGGAGCTAAGTTTTTCAAGAGCCGCCGCAGAAGAACACAAAAACTCTCCGATCATACCCATAATCTCACGGCTGTTAGACAGGATATGACGTTGCAGTCGTCAGTAGATCTGACAGCATACAGGCAACTGAACAGACAGATCGCCAAATGCATTCGGTGGGACTAACGCAATTTTAATACTGCTCGTATTGAAGAAGCGATCGAGCGGAACTAGGGCTCCAAAGTCTTTGCTAGAGATCTGTCTGCCAGAAAAAGCCAACAGTCGAAGCTGAAGACCGAGTGTGGCAGCATCGGTTCCGGAACACCTGAGATTTTGAGTGAGTTTGAGAGGTTCTATGGGCAGCTGTACACATCATCGTTGGAGCCACACGCAAGTGTGAGTAACGATCCAAGAGCGAGTCTTATCCGACACTATTCCGATGATATTCCGGACGTCAGTCTGAGCGAGATTAGAATGGCTCTTCAGCACTTTAAAAACGGCAAGGCCCCAAGCGAGGATGGAATTACAGCGGAGCTTCTGAAAGCGGGTGGCAAACCGGTACTTGAAGTCCTTCAGAAGCTCTTTAATTCCGTCCTCCATGGTGGCATTACACCGGAGGCGTGGAGCAGAAGTGCGGTGGTCTTGTTCTTCAAGAAAGGTGACAACGCTCTCCTGAAGAACTACAGACCGGTTTCCCTTCTGAACCGCGTCTACGTGCTATTTTCGAGAGTCATTATGAATTGTCTCGCGCGCAGACTTGACGACTTCCAGCCTCCCGTACAAGCCGGTTTCTGAAAGGGCTTTAGCACCATAGACCACATACATACCCTTCGGCAAATTGTACAGAAGTCCGAGGAGTACAATTTGCCACTATGTCTGACGTAGAGAGGTGTAAGACAGGGTGACGTTATATCCCCGAAACTCTTCACCGCTGCATTGGAAGACGTATTTAAGCTTCTGGACTGGAAAGGGTACAAACATCAATGGCGAATACATCACTCTCCTTCGATTTGCCAACGATATAGTCCTTATGGCAGAATCGCTGGAGGACCTAAGCACTATGCTCAATGACCTCAATAGTGTTTCCCAACGGATAGATCTTAAGATGAACATGGACAGAACAAAGATCATATTTAATGTGCATGTCATACCTATGCCGGTAGTTGCTGGGAGCACTAAGCTTGAAGTTGTTGACAAGTACGTTTACCTGGGACAAATAGTCCGACTAGGTAAGTCCAAATTCTTCCGAGAGGTTAATCAACGGATTCAACTCCGTTGGGCAGCGTTCGGTAAATTACGGCACATCTTCTCTTCAGGTATACCTCAAAACTTGACAACGAGACTGTACAACTGTTGACTATTACTAGTACCTATGGAACTGAGATGTGGTTCTTCACTGCTGGCCGGATGAGGAAGTTCAAGGTCGCTCAGCGAGCTATGGAGAGGGCTATGCTCGGAGTTTCTCCGCGTGATAAACTTAGAAATGAGGATATCCACAGTAGAACTAGAGTGACCGACGTAGCCCAACGGATTAGTAAGTTGAAGTGGCAATGGGCCGGAAATAATAGCTCGAAGAACCGACAACCGATGGAGAAAAAAGTTCTCGAATGACGGCCTCGTACCGGCGGACGAATTGTAGGGCGTCTTCCCACTAGATGGAGTGACGAACTGGTGAGATATGCAGGAAGTCGATGGATGCAGGTGGCTCACCTACATCCATCGACTTCCTGCATATCCTGCATACAGGTGGGTAACCGTGCTTTGTGGCATTCCTTGAAGGAGACCTATATTCAGAAGTGGACTTGTGAAGGGCTGTGATGAAAATGAAATGAAAAATGTACCGTCGATATTTTAAATCACGATATATCGATATACATTTTAGAATATCGAATTCGTATCAATGTCGATATATTTTAAAATGTTGTATTAATTACAAAACATGTAACAAAAAAGGAGATACAAAAGCATTCATGTGTGGTTGGTTGTCGTTTTTTATTTCGTTGTCGAAACGTCAGTAATATAAAATTTTGGACCCTATCTTTCCATCATGCAAATGATGACGATATATCTATGATAAGGAGTGCTTACTATTGCCATTTAAGAAATTTACCGAGGAAATAGGTGACTACATATTCATTACACATAATATAAAATAAAACAAATTACGTGTTAATATATAAATTATATTTATATATATATATATATAATTTATATTTTATAAAAATAATTGTGGTCGTGGTCTCGGAGTTCAAGCGGTCGAACTCCAGGAATTCCTGTTTTGAAAGATGTACCCGCGTTAGATACTGGTTCCAATAATTCATCTTCTGAGTCACTGGAATCGATTTCGCTATCGCTCTGACACTCTATAATAAAGGGTTCATCTAAATACGCGTCTTTTAGTCTGTATTCATTTTCAATTTTTTTCACATGATTGCATATGTTTTTCCACTGCACCGGTGTAATTTTATTAAATGCATCTTCAATTAATTGGGGCATTAGAACATTAGATTTTCCAACATTTTTGTCTGCTATGTTCCTTTTCATAGAGCTCCATATCATTTCAATTGCATTCAAGTCGCAATGATAAGGCGGCAATCTAAGAATAGCATGGCCATGACTTTTCAACAGGTTATCAATTTCGTATTCCGGAGCAGGTTTATTTCTCTTTATTAATTCATAAAGCTGAGGTTTTGTCATTTGTTCATTGAAACTTACATTGTTTTTGTCAAGCCACTTCTGCATATCAGCCTTACTGTGGTTTGAATTAGGACACCTATTTACGCAAATACTATGGTATGGCGCATTATCCATTACAATGAGCGAAGGTTCATGCAGATTAGGTAGTAATTTTTCATATACCCATTTTTTGAAATTAATGCTATTCATTTCATCATGGTAGTCCCCATATTTTGTATTTGATTTAAATACGAGAAGGGCATTCTCCACAAAACCTTTTTCTCCACCTGCATGGATTATGATCCACCTATTACCTTTCGAAACAGGTTCCAAATCACCATCTTCTTCAGGACCTTGCCAACATTTCCCAGTTGAGTGAGGCGAGTGAATGTAAGTTTCGTCTAAATAAATAACAGGTCTTTTTTCACCACGCTCATTTTCTTTAACACAACACTTTTCTATTTGATTTCGTTTTCTTATAACGAAATCCTATTTTGTGAAGCAATTTTCGAAGAGTTTCACGTTCTCCTTTGAAATCAATATCTTCCTTTAAAATACTCAGTAATTTGGGTATGGTAGGGATTTCTTTTTTCACTGAATAAAATTCGTGAATTTTTCTTCTTATAACACCAATGTCAAAATTATCAACTTCTTGCTTCCCGGTTTTTCTTTGCCTTTTTTGCCAGGGGTAGAAATTTTAGAATTGGATTCTTCAGCGTGTTTCTCTTCATTTACGAGTTTGTGTACAAATCGCTCAGAAACACCTGTAACGAAACGACAAATAATTATTGTATAGGTAAAATTAAATAAATGTAAGCTCGTGTATATGCCGTCACTAAAGCTACTTCACAGACCACAAACTACAAAGCTAGGTACTTTAGACGAATTACAGTAAATTGAGATAATTTTTTTACTATGTTTTACAAGTACATTATTTGGTGATTTTAATTTTCCATATCTGGCAATACTAACCAGTCGCGGCAGCAACGCGCTCATACAGCTTTTCAAATGGTATAGTTGGGGCTTGTACACGTTTCTCTTTTTCATAAAAGATAAAACTTTTAGGATAATCTGTCGCGCATCACTTTTAAGAGCTTTAGGCATTTTAATTGCACTTTTTAAAAACATTCACCTGATAGCTCAGAATAAATAATAACTGACAGCGAAATGTCATTTACAAAATGGCGGCATTAGTTCCAATTTTGTCCACCTGAACAGATAAGTTGGTGGCACTGTACCAACATATGACATTTAGTTTTGACAAACAATACTGACAACATTGACGAATTACAATAGTGCTGAATGTCTAACCTCGAATAATTTTATCGATATTACCTTTATCGATATTTTTACATAATAAAAGTTCGATCTCTATACTGAATTATTTATGAGAAATAAATTTTTTAACGTGGGGATTGAGTAAAATTGCCAATGAGGAAAAGAAATTAATGTATTTTACACAGCAATTTGTAATTATATCTCTACAATTAGGTACAAGAATATGTATAAAAAAAATATAAAATATAAAAAGCACTTTTATACTAGTAATTAATTAAGTAAAAAATAAATGACAATTCCGTAGCGCAGTGGCTAAGCGTTTGGCTGCGGTCTAGCAGGACCGAGGCTTCATTCCCGCACTGAACAAGCTATGCTATAAAATAAATAGTCTGCATCTGGATGCTTGTTTTCAACGTTAGTTTTTTTAAAGTGTAAAAATATTGGGTTTTAAACACTGATTGGACTAAATTGCTTTTATTTGTAACAAATACTATGTACAAATCGCTAGGCTTCTTCACAGAGGTACCTTTTACATTACAATTAGTAAACGATCTCTGATCAGATCGTTTACTAATTGTCGCTTTCAAAATGAGTGCTAATTATAGCTGTTTGTAGATGAATATATAAAAAATATTTATAACCATGTACAAATAACCTTGAGTTTATTTATATAATCGAATTCTTACCAAAATGTGACTTTAAAGGGATATTATATTTTGCTACATTTAAATGAAAACTAATTAACATATACATAATGGGTCACACCAACATGTTCTAATTTGACAATAAAACCTATATAGCTTTAAAGCTATGTTTATGAAAACAACAATAGTTTTTGTTTCATCCAAATTGGTGCAGAAATACGAAAGTTATAACGTTTTGAATTTTCGCAATTTTTAAAATTTTTACCCGCTCGTTCTCTGTGACGTCACAAGCCGACAGAGCGAACGCGCAGTAGGTACTTGCTAAGTGCAGTACTAACCGCGCGCTCGGAAGTATACGGTCGTTTACCTACATATTATATCGAATGTCAGAGTTAATGTATGGTTGGCTGTATTAGATGATATCATACTTATAATAAACCCAACGACTATATAATAATTTTGAACTAATAATTTATGAATAATCTAATCTAATATGAATAATCTAATCCAATATAATCAATATTATTTAAGATGAATAATTTAATCTAATAATCTTATCTATTATTATGAATAATGTAATCAATGAACTATTAATAATATTTGACATTTGTATGCTCATGAGGCTGATCACATACTGAACTTTGGGGTTAAATAAGACCTTTTTGTAAACAGTGAATCACAAATGAACTATTTGATTTGATTTATAAACTAAAGTATTGAACATTTAGCTTTCATATGATTATATTTATATGTATAATCACGGTGTGTAGTGTTGTATAAAAAGGAAAATGGAAGCGGGCTTTAAAAAAAGACAGTCGGCTAATCTGCCAAAAGTGGATATTTTTATGGTTGCGCAGTATTTTTCAGAAAATTATGATTTTTTATCATCAGAAATGCATGGAATAAAACTCTAAAGGTTGTAGTGTTATACTACTTACGTATCATTTTACATTATTTTAAATTCATTTTTCCATTCTGTTTCGATTTTCTGCATTCACCTCAAAACTGGATATTTTACATCACCTTTATTTCCATAGGATCCTGTAACGATTTTAAACCATAAGAACACAATAACAAATCATTTCTACTTCGTATTTTCACATTATCAGCACTTTTAAATTGGTGTCAATGGAGTCTACCTTTTTTCGATCTTTTAGCTAGTTTTCCGTAACTCTACAATCTTGGGCTTTGTGTGGGCAGCTGCGCTACATTTTTTCCTATATCAATAATATCTCATTTTCCACTTAAATCTTACCGTTTTCTTATTATAAACCAAAAACAAAAATTTGACATGTTTTGTCTTTCTTATTTATATCGTTTCTATGGTAATTATATTCAAATTTGCTACCGATCTGTTATTCCTATTTCGATAATTCCACATAAATCCTCTTTTCAAAAAATTTGCGTATAATTTAAATAATTTTTCCGTTCTCTCTAGAAAGGTATAAAAGCCGAACAATCGGTGAAGAAAGGCAGTCTCGCTTCAGTTCGCGAATTGGAAGTATCTCCTAAAGGCCTTATCCCGGGGCCGCACTGCCCCGGGATCCTGCAAGCCTCCATTTACACGTGAAGTCTTCGGCGAAGCCTTCTTCAAACTCGGGCCGCGCCACTCCGGAATCCTACAAGCCTCCATCTACCTCGGAATTCGCTTCGAGTCTACTACAAGCGCGGGGGCCACACTACTCCGGGCACTACTACTACTTACTCCAGGCGCCGAGTGCACCTACCGCCGGCGCTACCTTTGGGCGCTGCAACTGCTGGCTCTAAGCGTTGCGCGCCCCTTCTCCAGGCGCTACGTGCGCCGGCTCCGGACGCTGCGTGAACTGGCTCCAGGCGCTGCGCGCCGTCGCTGCTAAGAAACCTACTTCTACAAGCGCAAACGGCGTGTGCTGGCTTCAGGCGCTGCGTGCCGTCGCTGCTAAGAAACCTACTTCTACAAACGCAACGTGTGTCGCTTCGACTTTTAGGCCCCACTTCAACGCTATATTCCCCTATTCTCTCACCTTTATTTTTTTTTATAATCTAATTGTATTCTCACTTCATTCATCATCATCCTCACATCATTTTTTTTATAAAATTGTAAATACCTTTTATAAATTTAAATATATTGTTTTCTGGCTCTACCTTTGTTGTTTTGTTGAACTTAGGTTAGGTTCTATTTTTTTATTTTTTTTAATTGTCGCTTCACGACATTTGGCGCCCAACGTAAAAGTCCTCTTTCTCTCTTAATTCTTCACCTTTACTGCGCCTTGTCCATTCCCTTTTGATTTAATTGCTCTCCCTTTCGTTCTTAACTCATTATTCATCATTCATTTATTCATCCTTTTCATACCTTCCAAATTCTAAAACAACACTTCATCTAGTGTTTCAACTTATCTGGATTATATTTAGACCTACATTTCACACAACACTTACATTCATCACTTTAATATTTTTATTCTAGAACAAAACTTCATCTAGTTTTTCAACTTATCTGGTTAATATTTAGACCTACATTTCACACAACACTTACATTCATCACTCTAATATTTTTATTCTAGATAACTTAAAGAGGTATAATTTTTAATTAAATTTTTATTTCTTAAACTTAACTTTACACATAATTATAACAATGAAAAGGGTTATTAAGTACGAATTTCTTAACAAGGCCGAACTCGAATACGAAGTGAAGATTAGATGTGAGGAACCAGCTAATACTGTTTTACTTCTAAAAAAACAGGTTTTGCGTTTAGTTGCGAATTCTCACCCTGAAGATATCCTGACTTCTCCAATTCCGATTGAGGATGACTTGTCTCAAATTGATTCTACCTTGACCTACTTGGACTGTAAAATTAAAAAATTTTTACAAGGCGAAACCAAATACTTGCGACTAATAGAAACCTTTATTAATCATATCTTTTACAGATTGGAACGAATAGATACTGACTTATATCCAGACTTTAAAGCTATTTTCGATACTTTGAAGATGAAATATGACGATATTACTAAACAATTTGAATCCTTGACTCCAGCTCCAACTGAAAATGACCCTCCTGTTGACCCGACTGTCACGGTTGACCCGACTGTCACGGAACTCCCTCTTGTTTCTCAAAATTCTATTCAGGTCCATACCCCGTATCCTCCACCACCACCTCAATCTTTTTCTCCAACCAACGTCTTCAAAGATCTGAAAAGACACACCTTCAATGGTAAAAGCTGTCCAAGATCCTTTCTTCAAAAACTGGAAGAATACTGTATAGCTCATGGCTTGTCCAAAGACTTGTTGATTTCACAAGCGTTTGAAATTTTCACTGACAATGCTCTTCATTGGTTCAGATTTAAATATAATCAGAATCCAAACTTAACGTGGAACGAACTTTCTTCGTTATTAATCAAAGACTTTGGTGGTTTTGATTATGATCACAAACTTTTAGAAGCAATTAGGAATCGAACTCAAGGTCGAGATGAACCTATTGTCATCTATATTTCCATCATGTCTGGAATGTTTTCTCGTCTTTCGAAGAAACTTTCTGAAACAGAACAATTGGAGATTATTTTAAGGAATATTCGCCCATGTTATTCAGTCTTCGTAGCTCTAAAAGACATTGACTCTATCGACTCTCTACTGGCTACTTGCCAAAACTATGAAAAATTCCTAGACAGAGACAAACAATTTAAAGAACCAAATGTACAACAACGTCCTCTTATTTCTGAATTCAACTACAAGCATTCCACTTCAAGTTCAGTTGACTCTCCAAATTCTTCTAATAACTCACGACCCTCTCCTCCCCTCATGAATAAATTCACTCCATCCTACAAATACCCTTCTAGACAAGTTAATAGTCTCTCTCAAACTAAAGCTCCTCAACAAACCTCCTTTTGTGTTCGCTGTCGTAAACAAGGACATTCTTTGAACACTTGTACTCAACCACGATTCGTGATTTGTTTCAAATGTGGTCTTAAGGGTTTTAAAACTGCAGATTGCCCTACTTGTTCTCCCAAACCTAATACTAGTTCAAAAAACTAACTACTGACTTGAAAAGTAACTTAAACTTTGATAACGACGATTGGACTAATTGGATTAAAATAATTCAAAACTTCTTTTCTTGTTACAGAATCTCTTCTACACTCTACTCCAAGGAACAAGATCTTAATCGTCCATTCATTAATGTCAAAATTTATAACTTAACTTTATCTGGTTTACTAGATTCTGGCAGTTCAGTAACTATCCTGGGTAATAATTCTCATTTGGAAATTCTTAAACTGGGCTGCAAACTTTTCAAGTCAGATCTTATTACTGTCTCTACTGCTAATAATCAAAAAGTTAATTCCTTGGGTTATTTTGACTTACCTATTCATTTCAATAATCAAACTCATTTAATTAAAGCTTACGTTTTTCCTGAAATTTTTCCTTCGCTAATATTAGGTATTGACTTTTGGAGAAAATTTAATCTTTTACCTAGTGTTTTATCTTCTCTTAACTTTACAGAATCTAAATGTTCTGCTATCGAAACTAAAGATACTAAAGTTTTACCTTATGAGCATTTAACTCCTAATCAAAAGAACATCGCTAATGACATCATCCAACGTTTCAAGACAATTTCTTTTGAAGAAAAAGGTGTCCTGGGATGCACACACTTAATCACCCACAAGATTGACACTGGTGATTCTCTTCCAATCAAACAAAGATGTTACAGACTGTCTCCTGAAAAACAAAAGGCGTTAATTAATGAAGTTGACAAGATGCTGCGATGGAACGTCATTGAACAATGCGAAAGTCCTTGGTTATCTCCAGTTCTCATCACTCCGAAGAAGAATGGTGAATGGCGTTTCTGCGTAGACAGCAGGAAGCTTAACTCAGTTACACGTCGTGATGCTTATAGTCTGCCACTAATAAGCGAAATTTTGGACAACTTGAGGAATGCCAAATACTTATCAAGCATCGACATTGCGAAAGCATTTTGGGAGATTCCCTTGAATCCTGCCGATAAGGATAAAACTGCATTTTATGTACCTGGAAGAGGTATGTTTAGATTTAAGGTAATACCTTTTGGTCTTTCTAACTCACCTGCAACTCTACAAAGATTAATGGATATGCTTTTTACCCCTGAATTTGAGAACAAGGTATTTTGCTATCTGGACGACATCGTTATCATTAGCGAGACTTTTGATGAACACATATCACTCCTCATGAAAGTCCATGAAAAACTTTCATATGCTAATCTGACTATTAACTTTGAGAAGAGTCAATTCTTCAGGAAAGAACTGAAATACCTTGGTTTTCTAGTGGACGAGTACGGTCTACGTGCTGATCCAGATAAAATAAAAGCTATATTAGAATATCCTGTACCTACTTGTAGAAAAGAAGTGCGAAGATTCATAGGCACCTGCAGCTGGTTCAGAAGATTCATTCCAAACTTTAGCACTATTGCCTCTCCACTCAATCAACTAACCTGTTCCGGGAAGAACGCTCCTAAATTTCTTTGGAATTCTCAAGCTGCAGCTGCTTTCCAGAAACTTAAAGAAGCTTTGGTAACTGCTCCTGTCCTTGCTTGTCCTAACTTCGAACTACCCTTCTCTGTACATTGTGATGCATCAAACTATGGCATAGGAGCAATGCTTACTCAACATCAAGATGACAAAGAAGTCGTGATTGCTTACATGAGTAAAGCACTAAACAAAAATCAACAGAACTACTCAACTACTGAAAGAGAAACATTGGCTGTAATAACTGCGTTAGAACATTGGCGATGTTACCTAGACAATGGTAAAGAATTTACAATATATACTGACCATGCTGCACTTAAATGGTTTCAGAACTTATCGAATCCATCAGGAAGACTTGCTCGCTGGACTTTACGCTTATCTTGCTTTAACTTTGTCCTGAAACATAAAAAAGGAAAGGATAACGTTGTTCCAGATTTATTATCAAGACATAAGAATCAAGGACGTCCTGATACACGAGAAATTTCACCTCAAGGCGTACACCCTATTACGATTGAAGAACCACCTGATCGTAAACTTCTTTTTCTCGGATGCTCCAACAACCCAGACTCATATCCCAACTATACTATCAGGGATAACAAACTTTACCGCTGCATCCATTCTCCCGATCGTCTAAACGATGACTTTATTTGGAAAGAAGTTCCACTACCCCAAGATAGACATGCAATTATTGAAGTTAACCATGGTTCCCCTTCAGAACTCCATCTTGGTATCTTCAAGACATTCAAGAAAATATCTTTAAAATACTATTGGCCTGGTATGTTTAAGGATATTGCCAATTTAATCTCAACTTGTGAAACCTGCTTAACCTACAAACACCCTAATCATTCTCCCTATGGTCTTATGGGTAAACCTAAACTTTGCTCCAGACCTTTTCAAACTATATCCTTAGATCTTATGGGTCCATTGCCTATGACTCGAAGACGAAATCAGTATATTCTAGTAATTGACTGCAATTTTACTAAATTTACTATGATTTTTCCCCTTAAACGTGCTACTTCAGCTAATATTATTAATGTTTTGGAAAATTCAGTTTTTCTAGTTCATGGCATTCCCCAAACTATTATAATGGACAATGCTGTTCAATTTCAGTCGCGAGAATTCCACTCATTCTTAAATTCTTATAACGTTCCTTTTATTTTTCACACAGCTTTATATTGTGCTCAGGTTAATCCTACGGAGAAGTTTAATAGTACAATTATTACAGCTCTAGCATCTCTAGTAGGAGACGATCATAGATCATGGGACAACCATCTTACTAAAATTCAGTACGCAATGAACAGCGCTACAAATGTAGCTACTGGCTTTACTCCAAACTTTTTAGTCTTTGGTAGGGAAACAATACCTTGTGGTTCCTTCTATACTCCAACTCAGAACCTCGAGGAATTAATATTTATGCCTCGTGATATTTACGCGTCTAATGCTGGTCTCCTCTCATCTATCTTTCACAAAGTTCAAACTAAACTTCACAAAGCGCACGCTAAAAATAGCGCTCGCTATGATCTTCGCCGGACTTTTAAAGAATTTAATGTGGGAGATACTGTTTGGCGTAAAAATCATGTTTTAAGCAATGCCGGCGCATACTTTAATGCTAAACTTGCCCCTAAGTTCATCAAGTGCAAAGTGATAGCTAAACTGTCACCACTAGTCTATGTACTTGAAGACCCTAATGGAGTTAGAGGCAAGTGGCACATTAAAGATATAAAATCATAAATTTTCTTAACTTTTATTAACTATTAATTTGTATATATGTATAAATATCACCATCATTCTCACCTTATTATTTTTTTTCTTTTAATTTGTTTGTTTGTTTGATGATCCAGTGTTCTTCAACACATCTTGCTTTAGGACCTCGAACTTTCGTTGGTTAATCGTCACTTTTTATTTTTATTTCAGACACATCTCGTTGGTGATGTTGCTGTTCTCTGGCTCTGAGCCCTACCGCTCTGGCCGTTCTTAATCTTTACTTAAGTCATAGCGACTAAAGCTTACTTGAGGTATTTCTTTATCTTTATCTTCACTTGGGAGCGGCTGATTACTCCCTTAATAATTTTTTTTTTATCTTCACGCAGGAGCGGATGACAACTCCTTAAATAAGCCTGAATGTCCTTTCGAAAACACACTTTTAAGAGTGGTGTTTCTTCGACTAATTTATTTTTTTTTCCACGCAGGAGCGGATGACTACTCCTTAAATAAGCCTTAATGTCGTTTCGAAAACACACTTTTAGAGTGGTAGTCATTGAATGTGAACTCCACCCTTACCTGAATGGCAGATGATGTATGTAAGAGATAGTATATCTGATTTTGCCTGGTGATGTCTGTTTCTGCAAAGCTGTGTTTTTATGGTTTATTTTAGAATGTATATATCAAAATTTTTGCTGAGTCAAAAATTTTCCAGGGTCGGGGGGAAAATGTAGTGTTATACTACTTACGTATCATTTTACATTATTTTAAATTCATTTTTCCATTCTGTTTCGATTTTCTGCATTCACCTCAAAACTGGATATTTTACATCACCTTTATTTCCATAGGATCCTGTAACGATTTTAAACCATAAGAACACAATAACAAATCATTTCTACTTCGTATTTTCACATTATCAGCACTTTTAAATTGGTGTCAATGGAGTCTACCTTTTTTCGATCTTTTAGCTAGTTTTCCGTAACTCTACAATCTTGGGCTTTGTGTGGGCAGCTGCGCTACATTTTTTCCTATATCAATAATATCTCATTTTCCACTTAAATCTTACCGTTTTCTTATTATAAACCAAAAACAAAAATTTGACATGTTTTGTCTTTCTTATTTATATCGTTTCTATGGTAATTATATTCAAATTTGCTACCGATCTGTTATTCCTATTTCGATAATTCCACATAAATCCTCTTTTCTCTTGACCATTTACAAAAAATTTGCGTATAATTTAAATAATTTTTCCGTTCTCTCTAGAAAGGTATAAAAGCCGAACAATCGGTGAAGAAAGGCAGTCTCGCTTCAGTTCGCGAATTGGAAGTATCTCCTAAAGGCCTTATCCCGGGGCCGCACTGCCCCGGGATCCTGCAAGCCTCCATTTACACGTGAAGTCTTCGGCGAAGCCTTCTTCAAACTCGGGCCGCGCCACTCCGGAATCCTACAAGCCTCCATCTACCTCGGAAGTCGCTTCGAGTCTACTACAAGCGCGGGGGCCACACTACTCCGAGCACTACTACTACTTACTCCAGGCGCCGAGTGCACCTACCGCCGGCGCTACCTTTGGGCGCTGCAACTGCTGGCTCTAAGCGTTGCGCGCCCCTTCTCCAGGCGCTACGTGCGCCGGCTCCGGACGCTGCGTGAACTGGCTCCAGGCGCTGCGCGCCGTCGCTGCTAAGAAACCTACTTCTACAAGCGCAAACGGCGTGTGCTGGCTTCAGGCGCTGCGTGCCGTCGCTGCTAAGAAACCTACTTCTACAAACGCAACGTGTGTCGCTTCGACTTTTAGGCCCCACTTCAACGCTATATTCCCCTATTCTCTCACCTTTATTTTTTTTTATGATCTAATTGTATTCTCACTTCATTCATCATCATCCTCACATCATTTTTTTTTATAAAATTGTAAATACCTTTTATAAATTTAAATATATTGTTTTCTGGCTCTACCTTTGTTGTTTTGTTGAACTTAGGTTAGGTTCTATTTTTTTATTTTTTTTAATTGTCGCTTCACGACAAGGTAAGTTACTAATAAAAGATTACGAAAAGTATACAGCTTTACCATTGATTAGTAACTAGGCAGTAATACATAGGTAGGTATTAACTAACCGAACCATGAAGTTGCACATGATTTACAACGACAAAATGAAAAAACTTACTAATGCAGTGAGTAATAATTAACTCGTACTGTTATTTAGTACCTAGTGACACGTGAAGAAATTTTGCTGGTTACGTAGTTCGTCAGTGGTTGCAAACGTATGGTCCTAGTTTTACTTTGACTTACTTTTGAATAAACTGATTGCGGTATTACGTTGGTAGTATACTGTTTTGAAAATGCAATGGTCGCAAGCATTCAATGCGTGTAATACTAAACTGATTTAATAAAATTTTGCATTAAGGTATAACTTTATCTACAGGATTTTACCTTTCATATCGGACTTTTATTCCCAAGGAGCGTGATATACAGAAAAAAAAAAACAGAAAATAAAGGTTACTGATAAATAAATAACATGACAAGAAAAATATGGAGTATTACGGCCTACGGCTGCTCCCACAAAGGTTCAATCCTGTGGGGCCCATCAGCGGAATTTCAACGAACAGATGTAGGTCGGGCCTCAATATGGCCGCGAGGAATTTCCTATCACAATAAACTATATGGGAGAAAGCTAGAAACACATAATACTTACCATTATCCGAAGCTAACTTCGCACCAAGGCTTGGGCAGGCCGTGAGTGTGTGTAATAGTGGATGGCGAGTAGTGTACAGTGAGGTGTAAATGTCTGCGACCTGAGCAAGCTTAGGCGACCAGCAGCGGCCGAGTTCCAGGCTGCCCCAAAATGCTACATCGCTCTAGCAGGCTTCAGCGCTGGACCACTTCTTTCTTCACTGTCACTACTCAGTCTTTCAGCTTCATCGTACATTTAACTAACTTCAATTCGCCTAATTCCACACTCATCACAGAATCGAACACGTGATATCCGACACGGCAAGGACAGTAGCACAAAAATCGACATTGAATGTCCCGGATTCCCTTATCACAAATTATAAATTCGGCACAATAATAACACGTCGCGTCAGAGTCAAAATACGCCTCGTTGACACGCAAATTAATCTAACTAGGCAACCAAAACACGAAAGGGGCACTAAACGCGCCGACACAATTATAATGATATCTTGACAATTAACCGGGAGAGGCTCTCAACTAGGAATGCGTGGCTCGAATCCTAGACCGTATATCCACTAGATACGCGTACACTATTCCGCACTCTCGCCCGAGTTAAATATCGCACAATTCACATATCTACGTGACGAAGAAGCACGTACTTCATCTAGCTATCTAGATCCACGACGGGTCTTGAATTTCGCTAAGAGAGCCGCACGGGCTCCCTGCATCGTGTCTGGCGGGGCACCAACGTTTTGCCCACGCGTCGAGTGACTGCCCACGCGTCGAGCGAGCGACTGCCCACGCGTCGAGCTCGGTCGCCCCACCTCGGCGCTTATCTCACCTACATACCATCGGGTGAGGCGCCAGCTTGAACGCAATTTGTTGGCGGTAAACATGACCAAATTTGGGCATAAACAAACCCCCGTCCCAGACATAAGGACTTAGGTCCACGAGCAAACCGACATGCGGGACAGGGTCGCGACGGCACGTTGCAAGACCGAATCTACAACCAAAACTAGGCCACCTTAGACACCTCATCAGATCTTGCAACCCTAGCCACCGCCTCAAAAGACAGCCCCGATGTGGGCAAGCCGGAGGGTCCGCCTCCACTGGATGCTCCTCCTGGGCATCGCAGCACTTTAACAAGTCCTGTACTGGACAGAAGTCCGGCGACCTCTTTCAAACACCTATCTGTGCCCCTACGATTAGTTCCGCAATCCGACCGGATCAGGTCTGCAAACAGCGACGCTACACGAAGCGGCCCAGAGTGGTCTCCTAAGCTTCAGTGCAGAGCGCACCCACGAATTCCACATGAACGTCGTCGGTGGAGAGCCGAACGAAACGCACAAGTAGTCCCTAGTATGAATTTTCAACAAGTAGGCATAACCAAGCCATCCACCATGTAATCATTTACTAAATAGTGCGGCCGCTGATTTCAATCTGATAATCTCCAAAACTAGCTAGCCTGTTAGACAAGTAGTCCTATGCTCATATTTCAACTAAATTTTCAAATGCATCAATGATCTACTACAGAATTAATTCAAACAGACCAATCACCGATGCACATAGGTCAACTGACAAATTAAACAAAACAATAAACGTAAGAGACCGCCCTATTTCTCATCTCAAATAATTATCTTAGGCAGTGCCTACAAATGCGAAAACCAAAGGAGGAATGACTCTTTATTTCTTTCGGCACAAATAGGGTTATCCAACCTCAGCTTTCTCTTCAACAAACACCATGACAAAACACATCCACAAAACATATAAACAAATATCCAAATAACGCGTCATTCAATTTCAAATGAACTCAAATTTTCCTTTCAGCAAAATAGACGCGATAATCAAATACATTACAAAACATATGCACAAGCATTCAAAAAGGCACATAATTCAATTTCAATTTTCCGCGCAACAAACAAACACAGTAATCAACTACAATTACAAACATATGCACAAGCATTTAAAGGTCACACAATTCAATTTCAATTTTCTGTGCAACAAAACAAACACAGTGATCAAACACATTTACAGAACATATGCACAAGCATTCAAAGGGCATACAATTCAATTTCAATCCTCCGTGCAACAAACAAACACAGTGATCAAATACATTTACAAAAACATACGCACAAGCATTCAAAGGGCACATCATTCAATTTCAATTTTGGGCGGGAGGAATGTGGCCTCGATACTGTGCGAAACTATTAGCGAGTGATTATAACACAATTTTCCTTGCGACAAAACAAACACAGTGATGAACTACAATTACAAACATGTACACAAGCCTTCAAGGAGTATATCAAATTCAACCCTTTTAATCACAACCGCCACAAAATTAAACATTTCGCGGAAGGCACAAACCATTCCCAATTTTAATTCAAAGCATCGTTAATTAAGTGCTCGACCAAAACCAAATCTAACAATCCCTAATAGCGCAATTCAACGCTCCTATGGAGCCCTAGTCTTCCCAACAACTAAGCAGAGGCCAACCCGGGTGTGAACCCGGAACAACAAAGCGCGTACCGTCAAACACTCGACGTTCGCGCGGTACGCCCTCACTGAGGCCGTCGACAAGAGAACAGATTGACATGTGAGCTGTTGACGGCCCACAGAATTAGTTGAGACGGCAGTGGTGGGAGCTAGGGCGGCAGCTACCTAACTGGGCTGCCTACATCAAAGGGGGAACGGTAGTACCCCGAGCCGCGGCCACTCAGCTGACGAAGGCGAGAAGTGTCTAGCTGACCGCTGATTGGCAGTGAAGTCCCTCTCAACATACTGAGGGCGGGGGTGACGACCCCCCGCCCCTGGGGAAATAACCCCCGACAGGTGGCGCGGCCGAGCGCCCCCGCCCGTGGGAGTCGAGGGCCCGGAGAGCCCTGAGAGGAAGCGCCGTTCGCACCCAGACACAAAACGGCATGGCGATAGCCCTAGCCGCGCGATGGCATTACTGCTAAATACAAATTACTACGCGGCTCAAATTCAAATTACAAATTAACAAATAACAAATACAAAAAGAATTAAACACCGAACAAAATACCGTTCCTATCAAATCAAGTTAAATACAATTACACAAATACAAATTACCATTTATTCGATTCATATTATTACCATTTATTAGATTAAATACGAACCACAATACAATAAAGATACGCATCCCGTTCGATCTACAAAAAATGCCTCGCTCAGACAACCGACCCTTTGATAAGTAATCAACCATAATTATACGACAACGATAATTATCCGATTACGTGATAATATCCATTTACCTAACCAACGCATCTCTCTAGCAAACTCCCGCTTGCGCAACCTAGGGCGTGGCAATCGCAACTACCCACTAACAACAAAAAAAGGCAAGCAACAAAGCAACAAAAGAAAAGAATTTTAATTTTACGTATTACGGCCGGGCGTGATTGTAGACACAAATTAAACCAATCAAACAAACGCTCCCTGCCACCAAAATTGTTTAATTTTTATCAAGTACTACGGTCGGGCTCGCCCGGGAATCCTTTGTGGGAGCAGCCGTAGGCCGTAACAAAGTGGTAGCAGAGCGTGGTTCCGGGTTCGATTCCCGGTCGAGCCCGACCGTAGTACTTGATAAAAATTAAACAATTTTGGTGGCAGGGAGCGTTTGTTTGATTGGTTTAATTTGTGTGTACAATCACGCCCGGCCGTAATACGTAAAATTAATCTAACTAAGCAACCAAAACACAAAAAGGGCGCTAAACGCGCCGACACAATTATAATGATATCTTGACAATTAACCGGGAGAGGCTCTCAACTAGGAATGCGCGGCTCGAATCCTAGACCGTATATCTACTAGACGCGCGTACACTATTCCGCACTCTCGCCCGAGTTAAATATCGTACAATTCACATATCTACGTGACGAAGAAGCACGTACTTCATCTAGCTATCTAGATCCATGACGGGTCTTGAATTTAGCTAAGAGAGCCGCACGGGCTCCCTGCATCGTGTCTGGCGGGGCACCGACGTTTTGCCCACGCGTCGAGTGACTGCCCACGCGTCAAGCGAGCGACTGCCCACGCGTCGAGCTCGGTCGCCCCACCTCGGCGCTTATCTCACCTACATACCATCGGGTGAGGCGCCAGCTTGAACGCAATTTGTTGGCGGTAAACATGACCAAATTTGGGCATAAACATGGAGTAATAAAAATGGAGAGAATAAGAAAAATAAAACAATAAAGACTAATGGTGGCTTCGACGTGTCGGTTTGTGACGTCACATCGCGATGCGGATTAAAGCGGTCGGCCTTACCGTAAAACACCACTTTACTCATCAATATTTCAGTCATTTTTAAAAGTAGAAAAAAATAAGAATACCGTTGAATTCATAATTTTTTATACAATTTTTTGATACCTCAGAACAATAACTAAAGCATAGAAGTAGTACTAGATAATTAAAAAAGTACATTGTCATAGACAAAAGAGTATTAACTGGTGATGTACCAGTACAAATAATTAATGCCGATATCGGTACTGGCATTTTTGTCTATGGTAAAATCATGAAAGCGTGGAAACATATCCTCAGATTTATGATATGGTGTGTCTGTGATTTTCAGAGATTATTATCTCTACATATCATCATTATACGTAGCATCATATTAGTCTGTATCATCATTATACTAAGGCGGCGTGGCGGGCGGGGCCGTTATTTCAGTATGTAGCGTTCGAGGTTTTAATTTTTTTAACAAAACTACTGAAAAAACATCGAGTGCTAGTGAATCTTGGCACCGCAACCTTAAAAAATCCACAGAGTACTTTTCATACAAACTAGAAATAGTGAGATTAATCAATACAACACTAAAATTAAAAAAATATATATTTTTTATTATTTCTCACAAATTCTATGTACAACACATTACAATACGAAATAAATAAATAAATTATTGTCCTTTTTAAAATAATTGTTTTATTTAAAATTTTGAGCAGAAAACTTTTTGGTAATGTAGTCAATCCTAATTTTTTAAAAACTCTTTGCTGATCAACTTTATTAACTAGTTTTTATGATCATCCAGTAAATCATTGTCGTCAAACGAATGCTCGTCTAAATCACTGAATATAGATGTTGGCAATATTATTTGCGGCATTTTATTAATCATTGTTAAAAAATATTTAGGCTGTCCTAAGAATTTGGAGCCTAATCTAATTTCGAACTCGCGCAGTTTTTTTTCTGCAGTTTTACACACCTTTTTTACACCTGCCGAAGGTTTAGTCAGGCCTCCTCTCTCTTTAATAGATATCAAAGAAAACGTATTCTCAGCACTGTTATTTTCCAAACTTTGGAGGCATTTTTCACATATGACTATTTCTTACTACATAACCAGCTATATAATCTACTACGTGTTGTGTGTATTCCGTTAAATTTGAGGCACGTAAGATATAATCATGGTCAGAATAATTCTCGGAATTAATGTTCACATCAGGCAAGTCAATTAGTCTACCATTTCCAGTAGATGAATTTAATAATTGTTTATATTTTTGATTATTGTAATTTAACATTATTATATTTTCTAGAGGAAGACAATTCCCTGTTAAACTATCTTTTAGCTCTGCATGTACCAGCAACCGTTTATAATAATAATAATTGATATTGATATTGTGCTGATGGACCGGGCACAGTCAAGGATATTTTTGGTCGACATTACCATTCCTTATGACGAGAACCTCGTGAAAGCCGAAACAGATAAGTTGACAAAATATCTGGACCTGGCTCACGAGGTGACCGACATGTGGGGTGGTCTGCCGGCCGAAATTATTCCTGTGGTCGTCTCTGCGAACGGGTTAATCCCAGTCAACCTCTCGGGTCATCTGAGGCGACTGGGACTCCGTGACGGATCGCTCCAAGCTCAAATGCAGAAGACGGTGCTCCTCGATACCGCCCGCATCGTCCGCCGGTTTCTTTCCCTTTCCCCATAACCCTCGGCCGTTTGGTCTCCCCTGCCGAGGGCTTCCATCTAGTTGGGTTTTTATATATTTATGTAATTTTTATGTATTTATTTAATTTTATTTATATTTATGTAAGTTTATCATTTTCATTTACAAGTATATATTTATACAGCCCAACCAGATGAGAAAACTGTAATAATAATAATAAAAATAATAATAATAGTAAACTTTCGCCTAGGGCGACCCTTCCCCACTCTGTCGTTCACCTCTGCATCATAAATTTGCTTTGTCACTCTTTCCTCATTCATTCTTTCTACATGACCAAACCACCGAAGCATTCCTTTCTTAATCCTGGTCACAACATCATCTTGCAAACCACACTCTTCTCTTATTAAACAATTTCTCACTCTGTCATTCAGATTCATCCCTAACATACTCCTTAATGACCGCATTTCTACAGCATTTATTCTACTCTCGTGCTTCTTCTGCCACACCCAATTTTCACTACCATACATTAAAGTAGGTACTAACACAGCATTGTGAATTGCCATACGTGCCTTTTTGGACACATTCTGACTTTTCACAATAGGGTGTAGAGCCCCATTCACTCTATTTCCTGCATTCACTCGTCGTTCTATATCCTTATCATATCTACCATCCCTGCTAAACACACATCCCAAATACACAAACTCATCTACTTGCTCTACCAATTCCCCTTCTACTCTTATTTCACATATCGTTTTACTTTCTTCTCTTTCAAAAACCATAACTTTCGTCTTACTTGCGTTCACTTTCATTCCCTTTTCTTTTAATGTCCTGTTCATTAATGTAACCATCATTTGCAACTCGGCTGCCGACGATGCAAGTATGAGTTGATCATCGGCGTACAAAAGGCATTTGACGGTTAACTCACCCATTCTTAACCCGCATTCTTCTACTTTCAAATTTTCCAAACAACTGTCCATAAATAGGTTGAACAGCCACGGGGAAGCCACACAGCCCTGTCTGACACCTTTATGGATGCCAAACCAGTCCGAGTAGGCCCCGTTGATCCTGACACAAGCACTAGAGTCCCTATACAGAGGCTTCAATGCCTGTATCAACCCAGCGCTCAACCCAAATGAGTTCAGTGTTTGCCATAACACATCCCTGTCCGCTCTGTCATAAGCCTTTTCCAAGTCCATGAACGCACAAAAAACTTTTTGGTTTTTGGCCATAAACTTCTCCGCAACCATGCGCATGGAAAAGACCTGATCCGTACATCCCATTCCCTTTCTAAATCCCGCTTGCACATCCCAAATTTTACCATCAGTTTCTTTCATAACTTTTTCAATTAGTACCTTAGCATACAGTTTTCCCACAATGCTAAGAAGGCTGATACCACGTTAGTTTTTACAGTCCTGCTGTGATCCTTTTCCTTTATATATTGAGACTATCACGGCTTTGCACCAGTCTCCCGGCACCCGCTTAAGTTCCCAACATAAATTAAACAAGGTGTACAGCAAGTCGGCCACCACTCCTTCTCCAACCCTTAGGATTTCGAGAGATACTCTATCATATCTGGCTGCCTTACCTGCTTTCATACTTTTCATTGCTTTCATTATTTCATCTATACTTATATCTCTAAGTATTTCCTCTTCTGTCGGAATTTCTATTTCATTTAACTTAAACGTCTCATCACTCATAAACACGCTTTCAAAGTATTGCTTCCATCTGTTTAAACTCAAAACTTCGTCATTCAGAATACAGCCATTCTGGTTTCGTATAGCATTCATTCTAGGCTATTTTGAATGTCCCCTGGAAGTTTTTACGAGTTTCCAGAACATTTTAATGTTTACCTGAAAGTTATCCGATATTCTTCTATCATTCTTATCCGTTCTTTCTTGCTTTTTCCTTTCAACTACTTCTTTTACTCTCTTATTTAGATGTCTAAAGACTGCCTTTTTCCTTTCAATATTATCATTCATACTGCTAGAATTACTAGCCTTGGTTGCTAGTAAATCTAGCCATACTTTCTTCTTTGCTTCAACTTCCATCCGTACCTCATCATCCCACCATAACGTGTTATTTTTCCTTTCATTCGTTCTCTTACTTACACCACATACTTCAGTAGCTGCATCCACTACACCTTTCTTGACATTATACCACACAGTCTCCAAGTCTAAATCATTCATACACAATTCAGCCATACCACTTATATTTTCTCTCACTCTACATTTGTACTTCTCTTTCATACCTTCATCTTGTAACCTCTCTGTTCTTATACGCTGTAACGCAGTGGTAGACACAGATGTCCGATGCCTCCATTCCAAAAGACCATTAATTCAGCATAAAACCAAGTAATGGTCCGTCCCTACATTAGAGCCCAGGTAAACCCTTGTATCTACCACCACGCTCCTCATTCTTTCATCAACAATTATGAAATCTATCATACTTCTATCATCACCTCTTTCCCATGTATACGTGTGAATTTTCTTATGACGAAAGAAAGTGTTCGTCACAAAAAGATTCTTTTCCACACATACGGTGAGGAGGCTTTCGCCATTCTCATTTATACTTACATCACCAAACGTTCCCAATATCCTTTCATAACCAAGCCTCCTCACCCTAACTCTTCCATTAAAATCGCTTACGGACGCGAGCGACTTATCCCCCTTATCAGATATCAATAAATGTTAAATGTTTAAAAAAAATGTTTATTAGCAGCCCTGTACATTTTTGCCGGTATGTTATTATTAAAACCACATTTAGACCTTATGGTTCCGAAAAACAGTTCAATATGGTCTTGGCTGAACTTATAGGTACATAGATATTTTAAAACACTCTTTTCTTGTAGGACATATTTTTGGTACAAACCAACTAAAAGGTCATTGCAGATTATAAATCCTCGAAAACCTGTCGATCTATTAGAATTGATAACGAACGAACCATCGGTAAATTTTAATTTTTTTATATATTCTTTGGCGAACTCAAAAAATATTTTGGTTTCGTCAAAGTTAAATATTGCAAACGCACGTTCCATCCTTTTGCCCGCATATTTCGGCTATTCATTATATCAAAGAGGTTATTAAATATTCTAAAAAATTGTATTGTACCCGTACAATCAGCAAATTCAGGAATCCCGAGTAATTTACAAAATTCCAGGGCGTCTGCTACTGATGCGCTGAGAAGTTGGGTAGTTACCTTCGCGCGCCTACTTTTCTGCTTTACATAGTTAATATGTTCAGATTTTATTTTAGTACCCAAATGAAGCCCTTCACTGCTTTGAATTTTTTCTAACAATTCTAATAACTGCCAAGAAATTGTTTTCCCGTGTATGTCAACTAGAACTTTTTTGTCCCCAAATGTGTTACGTATTGATTTGATGTTATGGCAAGGATCTGGCCACAGATATACTACCTCATTATCATTAGCTTTAAAAGAATAATTGAATGCATCGACATTGCACCCAAAAATATTGCACCTTGCTTTATTGGTTGAAGCACCGTCAAAAGTGAGCGACACAACTTCAGCTCCAGAATTTTTAGTAGTGATATACATTGCTGTACCAATAAAGATTTTTACTATGTGGTGAAAGAGTCAATAAGAAAGTAGCCCACAGGTATTTTCCAGTTGTCATTTACAGCAGTTATCATACAATCATACATGTCATAAAAACAATCCAAAACACAGAGAGGTAATCTATACACATAAATAAAATTGAGTGTCTGTTTGAAATGTTAAAATAACAGCTTTTTACTAAATGCATATGAAAGTATATACGATACTTATAACAAAAAAACAGTTTTTAAAATGTTTGTCTGTATGTCTGTCTATCTATCTGTCTGTTTGTTCCGGCTAATCTCCGAAACGGCTAGACCGATTTTGATAGGACTTTCACTGGCAGATATCTGTTGTTATAAGGAGTAATTTAGGATACTTTTATTTTAGAAAAATAATTAGGGTTCAGCGCAAAAAATTAAAACCCATGAAATCGTAATAAATTCCACGCGGACGAAGACGCGAGGGACAGCTAGTAGTAAATACAGCAAAAAAAAAAACAGAAGAACAGCTAAAAGAAAACTTCAAGAAAAAAACACACGAATTTATAAAAGTAGATGGACAGCTTGGAACATATTTTTTTTATAGGATAGGGTGACAAACGAGCACACAGTCCACCTGATGGTAAGTGGTTGCTGTGGCCCATAGATATCTACATTTATCCTCGTTTGCGAATCAAAAGTGGTTGCTGTGGCTCAAAGTCATCTACATCTATCCTATATTAAGAATCAAAATGCAGATGTGTTTGCATGCAACCCCTGAGGAATAAGATGGAATGCCTCGTTTCCAGTAAAAAGGGTCTCCGATTCTCTACACTCAACATATGAAATACAGCAGCATTAAGCTGTCATTTTACGCTGGTATTCTTTGAGAGCGTGGTCCTTCCTGGTAAGTTATTGAGTACTATTTTGTTACACCTTTATTTATTTATTCTTTATTGCATTCCTTAATCTAAAAGAATACAAAGTGCGAACTTAATGCCTTGTGGCATTCTCTACCAGTCAACCCATGGAGTGGTGAGAATTTGAAGTAGGTGTAGCAATATAGAATAAAAACTAAATAGAAATGATAATTAATTACGTTATATATACATTTAACTAATATATACAATAAATAAGCTATAAAAAATATATCCTATTCATACATATATACAAATATATACCTTTACCTAAATTATACCTTTACTTAGTATATAAGATCGGGGAAAAAGTTCCTTCGTATTTTATATACAAATTCAAGAAATTTTTGTTTTAAAGTTTTATTACATTTAATAATAATATATATGGGTCCATTCTGTTCGATAACTTGTTGCCATCTTGTAGGTAGTGACATAATCGCGTTGCTGTAGAAATCTTGCGATTTTTGATAAAAAAAATGCGACAAGTAGTTTTTGATATATTCAATACCAGAGATTTGAAGGAACATGGATTTAGTCATCCCCTTTATAATGGAAAAAAATATTCGTAATTGTTTAGAACATGCCAAACAATATATTATAAACTTAAATATTAAAACCTCTGAAAAGCTTTCTTTTAAAGAACACAAGCAACAAAAGAAAATAATGATTAATACTTTTAAACCAGTTTTAAGTACTCTAGCAAATATTGTATTTTTAGGAATGTTAGTGTGTATTGAAAGTCTGAAACAGATAACTAATCTTGTGATCCAGCGTTATCATAATGAAAAACCCTTCCTTTTTTTATTATCAATGCCGGCAGTTTTTCTTTCTATTACTTGCTTGTCTCATTATTAGTTGGTTGTAGAGATTCGAATCGATGGTTTTACCCGGCGGTAAAATCTCATGATAAACGATACCCTTTCAATCCCACCATACACACAGCATCATTTTATTGCGTATTAATTCAGGTTTCACTATAGTCTGTAAACAAAACACATATCAATATAGAAAAAAATCACGTTTCTTGTATGGCCTTCATACAAGAAAAATGATTTTTTAGGATCTTTTAATATTTTATTTTATTTTATATTGTTATAGCAGCAATATAAAAACACACTATGAAAATTACAAGGACCTACATATTACGGGTCATAAGATACAACCTGCTGACATACAGACGGAACGATAGTGGAGACTTGGGTCCCGTCCGATACTCTTTGGGTACGGAACCCGAATAAACGGAAATTAGGTCATTTGAGCAATACTACAAAAATAAACATTAAATAATATAGCTAATTCTATATTATATAGTTATATTATAAAAAGTTAAATATATTATATTATAAAATATAGTAACAACAAATTCACATATAGAAATCTCAGCCACGGGAAACTTTATTTTTTTTATACGCGGCAACACTGAATGGCGTCATTCATATTTTGTGACTTATTTATGGCTCGTGTTATTTTATGTTGAAATTTCGAAATTGTATGACATTTACTGATAGTATGTGATCCCAGTGTCTTTCTGATTTCTTGTAGTATTATTTTTACATAGTTTAACTACGTAAACTGGTATTTTACTTCGGATTATGATCAAAATTTAATAAAACATTCGGTACGTTCAACTCACACGTTGAGTGCAACGCGACTGGCTCGGGTACGCCGATTTCGGCGTAGTATTTGTTGCCGCATTTAACAAGAGCGCCGGCGGTATCTAGTCAAAGCGCGCGATGACTTATTAATAATCTAAGATGAGAAATAATAATTGGTTTACACCTAAATAATGAATATATATATAAATAAAAAAATAATCAATCACAATGCATTTTTATTTTATTATATAGTATTAAACAAATTTACAGCAAACAATCGCGCACAGCACAAACTACAATAAAAATGTTCTCTAAAACTATCGTCAACGTCAATATCTTGGGGAAACCAATAATCAATTATTTTTAATTACGTATATGTCACACAAGATTTCTTAGCACATTTTTCTGCCGACTTCCAAAAAGGAGACGGTACTCAATTCGACTGTATGTTTTTTTATGTTTGTTACCTCATAACTTTTAACTGGATGAACCGATTTCGATGATTCTTTTATTTGAAAGCTGGTACTTCTTGTGTGGTTCCATAAATTTAATCAAGGTCAGATCAATAGTTTTTGAGTTATTCTTAATAATTTATATTGAAGTCGGCTGTACAAAATTTTTAATTTCAAATTATTACATAATGGGATTGTGGGGTACGTATACGCTGGATAAAATACACATAAATTGACTTTTAAGACACCCCCATGAGATGACACATAATCATAGTGGTCAGGTTGGCTTTTCACTATGGGATATAATATATATTATATTCCGAAATATAAATTATATCCCGCGATTTTCTTTCACACTGTGAGATATATCTTTTAACTAGTATGCATTCGTCATTGGATTACCCCCTGTACCCCGCACACGGTTCTGCGATGGCTCAGAACGGTGTGCGGGGTACAGGGGGCGAACTATATATAATATAATATGAAAATATCGCTCGGTCGATCGAAAAAATATTTATAGTTTGAGATGTAATATATATTATAGCTCAGTGTAAACAGTTCCATTTAAAAGTACGGTGAGCGATATTAATTTATATCTTGAGATGTAATATATATTATATTATATCCCATAGTGAAAAGCGCGCTTCACTAATCAAAGTGGCGTCTTCATCGGTAATCAGATAAGATCTACGAGGTGTACGGACAAAGCTAATGTTTTCAGAGTCGTTTTCTTTCCTAGAGGAATGGGATTTACATCTTACTATATTGCAGGATATTGTTCTTTTTATTAAGTTTTCTATTCACACTATCACACTGCGAAAAAATTATAATTTCCAAGCGAAAACTCAATTTTAACACAGTTAGATAACCTAAAGACAAGCCAGCGTATTATTCGAAGAATTTAAGACGAACCATAGACTTAGAATATACTGGCGTATAAACCGACATAGTGTGCAAGGGAGAAGAAAATTCCTTACGACAAAAATGCAAGATAGAAAAGGTTACCAAATCTCATGACTCTGTAACCGATTTTGAATGACAGGTCGGCGAAATTCGGCACGCAAGAAATAGTTCCTAGATATCTTGTAATTTTTTGAGTGTAATAGTGGTTATTTTTAGTAATTAACTTTTTTCTAAAATGGTTATTTGTTCTGTGAATGATAGAAATAATCCTAATAATTGCACATTTCAGAGGTAAATTCTCAAGACGTCGTCAATGTTATGACGCGTTTATTTTTGGTTAAAATTTATATTATATACTGTCCAAAATATAGAATGTTTTCAATTATTTTGTTAATTTTGATATTTCGCAAAGAAAAAAGTCACGTTTTTGATAATTTGTATGAATTTGGTAAATACATTTTTATACTAAATATTTTAAGTGTACGCTAGGGATGGACTCAACTATATCAAAATTAATGTCGATATTTATCTTGCATGTTTATATTGAATCGATAGACTTGCCAACACAACAAGAAAATAAATCCTCGGTTTGCGCTCTGTAAATGTAATTTTATTTTGCCATTTGTCAAACATATTTCCTCCGAATTCTATAATTAGAAAGAAATGGTTATTATTGAACGGGTTGGTTGCAATCCAAAAAAAAAAAATTCAACATTCTGCAACATTTATTCGAGAATTATGTAGTATAAAAGAAAAAGTTGAGCAAAGACAATTTTATTAAAAGGAGCCATTTCTACACTATTTGTACCAGTAAGTATAATACGAGGGCTGCACTAAAAGTATCGGGAATGGAATATTGCTACTGTTCCCTTCATATTAAATTTTTTTTAATTGAAAAGTCCTTAGTTTTAAAAATCGAATACCATTTATTTATTTAAAAAAAGATTCTTGGTCTTGTCACAAGGTTTTGTGAAACTTGTTTATTTTTTTTTTATAGGAGAGGGGGCAAACGAGCATGCGGCTCACCTGATGGTAAGTGACTACCGCCGCCCATGAACAACCGCAACACCAGGGGAATTGCAGATGCGTTGCCGGCCTTTTAAAAAGGAGTAGGCTCTTTTCTTGAAGGTCCCTAAGTCGTATCGGTCCGGAAAAATCGCTGATGGTAATCGATTCCACAAGGAAGTCGTGCGAGGAAGAAAACATCTTCTAAATCGCACAGTGGTGGACCGCCAATCATCCAGATGATGTGGATGGTATCGGGAGTTCTGCCGCGTTGTTTAGTCGTTGAGAAAATGGAATTGACTCGAGAAAATTCAAAAGCGATGATTTACTATGACTTTCGAAGTGGTTTAACACAAAAACAGTGTGTTGACCGGATGATTTCTGCATTTAGTGATGAAGCCCCATCCAAAACCACAATTTATCGCTAGTTTGCTGAATTTCAACATGGACGTGTGAAGCTCAGTGATGATCCCCGTCAAGGTCGTCCAAAAACTGCAGTCACCCAAGAAAACGTTGATGCTGTGCGTAAGCTGATTGAGGAAGATCGACATGTGACATACCACGAAATTCAGGCAACTTTAGATATTGGCATGAGTCAAATACAAATAATCTTTCATGAACAATTAGGTGTAAAATTTTGTTTTCCCGATGGATACCGCATTCGCTCTGTGAAGAGCAAAAAGCGGCTCGCGTTACTTGGTGCGTCAGAACTCTCGAAAGATTACACGTAGGATCCTCAAATGCTGTATACAACATCATATCAGGTGACGAATCCTGGATATACGCGTACGAACCCGAAACAAAATACCAGTCACGAGTTTGGGTGTTTGAAAATGAGTTAAAGGCAACAAAAATCGTTCGTTCACGGAGTGTTGCGAAAAAAATGGTGGCCACGTTTGTCTCCAAAACCGGTCATGTTACGACTATTCACCTTTTGAGAATAAAGAACAGTTAATGCAGAATGGTATGCTAGCATTTGTTTGCCACAGGTCGTTTCTGAACTCCGTAAAGAGAACTACAATCGCCGCATCATCCTCCATCACGACAATGCGAGTTCTCACACCGCACACAGAACAAAAGAGTTTTTAGAGCAAGAAAATATAGAATTATTAGACCATCCGCCGTACAGCCCCGACCTAAGCCCTAATGATTTCTATACTTTCCCTAAAATAAAGAATAAATTGCGTGGACAGAGATTTTCATCACCTGAAGAAGCTGTGGACGCCTATAAAACGGCCATTTTGGAGACCCCAACTTCCGAATGGAATGGTTGCTTCAATGATTGGTTCCATCGTATGGAAAAATGTGTCAAATTTCGCGGAAAATACTTCGAAAAGCAATAAATACATTTTTAAATAGTAATGTTGTGTCACTTCCTTGATTCCCGAAATTTTCAGTGCCACCCTCGTATTCTTATAATAAGACTTCAAAAATTTAACTTTCAAAACTTTAGATAAAAATAGAGACAGATTTCATAATTATAAAACTGTAGTACATTAAAGATAAAAAATCTTGAGATTATCCTATTTAAGCCATTATGAACCCAACTATCTATTTATCAACCAAAAAAAATGATAAAATATAACCTTACTTTACCACCCGCATCTCACGGTTACATTAGTGCAATAGTCATAGCATCAGGCTATTTTTCCAAGGGGTTGCGCGGAGGTTGGGATTATATTCCCAAGTCACAATGATAAATCTTTTAGCGTAGTTAGATATAATATATGTAGTAATGCTCTTGAAGCGCCACTAGACTCCAGCGCATGAGACATGCGGTTCAATATGCCAGGATAGTATAAATTCTATAGTATTTGTTACTCATAACGCTCAATGCCCGATTCATGCTTGATGGCCGGCGACATTGTGTCTAAGGCGTAAATAGCGTGGTTCATCGCCTACAGCGTTAGTCGTAGAGAAGATTAACTCGTGGTTAAGTAATAACTGCGCGGATCAAAAGATTAGCGAGATTAAGTTGCACTTGCCGCAGTCATTCCATGAATGAGTGTTCATTTTCTTAACACACCGAAATTGAGAGAATAGAGAGTGCATCTCTATCCTCAGACACTTGGTGCACTTTATTTACAATGTTAAGATCATTATGTTTTTAAAATTCATGCAGCTAAAATGTTAATAAGTTTATTATTACTTTTCAGGGACAAATGAAAGACTATAAACAAGTAACATGCCTCATAAACATATCGTTCTTTAAACAGGACAATCTTATTTAACTGATTCCCACAAGTTTCCTAGTTTTATTCATTGTTTTATTCCTTTACACCTGTGGTTGCCTGGAAGAGATCGCTATGTAGCGATAAGGCCACCAAATTGTACATATCATCTGCTTTTTGTTATGTCATTTGTATATGTGTTCGTGATGTACAATAAAAGTATATTCATCCATTCATTTCCTTACTTAAATTATTAAGTTTACATTCATATTTAAGTCAAATTTTAAAATAAACTTCTATAATGTATTTAAGTATTAATTAATAAATGTTTGTAATTATCAAAAGTATTATTATATGAAAAATAAAACAGCCATTATATACTCCGTGTCCCCCGTTTTTTATTTACCCATCAAAATATTTTATAAAATATATAAATAGGTATATACTTAGTTAAGTATGTACTCATTTATTCAAAGAAATTCCGGGGAAGTTGTCCATGGCAGTAAATAATTTTCTCCAAAGATCATAACTCGGAAATACAACTTTCCGATCTGATTCTTGGGGAGTTTATCGGTAGAATCATCTGAGATTTTTTACATTTGAATTACAATCCAACAAAAGGCAGGTAGGTTCAGTTTATTCCCAAGAACATGTTATGTGAATATTTTTTAATTATTTTAGAAATATCATGGTAAAAGTTCTGTAAATTTTTGAAGTTATTCAATTTCGTGTACTAAATAATTTTTTTAAATCTTTTTACCGCTTCCTTAACAATCATTTTTCGGTAGTCCTTGTAAGTAAAATTTACATCACTAGGTAACGCATACAATGAAAATTACATTCTTCCTTCACTGTACAGTCTGTTCTCCTCTGGAACGCACTCCCTCTTGAAATTAGAACGGCTAATAATCGTTATGCATTCAAGAAGAAAGTTCGCGAACATTACTTAATTAACTGGCAGAATCATCTCATTTGTATAAATATATATAAATGTATAATAATATAATGTATGTAATTTATTATTTTTATGTACATAATTTATATATAATACTATGCATATATCAAATAATTTTTGATTTGTAAGTGTATGTATGGGTATATGTATTATATTGTTTTATATTTATATACTGTAATTTATATTCTTGTCCTTTAGCATTTCACACACCTACTTCATATTTTTATCTCTGCATCACCTAAAGGTTGACTGGTAGGGAATGCCTCAGGCATTAAGTCCACCTATACATCATATTGTATGAAGTTTAAATAAATAAATAAATAAAATGAACATAGACAAAAACTTTTTTAAATCTTTCTTTTTAAATTAGTCGCACAAAGGTAACCAAGGTCAAAGAGAATATAACCACTACGTTTACCAAGGTATCCAAACTGGCATTTGCCGAATGTACATTGGTACCTATTGACAAACCCATAGACTTCGAACATGGAGGTTAGAAAGAAGGAGAACGATCGCTACGTACTAAAACTCTCCACCCCAGCCTATGAATTTGGAGTATATATATAAAAAAAAATACGACGTATTTTAAAAACAAAAATTGGTAAATACAATTGGGCATGCCCTAAGCGCATTAAAAAAATTACGTATAACATGATTATACGGATTTTTTAAAGTAGTTTAAATACACACATGTTTTCACTAATAACCTTATTATACTTCCAATTTTCCGATAATTTTATGTCAAACTTCAATTTAAAAAAGTTTGGAAAATCCAAAAGTGCACGACACATAACGCTCATATGAGAGCCATAACTAACAAAACGAGCCCAAACTCGGCACATCTAGTTCTCCTCGTCGAGGAGTTCCATTAGCAGATACCGAAGTACACTTTCAGGTCTATAAAAATCCAAGACGTATAAGTACATATATTTATATATAAATCCTGCGTGCTTATAGCGAAACAAAATATTGCAATAAAAATCTGTGATTATAAAAATTACAATAATATCTTACCTTGGTCAAGTATTTTTGGAATATTTTGTATTTCTACGAAGGTAGATATTTTTCGGCACGAGCCGCTGTAACAAACGACCACTTACGACGGCATTTGAGCCCAGAGTAAATAAAATACTGTATTTAGTTCTGTAGTGATCAATCAATCGAATTTAAATAACTGGCTTACAAATACAATTTAAAAATGACGAAAAAATTGGTACATATTGCAGCCGCCATTTTGGATTTACATTTCGACAGCACTATCGGCTTCAACACCCTCGAAAACCATGAAAATAACACCCATGACGAAAAATTGATACCTATTGCAGCCGCCATCTTGGATTTACATTTCGACAGCACTATCGGCTTCAACACCCTCAAAAACCATGAAAATGACACCCATGATGAAGAAATTGATACCTATTGCAGCCGCCATCTTGGATTTACATTTCGACAACCCTATCGGCTTCAACACGCTCGAAATCCATAAAAATGACACCCATGATGAAAAAATTGATACCTATTGCAGCCGCCATCTTGGATTTACATTTCGACAGCACTGTCGGCTTTAACACCCTCGAAAACCATCAAAATGACACCCATGACGAAAAAAATTGATACTACTTACTTTTAATACATACTACTATTATTTAATCTGTGCTTTTTAAATATTATAATAAAAAATCCCTCATTATTATTATAATCAAGTATTTAAGAAATTTTAACCAAATTAAATATTATAATGATATTGTGTA
Organism: Parnassius mnemosyne; assembly: GCA_963668995.1. Taxonomy (NCBI): domain Eukaryota; kingdom Metazoa; phylum Arthropoda; class Insecta; order Lepidoptera; family Papilionidae; genus Parnassius; species Parnassius mnemosyne. Next base: position 27,104,782 of record CAVLGL010000035.1, on the reverse strand, counting down.
TTTGTACAGAGATCTTTTTGAGCAGCTGCAAACAATCGAACCGAAACAATATCCACTCACGACTGCGACTGACGCCGAACTAACTGAGGGACGCAGTCTCTATTTAGTAATCATTTATTCATACAAGGCTGCCGAATATACTGAAAATTTCGCTATTTCGAAGCCGAGAAAAATTTATTATAACTAAAATATAGAAAATTAAATTACCATTTACATTCAATGGCTTCCCACATGATAGATGAAGAGTTTTAAAAATATATTGAGTTGAACAATTGATATTTTCAAAAGTTATCATGTTTACAAAGCCTTGCGAACTTGATAAATCCACACCATAAGCCACTAAAACCCCTTTTTTATGTAAAAATAGCAATTAATCGATTTAAAAATATATTAATAAGTTCAACAATCGTTTATCTTTCCGACAATGTGCTTTTTATATCACTTATATGTACAATATGATTGCTAGATAAGTTTTCATGCGACCAAACGTTGGATTCTTAATTTTTAGGCCCTAGTAGAACATACCGGCGCGCCTAGGGCTTACGGCATGCAATAGCACATCTTAAAAATATTAATTATTTCAACGGCACCCATGTAGTTTAGAAATAAAAAATAGTTAAGGATCCTTTAGTCTGAGAGCTAATAAAACTACATTTAGATAGTTCAAATGTCATCTATATCTGTACCATATCACTGTGAAAAGTTACGGCTGTAGAGAACATGCAAATTGTTATTTTTTTCCACCTTCATCTCTGGGCGGTAAGCACACATATTGTCCTTTTTTAAGATCATGGGGTGGTAATTATCACGACATATATTGCCAAGTTTACTATTAATACGAGGTAAAAAGAAAAAGCTATTTAACAATGATTTCTTATATTTACGCGAACACTACACATTTTTAAATAAAACTAATTTTACGGATTTTATCGCGTATATTAACTTATTTTTAACTTATTTTTATATTCCCGACGTTTCGGGTGCTTTCCAGCACCCGTGGTCACGGGGGACTGGAAAGCACCCGAAACGTCGGGAAGTTTTATTTAAGTTTTAGTTTTATTTAAAAAAAAAAGCTATTTAACAAATTATTACAGCACTGATCTAAAATAATTCAAACTATATACACAGATATTTACATGGTCATATATGCGCATGCATACACGCTAAATCCCAAAACAAGAATTTAATCTTAAAATTTTTAAAAAAGATATTTCTTAATAACCAATCACAGCACGAGGAGCTTAGGCCCCCATCCGCTGTCGGCATGCTACGATAAGCTTTCTTTCTCGCAGTTATGACTTTTTTGTCGTATTCATTTGTAAACTTTATTCACGTCTGGGAATTGTTTAAAACCGCTAAACTCGTCTGGCGATTTGCAGGTATTATTAAAAATTACTCAATAAATACATGATTAAAATTCGAGATTACCAAAAGTATATTCTTTGGGAATTTTAAAAAAATATTTTTGGAGAGGTCTGGTAATACTTTATAACCGACAAAAACGCCTGGGATTATTTTTTTTAATTATATAAAAACTTTTTTTGCAATTATATAAAAAATTAAAAGATTTAAAAAATCAAGTTGCCACAAAAACATTTTTTTGGATGTTTTTTTTTTGCAAATGCTATATGCTGCGCAGTAACGAAATAACCGCAAACGCTCTGCCAGACTCACGGGACTGGATTCGCCAATTGACGAAATTATATTGTTTCACTATTTGAACTTGCCCAAAGGACCTTCCCAAAATTCGTCGCCAGCTCTCAAACTATAAGACTTAACTTATCAAGCGTCGGCCGTAATCCAAGTGGAGAACTACTTGTCAAAGTTATAAACCCCTCCAAAGAGTATGCAATAATTAGAAGGGACCCCTTAGAACAATAGATAAGAGTATTCAGAACTTAGAGTACAAAAAAGCAAGGTATATGGCAGAATGGGCATTGAGCGCATATCGCTCAATGCCCATTATGCCAATCGTAAAATGTACTTAAGTTATTATGCGCCTATGCGTTATTGTACTTAAGGTATTAATTTGATTATATAAGTATTTGTAAATATTAGGTAAACGATAATTAAAAGGCATGTTTTAGCTCAATAAAACATAAGTACGAATTTATGAAACGATGTTTATTAATCAGACACGTATGGTCGAAAATGAACAGGTATTGAGAGGTCTTTTCGTATTAAATTCTAAATAAAAATAAAACCTTTTTTTGTATGTTTTCTTTTAAGTTTATTTATTTTCTTGAAGCTTCAACGAAGCAAAATACAATCATTAAGGTACAAAAGGTATTAAAATAAAAAATTATGGGTTTTAAATAAAAAAAAATCTATTTTTACACTATGTATAATAAAATGTGACGTACTTCAAAAAATTACTATGACATGAAACATAAAAATATTTTAAAAAATACGCCCATTTCATCACCTATCCAAAGAGGTAATAATATCCCGGTGAAATCAATGAATAATAAAAATAAAACGGTCTTTTACTTAACGCAGGTAGAGATCGGTAAAGAATGATTGCTCTTAGGAACGAACTTGCACACGTTGACAACTTTTCAGAAAGCAGACGGCCATTTTAAATTAAGTCGTAGCAACGCTCGTTAGTTAGTTTCTTCTATCTTAAGCTTTCCTCTAATAAACTCTCATCGCGGTAATTCATTTGTTATTGTTTTCAGTCGTTATCATTATTGTTATTATTTCTGTTACTGACCGTTTATTGTTACTGTTTTTGTGCGTCGAAGTTAAAATGGCGTCATATTCTAATAAAAGATATGCCGATATTATGTAATGTTATGGTTTTGCTGACGGCAACGTTGCTGGGGCTCGAAGAGAATATCAACGTTGCTTTCCTAATCGCAAGCTTTCCCACGTTTCCGTATTCGGAGCTACTTATCGACGATTAAGTGAAAGCGGCACTATTCACAGAAATCAAGTGGATACTGGCAGAGCACGACGTTTTACACATGAGGATGAAGAAACAATTATGCAACATTTTATTGACGACCCTAACCTCACAACGAACATTGTAACACGCCGTCTCGGTATGTCATAGTAGAAGGTATGGTCGGTGGTGCACTTGTAAGGCCGACATCCGTACCATTACCAATCGGTACAAACGCTGTACGAGAGCGATTCAGCGAGTAGACTCCAGTTTTTTTGTTAAAAAAAACTGTCGTGAAGCGACAATTAAAAAAAATATAGAAATAGAACCTAACCTAAGTACAACAAAACAACAAAAGTAGAGCCAGAAAACAATATATTTAAATTTTTAAAAGGTATTTACAATTTTATAAAAAAAATGAAATGAGGATGATGATGGATGAAGTGAGAGTACAATTAGATTACAAAAAAAATAAAGGTAAGAGAATAGGGGAATATAGTGTTGTAGTGGGGCCTAAAAGTCGAAGCGACACACGTTGCGATTGTAGAGGTAGGTTTCTTAGCAGCGACGGCACGCAGCGCCTGAAGCCAGCACACGCCGGTTGCGCTTGTAGAGGTAGGTTTCTTAGCAGCGACGGCGCGCAGCGCCTGGAGCCAGCACACGCAGCGTCCGGAGCCGGCGCATGTAGCGCCTGGAGAAGGGGCGCTCAACGCTTAGAGCCAGCAGTTGCAGCGCCCAAAGGTAGCGCCGGCGGTAGGTGCACTCGGCGCCTGGAGTAAGCAGTCGTAGCGCCTGGAGTAGTGTGGCCCCCGCGCTTGAAGTAGACTGCCGACGACTTCCGAGGTAGATGGAGGCTTGTAGGATTCCGGAGTGGTGCGACTCCGCGCTTGAAGAAGGCTTCGCCGAAGACTTCACGTGTAGGTGGAGGCTTGCAGGATCCCGGGGCAGTGCGGCCCCGGGATAAGGCCTTTAGGAGATACTTCCAATTCGCGAACTGAAGCGAGATTGCCTTTCTTCACCGATTGTTCGGCTTTTATACCTTTCTAGAGAGAACGGAAAAATTATTTAAATTAAACGCAAATATTTTTGTAAATGGTCAAAAGAAAAGAGTATTTATGTGGAATTATCGAAATAGGAACAACAGATCGGTAGCAAATTTGAATATAATTACTATGGAAACGAAATAAATAGCAATGGCAAAAAATGTCAAATTTTGGTTTTAGGTTTATAATAAGAAAACGGTAAGATTTAAGTGAAAAATGAGATATTATTGATATAGGAAAAAAGGTAGCGCAGCTGCCCACACAAAGCCCAAGATTGTAGAGTTACGGAAAACTAGCTAAAAGATCGAAAAAAGGTAGACTCCATTGACACCAACATAGAAGGACACCAATTTAAAAGTGCTGATAATGTGAAAATACGAAGTAGAAATGATTTGTTATTGTGTTCTTATGGTTTAAAACCGTTACAGGATCCTATGGAAATAAAGGTGATGTAAAATATCCAGTTTTGCGGTGAATGCAGAAAATCGAAACAGAATGGAAAAATGAATTTAAAATAATGTAAAATGATATGTAAGTAGCATAACACTACAAAACTTAGTAAAAAAATTGTTTAAGTTTAGAAACTACCCACATTAGCTTAATTGACTGTACGTTATGAATAATTGTCTTCATCGGGATATTATTACCTTTTTGATAGCTGATTAAATGGGCATGTTTTTTTTAAATATTTTTATGTTTCATGTCATGGTTATTTTTTGAAGTACGTAACATTTTATGGTACATTAAGTGTAAAAAAATAATTTATTAAGACTCTCTGTTCACGAACGCTGGTTTCGGAATCGACGTCAGAGGGCGCGCGGCTCGGTGCCATACCGGTTTGACGTTCGGGCTAGCTTGGGTGTGGCGAGAGCGCGCGAGCGCAAAAGGAGTCGTTTGCTAGCTGTGCTTGGGACAGCACGCTGTCATTTTTTTGTTCGGGGATGTGGAATTGTGCACGCGCGCGTCGAGTAGATATACGGTCTAGGGTTCGAACCGCGCATTCCTTGTTCGAGAGCTTCTCCCGGTTGATCATCAGGAAATCATTATAATCGTGTCGTCGCGTTAAGTGCCCTTTTTTGTGTGTGTTGGCTTGTTAGTTTACGCGTCAACGAGGCATATTATGAATCTTTTCGCGACGTGGTTTTTGGTGTCGAATGAAGGAACTTAGTTGTGTTTAACTGAGTAGTATGACTCATTAATAGATCGCTTTAATTCCCTCTTTATAATTTGTGATAAGTGAATCCGGGACATTAAATGTTGAACTTTGAATTACTGTCCGTTACTGTGTCGGGTATCACGTGTTCGATTCTACGATGAATGTGGAATTAGGCGAGTTTTAGTTAGTTAAATGTACAATGAAGCTAATAGGACTGTACTCGTGACGAACAAAGAAAGTGACTGTGGACGACTCCGCGGAAGATTACCACAATTTGGAGCGGTGCTGAAGTCCGAGCTGCTGCCGACGGCAACGGTCTCATAAGGTCTACCACACTCAGTCACACACAGATACACATCACTGACCCTTACTTCGCATGCACCATACAACCTCATGCGACCTGACCGAATCCTGAGGGACCTTGGATATAGGTAGGTAAGCTCGGATTTAATATCCCGTTACCCTTTGTTGGGGCAGCTAGGGGCGTGTACACTCTCAAAGCTTCAAGAAAATAAATAAATTTAAAAGAAAGCGTACAAAAAAAGAAGATTTTATTTTTATTGAGAATTTGATACGAAATTCTGAGTGATTATTGCATAATCTTTTAAATTCTTATATCTCAAGACCTGTTCATTTTTGGCCATACATATGTGGGGGTCAAATCTGTAGCATTTTGACTTCCCTATCACGCGCTGCCAGGAAGTTGTCGAGGACCCAGTAACCCTGTATATAATTGTGGTTTTGATTATTTGATCGCAGTTTTACGTACAAGATATTTATATTTATATCTAAATTCAAAATATTGTTTAATGACATCCATTATATTAAAAAAAAATCGTGATTTTTATTACGCCTACACAATTACCTTTTTTTATGGGAGAGGGGGCAAACGAGCATGCGGCCCACCTGATGGTAAGTGACTACCGCCGCCCATGAACAACTGCAACACCAGGGGAATCGCAGATGCGTTGCCGGCCTTTTAAAAAGGAGTACGCTCTTTTCTTGAAGGTCCCTAAGTCGTATCGGTCCGGAAAAATCGCTGATGGTAATCGATTCCACAAGGAGGTCGTGCGAGGAAGAAAACATCTTCTAAATCGCACAGTGGTGGACTGCCAATCATCCAGATGGTGTGGATGGTATCGGGAGTTCTGCCGCGATGTGCGTTCGTGAAATTTGGCGGCTGGGATTAATCCGAACAATTCCTCAGAGCACTCCCCATGATAGATGCGAAAGAAAATGCAAAGGGATGCAACATCTCTTCGCAGTGCCAATGAATCGAGCCGATCGGAAAGGGCTCGGTCGTCGACGATTCGAGCCGCTCTGCGTTGGATGCGGTCAAGTGGAAGGAGCTGGCACTGGGGAGCCCCTGCCCAGAGATGGGAACAGTATTCCATGTGAGGCCGAACTTGCGCCTTGTAAAGTTGCAGGCGGTGTGCCGGCATGAAATACTGTCCCGCTCTGCTGAGCACGCCAAGCTTTTTAGAGGCCAATTTGGCCTTCCCTTCCAAGTGACTACGAAACTGCACGTCACTCGATATGTCGACTCCGAGGATACCGATACTGGCTGAGGCAAGAAGGGGAGTGCCTTGAAACTGAGGAGATACGACAAAGGGGTTCTTTTTAGCGTTAAACGCGCAAACTTGTGTCTTCTGAGGATTAAACTGGACTAGATTTAGTCGCCCCCAATCCGAGACTTTGTTCAGCAAAGACTCGACTTCAGACACAAGTTTGTTCCGGTACTCAGCGACGTTTTCCCGAGAAATATTGGCACGTCCGGTGTATAGAGCATCACCAGTGCTGTCATCCGCATAGCAATGAATGTTACCAGTTAGCAACATATCATTGATATGCAGAAGAAACAGCGTTGGTGATAGCACACAGCCTTGTGGAACACCAGCGTTAATAGGCTTGTAGTCAGAGCATGCACCGTCTACAACGACCTTGATGCTCCGATCTGCAAGGAAGCTGGTGATCCAATTGCACAATTTCTCGGGAAGCCCATAGGAAGGGAGCTTCGAAAGAAGCACTTTGTGGCAAACCCGATCGAAGGCCTTCGCAATGTCCAGACTAACGGCCAACGTCTCCCCCTTAGACTCTACTGCCGCCGCCCATCTATGGGTCAGGTAGACCAGAAGATCACCAGCTGATCGACCCCGACGAAAACCGTATTGGCGGTCACTAATCAGCTGGTGATCCTCAAGGTACCGGCTGAGCTGGCAGTTAATAATGGATTCCATTATTTTGGAGAACAAGGAGGTGATCGCGATAGGCCTATAGTTGGATGGGTCTGAGCGGTCGCCATTTTTGGGGATCGGGTGGACAAAAGCTGTCTTCCATGAATTCGGGAATACGCCTTGGGAGTGGGAGTACCGGAAAAGACGCGTTAGGACCGGTGCCAACTCCGGAGCACACGTCCTCAGCACAATTGGGGGGATTCCGTCAGGCCCACTCGACTTCTGGATGTCCAGGGAGAGCAGTGCTTTGCGAACCGAGCGCTGTGAGAACCGCACATCCGGCATGGAGCACTCACACCGCGGGATGGTTGGCGACGTTTCCCCCCGTCATCAAGAGTCGAGTTGGACGCAAAAAGGGAGCCTAAAAGGTCGGCTTTGTCTTTTGCGTCTTGGGCCAGTGAGTCATCCTCCCTGTGCAGAGATGGTAGTGATGGCTTACAGAAATTCCCTTGGACAGCCTTGGCGAGAGACCAGAATGCACGGGTTCCCGAAGGAAGGCGAACTAGTTTCTCGCCAATTCTGCCTATGTGCTCTGACTTTGCCTTGGCAATAACTCTTTTGAAGGACCTGGAGGCGAAGTTATACTTCTTTTTAAGTGTGCTGGTATTTACATCCCGAGACGCCGAAGCCGCAGCCCAGGCTTGATAACACTCCTGCTTACTGCGTAATGCAGTCTTACAGGAGCGACCAAACCAAGGCTGAGATCTGCCTCCGATGGGTACCACAGATGATGGAATAAATAGTTCCATTCCCTGTAGCACCACATCAGTGACAGAGTCAGCAACAGCGCTGGGATCATCCGGCGAGAAGCAAACCCGCCCCCATGGGTAGGATGCAAAGAAGGACCGCATTCCGTCCCAATCCGCCGACCTGTAATACCAAACACGGCGGCAACCTGCAGAACGCAACCGTGAAGGGAGCGTGAGTGGCACCACACTCCGGATCAGACAATGGTCCGAAGAGCCGAGAGGGACATCGACGGAAACCTGATATCCGTCCGGATGAGAGGTCAGCAGATGGTCCAACAGGGAAGGTGTATGATCCTCCACATCTAGAATCCGCGTAGGCGAAGTAACCAGTTGTGTCAGACCATATGCCAAGGCAAAGTCATAAACAGATCTCCCCGCATGATCGGTTAAACGTGAACCGAGCCATTCGGCATGGTGGGCGTTAAAATCGCCAAGGATCACGATCTCTGCGGATGGGACCTGTTGTAGCAAGGAATCTGTAGCCATTTGGACGTGTTCGATGAGTCGGTCTGTTTCGGCATTACCGCTATGGGACCTATAGAGGCACCCGTAGACGCGCGGATGGTCGTCGCTGTCTACGCGTAGCCAAAGGATGGACAGGTCCGAACCTTCAAGACTGCCGAGGCGTCAAGAACAGATGTCCTCTCTGACATACACGCAGACTCCAGCCCGAGGCACAAAGGAATGCTCCAATTTGTACCCCGGGTAGGAGAGATACGAAATATCAGCCGGAGAGGAAACCTGCGTCTCGGTCAGAAAGAGCAAGGCCGGCTTCGCCGTCTCGAGATGGTAGTGGACGGCGTTTAGGTTAGAGTGAAGTCCTATGATGTTGCAGAAATTCACGGATAGCGTGGCAGGGGTCGCCTTGGTGTTCTTGCTCAGTTTGCCCCTAGCAGTTATGCTTTTGAGCGGAATTTTGTCCCCCCCAGAATACGTGGGGCAGCCTGAGCACCCACGCTCAGGATCGGAATAACATGGTCGTGGATGCTCAGCGAGGGATTCTCCAGGGGTACTGGTACCCTCCTGGGGTAGTTCTTCGTGTAATTCCGCTACCATGTTGATGGGGGGGGGGGGGGGGGAATTGGACATGTTGTGTAGGTGCTTACATAAATAACTGCCGAAGCTAGTTTTTAATCTCTTTCAATAAGTATAATCTTACTTCAAATTTAATCACTGGTATTGCACCTCCAACCAGCATGCGCCGTCTACCTTTGCTTTCAAAAATGTACGAAGCACTGATGACTGCTCGCAAAGTGGCGCTCATGCGAAAACAATTGTATCCTATCAGGTTCGCCTCTTCGAACAAAATACATCTATGTTGATGAATTAACAAAACATCGGATTGATTCGATGAATCGATACTTTACATTGAGTGTTTTAATACATTGATGTGTATCGTCCATCATTATCTCCAGTGTAACCATATGTGTCAGGTTCCTGCCATTTTAGCAGGATTGGCCTCTTATTTGAGCCTCTGGCATGATCGGTTGACTTTTTATAAAACCTAGCAGTATTTGGCAGTATTGGGGTATTAAAAATAAATTTCATTATGGCAACTTAAAGTGCCAAAATTGGCAACACTAGGTACTTCGCCAGCATGTGAGGGATTTCCCTGTACTTCTAATGTTATGCTTGTATTACATTCAAAAAAGTAAAGTTTGTGTATAAAGTTGATAATCTTAAAAAGAGTATTCATAAACACGAGTTTATGGTTAATATTTCAATCAGTAATAGAAGAGACGTACTTTAGTTTGGTATTGCATTAGATTTCGTGGTGATAATATCTTGTTAGCGATATCTTGTTAATAATATTTCATGGACGGTAGTTATTATTGGTAGTGGTGATGCAGCAAAAATATGGAAGGGCGTTTAGAGGAGAGTGAAAGCAAGTTCCTTTACTTTTATCATGGATCTTCAAAGCTAAAGATGATCCAGACTGTGTAACTGCAAATTGGCATCCCGGCTTGACAGCCGCTTTAAAGCTGACGCTTTAAAGGAGTATGCCGCTACTAGTAAACATCAAAAAAACTATGAGTGGATTCAGCATATTCTCTCAAATAAAATTAATTAAGACAAAAACACGAAACATATTTAGAAATAAACAAACATGTAGCGTCTATCTTGCTCGTTAAACAAGACATTGGTGACCATGGTGATTGTTTTGCATTCAAACCAATGAAAGATATGTTTAATTTTAATTTAATAAAAATGTAGCATTTAAATGTGTATTTTTACTTTCCTTAGTTTAATACAATTATACAATGGTAAATAAAGTTGGCAGTCATTTGTGATTTACAGCCATAATTCACATTAAAACTGCACTAAAAACCCTAAAATTTTAGGTAGTAAAGAACATTTTTTCGAGAATTTCACTACTTTGAGAATGCAGCACGATAGAAAAAGAAAGACTGATTAAAAATGGTATAAATAATTTATAACATACAACTTATAACATAGTAGCTTAGGTAAGCTAATTAATAATAAATCGAATACTAAAATAAAACCTAATACTAAACCTAAAATGCATATATAAAATAAAATAAAAATCTATTTATTTGAGACTGAGTCCATACAAGTAACATTTACATTATAATAAATTTAATCTCATCTAATTTAGTTTTATATAATTCTATCTAATCTTTTTAATTTATCAATATAATTTATTAAAATTAATTTAATTATTATTAATTAATTTAATAAAATTATAATTAATAAATCATTTCAATATAACTTAATTCGATTGTTTAACATTACAATTACTTGAATAAAATTAATCTATAGTTTAATTCATGTATCTGCCACCCTCTGGGGCACCGGGCACATGCATTTGTACCCAGCAGTGTTGCCAACCGTACGATTTAAATCGTATTCATACGATCTATTTGGCCCTAGTACGATGTACGATCATGTATTCGAAATCGTACCCAAAATATACGATCTTTTCAAATCTTATAATCTTTATAACAAAATAAAAACGATAATTGATTAAGTTCATTTTATCGATATGAAAAATCAATAATTTCAAAATTGAACGAGCTCTAAACTTCTTCTTTGTAATTTTTCATGAACGCATCCAATCCAATAATTTTTTAAACTCTCTATTCCTCGCGCAGTTTAAGGAAGAAGCTACAGGGTAGCCCGCGAAATTCAAATTTTCTTACGTTTTTTTGCAATTTGCAGGTCAGTGTCAGGTTATATGTTTAACAAAATATGATTCGCGGTCGTAGCGAGTAATGCGTTTACAGAATTATAATCATTATAATCGTCAATACAACCCTCTAAGTTCGTATAATCCCATTGTATGGCTATTTCCAGAAAAACTCAGTCAAAGGGATTTTTCACCTTAACCGCCGGAAGCTTTCACCTTAACCGCCTTTCTTCGAGTCAGTTTTAAGTCATTCTATTCGTTCTAATCGAAATAATATTAAACTACCTACGCAGATAATCATATATTACATATTTTTTGTAAAAGATGGCAGAGTGAACACAATCCGATCCCATTTTTTTTAATAAAAAAAAGTAGTAAAGTTTAGTGTCAGATTCTTAATTGTTATAGAGTTTTGGCGGGAACTTGACCGGCGGCGGTTTGCTGCTCCTGTATTATAGTTTAAATAATAGTTTGAAGTGGAATTTGATATATAAAAGTGGTGCGATTTTATGTATTAACTGTCTACGCATGTGAACTATTAGTAGAAATGGTGAAACAAGTGCGCTGATGGTGATGGATTCTCAAGATAAGCTGTTTGTTTGCATAGGCACCTTTAGATACCATCGCCAACAGTCAGCTGTCTGCTGGCTCAAGTTGCCGTCAAAATCTCCCAAGGGCTGCACAATGTGACGCATCAACATATTGTGAACTAGTGAAATTCTATGTACTCAAAATAAAAAAGACAAGGCTGTATGGCATTGTTCCTTTGCCTGCTCTTTCGAGCGAATAATAAAAAAAACTTAATTGTTATATGGTTATAATATGTACTCTAAATGTAAAGTTTTGCTTTGACGTTATAATAATATTATTTTGTATTTTTTTAACATTATTTTATTGAAATATTGATGCGTACTATCTTTTTTGTTGAGTTCTTAGCAAAATACGATCTTTTTCAGTTTATGGTACGATCTCCTAAAAAATAAAGTTGGCAACCCTGGTACCCAGTGCCGCAGAAGGGGGCAGTCAGGCTTGTCGCTGAGCACGTTCAGGATGGTGTTGGCGCTCCCCCGCGTACGGAGCATCAGCGAGGCGATGCGGCGTCGCAGCACGGCGTTGAAGCCGTCCGTGTGCGCGTTAAAGTCACGTTGTTTATTTATTCACAAATTGCGTTATAAGTCGTTCTAATGTTCCAAGTAGCTTTTTTTTTCTTTCTATCCAACTTTATCAACTTGTCACGTTAATGTCGTTAAGTCTAGTTGTGTCACTGTCGCTTTGACTTAAAGTGATAGAGACAGCATTAGTATTAAAATAAGTAGCGTTTGAGTATTTGGGCATAGACTTTTGACAGGAATGTCACTGGCGGCGGATTGCTACTCCTGTATTATTGTTGAAATAATGGTTGGAAGTGGATTTTGATCTGTAAAAGTGGTGCTATTTTGTGTATTAAAAGTCTGCGCATGTAAACTCTTGGTGGAAACTGTGAAACAAGTGTCTGTTTAGGCGCCTTGCGATAGGTACTATCGCCAAATGTCTGCTGGCTCAATTTGCCGTCAAAATCTTCCAGAAACTGCACACTGTTACGCACTAACATATTGTGAAGCAGTGTACTATAAAGGGTTATTATCACTTCGTACCGAAAATGTATAAAAACGAAAATCCCGAATGAAATGAAGACATGTCTCAAAGGACAAGCATCCAAGCCGAAAAAAAATTGTTAAAAAATCTAATTAGAGCGTAGATAAAGGAAAGATACTATAGTGCCACATACAACTTTATAATTTGTGAGTGCCACCAACTTATCTGTTCAGTTGACAGCGTCGCTAGTGGAGTGGTTACTATTGCCATTTAAGAAATTCACCGAGGAAATAGGTAACAACATATTCATTACACATAATATAAAATAAAACAAATTTCGTGTTAATATATTAAAATTGAGAATTAGTGTTATTATATATATTATTTTTATTTTATAAAAATAATTGTGGTCGTGATCTCGGAGTTCAAGCGGCCGAATACCAGGAATTTCTGTTTTGAAAAATGTACCCGCGTAGCTACTGGTTCCAATAATTCATCTTCTGGAATCGCTTTCACTATCGCTCTGACACTGTAATAAAGGGTTCATTTAAATACGCGTCTTTTAGTCTGTATTCATTTTCAATTTTTTTGCATGATTACAAATGTTATTTGTAAATTTATGAAATAAATCTTCAATTAATTGGGGCATTAGAACATTAGCAACACAAACTACAAAGCTAGGTACTTTAGATGAATTGCAGTAAATTGAGATAATTTTTTTACTATGTTTCATAAGTACATTATTTGGTGATTTTAACTTTCCATATCTGGCAATACTAACCTGTCGCGGCAGCTACGCGTTCTTACAGCTTTTCAAATGGTATAGTTGGGATTCGTACACGTTTCTCTTCTTCATAAACGATAAAAATTTTAGCATAATCTATCGCGCATCACTTTTAAGACCTTTAGGCATTTTATTGACACTTTTTAAAAACGCTCACCTGATAGCTTAGAATAAATAATAGCTGACAGCGAAATGTCATTTACAAAATGGCGGCTTTAGTTCCAATTTTGTCCACCTGAACAGATAAGTTGGTGGCACTATATGTCTATGAATAAGAGCGCTAGCACTTCTTACTAGTATGCGTAGTAAAGGATTATCGATATTTCTATGTATCGATATTTTTTGATGTCTATGCTAGTATAGTGCCACCAACTTATCTGTTCAGGTGGACAAAATTGGAACTAAAGCCGCCATTTTGTAAATGACATTTCGCTGTCAGCTATTATTTATTCTGAGCTATCAGGTGAGTGTTTTTAAAAAGTGTCAATAAAATACCTAAAGGTCTTAAAAGTGATGCGCGATAGATTATCCTAAAAGTTTTATGATTTATGAAAGAAGAGAAACGTGTACGAATCCCAACTATACCATTTGAAAAGCTGTAAGAACGCGTAGCTGCCGCGACAGGTTAGTATTGCCAGATATGGAAAATTAAAATCACCAAATAATGTACTTCTGAAACATAGTAAAAAAATTATCTCAATTTACTGCAATTCATCTAAAGTACCTAGTTTTGTAGTTTGTGTTGCTAATGTTCTAATGCCCCAATTAATTGAAGATTTATTTCATAAATTTACAAATAACATTTGTAATCATGTAAAAAAATTGGAACCAGTAGCTAACGCGGGTACATTTTTCAAAACAGAAATTCCTGGAATTCGGCCGCTTGAACTCCGAGATCAAGGCCACAATTATTTTTATAAAATAAAAATAATATATATAATAACACTAATTCTCACTAATCTTAATATATTAACACGAAATTTGTTTTATTTTATATTATGTGTAATGAATATGTTGTTACCTATTTCCTCGGTGAATTTCTTAAATGGCAATAGTAAGCACTCCACTAGCGACGCTGTCAACCGAACAGATAAGTTGGTGGCACTATATGTGAATAAGAGGAATGGAAGGCAAGTGGTAGGTAGGTAGGGATGGCCAAGTGAAAAAAATATATCGATATATATCGAATCGATATGTTTAAACAGTATCGATATATATCGCTTGGAAAATTTCGATACATCGTCATCAATTTCATGATGTAAAGAAAAGGTCTGCCGGTTGGTTTTGTTGTTACATGTTTTGTCATTAATACAACATTTTAAAATATATCGAAATTGATACGAATTCGATACTCTACAATAAATATCGAAATATCGCGATTTAAAATATCGACGACATGTATTGATATTTTTTTTTAATAAATATCGATATTTCTATGTATCGATATTTTTTGCCCAAGCCTAGGAAGGGGAGGTTAAAATTAAAAATTTAATATTTTTATACCTATATACGTTACTTAAGTTTCATTTATTAAGATTAATTTTAGCTTAAGTTTTAAGCTAAGTTCCTGTCCCTGAGGCTAAAATAATAAATAAAAATTAATTAATAATTTAATGGTTGTAGTATGATTTTAAATACAATGAATGATATATAACTCAAAAAACTTTGTTTAATGAAGGCAGCTATCGTCTGTTTGTGATACAACTAAACATTTTTAAACATGTCCAGTAATTCGCTCTTATTTTCTATCAATAACGAAGGTAAAGTCTATGCTCTCCCAACGAGTGGCTCTTGTTGGAGGGAGTTTATGTACCTGGGCATTGAATTTAAAACGTTGTCCGCTGTGCCGCATTTTTTGTGGGCTGTGGGAGGTGACCGACAAATATACCTTCATGTTCATGGACTTGAAATACCAATAAGAGTTAAAGAAGAGTCTTACGAAAATGAAAGATGGCTCCCATTAGAAGGGTTTACTGGAAGGCTTTTACCCACAGATCGATACCACTTTTCTTCTCAAGATGGTAGCAAAGATAGAGCAATAGATTCCATAAGACTTCCGTCGATGGCATGGCAATGGGAAGGTGAGTGGCAACTGGAACTGACATTAGATGGGCAGCCATTAGATCATGATGGATGGAGTTATGCTGTTGATTTTCCAGCTCAGTTTAGTCCTATGAAGCAATGGAAGTCTTGTGTAAGACGAAGGAAATGGATCCGATATAGAAAATTTAGTGCAATGAATTCGTGGTGTGCTATTGCTCCACTTCATAAAGATCCAACACAAGAACCCTTCATAGATGTTAGTATTGGTGGTAATCACATTCCATATGCCACTCCTGGTACACTGTCAGTGTGGGCTATAACGGCTCATGGTCGTGTAATGTATAGAACTGGAGTCAGTACTAGCTCTCCAGAAGGACAAAAATGGATCAATGTTAGTATACCACCAAATTGTGATATAAAGCAACTTTCAGTAGGTCCTACTGGCTTAGTCTGGGCATTACTTTGGACAGGTAGAGCTATTATAAGAAAAGGGGTAACCAAAGATTGTCCTACAGGCGAAGCTTGGTTGGAAGTAAAGTCGCCTCCAGAAACAAAATTATCTGTACTCTCTGTGGGATACAATGCTGTCTGGGCAATAAGTTCAGATACCAGAGTATGGTTTAGAAAAGGAATAGACGGCAATTTGTCTGGTAGTTCAGAAGCAGCTGCAATGGGCACCGGTTGGTTGGAAATAAATGGTAACATGGTTCATATTTCTGTCGGTATTAATGACCAAGTATTTGCAATTGGAGAATCCAACAAGAATGTTTATTGGAGAAGTGGTATAACTCCAGCTGAGCTGACAGGTAAAAGGTGGAGAATGCTGCAAGCTAACATGCAGTTAAGTCGTACATCAAGCACAGCAAGTATTATTTCATCAGCATCTAATCCAAAACACCAGAGCCTCAATTTACTACCTGAATCAGCAATAACTGAATTAAAGTCTAACATTACTTTACATAGTTCTTGGGAAGAATCACATTCAGCGCCTATTGAGAATACATTACCCATTAAACCTTCTAATGCGTCACGACCAAAGAAAAGTACAAATCTTGATAGTATAGATTTAACTGGAAAAAGTTACGAAACTACATTAAAAAATCCGAGAGCTTGGAGCCCTGTACGTAGTGTAGGCTCTGTAGTTGGCATGGAAGCACAACCAGATAGTGATAGTAGTGTGTTTGATGTTGATTCAGGAATGTACTTTGATGATGATGTTAGTCAAACAGCTTGGGGAACTTGTGATACAACATGGTCTATTGTGGAAGCTGGTGGTTGTGTTGTGGATACTATAAATGTACCACATTGGTTCTCTGACTCACAAAATGCTTTTAATTCAGATATAACAGCTGAATGGCGATTAAAAATATTAGAAAGTTTAAAAAATAGGCACAATACAGAATTTGATTTAACTCAATATGGCTTAGCAATTGAAGAAAAAGGTTGGACTCGCAGCAGTGAGGCAAGATTAGTTAATGCTAATAATTCTAGTGAGGATTGTATAATTTCTTTATACTGGCATGCTTATGAAAATACTGGGACTTTATCTGTTTTTCAGCCTGATGGTACCATCAAATTTATTTTGAATTTAGGTGAAATTGTTTGCATTACTACATCATCAGAACCAAGTAGTCCTAGAATTTCATTAACTGTTCCAAACCAAACCAAAGATATTATTAAAATACAGTATATGACTGAA
This sequence comes from Parnassius mnemosyne, assembly GCA_963668995.1. NCBI lineage: Eukaryota > Metazoa > Arthropoda > Insecta > Lepidoptera > Papilionidae > Parnassius > Parnassius mnemosyne. The sequence goes on along the minus strand of CAVLGL010000035.1, from coordinate 27,087,467 downwards.
ATGGAGCAGGAAGAATGGTTGAATGTGTTAGTTGATATAACTTCACAGATACATGGGCTCTCAGGAAGACCTTCTAATAACTCTGTCTGGGCTATAACCAATTCAGGAGATATTTTGAACTGGGATCCTATGCCAGCAAAATTAAATTCTGAAGAAAATGGTAAATATTCAAAAGAATTTCAAGTATTTGGAAAAAATATCATGAGTGGGTTTTCTACAACACTACACAATAATTTCACACCTGGATGTATGCTGATAATGTCAGGAAGCTTGTTTGATGAAATTAAAAGATTTCACATCAACTTTCAAGGCCCAGAAATAAAGAAGCAAAGGCATAAAATAGAGACAGAAGTATGTGAAATTCCTTTTCATTTCAATGTTAGATTTGATGAAAATGCAGTTATTTGTAACTCAAAAATTTCTGGTCATTGGGGTGCTGAGGAACGTCATAAGTTACCTTTAGCAAGGGGACAAGAGTTTACTATAATGTTTGTTTGTGAAGTTAAAGGTTTCAAAGTAATTATTAATGATGAGAAATATTGCTCTTATAAACATAGATTGTCACCAGAAACAATTACGTCAGTGTTAGTGCAGGGGCCTTTAAAACTTTATAATATGGAATATTTATCAACAAGTGTTATAATTGGTCCAGATGAAATGTTTTGGCGTATGATGGGAGGCTATTTACGAAAAGTGGAGTGTAGTCAAAATGGATTTGTGTGGGGTATATCTCATGATCATAGAGCATGGGTTTATACAGGAGGCTGGGGTGGTGGTATTTTAAAAGGTATGTAGGGAATGGTATGTCTAAAAATCAATGTACAAATTTTTTTCCATAATTTATTTTTGTTGTTGGATAAATATAGAAAATCTTTTAAATAATTTTTAGGAATTGGAGGTAATGAGGGAATTCATCCAATGACTGATACACAAACTTATTGTGTTTATGAAAATCAGAGATGGAATCCATTATCTGGATATACTTCAACTGGTCTTCCCACAGACCGATACATGTGGAGTGATATAACGGGACGGCTAAAAAGAACAAGAGAACATACAAAATTATTAAATCGACACTGGCATTGGGTATAAATATGCTAAAATATTTATTAGCCTAAACTTGATCTTAACATTTATATTGGAGCTTATTTTATTACCTATGAAATGATCGGTTTTATATTTAATAAAAAAACGGCCAAGTGCGAGTCGAACTCACACATGAAGGTTTCCGTACCATTGTACAAGATGTATTATTGTATTATGTATGCAAAAAATATGTTTGTAGAAGGGGAGCTGCTTTAATTTTATTTTAATTTATTTTTATTATTTGTTGTTATATTGGCTACAGAAAAATACACATTCTGTGAAAATTTCAACTGTCTACCTATTATGAGCCTGCTTATTTTATGACCTATGAAATGATCAGTTTTATATTTAACCGGTTCAGTCCGTATGGCACGCCAGGCGTGCCATTGATTATTTTTGTGTAGCGTATGACACGCGAGTCGTGCCTTTCTAAAAATCGTTATAACTCGCTCAATATGCGTTTTTGGAAGATTTATCCAGAACAAAATATTCATTATTTTGCAAGTACTTCATGCTTACAGCTTCGTTTCTGGATATTTTGAAAATTTGAAATTTTTAGGAGTTGACAAGCTTTTTTTAACTTGTACATGGTACTCTTTTTACTTTGTGGGTTTTAAATCATGTTGTGGAAAAATAGTCTAATAAGTAACGTCTAACGTGGTAGAGCCATGCTGCAGGTATTTTAGTAGTATAGTTGTAGCACGAATGGGTCGGCTCGACCGGGGAAGGACCACGCTCTCACAGAATACCAGCGTAAAATAGCAGCTAAACGCTGCTGTGTTTCTCATGGTGAGTGTAGAGAACCGGAGACACTTTTTACTGGAAAAGAGGCATTCCATCTTAGTCCTCACGGGTGACAACGCATCTGCATTTTGATTCGCAAACGAGGATAGATGTAGATGTCTATGGGCCACAGCGACCACTTACCATCAGGTGGACTGTGTGCTCGTTTGTCACCCATTCCTATAACAAAAAAAAAAAACAAATAATAGCACCCATTGCAATCGCTCACAAACTCAAGTTGTAAATAAATTTCTGGAAAATAAGTCTCCTGTTAAAAAAAAACAATGCGTTTGTCTTATTGTTTAATTTTGTTTAAAAATGGTTGAACGAAGTAGTGCATCTGCTCTTGTGATATGGTATAAGGTTTTTTTTGCTTGAAACACTTCGAAACCGTTCATGCAATAAAAAAGTTTGCTAATAAATAGTCTTGTGCCAATTCGCCGCCGTATAGCGCCGGCGTTTTTTTCTTTTTGAAAACGCTCTGTTTGCTATTCTTACTAATTAGACGTTTTCAGATCGACTTTACTTTTAAATTTGTGTAACATTAAATAATAGTTAACATTTGTAAATATTAATGAATCTTAAACCTTATATTTTCCAAATTAAGGTTCTTGATTGTTTGATATTTACAAATGTTATTATTAGGTGAAAATTTAATAAAAACCAAGGTTTTCCAGGGTGATTTTATAAAACAAAAAATAGTCAAAAGGTTTGTAATCTCTGCATAAAAAAAGTCACTTACTCTCAATTTCAAAGGAAACAAGTAGAAAAACACGTAGTTACCCACTAAAAACAAGGATCCTTCCGTTTGTAACTGATGTTTGATGTCAACTAAACTTAATTAGGTCTAAACAAGTGAAAAAAGCATAAAAAAGATAATTACTTTTACACATGGCTGGCTGGCGCTATACACGCCAGGCGTGTCATGAAATATTTGTTCTCCGCCACAGCTAAAAGTTGTCGAAAATCGGTGCCGCAACGAATCGGTTAAATAATATTTCTATATAAAGCAAAAGGCACCCAATAGTCATTACCATTACAGCCCTTCACAAGTCCACTGCTGAACATAGGCCTCCCCCAAGGTATGAAAGAAAAGAAATGTTTCTGCAATGTCGATAAGAATTTATAATAAATTACCTGATAATTTAAAGCGTAAAAGTTTATTGTCGTTTAAGTAAGAAATCTGTTTTGGCATTGTTGCTCACTAAATGTTATTATTCTGTAGAAGAGTTCTTAAACGACAACGACCTACATACGAGTAATAATGAATGATAATTTTAGAATATGATTAATTACAAGATTCCAATGTTTAAAAAAATAATGTTTTTGATATTATTTTATATAAAATTTGACTTATGTATTTAATTAATTAATAAATTTGATGTAAAAATTGAAAGAAATTAATGACAATTGGATATGTAACATTATATAATTATTGACATAAGAATAATAATTAATATATGAGATTGACCTATAATAATAATCTTACTTGACATAATAATACTTACATATATATTTTGATGGCATTTTCTGACACTGTGGCATAATAAATTAATTATCAAATCAACTAAATAATATTAAATAATTTTATATTTTGTTAAATTAATATATGATGTTAAATTCGATAAGTGTTGTTGTTTAGGTTACTTGACCATTAATATTTGCACACCACTAAGGTAGAATATGTAGAACGAATTATACTTAAACACCATTGTACAACCATATTCTTGCAAATAAAGATTATTATTATTATTATGCCACAAAGCACGGTCCTGAGCCACTTGCATCCATCGACTTCCCGCATGTGTTACCAGGTCGTCACTCCATCTAGTGGGGGGACGCTCTACTATTCACCTGCCGGGTCTATTCCACCTTCTCTTTTAGGTAATGCGAGTCAATCGATACAAGATCTAGGGTGGTGGTTTCTGTATTAATTCATTGTTGTATTGATGAGATGTTGCAGGTAGGGAAACCCGAACTGGAATTGTTTTTAAAATCGGAATTCGTAATCTTCTACAGAACTGAGATTTTCCAGTATTTACGGTAGTAGTTTTTATTCAATGATAGTGCATTCAGATCTGGTTACACAAATAACAGTTATTAAAAGTAAAAACTACGAACATTTGAGCTTAATTACAAATATTTGAGGTTTGAGCTTAGAGAAAAAGGTCATAAATTCCGAGACCGAAGTTGAGGAGGAGCTACAGCAGAGTACTCATAATCACTGTGTGAATTATACAATATGTAACAAAAACACTGTGGTTCCCGTTAAGTACATTATCAGGATCATTATTCAAATGTATAGAAATAACTTTTTTAAAAACTCGAACAACATTTTTTTTTATTTTATTTAAAAAAAATTGTATGTGGTTTTATTGCCTCTGCATTGTCTGGGGAGTAAGAGGATTGTCAAAGACCCCGCTTTACTTAGCTTTAGCATCCGCTAGTGTCAGTAAGAGGTAATAAAATCACATAAAATAAAAATAAAAATTTAATAAATTTAAAAAAATATGGTCGAGTTTTAAAAAAAAAGTTATTTCTATAGGTTTGAATACTGATCCTAATAACGAACTTAACGGGAACCACATGGTTTTGTTACATATTGTATATAGCCGATAATAATATCCCTATGACGATGTGGTCCACATGGATGCATTCACGAATTGTTTCATTTTAGATATCTGAATGGATGATTGATTATAACACACCTGGTGGCGTGGATAACGAAGGATGGCAATACGCAACTGATTTTCCAGCGCCATACCACGGAAAGAAAGTTTTCACGGACTGTGTTCGACGCCGGCGGTGGTACAGAAAAGCTCAAATAAATACAGAAGGACCATGGATTCGCGCTGGGAATACAGGCTTACTTGATATTTCTGTTTGGGTGAGTGTGAAGTGATACAATTTTTATTTATTAATAAATCACACAATAAGTTTAGCAGCCATATAATTCTTATAATATTTTATTTATTTTTATGATAAAATATATCAATATTTAATGACAATGATTTCAGATCATCATCATCATCATTATCATTACAGCCCTTCACAAGTCCACTGCTGAACATAGGCCTCCCCCAAGGAATGCCACAAAACACGGTCCTGAGCCACCTGCATCCATCGACTTCCTGCATGTCTTACCAGGTCGTCACTCCATCTAATGGGGGGACGCCCTACACTTCGTCCGCCGGTACAAGGCTGCCACTTGAGAACCTTTTTTCCCCATCGGTTGTCGGTTCAGAGTTTCGGGGATATAACGTCACCCGGTCTTACACCTCTCTGCAGTTGGATAGGTTTCGTACTCTGATTCTGTTCTCGGATAGCCACCGTAGCCCTACTGTACAAACACTTCAGCACTTCGATATACCGCACCGCCGCCCGCCTAAATATCGACGGAATCAAAGGCTTTCTCATAGTCCACATACGCAAGGCAAAGTGGCAGATTGTACTCTTCTGTCTTCTGTACAATTTGTCGAAGGGTGTGTATGTGGTCTATGGTACTAAAGCCTTTTCGGAAACCGGCTTGTTCGGGAGGCTGGAAGTCGTCGAGTCTGCGTGCGAGAGGATTCGAATGACTCTAAAACAGCACATTGACGCGGCTCAGAAGGGAATTCGGTCTGTAGTTCTCCAAGAGAGCGTTATCGCCTTTCTTGAAGAACAAGACCACCGCACTTCTGTTCCACGTCTTCGGTGCAGTGCTACTGTGTAGTGTGAATTAAAGAGCTTCTGAAGGAAGTACCGGTTTTCCACCCGCTTTCAGAAGCTGCGCTGTAATTCCATCTTCGCCGGGGGGGGGGGGGGACTTGCCGTTTTAAGGAGCACCTTAAAAACGGCAAGTCGCCAGCAGAGAGCCATTCTAATCTCGCTCAGACTGACGTCCGGAATAGCGTCGGATATGACTCGCTCTTAGATCGTTACTCACACTTGCGTGTTACTCCAACGATGACGTGTACAGCTGCCCATAGAACCTCTCAATCTCGGTCTTCAGCTTCGACAAATGGTTCTTTCTGGCAGACAGATCTCTGGCAAAGACTTTGGAGCCTTGGTTCCGCTCGATCGCTTCTTCAATAAAAGCTTTATTGAAGTTGCGCTAGTCAAGCCGCATGCATTTGGAGATCTGTTTGTTCATTTGCCTGTATGCTGTCAAATCTGTTGAAGACTGCAGCTTCATTTCCCGTCTAACAGCCATGAGATTTAAGAGTGTGATCGGAGAGTTTTTGTGTTCTTCTGCGGCGGGCTTTGCAGAACTTAGCTTTGACCGCATAGACAGTTTTCACGAGCTTATCATTCATATCGTCCACTTCATTGCAGTCTTCTAGGCACCGAAAACGGTTTTGTAACTCGAGCTGAAAGGTTTCGGGACTTTGGACTAGAGCACGAGGGGGACGGAGCGTTGACTTTATTAGACATACGACACTTCTCCAACTTAACGCTTAGGTTCAGTATGCCTCTAACCATTCGGTGATCGCTACCAGTTTTCACCCTCGCGATCACTGATACATCACTGAACAGTTGTCGTCTGGTCGTCATAATGAAGTCAATCTCATTTTTTGTCGAACCGTCGGGGCTCAACCAGGTCCACTTCCTGTGGGGCCGCTTCTGGAGGAAAGAGTTCATCATAAAGAGTCCCTCTTTCTCCATGAAGTCAGCCAGCTGGTGGCCCCTTGAGTTCCGTTGCCCTATTCTGAATTTCCCTACTTTCAGCTCACCGTTCTCTCTTGTGCCTAGTTTTGCATTGAAGTCTCCCATCAACATATAGTATAGTGGGTTTTGGAGAAATGCATGACTCTAGAGATATCCTCATACATTTCCTCCACCTCCTCATCAGGGTGTGCTGAGGTTGGTGCGTAAATCTGTATGACCTTCAGCGAATACCGTTTGGTGATTGTGAGTATAAGGTACGCAACCCTCGTCGACACACTCCCAATCTTTACAACGTTGTTAACGAGAGACTTGTGGACGATAAATCCGACACCTCCTTGGGACAGATGGTCGCCCTCCCGGTGATAGAGCAAGTTGCCGGATTCGAGGATTACCGTGTAGTTGTTGTAGTTGTAGTAGTTGATTACCGTTTTGGTAGAGCCATGCTGCAGCTATATTAGTAGTATAGTTGTAGCAATAATGGGTCGGCTCGACAGGGGAAGGACCACGCTCTCACAGAATACCAGCGTAAAAGCTGCTAAGCTTAACGCTGCTGTGTTTCGTATGGTGAGTGTAGAGAATCGGAGACCTTTTTTACTGGAAATGAGGCATTCTATCTTAGTCCTCACGGGTGACAACGCATCTGCATTTTTATTCGTAATAGAGGATAGATGTAGATGTCTATGGGCCGCAGCAGCCACTTACCATCAGGTGGACTATGTGCTCGTTTGTTACCCTTATCCTATATAAAAAAACCGTGGTCTCCCCCTCTCTTCGGACTTCCTATGATCCTATAATATTCCAGCGCAACTTGTCTATCTCTTATTCCAGCTCTTCAGGATCTTCTTGTCAGTCCTCAGGGTGTGTGCCTTGTATGTTGCCAGGTCGAGTCGTCTTAGGTGGCAACCAAACCTCCACCGGAGATTCTTAGCACCCCCTGCCCCGCCTTTACCTAGGTCGCCACCGTAGCCAAGAATAGCGGGGCCGCCGGGGACTGTGGGCCGTCTTTTCGTAACTTTATTCATAGTATATTACCATAGTTGCCACGCTTGGCGAGCGGGTTGGCAACCGCAGTTTTTTTTTATTGTGATATTGCTGTTATCATAAAGATGCTGCTGCCCATCTCTTGCCTGTCTCCAATGATTTCAGATAGGTAGTAATAAATCAAAAAAATCATTAATGATTTTTTTAATTTATTACTACCTATCTGAAATACTAGACTGAATGTACCTTATATAATAATTTAAAATCATTTTACACAAGAAACATTTAAGTAATCACATCCAGGATACAAAACTTTCTTTTATCTTCATCAGCCCGAAAAATTATCGCTGCTGGGTATGTCTCTTTCGCTGTAGGAAGGATCTTTGCTGGTGGATTGGCGATTGCAGTACAAGACATCGCACATCCTTTATGCTGCTCCCCCTCACCGGTCTATTAGGTCTGAAGTAAATGGGTCAGAAGGTATTTTCAATTCATCCCATTTGTGGCATTTTCAATCAATCACCCCATTTCGTTTCGTGAGTGTCGCAAGAGTGTACTGTCAGTAATGCCAGAAAAATTTCAATATGCCAGAATGTCATTTTACTTGACAAAATAATACGTAAATAAGAAATAAATATGTTGTTTTGTCTAGTTTATACCCTTGATACCCTAAATGTTGATCAATCCAAATAAAATCCAAGAAAACGAAAAGGAGAGGTTTGTGCCACATTTAACTCATTTTAAATTATACATAAATATTGTTTAAATTTTATTTGTAGGACACTGCTGCCATCTCCTGGCTTGTTTCCTCTGTCGCCTCCTACGACACCCGCGAGACCATATGTGGTAGTGGATATTCTTATAACGCCACCACACGACTGCCAAGTGTGGGCATCTATGGCAAAGGTCCGCCTAATGTGGTAATCTATGGGGAGTGCACTTTGATAGGCTGTAATGAAAAAAATAATAAATTAATTGTATTAATGGAGAAAATAAGTAGATGTCTATGGGCCAGTAGACGGTGTGGTCTTATTTAAACTAACTTAAAAGAAATAAGTACCAAAACTGCTTGCCCTGTGTGCAAGTTATGCATAATCTTTAGCAAAAATTAGAAAATATAAAGAAAAAAGAAAGAATCTATAAATGTTCATAAGCCTTCACATTAATAATTGCATCTACTAACACGGCAAATTGCTGCGATGCTAAGCTTATAGCACTATGGCTTATACAATAAGAGAATGAAACAGGCTATTTTGCCTTATACTTTTTGGTTCTGTTTTCAATAGTAAAAAGAGGACTGAGAAGGGTCAGCGACTATTTATTTACCATCAGGTGAACTGTGAGTTCTTTCGTCAACTTAATTAAATAAACAAAACACTATAGATGTATTTTGTTTTAGGGTAATGGAGAAGAGGTTTCTGTGTGGGCGGTTACTGTTGGGGGTGATGCAATCTATAGAACTGGTATTACAGCTGCTTCTCCTGCGGTAAGCTTATAGCAAATTATTAGGAGTTAGTGCTGTATAATATAAAATTAGTCTAAATGTTTAATTTATGATGTTTGCCAGAATTTTTGTTCACTTACCATAGTTTAGCTGTTATAGTTGACAAGAACAACAACAACAATAAGTTATATTATACACAATGTTGACTTTTTTTTAAAACTTTTTTAAGGAAGCACTTGGACACAAAATATTAATAGAAAGTTTACTTTTTTGCACCAAGAACAGAGTTTTTACAATTTCATAAAGTAAAATAACAAAAAAAATACTACATTCTGTACTACTGGTGTAATATTACACCTTAATAGAGTTTTATCAGCATAACAACATTGTATAATGGAAAGGCTAATATACTTTTACCAATACTTACATTATGATTATACAACAGTCTTCACTTATTCGGCACTATTAAGACCAGTCGCCAACTGTACTAATAACTAATAGCCCGGTACCTACTGGCAGTTCGTACCGGATTATTAGAATGTTCGGATTATTGGATTGTATAGGGAAATTTAAAACCTTAGAAAGTAAAACAAAAATATGATCTTTGGGCAAGTAGTTAAATTATTGAAAAACCATGAAGTGTTTCTGCTACTATGTAGAAAACTATGTGTGATGTAGGAAAATATTTAAGATTAAAAATCTGATCACACAAAACGCCAATATTTCTCTACTAAGAACATTTATGTATTCCTTCCTGTGAAAACCTCAAATCTATCAAATAGGTAGTTTTAAGCGAATACACTGATATACGCAGAGAACTTTCTGAATTCTACTTTACTCTACCGAGTATAAACTTCAGAAGCTATTATATGGAAACAATTTAACTCAAATAAGATCTATTTTCTATGAAGTTGGTTTATTTCAAGTTGAAATTTTCCACACGTATCGCGTAATAGGCACACTTTGTTAAAATGAAAGGCAGTGTTAGTGATACTTGTCGGTAATCTCATATGTATGCAAAACTGGGTAATTGCGTAAAATTATCGTCTACCAATTTCAGGGTGTTCATTGGGAGCATGTCAATAGCCCGCAAGCATTATTGGCAATAAGCACATGCAACAATATAATTTGGACCGTAGGTCGAAAAGGTGAACTGTATTATCGAGAGGGCATATCCGGAACTAATCCAGCAGGTTCCAGCTGGAAGCTAATAGAGGCACCAAAATGTGGTTTCGCTTACGGACAGAAGGCAACTGTTGGGGCAAAGGCTGTGTCTTTAACAAAAACTACAGCTTGGGTGCTGCTAACAAATGGTACGATTGCTGTGAGGACTTCCATCAGTAAAGAACAACAAGATGGTACACAATGGAAATATATATCAGGTATGTAACTGCTACAAACAGTGCAGTGATGGTTTTTCAATGTATCACCAGGGAACAGTTTATGGACTGATACACTTTATTGTCATCTGTATATTTATTGCTTTTTGCATCAGCGTATTTATTATGGCGTGGCATTATGTAATATGGATGAACTTAATTAAATTTAAGTGTATTTTCTTTATTATCTAAGCTTTGTGTGTGTTAACAAACTTTTTTCATTCGAATTTCACTTTAACTTCCAAGTATGAAAGTAGGCATATTATTATTAAGTCTACTGACTGCCACGTTGATTTGTTCGTGAGCGCGACTGTCGATCGTGCAGCCACTAGGAATTAGTCTCTGTTGAGAGCGGCCGCCGCGACCAGAATTCGGTCATAAGGACATTATTTTAATTTTTTATTTATTAGATAAATCGTCATAAAATTATAATAATGTAAGTATAAATAAGATTTATAAAACAATATTATTTTATTTCGGCTATAACTCACCGCGGGGAAGAATCCTAAGCTATCGGATGAGTTCAGCCTCCAAAAATAGGAATAGTTTAACAATTCAAAAATAAACAAAGAAAAATTACATTTCAAACTGTATTTTATAAGGCTGTCTTTTGAATAATAATATTTATGCAAGAATGCGTAGCGAGGGATATGTTTGTTAAGAACCAATAGAATCACTTCATTTACCTAGCCTCGCTCAGCGCATCTCTAGTGGAAACGGCTCAGCGGAGCGAGGTTTTTGTATATAAAAAACAAGGACAGGATGTGTGCGAAGGATGTGTTGCGATTGCGAGGCCTGTGTGCGAGCTATGTGTTATCTACTACGCTACGCATCCTCGCACCGCTCAGCGGCCTAGCACATTTCTGGTGGAAACGCTCACACCGTTCAACACGTTCCCATGTGTTCTGCTTTGTTACAGATTATGAATTCTTATTTAAACATATTTCGTGTATCGAGAAGGAAGTATGGGCGGTGAGGTGTGACGGCACTTTGCAGCGACGGTTGGGTGTGACAGCAGATAACCCTACGGGTACAACATGGCAATCGGTGCTTACTGGAAATTTCGTACACGTATCTGCTCGAGGCGGCTCCTTTGCATAAGTTAATAGGGTTTGTAGAAGGCCATTTCAGTATACAAGTGTATGAAGTCTTTCAAATTGCAGTTAACTGATATTAGCATGACTGTGCTGTGTTAATCGATCACTAATAAAAAACTAGATAGTAGATACATAATCCCATGCAAAAGTTCTCTAAAAACTGTTGCCAATTGTTTTGACGTAATTCTAGTTGAAATAAATATACATTCATGTAAATTCCACCTTAAATGCATTGCCTAAAGTTTTATTCACAAAGCTACGTACAAAAAGCAATAAAGTTTTATGACCGATACTCGCTGGTCAACCTATATATCAAAACAAATTCAACCTTACATGCATGTTTTAAAGCCAGAATGACAAAGTGCGAATAAAAAGCATTCAAATTTTACGACCCAGGCTCGTCGCTTGGACAAGGAATTAATTTTATTACCACTTAATTTAAAAAATGTTTTACAATGATTTATTGATAAAATATCAGTATTTATTACAATACACTGATAACAAATAAATAATGATAATATTAGTACTTACTGAAAATATGAAATTCCAACCTTTTTTATCATCCTAGATGTGTGATTTTTACACTTTTTAAACTAGCACTGAGGCATGTTTACTGTCGGAGCATTCGAATGCTACTAAATTAAAAGCGCACCCAAATCTTCGAGTGGGCGCTCATTCAGTAAGGACATTTTTTGTCACTGATTGTGTACCTATCTAGTTTTTTATTAGTGTCGATGGCTGTGTTAATTAGAAATAAATCCCCAGAAGTATGTAGTTAAATCAAAAGTTTAACTTATGCCGTCTGAAGACTTTTTTTTTGAAGATAACAGACAGTAGCTATATAATTATTTTTTAATTTAATTATATCCACGGCAAAAAAAAACTGATATGAAGGCTCTCCTGGATTTTCTTTAGTAACAAATAGTAGCAATGCCTCCATTAATTGGCCTAAAAATATTTTCATAATTTGTTCATATTCATGTTGGAGAACTTCATCTGGCTTAAATTAATCAATAATCCACTATAAGCTACTGCCTTTTTCCTTTCATAATTGGAATTTTTCTATTTAATAGATTCACGTTAAAAATAATTTTAAGCGTTAAGCCGCGTCTCCACCAAAGTTTTGTTACCAACTGTAGTGTTGCCAACACCTGTTGGTAACAAATGTTTCTGTAATTACCTAGTGTTGGCAACAAAACTTGAAACGGGAACCGTGTTTCCATTTTCGGCGGCAACATCAAAGGAATACGCAATGTAAAAACCACAAAATGTTGCAAACATTTGGTTGAGACGCTTGTTGGAAACATTTGTCGGCAACATCGGAAACAAATGTTGGTAACTTTTGTTGAGTTGTAAACAGTTGGAAACATAAATGTAGTCAACATTTTTGGTGGCTTTACGATTGTTATAAAGACTTATGGCCAAATGCTCAAACGCTATTCAATTTTAAGATATCGTTAAGTCTCCTGGTGTCACAGTCAATTTGACTTAAAGTGACAGAGATAGCACGAGACTTAACGGCATCTTAAAATTGAATAGCGCTTCAGTATTTCTGCATTAGTCTGTTCAATATCCACAACTCCTCAATACGGTGTAGATTCTTATATTCTAGCAGCAGGTCTTTAAAAACAATGTTGAAATGAATTTAAAATATTCAATTGTATTAATTAAATTTTTACTTAATTTGTTAGCTATAGATATTTACGAATTACGATGCCTTTATCAACTGTTTTAGGCACCACAGATATCTTTCAGTCAACATATACATGTTTCACTTAATTTGCAAACCATAAAGTTCACTCAAACTAATGTACACTAGCGCCGCTCTGGTCGTTTAGTATATTGCTATTTAATACTTTTGGGGACAGCTGTTCAGTTTTATCGCCACATGAGATGGTCCTTCTTACTCCCATAAGATACAAATTAACAGGGCAATTGATAGTTCTAGTTGCTCTTCTCTATGCTAAAATTTTTAAAATTAAACCAATATGAACTTTTTGATATTACATCATTTCAATTTATTGGCTTTCTGCTAGATATGATTCATCATTCATGGATTTTTGAAGAGTAATTGACATAACTACTCTACTTTAAATAAGGCATTGGGATCTAAACCAGCACAAATTAAATAAAAAAAGAAACATTTACAAGTATTTAAATGGAAAATTTATTTTACTGCCTTACATTATTCGTATCTTTTCACCGTTCTGAGTTGCGACTGTTATATACTAATTTCAGTGTGCTTGAATATTAATATGCTTGCTTAAAAATATTGTTGTAGTAAACAAAGCAAGTTAATCAATATGTTAATTGTAATAAAAAGTAATGCAAATAATTTAAAACATTCCCTAGTAAAAGATCTCTTATATTATATTATTTTTTAGAATGCTCAAACCACGATTTTATTTAAATATTTCTTGTTTACCTTATACAATGCAGATATAATATAATTTGTTTATAAGCAAAGTTTTTAATTGTGTACATAATCGCTAGTCATTTTATATTTATTAAATGTTCCTTTTAAACATTTAAGTAAAGTAAAGCAAAAGTATTAAAATGTGTATGTGTAGGTACCAAAAATGTAAACTTTTATTAATAAGATAATAAACATTGCCTTTCAAGATGTTTTTGTCATTTTTTAAACTGAAATGGGTCCCAAGTTGGTGTTTTGCCTTCACGGAGCATCAATATTTCGAAGTGAAAAAAATATTCCTTTTTTTTATCGACAGTTAAAAATTAAACTTGTGCTGAAACACGATTAACACAACTTGATTCGATCCGAAAAAAAATCGTAGTTTCCATAATACCTTTTTTATCTTGTGACTCGGAAAGCCCAACGTTAACCCGAAGGTCAAACGACGAGTACAACTCGGCTGAGCAGCATTTGGTAGATTAGGTACGACCTACCGTAGTTCAAACAGTAACCGACATAGCCCAATGGGTCGGTAAGCTGAAAGTGGCAATGGGCCTTCCATATAGCTAGAAGAACCGACAACTAATGGGGAATAAAGGTTCCTGGGAGGCATCCTCGTAGCCGGTAAGCGAACTCTCACTAGATGGAATGACGAAATCGAGGAATACCGTGATATTTGGCATTCCTTGGGGAAGGCCTATGTTCAGCAGTAAATTTGTTGATGAAAATGAAGCTTCAATGATGATTATTGCGGCAGTTGAATCATGCTTATGTGTAATAATAACTACATGCATACAGCATGCAGCAGTTATTACAACAGTTCCCTATGTTGAAAAAATTGGCTAAGGGATTCTACGATGATCACCCTCTTAGATCTGTGCAACTAAAAGAGAATCTGGTGTTTTTATTCTGAAATTGAAATACGAGCATGATTACAACATTTAATAATAAAGCTAATTATCAATGTTGCAGAATACGAAAAAAAGTGGTATGTTGAAGTTCATCATCATCATTACAGCTTATCAAAGTCCACTGCTGAACATTGGTCTCCCTCATAGATTGCATCGTAGGGCGAATATTTGCCACAGTTGCCACGTGAGCAGTGGGTTGGCAACCGCAGTTTTTTTTTTATTAAATTGTGTTTTTATGGAGGAAGATGCTGCTGCCTATAATAATAAAAAAAAATACTTGGCTCCGAACATGCTTTTTCTGGATACTGGAAGCATTTTTGCGGCGTTATTAACGCATGCTCACACTTTTGTGTCTAGCTGGTGAAAGAACAACCAATGGCAAGGACTATTTTGTGTGTATTGCGTCTATACTCCTACTTTAAATGTGAGTGTGAACACATTGGAGGGGCTTTCAGTTTAAAGTAAGATGATGTCTACTTGTTAACGAGACGCAAAGGTAACGTATCAAATTGTATTGCGTTGTGAAATTACAAACGATATTTTTTGTAACTTTTTGTGAATTTCTTTTTATAACAAAATCACTAGTCAGTCTCATTGCGGTGTGTGAGGTAACGTTTTCACACCTATACACAATATTATAAAACACCCTTAAGTAAATTTCATCATGTTTCTTATTTTGTGACTACAAGAACCTAGCATTCCTGTGTTAGGTTTCCTATGAACAACGCCCGACAAGCAGGCTTGCCACGGCTCACGAAGCGAAAGAACGAATTAGAACAACCTTGTAAACTTATTTCGAATAAATGAGGTCATTTTAGGGCCACATCATTACTCAATACTTAATCAATACAAAATTTCGTAATAATTATGACATTAGTTTAAAAAATAGTTTATGTAATTTTTTATAATACATTTTGTTGACATATACATTATTTTGTGTACAGACCATTTTAAGTGTGGTCACGCATTGATCATTAGCAGCGATGATCCTAGTGAGAATACTAGATTATAGTATATTTAGTTAATTATTACATTTTCATCAGTTCTTAACACTTCGGCAATATAACAGAATTATTCAGACTTTTGAAAGTGAGTGAAAACTGAATTAAAAATCTCATTACATACATACATACATTATGGTTACATAAAGGTAAAGCTAATATAAAGCGTATAAAAACACTACTTATAATATTAATGTGCAAAAAATAAAAATAAGTGGACCTAATGCCTAAATATTAAACCTAAATATTGTATATTATGTCAATAATAAATGAAACAATTGTATCGTGAACACTTGTATTACTTAGCAGATTACAGTAAATAATCCAACTCGTATCTAATAAAGTGGTTATTTGGATCGTTTTGTATCCTCGGATATCCTGCGACTAAAGAATCTTGTCCTCCTATATACAATGTGTTGTAAATCTTCCAGTAAACATCTCGGACTTTCCTTGCTGGGTGAAATAAACCCTAAAATAAAAAATACTATTCATTACAAATTGTTTATCAATCAATCATTCAACAATATCCTTTTTTTTTGGGTGTACTTGTGTATTTTAACTAATTTGTAAACCATTAAAATACACTACAATTCATTTCCGTTTTCATAATTTGTGGTTTTAGTTTTATTTCATAAAAATTAACTCCATGGAAAGATATCTCTAAATATACATTCTATTATTTTAATTCAACATTTTTTCAAAGATCCACATAATTTTACAAAAATCCAACGAAAATTCTAAAGATGTAAGCTTTTCCAATATTTGCCGCTAGAAATGAAATAATATAGTAGTAACATATTATCTTCTGACTGTCACAAATCCAAAAGGAACAATAATTTTATTACGCAAGCATTTGTGAATGCAGTGGAATAATTTCAAGTTAAGTTAACATTGTATTTGTGCGTGCAAAGGCGCATCTATCTCATCGAAGTTGCCGTTTCAAATTCAAACAACACTAATTTAGTTATTCCCAAAATAGAAGCATACATATTATATAGCAACCACCTCTTCGTCGGGGTGAGCCAAGGTTGGTGCATATAACTGTGTGGCCTTCGGCAAATACTGTTTGATAATTTTGAGAATAAGGTAAGTACGCAATCTTCTTGGAAGAGGTGGTGGCCCTCCCGGTGATAGAACAAGTTATCAGATTGGAGGATTACTGTGTCCTCCCCATTTTCGGACTTCAGATAATCTTATAACATCCCAATGTAACTTGTCTATCTTTTCCTCCAGCTCTAGAATCTTCTCGTTTGAGCTCAATGTGCATATGTGATATGTTGCTAATCGTCATTGGTGGCAAGCAAACCTCCACAGGACGAAAAGTTCTCTGGCATCTCTGGCATTCTCTGGCTGGTCTCCTTGGCATTTCTTGAAGGAGGCCTATGTTCAGCAGTGGACGTGTGAAGGGCTGTAATGATGATTATGAAAAAAAAACCCTCGTTCGGGACGCAGGTGGTGAGGACATGCGAGAAGTGGGGCTGTTTTGAGGTTTTCTGTGAGTGATGTTGTCATGATTGAAAGTAATTTTGAATAAAGAAAATTTCAAAAAAATCTTAGAAGAGAAAGTTCTAATAGTGTCAATAATCGGGAATTCATTTAACTTTCGAGTTTCTACGAGGGTGGATTGAAAAGTACTCGGCCTAACCAAGAAAATAAACAAATACTAAATCAGTTATATTTTTATTTTTCTACATAATCACCATCAAGTTCAATACACTTTTGCCACCTCCCCTTCCAAGCATTTAGACCGTTGAAAAAAAATGATTCTTCCTTAGAGTCAAAATATGCGTCTACAGCTGCTTTGACCTCGTCGTTTGTCGAAAATCTTTGACCTCCCAAGTGCTTTTTTAGGTTAGGGAACAGAAAGAAGTCTGATGGTGCCAGATCAGGTGAATACGGCGGATGCGGTAACAGTTCAAAGCCACAGTTGTGAATTTCAGCCATTGACTGTACTGACGTGTGAACACGGGCGTTATCTTGATGAAACAGGACTTTTCTTCTGAGCATTCCTCGACGTTTTTCTTTTATTTCCTCTCGTAAACGACGTAGTAAGGTGCAGTAGTAATCAGAGTTTATATTCTGACCCTTTTCAAGATAATCAATCACAATCACACCTTTCGAGTCCCAGAATACTGAAGCCATCACCTTATTTGCCGACAAAATCGACTTAGCCTTTTTAGGGGGTGGTGAACCAGGTCTTCTCCACTGTTTTGATTGTTGTTTTGTTTCCGGTGTTCAGTAATGAACCCATGTTTCGTCCATAGTAACAAAACGATTCAAAAAATCATCTGCATCAGCTTCAAATAACTCCAAACAGTCGCGTGAAATAGTCAATCGCGTCCTTTTTTGTTCAACTGAAAGCAGTCGCGGAACCCACCTCGCAGAAACCTTGTGGAAACCCAACTCGTTGACAATGATGTTTTGAGTTCGTTCATAAGAGATGCCTATAATCTCGGCTATCTCTCTAATTTTTAATCTGCGGTCTCCCATTATTAAATCAAGTACTTTTCTAATATTTTCGTCAGTAGTTGACGTCGAAGGCCTTCCAGAGCGGGGTTCATCTTTCACACTCTCTCTACCACGCTTAAATTCTGCTATCCATTTTTTGACGGATGAATATGACAGAGCACAATCGCCTAATGTACTGACCATGTCATCATGGATGGCTTTTGATGATAGCCCCTTCTTATGGAGGTACTTAATGACGGCACGCTGCTCGATTTGCTCCATTCGCGGAAATTATGTCCGATTACTTTGTTAATAAATTTATAAAATCACAACTAATTATCGCACACGTTTCGAACTTCACACAATGAACTAGTCTGAACTGAACTAAATAATGTGGGTAGATTTGATTTTTAGAATTGAATGGATCTGTGTTAGGCCGAGTACTTTTCAATCCACCCTCGTACTTTTAAACGAAGAAAAAGAAATATTATAGACCATAAATTTGCACCTTAAATAGCCTGATTTGACCCCAAAAGAATTGTTATGGTACCAAAATAAATAACGTTATGAGAAAGAATTTTAATGGCTTTTTTATTTTTATATACCTGCAGAGCATATTGTAAGATTTTAATAGGGCCAAGTGCAACTCGCATTCCTTCAACGGCATCCATGAATGCTTGTACGAGATGTGGCGATGTCTCGAAGATGTTGGGCCAAACATGGTTTAATAAATGTATCAGGGCATCTTCACACCCAAATCCGTAAACTCCTAATGCCATATGTTTAATAGCAGCGCACGCTGTTTGCCGATGCACAAGATCTCTGAAAAAATTAATAAAACTTACTTTAAATTAATAATAATAGCACTACTACTAACATGGTTTGGCCTCACAGGCTAATGTTATCGAATATCTTGAAATCCGTTTGTATATCTTTCTGTATTGTTCCTTATATTATACTTTTCGTTTCTGGCATTAACCGATTCGTTGCGGCACCCATTCTCGACAACTTTTAGCTGTGGCGGCGAACAAATATTTCATGACACGCCGGGCGTGTCTAGCGCCACAGACAATCAAAAAAAATTTGACATCAAACATAAGTTACAAATGGAAGGATACTTGTTTTTAGTGGGTAACTACGTGTTATTTTATGCGTTTTCTTTGAAATTGAGAGAAAGTGACTTTTTTTATGAAGAGATTACAAACCTTTTGTACTATTTTTTGTTGTTATAAAAAAATCATTTATATAAGTAGGTACAGCTAAATCACCCTGGAAACCTTGGTTTTTATTAAATTAAATTTTCACGTAATAATAACATTTGTAAATATCAAACAATGAAGAACCTTAATATGAAAAAAAAAAGGTATATTATTCATTGATATTTACAAATGTTAAATATTATTTAACGTTATACAAATGTAAAAGTAAAGTCGATCTGAAAACGTCTAATTAGTAAGAATAGCAAAACAAGTGTTTTCAAAAGGAAAAAAACGCCGGCGCTATACGGCGGCGGATTGACAAAAGACTATTTTTTTTTTTTAAACCACATAAAATACTTTAATTTTTAGTTTAAAAATTCAAAATACAGAGATATAATAATAATAATAATAAATAATTTATTGCTTTAAAAGAAGTAGTAAGTTGTTACAATATTGTTGGGTACTCTCTTTTAGGTAAATAGATACCTGTAGTAGAGGGACCCGCTCTTCCGTAGTACAATAATATTATTACTTTAAATTATAATTAAAATAATAAAAAAAAAAAAATCTACACAATTTAAAACATGCAGTAAGGTACAATTAATAATATTTGTGTGATTGTGTGTGTGTGTGATTGTGTGTGTGTGTGTGTGATTGTGTGTGTGTGGTGTGTGTGTGTGTGTGTGTGTGTGTGTGTGTGTGTGTGTGTGTGTGTGTGTGTGTGTGTATGGATGACTGTGAGAAGTCTGTAAGTGTGATAATTTATAAGGCACTGTTTTCTAGAAGGGATTCAGTTTCTTCATAAGTAAGTTTTCTTAACCAGTCTGCTACGGTTTTTTTACAGTCATGGTAATTCATAGGATAAATATTGATTTTTTGGTTTATTTTATTATATAAGTAAATTGAAAGTCTTGTATACTGTCTTGATGCAAACGTAGTCTTAAATGAATCTTCGTAGGGTACTGTATATTTTCTACGTCTAGTCGTTGATGACGGTTGATATTTTAGGGAACTATGAAGTTTTAAAACGGTTGCTAAAATGTAAAGTTTTCTTACCGAAAGTAAATTACTCAATTCATAGAGTTCAGTTGTAGGGAATCTATAGGGCTTTAAGAACATAACTTTAATTAAGCACCGTTGAGCTCTTTCAAGCTCAAGGAACCTGGTTCTTGCTGCACCACCCCATATAGGAATACAGTAGCCTACCGTTGACTGAACCAGAGCTATGTATATTTTATTAAGTAAGGACTTCGTGGAGACATGTCGTAGTGACTTAAATATCCAAATAAGTTTCCTGAGCCGAGTTGCCATTAATTCTAGGTGTGAATACCAAGACAGTCTTTGGTCAACCATTACTCCTAGATACTTTATATTTGAGACTTTATTTATTTGAGAGCAGTTACAACTAGAGCTTTGGACGACAGAGCATTCGTGAATTTTAATTTGAAAATCAGGTGTAGGTTGAGTGCTGTTGTACATGGTAAAGCAAATATATTTAGTTTTGGATATATTCAAAGTGAGTAGATTCTGATTGAGCCAATTCACCATCCTAGCAAGACCTAATTCTGCTGTTTTCCTTACAGAGTCCCATGTATCTCCTGTAAATACAATAGCTGTGTCATCTGCATAGGAAAAAATCTGCCCATTATAAAGTTTCATATTACACAGTTCATTAATGTATATCAAAAACAGAGTTGGGCCCATCACACTTCCTTGGGGGACTCCATAGTTGACAGTTACAGTTTTACTTACAGTTGTTCCAATTTTTACCGACTGTTTTCTGTTTCTAAGGTAGCTACCAAAGAGAGAGAGAGTTTTATCCCTTAAACCAATGTTTTCTAGTCTTTTTAGCATTATGGGTACGGAAACTGTATCAAAAGCTTTCTTTATATCCAAAAATACTGTTATACATTTTTTATTTTTATCGATTTCCCTTACAATGACTTTAGTAAGATCCCCAACAGCATCTTCAGTGGATAAGCCGTGACGAAAACCATACTGTGACTTTGAAATTAAGTTGAATTTATTAAGATAGCTTACTAGTCTTTTATTTAATATTTTCTCCATAATTTTTGAAATTGACGTTAATACTGATATTGGTCTATAATTTGTTACTTCATCTCTGTTTCCACTCTTATATACGGGTGTGATTATAGATTTTTTTAAGGCCTCCGGAAATATACCCTTTTCGAAGCTTAAGTTTATTAAATTACTAATTGCAGTAGCGACAATATTTTTAGACTTCTTAAGAAAATTAGTCGATATGTTATCCCATCCTATTGCGCTATTTGAATTTAAGGTCATAAGTGTGCTCTCTACTTCTGCTGGATCTGTATTTAATAAGACAAATGAAGTGACATGAGAGTCAGAAATAACTGAGTTAGTTAAGGTTTGGTTGTTTCCACCATTGATAATAGCTTCGGCGAGAGATTTACCTATTTCCGAAAAGAAGCTATTGACCTGGTTGACTGATTGCAGAGGATTTTGTGTTAGGTTAAGAAGGTTAGAGCTAGGAATTCTAGGGGCTTTAAATTGCGTTATGTCGTTAATTGTGTTCCATAATAATTTTGTGTTAGTCGTAGAAAGGAGTAATTGTTTTTTGTAATAGTCACGTTTCAATTTTTTTATCAGGTTGTTACAAAAATTTCTGTACCTTTTATATGTAATTTTTAAAATTTCATCACATGGATTGCAACGTAGCTTTTTCTGCATTCTATTTCTTACTCGGATGCAGCGTAAAATTCCCTCAGTTACCCACGGTTTGAGTATGCGTTTATTACTAGTAATGGGAGTGATTTTGGTGTTTTCTTTTAGGGCTGTTTGAATCTCTTCAATAAGTATGTTCGCGAAGGTATTAGGGTCGCTTTGATTGTCTAGTTCTGAGAGATTTTGTGCAACTAAACTATGGCAAGCCTTGTCAAAGTTTATGACAGTTTTGCTAAGCCTGTTCTCATTATGATTTTTAGTAGAAGAAATCGATAGAAATATCGTGAAGTGATCAGTTATTGTCGTGTTAAGAACAGCAGCAAAGGCAGAATACTTCGCTTTTTCAAGTTTTATAATAAAGTGATCAATGCAGCTACTTTCCCTTGTTGGTAAGTAGTGTCCAGGAAGTAGTCCGTGAAGGGATAAAGCATTAAGATAATTAAATCTATTATTTCGCTCATATGTTTGTTCAGATGTTTTTGGAATTATGTTTATGTTTATATCACCTGTCAGTAAAATATTTCGTCGAGATTGAAGCTGATCTAGATGGTTGTTCAGAGAATTAATAAAAGCTTCAGCATTATTATTAGCCGGTGATCGGTAAACGCCTAAAATCGCGAAGTGAGCCGTAGTAATTTGAATACACGAAGCATCTGATAATATTATTTCGTTAACTTGGGCTTGAACGCCATTTTTGATAAATGCGACTACACCATCGTTTTGATTTACGTGATTTGTCGTCGAGTACATTTTGTAATTATCAAGATTTGGAATAAGTTTATCTCTGTCAATTTATTTATTAGCGAACTTTTATGCATGAACGGTTTCGAACTGTTTCAAGCAAAAATAAACCTTATACCATATCACAAGAGCACATGGTACTTCGTAGGTCTATTCGGCCATATGATAGTAATAAGACGGCAGTTCAACCATTTTAAGCAATTTTTTTTTTATAGGATCGGGTGACAAACGAGCACACAGTCCACCCGATGGTAAGTGGTTACTGTGACCCATAGATCCTCAATAAAGACTCAAGATGCAGATGCGTTGTCACACGTAAGGACAAAGATGGAATGCCTCTTTGCCAGTAAAAAGGGTCTCCGGTTCTCTACACTTACCATACGAAACAGCAGCGTTAAGCTGCTATTTTACGCTGGTTTTCTGTGAGAGCGTGGTCCTTCCCCGGTCGAGCCGACCCATTCGTGCTACAACCATAATATAGCTGCAGCATGGCTCTACCACGCAAAATTAAACAATAAGACAAACGCATTGTTTTTTTTAACAGGAGACTTCTTTTCCAGAAAAATATTTACATCTTGAGTTTGTGAGCGATCGCAATGAGTGCTATTATTTGTTACTTATTAGACAATTTTTCTATAACATGATTTAAAACCCACAAAGTAAAAATAGTACCATGTACACGTTAAAAAAAGGTTGTCAACCCCTAAAAATTTCAAATTTTCAAAATATCCAGAAACGAAGCTGCATGCATGAACTACTCGCAAAATAATGAATATTTTGTTCTGGATAAATTTTCCAAAAAAGCAATTTGAGCGAGTTATAACGATTTTTAAAAAGACACGACTCGCGTGTCATACGCTACACACAAAAGTAATCGATGGCACGCCTAGCGTGTCACCCGCACTGAACCGGTTAATCATTTCGACGTAAGAAAGCATTTTTGCTATAAGTAGACAATATACCGACAAAGTATTTTCATCAGACTCTTGTCTCTCTAGTGAAATTAAAAAATGCATGAATTTTTATTTTTATTGACAAGATTAAATGTTTTAATGTAGCCCAAAATTGGCTCAATTAAATTATTTTTTACTTATTTAAAGCATTTTAATTGTACATACACGAATTAGTCCGTATTTAAAACTCGAGGTTTTTTCCGTGTTTCAGAGGCTTTTTTTTACATATTTAGAAAGAACATTTTACCATATAATGAAGAAATCTATTTGAAAGCAAGTTTTGTAATATTTTACCTGTCCATTAGCGCGTCTTCAAGCAATGGACACACTGCATATATGTAATCCTTGCCCATTTCTCCAATGTATTCAAACAAGAATGACAATGACTTTAGTACACCATTTTGTACATTTAACTCTGGAACTCTGTATTCATTCATCAACGCAGGTAAAACTGTAAAAGGTGAACATGTCTCCGCAACAATAGCAATCGCAACGGTTGTACACACTCTGAAAAGCAAATAAATAATTATTTTAAAAGTTATATTGATACATCTTGCAAATAGTAAGAAAGAGTACGGCGGAACAAGTGGGTGTCGTAAGAGGCGACATGCAGTAACAAACCAGGAGATTTGCAGCATCTTCCAAATAAAAATTAGAAAATAAAATGTATACAATACTTATATAATATAATTCAATATGAAACTTTATTTGACACAAACCTCTCCTTTTTGTTTTCTTGCAATACTTGATTTAAGATTGATCAAAGTTAAGTCCATCAATTATAAAATAAAAGGACAAAAAATAATATGTCCATGTTGTCCAGTCACATGATGATAACTGGGAACTTCATGTTACTTTACTTACATTAAATAAAATATTTTTTATTAAGCTTTCTTTTGATGCAAACATTGCAAAAGTTTTGAAAAAAAAAATTAATAGCAACTCACCTGTTCTGCCGTTCCTGGACCTTTAAATTGTTGAGCAATGTTGCCAACACGTCATGTGGACCGATAGCCTTTGCTATATAACCGAAGGTGTTCACTGTAGCTCTTCTAATGGCTTTTTTGTGCGCTTTCAACAGTTCCAGTAACTCAAAGCATATTCTCATCCACTCTCTGGCTGACACAAACTCTGGTCCTCTGTCTGCGATACGTCCAACAAGATCAATACAATTCTCTTGTACTTTTTCATGTCTAAAACAAAAGAAGAAAATTTACAGCTCGATTCAAACTTAATGGCGGTTCGGAAGTTAGCTGCGAGTGCAGGTGCGCGCAGGTATTTTAATAACTGAAAGTTTTGTGTTTTAAGTTCTGTACATATGTACATAAATGTCAGTTAGCAAGTATGAGGAGGGTTCAAGGAAGAAAAATACAGATGAATTAAGAACCTCTTCCTTTTTTGAAGTCGGTTAAAAATAAAACAGATTTTATAAATAATATATAAAGTTTTTATTTTCATTTTAAGTTAAGGGCTGTATCCCTTCCATAAAAACGTCTTTGCTTGTGGAAGGAGCTTCCATGGAAACATCACTTCCTTCGTCTTCGCTGGAATCTGATTCCTCCTCAGACTCGGTATCTGATTCATCGTCGCTGACATGGATTATAAATTCGTCCGTCAATCTATCAACGACAACGTCACTTTTTTTGTACTCTTCCTCTATCTTGATCACTTTTCGGCACAATGCCCCCCATTCATTTTCCCCCATTTCGTTAACTTTTTGCTGGACCAATTCCATGACTGAATTTACGTTCCTGTTAACGTTTTTTTTTGCGACGTATTGTTTTATTGCTGCCCATGCCATCTCGATGGGGTTTAAATCGGGGTGGTAAGGGGGGAGGCGTAAAACTAAGTGGTTATTCTCTTTCAATATTTTATCGATGTTAAATTTTTTGAAGCATTCTTTATTAACTTGTATAGTTGTGGCTTCAGCATTGTTTCCTCAAATTCAATATTTTTTTCACGAAGCCATGATTGCATGTCTGCTTTTCTTGAGTTTGAGGTAGGTGCAGGATCTTCTTGTTTGTTGTGATAAGAAGCATTATCTACAACAACGACTGAATTTGCTGGCAAATTTGCAACGAGTTGATTCTTGATCCATTTTTCATAATTTTCATAATTCATGTTATCATGATAGTCGCCGGTTTTTGTACCCGCCTTAAACATTAAAAGTGCGTTGGGTACAAAACCGACTTCAGAACCCGCGTGCACTATTACAACTCTTTGACCCTTCGAAATTTTCTTTTTAACTCCCATTTGTGACCCATCTCCCCAAGCCTTTGACATGCTGTGGGAAGAATCGACATAAGACTCGTCGGTATATATAATGGGTCTGCCTTCCGAGCGATATTTTGTAATACTATGCAGATATTCAATGCGCTGTAAACGAATATTAGACTGCTCTATTAATACTTTTCTCT
Source organism: Parnassius mnemosyne (assembly GCA_963668995.1). Classification (NCBI taxonomy): domain Eukaryota; kingdom Metazoa; phylum Arthropoda; class Insecta; order Lepidoptera; family Papilionidae; genus Parnassius; species Parnassius mnemosyne. The sequence goes on along the minus strand of CAVLGL010000035.1, from coordinate 27,061,261 downwards.
CATTTTGGGTGTTCTTCCATTGAAACCCTAATTGTTTCAATATTCGGCCTAAGCTGGTTACAGAACCGTTGAAATTTATGTCGTCTTTTAATTTTCTTTGTAATTGTTTAAGTGTTGGCAACTCTTTTTCAGTCACGTGAAAGTTGTGCACGCACCTTTTGATGACACCTTGGTCGAAGCTGTCAATATTCGTCACTCTCTTGACTCCCTTCCTTTTTTTGCCAGGAGTACGAAAGACGGCTAGCATCTCCGACTCATTTGCTGTTGCAGCTATTCTTTGTACAGTCCTTAGTGAGACGCCTGTAGCTGCTGCGGCTCGTTTTTGAACGAGCTTCAGAGGAATTTGGTCGCCGTCTTCACTCTCCTTTTTCATAAATTGCACGACATTATACACCATTTTTCTGGCTTGCCTGCGTAAAACGTTGTATCGTCCGCGTGGCATATTTAAACAAAATAATAAAAGTACTTTCCCACAACCAACAACAGTCTAAAACTTAATGTGTGTAACACACAGATGAAAACAAAACAGTCAATAACAATAAAAACTTAACGGAACAAAAACAAACAAAAAAACGTAACAAAACAATTAACAAACAGTAACAAATTATGGGCTCAACTGTACGTAAGCAGGAGTGAACGTAACTCAAACACTAAAAGCAAACGCGTCGCGTGAGTGCGTATGAGACAGAATACGCGGGGATGTGCCCCGCCACCACGTCCCTCTACATCCCGCCGATACCCAAAAATTGTGTTCTGCGCATCGGAACGTACGATGTTCCGAGCCGCCATTAAGTTTGAATGTATGTATATAAACAACTATTTCTTTTACTAAAACTGGAGTTACGGACGATCTTACAGCCCAACTGATTTTGAAATTTTCATTTAACTAGGTTGAAGATGTTGACTAAATTACCTTACCTGTTCTTCAAAATGGGAGTAAGCCTGGGGAGGAGATCTTTAATTGGTGGCGTCATTTTGGTCATACCAATAACATTCACTATGGCTTTTAGCGCCCCCAGAATTGAACCCAGTACTTCTGGATATTCTTCTCCCAAGTACTCATATAGTACTACACCAAGATGTCCCATAAGTTTTTCCTGCAAATATTGATTATTACAAAAAGTATATAACAACAGTTGTATCTTGACTCTAAATTTGATTAAATAATGGAAAATAATTAACAAGATTAGTAATTTCAACACAATTTTAAATAACCATTCTTTAGTAGTCAACCACAACACTGTATGAATAACTCGGAAAGATAAATATTTAATTAAAAAAAAAGCCCAGTATTTTTAATAAAGTATAAAATCGGTTTAATCCAGTGGTACGCCCAGGATCAGAGAAAAAAAAAGAGAAATTAATTGGTACAATATCAAAATTATATGACTTCCCATATAGTTTTTAAGTTATATTTCTACTTCCCTTTGGAATCACTGATGAAATACAGATAGGCACTAATCTTTCATCACTGTAAAATTAATTAAGCACCGAAGAGAGGAGGTCTAGAACGTGAGAGATATCAAGAATCTACTATACTACAATTAGTATAATAAACTAGATTGTGATGGAGTGATTAGGGAGCGACCAAAATCAAAATACTTCAGGTGTGCGTGTACAATATAATATGCATGCGTGGGAGACAAATAGAGCTGCACCATACACTGCCTGCCTTGACGTAAATTATCGATACCGATTGCAGCATATTCGTGTCTTCTGATTTAACGCGGATCAAGTGAATATTTTTACTAGACTACTACGAAGCCAAAAGGATGGTTACCATTTTAGAAGGCTATATATGGATGTATGAACATCTGTTTTGTCATATCTAAACTACTCGTATTTTGACAAATTAGATATCTTTAGAAGCATAGTGCCCGTTCGCGAGTTTTAGGTTGCATGAATTTACATGAAAGCTAACATGGCGGCTTATTGCGGACATAATATAATCCCAAATATCCCATAATAACTAAAACCAAAATGTGATAGGAAACATGTATTAAACAAGAATACAATATCAATTTTTCAGAATATTGCAAACATACACAAACCTTAACTTATTGCTATAATTTAAGATTAAAATAAAAATAAGTTTGTATGTCGCCATAGTCACAAGTTATTACTAAGATTTCCTGAAATATTTTTTAGGTAATAAAAAGAAAAGTACATACAAAATTTATTATATATATATAAATTGTTGTGAATGTGCTCTCCTTAAAGATGTAATTTTGCTATATACTTTTTTTAATAATAATAATAATAATAAAGTTTCAAATCTGTAATTTTATTAAGTGTTTATGGTTGGATGTATCATAGCTTTTCCATTAGTGCACCTCTATGAGAAAAACATTTTTCTTCAAATTACTTGCTGCATATAGTCAAATATTATCTTTTGGAAACCAATTTTTCTTTATTTATTCATTTCAATAATATTTGTAGAACATCAATTTTATATATTTCGTGAAAATCTGCCACAGTATCCTCTCATCATTAGGTGGACTGTGAGCTTGTTTGTCACTTTAATTCTATTAATTTTTGTACTACACACATAGTCAATTAATTACATTTATTAAACACTAATTTTCACCAATCCGAATCAGAGATTTTTAAATACAAGTGAAATTTCTTTTGTTCTCGAATAACGTCAGACCAATACAGGCCGATGGCGTGTACATGAATGGTCTCGTCTATCTTTTTTGCTATAATTTATGCGTAACATTATTCTCTTTCTCTTTCATATTGCCAATCTATTCTAACGTCAATTTATAATAAATCTATGACTATACTACATTAGTGTGGATCATTTTTATTCAAATGAGTGTTTCACATTACTTCGAATTTCCTTTTAAAGTATTAGGGATGCGAGCTGAGCAAAAGTGTTTTCCTTCACAAATAGCACTAACTTGCATTGTAATCTTAGTTTTCGCAGCACCAGAAATCACACATCACCACAAGTTGTAATTATGTTGTAAAAAGGTGCTCAATCCTTAAACTATAGTTACTGACATTTTCAAATTATCATAAATCATGTTATAATAAGGTAAAATAACTTGGCTTGTTTCATTGAAACTGCATATTTTGTTTTTTCTTTAACAAGATCAAATTATTAAAATAACTTTTAAGAGACATCTGAACTGCAAGTAATTTGAAGAATAGGATTTTAACAATCTGTGGTGCTATAGACAACCAAATTATACAACCGAAAGAGACAACTGCAGCTTGGACTAAACATATCTGTGAAAATTGATAAAATCATATTCTCCTATTCTTCCATTTCCTCCTCACAAACAGGAACGATTATATTTTTTTAGAAACAATATATGAATGATTGTGGCTATGTCAGTATGTTAAGTAATTTTAGAGGTTCATAGCTTTTCAAAACATTTACAACATGACAGTGGTTGATTTATATACTGTATTGTAGCAAATTATTTATACCAGTGTTTTTTCATTTTCAGGGAAAAAACAAAGGAATATGTTGTATGGACTAAACGCCGTCAAGATATCTCTAAGTATCTTTGTTTGAAGAATTTTCGACCCCTATTATGACCATCGCAAGGAGGTTCATATTGTAGTACTTAATTTCTTTTTAAGTTCTACAGAAAAGTGTACACGAAAAAGCATGAGCGTAAGGTAGTGTAAGGTAAGAGACAACCGATACAGTGATCAGCCAAATCCTTCCTCTATGGAAGAGGCCCTTGACTAGCAATACACTTTCTGTTTGATGAGAAAGAAGTTTAAATTATCAGCACTGACCTCTTGACAAGTTTTCATAACCACTGCAATACGTGAAATGAGATCGGCAGCCTGTTGACGAACTTTAGCAGACTTATTGTTCATACGCCATAAAATGATACCACAGATCTGTGGCAGATATGGCTTAACGCGTTTTCCCAGTTGGTTTACTATTGTTCCGAATCCATTTAACATAACCACATCCTGAAAATGAGTTAAATCAATCAATATGTATCTAAATTAAGAAACAGGGCCATCAGTTATTATAAAACCTGTTTACTAATTATGTAGACACTTATTATGTTCTAGTAGACCTTTGTGTTTTCCTTGTTTTAGTGGGTAAACAGTACCTATTAAATTTACCATTAATATTAAAAAATAAATTAAAACTTCGGCGCGGCCCCGCAATAGTTTTGAATTAGCAAATTAACAAGTATTTGTATGTTTCATAATTAAGTGTTCTGATTAAAATGTTTGACCATGTGCAATTTATGTATGTTACCCTGCCCTACGATACAGGAGAAATGTTTTGTATAACATTTTTTTAATGAAAAAAGTAAAAATTGTTACATTTGTATGTAATCATATCGCATATCTAAAATTATGATAAAATTATTCAGATTATTAAATTATTATTAACACTTTTTAAACAGATTTTTCAACCACTGATTGTGCCAAGTGTGACAACCATGGCAAATATTCTAAAAAAATAATAATATTATGAGGCAATATAATTTGCAGACCTAGATTCAGCAGTGAACTTTTTATGGGATGGAATGGTAATAGTATCGCTATTACAAGTTCCATTATCTAATTGTATTTCCTCTGGTTTATCAGATATTTGTAATCGGGCTAATTTTAACATTATCGTATCAGCTTTTACGTCTTTATTTAAATACTCGTAATTGTTGGACTATATTTAAATGTAAATCAGGTACAAATGTTTGCTAAAAACTTTTAAGAGGTTTGTATGATAACTTAATTGAATTAATAATTAAAACTAGTTTTACTATCTTTTCACTAAGATATTCCCAAAGCTACCTATGGATGGAACACTTATGGAAATCGACGCGAAATAACTTTAAGAAAGATTGTTTAAACACAGACTTCTAATGCTGGTAATGTTAGTTCAGTTATCTTACCTCTGTAGTTTGTTCTTGGAATGCGTATAGTATACCGTCAATGAGGGCTTCTTCTAATTTTGAGTCAATATCTGCGGCGCCCAAGTTAGCAAGAATTTTCTCAATGGATTCCATAACCATCTTTCTGTACTGTTCATTATCATCTTTTAAGTCATCAACAATTCTGTTAATAATTTCTGAAGCTCCAACCTACGACATAAAGTATACCTTAAAAAAATGTAACTAACTAATAAATGAAACAAACAATGTATCTCTATTAATTTCTTTAATTTGTCCTAAACATACAAACACATGATTTGATTTTATTAAAGTTAGTAAAAGTTTATTTGCATACATCCGTGTAATGAAATAAAATAATGCTCTCTCTCTCACTATCTGCAGTGGTTGACAGCTTAGCGGTGGCTGCCATCGCAATCTACTCCACCTGAGGATACCTCACGTAGAGGTGGAACATGTGTTCTATTATCGATGATGCTGTGTCTTTCCTAGTGTAGTGGTGTTGGGAGTAGTGGTAATGGGATTACTGGAGACGAGGATAGTGCACGCAATTGAGGGAGAGCGGGGAGTACTCTTCAAACTAGGTAAGACATCATTTCATTTCAATACGCGGATGTAAGCAAATAAATTTTCACCAACTTTAATATAATGGATTTCCGCAAAGTAACGCCTGATTTTGCTAACGATACGATTTTGCGAACCATAAAGTGTGTCAACCATGACGATTATGGCAAATACTGAACACTTACTGAAAACGTGACGATGTGGCCACTGTCGCAAATCTTACTGATATAGTAGATGTACTTTTCTTGTGGTGAGCTGTTAAAGAAGAATCTATTAACATACCTTATTTGCAATTTCCACCGTTGTGTCAACTAGTTGACGATAGTTACGCCTGTCCAAAGCCATACGGTGATTCCAGAAGTGTTTGAAGAAATGTGGCAAAATTTCATCCATGATGTACTGAGGCTCTACACCATCAGTACCGCAACACTGTTTTACTACCTAGAAAAAAATTAAGCACTGATAATGTGTTTCAACATCTTATTATATAAAAAGATAATATCAACAAGGTTTAGGAATCATTTTATTTTAGATGTGTTAAAAATATTTACATTTAAAACATGGTCACTTATATTAAATAATACAAATAAATTGGTGCTTCAAAAGTGGACTTGTTGTCAGGCTTGAAATCGTTATTTTACACTTTTAAGTTAAAAACATTCAACCACTCCTGGATTTTCTCTTCTAAAATAATTATTTATTATAAAGAGAGCAGCATCTATGTAAAACCTCTATGGATAAACCGACCATGCAATGCAATGAAATAAACCACTTTAGCTCCAGAGAAGAATCAATAAAAAGTAATATAAAAAAAACAAACCTTTAATACAATCTTCTTCATTTCTTCATCAGGCGATTGGAACTCACGAATAAGAATAAGCATTACTTCTCGGGTGTAATAATTGGCGTACTCGGCGTCCATAAGAGGAATAAGGTAGCCGATAGCTTTTAGAAAAGCAGCCAATCCCTTGCCTCGATGAGTTCTGATACCTTTCCATAGAGGCTTGAGTACAGAGTCAAAGGATTCAATACCATATGGCGTCGCAGCTTCAGCAAGAGCAGCGCTAGCGAGAGCTGTGATTGTACGTACTTTTTGCTGCTCATCTACCAGCCCTGATAAAAGAAATAAAATTATTTTATTATATGGTCTTTTTATTTAACAGCCATGGTAACTTAGAGTTAAGCGCTCTCCCAAATTTCAAAGTTTGAGCATCCCGAGTTCAATCACATCCGCAAGAACAAATTGTTAATGCAAATTTAAATGCTGATTTTCTACCTCTTCGGTGGTGAAAGAAAACGACGTAAAGATATCTGCATGTCTGAGGAATAAAAAAATTTCGAGGATATGTGGACTCTGTCAACACACAATGTATGTACGACAGTAACATCGCATTAACTGTAAATTTTTTTTATAGGATAGGGTGACAAACGAGCACACAGTCCACCACACAGTGATGGTAAGTGGTTGCTGTGACCCATAGACATCTACATTTATTCTCAATAAAGAATCAAAATGCAGATGCATTGTCACCCGTGAGGACTAAGATGGAATGTCTCTTTTCCAGTAAAATGGGTCTCCGGTTCTCTACACTCTCCATACGGAACACAGCAGTGTAAAGCTGTATTTTACGCAATAATAAATAAAGTTGAAGTATTCGTCTGTAAAATTGAAATAACTGCATTTTACCGAGCTCAAGGGATTATTTGCATGTCAGACATGAATAACTATTTGTAAAATTTTCGTCTATCATTCATTTAATTAGCCAGGCTAATCTTTGTAATGACTGAATCAATTGATGAAATTTCACAGAAAAATTGATTAATATTGATGATTATAAAAAATACATCTTAATGACGTCTCATTAGTTCCCACCCAGGCGAAGCATATCGGATCACTAGTAAGAAAAAAAAACAGTATCTAACAAGGAAGCAATATTTGCATTTTATATTTAAAGAAAGTAAAATGTAAACTTACCATGTTCAATGATCTCTACTAAAGATTTTAAGTGTGGCAGAATAGCGCAACCCATCAAAATGGCGATCTGTTGTACAATTTTTATTCCGGTGTGTCGTGCTTGCCAAGACTTCTTAGATCTGCATACGGCTTTCAAGAATGGCAGCAGGGATGGAATACCTATGTTAATAGTTTCAATCAGAAAAACTGTTAGTATTATTGTTGGAACGAAGGTCCTAATCGCACGGTACGAATTTGATGGATGGGGGCTAGGTGAGATAAAGTGTAAGATTTTTCCGTCACGACCCCGTTTCTATAGTGCGAGCGAGATGGAATAATATCTATCACCCTCGCAATGTTTTTTATCTTGCCATGAAAGAAAACAAATATTATCTTGAATGACGCTAGCAATTCATTTATTTGTATTTGTTAATCAATTATCAACAGGAACTTCGTTCTAACCGAGTGTTCCACGACACTCAAGCATGTTTTTTAATTATAAATTACAATAAAATTATTTTATTTAATATAAAGGTAACGACAAGCTTTTCCTACCTAAAGCAGATGCAACAACAGCAAAAGCTCTTGCTGTAGTATTTCGGACATATTCATCAATGTTATCAATATCTGGTCTCATTGTAGAGATCATAGTGGCAAGACCTGCCGCCTTTGCCAGATTAGAAATTATCTCACGACCTTCCACACGCGCGTAGTAGTCTTCATCAATCAGAAGAGGTTCTATTACTACCAAGATCTGTAGGTAAAAAATTGAGTTGCTTTTAATAATCATTTGGTTTTGATGGGCGAAATTGTTATTAATTTATTATTATATTATTGTGCACTTTACCTGCTCATGTATTTTAGTAATTATAAAGTATCTTATCATTTTGGTATACTTACTTTGTGCACATAGGGTCGAACTAGATCGTCCAACTTGTAGAGTATTCTATCAATGACTTTGACAAGCAGATGCCGTTCCTGGTCCTCAAGAGTGGGGCTCATAAGCAGTGGCAGAATCTGGTTGAACAATGGTCCTGCACCGAAATCACGTGCTTTATCCGTTATCTGGCGGAGTGCAGCTTTGCACATCGGTGGAGTGCCGTTCTGGAATGATTTTAAATGTATTTTTAATCATGTAGTTAACAGTCAAGTTTTGATTATCTATAAACTCTAACTATATGCATGGGGCTATATTAATTGATGAAAACATGCATATCTTTCTTCTACTTCAATAAAAATTATTAATTAAATGTAAACAATTTTAGCTACACTTAATTAGTAAATCCTCGAATTCAGGTAATATAAGGCGAGCACCAATATCTGATACCTATCACATGTTTTCACATGTAAAATCTTACCTTAATTTTTAGTAAGAGTTTCATGATCTTCCTCTCTTTGAGTTCCTCCGGCGAGAGCGTGTCCTCGTCGACGTCAATGAGCAGTTTGTCAAAGTACTGAGCGTCCTCAGGCTTCATGAAGGGCAGCTGCTGGCCACCCTTGGGCTGGGGCTCCAGTAGGCGCGCCGCCGCCGCCGCCGAGCCCCCCACTTCCTCCGTCTGCATGAAAAAGCCGATTGGGGTACCAGCCAATGGTGTAGGCGTTGCGGTCAGCTTACGAGCCGGCGTCCGAATCGGAACATAACCTGGGCAACAACATAAACAATCAATAACCAATTCAAACGGAATATTGTTAGCTTAAAGCCCTGGATACACTAGGGGACAATTTGTCCCGCAACATGACGCGGAACACTCAATCTACATGACGATGCAACGTTGCACTGTGACCCTCAACGTTTTACGGACACGTTGCTTGTTCTCGCTCTGAAAGCGAGCGCACGTGTCCCGCGTCAGTGTCGCGTCATTTGTTACCGGGAGTAGTCGTGTGCGCAACGTGCATTGCAACATGTCAGTAGTGTGGGGAAACGAAACCGTGCTTATACTTCTTGAGATTTACCAGGCATGATTTGTTGTGGGATACTTCAAACCACAAACTTCTGGTACTATTCTACCAATCAGTTGTTTCGACTCTCGAAGTGTACGACAAGGAAGCATAAGAATCTCCAGTCGACAAGTATCTTAATACAATGGCAAGTCTGATATGAGGGCCAACGGCGTTCCGTGGCATTGTATCCTGACTATGGAAGATCTGAACATTTGTAATAAAATTTCAAAATCAGATACTGACATTCGAGTGAAATTCACAAAATATCAGACATTCAAAGATCATTTAAAATATTAATTCTTAATATTAATTATTTTTTATTACTTTTTTTTCGTTGTAGTAGGAAATTCCACATTCACTACCTTATCTTTCGCTTACGTTTCACTACTATGTACCCACTAGTCGCCACAACCTCCTCGGGCGACATTTCTATAAGCACTGACTAGTGTGGCCTGCAAAATGTTCCGCGACATATGTCTCGGGACATTCCTCATAGTTGTTGAGCGACATGTTGCGCAACATGCCGCTCCTTTTGTCCCCAAGTATATCAAAGACTTAATGCATGCTTAAAACAGCAAGATATAGAAGCAAAGCTTAATCCAGTCTATCCAACGGCTCTACCGTTAAATTGTCATCATTCATCTGAAAGAAAAATTTAATATTAATCTCTCTGTATGATTTTAAATTAAGCACACATGTGTCTATAACAATGTTACGTTGTTTTATGCCCATGTTGACTTTAATACATGTGTCCTGAAACTGAAGTGGTGATTAATTACTAAAAGTTCACTTTTAAAACTTAATAAAACTCACAATATACAAAATGAACTAAATATATACGAACCAGCAGGCGGCGGTAAAACCTTGTACCCAGGTGGGAACATGGCATCCAATTCTTCATCAGTATAAGGTCTATTTCGTTCATCTATTTCTTTCTCCCAACGGTAGGCTTGTAGCTGTTCTGGCGTCATGGCAGCCACATGACCAGGTGTAGGTGTAGCCATAGCCATAGCTTTGACTCCAACTGGTGTTGACTGTAAAATTAATATAAATTTTAGTCGTCTTTTACTTGTTCATTATTAATAATCATAATTCTACAGTCAGCCATTTTAACACAATTCCATATTTATAGAACACAATATTATATATCACATTGTAACTTCATAAAACTATACTTCGAGAGAAAGATAAGAATGTAGAGTATAAGGAGTAGGGTAATTGTAGGATTATAATGTTGTTACAAAGTTTAAATATTATTTTACAAAGTGTAAATTATTTTACAAAGTCTAAAATAATTTTTTCACTCTAATGCAGTCTACAAGTTTTCAATTTTAGTGTAATCAATCATAGGAATATTTTCTAAAGTAAAATCGCTTTGTAATGGCGCAACCATCTACTTCGTTTTTTAAGCGTAGTTTTAAAGAACAAAAAATGATTGACTGCCAAGGCGGTACGTTAAATAGATGGCCTAAATTTAATATAAATTGGTAGGTTATGAAATCGTGGATTGTTAGTAATGAATTGGATCATAATTTAATTCAATATGGTTAATTTTATTTATTTAATAAATTTGTTATTTTTTAACTGTTTATTTTAACAGTTAAAAGTTATATCGACCATGTTTAAAGCACCGCACAATGAGGAGGCTGAGATAATAGGAAACACTGTACATTGTATTCTATCTTATTCTCTCGCAGCCTAAATCATATAGATGTATATATTTGTTTCTTTTTAGTGTCGCTTTTTCGTTTAATGGAGTTTCAAATCACAAAAATTTAAAAAAGTTTTCACTTCATAAATTAAAAATATATAATAGATAGAACTCTTAGTTAAATCTTCTAACTTGGGTTTGAACATACCATGACCTACTGATCATCCAATCCAATATAACAAATATAATTGTTAGGACCATTTTAGTATAAAAATTAACTGTCTTGTACTTTTATAACGTGTTACTGTTTTTTTCTTAATTATTAAAAAATAAACAAATAAAAATATCTACAAAAAAAGCAGCCAAATAAATAGAGAAATAATATTAGCTTACCCCTCCCGGTGTGAATATTGGCGTGTGTGGCGTGGGCGTGGCATGAGAAGGCGTCGCGTGCGAGGGAGTGGCGTGGGAAGGTGTGGCGTGCGACGGCGTGGGCGTGGCGGGCACGGGCGTGGCTCCAGGCGTCTCGTCCCAGCGCGAGCGTCGTTTCGTGCCTGGCGTTGGAGTTTCCTGGATAGTATCTACGCCCACACCACGGTCCGTACGCGGTGTTTCCGCCCAGCCGCTGTTATGGCCGGGTGTTTCTGTAAATATATCATTATTGAACTATGTCATAATTTGAAATAGAAATGTATACTAAGTTATTTAATATTTTTTTAAATTTTGAATTAAATTAATAATATGTTAGGCTAAAAACCTTCAAAAAGTATTTAATTTAATGGTATGACTTATTATGAAGTACAGGGATTGCTGTTATCTCTGGAGTGTCTTAGAATATATTAGCAACAATACCGATACTAAAAAATAAAATAAAATTTGACATTCTGAAGTGGGGGTTTTAATTCTTTCATAAATTACGTTTTAACACCAACTTCAGAATGTCAAGTATTTTTTTTATTCTTTGAAGTTGGCTTTTACTAACTATTAAAAGTAACTTATTTACCCTTTTGTGGGAACTAAGAAGAGGATATCCATTCATTACAACCTATAAAAGTCCACTGCTGAACATATAGTTCTCTCATAGATTGCCTCATAGTGGGGATATTTGCAACCGTAGTTTTTTATTATATTGAGTTCTTATCAAGAAAATGCTGCTCTGACCGTCTTCTGTTTCTGTTTCCCTCAGTCACTTCTTACAACACCACGATATGGGGTAGTAGATATTCTTATTCCTATCCTTATCAAATCCAGTAAAAACTTACTCCCCCATTTTGCTACCTTTAGGGGTGGAATTTTTCCAAATTTATGCGGGACCACCAATGAACCTTAATCTATGTTCGCGCCACTTTGAAAATACCGCCTATCGCTTATGAGATTCGTTAATTATTATCCAATAAGAGTATAGCAAAGCCCATTTTCGGGTTCCGGGTTTACTATCCCTTTTGCATCTGGTGTAAATGGGATTCATAGAAGTTCAGGAGACACGAAACCAACAGCATCTGCGTCATCGCTCCCGCCTTTTTGTAATTTAGTTATCAAGCTATACAAAAATATCGTAAACCGTATAGACATTTACATTAACGCTATATTTCGTGATTATCTGTGAAATTCGTGGCTGCAACTCTTGAGACACGAGGCAGATTAGCAGAAGCAAGAAGGTGAGTGTACATGCATTCCTTCACATCCTTCTTGTAGCCCGAATTTAGGGACATTTGCTGTATTGCGAAGTAGTAAATTAGCACGCACCCTACAGCCCATTAATTTACGTATAATCATACTTTTCTACCGATTTCAAAAAGGAAACGGTACTCAAATCGACTGTATGTTTTTTATTTCTTTTTTCTTTGTGTGTTACCTCAACTTTTTTTGGGTGAACCGATTTCGATGACTTTTTTTATTTGATTTTTCATATGTGGTCCCATATAAATTTGATCAAGGTTTGACCAACAGTTTTTGAGTTATTCTTAATAATTTATATTGAAGTTGGTTGATCAAAATTTTTAATTTTAAATTAAAATGAATGAAGTTTGTCATTTTAACCAACAAACCATTTTTTGGTTACACCAGCCAGCCATTTTTTGGGCCGTTTCGCCGAATTTATAATTAATCAATTTTATATAACCTATATAGTAATAAAAGAACTATCAAAATCAGTTCACAATTGATGAAGATATTGCATAACATACATATAAAAAAAAGGGTGTATGCTTATGTATATATAATATTATGTATGCAAAACATACATAATATTGTTACGACACCTAGTTGACTTATTGCGTCACGTTGCATGAGAATGTTCCCAACAATAAGCCACTGGTCTTTGCAAGTAAAAAAGGGTAGGCATAAAAACAAATAACGCTCCGAACATTAATGCAAGCAAGAAGTAACCTTATGTTTACGTGTATAAAGCCTTTTCTTCTTTGGATATTATTATCATTATGTTATCGCGAATGTTCTAATACTTTCCGGTCGAAAAAGTGGAATGACCTGGATTGACCTAGAAAGTTCTATATTCATTTTATAGAGTATATAAAAGTACGCCGGGGAGCGAACAGTTAGTTATTTCAGGAACTCGAAAGTGTACTCTACTTCGTGAAGCGACTACGACAGTCAATCTACGGCATCGCGATTATTAAAAACCTCATCGAAGAAGCTTAGTGAATTTGGACGACGTATTTATAAACTTGCTCTATGTTTGGAAAATACATACCATTTCCCATCGTAATCGGCATTATTACTCAGGCCGCACGTAACAAATGATATTATTATAATCGGTAATAATTGGAAGAGTACCTCTATCGGTCTTTGGCGTCTCGTCCCAGCGGTTGCGCCTGGAGGCGTGGTGCGCGGGCGTGTCGCGGCCGGGCGTGGCGTGTCCGGGCGTGGCGTGGCCGGGCGTGGCGTCCCACACGCGCGCCGACGGCGTCGCGCCCGGCGTCTCGCCGCCGCGCCCCGCGCCCGGCGTCTCCTCCCACGCTCCTCTCTGCTTACAAACATTCGCTTGCATGTACACGCTGTCGAACCCAAGTGTGCTGTGCTCGCATCACACCAACCGTCCCGTCATTGGAACGAGTAGAGCCACTACTGCAGATATATTATGCGTGTAGCACAAATGTGTTGGCTCGATTGGACCACGCTCTCACAGAATACCCACAACAGCGAGCGGAAGTGCGTCAAAGGTGCGAGTCTAATATCCTGCCAAGCGTGGCGATAACAGCAACTCATGGGAGAGGCTCGTGTCCAGTAGTAGCTGTAATGAACCTATATTTCACGTCGTAGTACCCTTGTCAAAACATAGTGATGGAGCAATTTGCATTATGCACTACATGTCAGCATTGTCTAAAGCCTAGTTAGATTTCGTCGCCTTGGAGGCCAATGGAGATTAGCCACAATTTTTGCGAAATGGACTTAAGTACATTAACATACCCAGAAAGAGCCATAGTTTACATTAGTCAATACATGTAACAAATATCATAACTGTAAGCAGGTTTTTTTTAAAATTTGCCAATAAATTTAAGTGTAGTTTCAATAAGGATGAAAAATTCTATGCCGCTTAGATTTATTGCGATTATAAGGTTACAAGTCATAGAAAGTAATTAAACATCAAAGTCAATAGTTATAAGAGCTCATAGAACTCTTGACCACCACAATTATGACATCATAATACTGTATTATAGATAATTGTCATTTATCATTTTTTATCCATTCCCAATATTAATTTGGAACATTTTAATTGGCAGAGAAAAAACCTAAATAATATAAACTGTGGCTCTTTCTGGGTATGTTAATGCACTTAAGTCCATTTCGCAAAAATTGTGGCTTAGCTCCATTGGCCTCCAAGGCGACGATTTCACATCATACATTAGGTTTTTTAACAAAGTTAAAAGTAACGAGTTATTCTATGGTCTAAAACAGTTCAAGTTAGCCTACGAATTATTCACTTTATCCTTGAAATCGTAGGAAATACAAATTTTATTTTTGGGTCTTGCAATGGGCGAGCTAATGCCTTGTGGCATTCTCTGCCAGTCAGCCCTAAAAACTTATGATGCCAAAGACTATTTCAAGCCTTAAGGATATCAATTTCAACAACTTATCGGTGCAATTTTTAATTCTTATTATCTACTAGTGATGAATAGAGGAAGAAATAGACAAATGCCGTACCACAAAGCATTAAATTTAAGTTACATGTTAGGCACTGTACTTATTTACTTAATTTTAAAGGGATAAACTGCCTAAGTTATCGTAAGTGGCTACTCCAATCCATAGACACCTGCTATCAATTTCTAAATAAGTGGTTTGTGAACTGTTCTTTCTGCTTTTGCCATTTTACCTGCTTTGTTAAAAGAATCTCCATAAAACCCTTCACATCAGACTACAATTATTGTAGATACATTTCTGTTGATGGCAGAATTAGGTAAGTGATCGTAACTATACTAATGTATTTATAGATTGTGAAAGAGCTCTAGCACCAATAATTAAATACCATTTCAATACATACAATTTCAATTTACTCACTTCATTATCCCAAGATGGTGTGGCTTGAGAGCTGGGTGTTGTTGTTACAGCTTTCTTCACAGATGGTGTATCTTCAGAACTCTGATCCCACCTTCCTTTACGTTTAGCTGCTGCTGGTTTTGCCGCTTCTCCATTTGGTTGGGCAACTGGCTTAAGAGTGCCTTCCCTAGCTTTTTCCAAAAGTTTTTTTCTTAACTGTAAAGAAATTTAAATGTGTATGCCGGCACCTCTTTAAGAAACTCCTTTTACATGTTTTATAACTTATATTAATCTATATTCTATTAGAGGAATTAAAGCAATATGAGTGATAATTGATAATATTGAAGTTCAAATTAGCTACCGGTTAAGACATATTTAGAATTTAATTTTGTTATCAAACACAAAATGGAAGTCTGGTTGCAAATCTCATTTTATTGTTTTTTTACTTTGAATAGAAAACAGTTCAAGGAAAGTGGCAGTAATGAAAAATTTATATTATATCGCCGTGACTATATTCTGCCACAAAAATAGTGGTTTGATTATCAAACGTTTTTTTTAAATGTATTATTGGTCTGATTTTGGCTCAATTTTGGTTTCCCAGACGCTTTCATCTCTTTGTAAATAGTTCTCACTTTTCTCCTCCTAGATTTCTTAGAAACATCACCGCCTTCCAATGGCATAAACTTAGCCATTTATTTGGTTGGTCGACGTGCACTCCGACCTTTCCTAGGACCGTTTTCTTCTTTAGAGGTATGATGCAAGAAACAATCCCCTAATATGTAGCACTAGTGTACATCATACCAGGCCTCTGTCACTCTTGCTGCCTGCGTGAAATAATTACCTACAATCGCGTGGCACCCCGGGCTACATACACAGTTGGGGCTAGCGCGTTCTAGGCGATAGTTTTTTTTACACTGTTTATGTAAATAGTTTTTGTAAATACGTGTTGAAATAGATATTGTTTAGTGTTTAGTATATTTAATTGTAGGATAAAATTGTTGAAAAACTTTTAATGTAATTATTATAATGGCAAACCGTCATTTTTTCTGTACGTTCCTACTATAGTTGTTGCATGGATGGATGCTTAATGAGCAAACAAAAGGATTCAGATATATCATTTTTTAAGTTACCGAAGGATAATGAAAGGTGAATTTATTTTATAAGTATTTTTTCTTAGATAGGTACCAATAGCGAAAAAAGAATTAAGTACTAATTTAACTACAGAAGTAATACCTAAGTGATTTATTACAAAACTTAGTTGAAATTTACTTCAATATTCAAGTACCTACTTACATACCTATACTTGTCTTTTGTAATTAAAACTGTTTACAAGACTTTTAATTGTAGAATACGATCACATTTCTGTTAGGAATCGTATTTCGTGTGTATTGGTTGTTTACACAATCTAGCTATTTCTTCCGAGCCAAGCATCGCAATTCCCGACGAATGGCCTTGCAAGTTGCATGCGTTGGGCTTCACAAAACTCACATAGTAGCGAAAATATGATCAGTCGATCATAGACAGAATATGTACTTTACCTAAGTAACTTAGTTACCATTTCGCAATATATTCGCAGTATTTTTTACTCTTGATTGACAGCCTTTAGTAACCACGTAAAAAGTCCGCTGGGAAAATGATGCAAAGTAATACGGACACTCACGCGTAGCAATAAAGGTTTATTTAGCTTGCGTGCGCGGTTTATCAAATTAACAATAATTACGTAAGCTATTAAAACGTCGGCAAGCAGTCAACACCAAAAGAGTGCAACTGCTATACGGAGTAGTATTATTTATTCTGTGATCATACTGTGACTGCAGGTTTATTTATTTTGTAATATTTTTTGGAAATGTAATCGAATTATTTATTTATATTCAATAAAATATTATAATATACTGTGTGAATACAAACAAAATAATTTCAGTGTCTTCATCATCAGAAAAACATTCTACGCATATTTAAGTTTAAGAAAACAAAATAAAAATTAAGGAAATGTTGTGTTTATGGCATCAAAATAAATAAAATAGACTTTTTTGTTCAAATCTTTTTAAAAACATGCTTAGTTCTTGCCCTTTATTTTGAGGTATTATTTACGCAGATGTCGCATCACCTCCTGGAATTAGGGTGTACAAAGCAAATTGTAGGTATCATCCCCTTCAGGTTTTGCACCCGTTTTCCAAACATGACTAGAGATCCACCCCTGTCTCGCCTGGGTGGGATATATGAATCATCATTTATATTTTTTTAAATAATTGTCAATGACCATTTATTTTATAATTAATAGAATCAGGCGTTACTTTGCGGAAATCCATTATATAAAAGCTTTTACAAAAATTTACTTCGCAAATATCCGCGTTATAAAATAAAATGATGTGTCTTACCTAGTATGAAGAAGCACCTCCCGCCCTCCCTCAATTGCGTGCACTATCCCCGTCACCACTAATCCCAGCACTCTACGGTGGCTAACCGCTAAGTGACTTAGCGGTTAGCCACCGTAGAGTCTATATCACCTGAGGATGCCTCGTGTAGAGGCGAAACACGTGTCGTATTATCGTCAGTGGTGTGTCTTGCCTAGTGTAGTGGTGTTGGAAGTAGCGGTGCTAGGATTAGTGGTGACGGGGATAGTGCACGCAATTGAGGGAGGGCGGGAGGTGCTTCTTCATACTAGGTAAGACACATCATTTTATTTTATAACGCGGATATTTGCGAAGTAAAAAAAAATTTTTGTAAAAGCTTTTACCATTTATTTTATCAACTTACAATTTCAAAAACTATAACTTTTCGCAACAGTGGGGCTAGGGGCTAGATACTAATTGCGGCGTCCGGCGAAAGCAGTACAGGTTCTAACATGAAAATGCAGCATGACGGGCTACTGAATGCGCGGTGATGCACCGCATAAACATTTCATTAAAATTTCAATAACATGGTTGATAATAACCCCTGGGAATGAGGTGGTCGCTTCCAAGCTGTTTCTAAAATAAATTTTGTACTTATATAGTTTGTATAACCATTAATGTAAAATATGCTTTTTTTTTTAAAAAGTCCCGCTGGGTTTCTTGCTGGTTCTTCCCAGGACAGAGGTTTTTTTTTCGAACCAGTGGTAAAGTAAAAATTGCTTTCAATAAGAATCACACTTGTGATCTATATTGAATAAAAATTATTTTTATTTTTTTTTTATAGGAGAGGGGGCAAACGAGCATGCGGCTCACCTGATGGTAAGTGACTACCGCCGCCCATGAACAACCGCAACACCAGGGGAATTGCAGATGCGTTGCCGGCCTTTTAAAAAGGAGTAGGCTCTTTTCTTGAAGGTCCCTAAGTCGTATCGGTCCGGAAAAATCGCTGGTGGTAAACTATTCCACAAGGAAGTTGTGCGAGGAAGAAAACATCTTCTAAATCGCACAGTGGTGGACCGCCAATCATCCAGATGGTGTGGATGGTATCGGGAGTTCTGCCGCGATGTGCGTTCGTGAAATTTGGCGGCTGGGATTAATCCGAACAATTCCTCAGAGCACTCCCCATGATAAATGCGAAAGAAAATGCTAAGAGATGCAACATCTCTTAGCATTTTCTGATTAGCCGATCGGAAAGGACTCGGTCGTCGACGATTCGAGCCGCTCTGCGCTGGATGCGGTCAAGTGGAAGAAGCTGGCACTGGGGAGCCCCAGACCAGAGATGGGAACAGTATTCCATGTGAGGCCGAACCTGCGCCTTGTAAAGTTGCAGGCGTTGAGCCGGCATGAAATACTGTCCCGCTCTGCTGAGCACGCCAAGCTTTTTAGAGGCCAATTTGGCCTTTTCTTCCAAGTGACCACGAGACTGCACGCTACTCGATATGTCGACGCCAAGGATTCCGATACTGGCTGAGGCAACAAGGGGAGTACCTTGAAACTGAGGAGATACGACAGTGGGGTTCTTTTTAGCGGTAAACGCGCAAACTTGTGTCTTCTGAGGATTAAACTGGACTAGATTTAGTCGCCCCCAATCCGAGACTTTGTCCAGCAAAGACTCGACTTCAGACACAAGTTTGTTCCGGTACTCGGTGACGTTTTCCCGAGAAATATTGGCACGGCCGGTGTAGAGAGCATCACCAGTGCTGTCATCCGCATAGCAATGAATGCTACCGGCTTGCAACATATCATTGATATGCAGAAGAAACAGCGTTGGTGATAGCACGCAGCCTTGTGGAACACCAGCGTTAATAGGCTTGTAGTCGGAGCATGCACCGTCTACAACGACCTTGATGCTCCGATCTGCAAGAAAGCTGGTGATCCAATTGCATAATTTCTCGGGAAGCCCATAGGAAGGGAGCTTCGAAAGAAGCGCTTTGTGCCAAACCCGATCGAAGGCCTTCGCAATGTCCAAACTAACGGCCAATGCCTCCTCCTTGGACTCTACTGCCAACGCCCATCTATGAGTTAAGTAGACCAGAAGATCACCAGCTGATCGACCCCGACGAAAACCGTACTGGCGGTCACTAATCAGCTGGTGATCCTCAAGGTACCGTATGAGGTTTATTCTATTCTATTCATTTTCATTTTGATTTGTAAAAATAATATGTTTTAATTTACAAAAGAAATGGCAGAATTGCATATTAAAGAGCATGTTTTAATATATTTTATGACTTATATAATCAATGTTTATTATCATTTTGAATGAAACTAAAAATTAATCAGGAAAAATGTAGCTTCAGATTATTATTTTTTGAGTAAAATGCAACACATCGTGTTTCTAATCGCAGTTTCGGCTAGACTAAAACTTTTGCTGCATCATGGTTTTTTTTTGGATCCAAATAAAACTGGTTAAATTTGTAAAATTGATTTTAAAAATGGTGATGGTTTCAAAGCCGAGTTTTCCTTAAAGTAACTTAAACCTTAACCAGAACGAGAACCGTAGCAAAAGGAAACTTTATGGAACCTTATTGTAGAACAGAATTTGGAACCAGTTTTCAATCCCTGCTCCCAAATAATAATAATTTTTAAAGGTGAAAGTAGTAACAATTTACTTACTTCTGTCTCTTCAGCACGCAAATACTGTTCTTTCATAATTTCTGTATAGGTCCTTGATCCAACATCAGGTGTTTTACCACCTGCAAATAATTTATGTATTTCACAATTTTGTATAATTGTTTACATGAGTTTTCTGTGAAAAAATTATTTCATCTTGTCATTACATAATAACAATAAAATCATAAAGAATTCGGAGGGTAGACGAAATCCCCTATCGGTCAGGCAGTAAAAAGTACGGCACAGGGAACTAGCAGGGTTCAGTCATTCTACAACAAGTCTTAATTGGTGTTGTGCAAAGAATGTTGTGTTACGAAGAGACTATCCTGTATCATATCGAGATAAGCAGTGTTGCTGTTGGTTTGCATACTCAATCTATTTTATAGACAGTAAAATACACCATATCATATTAATGGAGTATAAAATAGTTTTTAAATAATTATTATTATATACAGGGTATTTTTGGAACGCTCCCGAAAACTAAGACAGGCGACAGCACCAAGTATACCTTTGATCATGGGTCATAAATAAATTTGATCCTGATGAAAAAAAAACCATATTTTTACAACGTTTTATTAGCTTTATTCACGCGTCATCATGTTAGTACAGCTAAATGAAACGATAATTTCATAAAAAAAAATCATGAAAAGACTGAAACATAAAACCAGCAGTGGAAACTGAATTGATATCACCTGACTAATGGAGGTTAATGTACGCGCGAACGGTGAAAAAAGAACGCTGGCCTTGAACTTGAGCACTGAGCGATTTATCACATATTGGCCAGTATTACTGTGCCTGCATGCTATTGGTTCCCGCGCTTTGTTCGCTCCAAAAATACAGTCGCATACACAGCTTACTTTGCGACTCGCAACGATGTTTTAAAAAGGAAGGAAAAAAAATTATTTATATCTATTGTTTTATGACTAAACTAGTGAACGAAAAAGTGAATGGGGAAAATTGTGCAGTAAAGTTAAAATTGTTGAGGAAGAATACCGAAAAAATTACCATGTGAACGACCTGATGACGGAAGCTCAAGCGAAGATGAAAGTGATGATGAAGTAGCATCCAGTAACACCAACACACCATCAACATCTGGCTTCCATGTGACACAAGACGTCATAATGGACGGCGTGTCACCCTTAGCTTAAGTTTTTTTGTTACAAACTACTTTATATTTTACAATAGAAATAACAAACAATGCTCAAGTAAACATTATCTATTTTTAATTCCCACCTCTTCCAAAGTTCTAAGTAGCTAGTAAAACACCTATTATGATTCTACAATAAAACAATTAATTACTATAATATTATAAAACAATAGCCCAATACCATGTAGTACTTTAGAACGCGACTGTACCCACACTCACTCCGCTGTCGACCTGTATCTAGCTCGGTATGAAGCAATGCTACGGTCATAAGAAAAAAGGGCGCATCTAACAATTTTCGAATAAATGAGTTAAATATACCATTCGACTCATGATAAGAAGACGCATCTACTAAATTTTTTTAATATTCACTAATATCAATATTTTAGAAATTATCGTCAGAATTTTAGACGTAGCTGTTGATCACAGATGACATTTTATTAGTTGAAAAGACTTATACAAATTCAACATAAAAGAAAAGACTTATTTAACCAGTTGCTACGTCATCTTTAACAATATTTGCATCGATTACTTAAATTTAAATTATTCTTGTCTTATTATTTTATATCTTATTATTAAGAGCTTATATCTTATTATTAAGAGCTGGTGTTTCACATGTGGTCCCATATAAATTTGATCGAGGTCAGACCAATAGTTTTTGAGTTATCCTTAATTATTTATATTAAAGTCGGTTGTACAAATGTTTTAATTTTTAATTATTATCGTAGTAAGTCTTGTATGATATCCCCTTTAAAATCATTACTCAAGAGTTGCGGGTTGTTATTTTTTGTGTCTCACTACCAATGCTTTTCTAATATTTACTAAGAAAAAAGTAGTAGATTACTATTAGCGTCCTCTCAACTTCAAATGACCTTTCCAAAATATGTAAAAATGTTAAATGAATGGTAGTTTTGTTTTATTTATTAGGTTGGGAAGACCCAAATAGTTATATGCGTCTATCCTTCGATGTTTTTGTGTTGCCAGGTGTATTTTTTAATCTAAGATGAAGAGGAAAATTCGTTTTATTTAAATAAATAAACAAATTTAAAAAAAAATAAGTTCGTCCTTAAAATCTTCATGTCTCTACGTATATATTTCAATATAGATACCTTTTAATATACTTTAGACACGGGGTCTGAAAGAAAAATTCATCAATTTATTTTTTATTTCCATTTTACGTTTTTGTTAGTTACTTCCTTTTTTATTATGACGGCAGAATGCCTAACCCTGTCGCCTCACGCTTGTGACGCAGTAGGTTTCAGGTGTTGATTTTGTACACGCGTGCGCGAGCGACAGTTCAATCGTTTTGTTTAATAAATTTACTTGTGATTACGTGTTGATATTAAAGTTTTTGTTACGTTTTTGGATTCTTTTTTGTTTTAATAATGCCTAACGCGTACGTTTATAGTGGTTATTATACTGCCGTTGGTTATTATATCAGCAACAACGTGTGCCTGGTTCCATTGATCACATTATCTGGACGGATGAGTCGACATTTACCAGAAACGGCCTGTGGAACCGAAGAAATACACACGTGTATTCAGAGGTTAACCCGCACGCTGTTCGACAAACCGGGCACCAAACCCGATGGTCGGTTAACGTATGGACAGGTTTATTTAAGGATCGCATACTGGGACCAGTGTTTCTGCCAGAGCGACTGAACGGACAGCGATACCTAAACTTTATAAATGAACAGTTGGTTGACATTTTAAACGACCTATCGTTGGCTGAATATCGCCGCACATAGTTCCAACATGATGGTGCCCCTCCACATTTCGTGAGGTTCGTCCGTGAGCGCCTCAATGAGCTATTTGATGATCGCTGGATCGGCAGACTAGGACCACACGCTTGCCCACCTCGCTCACCAGATCTGACTCCGTTAGACTTCTTTTTGTGGGGTATGTGAAAGAAAGAGTTTTTAATCGTGAATGTGATAGTGCTGAAGAAATGCGCCAAAGGATCGTGGATGCTTTCGAGAAACTATGTACGGACTGTGTCGAAGACCACACGATGATGCCCCGCCTGCACCCAAGTCTGCCTTGAAATGAATGGAGCACAATTTGAGCCGCATCTCATAAGACCACGGAGGATTTAGAGCAGTAAGCTGTTTCATAACTATTTTTTTTTAAATAACTTAGTACTAGACTAATCTGAATAGGTACATAACTGAATACACGAGAATAATAAACATACCTACACGATGAATAAAAACGCATGACTCCAACCTTGGTTACATTTCATTTAAGTATTTCTTCATTAGCGGGGAATCGAACCAGTTATTTGGGTTATTTAACCTGTAAATTCGGATTAAAGTGGCTACGTGGAGATAAGCACAGTGGCAAAATAGTAGGTTAAGTAGATAAGTTAGGTATTTAGACACGTGTTGTAAATTATTAGGTATTGTGGGAAGGCCCGCTAGTTGCGGGCCGCGCGAATTTGTGTTCGCGCGTACATTGACCTTTATCTAGCTCAGGTCAGGTGATATCAATTCAGTCATTCCACTGCTGGTTTTATGTTTCAGTATTTTCATGATATTTTTTATGAAATTATCGTTTTATTTAGCTGTACTAACATGATGGCGCGTGAATAAAGCTAATAAAACCTTGTAAAAAGATGATTTTTTTTTCATCAGGATCGAATTTATTTGTGACCCATGATCAAAGGTATACTTGGTGTTGTCGCCTGTCTTAGTTTTCGGGAGCGTTCCAAAAACACCCTGTATTATTTACAATAAATAAAAATAACTGTTTTTTCTTTTTTTGCTTTACCTAGTTTTATTTAATGAAATGATGTTATAATTTTAATAACATAAACATAAACACTCACGCCTGTCACCCAGAGGGGTAGGCAGAGATTATGGACTTCCATTTGGCACGATCCTGACACACCTCTCTCGCTTCCTCCACATCCATATACCTACGCATACACGCTCGTCGGTTAAAGGTACTCTTGATTTGGCCCATTTTTAATATATCGCCAATTTGGTCGATAAACTTTCGCCTAGGGCGACCCTTCCCGACTATGCCGTTCACCTCTGCAACATAAATTTGCTTTGTCACTCTTTCCTCATTCATTCTTTCTACATGGCCAAACCACCGAAGCATTCCTTTCTTAATCCTGGTCACAATATCATCTTGCAAACCACACTCTTCTCTTATTAAACAATTTCTCACTCTGTCATTCAGCTTCATCCCTAACATACTCCTTAATGACCGCATTTCTACAGCATTTATTCTACTCTCATGCTTCTTCTGCCACACCCAACTTTCACTACCATACATTAAAGTAGGTACTAACACAGCATTGTGAATTGCCATACGTGCCTTTTTGGACACATTCTGACTTTTCACAATAGAGTGTAGAGCCCCATTCACTCTATTTCCTGCATTCACTCGTCGTTCTATATCCTTATCATATCTACCATCCCTGCTAAACACACATCCCAAATATACAAACTCATCTACTTGCTCTACCAACTCCCCTTCTATTCTTATTTCACATATCGTTTTACTTTCTTCTCTTTCAAAAATAACAATAAAGTAAATTATTAAAATGCGAATATTTGTCTTATATATTGAGTCTTATGATATTGAGATAATTTATTTTCTTAGTGTTCTACATTTTTGAATACTTTGACTGCTTGAATACTATTGGTGTTGTTTGAATAATATATGATGTTGTACATGTCCTCATATTTTTGAACAAGATTGATTGATGGTCTCAATAATTATCTTCTGTCATAATAATCACTTTGCTGACAAAGGCCAAAACATAATTACCTTAAATTTACAAAATTATTTTATACACTTGTGTGACAGAGAATGTAAACACACCACAATTCCATATTGATAATGCACACTGCAGTTAGGATTATCTTTTTGTGCACTATTATGTTGATTATATATTTTTTATATTTAATAAGCGTTGTTTTTTCATACCAACATTCTATTGATGAGTTTATAATTCGAGAAAAATATAATGTTACCTTCTGCAAACGGATCATTTCGCTCTGGTGATATAATCATCCTACGCCTCTTCTGACGGTACTCATCTTCTCTATCTGCAATTGTAGGTCTTCTTTTATCTGCAAATGGGTCATAGTCTTTGTCACTCTGCAAAAAAAACTCGACTTTAAATATGAACAGGCTACAAGGCAATAGTTACTTATAACAATATTTGTAATAAAACTTTCAAAATAATAACTTAATGATTATCTATTTCCTTGAGTTTTAATTTATTTATGCCTTTTATAAAAATGTTACTATTTTCTAAACTTTAACTCTCTTCGTTTACATAACTCAAAGAAATATATTAAATTATCCATGTGATGTACAAAGCACATTTAGACATGAAAACACCTATAATTTAGACGTTCTCAGCTTCTATACCTGTGCTATATCATTGAGTAAGGATGCTGGTGCAGTATATCCTGGTCTTTTTTGTGAGACTGGTACATTTTCCACATCTTCATCTTCAACTTCATCATTGGCTGCTATAGATGTCACATAACCATCATATCTTGATTTTCCACCATGTCCAGCATTATCATAAATGTCACTGTCATAGTAAGTTTCACCCAGTGAAACTCCTTTTCCTGTACCATTTTCTGGTAATTCATTCTTTTTTTGTTGTATCTCCCTTATCTGAGCTTCAATAGCTGTAAAAATAAAAATAAAGATCATAAACGTATGTAAAGAAATAACACGTAAGTTACAGCCTATATATGCATCCCACAGTTGGGCATAGGATTTCATTTATTATAGAGCTTTTTTCTTGAGACTTCCATGACTTTAAAATATTACTTTTTTATTTCACAGACATGTGGTAAATCCGCACTTAAAATTGCAAGAATAAATTTCACTAGTGAGGTGATTATAAAATGGAATTAAAAATAAAAAACGTTAAAAATTTTACATTAGACTACTAGCTTATAAAAGTAATTAAACAAACATGCGTGGGTGTTGTAGAACAATTGGTTGGATAGAAATACCTTTCGTAGTATATTATTATTGATAAACATATTATATTATTGATTAACAAATACAGTAAAACTCGCTTAATATGATCACGTTTAATACGATTTCTCGCATAATACGCCATTTCATATCAGTCCCTGCAACTTGAGGCATGTTTTCATACATTTTTAACTCGCTTAATACGATCGTCATCCCGTCTGATACACCATCTGTGCAACACCCAAGCCAAGCTGAGTAGCACGCATAATTCTCTTCATTGATAACTGCCCCGCTCACCCTTAAGATTTTGGGGCTTAGCTTTCCATTGACGTCAGTGGAGTTTGGTGTTGATACGTATTTTTACAGAAAGATTACACTATTATAAGCACACACACAATGTCTCAATATACGGAAACGCGTAATTTTTGAGAAAAGAATAATTGAAAATCAATTATTCTTGCAATGTTTACGTCTAATTTGCTAATAAACTGGCGCCATTTTGTAATGTCATTGTCGACGTCAATAGGGATGTCGATTCTTTCCGAAAAAGGCCGATTTTTAAATCGATTCAAATCGTAAGCTGATGTATCGGTTCACAAAAAATCGATTTCTAAAATGTCTATATTTTTTTAATGTTTCTATTTATAATGTAAATATAAACCTATTTTATGAAAAACAAGAAAGATACCATGATAAATGATCTCTTACTGAAATTTGTTTTATTTAACAGTACCTATTAGGGCAGATAAATAAAATAGGTTAGGTTCAACTTATGTCAAAGAACCGAATTGATTGACCCCGACTCCACCTGGTACGAGTCTGTCCTACCCCTAGAGTGGTTTTATAGAGCCGGAGGCGCGTAGGGGGAGCAGCCTCCGCCTGCTGTAACAAATCGTAGGCATCGGACGAGGAGGGATGCCTGCGATTTGTTACGCTAAGGCGTAGAGGTTGCTCTTCCCGCAGCGCCGGAGACGTAGCGGGCTCAAAATAGATACAGAAATCCTTATGAATCAGTCCCCTTATTTTTTTATGATGAAGGGGATTTTTTTCTCATAAAATGGATTTATATTTACATTATAAATGCAAACATGAAAAAAATATCGATATTTTAGAAATCGATGCCCTATAGCAAATAGTAAAGTAAGTAGAGTCATAGATAATTTATGGAAAGGCTGGCTTATTATATACACTGATGCCTCCAAAAAGTCAGATGAAAGATGTACTGGAGCAGCAGTTTGGATTCCCAGATTCAAAATAATTCTTAATTTTAAATGCCCTTCTATTTCTTCCACTTTTACTGGCGAGGCCACGGCAATTCATGAAGCTTTAATATATATAGAAGCACACAACTTAAATAAGTCAGTTATTCTTACCGACTCCAAAAGCTGTTTGTTAGCAATTTTGTCAAACCAATTCCAAAGTAAATATAAGATACCCTTGATCCTCAAAATTAAACACACATTGTATAGATGTCATCTCAAGGGCATACAGGTTTCCTTAGCTTGGATTCCAGGTCATAGTGGCATCAAGGGCAATGAAACAGCTGATCTGATGGCTAAAAATGCCAGTCGAAATGGTTTGCCATGTAATTTAACTTACTCCTCAGACATAGTGTTACTTGCAAAGAAGAAGTTAAATAATAATTGGAATACATTATGGAAAGCCACTCAAAATATAAAAGGTAAACACTATGCTGCTATACAATGTGCCATCCTTCCAAAACCATGGTTTTTCAAATTCAATAAAGCTAATAAACATTCTACATCAACTATTTGTAGACTTAGAATTGGCCACGCTTGTACACCAGTACATTTGGCCAAACTGAGGATTAGGGATAGTTCCCTCTGCGAATGTGGGTTGGATGAGGGAACCTCCGACCATATTTTTTTTAACTGTCCTAAATTATCTTGTTCACTCTATGATTATCTCCCTCCTGACATCCCTCGTCCTATAAATTTTGATTCACTTTTAACCTACACAAACACTCCTTATGTATATATTCTGTGTGATTTTATTAACACTAATGGTATAAAAGTTTAATGTTTGTCAATACTAACATACTAATGTAGTTATAGCAACCGTGTTTGTCATTTGTTCTAGGTAATTCAACAGTATAACCATTAGTACTACAAGATAAAAGGGGAAAAAATTGGTTTAAAGGAAAAAAGATACTTGTACTATCACAATCTTCTCTTGTATATGGGCATAGTATTTGTAACTACTGAGCTTCTACTCAATAAACGCTTTCACGCTGACATTGGCGAATGATCAAAACCGCCATAAAAAAGAAAGAAGAAGAAGAAGAATAATTGATTTTCAATTATTATTTTCTCAAAAATTACGCGTTTCCGTATATTGAGACTTTGTGTGTGTGCTTATAATAGTGTAATCTTTCTGTAAAAATATGTATCAACACCAAACTCCACTGACGTCAATGGAAAGTCGTACCGATTTTGGGCTAAAGAACATCAAGCTTGTTTTCTTACCTCCGAATGTGACAAGCAAGTTGCAAACGATGGATCAAGGCATTATAAAAGACCTTAAAACAAAGCTACACAACACGATTAATACTTACATCGCTATCGTAAAGAAATGGAAGATCCTGATAGCAAACGACCCTTGACTGTGCATGATCAATTCCGACTATCAAACGCAGAGGCATTATGAGCAGTAAACAGTTTGAGGCGCTATGTATCTATTGTTGCAACTTGCTTTTCGCTTTCGGGGAAAGTGGTCATTATAAATAATAATTAACTATGGTGTAACATATTTAAATACATATACATATTGTGTATAATCTAATAGCTTTCTAACAAATTTATAAATATACCTATAATGAAATACCTACATAAAATTTGTAAATGATGTTATGTTTTATTTTCCATATCCCGCATAATATGCTTTCCCGCTTAAGTTGTGACTTTGGTTGGGTCCCTACAAAATCGTCTTAAGCGAGTTTTACTGTACAAATAAATGAATTACTAGTGTCTATTAAAATGAAGTGTCATTTAAAATAAAATAATATTTCTTTCATGGCAAGATAAGAAAAAGTGCAGGCAGATGAATACTATTTCATCTCGCTTCCTTATTACATATTCTGACGGAAGGGTTGTGGCAGAAAAACGTTACACTTTTTCTCACCTAGCCCCCCATCCACCAAATTCGTACTGTCCAATAAGGAACTTTGTTCCACAAAATTAAGTCTAATATAAAGGTTGACCTGAGTTCCTCAGCTCTGGTACAGCTATATAAATATTTTTTTAGATTTTCAAGATTTATTGATTCATCATTAGCTTTTGATGAAGGAAAACAATATTAAAACCTATGATATACATCATCATCAGTATCATTACAGCCCTTCACAAGTCACTCCTGAACATAGACCTCCCCCGAGGAATGCCACAAAGCATGGTCTTGAGCTACCTGCATGTCTTACTAGGTCGTTACGACTGAATAAAATAATAATAATAAAAATACATCACTTTCAAACATTGCAGCAAACTCCAAGGAAACAACACCTGAGCAACTGCAGCATGTATTTTATTTATATTCATGTATCCATAAAGAAATAGTATTTAAATTAAACATTAAATTCAGTTTAACATAAATTCCACAGGAACTGTGAATTTTCTAGAAAGGCTCGAGTTAAAATTATACCTAAAGTTTTCCTTCCAGAGATTTTTTTTTATAGGATAAGGGTGACAAACGAGCACACGGTCCACCTGATGGTAAGTGGTTGCTGTGGCCCATATACATCTACATTCATCCTCGATTACGAATCAAAATGCATATGCGTTGTCACCCGTGAGGACTAAGATGGACCGCCTCGTTTCCAGTAAAAAGGGTCACCAGTTCTCCACATTCACCAAATGAAACACAGCAGCATTAAGCTGCTATTTTACACTGGTATTCTGTGAGAGCATGGTCCTTCCCCGGTCGAGCCCACACATTCATGTTACAACTATACCAGAAATATAGCTGCAGCATGGCTCTACCACATATAAGATTAGAGATTATTTAACCTAAAAGATCCAAATCTGACCATCTATACAAATAAAATGATAGAAGTTTAAATTTGTGCATGCATCACAGAAAAAGTACTGGGTATATTACAATTAGGTTTTGTAAGTTTAATTTCTAAGACAATAGGCCCTTATCCAAAAAAAAAATATTGCAATTATCTTCATTTAATGTAGTTATTAAAGTTTTAAGATACAACTATTTTTATAAGCACTACTTGTTCAGTGATGTGTATTTTCTTGATATATCAAGCAATGCAGATGAAGTTACAGGTATCAGCTAGTTATTGGAATATTTTGCCATTATTGCCATGCCTGGCAGATTAATTTGCAATTCCTCATCAGAGTTACATATAATCTCAACATTGTAACAGAGGCATCAAATTTTTGATGCAGTATATAAATCCTCTCAGAAATCAAGAGAAATAGGTAAAAATTATATAAATAGGTTATTATTTGAGTTTTTCTTCTTACTTTAGGTTTGTATGAGAACTTTAGGTATATTACCAATAACTGATTATTGTTACATTATAAACAAATTTTTTTAATTTATTAACATGCATAAATAAAATGAGTTTGGTAATGCAGGTACTGTAAAAAGTTACCAATCTTTGCTGAACCTATAAATGGTAGGAAATACCATTTATCAGCTAAGACCTGGTATAACTTCATACACTTTACATACAATGTGACAATTCCTCTCATTAATAATAATAATACAAAAAATTTATGAATTAACAAAAAATATGAAATTAAATTGTGCCATTACATGAACATTTATCATTAAATAAGACTATTTTTCATATAATATAATATTGTTACGTGCGTAATATATGTGCATAAATATATTTGTTATTTGCATAACAATAACTAACCTCTATCATACCATCTAGTAGGTATACTATACGACTATATAATTCCCAGTAATAATACAACGAAATACTTATAACTTGAATCAAGGGAAAGTTGAACGTATGTACGATTTTAAAATAAACTTTTTAACTTTATATTAAAAACGAATAATCAACCAAATCTTATCGACATATAAAAGATTTATTTTGTTTATTAACATATTATAATTTTGAACAAGATGATAAACCATCTAAATTGATGGCAAATGTAGTATTAGGAAGATGCTAAATGTTAAAGAATATCTAATCCAAACAAATGTACACGCAAATAGGTAGTAAATTAAAATGGCTGGCGAATAGGAAAAATTTGATTTTAAAATCGACGGAAAAATTACCTTCATGAGTTCGAGGTATTTTATCCATTATTTCAGTAACATTAGAAATCGGTCACAGTTTTAAAATATAATGTTTGAGCAAATACAAACTTGATTTCTTGGAAACTTATCGTTCAATATTTAGATTACACCACCCACAGAACACTAATACCCATTACCCACACCACCCGACCAGAGACCATCAAACAACACAATAGAATAGATTTTTTTTAAAGGAGTTTATGGCCTGGTGTCTAGACCTTTAGGCCAAGTCTTGAGTATTTTTATTCGGTTTATTATAAATAATTATCCTTCATAGTTCACTGCTTCACAATATGTTGATGCGTCACATTGTGCAGCCCTTGAGAGATTTTGACGGCAACTTGAGCCAGCAGACAGCTGATAGTTGGCGATGGTATCTCAAGGCGCCTATGCAAACAAACAGCTTATCTAGAGAATCCATATCACCATCAGAGCACTTGTTTCACTGTTTCCACTAATAGTTCACATGCGTAGACAATTAATACACAAAATCGCACCACTTTTACATATCAAAGTCCACTTCAAACCATTATTTAAACAATAATACAGGAGCAGCAAACCGCCGCTGATCAAGTTCCCGCCAAAACTCACCTAGTTCCTAGACATTTTTCAAAATGTTGCTAGATTGCCAGCTTTATTACCCCAAAAACTTGCTAGAAGTAGTAAATGTACAGTACGTAGGTAGACATGAAGTTATAGATAAAGATGGAGATCACACTCCGAATACCTACTTGAAGCTCAACCTATGTATTACTATCTCGCTCTCTGTGGGCAGACCCTCTCTTTCTAAGTAGGTAACCTTTGTTTTATTTTTCCCAGGATATCACTATAAGTAGTTACATTACATTAAGTGGTTTATTTATAAATATTTACATCTCTGTTTACTACTAAGACCTAGCCTATATAGATTATATATATTTGTACATTTTTTTTTTTTTTGGGAAATTGGTTTTATGAAGAAAGGTTTTCATTTCCATGGGCAGAACCGGTATCTAAAATTTGACCACGCATTTCCGTTACAACCCATATAATGTCGAGCCTATTTAGAAAATGCGGAAAATAAATATATCAGAAAATATTTTATTACTACCATTTCGATAATGTATTTTCTGGTTATTGTATACCTGAACGGTACCAACGAAATATAAAATTAATTTATTATAACACCCCGAGTGATCAATGAATTGGGCAAAATATACCTGATTTATTGTTCAGACAGACTAAATCTATTTCTGGACAATTATTTTAGAAAAATATCACGAGGACTAAAGGAGCGTAGCGGAGCTCCTGCCTTAGCCTTCTGACCTAACCCATCCGAATCAGGCTGCTCTGCCGGGCTATTCACAATCGTCTCGGAAAGCGAAATCGACTCGGATTCGATAACTTCTCGCACCAAAACCAATAAACGCTATTCACATTTAACGTTCGGATAAAGGTCACTTAGATACATCCTATAACTATTGTATCGTCATTTAGTTACATGCATTAACGAATTTTGTAGATAAATAGGCTTTTGTATTTTTTTAGAGTAACGCCTGAACAAAAACATAATGCAATATTTTGGAGTTAGCCATTGATATCAAATATAAAAAATATATAATTTAACTATATAATAAATAACAAAAAAACTGAGATATGTCTCGTTTCTGTCGGGTCTGGGTTTTTTTTCTATGGGGCGTGACCGTACTTCTTTGACGTTTGTTTTCGATAATTGTGACAGTTTCCATCGGAAACTTCACGAGAGCTCTGAGGCTGGCGAAAACTTTTCGAATATTGATGATTAGAAGAGATAAATAAACCCTTTTAATTATAAGGTAGGTAACAAAAATTAATTACAATTATCTATAAGACGTATTTTCATATAATTACTACAATATTTGTACTTAATCGTAAAGCTGAATTTTTGTGAAAGGTGTGTTTTTATAAGTTTTCTATCACAAAGCAGCGTATATATATATGCTGCTTTGTGAAACGAGACATATCTCAGTTTTTTTGGTATTTATTATATAGTTAATATATTTTTTATATTCGATATCAATGGCTAACACCAAAATATTGCATTATGTTTTTGTTCAGGCGTTACTCTAAAAAAATACAAAAGCCTATTTATCTACAAAATTCGTAAATGCATGTAATGTAACTAAATGACGATACAATAGTTATGGGATGTATCTAAGTGACCTTTATCCGAACGTTAAATGTGAATAGCGTTTATTTGTTCCGGTGCGAGAAGTTATCGAATCCGAGTCGATCGATAATATATAAAAAACCTTAAAAAATAAATAAAAATTCTTTCCATATTAAAATTATTTATTAAAATTTTACACATCATGTGGATAACTCTGTGGCTTTTTGAAGTCCTTACAGATATCAGCAAAGCACCCTTGAATAAATATTCTCAATTTCTGACTGACCCGTATTCTTTTTTATTAGTTGCCATTAAAGAACACCTATCCTGAATTTTTTTAGTTTGACGCGCCACTTTTTGTTTAAGAATCTTAGTTTTCGTCTCAAGTATTTATTCTTTAGTACACTTTATTTTCACTTGCACGTCGTCGTATTCACTGCTGACCTAAAAAACAAGAAAACTTTATGAAATCAGTATTTTTAGCATCGTACATAGTATTGCTCCACTCATTAGGGTCGTAGCTTGATGTTAGACAGCCTTCCTGAGGAATTGGTTTTAAAAATGCAAAAAATATTTTCAAATCTGACTGGTATGGTTCCAGAGAGAATTAAACAAAAAAAAAGAAACAAATAACTCTTCTACGTCATAATGTCAGTACAAATTTATATCACTTAATAGGTAACACATAATACACCGGAGCGCGACTTCGTGAGCACACATAAATGAAGCATCAAACAAGAAGCTTCATGCTTAGTGTCGTAGTGACGGTTACCACACTGCAACTGGCACTAAAGAGTTTAAATATGTATGTGTTTTAAGCTATATAATACATTATGTAGTGTAATATTAAAGTCATAATAAATAAAAGGTATGTATTTAGTAATAAAAGAAAAGGAAACTTACAGGTAACTTGTTCAGGTTGCATAAATTTTCACGAATTTTTCGACATTGTTTTTTACTAGTTTGGTCTTCAATATTACAGCCAGTACATTTCATTCCTGTTTCCTTAAGTGCTGAACTACTTTCATTAATTCCAGAACTAGTGCTTGGTACAGCTACAGCCAGAACAGCTATTTGCACAATAGACTCTTCATGTCATGCACTTGTTGTCTGCAAATGATAACATATTTTACAAAATGTTGCTTTATATCATATATTTAAACTACTACATTTCTAAATACATAATATATTACGAAAAATAGATAATTAAAGTGGTGATACTGTTTCTTGATTTCTTATAACAGTAGGAACTGCTGTTGGTTTTAAGCACCTTGTTGTTGAATCATAATCTGATTCTTGAAAATGCAAATACTTGCACTTTCATAATACTTCATTTTCAATGGTACAATGGATAACAACAAATTTCTCCGAGTACTG
Organism: Parnassius mnemosyne; assembly: GCA_963668995.1. Taxonomy (NCBI): domain Eukaryota; kingdom Metazoa; phylum Arthropoda; class Insecta; order Lepidoptera; family Papilionidae; genus Parnassius; species Parnassius mnemosyne. Next base: position 27,025,890 of record CAVLGL010000035.1, on the reverse strand, counting down.
TTTTAGGAAATCTAAAAAAAATATTCGTAATTATTGTAAACGTTATTAAAGTATCAGAATAATGAGAAACAAAAACTAAGTAAAAATAAATTGTCTGCCAAAAGAATATATTGTGTTACTAATTTTTAATTTAATATTATGAAATCTATGAAATCCGTCATTATATAGAATACATAGGAATTGTACATAATTCCTAAAGAGCAATGGCAGAAAAATAGTTGAAAAAAATTATCGCGTCTAGAGATAAGTTATATATAAAATGAGTTTTATTATTTTTCTACGATTTTTCAAATAAAAATGTATTTTAATTAAAGCCACAGAAAAAAACAAACATTTTTGGGAATATCAAATGACTTAAATCATTTAACTCTATTCAAGTGTTGCTGTTTAGTATATTCATACTATTTTCGTATACACTTTGTAAGACTACCAACACAACACACAAAATATTTTTATATTAAGTTATTATTAGTAATAACTATACTATTAGTAATAATAAAAATAAAAGTGAAATTATTGAGAATAAGTCTCTTAAAAAGAATTTCCTACAATAATACATTATCTCAATCATAGTACTATGTAACAATTCCATTTAATGTTATGGCAACACTAGTTAAAACAAAATGTCACTGGATTTTCGGCGGGAAGTCAAGCTAAGCGGATGTTTTAATTTTTGCTGAATTTTCATTTCTTTTTATTTTGTATATTTTTTGTAAATTTCCGTGTAAATAGTTAATTAGTACATACCTATATATAGTGTAAATACAATGGGTCCAGATTCCGACGGGGGCCCGGCCCCCGCCGAGCAAGAATCAAAGAAAAGGAAATTGCATGATACTCGCAAAGGAAATGCCGTCGACTACAAAATTTTCACAAAAACAAATTACACGCGACAATTCCCAGAAAACCACAGCGTAGACTGCGTAGTCTACGTTGAATCACAAGAAAACGAAAAAATCGGTAACAAAAATCCAATAGCACTTACAAAGTTATTTACGGAAAATGTAAAAGGAATTGCTGGCGTCCACAGAGTGAACGCATATAAAGTGGGCATAACGTTCAGAAAACCAGCACCGGCCAATAACTTCCTTACCATGACACACTTTCTAGGTAAACACAAATTGAAAGCGTTCGTGCCGGCGCACCTCACTGAAATTACTGGAGTCATAAGATACGTACCTAAAGACTTAAGCAATGAAGACATATACAAAAGCATTACCTGCGATGCAGAAGTCATCTCCGTCAAGAGATTTATGCGAAAGGTAGATGGAAAGCTCACTCCGCTGGGGACCATTGCAGTGACCTTCGCTGCAACAGCGCTGCCGCAGCACGCCTACATACAGATGTTCAGATACCCGGTCCACATATACATACCTCCGTTACTACAGTGCTACAAATGCCTGAAGTTTAATCACTCTGCAAAAGTCTGCCGAGGTTCTCAAAGGTGTTCTTCGTGCTCTGGACAACACTCCTACAAAGAATGCGACGTCGAAGAAATTGTGTGCATCAACTGTCATGGTGATCACTTGGCCATCTCTAGGAACTGTCCAGTGAAGCAACAAAAGATGGAAGAGAAGAAGAATAAGTATCTAAAACCAAACCGATCGTATGCCACTGTGGTGAGTATCCCAGCAATGCCCGACCCGAAAGCATTCCCAAACCTTAAACCTGTAAAGACTGTTGATACTGACATAAATAAAGTATCATATAATGCTGAGCAAATACTAAACAACGAGTTAATTATTAATGCGCTAGTCAAATCATTAGTTATGCTTGGCAATGACAAGAGCAGCGCTCCGATTACAAATAAAAGAATTAAAGACATACTTTTAAGTAATTTAATAACATAATGGATACATATTTGAATATAGCACAATATAACATACAGAGCTTACAGAGCAAAAGGGCCTTACTTAAAAAATTTCTTTCGGAACAACATATAGATATCTGTCTCTTAAATGAAACCTGGCTTAAAACAACTAGTACAATTCCCGATTTTTCACCCTATAATTTTATACACAAAAACTCAGTAAATAAACATAACGGAGTAGGTATATTAATTAAACAAAACTTAAAATACACTATTGTAAATACAACTTTTTTCGAATCTGTGCAAAATATTTGCATTTCCGTAGACACAACTATGGGTAAGTTACATATTCTATGTGTATATTGTCCTCCCAATAGCAGCAGGTCTGCTACAAGCAAAATGAAAAAGGTGCTACTTGAAACTCCTAAGCCATGTCTTATTATGGGAGATTTTAATGCTCACCATATCCTGTTTGGATGTCAGACAAATAATAATAGAGGTAACAGTTTATATGCACTTATTGATGACTTTGACTTGTGTATTCTGAATGATGGTGACACAGCTACAACTGTCCAGTATCCTAACAGAAATCAGTCGGCAATAGATTTAGCTCTGGTTAGTTCCGCATTAGCTCCTCTTTGTGAATGGCACGTCCATGACGACCCGATGGGCAGTTACCACTACCCAACTGTGGTCGCTCTAAATGTGAAGCCTTCTGTATATGAAGTGCGTCCTGCGGAAGAAAAATACATTTATAATAAAGCAGATTGGTCTAAATATCAAGAACTATCAGAAACGAGATTTTGTAATTTAGAAATACATGGTACCGAACCTATTGATTTGTATAATAATTTTGTAAATATTTTGTATGATATTAGAGCAGAGACTGTTCCAAAGCAAACACCACAACAAACTTTAAGGGTAATGAGAAAACCTGCACCCTGGTGGAACCAAACATGTGATGATGCTGTTCGAAAGTCTAAGGAGGCCCTCAAAGAGTATAGAAAATCGCCTAGTATTCCTAATTTCATTAACTACAAAAAACTTGATGCTCAAAAGAAAAGGATATTAAAAGAAGAAAGTATTAATTCATGGCACAATTTATGTACTAGTTTTAATAGAATGACACCTATTTCTCGAATATGGAACTACATGAAAAGGTTTAGAAGGATAGGTTCTTCTCATAACAGATATTTGGCTGACGATTGGATACCAAGCTTCTTAGACAACATAACAGACTCATCACAGTTAAATGAAGATTATTTGAATGATATTTTAGATCAATCTGTTGAAAATGAAAGTAACTCATTTCTCAATAGACCATTCACACTAAATGAATTGTACATAGCACTCAAAAGTAGGAAAGATACAACACCAGGGTTGGACAGCATACCATATATGTTAATTAAAAAATTACATCCTAATGCGCAAGAAATGTTATTAAATATTTATAATAAACTTTGGAATAATTTAGCTATACCAAAGTCATGGAAAACCCAATGTGTAATCCCCATTTTAAAGCCAAATAAAGCTGCTAATGATCCATCATCATACAGACCTATTTCTTTGACATCATGTTTAGGTAAGCTTTTTGAAAACATGTTAAAGTTGCGTCTAGATTATTTTGCTGAAACACAGGATAAACTACCTCACATACAATTTGGATTCAGAAAAGGCAGAAGTTGCTCTGAAAGCTTTGTATCTCTGATATCGGAACTTAAAAAGGCCAAACTTAGTCATTCTAATGTTATATGTGTATTTTTAGATGTTAAAGGTGCCTTTGACAATGTTAATATTGAATGCCTCATAAAAGTTTTGCATGAATTGAACTTGCCAAGAAATGTATTAATCTGGATTTTAAATTTCTTGCATGATAGGACTCTTTTTGTTAAATTTAACAATAAACTACATGGACCTAGGCCTGTTAACAAAGGAACAATGCAGGGAGCGACACTTTCACCTTTGTTATATAATTTATACACATCTCAGATACTTAAATATGTAGATACATCACAAGTTAAAATATTACAGTTTGCAGACGACTTACTTTTATACAGTGAAAACCAGAATATAAATACAGCAATTAATAGAATTAATACTGCATTGGCACAATTGCATCTTTATTATAGCAACATTTTAAAATTAGAAATAAGTTCTGAGAAAAGTAAAGTTTTAGTATTCAGTAAAGACACATTTGTAAACTCTGGAATTAAAATTAACTATAATAATGATACAATTCCTATAGCCAATCATCATAAATTTTTAGGAGTTGTGCTAGATGATAAACTGAAATTTGATAAGCATATCAACTATATCTGTCAGAATGCCATGAAGAGCATAAATGTACTAAGAAGCTTAGCAGGAACCTTTTGGGGGTCTGATCCAAAAACACTTAGCATGCTGTATAAAAGTATTGTAAGGAGTCACTTTGACTATAGCTCTCTAGCTTACATGAATATTAGTAGCACATTGTTAAGAAAATTGGATGTGATACAGAATATGGGTCTGAGAATAATCAGTGGAGCCATGCGCACCACTCCTATTGTTTCTATGGAAGTTGAAAATTGCATACCTCCATTGTCCTTGCGGCGTTTGCAGTTAGCTGAAAGATTCTGTTTGAAGGAGTTGTCTTGTAACAATGATATTGTCCTGAGTAATATTTTATATCCTGCAGAAGTCTCCCAGTTAAATGGAACAGCCAACATCTCGGCTAATACTCTTATTTCGGGTACATTGCCTGAAATAACAACAATAACAACTTGTGTAAAGAATCAGACAAGAGATATGTACATCAGTAACAAGTGGCCTATTTACAAATGCCCATATGATACATTACTTAATTATCTTGATATAAAATGTCATTTAAATTCGGTTAGTACTAAGAATGAATTCTTAGAATTTTTAAATGAAAAGAAAGACTTTTACACTATATATACTGATGGCTCCAAGAGTGATCTTGTTAAAGCAGCATTTTATGACCCACAAATGAAAGTTATTAAATGTATTAAGTTGCCAAGTAATTGTAGTATTTTTACAGCAGAAAGTTGGGCTATATTAGCTGCTTTGTCGTATGTAAATACCAATGTAAATAGTGTAAATATCTTGATAGTTAGTGATTCTAAAAGTGTTTTATCTGCTTTATGTAACTGTAATTTAGTATATAAACAGAATTATATTTTGTATAAAATTAAGGATAAGCTGCAAACGATTGGAAAATGTATAGAATTCTTATGGGTTCCCTCACACAGTGGCATAGTCGGAAATGAGATAGTGGATCAGGCGACGCGGCAAGATCACCACGAAGACCAAACACAAGATTGTAAAGTCCCCTTCACAGATTATTATCAACACTTTAAAATCTTGTCAAAGAAACTGTGGAAGGATTACTGGAACATTACTACCGTGAATAAGGGAAAATGGTACGCAGAATTACAGCCAGACTTACCAACGATTCCGTGGTACAACCGCTTTAAATACACAGGCCGAAAGTTCATAACGACCATTAACCGCCTACGGTTTGGCCATTGCCTCGTCCCTGCACATCTGTACAGAATGAAGATCGTAGCTGATGACAAATGCACACATTGCGCTCAACATAATGCAGACATAAACCACATAATTTTCCAGTGCCCATCGTTTGGGATTCAAAGGTTGACACTTGTCAGTGAAATTAGTGATGTCGCTGAAGAAAATTCTATAAGTGTTCCCCGCCGCGTTCAGGATCTATTAACTGATGTAGCTTTTTTCATGCCTCTATTTAAATTTATACTTAATACTGTAGGAAAACTTTAATTATTTATGTGTCCTTAATTAATTGATAATGTTTGTAAATAGCTTCTTAGCTTATTTTGTAATTTAGTCTGTTCTATATTTATATAATAGGGAAAAAAAAAGTAGAAAAATGATGGAAAACCATTCTAAATTGTTATTGCTAAAGTTAAATATTCTTAATTTGATGTATGATTTGTGTTATACTGTAATGTTTCCGACTGAAGGTCCTCGCAACCATGGTCACGAATAAATTAAAAAAAAAAAAAAACAAAATGTCACTTTTTTTACTGGCTTTAAGGCTCTGGGTTCTAGCCCTTCTGAGAATGTCACTATAATACAAAGGACCTGGAGCCATGCCAAAAATATACATTTATAGTATGCAAATATATAATAGAGGTACAATAATCTAAAAACTCTCAATTATGTATTATGTATTAAGCTAACTTCAAACAACCACAGGAAGCATGACTTTTTCCAAGTGACATAGGACATAACCTAAAAAGGTTCAAATCTAAATATCTTTTTTTTGACGCCTTCTTAGGACAAAATTCCTTGACAGAGTTATTAAGGGACTGACGCTTAACATTTTAAGATATTTTTGATATATAGACGCTACCATTTCTTCTCAACTAATTTTATGTATGAAAGTCTGCCATTGTTCTTTCATGCATTTCCGGTAACATAATAAGAAACATGTACATATAATTAGTTAAGGTCACACGGAAAGTCTCAGATACATCGTCAATATGGTCACACTACTTCAGTGCGATTTCTTTTAAACAAAAACAATAAAATTGTTCAAAGTCAATTAAATTCAATGTAAAACTATTTGATTTTGACAAAGTTATAATTTACTAATATGTTTAAAACACTGATAAAACGTTTCAGCAAAAAATTAAGTGAAAATACAAAGAAGTATGTTTACAAGTATTCAACGCCAGAAGTTACTATTTAAACACTTACGTGTGAAATCTTATATCACTTCCTGGACATCAACTACTGCCGCAACCACGTAATACACTAGTTTGCACCATTTCTTGAATTATAACAATAATTATTTTTTGAATATCTCAAACGACGCTGTGAACTGTTAAGTAAACAACCGCCATATTTGTCGAATTTATGTTGACATATAGGACTAATGTTGCCACATTACCGAACCCTTAGGAAATGGGATTGTAATTCACTGATTCGTTAACCCAATAATGCATACGAGACCTTCAATTTTGGAATTTTTAATGTAATTAATCGTAGTTAAACTATTTATTTATTGGAACATTATTTTACAGAGCTTAACTACTGATTTGGTTATTGTGGAAACTATTCCTAAGAATTTACCAGGAGATTTAAATAAAAACTTAACAATACTGTATTCCACACTAAAAAGAGAAGTCAGACCACAGAGAGTGAGATAAAGATACGTAGGTATTTGACTCAAGCTGTTGTTCCAAGTGTGGCCTCCATCTTTATCTATAACTTCATGGTAGGTAGATTACAATAAAATTTCAATTTCTGACAATCATTTTTAATTTCTAACAAGAGAGTTAAAAATGTCTTGTGTACAGTCACGAGCAATAATATGTAAACAACATAGGACTATATTATATTATATTTATTGTAGACTTTTGTGGCACAAATAGTTTTGTTTCGGAGCGCTAATCGTGACAGAGTTCTATGTTCTTTACATATTATTGCTGGTGACTGTACGTTATTGAATTAAAAAAAATAAGTTTCGAATTAATCAACCAAAAAAGTAAATGTCTATATTTGGGGTTCACTGTCTTTCGTCGTTAATTCCGAATATTTTTCAGTGGTGCCCATTTTATGCTTTATAAAATACGGTTATAGCAGCATTTACCACTTTTCCTGAGGTAGTCACTAATGCAGAGGATTGAGTTCAGAGTTATGAAACTCAACCAACCTTTAAATTCGTCCATATTTTTCCACTTCGGTCAATATTTCTGTGCGTACGCTTTTTTTTTTAAAGATAATCCGTTTTCAAATAAAATTAATTTATATGGATAAAACAAAACAACACAAGGTGGAATACGAGTAGCGTGTACTACTTTATTTAGTGGTAGATTAGTGAGTAATCTGACGTAACGCAGCAGGAAACGGAGAATTCCCGGCCAACACCGACCTAAACCTACCATCGCAACTATGACCATAGATTCGCGTTAAGTTTTTATTTTTTCTTTCGAGTCTCGGTACCCTCCTCTACGAATCTCGATAGCGTCACGTCCCATGATGAAATGAAAAGTTGCTAGAAAAATTGGTAAAAAGTTTAGCTACAAATTTCATTAAATTGTAGCTGTCCGTCACCAAAAAATAGCTATATCTAGCTATAAAGTTGCTAAGTTGGCATCACTGTCGACGTAGACATAGACATTAGTTTTTTATATAATTGGGTTCATGGCTCTGGGTTGTAGCCCTTCTGAGCCTGAAGTTAAAATGTATAATTATACTTCATACTACACTGCTTCACAATAAGTTGATGCGTCACATTGTGCAGCCCTTGGGAGATTTTGACGGTAACTTGAGGCAGCAGACAGCTGACAGTTTGCAACGGTATGTCAAGGCGCCTTAGCAGACAGACATCATATCTTGAGAATCGCATCACCATCAGAGCACTTGTTTCATCGTTTCCACAGTTCCTATGCACAGACAATACACAAAATCACTTTTACATATCAAAACCCACTTCAAAACGTTATTGTGTTTTATATGTATTATATTGTGGGGGAAGCGAGAGAGGTGTGTCAGGAACGTGCCAAATGGAAGTCCATAGTCTCTGCCTACCCCCCTGGGTGACAGGCGTGAGTGTTTATGTATGTTTTTATGTAATACAGGAGCAGTAATCCGCCGCCGGTCAAGTTCCCGCCAAAACTCCACATAGACATTAGATTTCTTTTAACTGGCTTTACAGCTCTGGGTACTCGCCCTTTTCAGCCTTTGACATTAGATTTTTTATTATGTGCGTTACGGCTCTGGGTTCTAGTCTTTTTAAGCATGACGTTATATGTTTATTTATCCGTCATAGTACATTGCTTAACAATATGTTGATGCGTCACATTATGCAGCCCTTGGGAGATTTTGACGGCAACTTGAGTCAGCAGCTGACAGTCAGCGATGGTATCTCAAAGCACCTAAGCAGACAGACACCTTAGCTTGAGAATCACATCACCATCAGAGCACTTGTTTCACTGTTTCCACTAATAGTTCATATGCACAGACACTTACACAAATATAAACAAATGTAAACAAATATAAACAAGAAGCCATATAATATAAGAAAACACGAATTAAGTAAAATATTGTTACGAGCATGGTGTTCGAGACAGTTAAAAACTGCCGATTGAATTACCAAAATTGACACTTTAATTACAGAACACTAATTACAACTTAAAACCACACTAATAATAATACACAATTGTACTACTGATCACATTAGTTCGTAGTTGTATCGCTTCCAAGTATTCGCTTGTATCGCCAATTCAATCATGACTTGGTCGCGGTCTATACCATATTTATTTATCTATGGTCTATACCGGACTTATATAGGGCCCCAAACAGTGTAATTTCTTCTTTTCTTCTTCTTCTTCCTTTATGGCGGTTACGATGAATTCGCCAATGACATGTTACATGTGAGAAGGTTTAATTGGGACACAAACTCTGCTTAAAAAAGGAAATTGATAATACAAGAAATGGTAACAAACGAATATTATGTGAATGATTTTGGTCAACTTAACTGCTGAGTCACCTAAAACAAAAGACAGACAATGTTGTTAGAACAATACAAATGTGTTATTATGTGACAAACAAATTATAGTTTAATGTTGTTAGAGTTAATAAAATCACATAAAATATATACAAAAGAGGTATTTGTGAAGATTAGAAGGGAGTTAAAGTCTATGGGACGAGAGATGTCAGGGGGCAGATAATCGTAAAGAGATGATGACAATTTGGTGCAGTTAAAAAAAAATATGATTAGTGTTTCCCTCATCTAAACCACATTCGCACAGAGAACTATCCCTAATCCTGAGTTTAGCTAGGTGAACATAGGTACAGGCATGTCCAATTCTCAACCGGCAGACAATAGAGGTGGCACGTTTGTTTGCTTTATTAAATATGAAAAACCAAGGTCTTGATGGAATATTATCTTGTATAGCAGCATAGTACTTGCCTTTTAGTATTTGTGATGCTTTCCATATCTCATTCCACGTATTAACAAGCTTTTTCCTAGCAAGTGACAGCAAGTCATGGGAATAAGTAACATTTAGTGGGGTGCCATTTCTAGTAGCCTCTTTGGCACACAAATCTGCTTTATCATTTTCACAAATACCACTATGACTAGGTATCCAGGCTAAACAGACAGAAATCCCTTTAAGATGACACCTATACAGAATGCTTTTTATATCAAGAATTAGGGGAAATTTATATTTACTTTGAAATTGGTTAGCCAAAATAGCAGATAAACAACTCTTAGAATCGCTAAAGATCACTGTCTTGTCTAGGCTATGTGATTCAATATATAGCAGAGCTTCATGGATTGCAATTGTCTCAGTAGTAAAAATGGAACGTAATGAAGGGCACTTAAAGCTAAGGATTATTTTAAACCTGGGGATCCAGACAGCAGCACCAGTGCAGCCACCATCAGTATTTTTGGATGCATCTGTATACATGGTCATCCAATCTTTCCAATTTTTCCCTATGGCTTCTTTTAATTTTAAATCTGCTTCAGGGGAACCTTTTCTAATATCTAGGTCAAGGTGAATGTTAGGTTGATATATAATAGCTTTGAAAGGAGTATTAAAGAGTGGACTTGTATTGCATGAGAAAATGGGCCCAGGAATTTGGAGAAATGAGACTAAGCTATTAAATAAATGTGGACAATCTTTATGGAGCCAGTACCTACTTGAAGATAAGAATTCTGAGAGGAGGTGTAACCTGGGAATTAGGGGATGAGAAGAGAGTTGACAGATCTTAAAGAAGAATCTGTCTGAAAGATATTGTCTTCTTATGTTGAGAGGAGGATCTACGCACTCTACCTGAAGGGCATTAATTGGGGAAGATTTCATTGCACCAATTATAATGCGGAGACATTTGTACTGTATTTTGTCCAAAGTTTTAAGTGACGATTTATTGCAAGGCTCTAAAAGAAAGCATCCATAATCTAAATGACTACGAATTATAGCATTATATAGTAGCTTTTGTGAAAAAGGATGAGATCCCCACCACACTCCTGAAAGGGAACGAAGAATATTTATATTCTTCTCACACTTTTTAGAAATGTATTCAATGTGTTGAGTAAAGGATAATTTATTATCTAGTACCATACCTAAAAATTTTACCTTGTCCCGAATAGGAATAGGTAAGCCATTATATAAAACTGGAATATTAGGGACATTCTTATGGCGAGTAAAAATCACTATACTGCTTTTGGAAACAGAGAGGGATAGACCATGATCAGTTAACCAGCATTGTAAAAATATTCCATAGTAGAATTTAACCGGGAATTAGCTGTAGTCAGGATATCTGTAGAAATGTATAGGGCTAAATCATCTGCATACTGTAGGACATTACAAAATGAATTGACTGCAAGATCTAAATCGAAAGTGTAGATAGTATAGAGAATAGGACTGAGGACTGAGCTTTGTGGAAGACCTTTCCAAATATGTCGGGGAGGGAGTAGTGAGTTTTGAAAGTTTATTAAAATAGACCGAGAAGAGAAAAAGTTTGATATATAATTTACTATCTTCACTGGTATACTCAGCTTCAGCATTTTTTGCCAGAGTACAGGAAGAAGTACATTGTCGTATGCAGATGAAATATCGAGAAAGACTCCAACAAGGTATTCATTTTTAGAAAAAGCAATACGGATGTCAGTTACTAGTGTACTGAGGCTATCCATAGTGCCTAAGCTTTTTGAAAGCCAAATTGGCTCTTCGGTAAAACATCCTTACTCTCTAAGAACCATTCTAACCGATTTTTTATCAAATGTTCTAGTATCTTTGCCATTGTACACGACAGTGCAATGGGTCTGTAACTTGAAAAGTCTTCACTGGCTTTACCCGGTTTGAGAATAGGAAGTATTATTTGGTCTTCCATTCTTTGGGAGGAATTCCGGAGTCAAAAATGTGGTTCAGAATGTCAAGAAATACAGTTTTAGTTTTTTTACTGCTTTTAATAATGAATGAGTAAGGAATCCCATCTACTCCTGGAGAGGAGTCCTTAAGACCCTGAAGGACTGTAAATAATTCCTCGTAAGAAAAGGGGGCATCAAATTCATCTAGAGATTGTGTAGAAGGAGAATTAAAAACTAAACATTCAGCATGTGTGGGCACTGAAGGAGGAGCAAGATTAAGTGCAAATTCTTCAAGCCAAATTGAAGGGTCATTAGAAGACACATTCTGTTCAACTGTATTAGAACAGCGATATCTTTTAATGTTTTTCCAGACTAGAGAAGGAGGTGTGGAAGGAGATAAAGTAGAACAAAACCTATGCCAGCCGTTTTTTTTTCTTCTGAGATAGCAATTTCACTGTTTCAGCTGCTATTTGTTTATAGGAAATGTAGTTTTCCATGGTCATTGATAAAGAGTATTTTTGTTCAGCCTCTTTCTTTTTTTTGCAAGCAGATGTGCAATCCTGGTCCCACCAAGGAGGTGAAGCCAAATTGCTTCTGTAGGGTTGTTTTAAAGGAATAGTCTTATTGGCAGAAGATAATAATGTATTTTTGAATTCCATATAGACTGAATGTACATTTTCATGATGCAAAGAAGGAATTGTTGATGTTGCTTGATCTAAAACAGAAGAATAATAATGCCAGTCTGCCTTTGATAAATTATATTTTAACCTCGGGTTGAATTCAGAATTTGCACTTGTAGAGTCAGCAGATGTGATAAAAATTGCATAGTGATCACTACCATGTGAATTTGGTAATGTTTTCCATGATAGAAGGGAAACTAAGCCAGGAGAACAAAGAGTCAAGTCCACTACACTTCTTACATTCTGAGAAGGTGAAACACGGCGGGTAGGAGAACCATCATTAAGGATGCAAAGATTTAAGTCGTCTATCATATCTAGAAACGTAGATGATAGAGAATCACAGTGATGTGAGCCCCATGAAGTATGGTGAATATTAAAATCTCCCATGATAACAACAGGGGGAGTTAGACAAGAAATAAGATTAAAAAGTTCATTTAAGATGGTAACATTAGGATCAGGGATGTATACAGACAGAAAAGATATATTGAGAGCCTTGACTGCAACAGCATTAATCGAGGAGCTGTGGGAAGGAAGAGGTATAGAAGAATATGTAATTTTTTTTGAGATTAGAATAGAGGAACCAGCATGTCCATCGCTCCTATCATCCCGAAGACATGAATAACCTGAGATCCTAAATTGGGAGTCAGGTCTAAGCCACATCTCCTGAATGGCAAGAACAGATGGTCTAAATTTGTTTATAAGAAAGATAAGTTCATTCTTTTTATGTTTGATGCTCCGACAATTCCATTGTAGAATTGTGAATGTTGCTAGTTATTGAAGTAAGCTGAGTAAGTTTATGACGTAAACTGAGGGGAAGTTCTGCGTCACTGAAACGGGAAATCATGTTAATTAACATTGATACCATAAGTTCGCAGAAGTTATCATTATTAGAGATGTTGTCATTCCCCAGTAAAGCACACCCATTTGGAAGGGAAGAAGGAGGGTTCTCAACAATTGCCTGATGGGCTGGCTTATCATATCCCGAATTTGATGATTGTCTGTAAGTACGTTGAGGAATAAAGACTATATTCAACTAGATTTTTTATATGATGTACATTGTGAAGGCTGAGCCGAAGGAGCTGAAATACTGTCATTTATGGGATAAGGGGTCTGATGAGAAGAATTACGAGGCGGACTTCTTGTTGCGTGAGCAAAGGATCTTCGTACCAGAGGGAATCTAGTTGAAGCTTCTAAATATGATAAATTTTCTTGTGACATAACTAGCTTAATAGATTTTTGCCTTAGATGTTCAGGGCAGGTAGGGTCTTTTGCTGTGTGGGGTCCTGAGCAGAATAGACAAGTAGGAGTTTGCTTAGTACATGATAAACCTTCATGATTCTGTGCACATATAAAGCAGCGAGGGGATGATCGGCACTGAGAAGTAACATGGCCAAATCTGCAACATTTATGACACTGAATGAGTGGCAGAACATATTTTTCTACTGGCATAGAGGTGTAAAAACAGTAAATATGTGGTGGAAGTTTTTGTCCAGAAAAAGTTAGAACTACTGTTTGAGTTGGAATCCATGAAACGTTATTGCTGTCACTCACTGATCGTCTATTGAGTCGGCGAGCTTTAATTATAGTACCATATCCAGAGGGAATTTCTATAGCTGCTATTAATTCTTGTAATGTCCACTCTATAGGAACTTGTCTGACTAGCCCCATACGAGTGATATTATATGAAGGGATAGTTGTTTCATATTTAGAAGTCTGAAGAGCTGGGTGATCAATAAAAGTGTTTGCATCCGCTGCTGTTTTAAACTCAGCTGATATCCTGTTTCGTCCAACTTTTTTGACGCCGTCACAGACTATATTTTTAATGTTATTATGATACAGAATGTGACCAAATTTAATTGGTTTGAGAGTTACTCCGGACACTTGATCATTTGACGTTTTACTTACGTGAACTAGAAAAGGAGCGGTATTATCTTGAGAGTACTTTACTTTCTTATTAATAAAATCAGGATGGGTATATGAGGATTGTATTGAAGGAAACTGTTGGTTTGGATCAGTAATAACTATTTTTTGTGGATGGGCAGACTCATTGCTTATTTGGGCACGTTTACGATTAATAGATTCTACATAATCAACGGGTAAAGTAAAGGAGTCATTGTGAACCCTTTCGGGATCGGGAGGTTCGTCCTCCATTATATTTCTATAACTAAAATTTACATAAAAACGGCACAATTAAAAACACTTACTAATCTACAGATGTTAAAACCACCACCAAGACAAAAAAATTTACTATAGTGACTCAACAGCACTTAATGTAACAATAAATTTAAGCGAAAAAAACTACGACACTTGTATCTCTCACTTAACCTCAAAGCAAAGTCCTTCCTCCTTCTCTCTACACTCCATACACCTAACACTCTGTTTTGACACCTGTCATAAACAGTAAGATGGCGGCACACGATTAGTTCCAATTTTGGTCGCGCGCAGAATTATCTTGCGCGCACTTTAGTAGGTATGTATGTATCATGTCCATAATTTTTCACATTTTTCTGGAAATTTCTTTATCGTAAACTATGTACTTTCAAAATGTACTTAAAACTTAACTTTTAAATTAATCGGCTTAATCATTCATTGTTATGTTGAAAATGACATCATATTTATTTTTAGGTTGCCAGAAATTGAAGCATTAGAACAAAGATGGCTAGCAGCCTTAGGAAATAATCAGTTAGTAATAAAGCGAAAATATGCGATCAGTATTTTGCTGCACTTGGACTAAAGCTGAAACCAAATATTGTACCATCAATATTTTTGGGTATAAGTTATTTCTCTTCATATTTCGTGGATACAGTTAACTAAGATTTAAGGTTTCTTTCACCTGATTTTTCATCGAATTCATCTATATAATTAAATTATTATGTGAAAACCAAACATTATTTTTAATTTCAGAAAAATATTTCTACAGCAGGAATTCATGTATTAATTGAAATTCATCTTCTGGCACCGGGACCTTCTGCTTATAACAAAAAGTCATTTGTCATCCTCATTGTTACTAAAAAGCAGCGTTTCAACGGTTTCGATGTACGTTTGTGGATGTAAATGAAACAATAAATTGTCTTCTAACATTAATGTGAATCCTTTTTTCCAACCCTGTGTGTATGGAATTACAATTCCAAGCATAACCCTGTTTTCAACAATGGAAATCTTGGCTGATGATTATGGTGATTACTTATTGACATACTGAATATACTATTTCTAAAATTAGTATAAGCCCGAGGATTACTTAAGGATCTTTAGTTTTTTGGTTGAGTGAGCATATTTTAAATGAGGAGGCTTAGGGCTCGATAACGTTAGCACTGACACAAACAGACAGTTAGTGAGGTACACCATTTAGTATGAAATTGCTAAAACAGTTCACACCGAGAACGCGGTAGCACGTCGTTGAATTGTCATACAAAAAGAAACAATTCACTGAGTTAGCGCCCATGCTGGTGCGATGATGATGTTGTGCGCAATGCAAAATATTTAGATAAAAATGATGTTTGTAGATAGAATGTGCCCTATTTTAAAATTTATGTTGCAAATTTTTTGTTATTTCATTCAATATATTAAATTGAACAGCATTAATTTATGGGAAATTCAAAAATATTTATTTGAATTAGGAAATTTGGCAATCAGCCAGTGTACATAGATTTTAAGTACACTAGAACTATCTACAACTATATAAAAACGATAAAAAACGAAGTAAATTTATTGTGTTCTATAAAAGCGTTGTCACCACAAATAACCCAGTTAGCGCCCACGCCGGTGCGCCCGTGTTGCGGACCCTTCTTATATTCATACTGATGATGATAAATTCTGCGTAGTGCAAAAATGTTAGATAAAAATGATGTTTGTTGTTAGAATATTTTTATGAAAAATAAAAAATATTGAAATGCATTTATTTATCGGAAATTCAAAAATGTTTATTTAAATTAGTTATATAGATTTTAAGTACACTATAACTGTGTACGACTATGTTAAAAGGATAAGAAATGAAATAAATTTATTGTGTCCTATAAAAGCGTTGTCACCATAAATAGAAAGGGACGGTACCACACTTGCTGTCGTCATTCTGTCCTTTTTTTAATTCAATTTCAAGGTCAAATATTCAGGGCCCGATCAATTTCAAGAACATCTTATTCCAGTTATTATACTAATCATGTGATTATTCATAAATTAATGTCTAAGTAAGACAGATTACTGTTGCTGTTACAAATCACCAAATTACGGCAGGAAAAGGTCTAAGGTCATACAGACTACATTGATTTGTATTTGTATTATACTGTAATTGGATGGTATGGGAGTTCGTCTGAGTAGGTATCATCCTCTTACTTATTTAGTACCGGAATAAATACACAACATCTCAGTTCGTAGAGATGACAACGACGTAACTTTTTTTGTTTCAAGTTAGCTGCAAGTATTCATGGGCTCATGGGCGCTTGGTTGCTCAGGTCAGTTTTATAAAAAAAAAACTTTAACTATTAAATAATAATACACTTAACAATTTTTATAACATGTATTATCGGAATGTCGAGAACATTCTAAACACCTTTTATTGGATAACAGACACAAATATTTCAATAATTATTTTATTTTTGGGAATACTAATATGCATGTCAGCAATAAGCCGCCATGTAACTTTTTATCTGACTCTATGCAGCCTTAAACCATCGAAAGAGTATTATGCTTCTAAAGATATCTAATTTGTCAAAATAATCATACATACATACATACGTTATAAAATCGTAACCATCGTAGTAGTAGAGTAAAATATTTACTTACATCATTTGAGTCACATCAGAAGACACCTTTATACCATTTATAAATAAATATGTAGCATGCTTTATACTGCGATCGGTATTATTAATTGAAGTTGAGGCAGGCAGTGCACGGTGCATCACCATTTGTCTTCCACCCATGCACATTTCACGCGCAATGGTTTATTTTAATTTCGGCCTCGTCTTAATCACTCTATCACTCACTAATCAAGTATATGATACTATATCTAAGGTACACTAATGCTAATGCGCTAAACGTAACGATAGCTTCTTCGACGTTCAGCTTCAAACGTGCTAACTTTATGTGAAACCGCTATAGTGAGGAATAATTGCTTATTTTACGGTGTGTTAACTTTTAACGACGTGGCCTCGCGCACTATTATCGGACTTCTGTAGTATTGTAGAGCGGTTAACATAGTTACATAGTCACCTAGCTTGCTACATATTTATTAATCTGTAAAATCACCAGAATAGTAGTAGGTTAATGGTTTGCGTATTGTTCTTGTTCAAAGAAAACATGAGTGACCTCCTGCACACGCGGTAGAAGTGAAACCTTCAAAAACCTAAACTAAACTAAAATAATTTTATTCGATACGGTTAATTTTATTTAATTGATTAATTTTTATACTGTTTATTTTTACAGTTAAAGTTTATACTAACAATCTTTAAAGCATTGCACGAAGAGGAAACCGAGATAACAGGAAAAATTGTATTTTTTTATTAAAAAATCTATTAATATTACATAACTAATAATTCTCTTTAACCACTACTGTAAGCTGAAAACCTGAAGATGGTCATGTTTGGAATGGTTCATAGTCGTCGAATAGTGGATTCGAAACCGGAACCCACAGAGTACTTTTTTATATATAGCCGCAAACGTAAGGGCTCGCGGTCCGCACCCCGCCATTTGGCTACTGCCGCTTCCACTCAAAGAGTATATAGTGTATAGTAACTGTCCTATACAGTATACAGATCCTGTGCTTCCACTGTATTCTATGTTATTCTTTCGCAGGCTAAATTCTATAGATCATATAATTTAGAATATACTGGCGTATTCTAAGTCTATGGTATAGATGTATTGATAGTTTGTTTCTTTTTAGTGTCGCTTTTTCGTTACATCGAGGTTTTTTATATTCTGTGGTCCCACGTGGTGCAAAAATTATATGTAATTTATCGTATTTATTCACTACGTTCTGGTATTGTCTATGATTTGTGTTCTAGCTAGTGTTGCGGCGGTTAAAGAAATTATGTTTAACCGGTTAATTATAAAATTAAATTTTGATAAGAAAATAAATAATATTCTGATTGAGTTGGTTTATTCATATATCATGTTTTACTCTAATATATCTATTATAACTTTAATTAGGTTGTAATTACCTTTTCTATCTTAAATTCTATAAATAATACGGATAGGGATGGAATGGAGATTGTCCAAGGAAACGCACATATAGGATCTTTTTATATATTTAATAAATTCAAATTAACTTCAAAAATAATTCAATCATAGTGAATTAATTCAAAATCTATTTAAAGGAAATATGAAATAAGCATCAAATTAAAAACTATGCAAAGAAAATACAAAGTTTGCAAGATACATTTAGTTAAAGAATTAGGTTTTAAAAAACGGTTCAAGTTGGTGAGTTGGTGACACCTTTTCACTGACGGGCTCATTACAGCCTTTCATAAGTCCACTGCTGAACATAGGCCTCCCCCAAGGAATGCCACAAAGCACGGTCCTGAGCCACCTGCATCCATCAACTTCCTGCATGTCTTACCAGGTCGTCACTCCATCTCGTGGGGGGTCGCCCTACACTTCGCCTACCGGTACGAGGCTGCCATTCAAGAACCTTTCTTCCCCATCGGTTGTCGGTTCTTCGAGCTATATGGCCGGCCCACTGCCACTTCAGCTTACTAATCCGTTGGGCTATGTCGGTCACTCTGGTTCTACTGCGGATATCCTCATTTCTAAGTTTATCACGCAGAGAAACTCCGAGCATAGCCCTCTCCATAGCTCACTGAGAGACTTTGAGCTTCCTCATATGGCCAGCAGTGAAGGACCACGTCTCAGATCTGTAAATCATCACTGGCAACACGCACTGGTTGTACAATTTCATTTTAAGGTTTTGAGGAATGTCTGACGAGAAGTGTCGTAGTTTCCCGAACGCTGCCCAGCCGAGTTGAATCCGTCGATTGACCTCTCGGTCAAAGTTGGACTTACCTAGTCGGACTATTTGTCCCAGGTAAACATACTCGATAACAACTACCGGCATAGGTGTGACAAGCACATTGAACATGATCTTTGTTTTGTCCATGTTCATCTTAAGACCTATCCGTTGGGAGACACTATTGAGGTCATTGAGCATGGTGCTTGTATCCTCCAGCGATTCTGCCATAAGGACTATATCGTCGGCAAATCGAAGGTGAGTGATGTACTCGCCATTGATGTTAATTCGGAATAGTGTCGGATAAGACTCGCTCTTTGATCGTTACTCACACTTGCGTGTGGCTCCAACGATGACGTGTACAGCTGCCTATAGAACCTCTCAATCTCACTCAAAATCTCAGGTGCCCCGGAAACGATGCTGCCAGACTCGGTCCTCAGCTTTGACAGTTGACTTCTGGCAGACAGATCTCTAGCAAAGACTTTGGAGCCTTGGTTTCGCTCGATCGCTTCTTCAATACAAGCTTTATTGAAGTTTCGTAAGTCCCGCCGCATGCATTTGGAGATCTGTCTGTTCAGTTGCATGT
This sequence comes from Parnassius mnemosyne, assembly GCA_963668995.1. Classification (NCBI taxonomy): domain Eukaryota; kingdom Metazoa; phylum Arthropoda; class Insecta; order Lepidoptera; family Papilionidae; genus Parnassius; species Parnassius mnemosyne. The sequence continues at coordinate 27,006,021 of CAVLGL010000035.1, read as the reverse complement.
TGCAGTATGCTGTCAAATCTGTTGAAGAATGTAGCTTCATCTCCCGTGTAACAACCATGAGATTAAAAGTGTGATCGGAGAGTTTTTGTGTTCTTCTGCGGCGGGTCTTGCAGAACTTAGCTCCGACCGCATGGACAGTTTCCACGAGCTTGTCATTCATATCGTCCACTTCATTGCAGTTTTCTAGGCACTGAAAACGGTTTTGTAACTCGAACGGTTTTGTAAGCTGAAAGGTTTCAGGACTTTGGAACAGTGCACGAGCGGGGCGGAGCGTTGACTTTATTAGACGAGACCTCTCCAACTTAACATTTAGGTTCAGTGTGCCTCTAACCATTCGGTGATCGCTACCAGTTTTCACCCTCACGATCACGAACAGTTGTCGTCTGGTCTTCATAATGAAGTCAATCTCATTTTTTGTCGAACCATCGGGGCTCGACCAGGTCCACTTCCTGTGGGGACGCTTCTGGAACAAAGAGTTCATCATAAAGAGTCCCTCTTTCTCCATGAAGTCGGCCAGCTGCTGGCCCCTTGAGTTCCGTTGGCCTATTCCAAATTTCCCTATTTTCAGCTCACCGTTCTCTCTTGTGCCTAGTTTTGCATTGAAGTCTCCCATTAACACCGTATATTGGGTTTTGGAGGAATGCATGGCTCTAGAGATATCCTCATACATTTCCTCCACCTCCTCATCGGGGTGTGCCGAGGTCGGTGCGTAAACCTGTATGACCTTCAGCGAATACCGTTTGGTGATTCTGAGTATAAGGTACGCAACCCTCGTCGACACACTCTCGATTTTTACAACGTTGTTAACGAGAACCTTGTGGACGATAAATCCGACACCTCCTTGGGACAGATGGTCGCCCTCCCGGTGATAGAGCAAGTTGCCGGATTCGAGGATTACCGTGTCTTCCCCCTCTCTTCAGACTTCGGATAATCCTATAATATGCCAGCGTAACTTGTCTATCTCTTCTTCCAGCTCCATGATCTTCTCGTCAGTCCTCAGGGTGCGTGCGTTGTACGTCTAAGGTGGCAACCGAACCTCCACCGGAGATTCTTAGCACTCCCTGTTATGCGATAAGTCAATTAAATTTAAAGTCAGTCAAATCAGTGACTAAGATTTAACAACTTTAGTTTTGTGACGGTTACGATTATAAACGATATGTACAAACAACTAATACGAGTTCAATCGCAAACGTCTTTAATCGGTTAAGAATTATAATTATTTAACGACCCATCACTAGTTCTCCTTGCTCGCGGCAGCATTGGGTACGTGTATTGAGATAAAAGAAAATAATTATAAAATTTTCTGCATTATTCCTATTAAACTTAATCTTTTTTCGCCAGGAGGAAAAAAACCGATCCTGGCGTCGAAAGTTTAAATTTCCAGGTTGATTTGCTACAGTACATAAGGTAAGTTTGTTATATTTTTTTAAGACGTGTTCCACGTCAAATGTGTTGGAAGAAGGTGACACGTACTATCACAATATTGAAATGTACGTTTTGGCTAAAATGATTATCTTTGTCTACTTTTTAGCTTAACATATATTATTTACTTATATTTTTTCAAAGCATTTTTTGGATAAAGTAAGTAAAATATTAGGTTCTAGGCTACAATATGTTTAAAATATTTTTTCTGTTTTAATTTGATTAAATTCCTTTCTTATGGGTAAGAATATACAATAAATAAAATTATAATTAGCCTAAAAACATCAAAACATAATTGATATTAGTATTTTTAACAAATTTTTTATTAATTTTTGATACAGTTTGGTTTGTGTTTCTTTTCCGGAGATTAAAAAAACATCTATTGTTAACAATTTGACACATTAGCGTTATTATTTAATCTTATTAATAGCTCAATTTGTGAGTACGGAAGAGATGAAGGTACAGTAAATCATAATTTTTTTTTGAACTTCCTTAATCTCATATTAACTATATAATTTTCTTCTCAGTCATATGCCCGTCCAATAAATCTCAAGTCTTTGTCACATTTAGTTTAGTTAGTTTACAACAGGCTTTTTCAGCAACCCCACGTCTAAGCGCGTATTTTGCTTGTGGGCAGGAATATTTTTTTTATAAGATAATGACAATAAACGTGCACACGTTCCACCTGATGATAAGTGGTTGCTGCGGCCCACAGTCTTCTTACATCTATCCTCAATTTTGAACCAAAATGCAGATGCGTTCTCGCCCGTGAGAACTATGATAGAATGCCTCATTCCCAGTAAAAAGGGTCTTTGGTTCTCTACACTTACCATATGAAACGCAGCAGCATTACGCTGCTATTTTACACTGATATTCTGTGAAATTGTAGTCATTTCAAAACAGAAAAAAGTCAACTCAATTATTTAGGTATAAGCTTGGGATGGAAATGCTCCAGTGCTTTAGTTTACAAAAACACTTCAGGGTTAGTAAACAAAACTGTGTGAATTGGGGTGATTCAGTGTTGACAGTTTTTAAACGTAAAATATGATAGTTAATGAATAGAATAGTGCCAAGAAATAGTTTTTATCTGCATATTTTATTGCTTTAAGCAAATGTTAAAATCAATTCACACCCACCCCCTGAAGGTAATAATGATGGTGGTTTGAAAGAGTCCAATGCCAGTATCACTTCTTTTACTGCAATTATTTGTAGATATAATTACAGTAATGCAAATTAAAAAAATAATTGCCACTTAGTTGTGGGTAATGACATATTTTGGGAGTAATCGGTAGGCATAACTAGTTTTCAAAACTGCTTATTTTTGTAACTAGTCAATTCTATATAGAGAGTTGATTATTTTATTATATTACTCTCGTGTGTTACGTTTAGAATAGCGGTATAGCCATATCTCTTTTAAATGTAATAGTCAGATAGACAGTAGCAGTGTAGTAAACATGCAAGATTACTGGTAAAATACCATTATTCCACCTGTCAAGTGTGGTGGATAGATTTTTAATATATAGATATAGACAACAGTTTAGTTCTTTATGAATGAATACTTTTTTTTTTAATTTTTGTAAATATTGTATTGAACACTCATAATATTTTTTAAGAATTTTCGGAAGTTTTTTTACATCATTCATATAATTCCTTCATTAATATATTTCATACTTACAATTGATATCATTTGTTTTCGCCTTATATCGCATCTTGATTTATGTGCGTGATTTAATAATAGTGAAAATTAGAAATATACTTTAATACTTGATAATGGAAATGCCATTATGAAGCTTTAATTCTAATTTTCACTCAACACAACTCACGCTATCCTTGTGTGATGTCAGAAAAATATTTTCAAAATTAATCTGCTTTAAATACCCAATATATGTTTGTTAAATAATAAGGAGCAATAATAAATAATAATAAGGAGGTGCTCTTAATTACTGAAAAGTTTAGTATCATTATGAATTCTATATTTACCATCATCTATTTTTATGTATTAAATAATGTTTATTTTTCGAACATGGTTAAGATGTGAAAAGCATAATATGACAATGGATGTTAGTGAGGATATTTTTCTTTCCATTGTATAGTACTGTAACGACTTGGCGCGGACAAGGACTGCTGGAGGAGACGAAAATGATGCATCAGCAACCCATGATGGTTGGAGAAATGATACCCGTTCATTCTGACATACCTGTGCATACTGAGGACATGAATAATGTGGGCTATGATAATAGTGGCTCCTATGCATACGACGATTTATTTCCTGCTCTACCCCACTCTCAACCTCCTGTACAACGTAATATACAACAAGTCACTAATAAGTTGCGAGTTGGATCATCTTTACATACTCAGGTATCTTTTGCTACTTTTGCCTTTATAGTTAATAATGACGAAAATGTTGAAACAAAATGGAAAACACTAATTTCGGCCAATCTATATAATATTGGTTCAGTAAGATTGAAGATTTGAATGCAACATCCATACATCAATAGAAAAACAATAACACATTCTAATCCAAAACAAGCATTTTGACTGACTGACCTGACTTAATTAGGTTAGGGTTTGAACACAGGACATGCAACTCAATAGCTAATAGTATTCTTAGCAACTGAGACTGTTACACTAATATACTACTAAAATAATATTCCTGAACTAAATCTTTATTATAATTTTTGTGCTGTCAGAAGAATGAATAGTTCATTCTTAAATTTATGTTTTTGTAGGTGTTCCATGTGCCATATGAAGAAAGGAAATTGGATAATGCCAATACATTCGGAGAGGGCGAGTCTTTAAGAACTTGCCAGGCGATCGCTAAAGAAACTGGGGCACATATAGAAATTACTACCAGTAAGGATGGAAGTCTTACTTTTTTAATTACTGGTAAAAACAGTACAGTTCTGGATGCAAGACGTCAAATTTTGACTCATTTCCAACAACAGGCAAGTTGATTTATTGACTTATTAGATTTGTCCAATAAGTATCCAGTTAAAGTTTGTTATACCTTCTAAATAGTTTCTGCTTATTCTGTGACTGAAAAAAGTTGTAAATGCTGAACAAAATAATGCTAAATGTAAGGCTGTTTCATTGGATGGATAATTGGTCATTTAGTATTTACTTTCATGTTGTCTAAATTGTTTGTATATTAAGCTTTTTACCACACATGTCCTGGTAGGTACATATATTACATGTGGCGGCACGTAAACCTCAATGGGAGCGTTTTTTATTAGACCAAATGATAATTATGTTTCGGTTTGACATTCATTTCCATTGAAGCAGTACAACATGCATACTATTTGGTTATTAATTAATTTATACATGATAATATTATCATGTTGTGCGTGAATGTTCACGATAAGGGTCTATGGCCTCTGTCAAGTTATTAAAATGCATAAATATTTACAATGCTTGAACTATTGATGCAAGCAAGGCGTTGCGTCTTTGTATGTGTATCCTGCAAAAGCCTTTTCTCCTTTAGACATATTATTATCGTTGTGTAATTGCAAGTGTTCTAGTATCTTCCGGTTGAAAGAGTGGAATGAACTGGACTCTTTTCTTTTTGAGTATAAAAGCGTGTGAAAAGAGGGCAAGTTTATCATCCCCTCTAACAGTATTATTATTTTTAACAATTAACCTTCTGATGTATTACTGAGATTACCAGGGTTCGAAGAAGTCAGAATTTTATATATAGATATAGTATATATATTTTAAACTGGATATCTATTTATTAAAAATATATATCATATATATATATATATATATATATATATATATATATATATATATATATATATATATATATGATATATATTATTTATTATATATATCATATATATATATAGATTATGTATTATATCGTTGGAGCCATACGCAAGTGTGAGTAACGATCCAAGAGCGAGTCTCATCCGACACTATTCCGAAGATATCCCGGACGTCAGTCTGAGCGAGATTAGAATGGCTCTCCAGCACCTTAAAAACGGTAAGACCCCAGGCGAGGATGGAATTACAGCAGAGCTTCTGAAAGCGGGTGGAAAACCGGTACTTGAAGTCCTTCAGAGGCTCTTTAATTCCATCCTCCATGATGGCATTACACCGGAGGCGTGGAGCAGAAGTGCGGTGGTTTTGTTCTTCAAGAAAGGTGACAACGCTCTCTTGAAGAACTACAGACCGATTTCTCTTCTGAGCCGCGTCTACGTGCTGTTTTCGAGAGTCATTACGAATCGTCTCGCGCGCAGACTTGACGACTTCCAGCCTCCCGAACAAGCCGGTTTCCGAAAGGGCTTTAGCACCATAGACCACATACATACCCTTCGGCAAATTGTACAGAAGTCCGAAGAGTACAATTTGCCACTATGTCTGGCGTATGTGGACTATGAGACAGCCTTTGATTCCGTCGAAATTTGGGCGGTGCTGCAGTCCCTTCAGCGGTGCCAAGTTGACTGTCGGTATATCGAAGTGTTGAAGTGCTTGTACAGTAGGGCTACGATGGCTATCCGAGTACAGAAACAGAGTACGAAACCTATCCAATTGCAGAGAGGTGTAAGACAAGGTGACGTCATATCCCCGAAACTCTTCACCGCTGCATTGGAAGACGTTTTCAGGTACGACTTTCCATTGACGTCAGTGGAGTTTGGTGTTGATACGTATTTTTACAGAAAGATTACACTATTATAAGCACACACACAAAGTCTCAATATACGGAAACGCGTAATTTTTGAGAAAAGAATAATTGAAAATCAATTATTCTTGCAATGTTTATGTCTAATCTGCTAGTAAACTGGCGCCATTTTGTAATGTCATAGTCGATGTCAATAGGGATGTCGATTCTTTCCGAAAAAGATCGATTTTTTTAATAGATTCGAATTGTAAGCTGATGTATCGATTCCCAAAAAATCGTTTTCAAAATATCGATATTTTTTTCATATTTGCATTTATAATGTAAATATAAATCCATTTTATGAGAAAAAAATCCCCTTCATCATAAAAAAATAAGAGGACTGATTCATAAGGATTTCTGTATCTATTTTGAGACTGCTACGTCTCCGGCGCTGCGGGAAGAGCAACCTCTACGCCTTAGCGTAACAAATCGCAGGCATCCCTCCTCGCCTCTGCAGCTTCGGCTTGTTGGTCGCCTTCGGCGACCAGCCTCGGCCGCTCCGGCTCGTCCGATGCCTACGATTTGTTACAGCAGGCGGAGGCTGCTCCCCCTACGCGCCTCCGGCTCTATAAAACCACTCTAGGGGTAGGACAGACTCGTACCAGGTGGAGTCGGGGTCAATCAATTCGGTTCTTTGACATAAGTTGAACCTAACCTATTTTATTTGTTATCTGCCCTAATAGGTACTGTTAAATAAAACAAATTTCAATAAGAGATAATTTATCATGGTATCTTTCTTGTTTTTCATAAAATGGGTTTATATTTACATTATAAATAGAAACATTAAAAAAATATAGATATTTTAGAAATCGATTTTTTGTGAACCGATACATCAGCTTACGATTTGAATTGATTTAAAAATCGACCTTTTTCAGAAAGAATCGACATCCCTATTGACGTCGACAATGACATTACAAAATGGCGCCAGTTTATTAGCCGATTAGACATAAACATTGCAAGAATAATTGATTCTCAATTATTCTTTTCTCAAAAATTACGCGTTTCCGTATATTGAGACTTTGTGTGTGTGCTTATAATAGTGTAATCTTTCTGTAAAAATACGTATCAACACCAAACTCCACTGACGTCAATGGAAAGCTAAGCCCGTTTTCAAGCTTCTGGACTGGAAAGGATACGGTATCAACATCAATGGCGAGTACATCACTCACCTTCGATTTGCCGACGATATAGTCCTTATGGCAGAATCGCTGGAGGACCTAAGCACTATGCTCAATGACCTCAATAGTGTTTCCCAACGGATAGGTCTTAAGATGAACATGGACAAAACAAAGATCATGTTTAATGTCCATGTCACACCTATGCCGGTAGTTGTTGGGAACACTAAGCTCGAAGTTGTTGACGAGTATGTTTACCTGGGACAAATAGTCCGACTAGGTAAGTCCAACTTCGACCGAGAGGTCAATCGACGGATTCAACTCGGCTGGGCAGCGTTCGGGAAGCTACGGCACATCTTCTCGTCAGACATACCTCAAAACCTTAAAACGAAATTGTACAACCAGTGCGTGTTGCCAGTGATGACTTACGGAACTGAGACGTGGTCCTTCACTGCTGGCCGTATGAGAAAGCTCAAGGTCGCTCAGCGAGCTATGGAGAGGGCTATGCTCGGAGTTTCTTTGCGTGATAAACTTAGGAATGAGGATATTCGCAGTAGAACCAGAGTAACCGACATAGCCCAATGGATTAGTAAGCTGAAGTGGCAGTGGGCCGGCCATATAGCTCCAAGAACCGACAACCGATGGGGAAGAAAGGTTCTCGAGTGGTGGCCTCGTACCGGTAGGCGAAGTGTAGGGCGTCCCCCCACGAGATGGAGTGACGACCTGGTAAGACATGCAGGAAGTTAATGGATGCAGGTGGCTCAGGACCGTGCTTTGTGGCATTCTTTGGGGGAGGCCTATGTTCAGCAGTGAACTTGTGTAGGGCTGTAATGATGAATGATGATATATATATGTATGTATATGTATATATATAACGATGTATTTACGTCGATATATTATATCTTTGAATACTGACCATTATGTCATGAAAAAATGAATGTGATGAACATGTTGTCAAAAGTAATCTAAAAGTACCAAATATTTGAATCTCATATGAAATGTATTAATGTAGGTATGTAGTATATGCATCAAATTTATGTTAATATATTAGTAATTACCCATTTATTTTAAATTTTTACCTTAATTCTTATTGCAGGCTAGCAAACAAATATCTATCCCGAAGGAACACTATCGCTGGATTCTTGGTAAACAAGGTCAGAAATTACGTGATTTGGAAAAACTTACTGCAACCAAGATAAGTGTTCCTAGCATATCTGATAATAGCGAGATAATTACTATTACTGGCACTAAAGAGGGGATTGAGAAGGCTGAACACGAAATAAGAGTTTGCTCGGAAGAACAGGTACATTAATAAAATAGTAAAATAAAATATAATTCTAAAGTTTTACTTTATAACACGATGTATAACGTACATTTGAGAGTACAGTCGTGAGTGTGCCGGCTTGCGGGCGGTGCGGTCATGTGTTAGACAAAGTTTGATTTCCGGTTAGTCTTTTTTGAGGTGTCAATTTTGAACCATGACAGAATTCAGTGCTTATAAGTTATAACAAATTATTTTTGACTTCTTTGACAAATATTGCTATTTCGCTCAAAACCTTTGATCTAATGGCATAAATATATTTGTTTTTATTACCTAGTATTTTTATGTAAAAGCTAATTAAACCATTACAAAAATTTCAGTCACGTAAGGCGTTAGAACGTATATCCATACCGAAGATATATCATCCATTCATCCAAGGTCCATTTGGAGAGCGCGCACAAGCCCTTAGCGCAGAAACTGGAGCCCGTATACATATTCCACCTGCTTCTACTCAGAGTGACGAAATTGTCATTGCAGGAGAAAAGAATGGAGTTCTTGCTGCAAAGGCACAGATAGAGCAAATTTATCAGGAAATGGTAACTGAAACAGATTTTTCTTTTTCGTATAGCTTAGTAACTCATCAAAGTAATTTTATCTAGTAGGTTAGGTTTTATTCATTCATAACTTCATAGATTTTCAATTTCTTAATTTATATTTAATACTGTATGGATAAATTGTAATGTTTTTTTAAAGGTAAACAAGTGCTCAACTGTGCGAGTAGAGGTTCCAAAATCGCAGCACAAGTATGTTATTGGTGCTAGAGGAACAACTATTCAAGAGATTCTAAAAGAAACTGGTGTATCTGTTGAAATGCCTCCTCCTGATTCGCCTACTGGAACAATCACATTACATGGACCCCATAATAAGATTGGCATGGGTAAAATTTCTAGATTCTATCAATTCGTATTCAACGTGATATTAATGCACTACTAAACCCAAATATTCTCCTACAGCACTGTCAATGGTGTGTGACAAAGCCAATTCAGTAAAAACTGCAACAGTTGATGCACCAACATGGATTCATAAGTACATAATTGGCAAGAATGGTTCCAACATTAAAAAGATTACTCAGGATCTTTCAAAGGTATTTTTATTAATTGTATGAAATTTTTACATTTAGTACTTGTATAGCATGAGGCTTGGAGCATAAGTGCTGACCAGAGCACTGAAATAATTGTAGCACATTAAATAATTATTGGTCTCTGCATACAGGGCTAAACATCTCTCCCCGAAGTTGCTCGCTTCATCGCTTTAGTGAGGAGTTGGCACATAATAGATTTAGTGATGAATTGGTGACAATTAGTGATTTAAGAAAAAAAAATGTGACTTAATTATTAAACAAGACAGAATCCTCCCTAAGACTAATATTTCCGGTTACGCAATATGTTTTATTTTCAGTATATGAAAATCGCCAATTAGTCACTAAATCTTAAAATAGGAATCACATTTCAGATGCAGACTGTTATCGAGGGGATGCTGCTAGCTTGAATTCAAGCTAGAATCCTCCCAAAAAATTCCTTAGTTTTTTTTTTCTTAACTTTTTCTTCATATGTCACTAATTGTCACCAATTGCTCACTAATGCTCGGTTTCTGAGGTACTTTTATCGGCAGTTTATCTATTCGTTAGCGCTATTGGTTCGATAACTTGTGAAAGTGTGTTTCCGAACATCGCAATGTAAGATAAACTCCGTTTAAGCTAAGTTTAATTTAACTGGCCAATATGTGCCATTTATCGGTTCTATAACTTTATTTGACGTTTAATTTCAAGTAAACTACATGATTTTTTAGGTTATAACGTGTTATTATTAAAATAAATTGCCAGTGGGCGCTAAATACAAAAATATTCAAGGGATAAAATAATTATTAATAGAAGTGCAATGAATACGCGTACTCTTCTCTCTTTCAGAAAAATTTTTACTACGTTTTCCAGATTCCATAATGTTTTGGATAATGCAAAAACGATAGTAAATACCACTAAACTTAAAATCATAAAATTATGAAAAATAAAACCACATTCAAATAAAAGCAATGAGTTTGATGTTTTCTTTTTTAACAATTTGACAATACAATGATGTCATTCATACAGTTTCTGATAAATATGGAATTATCATATTTTATTACTAAAACAGTGCATATCCTCTTATTTAGCCTCAAAAAATATATTTTATAAATAATACTAGTATAAATGAAGAATTGAAATTAAAAAATCAATTTTAAACTCGATGTCTTAAACAGGCCCATCTAGCGGCAAATTATGGTACTTGTTAATGGTTTCATAGTTGTGAACGATTCGTTGCGTATTCAGAAACACAGTGACAGTTAACCGACGTATATCCTATAGATAACTTTATTGAATCAATAGCTAATGGGAAGATAACTAAGAACTTCAGAAACCGGGCATAAATCTTGACCTTATAAAATTTAGAATGTCGTTAGGGAGCATAGAATACTAAATATACAATAGAATGACTGCCATGCCAACATGTCGCTAAACAACTACGTGGAATATCCCGAGACATATGTCGCGGAACATTTTACAGGCCACACTAGTCAATGCTTATAGAAATGTCGCCAAGGAGGTTGTGGCGATTAGTGTTGCGTACTTATTTCGAGAATGAAATGTAAACGAAAGAGAAGGCGTTGGATGCGGAATTTCATTTAATTACAACGAGAAGACAAAAGAATTAATATTTTAAATTACCTCCGAATGTCTGACGGATCTTTTGTGAATTTTACTCGAATGTCAACATCTGATTTTGAAACTTTATTACAAATGTTCGGACCTTCCATAGCCAAGACTTGTCCTTGCATTAAGATATTTGTCGACTAGAGATTCTTATGCTTGCTTGTCGTACACTTTTCGAGTGTCGAAACAACTGATCGGCAGAATAGTACCAGAAGTTTGTGATTTGTTCGTTGTTTTATTTGTTTGGTAGTTTGCTTTTTCACAGCATATGCTGCAGAACTAACTCTGCTTGCTAGTTTTGATATATGGGGGCTCCATTGAAGCTTCGCGTCTAGTGCGGTTCCAAGAAAAATGGTGGTATAGACAAGACTCAGTTCCTCCCCATTTAAAATTACGTTAGTATTTAATTGTTTTCATGGATTTCATTGAAGTCATGAATTTCATATATTTCGTTTTAGTTGCATTTAAATGCAAATTATTAAAATTGAACCAATTTACTAATTTAGATATAGCATTATTTACTTCGTCATATTTTAGTAACTGTCGTCTTAATTTCAAAATTAAAGAATTGTCATTAGCAAAATAATACTATATCATGGTTATCCCCTACTAGGTAAGGTAAGTCATTAATGTATACAAGAAACAGAAAGGGGCCAAGAATTGAGCCTTGAGGCACGTCTATTTGTATGATTGAACCGGAAGAGCTCATACTTTTAATGACAACTTTTTGCGTTCTGTTACTTAAATATGAAACAATATTTAATCAGCTCAACACCAGCATTAGTTGTCGAGCGACCCTTTGTGAAACCGAATTAATTTTTATGAAGTAAACTATTTACATTAAAAAAAATATATAACATTTGATCACAAATATTTTTTTCAAAAATCTTACTAAGTGTAGGCAGTACAGATATTGGTCTAAAATTGGCGGGGTCTAATGTACTACCAGATTTGAATTAGGTAGTAAGGTATTACTTTACTATGCTTCATTAAATTAGATAATCGATACTTTTGTTTAAAATATTAATAGTTTCGACTTACTGGTGAAAGGATATACCACTTTTATTCAAAATTCCACATTCAACTGTTTTCGTGACACGTAGTTATCGCACTAAAACTGTCTACTGCTCGAAAATCTACCTCCCAAGATAATATCAATTTTAAGTTTTTCTCTTAACATGGCATTAAATAATATCTTGCTTTGCTAACACAAAATTTATTTCTTATTATGTATTTAAGGTGCATATAGACATAACACATTCAGAAGATAAAGTTAAAATTGATGGACCTCCAGAGGAAGTGGAGCGAGCCCAAGTAGAATTAGATGAATTTGTCAAAAATTTGCTTGCTACTCTTACATATGTCGAACTTACTGTTGACCCGAAATTTTTCAAACACATCATTGGTAAAAATGGAACTAACAGTAAGTTATAGTATTTACTAAGAGGCCTTACAGTAATATTTTGATTTTTATGTCTAAATTATTTAATCACAATCCTTTTTTTGTGCTTTTTAGTTAATAGACTGAAGGATGAGACTGGTGTAGTTATTAATATTATTGAAAATGAAGGCAATAACATTATTCGTATTGAAGGCAGCCACAAGGGTGTAGCCGATGCTGAGAGGGAACTTAGGGAAATGGTTATGAAATTGGAAAATGAAAGAATGAAGGAGGTATATGTTGATCACAGATATATAAAGTCTCTGATAGGTGTTAGAGGCGATAAGATTAAGGAAATTCGCGAAAAATTTGAACGTGTCCTTATCACACTACCAGATCAGGGACAGAAAAGAAGCCCTATAAAATTGAGAGGACCGCAGGAGGACATTGAAAAATGTGAAAAGTACTTACATAAAGTTATAAAAGAAATTGCAGAATCATCTTATGTACAGGAAGTACCTATTTTTAAGCAATTTCATAAATTCATTATTGGTAAAGGTGGTGCAAATTTGAGGAAAATTCGAGATGAAACACAAACTGTTATTGATCTTCCTGCAGAGGGTGATGATAGTGATGTTATCACAGTGCGAGGAAAACGCGATAACGTGGAAGAAGCTGTCCGCAGAATTCAACAGATACACAATGAGAAGGCCAATATAGTTACTGAAGAGGTAACAATTCCACCTAAGTATTACAATTCTTTAATCGGAGCTGGTGGAAAACTGATCCATTCCATAATGGAGGAGTGTGGAGGAGTATTGATTAAGTTTCCACCAGCAGACAGTGATAGTGACAAGGTTGTAATCAAAGGACCCATCGAGGATGTAGAAAAAGCGAAGCAGCAGCTCCTGGCGCATGCTTCAGAGCGTGAATTGACATCTCATACAGCTACTGTACGTGCTAAACCTGAACATCACAAATTTCTAATTGGTAAGAATGGTGCCAACATTAAAAAGATTCGAGAGCAGACAGGTGCGAGAATAGTGTTTCCTACTGAAAAAGATGAGGATAAAGAAGCAATTTTCATTATCGGTAAGAATTGTTATATGTTTGTTTTGCATATAATGTCCTCCAGTAAATCGTAAAAAGATGTTTTAGGTTGTTTACTATAGTTAAATTTGTACAGAAAACTTGATTTTCACTACATGACTTATTCTATCATATATCAAGGTGTTACAATTATATAGTTAAAGAGTTGCATAAAAATTATGTGTTTTCTGTCTTACCTATTTTCTATATATAGGACGCGAGGAGCAAGTAGAGGCAGCTCGGAAACAACTCGAAACTGCAGTAGCGGAAATCAGCAATGTGTCTGAAGGTGAGATGGCGGTTCCTCCACGTCACCATCGGCACTTCGTGGCCAGACGGGGTGAAGTTTTGCGTCGAATCGCAGATGACTGTGGAGGTGTACAGATTTCCTTCCCGCGTCAAGGCGTCAATAGTGACAGAGTCGTTCTAAAAGGACCAAAAGAATGTATTGAAGCTGCTAAAGCCCGTATAAACGAAATCATTGAGGATTTGGAGGCGAAGGTATGTAATTCTTTAATAATATGATAATAATAACATTAAGTGATATTAATTATTACGTTTTATATAATTTCAAAGATAACGTGATATTATTTAGGTCTATATACTAATGGCTTTATTCATAAAAATTTCAAAAGCCTTATGACATACTATGACTTTACTTTATAAAAGTCTTACGCGATGAGCATTCATGTTTTAGATTAGAGTAAAAAATATAAAAGTTCTTATGGCTCAGTTTTACATGCAATATACTTAGGCCTGTATTAATAAACGTTACTCAACGACGAACTCAAGTGCATAATCATTTGATACATTATTACGATATCAGCATCTCAAGATCGTTGCTAATTAATAAACACATAAAAACAGTATCTCAAAACGCTGTACTTAAAAATACTGTTCTGTGACTTGCACTCAAGTACACACACTTGAGAGTCGAGTTTCGCAGTGTGGTACTCAGCTGATATCGTATACCTAAATAAACCTAATCTTGAGATATGTTTATTAATAAGATCGTAACCTCAAGATTGTACTCAAGTGCGTGTACATGAGCTGAGTAACGTTTACAGGCCTTAACGTATTAACTTCAAGATGGAACATTACAATTAGGTAGTTGAGTAGTGCCAAGAGATGGCGTTAGGTGATTTGTTTTATTTTATATTGTTGCTTGGTGATAAATAATAAAATTTATTATAAAAACAAATATTATGCACTAAATACAATATGATAATTTTTTATGGTGCAGATTTTTATTACATTACTTTGTTATTTTATTTTTTATTTTATTTATTGATCCACCAACATTTGTATCATTCCTTACATGCTATTTAAATACAATGAACCAATAAGAATTAAAATGTACAAATAATTACAGGCGGATACCACATGCTAATAACTATCTCAGCACTGTAACTTTATTTCTAGGCTAAAAAAATTTAATAATGATATACAGTAATAAAAATACATAGAGCGAAAAGAAAAGAAAATGCTTTATAGAATATTACAAGAAATGGTCTCTTAATGTGCGACGGAGCTTGTTAGGAGGGTCGAAAAATATATCGATTGCTTCGCTAAATTTGTTAACAATTTTACTCATTCTAGCAATTGGAGAATTGGAGCCAAACACTGTTCTACGATGAGGTCTAGTCAACAGTGTAATCTTACGAGCAAAACGCGGATAGCGATAGGGAACACACAAATTAAATTTACTTAAAATTTCAGGACAGTCAATAACACCATTAATAATTTTCGAAGCAAAATTAAATCAATAATATACCTGCGGTTTTCTAGAGAAATCATTTTGAAATAGACCAAGTTATTTTCACATGATACACGTTTCTTATAACTTCTAAACCCACGCGCGTAAGACAAATGTCTTATGAATCTTTGAGGATGGTGCCTATCAACTTTACTGAGGGGACAAAGTGCCTGTTCCACTGTACAGTTAGGTAAATTTGAAATAACCAAATCAAGTGTTCTATTTAAACTCTTATTTTTTATACGATTGTACTGTTTCAAATCATTAACATTTAAAAAATCAATAAATGACTGACTAACAGTGGGAAGCTCACATTTTGCAGTATCCTCATCTAACAAGCTCCAATTTATGGAAAATAGATTAAAATCACCTACTATACAATGCAGACACTGTTCTTCCAGAACGTTAGTACAAGTGTCATAAAATTTATCATAAGTTACACTTTTTACAGGAGATGGTAAATAAATGGCACAGAAGGCAATTTGATCAATTGGCTGTGATGCTGGCGCATCGACTAAAATCCAAAGATCTTCCAGATCCGACTCCCAAGAGTTCATACGCTTCGATTTTAATTTACTTGATACTGTTATTAAAATCCCCCCTCCCTCTTTCTTGGTACTACTGGTAAAACATCTATCTCTTCTATATACCACATATCTAGGATCAAAATTTCACTACTCGAAACAGAATCATTAAAATTGTTAGTGAACTTGAACTATATGTAAATAGTACAAGGAATCTTGCAATACAATTTTAATCCATTATCGCGATATAATTATATATACAATTTAATAGCAATTATCGTGTGCTATATTGTCAGGATTATGAGCTCATGAACTGGTTACTTATGCCATTTCGGTTTTAGGCCAAAATGTGCTTTGAGTGAAAACACTTCTTAACCCATTCGTTGCGGTGCACGCACAACCGCGTAATTAAAATTGTCATTCTTAGGCGGATGACACCGATCGGCGTAAATTATATTTTAGCCATAACTTGACCAATTTCTGTTCTAAAGGGATATACTTTTTATATGTGCATGTTTTACATACCTACAACATCATTATAGTTTCCGTTTCTGTAAATAATGATTTTAGAAAAATAACAAAACTATCAATCAGGCGCGGATAACGCCGAACGGCGTCTTCCAGAGGTTATCAACATTGAAAACATTTGGATTAAATATTTATATATTATTTATTTTAGCTAGGTATTTTATTTTATAGAATTAGAGAACAGTAATATGTTCATACTACGAGCAATCTTCATTTCATAGTTGATAGTTAAACATTTTGCTGCGTTGATATGATTCGCTAATTTTTTTTATATATTCTTCATCATCTCTAGTGTAAAAAGGAAAAAAAAAGCAGCCAGAAAATTAAAAGAAAACGGCTTATTAATAAAATCCAACATCTTGGATTGTTAAAACCGTTCATATTGGTAATCATTGTTTCGCATACTTGTGAGAGTAGGTACTTAAACAAAACTACAACTACGAAAGTGTTCATAATACTTATTTAATAATATCAATAATCATCAAACAACATGTAGGCTCACAGCGTACCTATGCCACAAACATTATTCCGAGTCTTCTTAGTTGGGTAAACTTATGTCGTCCACATCCTATTGGTGACGTACTTTCCTCACAAGATTTATTATATTAACATATGTTACAGATCTTTTTTTCATTGGAACAAGATCTAATTCGTAAGCGATCAGTTGAGCAAACGCTTTGTTTCGGTGGTCAGTTGGTTCCCCGTTTTACAAAATTCAAAATCGGGTAATTGTGATACGTCACATTTATACTCATTAGAATCTAAAATGTTGCGTTTATATAAATTTGCATCCTGAATGTCCTGTGACGATACCTGTGTCTCTTTATTTTGTCTAGATGTGACTTTTTTCGCATCAACATTATCAAGATGATAATGTTGATCATCACATGGCTTTCTTTTTAGCGAACCAAATTGTTTCACACCGTCACTCAATAAACTCGGTAACGATGGTCGAGCCTCACCTTCCAAGACTACCAAAAGAAAGTCATTATTAATTATTAAGCGAAACAAATTACGCTGCAATAGAAATAGTATGTAACTTAAAAGACCTCTCTTCCTCTCAACTACTAATTAAAAACACTGCTTATTATACTTAATACATTTAAAATAGTAGACTAAATACTATTATTAAAAGTATTTTTAACTTTAAAAAAATCAGAAAAAAGGTTTGCTCCCTGGTCATATTTAAAATTCTGTCTAAACAAGCAAGAATCATTTTCATGTGCGGGAAACGCCGATCGGTGTCAAAGTGTTTAAATATGAGATGCGTCCGACGCCTATCGGGGTTAGCTCTTTGACCCTCCCGCCCCTGCGTAATAAAGGCGATTTTTCGAGCCGCATTGAATGGGTTAACTTTTTTATATATAATAATTCTATTTTCAGCCGACTTCAAAAAAGAGGCTGTTCACAATTCAACTGTATTTTTTAATGTGTTACCTAACTTTTCTAGGTGAACCGATTTTGATGATTTTTTTTTATTTAAAAGCTGGTGCTTCTCATGTGGTCCCCGTATAAATTAGATCAAGATCTGACTAGTAGTTTTTGAGTTATCCTTAATAATGCGCATTTAATTGACTTTACTTCTTATAATTCTTTCGTTTTTGTCCTGGATAAGTTTACAATTTTTAAAGTAAAATAAAACGAACATGTGAAAGAATCGTAAAAATATCAAATGAAATTGTTATGGGACTTTAAAATTGGGTTTGCAATTTTAAAGTCCCATACGCGGACCGCGTTCTGTAACGTTCTGTTCCGATGTCTAAAAGCATGACAGTTGAATAAAAGTTTTTTTTAGCATCTTTTCCATCACTGCGATGGGGCCCGCCCCCTCTCGTCTCAATGGTCATTATTAAATAAAATAATTCTTCGTCAGAGCTTTCCATTGATCACACTTCCGTACGCTTACTTGTCACAGCTACGACTAATTGCAAAAATCCGCCTGTCTGTCCCGGCCCGCCTTGTAAAATAAACGTAGTACGCAAAAATGCTCGCCGCACCGTTGCCTGCCCTGTCTCTAACGGACGCCTAGCTTCAGATTGCATTATATGGATCTCAATAAATTAAATAACATGTCAACTTATGCACTTTGTGCAACCTGTGGATTTAAAATTTATCTAATAAAGTTGTAATTGACAGGTCACCATTGAATGTGTGATACAGCAAAAGCACCATCGTACTGTAATGGGTGCCCGAGGTGCCAAAGTGAAGGACATAACTGCAGAGTTTGATGTTCAAATTAAGTTCCCAGAACGTGATAACACTGAGGGTGCCGAAATACCTGTGAAGAATGAAGATAGCTCTGAACCTGGTTTGAACGATATTATAAAAATAACAGGTCGTCCCGAAAACTGTGAAGCTGCAAAAAAAGCACTTTTGGAACAGGTGACTTAATTTGTTTTAATAATATTAATTCTGACTTTCATACTTAGTTTAAAGTTCTGAACTTATTATTATGCAGATCCGATCAATAATTATTTTAATATTTGAAACATATTTTTATTTTATAGGTGCCAATAACAATAGATGTTGAGGTACCTTTTGATCTTCACCGATTGCTTGCTGGACAAAAGAGAAGGGAGTTGATGCAAACATATGATGTTCACATCCTCATGCCACCGAGTGAAGAAAGCAGTGATGTGGTTAAGGTCAGTTTAGATAATAAATCACATGCACTTAATAATAATTATAACAGAAAAATATACATTTCACATGGTATTTTTAAATGGAAGGCCACATTCTGCTTGTAATAAAGAAACTGGTGCAAATTAATACTTACACATTAACTATTTTAGTGCATTGTTATATGATTCGGGAACAAAATTTATTTAATTGTCTCTAGGTAACGGGCACTCCTGCAAATGTGGAAAAAGCCAAACAAGCACTTGCCGAAAAGATTGTTGAGATGGAAAAAGAGAAAGAAGATCGTTTTCTCAGGTAAGATTTTCAGACAATATTATTGTGTACTTTTAATACTAACACGAACAAAACATCTTTCTTTTGAACGTCTTATTAAAAAAATAAGCTTTTAAAATATCTAACATTATTGGGAGTCTGTCTGGGTGCCACCCCCGTACCTATTTCTACCGCCAATCGCACTGCTGTGTTGCGCTCTGAAAGGTATAGAGAGTTAGAGAGCCAGTGCAATTACAGGCTGTGAGGCATTCCATGTTAGTCTTCAGAAGTGACAATGCATCTCTAGCTTTCTTTGCTTAAAATTGGCTGCAGGCGTCCATGGACTACCATCTACAGTACTTACCATCAGGTGGACTGGACGAGGTCAGGGAAAAAAAATCGTCATTAATGTAAATTTTATTTTATTTTTGCAGAGAAACATTTTTATTTATTCTCTAAAAAGGGTTACATAAACAGAATCATATCATAATATCTTAAAGCATTTTAAGTGTTGCGTTGTAGGTACTGATTTGGTATGCACTGCTAATTTCGCATGCTTTTCCCATTTTAAGACGTGTTCACTGTAGAAACCACAAGTTTAGACTAAGATTGTGAACAAAACCATGTAAACTCAGGTAATAATAAGTCGGAAACACGCTAAATAATCTTAATTATTGACCAATGGGAAACAAAGGCAAAGCAATTAGTTATTAGCCCATCATAAAAATATTATTATTATGACTCTACCACCTGGCTCTAATTCAGCGTTTGTGGGTGTTTGGAAACAATACATGTTTATTGCCCAATAACTTGAAAGTAAATAAAAGAATGACTTCTTTAGATATTCGATATTAACAATAGAATATGCAGGTATATTTCTGTTATGTGTTTATGTGTTATCTTATGGGATTTCGTTACAATTTATAGATAATTATGTTGTTTAAGTGTGGTCTTAAACTTTTGTCCCGCAGTATATATAAAAAAAGTAAAATGGGTGGTCTTATCCCTCTGGAAGCGATTTCTTCTAAACAACCTTATTATGCAAAGAATTGTTCACAACAAATGGCTATTAAGGAGGTGTTCATAGATTGTAGATTTATGTAAATAAAATGAAAAAGAATATTTTAGAGTTCCAAGTAATAAGCTTTGAGTAGATTTTTAAAGGAAAAAAGGGATTGGGCATGGTGAATATATAGAGGAAAGGTGTTCCGCGACTCTGTTACACAAGACTATTTATTGTAGAAGTAACCCGAAACAATTGAATCTAAAACTTGTTTCTGTCGGCCTTTACAAAGAGATAAAAACTAAGTACAGCACTTTACTCGTTCTTGTTTTTGAATAGCGGAAAGAAGTTTTGGGACGCACCTAGCACTGAGCTTATTCATACCCAAATGTTCATGATGATGAATGATACTCGATTTTATGCATTACGAAAATTTAAATCGACAGTCTCACTCATAGCTGAAGACGATTTCAGTTTTTATAGACAGCCTCTATAGACATAATAAGTCTGATAGCCTTTCCTGTCATATAGAAGCCCTTATAATTTTTGCTTATTATGTTCGAGGTTGTTATATATTTGCTTATTATATATTACGTTCAGGGTCCCTGTATCTCGGGGTCCCGTATCATTGATAGGCTGATGCGGCTGTAGCTACGCCCCTGGTGCTTTTATCTCATACTCTACTGATTTATATTTATTCATCATCAATATTTAATATCAGTATTGTTTAACAGTGCTATCAACGTTGTAAGCCTAGGTTATTTTTTATGTAACAATTATAAATGATTGAGACAGTATATTGAACATTTATTATTGATTAAAATATTCTTGCAGATCATTTGAGCTGAAATTCAAAGTTGATCCTGAGTATCATCCATTAGTCATTGGAAAGGGTGGCTCAGTGATAACAAAGATTCGCACTGATTACGGAGTACAAATAAACTTGCCTAAACGGGGAGAACCTGATGATGATATTATTACTATTCAAGGATATGAAGACAAAGCATTGCAAGCTAAAGAAGCCATTATGGCTATTGTCGATCAACTTGTAAGTGAATTTGTGTCAGTGTTTATTCATCCAGTAATTATTAAAATATATTTAAAAAAAAATAGGATTAGGGTGACAAACGAGCATACAGTCCACCTGATGGTAAGTGGTTGCTGTAGCCCATAGACATCTACATCTATCTTTGATTACAAATCAAAATGCAGATACGTCGTCACCCATGAGGACTAAGATGGAATGCCTCGGTTCCAATAAAATGAGTCTCTGGTTCTCTGCACTCACCATACGAAACACAACAGCATTAAGCTGCTATTTTACGCTGGTATTCTGTGAGAGCGTGTTTCTTCCCCGGTCGAGCCGACTCAGTGATGCTACGATTATAGCACCAACATAGCTGCAGCATGGCTCTACCAGATCCTAAACAATTTATACAATTTGTTTCTGTGCAAGTTATGTGAGAAACAATAAATTTTTTCTATCTTCATTGTTACCACTGTCTTACCTATTTCTATTCCTGAGCAGCGTAATATTTACTGCTGTGTTCATCTTAATCCTCAAGTGTCACAATGTATCTTTGATATTATTTGTATGTTGCTTGTTTATTATTCTAATTATATGATAAAGAAAAGCTTTCAGAATCTAAAATCTCTCATATACATTAATTCAATTAAATCAACGCCCATTTTAGATTTAGTAACAAAATTTTGTAGTACCACAGTAGAGAAGAGTAGTACTACAGTAAAGAAGCGTTGAATTTTTTTTGTCAAAATTTATGAGAATATTGTGTAATGATGTCTTCAATCAAGTTATTGTTTTATTCACATAAAAATTACGACACTACTAAAAGTAGCTAATTTGAATAAAATGATATAGTAATTATTTAATACTGTTTTTTATAGTTGTGAATTTTGATTCGTTCATTCATTATATTCATTACCGCCTATCAAAGTCCACTGCTAAACAAAACCCCCAAAGACTCGCTCATAAGGAAAATGTTTGCCAAGGTTGCCACTCTTGGCAGGCAGGTTGGATTATCATTGGGAAGATGCTACTGCCCATCTTCTGGTTTGTTTCTCTCTGTCGCTTCTTGCGTCACACACAGAATGATATGGGGTAGTGGATATTCTTACTACTACCACTACACAGATTCATATTCTATAAGCTCCTTAAACTGCACCCACTATTGTGTCTTGTATTGCAGGGTAAGAAAACTATAATATATTATAATTTATATGAAAAAACATCTCTTCTTTCCGCTTTGATAAGAAACATGCCAATATGTCACAGC
Organism: Parnassius mnemosyne; assembly: GCA_963668995.1. Lineage (NCBI taxonomy): Eukaryota > Metazoa > Arthropoda > Insecta > Lepidoptera > Papilionidae > Parnassius > Parnassius mnemosyne. The sequence goes on along the minus strand of CAVLGL010000035.1, from coordinate 26,983,350 downwards.
AAAACTTAGTTTAGAGTAGACTGATGGTTTCCATAGGTAGTAGCTACTTACTTAAATGAGCTATGACCTTATTTGTCACTCATTGATTGAAATAATTCACTCATCTTATATATAAAAATTAATTTTTGTTTGTTCGTATTTTATGCGCTGCTAAACCGTTCATCAGATTGCGCTTAAACTTTGTCAACCTATTGATGGCACTTGCGCGAAGGTTATAGACATAGTACAAATAATGTTAGTAGGTGGCGCGCGTATCGTACTGACAATTTATTTGAAAGTTATAGATCATTCAATTTCAAAGATTGTATTATAATTTCTAAGTAAATAAAATAACTATTCCAAATTTAAAACGATATTTCCTCAATTATTTTTGCTGCGGCAGCAATGCGCCGGGTACCAACTAGTTTACTATAAAATAAACACTACATCACATCACATAAATTTACTTTGTTTAATTGTTTGATGAAATTGGTAATTTGTTGACTTTTGGTTAGATGAAACATATTTTTATTATTTCAGAATAACCAGTTTCGGGATGAAGTTGACATTGATCCACGTGTACATAGAAGGCTTATTGGCCTTAGAGGCAAGAATATCAGACGTATTATGGATGAGTACAAAGTTGACATCCGTTTTCCTAAAAATGGCGATGATAGCATTGTCGTCATTACTGGAGATGAAGATAATGTGTTAGATGCCAAGGACCACTTATTAAATTTGGCAGAGGAATATGTAAGGCTAACTTAATATAATTGTGCATATTATTTTACTTCCAAAGTTGAACCAGGAAAATCATAAACTTTGTCACTTTGAAGACATTTACGAACCTAATTTCAATAACTGACAACAATAGTGCTTTCCATCATTAGCCAAAATCAAAAGAAAAAATAAAGTTTTTATTATAAATTTTCTATATTGTTTACCAGATTAGTAGCACAGGGGCTCGCTGTTAATTTCACAGTAAATGAGCAACCTGGGTTCGATCAATGCATTCATCAATGAAATTGTTAAATGCAATTTTAATTGCTGATTTACATGGTGCTGATTTTTATGTTGTAGGTTTAATCTTTAAGACACATTTTTTCTTTGGTAATGGACTCAAACTACTGCCAGTGCCAAGTCAATAATTTACTTTGAAAAAATCTTCATAATATGTTGATGCTTCACATTGCAAAGGTTTTGTTAGATTTTGATGGCAGCTTGAGCCAGCAGACAGTCGATAACGATGGTATCTCAAGGCGGCTTAAGGAGATACATTATCTTGAGGATCACATCACCATTGGAGCAGTTATTTCATTGTTTCCGCTAATTGTTCTAATGCACAGACGGTTACTTAAACTTTAAATACACAAAATAGCACTACTTACACATCAAAATCCACTTCAAACCATTATTAGGTATTAATAGGTTGGGAATGCATAGGTACAGGAGGAGCAATCCGTCGTTGGTCAAGTTCCCGCAAAACGCTGCATGAATATAAAATTAATTAATTTTTCCCGCCTTGGTCATTAATTTATTCAATTTGAATTTGAATACAGAAATGAAATGTGCTAGGAATAAATTGAAATTTAAATCTTTTTATTTGGTCAGTACTTTCAAACTTTAATAAACATAAAATATACGTAGAATGTTGATGTGTGAAGACTTTAGTTTTATTGACTAACTTTAAAGAAAAGACTGATAAAATTAAATTTTAAATAGAAATAGAAAGTAAAAACTGACATCGAAGCACTAAAACAAAGTTTTATTTTTAACTCTTTTTGACAGACTAAAGAGCACCACAAGCTTACACAACACGTAACAACTAGAATGTCCTCTAAATATTACAGGTGGAATTTTAAATTTAACAAATTTGTATGAGACAAGCCCTGCAGTTTAATGATCGCAGGATTTTCGCAAATGCATATGGGAATACGATTGTTTAGAAAATATGGGAATATTCGTGAGTACGAATTGCATGTCCCATACACCTGATATATTTGAGATTGTGATACCAACCTTTAACACCTTTCCCTCAATAAAGCATACTGGTCGCAGTAATACTGCTCTTGCAAGATTTCCACTGCTCACAAAGAATCCTTTCTCTTAGTCATCTCTTGACACAACTACACATACAAAATTGAATGATGAATTCTGTTAAGACGCCTTATTTTTACGTTATCACTTATCGGTTGACACATCTACAGCTACAAGACGTCGTGGACCGATACCAGCGCCCTGCTGCGCCGTCTCTTGGTGACTTCGGCGATGTTCTCAGCGGAGAAAATACCGCCCCCAGCAGTGGGACTCCGGCATCTACCGGCTTCGTGGTGAAGGGCGGACCGTGGGAGCAACGTGCACCCGATACAGCCTCAACGCACGAGTTCCCAACCATGCCTGGAGCACCCGCCCCTGCTCCGACATCAGCGCACGCCCCTGCCGCTTGGGGACCGAGACGCTAAACGTGCAAGGCGTGAATAATGCAGTGCAGTTTATAAGTAGTGATTACATAATTATTTGATACTTGTCTTACTTGCTTGAATAGCAAATGCTTCTGTTAATTCTGTTTTGTAAGTATCTAGGACACACAATAGTAATACACAACTTATAACCTAAGATTTAATGAGTAATTAAAACAGTTTTGGTTATGACTACCTATTTTAAATCTAATATACTATTTTGTTTACTGCTTGCTTGCTTCTTGTAACCGATTTTTATCAAATTAGAATAACCATTTAAAATATTCTTTATCAAGTTATTTTACCAATTATTATATCGAAAGTGAACACACTACTTATAAACTATCCTGCATAAAATCATCATGGTTGTCACGAGTGAACATAATATAATATACATCATATGAATTTGGTTTATGTAGAATATTGCTCTCATCTACTGTTTCATGTAATTTGTTATTTTTTTTATATTTAGTTATGGACGCCATTCACTACAATTAGTATACACATACAAGCAATTATATTTACAACTCGTGATATCATACTCCATGAGGACGGGTAATATACATAATAATATGCATATTACAGTAATTTAATATGCATAATATGCTTTACACGCTAAATCCATATTATATAGACCATTACTTGAACATAATATTTAAGTTTAGAATTAAAGCAGTTATGTTCACCTTAACCATGTTCAGACTGTCTCATTCGGCCTAAAGTTCCTTTTTGAAGTTAATTACAGAACTTCAAGGAAAATATCATTCCGTGCTATAGTCGAATTTTAATAAAACGATGAATTAGATTTTGATTAACATACAGAGAAATCAAACTTTGTCTCCAGTGAAACTAGAAACGAAGCAATTTATTACCTTTTAATAATTTGTAAATCCAATATATTTATGCCATGTAATAAACTTATATTGACTTTTACTTGTAAGTATAAATTTTAAAATGCCATTGATTTTGTTGATAATTTACATTCGAAAACATATTTTATTTTATTATTTAGGATTATATTATTATTTTGTATATTGTTATCCATAAAAAATGCATAAATACAATGTTCTGTGTACTTATTCATTTAAATGGTGATGAAATGCTAAGTTATTTCTTCATAATATTTTTTTATTATTTCATAAATAGAAAATTTATATTATCGTTTTAAGTGTCGCATATAACAATAAATAAATCATTAAATAATAAGACGAGAATAGATATTTTTACAAAGTAATTTGTATATAGCAAATTGTGTTTCAAATATTAAAACCTTTTACAAAATATAAAATGCCTTTTATTCTCATACCATAATTTTTCTTTTATCATACATGTATGTTTAGATATGTGATAGTTACTACGAATTTGCTAAGAAAGAACTGATCATTGAATGGGTCTCACCAACATGTTCTCTCTCTCAATAAAACCTATATAGCTTTAAAACTATGTTTATGAAAATAACAATAGTTTTTGTTTCATCCAAATTGGTGTAGAAATACGAAAGTTATAACGTTTTGAAGTTTGGCAATTTTTTTAATTTTTTACCCGCTCGTTCTCTGTGACGTGACGTCACAATCCGACAGAGCCATGTTTCTTTAAAGTTTGTGGACCTATGTGTAGTGGTTATATTCTCTTTGACCTATGTTGTGGAGTGCGCTAGCACTTCTTACTAGTTTGTGGTTGTGGAGTGTGGACAGAGCGAACACGCTTCTTCTTCTTAATAACTGGCTTTACAGCTCTGGGATCTAGCCGTTCTGAGCCTGAAGTTACAATATATTATAATAATTATCCTTCATATTATAGTGCTTCACAATATGTTGATGCGTCACATTGTGAAGCCCTTGGGAGATTTTGACGGCAACTTGAGTCAGCAGACAGCTGACGGTTGGCGAGGGTATCTCAAGGCGCCTATGCAGACAGACACCTTAATTTGAGAATCGCATCACCATCAGAGCACTTGTTTCACCGTTTCCACTAATAGTTCACATGCGCAGACACTTAATACACAAAATCGCACCACTTTTACATATCAAAGTCCACTTCAAACCATTATTTAAACAATAATACAGAAGCAGCAAACCGACGCCGGTCAAGTTCCCGCCAAAACTCAACGAACACGCAGTAGGTACTTGCCACAGACTAATACGATGCTTACGCACAATGGTAGTACAAATGAAAATCTTTTTATAACCAAGGAGTACTAACCGCGTGCTCGGAAGTATACGGTCGTTTACCTATATCGAATGTCAGAGTTAATGTCCAGTTGACTGTATTCGATGATATAATATTTATAATAAACCCAACGACTATGTAATAATTTTGAACTAATAATTTATGAATAATCCAATCTAATATAAATAATCTAATCCAATGTAATCAATATTATTTAAGATGAATAATTTAATCTAATAATCTAATCTATTATTATGAATAATTTAATCAATGAACTATTAATAATATTTGACATTTGTATGCCCATGAGGCTGATCACAGACTGAACTTTATTTGTGTTTAAATAAGACCTTTTTGTAAACTGTGAATCAGAAATGAACTATTTGATTTGATTTATAAACTAAACAACAAAAAGTGTATAATTAATGACTAGGTTTAAGAGGCGGGACTTCCTTAGTCACAGAACACAATTACTCTCTACCGAGGGAAGAATGCCAACTTCCTACTAAAAAAAGGAAACACGTGTTTGTACACGTACACTACAAGCACCACGGTGGGAGCCCATATAAAACTTTTTAGTGGGAATTTCAAAAAAATCATTCAAAATTGTAAAGAGTCCCTCAGAGAAAAATTTAAAGAAATAAATATATTAACTTTGTCGTCGCAATATATTTATGAACATAAAAACATAAATAGCTTTAATAAGAATAATGATGTTCATACCTTATAACACTTACTACTTATAATACTTACTCACTTATAACACTAGGAACAAACATAAGCTTGTAATGCTAGTTGCTAGACTCCACAGAATTAGTAATTCATTTACGGGGCAATGTATACGCTTTTACAACAAAATCCCAGAACATGTTCAAAGTTTGTCAATAAACAAGTTTAAAAGTTTTATTAAAGAAAAACTGTGCAAAAACTGTTATTATAATATCAAGGAATACATAAATGAAAATAACCCCTGGGAATAAGGTGATCGCCACCATGTAATATGAATGTCCTATGAAAATTCATTTAAAATTGTATAAACAAATTTATTGTTAAGTAAAATTATGTTTATAAAAAAATCCCGCTGGGTTTCTTGCTGATTCTTCCCAGGACAGAGGTATTTTCAGTAATTTCAAAAAAAAATATCGAAACTTTGCTTTAAAATTACACGATAATATTACACTGTCATTTAAAACAAGTCTAAGGTAATTATACCTTAAACAGGGTAATTTTAGTCTGCTGAACGGGAGTTTACAATTTTCATCTGATCGTGTGTCAAATGTCAATGTCAATCAAGAATCAAGATAACTTGCTAAACTGTGCGCAAGATAACTCTGCGCGCGGCCAAAATTGGAACTAATCGTGTGCCGCCATCTTACTGTTTATGGCAGGTGTCAAAATAGAGTGTTAGGTGTACGGAGTGTAGAGAGAAGGAGGACCATCTCTATATATGAAAAGTGTCCCTAAAAACGTGTCCAATAAGGGTGGCGCTGCACTAACATAGGATAAATTTAAAAAAGCGCCAAAAGCAATTAGAATAAGATCGAGAAATAAACAAGGACCGACCAATCCGCTTGGTTTTGTACTACGTAAATAGTAATAGATTTTGTATACTGGCATTTCACTAACTACTATAGTCATGAAATTTTTTAAATATTTGAATTCAGCTGACTTCACTCCGTTTACAACAGCTATCTTCAGATCGTAGTTTTTCAGACGCCAGCGCTATTGTGGTAGGTTTTGGAACCTCTATTTTTAGTAAAATATTAGGACACTTTTTCAACTTTCGTCTCTTATAAGATGGTTCTCCTTGTGCTCTACACTCCATAGTTAGGTGTCGTGTTTTTATTCGTTTTTGCAGTAAATAATCGTCATCATTATGCTGAAAGTGATTAAAATTGTTGGCAGGGATATAATCTTGAAGGTCAAACGTGCTTGTGAAAAAGAACGAGACAATAACGGGCCTACAGTAACGTTATTCAAAGTTATAGCCCACTTTTCATATTTCACAGGTAATTATTAGGGCTGCGATAATAAATAAAACTCCCTAATTTTCTCTCTCTTTTTTTTAGGCTTTTCTGAACGCACTGTCACCCAAATAACTCAAGAGGGTACATAATGTAGCAGTAGCTTTATCTACTAAAATTGTGACGCCAGTAAAAACTAGGAACCGGAGGAAAAAAATTATGGTTTAGGGTTTAGACGATTTTCATATGTGGCGCTATAAGGCATTTAAATCAATCGTTTGACGTTGTCAAGAAAGAGATTCCTGCTATAAACAAACTTTGGTTGGACTTGAAAGCTGATCGTAGTACATATAACTCAATGTGATATTGATTTTAAATTTGGCAGAACATCGTTGAGTAGTAGCTTAAAGACTATGGGCTACAAATACAAAAGGTGCCAGTTTAAACGAAAAGTATTGATAGAATGCAGTGATATTGCAGCTCAGAGAACAAAATATATTCTGAGAAGCATATATTTTCTCTATCCTATTATCTAATATGTATTATCTAAGAATCGTCAAGAATTTGTGCCAAATCTACCTACAAATTGCATTGTAATGATGGATATTGCGTCATACCACACAAATAAACAAGGCGCCTACAATTGGCAATACAAAAGCTGAGTTCCGAGAGTGGATTACGAGAAATAGATGATTGTCAAAAAACACAAAGGAGACCCACAGTATGAAAAAGAACAAATATTAAATGAACATGTATATGAGGTTCTCCGTTTGCCGCCTTATCTACCGCGATTTAAATCCCATCGAAAAAAATTGGACAATAGTAAAGAGGCGCATTGTAGAGAAATATCACTAAAGCTCCTAGCGAAATAGCCGCTATTACTGTGATGGCTTTTGGAACAGTAACAATAGAAGAATGGCGCAATGTATGTCTACATGTAGAAAAAATAGGAGATAAATATTTCGAATTAGATAAGCTGATTGATATTTAAATGGATAAATTTGTAATTAATGTCACAGGCGACACATCCGAGTCTTCTGATGAAGATTCTAGCATGGATTCTGATGAAGATGTGCGAATGGAAGGCGTTGACTCACTGCAGGACCATTGTTACACCAAATTTACAAATAGATCTAGATATTCAATAAAAGATTTACAAGGTTTCCATGGAATTTTAATTTCGTTCTTTCTAATAAAGTTAAATTTGACCTACTTTTAGGTTTTCGATGGAGCGGAAATTTTACATATACGTTAAGTTTAGATGAAAATAAGTGACGTCCTATATAGCAAACTCCCAAAGATGGAGGACTAGTTATTTTTTGTGCATTCCCTTCATTAGGTATGAAATAAAAGTGTTTGCTGAGAAGAATACCAAAAATAACTCGTACGTGGTAGAGCCATGCTGCGGCTATATTAGTAGTATAGTTGAAGCACGAATGGGCCGGCTCAACCGGTGAACGATCACGCTCTCACAGAATACCAGCGTAAAATAGCAGCTTAACACTGCTGTGTTTCGTATGGTGAGTGTAGAGAACCGGAGACCCTATTTACTGGAAAAGAGGCATTCTATCTTAGTCCTCACGGGTGACAACGCATCTGTATTTTGATTCGCAAACAAGGATAGATGGAGATGTCTAAGGGCTACAGCAACCACTTACGATCAGGTGGACAGTGTGCTCGTTTGTCACCCTATCCTATAAAAAAATAAAAAAATAAAAGTGAAGCGTTTTTTTAGTTTTTTTTTTCTCAAACTCGCTCATAAAAATTAAACGTATTGTTGCGCGCCACTATTAATGTCTTGTACATGGCAACACTAGTTACACTAGCGCCCTCTAGTGTCGAGTAGCAGAACTAGGAGAGTCAAGATCCTTCCAGAAATTTCGGGACCGATATGTACTCGAACATTCTATATGTCGCTACAGTAGAAGGTTCTGGAAACTAGCTGAGGCCCTATATATGGCCGGTATAGACCACGACGAAGGCAGTATTGAATTGGCGATACAAGAGAATACTTCGAAGCGAAATAACTGCGAACTTAAGTGATTGTGTTTTATTATTAGTGTGATTTTAAGTTGTAATTAGTGTTGTGTAATTAAATAGTCAATTTTGGTAATTCACTCGGCAGTTTTTAATTGTCTCGAACCCCAAGCTCGTACCAATTGGTGTCAGAAGTGGGATCAAATCATGCCGATTTTACCAAAGGACGACATGGAGGGTATCCGTACCCGAAGTCAACGCCAGCTGGAGACGGACCAGAGACGATTTGGTAATACAACGTAGCAAACATCGGAGGGCCAGCTGCTGACCACGGAGGCCGGTCCGTCATCAGCTCCTGCATCTACACCACCTGACTTAGGTGCTCTGATGATGATGCTGCAGGAACAGGCTCACCGACAGGAGGAACAGGCCCGTCGGTTGGAAGAGCAGCTGCAGCGCGGACAGGAGGAATAGGCCCGTCGGTTGGAAGAACAGCTGCAGCGCGGACAAGAGGAACAGGCCCGCCAACAGGTGGAACACGCCCGCCAACAGGAGGAACAGGGCCGTCGGTTGGAAGAGCATCTCAAACGCAATAAGGAAGAGCAGATACTTCTCATGAAGGACCTTCACGCTACCTTCGGGAAAGAGATAAGGGAGGTGAAGGATAGGGTTGCTCAACATGACAACCGCCTGTTGGAAGCTGAAACCCGAATCGACCAAGTGAACAATCGGGTTGACAACGTGATGGCTGACGTGAAGAAAACGCTGGACGACCTCAAATTTGGGGATGGAGTTACAGCTCCCGTGGTAGCTACAACAAATTCAAATTCAAATTTTCAAATTCAAATCGTTTATTGCGAATATAGGTTGATACAGTTGGTGTTTACATAGTTTATCACTTATAGAACAAACATTTAGTACAGCTATATTCCGCCATTTGGCATGCAATGTCCATCACATTTTATTACTTTTATATTAAATTACTTAAACATACTCTAGTTAAGGTGACACTAGTCGACATTATTTCCATAGAAATTTCGGAGGGGTTTTACTCCGCTGTTTGACAGTGTACATCCAAAATTAAACATGATATCGTTTTGTCTCATTATTAAATTTGTCTGTACGGAAACAGAATAGTAAAATAAAATGTTATTAAAAAGTTACGAGCTACCAAAGATTCGTTTTTATTGCCAATTTTAACACAACTTTGGGCGTAAATTAGTAATAAAAGAAGTGTAAAATTTCCAAAACAAAGTCGGTACCGACACAGGTAAATTATCGAAGAACTCAATAAATTTTATTTGTAATTGATTAATGCAGTGGTTTTTTCATAAAACCCCTTCTTCCAAAGGCCTTTTCGTATTTTTTTACGCGCGCATGTTACTATGAATTATCGTGCATCTCACTGAATAATGTCTCCCCCGGTGCGGTGCGGGAGGACGATGCTTACACACACATGCACAGGCGGTGACGCGCGCTTATAAGTATTCGAGTTTTATTCGAAACGAAAAGTTTTGCTTTGCTATTTTGTAATTTGGACGCCAAAGACAAAAGACGGCATGGAAATTGATATGATTGAAAGAGATGATGCGTTTTGGACGACAGACAATATTTTAAAATTTTCGTCTGTAGTATAATATAATTATAAAAGTAAAAAAAGTAAAGTCTATATTCGATTACTATATAAAATTGCAACAATTTCATTGGTGCCGACGGGGATCGAACCCGGGTTGCTCGCGTAATGTGATACTTACAGCGAGCGCTAACCATCTGAGCTACCACGGCTCTCAATGTAAGTGTTATAAATAAATAAAGAATTACAAAACAGTTTAATTATTTATTAGACGACTTTTGCGGCGGATAAACAAAGTATATTATGTGGGATTTTCATAGGTACCTACTGTTATTACCTAGATACCTACAATCAACAATACAACAAAATGTCACAAAACCTCGCCGCGTCGTGGCCACAAAATTGTAAACTTTAGGTAGGTACGTCGGTACTAAGAAAACAATCTTGATGGGTCACTTGTCTTGATAAAAACCTGTGTTTACGTTTAGTGATATTGAGTATATATAAAAAAATAAGAAGCCAGGTAAGTAAGTATTTTTGAAAACAATTTATAGGTAGGCAGACCAATTACGATTATTATCTAAATATTATAAATGCGAAAGTTTGGATATTTGGATGGACGGATGAATGGATGTATGTTACTCAATCACGCCAGAACGGCTGAAGGGATCTGGATGATATTTTGCTCAGAGATAGGCTATAGTCCGGAATTTTTTTTTTCAAAAAAACGTTACCCCACACTAGGATTTTCTCCTGTATCGTGGAGGCAGTTTACAAACATCCAGACCCGGAACAATTATTTGTAGACCATACAAATACTTGTTCGATTGATTCGAACCCGCGGCTCCCAGTACAACAATTCATTGCTAAGCCACTGCGCCACGGAGCTGCCAAATATCATATATGATACCGTTTATTCAGGTATTTCGTTGCCGTGGGATAATTATCGAGTTACACACGTTCGAAGCCGAACTCTTGAGTGATTGCTGCATGACCACTCGGGGAAAACTAAACATAATAAAATAAGCAATCTATATTAGGTATATAGAGCCACAGACGTATACCTAATAATTTCGTGGATTCACCCGCGTCATCACGTGTCCGAGATGCGTGGCATGACATGACACCTAGTTCAAGCATTTTATAATTGCAATCAAATATTTTATTTGATTGTAATGTATGGAAAAATTGTCATGATTAATGGAGTACTTTTATTTTATCTGTCGGCATATTATGCGCGGTTTTTTCCAGTTTTAAAGAAAAACGTACACGATTCATGAAAAGTGTGTAGGCAAGAAATGATTCTTGATAAATTTGCTATCAACCTCTTATACTTATTAATTAATTAAATTTAAACTTTCAAAATACCATAGCAACGTGAAATGAAAGAGTTCAGAAATAAAGATGTAACTAATCATTGCTACGCTCACCCGGGAGATAGATAAAAGTACTCAATTAATTTTGAATTTATTTTAGCTACTTGCTGTACCCCGCGACTTCGTCCGCGTTTAGTTTAGGGCGTTAATATTGTTGCAAAGACACCTAATAATTTTTCTAAAATTTAAGCAGGCTAAGTTACTTCTTATAACATGAGCTATCTACTAGTGAAAGTCCCGCCCAAGTCGGTCCAGCCGTTTTGGAAATTAACCGCAACAAACAGACTGACAGACATATAAAAATGTTAAAAATTGTGTTAATGTTATAAGTACCGTATACAGTTTCATACGCAATTAGTAAAAAGCTGTTATTTTGACATTACAAACAGACACTTCAATTTTATTTAATTGTGTATATATAGATAACGATTGAACTAACGGCTAACCTAACCTCGCTCATAGAAGCTTTCAATACTGGCTTCTCAGTTCGCACCGGGCTAGGGGTTATGCGTTGTTTGCGCGTCAAGCCAAGTAGGTATTGAATTATTTTAATTTTACATTATCTCTTAAACTATGTACTATATAAACATGGTATAAAGAACGAAGTTTATCTTCATAAAATTGTCTTGATAATGAAGTAACTTTGGTTCGTAAGGTGCCTAATAATTAAATTTTCATTTTTTTTGTCACAAAATGCCTAATTGTGGCTTATATATAAGAAATAGACATATGGTATCGCGGACTTTTTTTAGACGGAGTAAAGATCTATATTTTTCTAGAACATTCGTATCCCGAACCATAACAGCGCTTTTTCTTCTGACTTCCTTAACAAATATAGGCTAGCTGAGATATATAGCCTAATGCTGTATAGCCTATACTATTCAACATGAATCTGGCTATAATATCCAAAAAAAGATTTTTCAAATCGGACTGGTAGTTCCAGAGATTAGCACGTTTAAACAAACAAAAACCCTCTTCTGCTTTATTATATTAGTATAGATGTTGCATCGTGTTCGTGTAACTTCGTTTTTATTCTAACGGTTCGGAACACCGTACGAACACGACATGCGTGAATACTAGTGTCGATATGCTCATCACTGATACTATCTCTGTCGGGCACGATGCCAGGTGAGACAGCGTGCTTTTTGGCCGCGCCCACCAGCGAGTTCGAGCCCGCGACTTGTGCCACCGGAATTAACATGATACAAAATCAAAAATAATAGCGATAAGTCAATTTAGATAATATTGTATAAGTCAAGTCAATTTAGTTATTCTCAGTCATGTAACAGTCAATTATTGAATTTCATATTTGTCTTCGAGATATTCTTTCACACTGTAGTATGCCTTATTAAGAAGAAATTGCTTCAATAGTATTTTAAACTTATCTATATTGGAGCATCTCAAAATGTGTAATGGTAAATGGTTATAAATTCTAGGGGCCATACAAAATACACTGTTGTTAAATTGGGCTGTGTTGTTTGATGGAAAACATATTTTTTGATTATTACGTTTACTGTGTAGGCACTCAAATAAAGAAATATGCGTAGTAACAAAAACACCTTCGCTACGTGGATTCAAAGTGCCGCCGTTCGACAGGACTTCTTCCTGGTCGGCCTACAAAATCCGATTCGAGGCTGTCATGAAGGCGAAAGGCTGGAATAAAAGTCAGGCCATGACTGCTCTCATCCTAGGCCTGCGCGACCAGGCCTTAACTGTTCTGGAAGCTCTCGGTAAGGAAGTGACTTACGAGCAGCTCCTTGAGGCATTGGAGGCGAGATACGGCGATGCTCACCTGGAACACGTCTTTCGTGCGCAGCTCAAAGATCGCGTGCAACGCAATAACGAAAACCTGCAGCAATGGGCCCTTTAGGTAGAGAAGCTGGTTCGAAAAGCATACCAGTCTGTACCTGCGCTCATTATAGGGAACCTGGTGCAGACATTCATCGACGGTATCCGCGACCTTGAAGTCAGAGCTGCTGTAAGGCTCGGGCACCACGAGACGCTTAAGGACGTCTTGACCCTTGCACTGGAGGTTCATCGTTCCCATCGCGTCAGGGAGGTTGCAGCAGCTACAGTTCGGGACTGCAATAACGGCTACAGCCCTAGGTGCTACGGCTGTGGGGAAAGGGGCCGTCTTCGATCCAGCTGCCCTAAGCGAACTGTAGAAAGGGAAGGTGATCGATCTCGAGAGGGTAGTGCGGCTAATAGCACCGCCAAGCAGCAGCAGGGAAACGAGTAAAAGCCAGAACTGCGGGGCGGGTGCTGGCTGATGTTAAAAGAGCCCCAAGGATTTCGATCTCACAAACCCATGATGGGAACAGCCTAATCATCAAGGGCGAGGTCAACGGAACGCCGTGTAAATTGACCATAGACAGTGGAGGCTCTCGCACGGTTGTCAGTTCTCAACTTATAAGTCGGTTCCTTGGGGACTCCGCTTACAACCGCGAACGCATTAATTTGGTGACAGCCACTGGTCAGTGCATACCCGTCCTTGGAGAGAAGGAGATGGAGTTGAAGCTAGGCAACATGATCTACCTGCATAATGTCATCGTGGCTGATATAATGGACGACTGCATCCTGGGCCTAGACTTTATGAGGAAGAATTGTTGTGAGATCGACGTTAAGCAAGGTGTTTTGAGATGTGGACAAGAGGAACTTTTCGTGGAAGGGGCGTTACCAGGGAATGTGTACAGCCTTAAGAAGATTGTTTTTCCGCCGAGATCGGAAACGATTGTGCCGGTTAGACTTCCTCGGAATCCTGGGCAAACTCTTCGTTGTGTACTCGTGGAAAGGGTAGACAACGACCTTACATGGATAGTGGCTCGAACCTTGGTCAGAACCACCGACATCTCAGGAGTACGTGTGCTGAACCTTTGTGATCAGGAACAGATTATAAAAAAAGGCACATTGGTTGGTACTAGTGAGGAAGTGGATTTGTTACGTCGGTGCCAATATCTATCGACTGGGACCCTCAGCAAGGATGGACAAACGAGAATGACCGCACTTTTAGAAGACTGTCGCAGCGTTCTCTCCCCGAATGAAATGGTCAAGGCGAAGAAGTTGTTACTCAAGTACGCCAATGTTTTCTCGTCAAACGAAGCTGACATAGGAAAGGCTGGCTTAGTTCAACACAAAATAAACACAGGACAAGAATTGCCTATTCGTCAGCGGCCAAGAAGATTGCCTGTAGCACGTGAAAAGGAAGTGGAAAACATGATTGAGGGAATGGTGAAGGATGGTGTTATTGAACCTTCATCTAGTCCATGGTGTTCACCTGTGGTGCTGGTAAAGAAGAAGGACGGCAGCATGCGGTTTTGTGTTGACTACCGCCGCCTGAACGACGATACGAAGAAGGACAGCTATCCCTTGCCTAGAATTGATGACACGCTGGACATGCTCACAGGCGTAAAGTGGTTTAGTACGCTGGACCTGAAAAGTGGCTACTGGCAGGTTGAAATTGACCCTAAGGACAAGGAGAAAACTGCATTCTCCACAGGAAAGGGTCTGTGGCAATTTAAAGTCATGCCGTTTGGATTGTGCAATGCTCCAGCAACGTTTGAAAGATTGATGTAGCTTGTACTTACCGGGCTAATTGGAGATGCCTATCTGGTCTATTTGGATGACATCATCATCGTAGGCCGTACGTTTGAGGAACACCTTCAAAACCTGGTTAACGCGTGCTCATGAAGATCCAGAGTGCCAACCTCAAGTTGAGTCCGAAGAAGTGGTCACTATTCAAACGGCAAGTTAGCTTTTTGGGGTATGTAGTGTCGAAAGAAGGTATCCGCACGGATCCAGAGAAAATTGCCGCTGTCGAAGATTGGCCGGTTCCAAAAGACAAGACACAGGTTAGAGCATTTTTGGGTTTGTGCTCTTATTATCGGCAATTTGTGAATAACTTTACAGATATAGCCAAACCTCTGCACAGGCTAACCGAGTAGAAGCGACATTTCTGCTGCAATATTGCATTCCAGGAGCTCAAGAACCGTCTGTGCAAAACACCTATTTTAGGGTACCCTGATGCGGGCAAGGAATTCATAGTTGAGACAGACGCAAGTGATATAGGACTTGGCGGTGTGTTGTCTCAACGGAATGGTGATCAAGAGATTGTGATAGCGTACTTCAGCAAGTCGTTGTCAAAGCCGGAAAGGAACTATTGTGTCACAAGACGGGAATTGCTTGGTGTGGTAAAATCCTTGCAGCATTTTAGCAAATATCTTCTGGGGCGGAAATTCCACTTACGAACCGACCATGCTGCACTGAAATGGCTATTGCAGTTCAAAAATCCGGAAGGACAAGTTGCGAGATGGATTGAAATACTGCAAGAATACGACTTTGTGATCGAATATCGCAGCGGGAAATCTCATGGCAATGCAGATGCATTGTCAAGAAGATCTTGCCCTGAAGATTGCAAGCATTGTACTAGGCAAGAGGGTAAGGAAGTGGTATCTGTGAGGATGCTCAAGACAGACCAGCTCAGTAATGAGTGGAAGGACAACAACAGCCTACAACATGCACAGCAGGAAGATTCGGACATTAAGCCGATTCTGGAGTGGATAAAGGCCAGTGCTCCTAAGCCCAAGTGGAGCGACGTCTCAGCAATGGTGTTCGACCACGAAAAGCTATTGGGCCCAATGGGACAGCTTGCTGATTCAAGATGGAGTCCTGTGCCGCAAATGGGAAAATGGTCGGGGAGATAGATGTCATTTGCAAATGGTTGTCTCTAAGGCTAAAGTACCGGATAATCTACAGCTGTACCATAGTTGTTGTTCAGGAGGCCACCTGGGAGTTAAACGAACTCTACTGAAGATCCGAGAACGGTTTTACTGGGTCCAATGTCGTGATGATCTCGAGGACTGGTGCCGCAAATGTACAAGTTGTGCGGCTGTAAAGGGACCTCAAATTCGTAGTAGAGGTGCATTGAAATTGTACAATGTTGGTGCACCATGGGAGAGGATAGCCATTGACGTTGCGGGGCCGTTTCCGGAAAGTGAAAGTGGTAACAAGTATTTCATGGTTGTGATGGATTACTTCACTAAGTGGCCAGAAGTCTTCGCTATTCCAAATCAAGAAGCTTCAACAGTTGCAGATAAACTAGTTCATGAAGTCTTCTGTCGTTTTGGAGTACTTGTAGAGATTCACAGCGATCAAGAAAGGAATTTTGAGTCTCAAATATTCCAGGAAACTTGCCGAGTTATGGGTACTCATAAAACACGAACAACTTCTTACCACCCACAATCGGATGGAATAGTAGAACGATTTAATCAGACATTGGAGAGGTACCTAGCAAAAGTTGTGGAAAAACGGCAACGAGACTGGGACAGGCACATACAACCGTTTTTGTTGTCATATCGAAGCGCTGTTCACGAAAGTACATCAGTGACACCAGCTTTCGCAAACTTTTGGGAGAGAATTACGGCTGCCTGCAGACCTGATCACCGGAATACCACCTGATGCCCCACGCAGTATAACCGATTATGCAAATGACTTGCGGAACAAAATAAATGACATTTATGAGCACGTCAGACAGACGGGCCAGCAAACGTCTGAGAAGATGAAAACACGGTATGACCGCAAAATGAACAACAAAGGGTTTGACGAAGGTTCACTAGTGTGGTTACACAATCCAGCTCGCAGCAAAGGGAAATCTCCAAAGCTTCAAGCTAAATGGGACGGACCGTACCGGATTGTGACAAGGATCAATGAGGTAACCTACCGGATATAGAAAGGTGCCAGGGGTACTCCTAAGATCGTCCATGTGGATCGACTGGCGCGTTATTATGGGGCCAATAATGCTCGGGACGAGCATGTCTTAGGAGGGGGCAGTGTTGCGCGCCACTATTAATGTCTTGTACATGGCAACACTAGTTACACTAGCGCCCTCTAGTGTCGAGTAGCAGAACTAGGAGAGTCAAGATCCTTCCAGAAATTTCGGGACCGATATGTACTCGAACATTCTAGATGTCGCTACAGTAGAAGCTTCTGAAAACTAGCTGAGGCCCTATATAAGGCCGGTATAGACTACGACGAAGGCAGTATTGAATTGGCGATTCAAGAGAATACTTCGAAGCGAAATAACTGCGAACTTAAGTGATTGTGTTTTATTATTAGTGTGATTTTAAGAATGCAGTTTTCTCCTTGTCCTTAGGGTCAATTTCAACCTACCAGTAGCCACTTTTCAGGTCCAGCGTACTAAACCACTTTACGCCTGTAAGCATGTCCAGCGTGTCATCAATTCTTGGCAAGGGATAGATGTACTTCTTTGTAACGTCGTTCAGGCGCCGGTAGTCAACACAAAACCGCATGCTGCCATCCTTCTTCTTTACCAGCACCACAGGTGAACACCATGGACTAGATGAAGGTTCAATAACACCATCCTTCACCATTCCCTCAATCATGGTTTCCACTTCCTTTTCACGTGCTACAGGCAATCTTCTTGGCCACTGACGAATAGGCAATTCTTGTTCTGTGTTTATTTTGTGTTGAACTAAGCCAGTCTTTCCTATGTCAGCTTCGTTTGACGAGAAAACATTGGCGTACTTGAGTAACAACTTCTTCGCCTTGACCTTTTCATTCGGGGAAACAACGCTGCGACAGTCTTCTAAAAGTGTGGTCACTCTCGTTTGTCCATCCTTGCTGGGGGTCCCGGTCGATAGATATTCGCACCGACGCAACCAATCCACTTCCTCACTAGTACCAACCAATGTGCGTTTTTCTATAATCTATTCCTGATCACAAAGGTTCAACACACGTACTCCTGAGATGTCGGTGGTTCTGACCAAGGTTCGAGCCACTTTCCATGGAAGGTCATTGTCTACCCTTTCCACGAGTACACAATGATGAGCTTGCCCAGGACTCCGAGGAAGACTAACCGGCACAATCGTTTCCGATCTCGGAAGAACAATCTTCTTAAGGCTGTACACATTCCCTGTTAACGCCCCTTCCACGAAAAGTTCCTCTTGTCCACATCTCAAAACACCTTGCTTAACGTCGATCTCACAACAATTCTTCCTCATAAAGTCTAGGCCCAGGATGCAGTCGTCAATTATATCAGCCACGATGACATTATGCAGGTAGATCATCTTGCCTAGCTTCAACTCCATCTCCTTCTCTCCACGGACGGGTATGCGCTGACCGGTGGCTGTCACCAAATTAATGCGTTCGCGGTTGTATGCGGAGTCCCCAAGAAACTGATTTATAAGTTGGGAACTGACAACCGTGCGAGAGGCTCCAGTGTCTATGGTCAGTTTACACGGCTTTCCGTTGACCTCGCCCTTGATGATCAGGCTGTTTCCATCACGGGTTTGTGAAATCGTAATCCTTGGGGCTCTTTTAACAACAGCCAGCACCCGCCAGTTTCCCTGCTGCTGCTGGGCGGTGCTGTCAGCCACACTACCCTCTCGATATCGATCACCTTCCCTTTCTACAGTTCGTTTAGGGCAGCTGGATCGAAGATGGCCCCTTTCCCCACAGCCGTAGCACCTAGGGCTGTAGCCCTTATTGCGGTCCTGAACTGTAGCTGTTGCAACCTCCCTGACGCGGTGGGAACGATGATCCTGCCGCACGGCTTCCACCTCCAGTGCATGGGCCAAGGCGTCCTTAAGCGTCTCGTGGTGCCCGAGCCTCACAGCAGCTCTGACTTCAAGGTCGCGGATGCCGTCGATGAATGTCTGCACCAGGTTCCCTACAATGAGCGCAGGTACAGACTGGTACGCTTTTCGAACCAGCTTCTCCACCTCAAGGGCCCACTGCTGCAGGTTTTCGTTACTGCGTTGCACGCGATCTTTGAGCTGCGCACGAAAGACGTGTTCCAGGTGAGCATCGCCATATCTCGCTTCCAATGCCTCAAGGAGCTGCTCGTATGTCACTTCCTTACCGAGAGCTTCCAGAACAGTTAATGCCTGGTCGCGTAGGCCTAGGGTGAGAGCAGTCATGGCCTGACTTTTATTCCAGCCGTTCGCTTTCATGACAGCCTCGAACTGGATTTTGTAGGCCGACCAGGAAGAACTCCCGTCGAACGGCGGCACTTTGAATCCACGTAGCGAAGGTGTTGTAGCTACTACGGGAGCTGTAATTCCATCCCCAAGTTTGAGGTCGTCCAGCGTTTTCTTCACATCAGCCATTACGTTGTCAACCCGATTGTTCACTTGGTCGATTCGGGTTTCAGCTTCCAACAGGCGGTTGTCATGTTGAGCAACCCTATCCTTCACCTCCTTTATCTCTTTCCCGAAGGTAGCGTGAAGGTCCTTCCTGAGGAGCATCTGTTCTTCCATACCGCGCTGCAGCTGCTCTTCCAACCGACGGGTCTGTTCCTCCTGTCGGCGGGCCTGTTCCTCCTGTCGGCGGGCCTGTTCCTCCTGTCGGCGGGCCTGTTCCTCCTGTCGGCGAGCCTGATCCTGCAGCATCATCATCAGAGCACCTAAGTCAGGTGCTACAGATGCAGGAGCTGCTGACGGGCCGTGGTTAGCAGCTGGCCCTCCGACGTTTGCGGCGTTGCATTACCAAATCGTCTCTGGTCCGTCTCCTGTTGGCGTTGACTTCGGGTACGGATTTTTTTTTATAGGATAAGGGTGACAAACGAGCGCACAGTCCACCTGATGGTAATTGGTTGCTGCGGCCCATAGACATCTACATCTATCCTCTATTACAAATCAAAATGTAGATGCGTTGTCACCCGTGAGGACTAAGATGGAATGCCTCATTTCCAGTAAAAAGGGCCTCCGGCCACCTGCACTCACCAAGCGAAACGCAGAGGTAAACCTCTACTTCACGCTGGTTTTCTGTGAGGTCGTGGTACCACCCCGGTTCGAGCCGGCCCGTCCGTGCGACAGCAAAAACTGCCGCGTGGCTCTACCACTTTTAATATACCCTTAACCCTTTTAAGATACCCTCCGTGTCGTCTTTAGGTAAAATTGGCATATTTGATACCACTTCTGACACCAATTGTTACGAGCTTGGAGTTCGAGACAATTAAAAACTGCCGATTGAATTACCAAAATTGACACTTTAATTACACAACACTAATTACAATCTAAAATCACACTAATAATAAAACACAGTTCGCCGTTATTTCGCTTCACATTATGAAACCGTGCGTGGAGCCCTCCTCCGGAACTAGAATTAAGCCAATTAAAGTAGGTCCATTTCTGTACCAAAACAATATTCAGGGAATTTTAAAAAATGGTGTTAAGAGCATAGGACGCAATCGTATTTCTATTGAGTTTTGTTCCCCCCAACTAGCTAACGATTTTGTTATAAGTCCATTACTTGCTAAAGCAAATTTTGTAGCCGTAATTCCTACCTATGCTATTACGAGAATGTGTATCATTAGAGGTGTTCCAATCGATATAGGTATGGATGAATTCGTTTCTGCATCAGAAGTTGCTTCTTCTACGGAAATAATTCGCGCTCGTCGTCTAAACCGTAAAGTTATTAAAGCAGATAACTCTGTTGAGTGGATTCCAACACAAACGATTGTTATTACGTTCTCCGGTAAATTACTGCCCTCACATGTTTTTGCCTATTTCACGTCATATCCTGTAGAACCTTACCTCTTACCTACAATACAATGTTATAACTGCTGTCGTTTCGGTCATGTTAAGTCTAAATGCAGATCTAAGCCTCGTTGTTATAAATGTGGACAACCACATGATGGAGAATCATCTGAAGTTACCTCGGTCACATGACTTCACTGTACTGGTAATCATGCAGCTATTAGTTCATCCTGTCCAGAATTTAATAGACAAAAATCTATTAAAGTAATTATGTCCCAAGAACATATCTCTTATGATGAAGCATCTATAAGAGTCCGCCCATCCAAACGAGCCTATTCCGACATTGCAAGCAAAACTCCTTTAAATCCATCTCATAATACGAGTAATAAGAATTCATATAAAAAAAACTTTCTATATAAATAGGAAACCACGTTCTCCAGCATCCGATCATGGGTATGACCATACAGCCCATGAATCCATGATCCAGACCCCAAGAAGTTCTCTTCCTAATGGAAATGCTTACCCTAAAGATAATGAGTAAAACCATACTTCTCCAAATGAGAATTTAATAGACTTACTTATATCCACACTTATGTGTATCATTTCGAAATTTGACGACCACTGTTTACCTCAAAATTTAACCCAGTCTCTTGAGAAACTATCGATGCTCTTAAATAATTTAAATAAGCATGGCTACGATTCTTCAATGGAACTGTCGCAGTATTAAACATAAAAAAGGCGATTTAATCTATCTTATCAACAAATACAACCCGTTTCTTGTAGCATTATGAGAAATTTAGCTTCAGCCGAAATCTCACTTCCGTATTCCTGGTTTTGCCTGCCTTCGCGAAGACAGGAAAGATGGTTACGCCGTTGCTGTAATCCTAGTTAATAGATTACATTCATTTATCAAGGTTTCACTTCCTCAACATAGTGAGGAATTAAACGTTGTAGCTTGCAAATGTAATGATATCACATACCTGTCTTTCTATATTCCTCACCCACATCCATCACTGATCACTGAATTAAACTTAATAATTTCATCTATTACTCCTCCTTTTATATTACTAGGTGATTTTAATGCTCACCATGTCTCGTAGGGCTCATGCAGAAATGATACTTTTGGCTATCTCTTAATGGAATTGTTTGATGAATTTAATATTTGCATTTTAAATGATGAATCACCAACAAGGAGAGTATATCCATCTCAAAATCCTAAAAGTGTTGTTGATCTAACTTTATGTACCCCAAATCTTACATCACGTATTAATTGGAAAGTTTTATCTCACTCATATGGTAGTGATCATTACCCAATATTACTTTCATTAGCCAACTGCTCAATACCAATCAGAGTTTTTTCTGCGCAGTTAAAATATAATTGAAAAGGAGCGGACTGGGCTAAATTCTCATCGTTATCAGATTCGGTACTCTCTAAATTTTATAACAGTGACTCTAATGATATAGAGACAAACTACAAAAACTTTGTTAAGTATCTTTTACTCACCGCAGACTCATGTTTCACATGAAAAATTTCGCCTCCTACCAAAATTTGTTCTCCCCCATGGTGGTATGAGGAATGCACACTCAGTGTTAAAAAACGAAAACAAGCTGAACGTCTATACTCCTCCAATATGTCTATTGAAAACTTTTTAAATTATAAAAAAATAGCTGCTCATACATTAAAACTGTTAGCACATAAAAAAAAAGACGGGTTGGCTTAGGTTTTGTGAAAATCTTTCACCCCACTCTCCTGCTTAATGTATTATGGAAGAATATAAAGGAATTCCGCGGATCATATAACGTTGATAATTATTCACCGCAATGTGATTCCTCTATTTGGTACAATTTATTTGCCGATAACCTTGCCCCTTCTTGGGTTCCCTCCTTTGAGGAATTATGTTATAGTGAACCATTGATAACCCAACCTGGAGAAAACATTAATAATTCACGTTTTAATGAACTTTTCTACAATGAAGAATTTGAATTGGTTGTTCAACACCTTAAAGATTCGTCCCCAGGATTAGACGGAATTCCATACTAATTTATTTCTAACGCAGGATCAAAATCTAAGCAAATTTTTCTAGATTAATTAATGACATATTTATTACGGGAATAGTCCCTAATGATTGGAAAATGCAAATTATTATCCCCATCTTAAAACCAGACAAAAATCCTAGTGATGGTAATCGTTACCGCCCTATAGCACTATCATGAACTCTGTGCAAAATAATGGAGCATTTAATTAAAAATCGTCTAGAATGGTTTGTTGAAAATAAAGGTCTCTTGGCCAAAACACAGTTTGGATTTCGAAAGGGACTGAGCACGCTAGATAGCTTGTCTGTTTTTACCTCTGATATACGCTCGGCTTTTTCCGGAGAAAAAGCTCTTCGGAAAAAAACTCAGAAGTCTATCGGTAAATATTATGCAGAACTCCAACCTGACATCCCCTCCAAACCATGGTTTATTTTAAATTTAGAAATGGCTCCAAACATAGCACATCTGTCATATGTGGAATTAGATTGGGACACACTTGTTCACCTGTATTTTTGGCAAAACTTAAGATTAAAGATAGCTCAATTTGTGAGTGTGGATTAGGCGAAGGTACGATCGATCAGAAATTTTTTAACTGCCCTAACCTCTCCGTTTCATTATACGATTTTCTTCCTAATAACATCCCTCGTCCTGTAAATCTTAAATCTTTGATAAATTTAGTTTACACTCCTTTTGTACAAACTTTATTAGATTTCATATCCATTAATAACATTAAACTATAGTACCTTTGCCACTTACCTATAACCATATTATTATATTAGCAATAATTTTGTACAAATATTATAATGTTAATTCATTCGAAAATAACTACATAAGTAAGTTCGTAACATAAAGTTAAGTAAGCGCATCTACGGAAACGGAAACTAGTAAATACTCTGTGTGACTTTCATGAAATACTTGACGCTGGCATAATCCATTGGAAGTTGCCAAACTAGGAAAATAAATCATAGATAAATATATAAGTGTAATACAAATGTGAATAGAAATAAAAATTGTGTACATTGTACATATGATAGAATCTACTAGTTGGTCTATGGAGTGTACCCGCCTAAGGGTATTAGTGGGGTTTTTGGCAGGAACTTGACCGGCGGCGGTTTGCAGCTCCTGTTTTATTGTTTAAATAATGGTTTGAAGTGGACTTTGATATGTAAAAGTGGTGCGATTTTGTGTATTAAGTGTCTGCGCATGTGAACTATTAGTGGAAACTGTGAAACAAGTGCTCTGATAGTGATGTGATTCTCAAAATAAGGTGCCTGTCTGCTTAGGCACCTTGAGATACCACCGCCAACCGTCAGCTGTCTGCTGGCTCAAGTTACCGTTAAAATCTCCCAAGGGCTGCACAATGTGACGCATCAACATATTGTGAAGCAGTATACTATGAAGAATAATTATTATAATATAATATTGTAACTTCAGGCTCAGAAGGGCTAGATCACAGAGCCGTAAAGCCAGTTATTAAGAAGAAGAAGTAAGGGTATTAGTCATGAAGCAAATATAGTGCCACCAACTTATCTGTTCAGTTGACAGAGTCGCTAGTGGAGTGCTTACTATTGCCATTTAAGAAATTTACCTAGGAAATAGGTGACTACATATTCATTACACATAATATAAAATAAAACAAATTTCGTGTTAATATATATATATATATATATATATATATATATATAAATTATATATATATATATATATATATATATATATATATATAATTTATATTTTATAAAAATAATTGTGGTCGTGGTCTCGGAGTTCAAGCGGTCGAACTCTAGGAATTCCTGTTTTGAAAGATGTACCCGCGTTAGATACTGGTTCCAATAATTCATCTTCTGAATCACTGGAATCGGTTTCGCTATCGCTCTGACACTCTATAATAAAGGGTTCATCTAAATACGCGTCTTTTAGTCTGTATTCATTTTCAATTTTTTTCACATGATTGCATATGTTTTTCCACTGCACCGGTGTAATTTTATTAAATGCATCTTCAATTAATTGGGGCATTAGAACATTAGATTTTCCAACATTTTTGTCTGCTATGTTCCTTTTCATAGAGCTCCATATCATTTCAATTGCATTCAAGTCGCAATGATAAGGCGGCAATCTAAGAATAGCATGGCCATGACTTTTCATCAGGTTATCAATTTCGTATTCCGGAGCAGGTTTATTTCTCTTTATTAATTCATAAAGCTGAGGTTTTGTCATTTGTTCATTGAAACTTACATTGTTTTTTTCAAGCCACTTCTGCATATCAGCCTTACTGTGGTTTGAATTAGGACACCTATTTACGCAAATACTATGGTATGGCGCATTATCCATTACAATGAGCGAAGGTTCATGCAGATTAGGTAGTAATTTTTCATATACCCATTTTTTGAAATTAATGCTATTCATTTCATCATGGTAGTCCCCATATTTTGTATTTGATTTAAATACGAGAAGGGCATTCTCCACAAAACCTTTTTCTCCACCTGCATGGATTATGATCCACCTATTACCTTTCGAAACAGGTTCCAAATCACCATCTTCTTCAGGACCTTGCCAACATTTCCCAGTTGAGTGAGACGAGTGAATGTAAGTTTCGTCTAAATAAATAACAGGTCTTTTTTCACCACGCTCATTTTCTTTAATTTTTTGTAGGTAGGTTGCTCTCCATGCAACTACGTCGTTACGTTCGCACAACACTTTTCTATTTGATTTCGTTTTCTTATAACGAAATCCTATTTTGTGAAGCAATTTTCGAAGAGTTTCACGTTCTCCTTTGAAATCAATATCTTCCTTTAAAATACTCAGTAATTTGGGTATGGTAGGGATTTCTTTTTTCACTGAATAAAATTCGTGAATTTTTCTTCTTATAACACCAATGTCAAAATTATCAACTTCTTGCTTCCCGGTTTTTCTTTGCCTTTTTTTGCCAGGGGTAGAAATTTTAGAATTGGATTCTTCAGCGTGTTTCTCTTCATTTACGAGTTTGTGTACAAATCGCTCAGAAACACCTGTAACGAAACGACAAATAATTATTGTATAGGTAAAATTAAATAAATGTAAGCCCGTGTATATGCCGTCACTAAAGCTACTTCACAGACCACAAACTACAAAGCTAGGTACTTTAGACGAATTACAGTAAATTGAGATAATTTTTTTACTATGTTTTACAAGTACATTATTTGGTGATTTTAATTTTCCATATCTGGCAATACTAACCAGTCGCGGCAGTAACGCGCTCATACAGCTTTTCAAATGGTATAGTTGGGGCTTGTACACGTTTCTCTTCTTTCATAAAAGATAAAACTTTTAGGATAATCTGTCGCGCATCACTTTTAAGAGCTTTAGGCATTTTAATTGCACTTTTTAAAAACATTCACCTGATAGCTCAGAATAAATAATAACTGACAGCGAAATGTCATTTACAAAATGGCGGCATTAGTTCCAATTTTGTCCACCTGAACAGATAAGTTGGTGGCACTGTACAAAGAGGAGACGTTGTAATTAAATTTCACTATGTAACAACGCGTGACAATTTGCGGGATGAGGGGATTGCAAAGCCCCGCCCACTACACTATCTACATCTACCGATAAATAGTAAAACTACTCGAATCTATCCATATCGATGTTGCAATGTAGCTTAGCTACCTTGACGGTAGATGGCGGCATGTCCACAAAATGTTATAAACTTTAAAAATAACACTTTGGCGATTAAAATGTCTTTATGTCTGAATGCAAAGAAATTTCAGCACCTTCGTATGATTATTTTATCATTACTGAGCTCTACGTACCTTTATATTTTTAGTTCACAGGACACAAAGTGTCGCCATCTAGTGTGGAATATATTTAATTATATTTGAAAGCCGACGCAAAGAGATTTTTCTAGAACTATTTTAATAAATCAGGTGTAAAATTACTTATAAATGAAATGTGATGCCATCCATAGCCAGGCTGTTGCAACTTCCATAGTAAAAATTATATGTACTACAGGGGTCAAATTTTAATGACGGTTGCTCTTCTTTATGCTTTTCGTGATATGTCTATTAACGACATTGTCAAATGAAATAGGTTCAAATGTCAAATCAAACAATTATATTTGTATATATTTTATTGAAAAACAAAGGTTTACGCTGGAAAAAAAGGTCGTTGGGGTCAAGGTGTGAGGTGTACAAGTGTCGTTCTGTTTTAGGCTATTTCGTACTTCTGAGAGCTGTTGATTTACTTTTTTGTTTACTATTTCTGGTGGTGTTGGTTTTAGTAGTTATAAATCCGTAAGTATTTAGTAATTGTGTTGTTGTATATATATGTAAGTAGTTAAAATAAAATGGAGGAAGATCCTCCCGATCCCGACGGGGTTACATGTGACTCCCATGCGGGTACCAAAAAGAAAAATATGCCTATCGAGATCGATCAGTCGAATCGTAAAAGATCGCAAGCAACCAATAACTCAGTTCATCCACAGAAAAGATTAATTACAGATCCATCTCAACCTGTACCATCTATTCAGACCTCTTATACTCATCCTGACTACATTGAAAAAAAACATAAATACTCTAATAACGACAGTGCGCCCTTTATTGTACATGTAAGTAAGATAGTAGATGATTTATCATCTGGAGTAGTTTTAAAACCGATAAAGTTTGGTCATTTTCTCTACCATAATAATATTAAAAATGTTGTTAGCGACGGTGTTAAGCGAGTAGGGCGCAATAGAATCTCAGTTGAATTTAAAAGTGCAGCAGATGCAAATTGCTTTATTGAGAACCCAGCCCTTGCAGGTGCTAAATATGATGCTGTAATCCCTTCTTATAGTATCACTCGCATGGGAATAGTGAGGCAGGTCCCTGTAGAATGGACATTAGAGGAACTCATTTCATCAATCGAGGTCCCAGCTGGTTTTGGCTCAATCATTAAAGCTCGCCGATTTAATAGAAAATCACTTAATGAAAACCAAAGCACTGTGTGGATTCCCTCTCAAACAGTCCTTTTAACTTTTTCCGGCCAGAAACTCCCTTCTAATATTTATTGTTTTTACAACTCAATGCCCGTTGAGCCCTACATTTTACCACTTATTCAATGTCACAAATGTTGCCGTTTTGGACATGTTACCTCACAGTGTAGATCATCTTCCCGTTGTTTTGTGTGTGCTCAAAATCATGAGGGTATATCATGCACAAGACAGTCTCCCACTTGCCTTTTTTGTTCAGGATCTCACACAGCTAAAGATCCCTCCTGCCCTGAACACTCTAGGCAGCGATCTATTAAACTCACAATGTCACAGGAAAATATTTCCTATCTAGAAGCATCTGCTCGTTTCCCTCAAGTCCGTAGATCCTATGCAGATACTGCTAGAACCCTTCCTTCATATGAGCATCAGACTTCCTGTCCTATTTCAAACCCTCCTTTACCTTCAGTTGTCCCCTCACAATCTCATTCTTACAGGAAGACTACATTCACTCCAAGACTTTCGCCAAATCCAGCATCTAGTCATGGATATGATAAATCTGCCCATGAGGCAATAATAAATACCCCTCCTTCTTCATCTACTAATGGTTGTGCTATAATAGGGCGAAGTATTTCCCCTAATGATAATCTCTGCGAACTGATGGTCTCCATGCTTATAAGTATGCTTTCCCGTTTCAGCGACATGGATCTCCCACTCGCCCTCCGCCAAAAACTTACTGAGCTCATTTCCTTAACAAATAACCTTCCCTCCAATACTTCAGTGGAACTGCCGGAGCATTAAAAATAAGAAAAACGAACTAACATATCTTATTAATAAATACCATCCCCTTATCCTAGCCATCCAGGAGACATGGCTAAAGCCTGGCTCCCATTTTAGGGTCTCAGGCTATTCATGTCTCAGGGATGATAGAAGTGATGGTCATGCTGGCTCTTTCATTCTTATCTCAAAATCAATTACTTATACATTAATTTCCCTTCCTTCTCATAGTCCTTCAATTAATGCTGTTGCAGTTAGAGCTCATAACATTTCTTTCCTTTCTATTTACATTCCCGAACCTAATCTAAATATCTTATCGGAACTTACGAGGATTATATCCTCCATCCCTCCTCCTATGGTAATTCTTGGTGATTTTAATATGCACCATACTTTATGGGGTTCCCATTTTTGTGATCCCTGGTCTTTTACATTCTTAGACATCATTGATGATTTAGATCTCTGCCTCCTTAACGATGGTTCACCTACACGTAGAGTTTCCCCCCTCCAAAATCCTAAAAGTGCAGTAGATCTGTCACTCTGTTCTCCTGCCCTGTCATCCCTTCTTTCTTGGAGAATATTACCCATTTCCCATGGCAGTGATCACTTTCCTATTGTTATCAATCCTCCTAACTCCTATACAGTCAATGTTCCATTCAAACCTAGGTTAAAATATAACACATCCAAAGCAAACTGGCATCTGTATTCCACAGTTCTAGATGAAGAACTTTCATCCCTCCCTACGGTTCAGAAAGAGAATGTTCTTCAGGTGTATTCTACTTTCAAAAATGCTATTTTATCTGCTGCAAATAAGACAATTCCCATTAAAAAACCTTATAAAAATAATGCTCCTTCACCGCCTTGGTGGGATCAAGATTGTTCTGTAGCATGCAAGAAGAGAAAGGAAGCTGAACTAAGATATTCCCGCTCAATGAATTTTGATAACTATATTTTTTATAAAAAAACTGCTGCTGAAACATTAAAATTACTGTCTGAAAAGAAAAAGGCTGGATGGCTTAAATTCTGTGAGTCACTGTCGCCTAGGACTCATCCATCACTGGTCTGGAAAAATATAAAAAAATTCCGATGTTCAGTTTCGGCCCCTGAAAACACAAATTCTAATGATCAGTCTTATTGGCTAGAAAATTTTGCTAGTAAACTTGCTCCTCCTTCAGTACCATCTTACAATGAATGTATAGTATTCCAATCACAGTCCCTGCACTATCAACACAGTTTTGACTCTCCTTTCTCTTATGAGGAGTTATATTCTGTTCTTAATGTCCTTAAAGACTCTTCACCAGGAATCGATGGAATCCCTTATTCTTTTATTACTAATAGCAGTGAATCTACTAAAGCCCATCTTC
The DNA here is from genome assembly GCA_963668995.1 of Parnassius mnemosyne. NCBI lineage: Eukaryota > Metazoa > Arthropoda > Insecta > Lepidoptera > Papilionidae > Parnassius > Parnassius mnemosyne. The sequence continues at coordinate 26,953,245 of CAVLGL010000035.1, read as the reverse complement.
TTTCTATTTTGAATTATATTTACATGTCCGGTATTCCTCCTGAAGAGTGGAAATCCCAAGTTATCTTACCTATTCACAAACCAGGTAAGCCCTACACTGATCCCGCAAGCTACCGCCCTATTGCTCTTTCTTGCACCATGGCCAAAATCCTTGAACACCTAATAAAAAATCGTTTAGAATGGTTTCTTGAAAGCAAAAATCTTTTAGCAAAAAGCCAATTTGGATTCCGAAAGGGCTTAAGCACCATGGATAGCATTAGTACTCTAGTTACTGATATTCGTATAGCTTACTCTAAACATGAATACCTTGTTGGAGTCTTCCTAGATATCTCGTCTGCATATGACAATGTACTTCTTCCTGTGCTCAGGCAAAAAATGCTTAATCTGAGTATTCCAGTGAGGATAGTAAATTTTGTCTCTAACTTTCTCTCTTCTAGATCCATTTATATTGACAGTCAAAATTCTCTACTCCCGCCAAGAATTGTATGGAAGGGTCTCCCACAAGGCTCAGTACTTAGTCCTTTACTCTATTCTATCTATACTTATGATTTAGAACTTTCTGTTAACTCCTTCTGTAACATCCTCCAATATGCAGACGATATAGCTATATATATTTCCCTAGATAACCTCCTTGCAGCATGTTCTCGCTTGAATATATCAATGTCTTATTTACAGGATTGGTTAACTGATCATGGTTTGTCTTTGTCTGTTCCCAAAAGCAGTGTTGTAATCTTCTCTCGCCATAGGCAAGTCCCTGAAATCAACATTCTCTATAATAATGAACCTATCCCAATTAGGGAGAGTGTAAAATTTTTAGGAGTTATTCTCGACTCCAAACTAGCCTTTTCTCATCACATCAACTATGTCTCCAAAAAATGTGAAAAAAATATAAACATTCTTCGCGCTTTATCGGGTGTCTGGTGGGGCTCCCACCCATTCTCCCAAAAAATACTGTACAACGCCCTTATCCGTAGTCATTTAGATTATGGATGTTTTGTTTTGGAACCGTGCAATAAGTCTTCCCTAAAGATCCTAGACAGGATTCAATCCAAAAGCCTTCGTATAATCATCGGGGCAATGAAATCTTCCCCAATAAATGCTCTCCAAGTTGAATGTGTGGACCCTCCCCTTTATCTAAGAAGGCAATATCTTTCGGACCGATACTTTTTTAAAATCTACCAACTCTCTTCCCACCCTCTCATTTCTAAACTACACCTCCTTTTGGAATATATTTCGTCAAAACATTACTGGTCTCATAAAGAATCTCCCTGCTTATCCAACAGTTTGGTAACATTACTCCACCTACCATACCCAGTATCACAATTCAAGTCCTGCCCCATATTTGATATCCCATATGATGCAATCATTTTCCAACCAAATATCCACCTCGACCTTGGTATTGAGAAAGATTGCCCTATAGCAAATAGTAAAGTAAGTAGAGTCATAGATAATTTATGGAAAGGCTGGCTTATTATATACACTGATGCCTCCAAAAAGTCAGATGAAAGTTGTACTGGAGCAGCAGTTTGGATTCCCAGATTCAAAATAATTCTTAATTTTAAATGCCCTTCTATTTCTTCCACTTTTACTGGCGAGGCCACGGCAATTCATGAAGCTTTAATATATATAGAAGCACACAACTTAAATAAGTCAGTTATTCTTACCGACTCCAAAAGTTGTTTGTTAGCAATTTTGTCAAACCAATTCCAAAGTAAATATAAGATACCCTTGATCCTCAAAATTAAACACACATTGTATAGATGTCATCTCAAGGGCATACAGGTTTCCTTAGCTTGGATTCCAGGTCATAGTGGCATCAAGGGCAATGAAACAGCTGATCTGATGGCTAAAAATGCCAGTCGAAATGGTTTGCCATGTAATTTAACTTACTCCTCAGACATAGTGTTACTTGCAAAGAAGAAGTTAAATAATAATTGGAATACACTATGGAAAGCCACTCAAAATATAAAAGGTAAACACTATGCTGCTATACAATGTGCCATCCTTCCAAAACCATGGTTTTTCAAATTCAATAAAGCTAATAAACATTCTACATCAACTATTTGTAGACTTAGAATTGGCCACGCTTGTACACCAGTACATTTGGCCAAACTGAGGATTAGGGATAGTTCCCTCTGCGAATGTGGGTTGGATGAGGGAACCTCCGACCATATTTTTTTTAACTGTCCTAAATTATCTTGTTCACTCTATGATTATCTCCCTCCTGACATCCCTCGTCCTATAAATTTTGATTCACTTTTAACCTACACAAACACTCCTTATGTATATATTCTGTGTGATTTTATTAACACTAATGGTATAAAAGTTTAATGTTTGTCAATACTAACATACTAATGTAGTTATAGCAACCGTGTTTGTCATTTGTTCTAGGTAATTCAACAGTATAACCATTAGTACTACAAGATAAAAAGGGAAAAAATTGGTTTAAAGGAAAAAAGATACTTGTACTATCACAATCTTCTCTTGTATATGGGCATAGTATTTGTAACTACTGAGCTTCTACTCAATAAACGCTTTCACGCTGACATTGGCGAATGATCAAAACCGCCATAAAAAAGAAAGAAGAAGATATATTTTATTAATTAAGATTGCTTATAATTTTGCTATAGGGGCCGTTGTTCATTTACAGAATTGTTAAGAAATTAAATATGCATTATAAAACTTTCTAATTAAATGGTGCAAGAAGCGGAAAAAATGATAACAAGAAAAGGCTATTCGTAACAATATTTCCCTTAGATGATGAAAGGTATGTGGTGATTTCAACTTTAATAGTAATATGATATTCAACGCGAGTATATTTTTGGACTAGCCATCTATGTAGGACATGTTTTTATAGTGTACGATTGTGTGCACAAATACAAACACACTATTTCCTAAATCTGATAGTTCGATGGTTTGGCAATCCGAAACGAACTATACTTAGAAACTACAAGTCCATTCTGACTGCTAACATTCTATTTGTTCAATAATAATGTGATTTTATTTATATTATTTTTTCAGATGCAAGCAATAGGTGAAATAAATGGCACATGCACCAATTGAAAAGATTCACATGTTAAGACATATTTGTGACAAACATTGCATATGAACCCAACTAAAACGAACTGTTATTTCTTTAGTGGACTTACTTTAAAATTCCACAATTTATGTGTATGTTAATTAGGTTTCATTTACATGTAGCAAAAGATAATATCCCTCTAAAGTCACATTTTGGCAAGAATTAGATTATATAACTAAATCATTATTTTATTCATCAATAAACATTAGCTATAATGAGCACTTATTTTGAAAGCGACAATTAGTAAACGATCTCTGCGAATAGTATGTACATAGGTGCCTCTGTGAAGAAGCCTAGCGATTTGTACATAGTATTTGTTACACATAAAAGCAATTTAATCCAATCAGTATTAAAAACCCAATATTTTTACCCTTAAAAAAACTAATGTTGAAAACAAGCATCCAGATATAGACTATTTATTTTACAGCATAGCAACAATTTTTCAGTGCGGGAAGGAAGCCTCGGTCCTGCAATGCCGCAGCCAAACGCTTAGCCACTGCGCTACGGAGTCGTCATTTATTTTTTACTTAATTAATTACTAGTATAAAAGTTTTTTATTTTATATTTTCTTTATACATACTTTTGTACCTAATTGTAGAGATATAAATACAAATTGCTGTGTGTAAAATACATTGATTTCTTATCCTCATCGGCATTTTACTCAATCCACACGTTAAAAATTTTATTTCTCATAAATAATTCACTATAGAGATCTAACTTTTCTTATGTAAAAACATCGATAAACAATGTATCGATAAACGTTATATCGATAAAATTATTCGAGGATAGACATTTACAGCACTATTGTAATTCGTCAATGTTGTCAGCACTGTTTCTCAAAACTAAATGTCATATCTTAATGTTGGTAGAGTAACTTGGCGTAATTTCATGCAATTATTTTTACTATGGAAGTCCCGCCTCTTAAACGTAGTGATTATATTCTCTTTGTCCATAGCATCGGAGCGTCTATCTTATGAACCAAATACATTCAGACAAAGAAATTTTAATCGCCAAAATAATATTTTCATAGTTTCATAATAATCTTGGGAACAGGCCGCCACCTATCGTCAAGTAAACCTCATAAAAAATAACAAAAAGACAGGGCCGCAATTAGAATTCAATTATTTTACCCAGTAACCCAACATGCAATATTAAAATGAAGGAAATTGTACTTGGCTGATTTTTACGAAATGTTTAAGTTATATTTAAGTGACATTCTATATGCAAAGAATCACTTAAATACAATTTAAATATGTTTATCATTTCGTGAAAGTCAACCAAGAAATATTTATTTTATCCATAAAATAAAGTTTCTTTGAAACTAAATATTCTATATTCAATATTAAGTATGATATTTAATTTGGAACTAAATATCCTACTTATCTCACTAATATTATAAAGGCGAAATTTTGTGTGCTCTTTCTGTCTCCTTGAGCTTATTCCACACTAAGTATGTGTAATTTTTTCACGCAGAAACGGCTGGATTATTATTTATGTGTGGGTTATACTACTTAATATCTCTGAGGGAGAACAAATAATAGACAAATTATTATAATTAATATAATTTTATTTACAAATCAATTAAAATATAAATATTTTATTCCAAATTAGGCATCCGAATGTACTTTTTGAATGCCAATCTCAGAACATTAAATTGTATTTAAGTGATTCTTTGCATATAGAATGGCACTTATATATAACTTAAACATTTCGTAAAAATCAGCCTAAGTACATTTTCCTGCATTTAATATTAAAAGTTGGATTACTGGGAAAAATAATTGAATTCTAATTAGGGCCCTGTCTTTTTGTCATTTTTATGAGGTTTACTTGACGAGAATACGGCCTGTTCTCAAAATGATTATAAACTATAAAAATGATATTTTGCGATTAAAATTTCTTTATGTCTAAATGCAAAACAAATTTCAGCACCTTCGTATGATTATTTTACCAATACTGAGCTCTATCTTTACATTTTTAGTTCACATGACACAAAGTGTCGCCATCTAGTGTCGAATATATTTAATTATATTTGAAAGCCGACGCAAAGATTTTTCTAGAACTATTTTAATAAATTAGGTGTAAAAATATTTACAAATGAAATGTGATGCCATCCATAACATCAGAGCGTCTATCTGAGTAGTTTTTACACAATAAAACACAACACTTCATCCTTTTCTTCTTAATACTACGAAAATACACCGATTTGCGATTTTTTCAACACATAAGCGCACAGGACGAATGCTGACAGTATACTAACTAAAGCCACGCCCACTATGATGACGTCAGGACCTACTTAGAATCACAGTGCACAGTTGCTTATGCCGTCTCCCCTTTGTATTAGCTTCATGGTATTAGTCAATGAATGAAGAAGGAAGGTGTATGATCCTCCACATCTGGAATCTGCGTAGGCGAAGTAACCAGTTGTGTCAGACCATATGCCAAAGCATTTAATATTTTTTCAGTTTAATATTTTGTTATATCAAAGCTGTGTTTATGAATAATTTATTGTTAAAAAATGTTATTTTCATATTTTGTTTGTGAAAATTTATTGTTAAAGACATTAGTTTAATATTTTGTTATAATAAAGCTGTGTTTCGAATCATTTATTGTAAAAAAATAATTGATTACCGTGTAGTGACAGTCTCAGAATATCCACAACTCCATATTATCATTCCGTGGGTTTCATCGTAAGAGGTGACAGAGGGAAACACATCATCAGGTGGACTGATCTTCCTAATAACTGCAGTTGCCAAGCGTGGTTACAGCTTTGGATTGATTCATAGCCGTTTAAGTTTACCCTTATGATATTAGCTTGACATTTTGTAATGTTAAAGTTTGTTATGATTCATTTATTAAAATAATAAAATTTACTATTTTTGTATAGACACTGTGTTATTAGTATATTAATGATATAAACATTAGAATAAAAATATTAGTTTTATGTGTTGTATTGTCAAAACTATGTTAAATCTTTATCAATCTCCTTTATTTTCATTAAGTTCAAAAAATATAGAATGTACCAATTATTTGTGTTTAATTTCATTCACGTTAAAACATATTATACTTAATTCCTATTTACAAATTATGAAGCACACTTTATGTATTAGGATTAATTATTAACAACCGACTATTAAATTAAACATTTAAAGCATTTAGTTACTATGTAGTTATCTTTTAAAAATGTTTCAAATGTTTAATTCACAGTTGGTTGTTGATAATTAATCCTAGTACATAAACCGTAATGAATTACCATGAATAGAGGTGTATATGTAGAGGTGCATGTGTATACGCACGCACACATTCTCACAATATTGTGGCGAAACGACACCAGACGGCGCTAGTACTCCTCGGTTGACAGATTTCGCGCGAGTGGGCTCTCTTTTCCTGTATAGGACAGTTACTATACTCTTTGGTATTAGTCATTAGTCGAATCCCGCACGGAACAAGTATTGTATGGCCTACAAATAATTGTTCTGGATCTGGATGTTTGTCCTTGTGAAATTTATGTATGTATAAACTGACCCCACGATACAGGAGAAAATCCTAGTGTGGAGGTAACATTTTTTTAAAATAAAACTATCAAACTATCAAATATTTAATTCCTTATATTTTAGTATCAAACAACATTTTCTAACAATTTGCTTAGTAGGGAAGCAAATGTAGTCTAGTATATGAATATCCTATACTAAAATATATAATTTTACAACATTTATTGCAAATTTCTACATTGTAAATTCCAATTTGAAAAAGCTAATGTATAAATTAAACATTTTCAGATAAACAGACGAAATTGGATACTACCCTAAGAATTAGAAGTTGTTACAAAAGCATACGAGAAAACTTAAGTTTAAAGAAGTCTAGAAAAACTATAAAAGATTTTAGGACTCGTCTATCAAATGCAGAATAAATGAGTAATCAAGTAGCATTTGAGAAGATCACCAAAAAGATGACATTTGCAGCGAAGGTTTTGTTATAGCTGTTTAGAATCATTTATTGTAAAAATATGTTTTCATATTTTGTATTGTCAAAACTGTTTATGAATCTTTTATTGTAAAAAATATTATTTTTATGCTTAGTTTTGTTATAGCTGTTTAGAATCATGTATTGTAAAAAAATATTATTTTTGTAGTTTGTTTTGTTATAGCTGTTAAGAATCGTATCTCATAAAAAATATTTTCATAGTTTGTATTGTGAAAGCTGTTAAGAATAACTTATTATAGATATATTGGTTTCATAATTTGTATTGTCTAAGCTGTTAAGAATCATTTATTGTAAAAATGTTAGTTTGTGTGTGGCGCAGTAAGAATATCCACCAGTCCATATCATGCCGTGGGTGTCTTAAAAGGTGACAGAGGGAAACAAATCAGACGATGGACAGCAGTTCCTTGCTAATAACGACTAAATTTAAAAGCTGCGCTTGGCAAGCCGCTTGCCAAGCATTGCAACTATGGTAAATATCTCTCCTATGAGGCGATTGTCGAAGCTGTGTTCTGATGAATCACTTATTTAATTAAATAAATATTATTTCATATTTTCTATTGTCAAATCTGTTATGAATAACAAGGGGCCAAGCCCTCTTTTTATCTTTTCGCCAGTTATTTTGCTGTGGACTACGGTCGTCTAGTCCCAACCTCTAGTTCCTCTTCGGGCGGAACGCGTTGGTTGGTTGGCGCTCACTGCACACAGCGTTGCCGTGTGTGAAGCCGTGTGCCTCCCCCACATTTTTTTAAAATGTGAGTGAGCGAAGTCCTTGTATCGGGTATTTTAATATAAATATTGTAAGCCTTTTCCAAGCGGGTAGGTATTAATTAATAATGAATAACGGCCTATATCTAGACCTTTAGAAAGATCAATATATTGATTATCTGATCACGTATATTATTCATTTTAATATAGTTATATTTTATAAACGGCCATTTTATATATACAATAGAGGGGGCAGGGTTATTATAAAAATATTTCTTATTTTGTACTATCAAAGTTGTATTTATGAATCATTTATTGTAAAAATGTTATTTCATATGTTTTCTTGTAAAAATTTATTGTTAGAGACATTAGTTATTTTTTTTATAGGAGAGGGGGCAAACGAGCATGCGGCTCACCTGATGGTAAGTGACTACCGCCGCCCATGAACAATCGCAACACCAGGGGAATCGCAGATGCGTTGCCAGCTTTTTAAAAAGGAGTAGGCTGTTTTCTTGAATGTCCCTAAGTCGTATCGGTTTGGAAAAATCGCTGGTGGTAATCGATTCCACAAGGAAGTTGTGCGAGGAAGAAAACATCTTCTAAATCGCACAGTAGTGGACCGCCAATCATCGGTGCGAAGAGCCGAGAGGGGCATCGACGGAAACCTAATATCCGTCCGGATGAGACGTCAGCAGAAGGTCCAACAGGAAAGGTGTATAATCCTCCACATCTGGAATCCGCGTAGGCAAAGTAACCAGTTGTGTCAGACCATATGCCAAGGCATTTAATATTTTTGCAGTTTAATATTTTGTTATATCAGAGCTGTGTTTATGAATTATTTATTGTAAAAAATATTATTTTCATATTTTGTTTGTGAAAATTTATTGAGTGGAGTGGAGATGCGATCTCTTCGTAAAATGTGCGGCGTTACCATGGCCGACCGAAAGCGAAACGAAGAGGTTCGCAATATGGCAGGTTTGAAAGATGACCTTATCACAAAAATTGATAAGGGCGTGCTTCGATGGTTTGGGCACGTTGATCGAATGATTGAAGACCGAATGGTGAAGAAAATATATAGCGCGAAAGTAAATATTAAAAGGTCGACACCTTTTAATATTTACTTTGGTAGACCGAGACTAACTTTCGAAGACCATGTGAGCAAATTGCTCGAAGAAGGGAGGGTCAAGAGTACTCGGATACCTAGACGTGCATGTATGAAGAAGATAATGAACCTGAAAGAAGCGAAAGAGGTATGTAAGGATCGTGACACTTGGCGATCTGTTCTCTCTGGCTACCCCGTCAGGGATTGTGCGTGAAGATAAGTAAGTAAGTAAAATTTATTGAAGACATTAGTTTAATATTTTGTTATAATAAAGCTGTGTTTACGAATCATTTATTGTAAAAAAATATTAGATTACCGTATAGTGATGGTCTCAGAATATCCACAACCCCATATTACCATCCCGTGGTTGTCATCGTAAGAGGTGACAGAGGGAAACACATCGGCAGGTGGACTGATCTTCCTAATAACTGCAGTTGCCATCCCACTTGCCAAGCGTGGTTACAGCTTTGGATTGATTCATAGCCGTTTAAGTTTACCGTTATGGTATTAGCTTAACATTTTGTAATGTTAAAGTTTGTTACGATTCATTTATTATAATAAACTCATTCAGTTATTAAAATAATAAAATTTACTATTTTTGTATAGACACTAGCTGTGTTATTAATCTATTAATGATATAAACATTAGAATAAAAATATTAGTTTTATGTGTTGTATTGTCAAAACTATGTTAAATCTATTTTCATTAAGTTCAAAAAATATAGAATAATGTACCAATTATTTGTGTTTAATTTCATTCATGATAAAAAATATCATATGGTTCCTATTTACAAATTATGAATCACACTTTATGTATTTGGATTAATTATTGACAACCGACTGTTAAATTAAACATTTGAAGCATTTAGTTATTATGCAGTTATCTTTAAAAAATGTTTCAAATGTTTAATTCACAGTTGGTTGTTGATAATTAATCCTAGTACATAAACGTAATGAATTACCATGAACAGAGGTGTAAATGTAGAGGTGCATGTGTTATACGCACGCACACATTCTCACAATATTGTGGCGAAACGACACCAGACGGCGGTAGTACTCCTCGGTTGACAGATTTCGCACGAGTGGGCTCTCTTTTCCTGTATAGGACAATTACTATACTCTTTGTCTTTGGTATTAGTGTTCTGTGACCGTGTACCAAAGAGAATATAATCACTACGTTTAAGAGGCGGGACTTCCATAGTAAAAATAATTGCATGAAATTACGCCAAGTTACTCTACCAACATCAAGATATGACATTTAGTTTTGAGAAACAGTGCTGACAACATTGACGAATTACAATAGTGCTGTAAATGTCTATCCTCGAATAATTTTATCGATATAAACTTTATCGATATATTGTTTATCGATATTTTTACATAAGAAAAGTTAGATCTCTATACTGAATTATTTATGAGAAATAAAAATTTTAACGTGTGGATTGAGTAAAAATGCGGATGAGGATAAGAAATCAATGTATTTTACACACAGCAATTTGTATTTATATCTCTACAATTAGGTACAAAAGTATGTATAAAGAAAATATAAAATAAAAAACGCACTTTTATACTAGTAATTAATTAATTAAAAAATAAATGACGACTCCGTAGCGCAGTGGCTAAGCGTTTGGCTGCGGCATTGCAGGACCGAGGCTTCCTTCCCGCACTGAACAATTGTTGCTATGCTGTAAAATAAATAGTCTGCGTTTGGATGCTTGTTTTCGACGTTAGTTTTTTTAAGGGTAAAAATATTAGGTTTTTAATACTGATTGGATTAAATTGCTTTTATGTATATCAAATACTATGTACAAATCGCTAGGCTTCTTCACAGAGGCACCTATGTACATACTAATCGCAGAGATCGTTTGTCGCTTTCAAAATAAGTGCTCATTATAGCTAATGTTTATTGATGAATAAAATAATGATTTAGTTATATAATCTAATTCTTGCCAAAATGTGACTTTAGAGGGATATTATCTTTTGCTACATGTAAATGAAACCTAATTAACATACACATAAATTGTGGAAGTTTAAAGTAAGTCCACTAAAGAAATAACAGTTCGTTTTAGTTGGGTTCATATGCAATGTTTGTCACAAATATGTCTTAACATGTGAATCTTTTCAATTGGTGCATGTGCCAGCTATTTCACCCATTGCTTGCATCTGAAAAAATAATATAAATAAAATCACATTATTATTGAACAAATAGAATGTTAGCAGTCAGAATTGACTTGTAGTTTCTAAGTATAGCATAGATAAATATATATGTAGCAAGAGTATAGTTCGTTTCGGATTGCCAAACCATCGCACTATCAGATTTAGGAAATAGTGTGTTTGTATTTGTGCACACAATCGTACACTATTAAAACATGTACTACATAGATGGCTAGTCCAAAAATATACTCGCGTTGAATATCATACTTATTACTATTAAAGTTGAAATCACCACATACCTTTCATCATCTAAGGGAAATATTGTTACGAATAGCCTTTTTTTGTTATCATTTTTTCCGCTTCTTGCACCATTTAATTGGAAAGTTTTATAATGCATATTTAATTTCTTAACAATTCTGTAAATGAGCAACGGCTCCTATAGCAAAATTAAAAGCAATCTTAATTAATAAAATATATACAAATATAATTGTTTGATTTGACATTTGAACCTATTTCATTTGACAATGTCGTTAATAGACATAATATCACGAAAAGCATAAATAAGAGTAACCGTCATTAAAATTTGACCCCTGTAGTACATATAATTTTTACTATTGAAGTTGCACCAGCCTGCCGTGTACTACTGATACTGAGGCACAGGCCTAAGGGTATTAGTGTTCTCTGTATATATTTATCTATGGTGTTCTGTGTAGTGTGTACTGAGCAAGTGATTATATTCTCTTTGGTACTGAGTAGTGTTTCTACATAGCATAGATAAGAGTGTATAGCTACATAGTTTGTGGTACTGAGGCCTGAGGACTAAGAAGGGAACGCTATGGCTGAAGAATACTTAAAAAATATGTAGGATTGCTTATTCTTCGTCAAAATATTTTGTTACTCACGCTTTTCTGGATTTGGCATTTGATTTTCTATCAAACCTAAGCACTCATTAACTAGACGAAGAAATTGCAAAAGTGGCATGTGATAATATTGTGTAAATTATAATAGCCCTATGAATTCAAAATCAGTATAATAAATTGTTATATTTTCTTCGTAATATTCACAATTATACATATATCTGCATATACCTATCTGCCATTTTATTACAGAACTCTAAATATTCCATTTGCATCTGTAAAACAAGCGAGTGTTGCTTATGACATACTTATTGTGGATAAGGAACTACAAGGAAGCAGAATTAGAAGAGAAATCCTTCTAAATAATACTGAGCTTATAATGTCAGTATTTTATTTATACTATGTAAATTTTATTATTTGATCTTAAATAATATACTAACTCATTGTTACAGAAGCTTTGAAGGGACAGATACAAAGAGAATAAGGGTGGCTGTAAATGCAATTTTAAAAAATCTATTGTTGATTACAAAAACTCTGACTGAATTTGCACTAAGTTAAAAAGCTTGATTAAACATGACAGAACACAGCCCAGCCCCCACCCCAGCAAGGTCATTGTACGGCTTTTTTATGTATTTATTTAGTAAGATTGCTCTTACTATATACTGCATTTGGGCTACTGTCCCCGATCACTATTTACATTACTTAAATATTTATTATTATCCACAGAAATATTGGTCTACTGCTGTCCCTATACAATTTTTAGTAGGATTGACAATTTTTGCATTTTTTATATATCCAAGTTCCAATTTAATGCTGACAAGCACTATTGACAGTTGTAACACTATTGCTGGTCCACTAAGTCCTAACAACTTGAAAACAAATGTTAAACATATATCAGGAACTGCTTCCTGTGTTTGTGTTGATGAACGCTATTGTATGAAGTTTTCTCACCCTTCCATCATCAAAAGAAATACTGTTGCCCCATTACAAGATTTGAACATTCAATTTGTTTGTAGAAAATTGTACTTGAATAGAGGTGTTTAGATAATTATTCTATTCAGTGAGAGTTTTTGCATTGAGATACATGTTAGTAGTAAAATGTGATAAAATTACATTTATACATAAACATTCACGTTTGTCATCTAGAGGGGTAGGCAGAGTATAAAGCCACGTCTCCACCATAGTTTTGCTTCCAACACAACAGTTGCCAACACGTGTTGCCAACAAATGTTTCTGTAATCACCTAGTGTTAGCAACAAAACTTGAAACAATGTCGGGAATCGTGTTTTGGCAATATCAATCGAATTCCTTTAATGTTGCCGCCGAAAATGGAAACAACGAAACAAAACTTTGGTGGAGACGTGGCTTAATATGTACTTCCATTTAGTAAGATCTTTAATGTACCACTCTCACCTCTTTTACATTAATATTTCTATGTATACATTCTTGTTAGTTAACACTTAATAGGGCAGAAGTAAAAAATATTAAAAAACCAGGTTTTGTATTACTATTTATTTGTTTATTAGGACCCTTTTTAACATTATTCATAAAAATTAAAATAAAATCACAAGTATGCGAAATTTCAGTGGTAATCATTTTACCATTGCCCGTTTAGATTTGGGTGCAGGTGATACTATTTGACCTTAGCTCGTTAAGGTAGTACTAGAAGAAGTGCTGCTACAGTCCATTCCCTTTTCTTCTGGGGCAGTATGAAAGTTTATGAAGCATGGTGTGGCACATAAAGCTACTTTGCAGACATCATAAATGAACCTTGATAATTGTTGAGTATTGTTAAGGTAATTATTGGGCGGGGAAGGGAGAAGGGGGGAACCTCCCCCTAAAAGGGAGAAGTGCCGGAAACCCCCACCCCCTTTTTATGAATTTTAAAATTTTGGTACATATTATGGCAAAATCGCTTTTGCTTATTTATTAAGTCACATTCGAGTCCCGGTGGGAATCTGGGAGTTTTCAGGGTGGGAAAAAAACCGTGGGAATTAACACTATTTTGATTCTGCTTCTGCTCCAGCGGTGCGGTAAGTGCAGCCCCTTCGCCTTTGCGTAACTAAGCACAGGCAGCATATGAGCTGTAGTGACCAAACAGCCGAAGCTGCGCAGGTGAGCTTAGTTACAGCGGGCGAGGGCTGCTTTCCCTCCGCGTTTCAGGGTTTTTATATACACTAGGGTTAAGAGCGGAAAGACCATGTGGAAGTCGGGGTTGACACATTCGGCTTTGTGATTTATACCTTCTGGTACTAGGATTTGATCAAAAAAATCACCAAATATAATATTATAAAAACATTTATTTATAGACATGTTTAATAGCTTTAATTTATTCCATAAAATGATCCTTTTTGTTTCTTTGGACTGATCTTCTCCACAAATATTCTGTAATAATAATATCTGCAAAGTTTTCCGGGTGGTTATAATTGTATTTTTTAAAGAATCTTTTAACCACCCGCCATTGCAATTCGATCCTTTGAGTGTGAATGCCATCAGGGGCAACAAATGGGTTATCACGATTGGAATGGTTCACCTTCTTGTGAATGTACCCATGTTCCCCCAAACAATCATACGCCCTCCAGAAGTCTGTATGGACTGTGGTGTCTTCAGCCACATGTTTTTTAATTAGGGGCATTAGTACGTCCGCTGACCTGATATTTTCGGGGCACACCTCTAGTCCCAAATCTTCACTTCCATCGTCAATGTGGCCGAGAATCCAGTGGTCCTCAATCCGCCTTCCTATAAACAACAAAACAATTTATAGTTAGTAAATATTCAAGATATTTTAGCTCTAAAAGTAAACTTTAAAAAAATTTATTGTTTCAGTCTGTAATATAATAAAAAAATTACCTTTATTATATTTCCGTTTTCCAAATTTTGACTCGTCTATTTGGACAACTTTTCCTGGGCCACCAATCTTGCTGATGACCTCTTGCCGCTCAATTTGGTAAATGACGACAGTCGTACCAATCGTAGACAGTCACCGTAGATAAACAGCCTCCCTCCATATCTTTTTCAGGGTCTTCATGGAGTGCATCTTCATAGCTCCAGCGATGTGCATAACAGTTCATCAGACAGAATACCCGTGGCAATGATATTTTAAAATTTTCAAACCAGGTGCCCTTGCCAAGAGCTACCCTGGATCGGGCTCTGCAATTTCCTTTATTGCACACAAAGGAGCCCACATTATTTTGCCCATATTTTACTTTTATTGGCACTCCTTAGTGGCAGGGATTAATCAATTTTTAAGGGCAAACTGCACACACTGCTTTCTGGCACCGAGTTCTCGCACGATTCGGGGTAAATTAAACATTTTTGCTTCTTCCACGTATAAACGCCTGCGCACGTAATCTCCATAAAGCTCCGTGAAGGGTACTGCATCCGTTGCGGCGGCGTCGCTTGAACTATTTGACGGAGTGGGGTCGTCAGCCATCTTGGGTCTTCCAAGTAGACAGGCATGTAGGGAAAATCCAAAAAAACGTGCAGGGGTCGTCGTAGGCCAAATCGGTGGTCCGGTATTCGAGCGCGGGTCTTCGTCAAGGCAAATCACAGATCCAAGAAACAAGCAGAGGTCGAAAGTAGAGCAGGCGGTAATCGAGCAAGGGTCAAGAGTTGGGAGCATAAAATGAGCGCAAAACAATCGGACAAAAAAATTCTGACTTGCTGAAGGCGAAATTGGAATGGTGACAAAAAAAATAGTGTCTTTTTTCATGTTGGGCTTATCATTAATCTGATGTTGGGCTTCATGTAATGCCGCCTCCATACGCTTGGTGCTTGCCACATACACCATACACGAACAAACAGCGACCACATTCACCCAACACAAACACGGCATCTACACGCTTGGCGAACGTGCTAGTATATTCCGGATAGGCAAACATGACGGACGACGAGCTTGTGGCAGCGATTACTTTCGGGTTGACCTAAGGGAGAAGTGCCGGAAACCCCCACCCCCTTTTTATGAATTTTAAAATTTTGGTACATATTATGGCAAAATCGCTTTTGCTTATTTATTAAGTCACATTCGAGTCCCGGTGGGAATCTGGGAGTTTTCAGGGTGGGAAAAAAACCGTGGGAATTAACACTATTTTGATTCTGCTTCTGCTCCAGCGGTGCGGTAAGTGCAGCCCCTTCGCCTTTGCGTAACTAAGCACAGGCAGCATATGAGCTGTAGTGACCAAACAGCCGAAGCTGCGCAGGTGAGCTTAGTTACAGCGGGCGAGGGCTGCTTTCCCTCCGCGTTTCAGGGTTTTTATATACACTAGGGTTAAGAGCGGAAAGACCATGTGGAAGTCGGGGTTGACACATTCGGCTTTGTGATTTATACCTTCTGGTACTAGGATTTGATCAAAAAAATCACCAAATATAATATTATAAAAACATTTATTTATAGACATGTTTAATAGCTTTAATTTATTCCATAAAATGATCCTTTTTGTTTCTTTGGACTGATCTTCTCCACAAATATTCTGTAATAATAATATCTGCAAAGTTTTCCGGGTGGTTATAATTGTATTTTTTAAAGAATCTTTTAACCACCCGCCATTGCAATTCGATCCTTTGAGTGTGAATGCCATCAGGGGCAACAAATGGGTTATCACGATTGGAATGGTTCACCTTCTTGTGAATGTACCCATGTTCCCCCAAACAATCATACGCCCTCCAGAAGTCTGTATGGACTGTGGTGTCTTCAGCCACATGTTTTTTAATTAGGGGCATTAGTACGTCCGCTGACCTGATATTTTCGGGGCACACCTCTAGTCCCAAATCTTCACTTCCATCGTCAATGTGGCCGAGAATCCAGTGGTCCTCAATCCGCCTTCCTATAAACAACAAAACAATTTATAGTTAGTAAATATTCAAGATATTTTAGCTCTAAAAGTAAACTTTAAAAAAATTTATTGTTTCAGTCTGTAATATAATAAAAAAATTACCTTTATTATATTTCCGTTTTCCAAATTTTGACTCGTCTATTTGGACAACTTTTCCTGGGCCACCAATCTTGCTGATGACCTCTTGCCGCTCAATTTGGTAAATGACGACAGTCGTACCAATCGTAGACAGTCACCGTAGATAAACAGCCTCCCTCCATATCTTTTTCAGGGTCTTCATGGAGTGCATCTTCATAGCTCCAGCGATGTGCATAACAGTTCATCAGACAGAATACCCGTGGCAATGATATTTTAAAATTTTCAAACCAGGTGCCCTTGCCAAGAGCTACCCTGGATCGGGCTCTGCAATTTCCTTTATTGCACACAAAGGAGCCCACATTATTTTGCCCATATTTTACTTTTATTGGCACTCCTTAGTGGCAGGGATTAATCAATTTTTAAGGGCAAACTGCACACACTGCTTTCTGGCACCGAGTTCTCGCACGATTCGGGGTAAATTAAACATTTTTGCTTCTTCCACGTATAAACGCCTGCGCACGTAATCTCCATAAAGCTCCGTGAAGGGTACTGCATCCGTTGCGGCGGCGTCGCTTGAACTATTTGACGGAGTGGGGTCGTCAGCCATCTTGGGTCTTCCAAGTAGACAGGCATGTAGGGAAAATCCAAAAAAACGTGCAGGGGTCGTCGTAGGCCAAATCGGTGGTCCGGTATTCGAGCGCGGGTCTTCGTCAAGGCAAATCACAGATCCAAGAAACAAGCAGAGGTCGAAAGTAGAGCAGGCGGTAATCGAGCAAGGGTCAAGAGTTGGGAGCATAAAATGAGCGCAAAACAATCGGACAAAAAAATTCTGACTTGCTGAAGGCGAAATTGGAATGGTGACAAAAAAAATAGTGTCTTTTTTCATGTTGGGCTTATCATTAATCTGATGTTGGGCTTCATGTAATGCCGCCTCCATACGCTTGGTGCTTGCCACATACACCATACACGAACAAACAGCGACCACATTCACCCAACACAAACACGGCATCTACACGCTTGGCGAACGTGCTAGTATATTCCGGATAGGCAAACATGACGGACGACGAGCTTGTGGCAGCGATTACTTTCGGGTTGACCTATTTTTATTTAAAAATAAGGCAATATGAATTGCTCTCAAGGTTATTGTATTGAAGATTTTACACACCATAGAATCTCAAATGAATTCTCAATTATCACTGCTATAAATTGTCTTTAGGTTCAAATAAGTTTGGTTTAAACGCTTTTATTCGTATTGCATAACTGATTATTATGTAACACGTGACTAAATTAATCTCAAAATCGTTCGGGGGAATCGAATCCCAAACTTTCGTTCGTCATTATAATATTGAATCTATTTACTTTTAACATAGATTCTCTTTATTCGAAGCGCCTTATACAATTTAATAGCAATATTTTCAAAACGCACAATTGTTTATTTTTATGGAATGAAAATGATATACTATTTTTTTTAAGCTCTTCGCCAAAGCTAATAGTAGTAATGCATATGAGCCGTTTTCTTCATAAAATGTTTATTTTTAACAGCTTACAATAACATTACAAAGTTATTAATGCAGGTCTTTTCTATGAAAATGTAACGATATTTTTGCTAATCCAAGTGTATTTTATACGTTGGTCAACTATTACTCGTTAACTTCTTGATTCTACGTAGCTGTGATAGTTTTCCTTTTAACTGCATTATATAAACTACTATTTGGTATACTTTCCACAATTCGATAAAGATCTGTTAAGTTGGTAGAAGCGGGGGGGGGGGGGGGGGGGACATGACTCTAATGAAAAATAGCACTTTAAAACTAAATATTTCACAAACGAACCCCTGAATTGAAAAGATGTTGATAGAATATAGACACGTAAAAAAATCATTCTCTATTTACTTGTATGGGAAGTACCCAAAATAAAAATGTTCTTTAAGATTTTATTTCAGTTTTCTAGGCGTGATTAATATTTATAAATGTGCTAAATTACAGATATATAACTTCTTCGGATTTTATTTTGGGAATTGATGATCAATGATCCTGCTTTCACACGGGGCTCCTTATAAAAAGAGGTGAAATATTTGTTACCCAATAGAAACATTAATAAGGAGTCCATTACATTATTATTAGGTTTCTAGAAAACTTAAAAAATATAGGTGGTAGATCTACTAACTTTTCGAAGTAGAATTGGTAGGAAATTCAACTTCTGAAATCATATTTACCTTCGAGACAAATTTCGGATGGGTAACATTAGCGTAGACAAATTTCGGATGGGTAACATTGGCGTAGAGTATAATAATAATAGCCGCTAGTAACTCCTTCCGCCGCCCGAAAGCCGTAAGCTCGCGCGTACTACTGACTGATCGCCAAACGTGTGGATACATCGCAAACACGTTTGTCGAACACCCTTTGATCGGTGCATAAAAACCGACACCAACGCCGATCACTGGCAATCACATACAAACAAACAAACAAACAGGTGAACAACCATCCACACGTTCGTGATTGCTGGTTGGTGTATGCTGTTTGCCAAGCGTGTGGATGAGGCTTAACACAACCGTGGTTGAACATCGTATGTTAGAGTAGGATAGCACTACAAACATCATACAAACCATACTATTGTTATCTCTTTCTAATAATTATATAGTTGTTGCGTGTTATTATTTAATGGCGGCTCTTTACGTTGGCCAACATAGTGGCGAATGTGTTGGCAGAGATATTGGCCAAGAATTTGTGATCGCGTCCACACGTTGGAAGGTCGTTCAGTTTGCTTCGATTCATGCCAATGTGCGGACGAATTTATTAAAATGATTATTGAAGCGCTAACGGCTGTTGCGGTTTATTTATTCACAGCATACCACTATTTTTTATTTAATTTTTACTATTTTTAATATTTAATATTTTGATATAAATTTTTAATATTTCTTTATTATACACTAGCGTTATACAGATAAGTAAACTATATAAACATTAACACACCTAGGCATAGGTATAATTAACTAAGGCCTGGAAAATATTCGAAGCCTGTCTATGAAACTGTTGTAATTTTTTTATTAAACAAAACCTTTTTAAAAAGGGGTTATTATATAATTATAGAATATATTTATTTATTTACACTTTCATGCACAAAGTAGTACATATGGCGAACTTAATAATAATAATAATAATAACGAGTTCGGTATATCTTGCGCTCAAACATATTCGATAGCACCGAACTCGAACGGCTACGACGTGAGGCTGTACCCTCATCGGATGACAATGCTACGGCTGAGGATGCGCCGCCACAAGTGGCAGAGCAACAAGCACACGTGGATGCCGCCGTGAATCTTTCAGTTATGGTTGGTTCAGACGATGATGGAACAGTCGCCCAGGAACAAGAACTAGAGCAAATGAGGAGTACATTGGAAGAGGCTATTTTGGAAACGCGCAGTATGCCTCTCGAAAATCGACCGCGACTCCCGCACATGCCCCTAAGCAAGCGGAATCGGGCTGTCGAGAGGGCTCTCAACCCAATGCTGGTGACCTATTTCGAAGCCAGCCGGGACCTTTGCGAGACGGACTCAATTCTTTTTGGCGCCGCACTGGCAGTTTGCCGCATTATTGGCGCCAAAGCCGGATATAACGCAAAAACTGACGGAGCGCATAGACGACCTGAAGCAGAGAATCGCTGCTTGGGGGAAGCGGATTCGGCGATATACCGAGAGGTCGACACGGTTCAACCAGAATCGTCTCTTCCGGAGTGATCAGAAGAGGCTCTATGAATCACTGGAGCAACCAATGGTACGTGGAACGGGCCCAGCACCGAATCAGACCGACACTATCGCATTCTGGCGCGGCCTGTGGTTAGAGCCCGTAAACCACAGCGAGGGCCCTTGGACGGAAGTTGTGGCGAGTCAGTGTGCGAATGTTACGCCCATGGACCCCGTCATCATAACGCCGGATGACGTAGCTGAGGCGGTCCGTAGGGCCCCGAATTGGAAAAGTCCGGGACTCGACGGACTGCATCACTACTGGCTGAAGGGGTTCATGGTGTGTCACGCTGTGCTCGCCCGACAGTTTCAAGAGGCTCTCGACCAAAAGTCGCTCCCGAGCCTCATCACTACTGGAATCACTCATTTGGTTCCTAAAGACCGGGATTCCACAGACCCGAGCAAATACCACCCCATAACGTGTCTACCTACCATATACAAGACTAACATCCATTTTGAGCGCGAGAATCATTCATCACCTGAACTCAAACCAGGTGATGTCGCGCGCTCAAAATGGATGTCGCGGCGGTGGTCGTGGAACCAAGGAACCACCCCTCATTGACGCGGTCATTGGCAAGGTGGTTAAACGCAACTGTCGAAACCTCTTCGCCGCCTGGATAGACTACAAAAAGGCATTCGACTCGGTGCCTCATACATGGCTTAAGAGGGTCCCCGAGCTGTACAAGGTTGGCTGTACAGTTTGAGACTTCCTCGGGCAGTGTATGGGGCAGTGGAGTACGATCCTTTGTCATCTAGGCGAGCGGATGACGGCTGCGGAGAACCACATAAGGATAAGAAGGGGTATCTTCCAGGGCGATTGTTTGAGTCCAATCTGGTTCTGCCTCTCTCTGAACCCTCTCAGTACCGGAGAGGAGGTACAAAATTGACCCACCCTTTCTATATGGATGATCTCAAATTATTACTTTACTACTCAAATTATTATACAGTCGCTCTCATCTTATGGAATTACTAAACATCACTTGTGATTTTAGCAATTCTATCAGAATGGAGCTAGGGACGGATAAGTGTGCGATCCTCCATGTCGATAGGGGAAGGGTTGCTAACTCTGAGGGCATAGACTTATCTATGCCCATCAGCATAAGGACCCTTTCCGAGGCTGAAACATACCTGGGTATGTCACAGAACATCGGTGTAGATGAGGCGGGTATGAAACGGTCAGTTTGCGATGTGTTTTATGCACGCTTGACCAAAGTGCTTAATAGCCTTTTGTCCGGTGTGAATAAGACGCACGCATATAACGGTTGGATCATGCCTGTTCTCATGTATACCTTTGGCATACTCAGGTGGACTCAGGCCGAACTGAACGCTCTGGACAGAAAAGTCCGCACTATAATGACGTCCCACAGGATGCATCCGAGATCGTCAATAATGAGGCTGTACTGGCTGCGGAAGCATGGTGGGCGCGGCTTTTTAGGCGCGCTTATCATGCATAATCGCGAAGTTTGCAGCCTCCGTAATTACTTTCTGACGAGAGCGGATGATCCATACTATAGGGACGTTATTTCTTGTGATAAAGGGCTAACCCCTCTATCCTTAGCCAACGAGCATTGGCAAGACCCGGCAGTACAGAGCATTTCCGACCGGGAGACCGTATGGAAGGAGAAGGAGCTCCACGGGAGGTTCTACAAGGCTCTTCATGAGCCTTTCGTAGACACAGTCGCCTCCCTCCACTGGCTACGTTTCAGTGACCTCTTTGGGTAAACTGAGGGTTTTGTCTGTGCAATACAGGATCAGGTTATTAAGACGAACAATTATCGGAGATACATCGTAAAGGATGGCACCGTCGACATCCGTCGAGCTTGTCGCCATCCCGGTGAGTCACTTAGGCATGTCATCTCCGGTTGTTCGGTGCTTTCTAACTCTGAGTATTTGCACAGACACAATCTAGTAGCCAGGATTCTACACCAAGAGCTCGCTCTGAAATACGGTCTCGTGGATCGGAAACTGCCATATTATAAGTACTTGCCGGAAGCCGTGCTCGAAAATGACCGCGCCAGGCTCTACTGGGATCGGGCCATCATCACAGACAGGACTATTCTTGGGAATAAGCCTGATATTGTGCTGATGGACCGGGCACAGTCAAGGATATTTTTGGTTGACATTACTATTCCTTATGACGAGAACCTCGTGAAAGCCGAAACAGATAAGCTGACAAAATATCTGGACCTGGCTCACGAGGTGACCGACATGTGGGGTGGTCTGCCGGCCGAAATTATTCCTGTGGTCGTTTCTGCGAACGGGTTAATCCCAGTTAGCCTCTCGGGTCATCTGAGGCGACTGGGACTCCGTGACGGATCGCTCCAAGCTCAAATGCAGAAGGCGGTGCTCCTCGATATCAAAATCAAAATCAAAAATCGTTTATTGCGTTTCAAAAGGTAGTAACAAACAAGTGGCAAGGGCCCCTGTACTGGGTTGGTATATATCGCCCGCATCGTCCGCCGGTTTCTTTCCCTTTCCCCCTAACCCTCGGCCGATTGGTCTCCCCTGCCGAGGGCTTCCATCTGGTTGGGTTTTTTATATATTTATGTATGTTTTATGTATTTATTCTATATATTGATATTTATGTATGTTTATATATTTCGTTTACAATGATATATTTAAACAGCCCAACCAGATGAGAAAACTTTATAGATAACCCCTATAATAATAAATAATTTATTTCGTCAAACATTAAAGTTACATTATATGATCAGCGATCGAGGTCACCTAGTAAGCAAAATAATGCCTCTAACAGGTGACTTCGCTCTTCCATAGCTAAAAATTACAGTATTATTAAGGAAATAAAGTACCTAACTAATAGGGAATAATAAAGACAGTAAAAACATGATTTTAGTATCCTAACTTTTAATTTGATTTTAATATCTTACCTAGTCTCCTAGCATTAATACATCAATAAATTAATTAATACATCAATCATTACAACGTGAATGTGTATAAGAAAAGGGTGATCAAAAAGAAATGGAAAAAAGAAATTTTATTTCTTGGCGGCTCCGTAGCGTAGTGGCTTAGCAATGAGTTGCTGCCCTGGAGGCCGCGGGTTCGAATCCCGCACGGAACAAGTATTTGTATAGCCTGCACATAATTGCTCCGGGTCTGGATGTTTGTCCTTATGCAATTTATGTTTCTTAACTGCCTCCACGATACAGGAGAAAATCCTAGTGTGGGGGTAACTTTTTTTTTAAAAAAGACTTGTGTTTAACAAACAATTTTCGGCTTGGTAGGGCTTTATAAAGCGAAAAGTTTTTTCATTGGTCATTGTTACTGCCGTTATGTAGAGATGCGTGCATATAAAATTTAAATCAGGTGCGTGCAATCACTCTGGGAGCTCGTAGCAAACTGAACGTGCGCCCAACATGTGGACGCGGCGGCCAATACTCTGCCACAACCCTTTGATCTTTTGTAAAAAAACCGACACCAGACGGATCTCTCGCCAACTTGTGGGCCATCGTTCCAATACGTACCAACGTAGCTTAAACACCCGCTCTACACGATGACCATCGTTGTTGGCCAACACATTCGCCAGTATGTTGGCCAACGTGAAGAGCCGCGTTAAAACAGATACAGACCATGCTCTATTGCTATCTCTTTCTAATAATTACATTGTTATTTCATTTTCGTATCATTTTTAAATGGATATAACCTCAAAACTATAATCATCCATATCTCGAAAACTAAAGATTTTCCGCATAAAAAGCAGCTATCATCATCATCATCATCATAATTATTACAGCCCTTCACAAGTCCACTGCTGAACATAGGCCTCCCCCAAGGAATGCCACAAAGCACGGTCCTGAGCCACCTGCATCCATCGACTTCCTGCATATCTTATCAGGTCGTCACTCCATCTAGTGGGGGGACGCCCAAGACTTCGTCCGCCGGTACGATGGCGCCAATCGAGAACCTTTTTTCCCCATCGGTTGTCGGTTTTTCGAGCTATATGGCCGGCCCATTGTCACTTCAGTTGGGCTATGTCGGTCACTCTGGTTCTACTGCGGATATCCTCATTTCTAAGTTTATCACGCAGAGAAACTCCGAGCATAGCTCTCTCCATAGCTCGCTGAGCGACCTTGAGCTTCCTTATCGGCCAGCAGTGAAGGTCCACGTCTCAGTTCCATAGATCATCACTGGCAACACGCACTGGTTGTAGTCTCGTTTTCAAGTTTTGAAGTATACCTGACGAGAAGAAGTGCCGTAATTTCCCGAACGCTGCCCAACCGAGTTTTATCCGTCGATTGACCTCTCGATCGAAGTTGGACTTACCTAGGGCCTATTTGTCCCAAGTAAACATACTTGTCAACAATTTCGAGCTTAGTGCTCCCAAAAACTACGGGCATAGGTGTGACATGGACGTTATACATGATCTTAGTTTTGTCCATGTTCATTTTAAGACCTATCCGTTGGGAAATACTATTGAGGACATTGAGCATAATGCTTAAGTCCTCCAGCGATTCTGCCATAAGGACTATATCGTCGGCAAATCGAAGGTGAGTGATGTACTCGCCATTGATGTTAATACCGTATCCTTTCCAGTTCAGAAGCTTGAAAACGTCTTCCAATGCAGCGGTGAAGAGTTTCGGAGATATAACGTCACCCTGTCTTACACCTCTTTGCAATTGGATAGGTTTGATACTCTGGTTCTGTACTCGGATAGCCATCGTAGCCCTACTGTGATATACCGACAGTCAACTTGGCACCGCTGAAAGAACTGCAGCACCGCCCAAATTTCGACGGAATCGAAGGCTTTCTCATAGTCCAAATACGCCAGAAATTGTACTCCTCGGACTTCTGTACAATTTGCCGGAGGGTATGTATGTGGTCTATGGTGCTAAAGCCTTTTCGGAAACCGGCTTGTTCGGGAGGCTGGAAGTCGTCAAGTCTGCGCGCGAGACGATTCGTATTGACTCTCGAAAACAGCACGTAGACGCGGCTCAGAAGGGAAATCGGTCTGTAGTTCTTCAAGAAAGCGTTGTCACCTTTCTTGAAGAATAAGACCACCGCACTTCTGCTCCATGCTTCCGGTGTAATGCCACCATGGAGGACGGAATTAAAGAGTTTCTGAAGGACTTCAAGTACCGGTTTTCCACCCGTTTCCAGAAGCTCCGCTATAATTCCATCCTCGTCTGGGACCTAGCCGTTTTTAAGGTGCTGGAGAGCCATTCTAATCTCGCTCAGACTGACGTTCGGGATATCATCGGAATAGTGTCGGATAAGACTCGCTCTTAGATCGTTACTCACATTTGCGTGTGGCTCCAACGAAGATGTGTACAGCTGCCCATAGAACCTCTCAATCTCACTCACAATTCTCAGGTGTCCCGGAAATGACGCTGCCACACTCGGTCTTCAGCTTCGACAGTTGTCTCTTTCTGGAAGACAGATCTCTAGCAAAGACTTTGGAGCCCTGGTTCCGCTCGATCGCTTCTTCAATACGAGCAGTATTAAAGTTGCGTAAGTCCCGCCGCATGCATGTGGAGATCTGTCTGTTCTGTTGCCTGTATGCTGTCAAATCTACGGAAGACTGCAGCTTCATATCCCGTCTAACAGCCATGAGATTAAGAGTTTTTGTGTTCTGCGGCGGGTCTTGCAATACTTAGCTCCGACCGCATGGACAGTTTCAACGAGCTTATTATTCATATCGTCCACTGTATTGCAATCTTCTAGACACTGAAAACTGTTTCGTAGCTCGAGCTGAAAGGTTTCGGGACTTTGGATTAGAGCACGGGGGAGACGGAGTGTTGACTTAATTAGACGTGACCTCTCCAACTTAACATTTAGGTTCAGTGTGCCTCTCACCATTCGGTGATCGCTGCCGGTTTTCACCCTCGCGATCACTGAGACATCACTGAACAGTTGTCGTTAGGTCGTCATAATGAAATCAATCTCATTTTTAGGGTTCCGTACCTCAAAAGGAAAAAACGGAACCCCTTATAGGATCACTTTGTTGTTCGTCTGTTTGTCTGTCAAGACCCTTTTTCTCAGGAACGCGTGGAGGAATCAAGCTGAAATTTATATCAAATACTCAAGTCTACTGTCCCTGGAACTGTGAAAAAATCAAACTTCTAAGCCAACGCTATCAAAAGATACAGCCGTTTATGCCGCAAATTTTCGACATTCGCAAGGGAATCAAAACCTACAGGGTACTTCTCGTAAACTCAGAATCTTAAAATTTGGTACGAAGCAATGTAGCACAGATAAAGGAAAAATTGCGAAAAGCATAAATTTTTAGTTACATCATGTAATAAAAATATTTTTTATAATTTTAAACTTATATACCTACGGATTTGTTCGGAATCCTCGGTGCGCGAGTCCGACTCGCACTTGGCCGGTTTTGTCGAACTGTCGGGGCTCGACCAGGTTCACTTCATGTGGGGCCGCTTTTGGAAGAAAGAGTTCATCATAAAGATTCCCTCTTTCTCCATGAAGTCGGCCAGCTGCTGGCCCCTTGGGTTCCGTTGCCCTATTCCGAATTTACCTACTTTCAGCTCACCATTCTCTCTTGTGCCTAGTTTTGCGTTGAAGTCTCCCATTCTAGGCTCTAGAGATTTCAAAAAGCAGCTAGATGGTAATCAATAGCATCATTGCCTGTCAACTAAAGCTAAAATGACCACTTAAATCGTGCCGCAGATTACTAAAGCCAACCTATTTTTCGTGCTGCAAAATCCGCATTTAGTAAATTTACTTTGGTTTTCTGGGTAGTGCGGCCTAGAAGAGCGTCTGATTTCAGCGGGTACTCCGAAATTTCCACCTAGTTTGTTCATGAAAATAATACTAGTGGTATGTTTTTTGCTTGTGAATCTCTAAAGCTGCGAGCCAAACGAAGTCTGTAATCTTTATGTGTATTTGCTTGTGTATTTGGATGTACAATATGTACGCATTGATGATAGCTGCATCAAAGACGAAATAAAATAGGTGCAACCAGTTGCATCTCGATTTCCGGCCGATTGGATATGAGGCACTAAAGAGATCAAAACGATCCACTCCTCCAATATTCACAGTATACTCGGCGATAGCAGTGGAGATAGTAATATTTTTCTTGGAACCATCCTTCTGTGTTCGCTTGACCGTAGACACATATTTTGGGTTGTGTTCCATTGTCAAAACATTCACCAGTTGAGTATCCATCCACTGTTAGCAAAAACTGGAGCTTTACTTTTATACGTGAACTCGTGCTTTCCAAATTTTTCGTTCTTGAGTTTATTTTTGGGCAACAACTTTTATGGTAAGTGGTTCAAATGTATGATACCGACGACATATATTCCTTTCTTAATCAGCAAATCATTCATCAAAGATACTTTCCCGATATACGAGGGGAGGTCAAAAAGTTCGCGGAAGGAAAGGGAAGGATAATGAAATGAAACATTAAACCATTTTTACTTTTCAATGTATATTCCCTTAACTTTAATTTATTAAATTAATTAACTTATTAATACCGTCTAAAAAAAGATTGTCTTGGGCGTCAAAATAGGCTGAAATTGCCGACTTCACTTCATCATCGTCGCCAATTTTCTTCCCACGCAGTTCTTTCTTTATTTTCCAAACAAATAATAGTCGCTTGGGACCAGGTATGGGCTGTAGCGTGGGTGGCGCAGTTGTTCAAAACTGCACTGGTGAATGGCAGCCGGCGCAACATAGCTTGTGTGCACGGGTGCATTGTCGTGCAAAAGGAGTACGCCTTTTGTAAGCTTTCCTCGCCTTTTTTCTTTAATAACTTCTTTAATCTAGTAAAGAAGCGTAGTATTCTCCAGTTATAGAAACACCACGTTCCTTATAATAAATGAAAAGGATATCTGTATCCCAAAAGATCGTCGCCATGATCTATCCGGCCGATTGAGACACCTTATACTTCTTATTTTGTCGAACCGTGCCTTTTTTATTCCACTTCATCGGCTCTTTCTTTGATTGATTATTGAAAAACACCATTATGAATCTGAGTCAGTGCTTTTGATGCGCAGAAAGCATTCTCGGACCCCATCTTCCACAGACTAGCCACGCCAAGGTGTTGATGTAGGATGTTTAAAATGGTTGTTTCTAATACTCCAACTAATGCTGCAAACTGCTTTTTCTTTAGTCGGGCATCTTCCGATAAAAGTTTTTAACTTTTTCGATTATTTCTGGCGTGGTAGCTTCAATCGGCCGTCCAGGTCAGAGGTCGTCTTCAATGGAGTCCCTCCCTTGTTTGAAAAGGGCGTGCCATTTATAAATAATGGTTTTCCCATGAGCGGAGTCCTCATAAACAGCTGTCATGTCTTGAAAAATGGTTTGAGGTGTTTCCTTGTTCGGTGAGAAACTTAATGACGGCGCGATATTAAAGTTTCTCCATAGTGGCTAGTTTCTTCCCGATTGACTTGTTTACTCGTTGATAACTCAAAAGCTAATGACCCGATTAGGCTGAAACTTGGTATATATACTAATAATGATTCACTCAACTAGCGCCTACCTGGATGAGTAAACTTACCCTCGCCAACCCCGATATTCCGTGAACTTTTTGACCTTTCCTCGTAGATATCAAAGACATAAATGTATCCGGTCTTAGCATCACACCGAGGCCCTATATTATAACCCCTTTTTATGGGCTTTTTTAGCATGTATTGTTTGTGCTATTCCCCTTGAACTTTACCATGAGAACACTGAGTTTGGAATACTTCGTTTAGTTTTGTTGTCATAGGACGTATTTTATAAAACCTATCTCGATTTCGCGCATCCCTTGCAGGTTCTTTGGTATTATCATTCAAGTAAATATTTTTAGTCAGTTTTTTGAATCTCTTTTGGGTGAAAGCTTGTGTAATATCAGGATTTCCAAAAAAATGTTCCTATCATATTCATTTCGTGTTCCCTCACCGATTCTTCAATCACTGGTTCAACGCTTTCTAGATATTCTACCGAAATACGTGGCACAGGAGGGTCTTGAAAATTCTCTAATCGTCTCGTTTCACCAAATATTCTTGGAAAGCCTCTCGAAACCCAAGAGTGGTTCTTCCGAGACACTCGTCGCTACTCTCAATAGCGGAAAGTTCATCTCCTAGAATACCGGCAATAATACTGTCAGTTATCTTCTTTGTCTTTCATATTCTCCTGTAAACGCAAATGTGTAAAGGTAAATTTACCACCAAATACTACTAAGTTGATCTAACCGGGCAATGGCAAGAGTGTTAGGTACCACCGATTTTACGACGATTTTCCAATAAGTACAAGTTTCATTACAAAACTTGTTCTACGAGACATGCAGGGTAATATAATCAATTATCCTACCAAATAACGTAAAACCACTTACCGGATCTTCTTAGAACACAGTTTCAAGTTGTTGGCAGAAAACACTCGATTTTCAAGATTGTTCGGTTTTTTTTTTCTAATGTTGGTAATTTGCATTCTTTTGCAGTTAGTGTAATTGCCAGTAGGTACTAATAAAAGTTTCAAAGGTCACTGAACATTATAAATAATGAATAAAGGCAGGTGTATATAAAACGACTCATAATCTATTGTCAAAAAGCTGAGGTGGTAAGCATTTGTCCTGTACTCTATTAAGGGATACTCTTAATGTATTGAAGGCAATATATTGAAGATGGGCCATCTTCAATATATTGCCAATTTGGTGAATAAACGTCTACACTTCCAGCAGACTTTATCACTCACTGCTGAAGCATACATTTTCTTTGTTACTTTTTCCTCATTTATTCTTTCTATGTTTCTAAACCACCGATTCATTTCTTTCCTTAGGTCACAACATTTTGTAAACTACACTTCTCCCTTTTCACAAAATTTCTGTAAAGTTATTTGAAATATATTGTGCACACGTCTACAAGATAAGATGATAAATATTGTACTTGCATTCATCTTTCCTTAATAATAAATGGAAATCTAACATTTATTTAAAAAAAAAAATTGTCTGTAATTATAATTGGTGCGGGAATTAAGCAAGAAACGGTTCCTAGCTTTGTAGCACAATATGTGTTATGGTCACATAATTGATGTACATCTATACATCTATACAAATAAATAAAATTGAAGTGTCTGTTTGTAATGTCAAAATTACAGTTTTTTACTAAATGCATATGAAAGTAAATACGGTACTTATTACTAAAATACAATTTTTAAAATTTTTGTCTGTCTGTCTGTCTGTTTGTTCCGGCTAGTCTCCAAAACGGCTGAACCGATTTTGACGGGACTTTCACTGGCAGATAGCTGATTTCACAAGGAGTAACTTAGGCTACTTTTATTTTAGAAAAGTAATTAGGGTTCCGCACAAAAACATAAAACCTTAACACGCGAATGAAGTCGCGGGTAACAGCTAGTAATAATTAAATAAATGAATATTCAACTATTGTTTGTTCACTATCCTCACTTATATAACTACAAGCTTTAAAAACTCTTTTTTTGTTATCAATTATAGAAATCTGAAGATTATTTATGTTCTTTTCCAATTTTCCATCAATGTTCCCAAGTAACATTAAGGAAATGAAATGATACAATATGCAGAAATATTATAAATATTTAACTTAATGTTAATTATTTATAATATTAAGTACTATACTATCTTAGACGAAAACACGATTCCATAAAACTTTCTCGATAGAAAAAAAAATCCAAAGTTTGTTACTTATTAGACTATTTTTCCACAACATGATTTAAAACCCACAAAGTAAAAAGAGTACCATGTACAAGTTAAAAAAAGTTTGTCAACCCCTAAAAATTTCAAATTTTCAAAATACTTAGAAACGAAGATGTAGGCATGAATTAGTTGCAAAATAATGAATATTTTGTTCTGGATAAATCTTTCAGAAAAGCAATTTGAGCGAGTTATAACGTTATAATTTTTAAAAAGACACGACTCGCGTGTCATCCGTACTGAATCGGTTAATTAGTTTGAGCGTTGTCTATCTACTACTACAACTACCTACGCCTACACATTTTATTAACTTGACAGAGATCATTGACCTTATCGTGGGGAACATTCTCATGCAACGTGATGCATCACGCAACTTATAAAATTTGCACCCTCGTTTATAAAACTTAAGAATAAATTTTAGAAATAAAATTTTAAATATACTTATGTTTTTATTTTAATTCAAGAGTGGTAGTAGTTATATGTGCACTTTACACATTTTTTTCCATACAAATTAGAACAATCTTACAATCCCTCCCTCCGTAAGTGGTTGTTTTGGAAAATCGCGAAATACGTATTTTATTTTGTTACGAGTCAAACATCCTTAAAAATAGAAAGTATCATCACATAGATTGTTAGGTACAGTGTGTATTATTACCCTCTCACGGGTCGAATTTTAAGTATAGAATTTTATTTATTTATTTATTTTATTAGGCTCTCGCAAAAATGAGTACACTGTTACATACATAGAATATAACTAAATGTCCCATTACTTACGTAAACTATTAACTAATCTGTGCTTACGGCACCACATGCATAAAAAAATATAAAAGGAACGTAATAAAAGAAAGCTATTTACTCCATCTCATTCTTCTACGTACACCGGTTTAGAATGTGCCTCTAAATACAATGTTTTTCATTCAAACTTTGCACCCTCGTTTTATGAAATATTTGAAAAAATAAAAATGGATATTTCATTATTTTAAAAAGCGCATTTGCTTCAATTTTTGAATTAAAAATGTTATATTTTTTTCTCCACACAAATTTTAACACCACTTGCCCCCTGATCACTAGACTACCATTTCCTGTACAAAATTCCATTTTCTAGTGCCAAGCTTTCACATTGAACCCAATATATTTTTGCAACAGGACTAGACTTTTTATCGATTCACATTCACATATTTTCTCCACTCCACATGTAGTCTATTGCATTTGTTCTGATGACGTTTACTTTATCTTTTGACTCCTCGTTTCTGCAGTGCTTACAATCTTCAACACTTCTTGACAATGGGTCGGCGTTATTATGGCCTTTTCCACGTCGATATTTCGTTAAAAAGTGACCAACTTTATAACGAACGTCGAAGTGCCACTTGCCCTTCGGGACTATTAAATTGAAGAAATGATCTAGGTTCATCAAGGTGTTGATGTCACAATGCTGGTCATATTCTCACGGAGTAAAGTGCCTTTTTTATTGCAACATATTCATGACGGTGCTTCGGGTGGTCATCTTGTAGTAAAAAACTCCTAATGGAAGTACAACAATGCTTCTACTGGGTGCATTGCCGCAAATATGTTGCAGAATGGTGTCGCAAAAACACTACGTGTACTTCGTTTAAGGGTCCACAAACACGAAGTAGACGAGAAATTAAATTGTACAACGTTGGAGCACCGTGGGAACTCATTGTTATAGACGTGGTTGGGCCATGGAAATGACCTGGTCACGTCTTGAGACGACCGTATGGAAGAAATGCATAATTGAGGTTCAGGATTACTTCAGCAATTGGCTCAAAATTTTTGCGAACTCTAATCAAGAAGTTCAGACAGTTGCAAGTTCAAGAAGTGATATATTGGTATGGCATACTTTTTTTAAACACACTCCGATCAAGGGAGGAATTTCGATTCCGTCCTCTTTTAAGAGATGTGCACCCTTCTCGGCATACATACGCCTCGCACAACACCAGTTCATCCACAATATTAAGAAGCACAGCCCAAACCACTGGATGTAGACGTGTGAATTAAGACAATAGCTTCCATGAATTTTCACAGGCATCCACTAAGAAAGGACTTTCGAAAATTCAACCCCTAAGACCTATGAGGGTAAAATAGGTTGCTTACCGTTTGTATGAATATTTTTAATTTATGAGGAGATTGACTCAAAACTGACTGAAAATACTAAACACCGTAAATAAAATAAATTAATATTACGTATTCTGCGATTTTTCAAAACAACCCCTTTATTATATTTTTTTATTTGCTTGGAAAACTTACAACTAATATACAAAAATTATATATATAATTATAACAACAATGAAGGCCATTTACAAGTTTTCACATATATAGGGACTTTAGGGGGCAAGTGGTGTTTAAATTTGTGTGGAGAAAAGATATTACTTTTTCATTTAAAAACTGGTGCTTGAACGCTTGAATTAAAATTATGAAATATCTATTTTTATTATTTCAAATATTTCGTAAAACGGGGGTGTAGTTTGTATGAAAAATGTTGTATTTAGACGCACATCCTAAACTTCTGAACGTAGAAGCATGAGATAGGGAAAACAGCTTCCTTTTATTATGTAATAGCGACCCGCTCCGGCTTCGCACGGGTGCAATTTAGAAAAAAGAAGTGCGTTTAGCAAGCGAAATTTGAATAATAATTTTTTCGAATATTTTTTATCGTTACTGTCATTTATTAAAGTTCAGCTGCATCTGCGAGTTATTTTTTCGTTTGCACCTAATTTTTAACCATTGATATCTTTTATATTCTATCGTAATCATTAGAATGAAATATAGAAAAATTATTGTTGTCAACATATTTATCTAAATAAGTATTAATAATGAATAAGACGATCAACCGACATAGCCCAACGGATCAGTAAGCTGAAGTGGCAATAGGCCGGCCATCCGATGGGGAAGAAAAGTTCTTGAATGGCAGCCTCGTACCGGAGGGCGAAGTGTAAGGCGTCCCCCCACTAGATCGACAATGGAGTGACGACCTGGTAAGACATTTTTTTTATAGGATAGGGTGACAAACGAGCACACAGTCCACCTGATAGTAAGTAGCTGCTGTGGCCCATAGACATCAACATTTATCCTCGTTTGCGAATCAAAATGCAGATGCGTTGTCACCCGTGAGGACTAAGATGTAATGCCTCTTTTCCAGTAAAAAGGGTCTCCGGTTCTCTACACTCACCATACGAAACACAGCAGTGTTAAGTTGCTATTTGACGCTGGTATTCTGTGAGAGCGTGGTCCTTCCCCGGTCGAGCCGACCCATTCGTGCTACAACTATACTACTAATATAGCTGCAGCATGGCTCTACCACGTAAAAAACCAAAGACATGCAGAAAGTCGATGGATGCAGGTGGCTCGAGACCGTGCTTTATGGCATTCCGTGGGGAAGGCCTGTGTTCAGCAGTGGACTTGTGAAGGGCTGTAAAGATGAAGAGCAAAAAGCGTAACGTAATATTTTTAATTAAAATTATAAAAAAAAATTGTTACTATGTGTCCGTAGGTACCCAGAGGCGGATTAAATGTCGACAGCGCCCTAGGCTTGTACATCATCGGCGCCTCTCTGGTGGCCATATATTATAAATGATAACTACTTATTTTGCAAATTAAACTATGTTATAATTATAACTTTGGCCTTGGAAAGAAAAGGTAGTTCACTCGCTGGGCAAGGTATTCAGCCCGGAGAGGTCAACGCTCCCGTGTGGTATCTATTTCTGTATTCTGTGATGTTAGTACTATAGCCATTTTTTGCTTTTACACCTTCATCTACTGCTGATTCAAAGCTCACAGTCTGTAAGGCCGCGAGATATATAAAAAGGGAAAGTCGATGGTGATGACGATGATAATGACGATGGTTTGTGATTTGGTGTATAACAAATCTCATCAGGACCTCTCTGTAGGATTTTTGAGCTATCTAACCGCTGTCCTAGTGGGGGAGTGCGGACTCGGATAAGACATAAGAGGATAAGTTTCGGCGCTATCAAAGTAGTGCTGAGACACGGCTCATGAAGTAAGTAGTCGGAGAAAAAATTCACAGTCTCTGTGTAAATTAGAATTTCGTTGATACGCCTGAAAGTCCGGTGGCTTTGTGGATAAAGTTATTTTGAATTTTTGGAATTCGTATAGGTGAGTTCTATATGTGTGAGCAAATGTTACACTTGGGTGGAATATAATAGGTCTAACAGAAGTTTTGTAGACGTGATGTTTATGTTTTAAAGACAGTTTGCTCTAGCTGTTTACATGAGTATGGAGCTCATTCGTACCTCCGTGTGGTACAACAGGGCAAATCTATATATGCCGGAGTACTTCTGAACTTTAATAGCGTGATTTAGGCGTCCGTAAGTTTTGCTTGTGGCGCAACGACAGCGCCGACACTTAATTTATAATATAGTCAAAGGCCTTCGAGACATCAAGGGAAACAGCAAGTGCTTCCCCACTGTTCTAGAGGACTTTATCCCATATTCGAGTGGCATACGCTAGAATGTCTCCAGATTATCAATTTCGACAGAACCGGTACTAAGTAGATCATTCTGCTCACTAGCTTTGCCATGAGGTGGGTGTTCAATATACGCTCCATAATCTTGCTGAGTATGGAGGTAATTGAAATTGGCTACATAGTTGGCAGGGTCGGTACGGTTGCCCCTTTTAGGCACAGGTTGGACATTGATGCTTTCAAGATTTCGGCATTATTCCAGTATTGAGTGAAAGGCGGAACAAGTGCGTCAACACAGGAGATAAATCAGGAGCACCGACCTTTTAAAGCTATACCATCAGGTCCATTAGCTTTGTTCACTACTAGACCTTGCAAGGTCTTAAGAACCTCCTTGTTGGTGATACGGACCTCTGACATAGAGGAACCGTAGTGAGGTAATTGAGGTAGTACGGTTGTTACTTCCCAGACGCGAATTGTAAGCCAAAAAGGAAGCACTGCCGCTTTCTTCTTGGCCGCATGCGCCAGTGAACCATCTGATTTTACCAGCGGAGGCAGTGTAGACCGACAGAAGTTAGTCTCAACCGCTTTAGCGAGAGACCAAAAGCCCTAATGCCAGATAGTTTGACGAAAAGCTTTGGACCGATGCGATTTATGCGGTCGACTTGGAGGCTTGGGTAAGGGCTCTGTT
The DNA here is from genome assembly GCA_963668995.1 of Parnassius mnemosyne. Lineage (NCBI taxonomy): Eukaryota > Metazoa > Arthropoda > Insecta > Lepidoptera > Papilionidae > Parnassius > Parnassius mnemosyne. The sequence continues at coordinate 26,916,973 of CAVLGL010000035.1, read as the reverse complement.
CTTAAGGCTAACATCTGGAGCTTTGTGGTCTCGAGTATCGACCCAGGATGAGTATGCCATGTGCTTGTGCTTTTCAGCACGGGCGCACTCTATGGGCTCCACCAAAGGGCTCGTCAGCAAAGGGGATGAAAGACTCCATCGCTTGACGTATCACATCGGTATTGGCATCCGCGCAGCTCGACGGATTTAGCTCAGCAGACCTGCCGCCAAGGACAAGATCTCATCCCATTCTGCCGACTTGTATAGCCACATTCACCGCACACCTTGAAAATCGTAGTTAGATGGGAAATATAACGACACAGATTTCACCAGACAGTGGTCAAAGTTCCCAAGGGTGAGGTAACCTGAACATCGTACCTGTCTAGATCGGTCGTCAGCAGAAGGTCGAGACAGTTGGCTGTGTGCCCATCCACATCGGGTACCCTAGTCGCTTGTTTTATCAGCTGGGATAGCCCCAGCGACAACGCAAAATCCCATTATTACACATTTATTAACCTAGATAAACATATTGTTCGTTATATTTTCTTTATAGGAATGGTGATTAATTGTAATGTCACGATAACCCATTATATCTCTCGCTTTAAAACCTAAGAGTGTATCTAATTACATAATTAGATACACTCTCTCACACACACGTATGTTCTTACTCTAAGGAGTGTACTCATTGTACAGAAATAATCGTGTCATCTTTCATACGTGAAGGATGTTGAAGAATCTAGCTCACAGAACACTAATACCCTTAGGCGGGATCTAGCTAGTGTTCATTGCTTGACTACGAAACACTGTTTCCTCGTTGTCTGATATCAATTATTTCAAGCAATGAAATCCACGCTTTTCTAGGAATGCATTTAATCAAAAATATTGATACATCTTAATTTTAAAAAAAATGCAACATTATTTTATTAGGACAACTTTAAAATGACGTAATTTAATCTTAACGCGAAAATTAAGAAGATAACCCGATATGGGATCACGAACAACATCAACAGTTCGTGTACGCTTGTCTTGGTTGGATGTCGCCGAATTAGAGGCAGCGCTAAAAATAAATATTTAAACTGATATCGTATGTATCGCAACGAAACTGAAATTGTATTGTTCCTCTCTAGATTCGTTTGTTTTTTGTTGTCTTACACATGTTTACTGCATTATATTTTTATCGCCTAAGTGAAAATGTATAAGATTTAATTATTGTAGATCGCGGTCTCATGAAATTGAATTTATGAATTACCTAACTTATATTTTCACATCGTTTTTTAATGCAGGATATAATATTTACATATATGAATAAAATATAGTACCTATTTAATATGTAATTTAGTTTATTTCTATTACTTTGTAGACATAAAATGGCTTTTTAGTAACATTTAAAGCTGACAGTCGCTATTCGATTATGTGCCATACCACACGGGGTGTTTACGTATGTGTGTGCAGTTTGAAAATTTGAAGACACAACGCTTAATTACACGTATTTATTGCATTTTGGCATCCAATGCCGTTTTTTTGGTTTTCTGCGTACATTGATACCTAAACAATGTTTTTAAAATTTCGTTTGCGAACAGTTAAAATTTTTCTAAGTTTGAAACCGCATACGTATGCACCGATCTGCAGTTGTATGTCAACATAGAACTGGATAGACTAATGATGCTGTTATGTATCTATTTTACCTTATAATAAAATTATTGAATATATGTATACCTAGTTGAAATGGTGAAATAAAACAGCGGTAAAAAATCTGCCGTTTCATCTCATGGTTTTTGTAAAATAGGTGAATTAGAGTTTATGAAATGCCAGAAAAAACTTTTACTGGTTTATGGAATTTTATTTTGTTTCTCAGAAGTGACAACGCATTCTACATTTTGATTCTTAATAGAGATGTAGGTAGGTGTTATGGACCACAGCATCCACTTACCGTCGGGTGTACTGTGCTCATTTGTCACCACAGACTATAATGCTTACTAATTTTGTCACCCATACCTGAGACCAGTAATAAAAATAATAAAAACTGTAAATTATTGCACAAATATTTGAAAACAAGTCTGGCAGGTGCATTTAAGTTTCCCTTTGCCCTTTGAAAATGTCCGTCCAAGTTTTTAATTTACCTGTGGTAATAGTAAAATTTTAGATTATTTTGTCATTATTTACATTGCATGATTTAAAATAAACCAAAAATATTGCAATATCTATAAATTATAACTTAATTATTATAATCAAAAACTTGGTTTGCAATGTGAAATGACAAAGGCGTATAGACATTGTCGGTCAGCGGAATAAACAACGGAAATCTGTATTGATTAGGTTGACTATACATATTATTAAAAAAGGTGAAAAATAGACAAAAACACTGTGTGGTACCAATTACGGCGCTAACACATGACTGTACAATTGCTTGTAACTATTGTATTGTATGTGTTCTTAACCTCATTTGGACAGAATATATTATGATAATATGATTGTGGTTATTGTAATTTTAACACCAAGTTTCAGCTCTAAAATATGTTATTTCATTTTTATATAAAACAAGGATAAGGACTTATTAAAACTATATTATTTGGAGCTCAATGTTAATATATTTTTTAAGGATAAAACAACACTTCCCATGATTAGTACAAAATAAAATTAAATATATTGTTAGTTTTTTTACATAGGTAAAATTTATTTTAAAAGTAGAGAACATATGAAGGACTACACACTGAATTGAGATAAAATACTTAGTACATACTGACTTTGAAAATGATGTAAGCCACTTTTAGTATTCACAATATGAACTTATTGCATTGGTTAATTATTTGGCAGACCAAAAGAGATTTTCCAACAGTGCATAGGTCACAAAACCTTAATATATAATTATATAAGTGAAATTTGGAATAGAAGCTGTAAGAAAATCTTCAATTAGACTAGCCGCTACACCTTATATACCGAAACATTAGGGACTAAGAATTTTAATATGTGATGTTCCAGCATACAAGTTCAGCTGCACGCAGGCAACAAGGAGCCAGCATACACCCAAATTTAAATTAATTTTAAGTATAGTAATAGTTCATAGATAATAATTTTAATATATTTTGTACAATAAAATACAATTAAGTACAACTTGTAGCAAAGATATTAAAGAGAATAATATTTATCTCAAGTGTTAAAGCTGCAATAACATGTGTGTACGCACAAGGCAAATTTACACAGCACACATGCACCGCAACAACACCATGTGCAGCACACTATAGTACATAATTAATTTTAGTACTTAATAGAATATAAAGACACGCCCAAGCTGAGAACTTCACCACTCACTTTACATATTTCAATGCATGATTAGCCAATGAACATGCCTGTACTTCACTAGCAGATCGCTATTAAATTATACATTGATCGTCGCTTAATATCACAGCTAATTATGCTTTGAAAATTAAAGACTTGTCTAATTTTCACTAATGTAGATAACAATGTAGAGTACAAGGAGACAATCTGAATAAATTTACATTACAATATCATGTCTTTTCATATGAAAAATTTAAAATTACATCACCAAAAATTAAACAGTGCAGCGCATTATAAATAAATGTGCATACCTTAATATTTAATTGACTAAATAAATTTGTTGCCTGCAGATCTGACATTATTTTAAATATCAAGAGGTAATATCTTAAGAGAAATTTCAACTATTGAAAAAAAGTTAAATCCAAATTTAAAAATATTTAGTATCTATTATGACAATTCCCTTCAAATCCACATAGTTATTGTGAATGTGAAATATCATTCCAAAAGCCGAGTCTCCTTCACACATATTTCACTATCACTAAATAGTGGATCAAAAAGTAAGGATTGAAGAGATAATGAAGCTAGCACTTCACGAATGTGCATTGCTGTTCACGTGAGGTTTCTTATCCTGTGTATCAGGTGTGCGCTGACCATCACGCCTGGGTGGCATGCGTTCATTGATGGCATCAAGACCTTTAGCTTCAGCAAACGATGTAATCTTGTGGTTTGGAGAAAAGCCTTGAAGAGCATTCTTTAGCGATGTTTTACCACCAGAGAGTGCGCCTAAAGGAAGGGCACCAGTTGGAGTTAAACCTTTTAGCTGCAATACAGATTCACTCTCTTCCCGTAGAACAGAGAACACATGAGCCATCTTACCAATAGCACGGATTTTATTACGTATAACTTCTTTTCTGAGATTTGCTTCCTCCAATGCATCATCTCCTTCTGACATAAGCTCATCATCAGAACAAATATTTAGCACATTGACCAGCATTTCTGTTACCTTTTCACCAACAAATGGAAGAGACCATGTGAACACATCCATGAAGTTAGGCAACCAGTATGGGTGTGGTGAGCAGTTAAATTGTCTGATATTCATTACATTGTCTTCATACTTTAACACAGCAGCCTTATTATTGTAAACATCCAAATAATTAGGGGCAGAGAAAATAGTAATAAGACTTGGAAATCCAGTAGTTTGGCTTTTACGGTACATCCGATAACCTGCATCTTGTGCTTCATGAGCTCGTATAATAGACAGCAAATTGTTTCTTTGTAGAAAATCACAACAGGCTGCATAGCTGTAAAAGTAGGAACAACCTCTTACAGAGTTGTGCGAGAAATGCTCAGCATTTTTTTCATTGCCAAAGTCCTCAAGAGGATCAGACCAAAGCAGGTCACACATTGCTCCAAATGCCGGTGGTTCTTTGAATCTATCTAATTTACGAATATCATCTAAGTTGTTAATTTCTGGTGAGAGACCACCATGTACACATAGGAATTGCTGGTTCATGAGAGCAGCAAGTGGTAAGCAGTCAAATGCATCCATACAAGCGTCATATACTTTCTCCGAATATTTAATCTTGCATTCTTGCTTGAACGTGAAGTATTCTGTCAAATGTCGACATTCATGGTTACCGCGTAATAGAAATAATGTCTTTGGATAGCACAGCTTCAAAGCCCAAAGGTAAAGAACACATTCTATACTAAAATAACCTCGGTCGACATAATCACCTAAGAATAAATACTTGGTGCACGAAGGAGAACCTCCCACTTCGAACAGTTTCATCAAATCATAAAACTGGCCATGGACGTCTCCGCACACGGTCACCGGTGAATCAATCTCGATCATAGTTTTTTCTGATCGTAATAAGGTGGCACCATCTTGGATGATGCGTAAAGCTGCATTTTCTTCAATTCGACCCTCTAAGATAAAATGTTGCTTCAGCACGTCTGGTATAGGTTTTCCAGTTTTTTCATCGAATACTTCAGATACTGTGAGCTTGTGGCTGGGGGGGAAAGCGACACTTTGGATCATACGCTGCGTAGTCGACACTTTATCATTACTCCCGGACATATTGTCATTAAAAAAACACTAGGTCTAATCCATACACGCCACTATTTTCAAAATGGCAGAATAGATATAATACTAAAACAGAATCCCGATTTCACGACTGAGAAACTACTGCGCACTGGAAAACAATGCGCAAACATCTGGCGAGTGGTCAATAAAATAAACAGGGATATCGAGCGCGTTTTATTACTTTTGAACATATCATTTAAATAGGTGGTAACACTGGGTGCAGTATTGCCAACTCGGATTTTAAAAAGAGCGTAAATCGTTGTATGCCACATAGATAAATGCCACAAACAAAGTAAGTGCTAGGAGTTCTATGCCGTATGCCGTAGATGGAGAAGTCTATGGTCGTGGGGTTCCTTTTTTTCTTCAGATAAATAAGAGCTCGTACAATAAAAATTGTGTCAGGGTCAGTACTAAGAATTTACCTCTAGAGTTATTTCTAAGACTCCTTCACTATGTGCTAATGAACCATATACTTAGAGCATACTGGCTAAACTTAGTGATTATATTCTCTTTGATTGGGTTGAGATTTATTATTTAGGATATTCAGTGATGGAAGACGTAGCTTTATCCATCTACCAATTTTAGCGAGACCTTGTTCTGTAGTACTGCGTTCAATATCCCATGTTTTGCCAGTAAAAACGACAGCAGTATCATCCGCGTGAGATAATATGCACCCATGAACCCATGATCAAGTTTCATATTACAAAGGTTGTTTTTAAATATCAAAAACAGGGTTGGACTAAGAACACTACCTTGAGGAACTCTATAGGTTATATTAGCCTCTTGTTTGCGACTTTTGATGTAACTAACAAAGAGTGAAACTGGAACTCCTCTTATTCCTGTTTTCTAGCTTGCGAATATAAATAGAGTAAGAGACAGTAACAAACGCTTTTTTTATATTTTTTTTATTGTATGTATGTAAATTCAGGCTTTATTGATCCTTTCTCATCAAATCGTCTGAACTTATAATGAAATAACAACTTAAGGTTAATGTATCGGTCGTCTTTATTATCTATGCAATTCAAAACAAAATGAAAAAAAAAATATATTTTTGGTTTACGAATCCCGCTTTAAAAGCTCAACTTCCTTACAAATTGAGTTTATTAATATATTTAAATTAACTCAGTTGGTGAAGAAAGGTTCTCGAGTGGCAGCCGTACCGGTAAGCGAAGTTATGTGCAAACCTTTACTAGATGTAGTGAGGACCTGGTAAGATATGAAGGAAGTCGACGGATGCAAATGGCTCAGGATCTTGCTTTGTGGCATTCCTCGAGGGAAGCCTATGTTCAACAATGGACTTGTCATGGGCTGTAATTATGATGATGATGATGTGGCTACCAGAATGGATTTCGAAACGCCAACATAGATTTTTACAATAAATTTACATACTTTACTAGTGTCCGACCGAAACAGGATTTTCTACCGAAACGGTCCGGGTATCACTTTCAGCCGAAACCGAAACTTATTTAGTCATGTTAAATTTTTTATTGAATACTGATAACTGGTATATTTTTATACATATAAAGATAGGTAATGCATGTTAATGAAAACAGTCATTGTTATAGCCATGTAGTAATATATTTATTTATTTTAAAGTAAAAATCAATAATTTTACATCAAGAAATACTTTTTTAACTCATATTGTAAAAAAAATAAACACTTACACCTATAAAAACTTTTTGTTTTTTTGAGTTTAATTGAGAACATATTTTATTGTGTTCACAATATTGTTAATATTATTCAATGAGAGCATTAACTTAATATATCACACTCACACACTTAACACAATATACACACAACTTAACAAAATCCCAGAAAATATACAAAACCTGCTCAAAGTTCATATACTAAGTTTGTATAAAAAGAGTTATTATAATATTAAGGAATTTATGAATGATAACAACCCCTGGAAATGAGGTGATCACTACCAAGCTATTTCAAATATGTTTTGCGTCGTTAATTGTGTAACATACATGATTGTAACCAGTGGCGTAGCCTAGCTACTTGCGTTCAAGTGCGAGGCCGTGGGCGCCTCGCCTCTCCCACGGCCTCGCACTTAAAGGGGCCTCGCGAGGCCCCCTAAAATGCGATGTCCCCAGACTATACCACAGATGACTCATTTAATTTTATCACTTTTACGCTCTATAAAGAAAGTCACAAATTTAAGTGTGTTTGTTTGGGGCCTCGCAAGAAGCCCCAGTTAAGTGTGACTGCGAGGTCGTTGTAACTACCTTCAAAGACCGCGGCTGTTACTTTGACGGAATACGAGACTTGTCAGGAATCAATAGATATGAGTAGGTATGTCATATCATAGCATGTTTGGTAGGATAGATCCTTGGAGCGAAAGAAATAGAGCCTCGCTGATGCAACTTCGCCCACGTTTATATTAGTCCACGCTACGCCTCTGATTGTAAGCTGTTATTCAAAAAAGAAGTCCCGCTGGGTTTCTTGCTGGTTCTTCCAAAGACAGATTTTTTTTTCGAACCAGTGGTAATTAAACAAAAGAGTAACTTTCCATAAGTATAATTTATAATCTATATTGAAGAAAAGTTTCTATTTCTGTATAATTATGAATAATACACGAGTCACGAATTCATCCGAACGACACACGATAATCCACAAACACTGAGTTTCGGCGCCGCCGAAGGATCGGCAGATTTTTTGCCGACACCGGGACTATTACCGAAACAAGATTTTTTTTGCCGAAACTTGCTGAAACCGAAACTAGAAGCTTCGGTCGGTCACTATACTTTACATAATATGTCATGCAAAATAAAATGTCAAACAACTTTGAAATTAATTATTTAACAAAAAAGTCAACATTAGCAATATAAAGAAGGTTGGCCAAATCGTACCAGACGATGAAACGATGGCGTCACTATATGCCATATTTATGAAAAATATCCTTACTTTTTATGTCTTAAAAAACACAAAAAATACATCTCTAAGTAGCCACAAAAAAAGTTATCCTGTTATTTTTGTTTTTGTAACTGTTCCGAAATTATTTAAAACTAGCTGTCCCCCTCGACTTCGCCCGCGTGTAATTTAGGGTTTTAATTATGTTGCGCGGAACCCTTATTTTTTTTTTCTAAAATATAAGTAGCCTAAATTACTCCTTATAAAATCAGCTATCTGCCAGTGAAAGTCCCGTCGAAATCGGTCTAGCCGTTTCGGAGATTAGCGGGAACAAACAGACAGACAGATGGACAGACAGACAAAAATTTTAAAAATTGTGTTTTTGTTATAAGTACCGTATATACTTTCATATGCATTTAGTAAAAAGCTGGTATTTTGACATTACAACCAGACATTCAATTTTATTTATTTGTATAGATGTATAGATAATGGTTTCTGAATGCAATGGAAGGCACCTGATGACGATTCATTTCATGAATGAAAGGGCTTTGTATGTATGTAGGCATCAAACCAACTACTATACTGACTTATTATGAACTGGATTCATGTCATAAAAATAATTATGTAGCTTCATAGTAAGCTAAGCGTGTTGTTCAATTACGTACAACGGAACATCATTTGTAATCGTCAAGTTACATAATCTGTGGTCATCGATTGTCACCATAGACATAGTATCTTAATCTACGATTGTCACCCGGCAATGGCCCGGCAATCACCTACACATCTATTATTTATCTATGGCAATAATTCGCATCATCTTATTTGCTTCACTCCATAGCTTGCTACATATATATTTATCTATGCTTCACTCGTTGTTGTGGATTGTGATACGTACCAAAGAGAATATAACCACTACGTTTAATACGTACTGTACTATTTTAGATTTCCTTCCGTTGTTTTCACCTCGGCATTGTTTTACGGACAAATAACTACCACTTGCAACGATTATTCTGTGCTTTTGATTTCTGGACACCGATATTTGTGAAAGACATCATGCAGACTACAGCTACACAACAACGACCACTAGCCCTGCGACTGCTATGTGTTAATTGTAACATATGCATTGATATACGTCGCCGCTATCTCGTTTTTGAGATTGATACCAGAGTAATTTTTAGGATCCGCGAGTGGAATTCTTCAATAATAGTACATATTTACATACCTACTTACTTTATTACACTAACATAAACCATCACACACAATCGTACAACATAATACAAATCTAATTCTTATTTTAGATCATTGAAGAAAATTACATATGTGATGCTAACCTCAAAAGTATTGTTGACGTTATTATAAAAAATTGTGGCAATTTAGATATGATTTTCAAACGGGATGGTGTTTATAACATAAAAAAAAACCAATCTCCTTCCTTCCACCAACCAATCCTTCACCCCTGGACCGCTGGAGCGTTAAGACGTATGCACTTATAGTGTTTATTTAAAAATATTATTTTTGAAAATAAATAAAAGTGATATCGACGGTGAAGTGCCAATATCTTCTAACTGCTGAAGTTAGAATTTTACACAAAGCGAAAAAACGTTTAATTTTTTAATTAATTTGAAATTGATGATTATGTTTATTTATTATGAATAATAATAATTAATTCTTTGTTTCTAATTACATTTCAATATATTATACGATAGTGTTGTACGTATTCGGTTAGTTAGGAGGTATTTGCTTTACATTTATTTATTTTTTGTAATAAATTAAGACACTTAGATGGTAATGGCTTTAACAAATACGTTAAATATTTTGAATCAGATTCTTTATTTTGTTTATAATCAGACAATTTTCATGACGTCTAACAAAAACAATCTTATCCAATTGGTTTGAATGTAAGGAATACAATGTAGGTAATTCTAAAGTATGTATGCAATCAAATGACAATCTAATAAAAAGTTTTTAAAAGATCACTCGTGAGGTAAAGTATCATAGAACAAGTGGCAATCTCTTGGTAATAATTCTTTTAACTGTTGAAGATGGTTGAATTTATAAGAAGCTATAGGAATTGGTGCGGCATGCAAAGGTGTATTCTGTATTGAATTTAGTTTTCTCGGTCTTACAGGTAGTTCTGACCAATCATCATCAAAGTTAATTTTGAAGAAAATAGTGCCTTCTGGCACAGATTAGTTAATAATTTACTAAACAGATACATCACTCCCATACAAAAGCGAAAATACCTACGCTATAATAGCCTACAAAATCTTAATAATAATATCTACTGTTCGCAGCGAGAGGAAAATGTACCATAAATACGCGCATAAAGAGTCGAGATTGTGTTGACCGCCGTGCGACTCACGTGCAAGTGCGTCATCGCACGAATGCTCTAGGGTTGTACCTATGATGATTATTGTAATAAAACGAATCTTGCGAAATTACCATATTTTTTATTTGTCAATAAAATATGTTTGAGTTTTATAAAATGATTTATACATTTTTTTCCTTCAATTTGAATTCTCAGTTATTAAATTTTATCGTTGAAAATGGTTGTCACTTAATTTATAAATTACAGAACTGTTATGCTTTGTTTCGATGTAATCTTATAGTTAAGAAAAAAAAGACAATTTTTCAATTGTTTTTTGGCTCTGACTCCACTCCACTCCACTCCACTGCACAATAATTACGTGGTTTCGGCATTTCGACGAGTAAGCGCGGGAAACGTGTACGGTGGAAGCGCTCAGGCGGGCGTGCGGCAACCCAATGTCGGTTGTATCGTGGGCGATACGCAAAACGGTAGGCATATAACGCAGGGTCTTGAGCGAGTGACGGAGGCCTGCTTCTGGTCTATACTGGATGACTCGCAGATCAACAACAAGAGGGTCTCCAGCTTTTCGACCCGGTCTTATGCTACTGTACCTCCACGTCGATTTATTGCTATAATCCTTAACAAAATCATAATAGATCATAATAGCTTCATAAGGAGCAGGGTTTATTCGTGCCTCCTTCGTCACAGTAATATAATCACTGGGAAGATGTATCTCCCTATTTTTCAACTTTCTTTCAATTGCAGCATGTGTTGAGTCACACTCCATTTGAGTATGACCAGGCTCTAAGTACTTCTGTGTGATAGATACTTCGTGTTCAATACTCATGTTTAACAAAGCATTTGCCATGATATTATTCCTATTTTGATAGGTGCAACTATGGGTAATCGTTTGGGGCCATGTTTTGAACTTCCTGACAAGGAATTACTCTATTACGCGACTTTTTAACCCAAGATTGCACGGTGTACGAACCAAGACACAAAGTATTCAAAAATGTGGTTCTGCAAACTTGTAAATTTTGGTATTCGTTTATTGGCAAAAAATAGTCAAACGTACATTCTCGCCTCGATGCTTGGTCACTTGTTTTGCGTGTCGTTTCTTTACGGGTTACAAGTCCGGTTACATACATTTTGCGCTGGTCCCAATTCATATTTTTCCAGAAACTATTGTGTATCTCATAACGCCTTTCATGATCAAATTTTTCGCAATTTCGCACTTTACTCTTTCTGCAAAACTGCGAATAGCATCTATCGCCTAATTGTCTAGCAGGTCTTACTCTGTCCTGTTTGAGTTTACCATTTTTTGGCTTTGAGTATCCCAGACATTCCTGTCCTAACATACGAAGCTTCTTATTTTTTATTTTCCTCCAATTATTTGAATCGCCTTTAATTTGGCGTTTTCTTCCTTCGTTCGTACTACCGTGGTAGATACCCGATGATGTGGACGGTTCATCTAAAAGTAACTGCGAACTAGAATTGCTCGAAGCTCGATCAGTGTCTGAGGGACAATAAGTTACGTCAGTGTCATCGCCCGAATAGTCACCATCGTAGGAGCTAGTTTCGTCTATTAGGTTAAAAGGTTCAGGTTCTATAATCGCAGTATTTTCATTATTACTGAAATATGAAGGTGGAACTGAGGAACATCTTTTCCTACCGGATTCTTTGGTATCATCGCATGTGAGAGCCGACATCGATAAACTACGTCCTCTATCAACAGAACAAATATCACTGTAAATATCAAAACCATTTTGTTTTCGATAATGTACTGTAATTGTAGGTGGAACTGAAGAACAACGTCGTTGTATCATTAAATGGTTACTCTTTGGTATGTTTGAAAGTGAATACGATTTAGTAATTTTACATCTCTTCTTTGGTCTTCATTCGTAGAGGCTTTTGTTTTCTTTTCAGGTAACAATTTCTCAGGTATATCTGAAAAGATGATAAACAGTGATAACAAAAACATTGGAACACGAAAAATCCTATAATTCCTCAGAGTCAAACTTAGAATTTGCCTGTCACAGAAATTATAGTTCAGTTAAAAAAAAAAACTTACATGAGTTAGAAGAAGATGTTTGAAGCTGCGTTTTCTCCGCAAGTCCTCTAAGTATGTTTAATATTTGTCCAGCTCGAACTCCCTGATAACGCTTTGCCATTCGCGACATTATACTGAAATATTAGTAAAACGATACCTCCTAATTACATCAACAAAATAAAGAAGTAAGAGAAATATATCCTATCTACAACAAAAAAATAAATAAAATGTTTAATAATTACAATTAAATGAATAAATTATTTATCCCTGTAGTAAAATATATTTATTTTTCTTACCTGTTATACTTTAGACCTCATCAATACGTTACTAACACCATTAACAAAATATTTTATTTAATAATTCCGGCACTCGTAGTTAAAACTATAACTTGTCGCAATAGGAATTATTGCCAACTGACTTTTCAAACTGTACGACCGTTCTTCCACCCCTCCCTTATTCGCCCACCGTGCGGTATGTACAGCGCCACAGAAGTCCTAATTTGTCACTCAGAACCAAACTACGATCACGTATAGACGAGTCTTTTAGAAGTTAGGAGGTAATGCCATAAAATTGATACGATGATTTAGTTAGAAGGTATTACTAGATTGTGATAAATCTTGTTACAGTTAAAAAATCAGCTCAGAGGTTTTACTAAGACATGCGAATTCGAACCTTAAATTTAAATGTATAAAAAAGTGAATTTCTCGAAAAATGTCAGATAGGAGGTAACCAAATAAACCAAATACTAGGCGCGCATAAAACAGTGAAGGAGTCACAACAGCAATCAACAACGCAGAAGGCAGTGAAGCGGCATGAGCAAGACAGCGATTAGCGGGTAAATATTGGTGTCTAGTCTAAGGTGATTATTGATTTATTTTAATACAGTGTTATAACTTGGGTTGGATTGAGTTAGTCAAAATGTCCGTTTCACGCACACCTACGAAAAGCAGTACTAAACCTATTTCTCCCACACATTATGGATCCGACTCGGGGCTCTATACTCTCGGGAGTCACGAACATAATATAGATGTTAACATTAAAAAAAGATCTAAACGCCGGTTGAATAACCCAGCTAGCACTACTGATTTAACATTATCGGACCTAATGATAAGGTTGGATGAAATAAATAAAAGTTAATAAATAAATAAAGTAAATAAAAGACTCTAAGTTTGCTTCCTTGGAGTCATCTATAAATGCCCTATCAAAGCAGAATGATGAAATCTAGGACACAGTGATACACCTGTCCGCTAAATATGATGATGTCCTAAATAACTTGAAAACACTTCAACAAGAGAACAACTTTTTTAAAAATCACATTAAAACGCTAGAAATGAAGCTTGAGCAATTTGAAAAAACGGCACGATCAACCACAATTGAGTTGAGAAATATTCCGGTATCTGAATCCGAACACAAGGAAAATTTAATTGAATTTGCTAAAAAGTTAGGCACAGTAATAAACGTTCCGATCCAGGACTCAGACATCCGTGATGTGTTCCGGATGAAGTTAAAGAACAAGCCAAATGGTCCATAATTGTTGATTTCACATCAACTCTTAAGAGAGAAAAGATTATTAAAGCTACAAGAACCTACAACAAAACGAACACTGATCAACGTTTAAGTACCGCGAGTCTCAATATAAATGGAGCTTTAAAACCTATATATGTGTCAGAACACCTCACTGCATCAACCAGACGCCTATTTTACCTTGCTAGAATGTTTGCTAAAAAGCACAACTACGAAAACTGTTGGACATCGTTTGGCAAAGTATATCTGAAACGTAACCACAACGAATCTCGCATACACGTGAGCTGCCAAGAAGATATTTTAAACCTGCAAAAAAATATCTGACTAGGCAATTCTGCTTTTTGTTTTTTTGAATTGCTTAGCTCTTATTTTGTTGCTTGCATGGTATATTTCTGCTTTTATTTAAAAAACATTAAATATTTTTCTTTAAATGTTAATAAGCCTCATATACACGCTCACGTGTTTTACACAAACATAATAAACACATCTACTCATATATTTATTCCTATAATTGTTAAAATTCTTTACACATTATTTGTCAAATATATAAAAATTACACTTCTAAAACTAAATGTAATTTATGTTTTATCTAGCTCAGAAAATGGTACCTTCTACGTTTTAAATATGTTTATTATAATGACTTGCCGTAGTTTAGTATTCTTAGTATTTATTATAAAAATCGGTTGCAAGGTCCACTTGCCTCGTGAATATTATCCTTCTAATAGCTCTCCCCGTAAAATTCAGTGAATTAATTACAATTCAAAACGAAATCGACTCCTACAACGTAGCAGATTCCAATATATGTGATGCTGAGGATTGCGTGTCTCTTTTACCTAACTCGAACAAATCTTTTAAAGTATTCCAACAAAACATCCGTAGTTTAAAATGTAATTTTTCTGAGTTAATACCAATTCTTGTACGAACAGGAGTGGACTGGGACTGCATTGTGCTTACTGAATGCTGGCTATCTTCCATTCATTGCATACCTCCATTGGATGGATACAATAACTTTGCTTCCACTAACAATCTTACCCAAAATGAGGGCGTCGTTGTGTATTACAAAAAAGATTTGGTTATCTCAGTTGATGAACCTATAATATCAAATGCAAATTGTCTTATAATTACTCTAAATAGAGATACGGTAGCTATTGCTGTTTATCGACCTCCTGGATACAAAAATATTAATAATTTTATTCAATCCCCTAACAGTATATTACTAAAATATTCAACTAAGCAAAATATCATATTATTAGGTGATATTAATATTAACATAGCAAAACAAAGTAGAGATTCAAATCTTTCTATGTACTTAGATATGCTGGCATTTCACGGAATGTTACCTGCGTACATATTTCCGACGCATAATAAATCATGCTTGGATCATGTAATGTTAAAGACAAAATTGCAAGCTCGTTGTCTCATCCTCCAAACATCTCTAACTGACCATTATAGTGTTGTCTTATACATTGCTTCTTTTTCTAATCAAAAACGTGCAGAACTATTTAAATACGTAAATTTTGAACTTTTAAACGCAGATCTAAAAAATAAGGATTTCAGTTCTTTATACAAGATCAAAGATGTAAATGAAGCTGCTATTTTTTTCCACAATATACTTCAGTCAGCTATAATGCTTAATTCAAGAGAAGTAAAAATTTCCAGACGTAAGAAAATATTGAAACCCTGGATTACCTTAGGTGTCCTTAAATGTTTAAAACCCCGTGATAACCTATATAAGAAACTAAAAAAAGACCCAAATAATGAGACGCTAAAGACTATTTATAAGAGATACAGAAACTATTGCTCATCTTTGTTGAGGAAACTTAAAAGAAATTATGAAAAAATTCAACTTCAAAATGCAGGAAAAGACAACAAAATACTTTGGAAAGCTGTTAAAGAGATTACTTACACAAATAAACCTAAAGAGATTCCATTGGAGCTGATAGCTACAAACAATCCGCAAGCATCGGTGAATAGTATTAACCATTTTTTGCAACAGAACTTTAGCTAAAAACCTGTGTAAAAATAAGCCCCCAATTCAGCCCCCTGCTTTAAAGTCATGCTGTCATTCTTTTACTCTTTTATGTACGGATAAGGATGAAGTTAGGAATCTTATAACAGGTTTAAAGAGTAATTGCTCTGTTGGCCTGGATTTAATTTCTAGTGAAATTATTAAGGCTAACAGAGATGTTCTGGTGTCTCCGATAACGTACATTTGCAATTTATCACTTTCAACTGGAGTGTTCCCACGGATATACAAGAAATCGCGAATCCACCCGATTCATAAAAGCGGAGACAGGGGCTGTGTCAGTAACTATAGACCGCTTTCTATTCTTCCCACTATCTCAAAATTTTTAGAACGCATTATAAATAATAGATTAGTAAAATACTTGGAAAATAAAAATCTCTTGTCACATAAACAATTTGGCTTTAGAGCAAATAGATCTACATCAGACGCGGTTTTTGAACTAACAAATTACATAGATAATGACTTTGACAATAAAAAAAAACAATAGGTATATTTTTGGATTTGGCAAAGGCATTTGACACAGTCTCTGTCCCAATTTTAGTTCAAAAAGTTGAATACCTTGGTATTAGAGACCTCCAGTTGAAACTTCTACAAGATTTTTTAACAGACAAAACGCAATGTGTACAAATCGATACCATAATTAGCGAAGAAGTTCCTGTAACTTTTGGAGGTCCTCAGGGAAGTATTCTGGGTCCAACTCTCTTCCTTGTTTATATCAATGATCTTTGTCAAATAGAAATTCCTAATGCAAAAATAATTGCCTTCGCAGACGACATGGCCATCCTTTTCAGTGGTAACTCATGGTATGAGGTTTTCTCAAATGCTCAGAGAGGAATGAATACTGTTACTAGTTGGTTAAACAAGAACATTTTAACTCTCAATGTTGCAAAGACTAATTACATCTCCTTTTCCATTAAGTCCACCAATAAACCAGACCCTGCATATCGAATTGTTTCCCACTTGTGTGATAATCCCAATGACACAACCTGTCTATGCCCGAAGCTTGTAAACGCAGAATCAACTAAATACCTAGGCGTAATGATTGACAGCAAATTAAGTTTTCACTATCACATTGACCATCTAACTGCAAGAATACGCAAATTAATGGTAATATTTAAGGCCTTGAGACATGTGGCCCAGGAGAAAGTATTAAAATCAGTTTACTTCGCTCTTTGCCAGTCGCAACTTATGTACTGCATTACTTCTTGGGGTGGTGCCTGTAAAACACACTTTCTAAAAATCGAACGAGCGCAAAGAGCACTCTTAAAAGTGAGCTCATTCCTACCATTCTATCATCCAACGTCTGATCTCTATCAAAAATGGAAAGTCCTGACTATCAGACAGCTTTACATTTTATATACTGTACTTCAACAACATTCCCAGTTAAAGTATGAACCAGATAACTTTAGGAATCAGCGCCGCAAGGATAAAGTCTGCACTATAACTAAATACAGAACTAGCCTTACACATCGATTTTACTGTTACCAAAGCAGTAACATTTATAATAAATTAAATAGGGAACTGTCAATCTATTCCCTTCCAAAAATTAAATGTAAATTTACTGTCGCGGAGTGGTTATTTACTTCATAAATAATTTCTTTTTCTACACATACACACACGCACACACACACACACACACACACACACACACACACACACACACACACACACACACACACACACATACACACACACACACACACATGAGGTAACGGAACCGTTGTAACATTTTTTTTCTTTTTTAGCCTTTTTTAAGCCCATTTTTATTCTTTTTTATATGCAATTTAAATAGCCTCATATGTCATACAAATGCATTTTAGTGTATCATTTTACGTTAATACTATAAGTTCTTTGATACCTGTAACACTCAATCGCGAATAATGCTCTTGTTGGTCCCGTGGGGTGGGGACCTGGTGATTTGTAATACAGCCGGGCTATTCACAATCGTCTCGGAAAGCGAATTCGACTCGGATTCGATAACTTCTCGCACCGAAACCAATAAACGCTATTCACATTTAACGTTCGGATAAAGGTCACTTAGATACATCCCATAACTATTGTATCGTCATTTAGTTACATGCATTTACGAATTTTGTAGATAAATAGGCTTTTGTATTTTTTTAGAGTAACGCCTAAACATAACATAATGCAATATTTTGGTGTCAGCCATTGATATAATTTAACTATATAATAAATAAAGCAGCATATATATATATATATATGCTGCTTTGTGATAGAAAACTTATAAAAACACACCTTTCACAAAAATTCAGCTTTACGATTAAGTGCAAATATTGAAGTAATTATATGAAAATACGTCTTATAGATAATTGTAATTAATTTTTGTTACCTACCTTATAATTAAAAAGATTTATTTATCTCTTCTAATCATCAATATTCGAAAAGTTTTCGCCAGCCTCAGAGCTCTCGTAAAGTTTCCGATGCAAACTGTCACAATTATCGAAAACAAACGTCAAAGAAGTACGGTCACGCCCCATAGAAAAAAACCCAGACCCGACAGAAACGAGACATATCTCAGTTTTTTTGTTATTTATTATATAGTTAAATTATATATTTTTTATATTCGATATCAATGGCTAACTCCAAAATATTGCATTATGTTTTTGTTCAGGCGTTACTCTAAAAAAATACAAAAGCCTATTTATCTACAAAATTCGTAAATGCATGTAACTAAATGACGATACAATAGTTATGGGATGTATCTAAGTGACCTTTATCCGAACGTTAAATGTGAATAGCGTTTATTGGTTTCGGTGCGAGAAGTTATCGAATCCGAGTCGATTTCGCTTTCCGAGACGATTGTGAATAGCCCTGCTGGCATTTTATAGCCTAATTCAGACACCAGCTCCTCACATATACTAGACTATGAGAATGAACTTACCTGTATTTAAATAGATATAAGTTTTATTATGTATTGCCTGTTTTTGTAAGGAGAAATAAACATTATTATTTTGGGGTATCTATAAAGTTTTCTCATCTGGTTGGGCAGTATAAATATATAATTGTAAATGAAAATGGTAAACATACATAAATATGAATAAAATAAAATAAATACATAAAAAATACATAAATATATAAAAACCCAACCAGATGGAAGCCCTCGGCAGGGGAGACCAAACGGCCGAGGGTTAGGGGGAAAGGGAAAGAAACCGGCGGACGATGCGGGCGGTATCGCGGAGCACCGCTTTCTGCATTTGAGCTTGGAGCGGTCCGTCACGGAGTCCCAGTCGCCTCAGATGACCCGAGAGTCTAACTGGGATTAACCCGTTCGCAGAAACGACCACAGGAATAATTTCGGCCGGCAGACCACCCCACATGTCGGTCACCTCGTGAGCCAGGTCCAGATATTTTGTCAGCTTATCTGTTTCGGCTTTCACGAGGTTCTCGTCATAAGGAATAGTAATGTCGACCAAAAATATCCTTGACTGTGCCCGGTCCATCAGCACAATATCAGGCTTATTCCCAAGAATAGTCCTGTCTGTGATGATGGCCCGGTTCCAGTAGAGCCTGGCGCGGTCATTTTCGAGCACGGCTTCCGGCAAGTACTTATAATATGGCAGTTTCCGATCCACGAGACCGTATTTCAGAGCGAGCTCTTGGTGTAGAATCCTGGCTACTAGATTGTGTCTGTGCAAATACTCAGTACTCTTTCAGAGTGGAGGCGGGCGCGGGTGCTAGCGCGGGCGCGTGTAAATCAAAATGTATGTAGACGCCAGTTGCATTCAGAGTGCTCCCGCGCGCCGCGCGTCTGCATGAGGTGGGTGTGGGCGCGGGCGGCGCGGGTGTTTCTAATGGCTCAGTCCGCTCGCATCATTCACAGTGAATTAGCGTCTGTTAGGTGACTACGCCTGTGGTTCTAAACCGTTTTGATTCACCCGCCGAAGCGTCGTCAATCATGGATATCAATACTGAAGAATTTATATCTGCAGTACAACATCGCACTGCTATTTGGCAGAGCAAACATCTGCAACATTTAAATAGGATGGCCATAAATAAATTATGGTAAGATATAAAACAACTGTTTCCTGGAAGTAACGGTTAGTTTATTTTCATATAATTGTTAAAATTACAGATTATAACTACCTATAACTTTAGAGTAGGTAGATATGTACGTGCTAGTTTAATGTATAGGTAGGTACTAACAAACAACAAATTAATCTACCTATCAACATTACATATGTTTAAACTGAAAAATTAATAGGTATGTTCATAAAAGTAATTCATAAACTTGTCACGAATTATTTTTGCTTGTCTTGTAGGATTTCTATCCGAGTTACGCATTACATTTTGCATGTTATTATGGTTGAATTCGGCTGTAGCCCAGATATGACAATCTGGATCAGCGTCACCATCTAAGTCTAGTATAATATTATGTAATAAACATGTTGTTTTAACAATCAAGCAAGCGTTCTCTCGACTGGTTTCAATAGATTTTTGTAATATCCTCCATTTCGTGCTTAGAATACCGTAGGCACATTCAATTGTTTGCCGCGCTGTAGATAATCTTCTGTTAAATAGTCTTCTTTGCACGTCCAATGTGCTACGTGGAAAGGGTCTTAACAAATATTTTTTCAATGAATACGCTTCATCAGCTACGAGCACGTAAGGGGCAATTATGTTTGAATGTGGTAACTTTTCTGGTTTTGGAATGTTGAATTTATTTTCCTCTATTAAATGGCGCAAAACAGAAGCATGAAAAGTACCACCATCGATTTGTTTTCCTCGTCCACCCACTTCAATTGCAATAAATTTCCTTTTCGCATCGGCTACTCCTTGAAGTACTATCGAATAAAATTTTTTATAATTAAAATCAAGAGATCCACTATTTTTTTGTTTTTTAATTCGACAGTGCTTTCCATCTAGACTGCCTATGCAATTAGGAAAATTCCAAAGTCTATAATAATCTTCCGCTACCATTTTAAATTGTAGTTCCGTAGGAGGAGGCATGTGAATACCTACTAACTCATTCCATATTGCCATACATGTTTCATGGACTAAAGTTGAAATGGTACTTACACCCATTCTAAAACTGTGTGACAATGCTGTAAAAGACATGCGTATAGACGACATATCTGTAACAAAGTATTAAACACAAATTATTTTCAGATAAACAGCTGCGAAAGAAATGGAAAAATTTAAGGGACCATTTTCGTAAAGAACTAAAGAAGTTTCCACCAGCACGCTCAGGTGATCCAGGTGATACTCTACAGTCCACTTGGCCTTATTTTCAACAAATGTTATTTATTAAAGATGATTTAACTGCTGAACAATCTTCCGGAAATTTGGATACAGTAACACACAACATTTCACAAGACCATGCTGATACAGATGAATCTAGTGTAATAACTGATGTCACTGATACAGTATCTCAATCGAGTTCAGGAAGCAAAAAGCGCAAGTGTGCTTCTGATTACAGAGAGCAATTTATTGAACTCGAAAATAAAAAAATTGAGTTACTTCAAATGAAACTTTCGCAAGCAACCACATCTTCAAATGATGGTGAAGAGAAATGTGAAGATTATTATTTCTTTAAAAGTCTCATTCCACAAATGAGAGCATTTCCGCCATTACAAAAACTGCGAGTAAAGAACAAAATTATGCAATTATTAATGGCAGAGACAGAAAAATTGGAGTACGAAAGACGATATGACTCATATGGCTTTAATACCCAAGGCAACGTGGATTTCAACCCTTATCACAATATGGATAGACAGTAATTAATGAACTACTCTATAAACGTAATTTTCGACTGATTTATAGATTTTAATTAAGAATAAATAAATGAATATTATTGATTAAAACAAATGTTGTTTCGATATGGAAACATGCACTTACCTTATTGTTATAAGCAGTTTCTCTTCAGGTTTTATACTTTTTCTAAAATTGGTGTCAATCTTGACTAAACATGGTGAGATCTTATTTAATATGTAGTCAAAAGTGTGTAATGACATTCTCGTGTATTCAAAGAATTTATCTAAATCCTTTATTTAAATCGTGTGTGCCAAACTTCATATATTGTAATTTCCATTTCAAGTATGAATTTTCCATTAATAAAAGCAAATCTTCATCCATGTCTTCTAAATACGTAGCAAAGTTTGAGAACGACCAAACACATGTGTAATGACACTCGTAGCTCGTTCGGCACTATGAATACGTAGACGCTAAGACCCGAGCGCCCGCACCCGCCCCCGCACCCGCTAGTGCAGTCTGATTGGGCGCTCAGAGTTAGAAAGCACCGAACAACCGGAGATGACATGCCTAAGTGACTCACCGGGATGGCGACAAGCTCGACGGATGTTGACGGTGCCATCCTTTACGATGTATCTCCGATAATTGTTCGTCTTAATAACCTGATCCTGTATTGCACAGACAAAACCCTCAGTTTCCCCAAAGAGGTCACTGAAACGTAGCCAGTGGAGGGAGGCGACTGTGTCTACGAAAGGCTCATGAAGGGCCTTGTAGAACCTCCCGTGGAGCTCCTTCTCCTTCCATACGGTCTCCCGGTCGGAAATGCTCTGTACTGCCGGGTCTTGCCATTGCTCGTTGGCTAAGGATAGAGGGGTTAGCCCTTTATCACAAGAAATAACGTCCCTATAGTATGGATCATCCGCTCTCGTCAGAAAGTAATTACGGAGGCTGCACACTTCGCGATTATGCATGATAAGCGCGCTTAAAAAGCCGCGCCCACCATGCTTTCGCGGCAAGTACAGCCTCATTACTGACGATCTCGGATGATGCATCCTGTGGGACGTCATTATAGTGCGGACTTTTCTGTCCAGAGCGTTCAGTTCGGTCTGAGTCCACCTGAGTATGCCAAAGCTATACATGAGAACAGGCATGATCCAACCGTTATATGCGTGCGTCTTATTCACACCGGACAAAAGGCTATTAAGCACTTTGGTCAAAGTGACCACAGTGCATAAAACACATCGCAAACTGACCGTTTCATACCCGACTCATCTACACTGATGTTCTGTGACATACCCAGGTATCGGTATGTTTCAGCCTCGGAAAGGGTCCTTATGCTGATGGGTATAGATAAGTCTATGCCCTCAGAGTTAGCAACCCTTCCCCTTTCGACATGGAGGATCGCACACTTATCCGTCCCCAGCTCCATTCTAATAGAATTGCTAAAATCACAAGTGATGTTTAGCAATTCCATAAGATGAGAGCGACTGGAGGGGAATAATTTGAGGAGAAATAAACATTATTATTATTATTAATCTAGTTATAGTTTGTTTTGGGACATGAAAAATAAAAGTCAAGTCCAGCTCCTATAGAAATGTGGCCATTGTTCTTTAAGTATACTTAGGCATATTATAAAAAAAATAAAAATACAGATCGTTACATGTTAGATACTTTAAATAAAATTTTACACATACTTTACAATTATGTAACATTTTGGCCTTAGAACAACCCGGGCCACCAGCAGACCGGAGGGGAGTAGCCATAGCGTTATTTCTCAATACAGAACCTACCTTCTTATTACAAAACTGTCTGTTATTTTTTGTGGGGGAAGTCTGTGCACACAAAAAAAAATCGTGTGTCACTACAAAACATACACATAACAAATAAAACAATAAACTAACAATTTCACACACACAAAGATACATAACAGTATCGCTCGGTGACAGCTACAACTCGAATACAACCTCAGATCAGCCGCTCGACCGATCTGCATATTGTATAAGGGTGAACAGCCTGTGTTGGTAAACAAATCCGAAACAACACGGCCGTTATAATTAAAAAGAAGTAGTAGTAGTAATAGCAATAATATGTTTAAAAATTACATAGGTAATTAAGAAAGGTAACGCCATCTTTTTGTAAATTTGACGTCACAGATCTCTTTTTATAGCAAAAACTTAACAAAACGGCATTTTTTGTAGGGCGTCGATTCAACTAGATTTAGTCTAGTGAGCAGTGCGGCTTCAACTAGTTCTATTGTACGCATAGGACCACGTCGACATATACTTTGACAAAGGGGGACGGTCCTACGATCCGCCGATGGCTCTATGCAATTTAGCTATGGTGTCTACCAAAATGTATATAAGTAATCCATAGACTTTAATCCATTACTCTGACACTTCATAGATGTAGGATTACGTTTTACGTGGTACAAAATAAGATATAAGACGGTGGTAGAGCCACGCAGCAGTTTTTGCTGTTGCACGTATGGGCCGGCTTGAGCCGGTTTGGTACCACGATATCACAGAATACTGGCGTGAAGTAGAGGCTCTGATTCTGCGTTTCGTCTGGTGAGTGCAGGTGGCCGGAGGCCCAATTCCCCCCCCCCCCCCCCCCTCCCCCCATCAACATGGTAGCGGAATTATACGATAGACTACCACAGGAGGGTACCAGTACCCCTGAAGAATCCCTCGCTGAGCATCCAAGACCATGTTATTCCAATCCTGAGCGTGAGTGCTCAGGCTGCCCCGCGTATTTTGGGGGGGGGGGGGGGGCAAAATTCCGCTCAAAAACATAACTGTTCGGGGCAAACTGAGCAACAATACCAAGGCGACCCCTGCCACGCTATCCGTGAATTTCTGCAACATCAGGGGACTTCACTCTAACCTAAACGCCGTCCACTACCATCTCGAGACGACGAAGCCGGCCTTGCTCTTTCTGATCGAGACGCAGGTTTCCTCTCCGGCTGATATTTCGTATCTCTCCTACCCGGGGTACAAATTGGAGCACTCCTTTGTGCCTCGGGCTGGAGTTTGCGTGTATGTCAGAGAGGACATCTGTTCTCGACGCCTCGGCAGTCTTGAAGGTTCGGACCTGTCCATCCTTTGGCTACGCGTAGACAGCGACGACCATCCGCGCGTCTATGGGTGCCTCTATAGGTCCCATAGCGATAATGCCGAAACAGACCGACTCATCGACCACGTCCAAATGGCTACAGATTCCTTGCTACAACAGGTCCCATCCGCAGAGATCGTGATCCTTGGCGAATTTAACGCCCACCATGCCGAATGGCTCGGTTCACGTTTAACCGATCATGCGGGGAGATCTGTTTATGACTTTGCCTTGGCATATGGTCTGACACAACTGGTTATTTTGCCTACGCGGATTCCAGATATGGAGGATTATACACCTTCCCTGTTGGACCTTCTGCTGACCTCTCATCCGGACGGATATCAGGTTTCCGTCGATGCCCCTCTCGGCTCTTCGGACCATTGTCTGATCCGGAGTGTGGTTTCACTCACGCTCCCTTCGCGGTTGGGTTCTGCAGGTTGCCGCCGTGTTTGGCATTACAGGTCGGCGGATTGGGACGGAATGCGGTCTTTCTTTGCATCCTACCCATGGGGGTGGGTTTGCTTCTCGCCGGATGATCCCAGCGCTGTTGCTGACTCTGTCACTGATGTGGTGCTACAGGGAATGGAAATATTTATTCCATCATCTGTGGTACCCATCGGAGGCAGATCTCAGCCTTGGTTTGGTCGCTCCTGTAAGACTGCATTACGCAGTAAGCAGGAGTGTTATCAAGCCTGGGCTGCGGCTTCGGCGACTCGGGATGTAAACACCAGCACACTTAAAAAGAAGTATAACTTCGCCTCCAGGTCCTTCAAAAGAGTTATTGCCAAAGCAAAGTCAGAGCACATAGGCAGAATTGGCGAGAAACTAGTTCGCCTTCCTTCGGGAACCCGTGCATTCTGGTCTCTCGCCAAGGCTGCCCAAGGGAATTTCTGTAAGCCATCACTACCATCTCTGCTCAGGGAGGACGACTCACTGGCCCAAGACGCAAAAGACAAAGCTGACCTTTTAGGCTCCCTTTTTGCGTCCAACTCGACTCTTGATGACGGGGGGAAAACACCGCCGACCATCCCGCGGTGTGAGTGCTCCATGCCGGATGTGCTGTTCTCACAGCGCTCGGTTCGCAAAGCACTTCTCTCCCTGGACATCCAGAATCGAGTGGGCCTGACGGAATCCCCTCAATTGTGTTGACGACGTGTGCTCCGGAGTTGGCACCGGTCCTAACGCGTCTTTTCCGGTACTCCTACTCCCAAGGCGTAGTCCCGAATTCATGGAAGACAGCTTTTGTCCACCCGATCCCTAAAAAAGGCGACCGGTCAGACCCGTCCAACTATAGGCCTATCGCGATCACCTCCTTGTTCTCCAAAATAATGGAATCCATTATTAACTGCCAGCTCATCCAGTATCTTGAGGATCACCAGTTGATTAGTGACCACCTATACGGTTTTCGTCGGGGTCGATCAGCTGGTGATCTTCTGGTCTACCTGACCTATAGATGGGCGGAGGCAGTAGAGTCCAAGGGGGAGGCGTTGGCCGTTAGTCTGGACATTGCGAAGGCCTTCGATCGGGTTTGGCATAAAGCGCTTCTTTCGAAGCTCCCTTCCTATGGGCTTCCCGAGAAATTGTGCAATTGGATCACCAGCTTCCTTGCAGATCGGAGCATCAAGGTCGTTGTAGACGGTGCATGTTCTGACTACAAGCCTATTAACGCTGGTGTTCCACAAGGTTGTGTGGTATCACCAACGCTGTTTCTTCTGCATATCAATGATATGTTGCTAACTGGTAACATTCATTGCTATGCGGATGACAGCACTGGTGATGCTCTATATACGGCCGTGTCAATATTTCTCGGGAAAACGTCGCCGAGTACCGGAACAAACTTGTGTCTGAAGTTGAGTCTTTGCTGAACAAAGTCTCGGATTGGGGGCGACTAAATCGAGTCCAGTTTAATCCTCAGAAGACACAAGATTGCTCGTTTATCGCTAAAAAGAACCCCTTTGTCGTATCTCCTCAGTTTCAAGGCACTCCCCTTCTTGCTTCAGCCAGTATCGGTATCCTCGGAGTCGACATATCGAGTGACGAGCAGTTTCGTGGTCACTTGGAAGAGAAGGCCAAATTGGCCTCTAAAAAGCTTGGCGTGCACAGCAGAGCGGAACAGTATTTCATGCCAGCACACCGCCTGCAACTTTACAAGGCACAGGTTCGGCCTCACATGGAATACTGTTCCCATCTCTGGGCAGGGGCTTCCCAGTGCCAGCTCCTTCCACTTGACCGCATCCAGCACAGAGTGGCTCGAATCGTCGACGACCGAGCCCTTTCTGATCGGCTCGATTCATTGGCACTGCGAAGAGATATAGCATCCCTTTGCATTTTCTTTCGCATCTACCATGGGGAGTGCTCTGAGGAATTGTTCGGATTAATCCCAGCCGCCAAATTTCACGAACGCACATCGCGGCAGAACTCCCGATACCTTCCATACCATCTGGATGATTGGCGGTCCACCACTGTGCGATTTAGAAGATGTTTTCTTCCTCGCACGAATTCCTTGTGGAATCGATTACCATCAGCGATTTTTCCGGACCGATACGACTTAGGGACCTTCAAGAAAAGAGCGTACTCCTTTTTAAAAGGCCGGCAACGCATCTGCAATTCCCTCCCTGGT
Source organism: Parnassius mnemosyne (assembly GCA_963668995.1). NCBI lineage: Eukaryota > Metazoa > Arthropoda > Insecta > Lepidoptera > Papilionidae > Parnassius > Parnassius mnemosyne. The sequence goes on along the minus strand of CAVLGL010000035.1, from coordinate 26,889,434 downwards.
GTTGCAGTTGTTCATGGGCGGCGGTAATCACTTACCATCAGGTGAGCCGCATGCTCGTTTGCCCCCTCTCCTATAAAAAAAAAGATAGCTATATTATTCTCACCGTCTTCCTTTTACAAGGTTGTTGCGTTTACTCATTTTATAGACACCTCTATTGATGTGACATTACCATAGAATTATTATTACAACTAGAAGGTTTACTTCGCAACAAAAGCGTCCCGAAAAGATAGGTCCCAAAAAGGTACATTATCTCTTTGTAAAAACCACACAGGTACACACTACAGGTGTACCTGTGTATAATTTAAAATAATTACGGAGAGAAAAGCAACTAGCAGTTGGTGTGTACTCGCGTTGTTATTTTTAAAATTTTATTTTGTTTATCTTGTAGCCCTTCCAATGATATAACTATGAAATAAAAAGAACATGTTTGCTATGATATTGTTTAATAAATCGGTAAATATATTATTTAATATGCATCTTATAAGAGCATTATATTAAACTTTCTTGTTTTTTTTTATGATTTTGTTAAGGTAATCACTAACAAGATATAAGTCTTCTTTTCGCCGATTTACACTTCGGCAAGTACAGTAGCAAGTTTAGTTACAGGGCAGTTGGCAGTAAATGGTTAAGTGCGTAGTAGCGTTCAAATATCTCCGTAGCGAGTTTAGTTAATAAAAGTACATTTTTATATTTTGAATTTCGAACGCGAACCACCAACACACATCCGAAGTGAGCTCGCCAAGTCCACCCGGAGTGGCCACCTCGGGCCTGCCATGTGGGTTCCTCATTGTTCATCGCGGGTGACCAAGCCAAGCCATGGCTACTAAGCCCCCCATGCCACGACAAGTCGGGAACCTTTCAGGGGGAAATTCTATAACTAAAATATTTTTGTCCTTGTGGGGATTAAAAAAAGCCATTATGCATTGCGACTGTGGTTGAATAATTATGGAACATGGAACGTCCACAAAGTTCATAATAACAGAGACACCCTAATTCCTCTAAAACAGTATTCTTTTACCTGTGTAAAGATTTGCTTAAACTTGGGTGAATTGTACACTTTTACGGCTATCACAACATAACTTTGAACCATTTTAAACCAAAAACTCTTTAAAACAATTAAGAGTTAAAGTCAAAATTTTATGAAACCTACGCCATTAAAAGTAAACAAATTAATGAAAATGAAGATGAACCTTGCTATAGTGCCACCAACTTATCTGTTCAGGTGGACAAAATTGGAACTAAAGCCGCCATTTTGGAAATGACATTTCGCTGCCAACTATTATTTATTCTGAGCTTTCAGGTGAGTGTTTTTAAAAAGTGTAAATAAAATGCCTAAAAGTCTTAAAAGTGATGCGCGATAGATTATCCTAAAAGTTTGAACTTTTATGAAAAAAGAGAAACGTGTACAAGTCCCAACTACATAATATACCCTTTGAAAAGCTGTATGAACGCGTTGCTGCCGTGACAGGTTAGTATTGCTAGATATGGAAAATTAAAATCACCAAATAATGTACTTGTGAAACATAGTAATAAAATTATCTCAATTTACTGCAATTCATCTAAAGTACCTAGCTTGGTAGTTTGTGTTGCTAATGCTCTAATGCCCCAATTAATTGAAGTTTCATTTCATAAAATTACACCGGTGCAGTGAAAAAACATTTGTAATCATGTAAAAGAAATTGAAAATGAATACAGACTAAAAGACGTGTATTTAAATGAACCCTTTATTATAGAGTGTCAGAGCGATAGTGATAACGATTCCAGTGACTCAGAAGATGAATTATTGGAACCAGTAGCTAACGCGGGTACATTTTTCAAAACAGGAATTTCTGGAATTCGGCGGCTTGAACTCGGAGATCATCCACAATTATTATTTTTATAAAATATAAATAATATATACAATAACACTAATTTTAATATATTAAGACCTATTTCCTCGGTGAATTTCTTAAATGGCAATAGTAAGCACTCCACTAGCGACGCTGTAGGCAGTACGTGGAGTTTTGGCGGGAAATTGACCGGCGGCGGTTTGCTGCTCCTGTATTATTGTTTAAATAATGGTTTGAAGTGGACTTTGATATGTAAAAGTGTTGCGATTTTGTGTATTAAGTGTCTACGCATGTGAACTATTAGTGGAAACAGTGAAACAAGTGCTCTGATGGTGATGGATTCTCAAGATAAGCTGTTTGTTTGCATAGGCACCTTTAGATACCACCGCCAACTATCAGCTGTCTGCTGGATCAAGTTGCCACCAAAATCTCCCAAGAACTGCACAATGTGACGCATCAACATATTGTGAAGCAGTATACTATGAAGGAGTGGGGAAATTACAATAAACCGAATAAAAATACTTAAGACTTGGCCTAAAGGTCTAGATACCAGGCCATAAACTCCAAAAAAAAATAGCGACGCTGTCAACTGAACAGATAAGTTAGTGGCACTATACACATAGACATAGTATCCTCTATCTACGACTATACATATCTATGAAATGAACACAGACTAACTAGATGGAGTATAGAGTATAAAGTACTCTATACTCCATGGAAATGAACGCCATAATCAATGTTGCCAGATCAGATTTTCGTAAATACTGTGTTGTCCATATTAATGGTATGTATTAGAGATGTGTATATTTGTCAAAAAAAGAAATCAGCGTTTATTTCATAGCGCTCGAGACAATTCTATTATATGTAAAAGGGACCCAACTAGATGGTTAATGCCTGCCTGTAGGACAGCTTTGTTCCATAAATATTCTTACATAATGTCTATAAAAGTTTTTAATAAGATACTTAAAGCGATTAGAGAGCTACCAACAATGAGAATGAAAACTTACCTAAAAATGACTCATCCAGCACTCTTTTTATACAATTAAAGACTTCTTTGCACATAAGTAGAAGATGCTTTTAAGCTTTTGACATAATGTATGAAATAAATGTTTAAATTACGGTATTCTTGTAAATTGTTATTTTCTATTTAATTTGATTTTGATATTTTTAAATAAAACTAATTTTACGGATTTTATCACGTATATTAACTTATTTTTATATTCCCGACGTTTCGGGTGCTTTCCAGCACCCGTGGTCACGGGGGACTGGGGTGTTTGACGTCCTGCTGTCATAGTTAGTTGTTAGTTAGTTGTTTCAGAGAGCACGAGGGATCTGTGATAGAAAACATCTGGCCGCCGAGCTTCAGCACGTCGAGCAAGTACTGCAAGACAACAAGCTTCGGGTCCCGCGCCTACGTCACAGTGACCGTGTGAAGCCAGCCATAGTCGAGTGTGTGCCTGCTGTACTACCCTATGTCAGAGGAGTCACAGACAAGGTTGGCTACATCTTGAAGCGAGCTTCCATTAAAACTTACTTCAAGCCGCTGAAGAAGATTGGTCAATGTTTACCATCCGTCAAGTGTCATATCCCTCTACAAGATGCAGGAGTGTACAAGCTGGATTGTGAATGTGGTCTCTCGTACATAGGACGAACAAAAAGATCTATTAAAACCCGCGTTAAAGAACATATAGCTGACGTGAAGCACCGTCGTATCGGGAAGTCTGCAATTTGTGAACATGTTCAAGATCGTCCCCGCCATTACATTAGATTTGATAGACCACAAATCCTCGCAAAAGAACACCGATTCCTCCCAAGGATGATTCGCGAGGCTATTGAAATTAAAAAACATCCTAATTTCAATAGAGAAGATGGATGGGTGCTGCCATCTGCTTCGGATCCCATAATTAATAAAATCAAATCCAAACCCAAGTATACCACTGCTAGACTTCAAGATACTGTAAGCTCATTCTGCGTAAATCGAACCAAAAATTAATATTAAAAAACTGAAGGTAGTCGGGCTAACTATGACAGTAGGACGTCAAACACCTCAGTCCCCCGTGACCACGGGTGCTGGAAAGCACCCGAAACGTCGGGAATATAAAAATAAGTTAATATACGCGATAAAATCCGTATAATTAGTTTTATTTAAAAATGTGTAGTGTTCGCGTAAATACAAGAAATCATTTGATTTTGACATGATGACTCACTGATAATTATTACTTTTTATTGTATACTGGAAATTGATTAATGCATTGACTTTGTGTATGATATTAATTTTTTTTTTCATTTATTTATCACATCAACAAGCATTACAAATATTTATAGTGATATCATATAAGAAACCACTAAGGTTTATATCTATGTTATCGAGAGTTTACAATTTTATAAGATAATAGCGTAATATTGTATTAAAGATACTGTAAAAAGAAAAAAAAAACATGCAAACATTCAGAGAAAAATATATATCAGAAAACACGTTATAATAACTTAAGAAAATGATCCTTTAACTTACACTTAATGTTATTTTTATTGATATTACCCAACAATTCTGACGGCATATTATTGATAAGCCGAGGTATTAAGGCGCAGGTTGAGCAAAATGTCGCGCTAGTCGTTATTTGTGCGGTTTTTAGGAGCTATCTACTTTTTATTTAAAAGATATATCAACAAATAAAAAACATATTTCTACATAATCTTGATTCCATAAAAGCTATATCCAATTTTTTTAAAGGAATAAATATTAATATAATCTCCTTACAACGAAACCACATAAATGTGAAATTATTATTGATAACATGCATCTCCTCGTAAAGTAAGTATTATTTTATTTTGCGATTTACACCAATGGATAGGCAATTTTAATGAACATTTCTATAGTAATTTTTTTTTCAAAAGACCAAAATTTGATTTTATTAAGAAATTATTTTAAAATCTGGGCATATTCACTGCTCACGGGCTTGCTGAAGTCAGTGAGCCCTGAGCTCTTCGACGTGAAGCCCGTGTCGTTAGAGCGTCGACCAGCGCATATACTCACGTCATATCAGTCGATAATAATATTACTTATTAGGTTATTTATAGGTAGTATTATTTGTTTGTTTTGGGTATAATTTTTCGTATTAGTTATACATATATTTGTTGTATTTTTTACTGCGCGATGAAGCTTTTTGCGTGTATTTTCTTTGAAGTAAATGCAAATAAAAAAATGAAGCACCATTAGCATGTAAGGTTCGAATCCATAATTAAAATTTCGACAAATATTGTAATTTACACTATAAAAGGCTAATTCAATATTATCACCCAACCACAATATCTTATTAAGTATAGTACTGCCTCGTTGGTCTAGTGGTTGTAGTAGTGCGACTGCTGATCATGAGGTCCCGGGTTCGAATCCTGGGTCGGGCCAAAAAGTCAGTTATGAGTTTATCATTTATGTTCTAAGTTATAATTAGTATTACTAAGTTATAGTTTTTTGCTAAAATATAGTATATTATTTATTGCTAGTTTTTTTCTTCTTTTTCAAAAATAATTGAGTACATAAGGTGTTCTATACTTATAATTCGGTAAAAAGTATCTAAGTAGGTACTAATATACCTACTTTTTACTACTAAAAATTTTTAAAACTAAATTTAACTAACAAGACTAAACTGACCATTTATTTTTTAACTCAAAACAGGACATGGGTTTATTCATACTCTAAAAACTATAACTTTATACAATTAGTGTTCACTGTAAAATTATATTCGGTATAGACGGTAATTATTAAATGCAACATATTTTTTTTAATTATTAATTACATTTGTCAGTGGATTAAATTTGCTTTAACAAAGTTGGTGATGATTTTAAATAAAAATAAAATTCTGCTCAAGTTTTTTTATTGTTATCTTTGTTAACAACATCGCCTTTAGAACTCTGGAACCGTAAGTGTTTCTTTCAGACGTCCACAATTTATTCAAAATAAAAAAATACTCTTTCTACCGGAGCATTCGTACCAGGTAGACATAAAATATATTCGATTAAAAAAAATTATGTTGAAGATTGTTGACTTTGAATACTTCCATCCAACGAGTTACGGGACAATTTTGTGTCCCGGAGCTTTGTTTGGGGACAATGGTACAGGTGACCGAGAAAAGGGACAGTCCCGTTCAAAACGGGACGTATGGTCACTTTAGCTATAACTCGGCGACGGCTCCGTGGCGCAGTGGCTTAGCAATCAGTTGTTGCGCTGGGGGCCGCGGGTTCGAATCTCGCACGGAACAAGTATTTGTATGGCCTACAAATAATTGTTCCGGGTCTGGATGTTTGTCCTTGTGCAATTTATGTTTGTAAACTGCCTCCACAACACAGGAGAAAATCCTAGTGTGGGAGTAACGTTTTTTTACAATTGAAATTGAAAGATTGAACCCTTATACTTCTTGTTGATTTTTGTATTACCTTTATTAAAGTTACCCTTATGTATAAATAAATATAATTACGTATGTAGAAATAAAATTGATTTTCATCCTCATCAATCATTGGGGCGAGGATAATGTCTGCTAGCACAAGTAATAAGCAGGCTAAGTTACAAGGTGCTCAGTTCAAAAATTTGTAGGTAGGTATGTTACTTTATGATAATATATGAAAATACATAATTCTAATATAATGCAACTAATATACCGAATAAAAAAAATTAAAATACATTTATCGTTGTACGCTGTGCTTATTTCCATAAATTAGTTCATTGATATTGAAAAAATAATACTACATTCGTAGCTACTATAGGTGGCGTCTTACATATTTCAAATAACCAATATATTGAAGCAAGCGGCGCGCCGCCGGCAAATGCTCAAGGTCGTTCGCATGGAGTAGCCCCTTAAGTAGCTACACGTCCACTCACCGTACGCATTGCAAGCACGCGGCTCGATGAGACGGTTCTTAGAAATTGCTCGAGTGTATACAGGATGCTCGATCGGTTTTCTTAGCGATTGATTAAAAATTTGTTCTTTTAATAAAATGTTTAATACTTGTATATGTATTGGTAAAATTTTACAGTGTTTGAAAAGACCACTGACGTCATCGCGGAATTTATTTTTTATTTTATTTGGAACTATGATTTTAAGTAAGTACAATGTAGCGGAACACATTTCACAAACGGTGAAATGTGTTCCTCTACATTGTACTTATTTACCATCTCCTATTACCACGTTTCTTGCAAATAAATATATTGATTTATTATTATTTATTTATTAAAATAAGGTGTTTGCTAAAAAAATACAGTGTTTGATGAAAAACAAAACAGTGTATTTTCCAATGCATTTAATGACGTATAAAAAAGACAATAATTATTTTATAAGGAAAATAAGCATTTATTTTAAACAATATCTTCATACTTACTAAATATCTTGATATTTTTTATGCACAAAATAGTTTAATCACTGTCACTGTCGATTGCCCAACCTTTTTTGTAAATTTCTGAGCTAAAAGATTTCAGCATCTTGTCAGTTGGAAGAAAATTTAACCAGTTGCCGCCATGACAACAATTAGCCTGTTTTGCCAACATATTTTCCTTATTTGTTTCGGTCGGTAATGAATCTGTTCCTTTTCGTAGTTTTTATTTAGCTGAACACCCTTTCACACTCGACACGAGAATTTGGAAGAGCCAAAATATTCAGCATAAACTGGGCATCCAAACTGAACTCTTTGTTCTGTTTGGTTGCCCAGTTTATGCTGAATATTTACTGCTTCACCTGAAATGCAAATATATTACAAACAAGAAAAAAATGTATAGAAAGTTCAAAACTTCTAGTTGATAAAAATGCTTTTTACTTTGCGCCAAAAACATCGGATTATTGGCTTGTGTCAAAATCATTTTTAGTTTCGGCAATTTCCGCCATTAATTTTCTATTTGTTGTTAATTGGCCAAAGAAGTTGTTGTCAAAGCAATCCAATACCAGACAATTTAAATGACATAATATATTTATCACTAAAAATTTACTATGGCTTATCCAACTTCATTTACCTGAATAATACTTACCCTTATGGTACGGGCGATATGGGGAATACCCTATTCTCTGTTTATGTTGGTAGACGGACGTATTCATCGCTATATTTCGCGGTATTTCTCATAAGTGGCGTTCATTATAAAACATAATTATGTTTGCGTTGAAAAAAAAATTGTGTCTGCATACACTGTATAAAAATAAGGTATCCAGTAGACAGCGTGAAAATACGGCAGATCTACTTACTGTAATTAAAGTGTAGCTGGCAATGTTGGTAATAATGGTCATAAAACCTGGTTCATGTAGCCAGTATCATAACTTTTATTTTCCTTTTTTAAATGTCGTTTAACTGTGGCTTTTTTTATTAAATTATAACTTTAATATTTATGTGATAAACTTCGTGAATTTTGAAAGCCTGTGAAAGGCTGGGTAGGCATTGCAATTTTGAGGTAGATGTTTATGTCCCGAAGCTTTGTAATTACCACCCTATAAATTTATTATTGTGTTATGGCGACTGTGGGAACGAGATAGCGTGACTGAAAAGCGAGTCTGTCTAGGACGTGAATCCTTACTTTTATAAGTTATCAAAATTAAACTTTATTGTGTTCGAAATACAGTATGAATTCGCTTGACACCAAATTAGGATTTACTATAGGTAGGAGGTCAGTGAGTCTTATTAATATGTAATTCTATGGCCATTACAAAAAAAAAACCGTCGGTGAATTCGTTTAGTCTATGTCTTAGTAAATTAAGGATTTTGATCAGAGTATAGTCATTAGTAACTGTCCCTTACAGGAAATTTTGATTAATCCGTTTCGTAATACTCATTTTTTTCTACCCACTTCAAAAAGGGGGAGGTAATCAATTCGACTGTATATTCTTTTATTTATTTTTATGTGTGTTGCCTGATAACTTTTTACTGCGTGAACCGATTTCGATGATATTTTTATTTGAAAGCTGGTGCTTCTCATGTGATCCCATATAAATTTGATCAAGGTTAGACCAATAGCTTTTGAGTTATTCTTAATAACTTATATTGAAGTCGGCTGTACAAAATTTTTCATTTTAAATTATATCTACCGACTTCAAAGAGGAGCTGGTACTCAATTCGGCTGTATGTTTTTTTTATGTGTGCTACCTCATAACTTTTTACTGGATGAAACGATTTCGATGATTCTTTTATTATTTGAAAGCTGGTGCTACAACACACACACACACACACACACATGTGGTCCCATATAAATTTGATCAAGGTCTGACTAATAGTTTTTGAGTTATTCTTAATAATTTATATTGAAGTCGGTTGTACAAAATTATTAATTTTAAATTATTTTATTGCGTTTCATTTTTACTGTCTCTACAGCTGTAAATATTACTTCGTTACTTCCTAGCGTTGATATCAGTAAATAGGTTATTCGTTCTTTATCTCTAAGCTCACACTCAGTTTCTTTGAATTCGAAATGAAGATATCCGCAGTAGAACCAGAGTAACCGACATAGTCCAACGGATTAGTAAGTTGCCACTTCAGCTTGGGCAGAATGGGCCGGCCATATAGCTCGAAGTACCAACAACCGATGGGGAAAAAAGGTTCTCAAGTGGCAGCCTCGTATCGGTAGGCGAAGTGTAGGGTGACCCTCCATTAGATGGAGTGAGTGATGGAGTGACAAAGAGAAATATATAAAATATTTCATAGGGGTACATGGGTTACATTTTTACAGTTATTATTTTCTGCGAAAACTATAATAACTCTAGGTAAAATTTGGTAGAAATATACCGACTGAATTTAAACAGATTTCATAGACACTGCAATGTTCAATCGTATATTTTGAATGAACAACAACAACAATCAATTATGACTAGCTATGGCTTATATTCACTTGTCCTTGGCGATTATTATACCTGGTAACCTGACAGCAAATGAACAAGCAATGGCACTTAAATTATTCCTAAACTGCCTTTTTTCTTAAAGTAAATATTTCTTAAAGTATTCGTAAATACCTTTCCATAGTCCGTTAAAAAGTTTTTTTTTTTTTATAGGATAGGGCGACTAACGAGCACACAGTCCACCTGATGGTAAGTGGTTGTTGCGGCCCACAGTTATCTACATCTATCCTCGATTATGAACCAAAATGCAGATGCGTTCTCGCCCGTGAGAACTAAGATAGAATGCCTCATTTCCAGTAAAAAGTGTCTTTGGTTCTCTACACTCACCATACGAAACACAGCAGTGTTAAGCTGCTATTTTACGCTGGTATTCTGTGAGAGCGTGGTCCTTCCCCGGTCGAGCCGACCCATTCGTGCTACAACTATAGTACTAATATAGCTGCAGCATGGCTCTACCACGTATATAAACGTGACTGGGATACCCAAAATGGTTAAATATTTTTATAGAATGCATGGTTTTAATTGAATTGATAGTGCTGGTTGGCTCAGCTATGCCAAATTTAGAGAATGCATCTGTTATTACCAGCATGCATTGATAATCTTGATTTGATCTACAGAACGGTCGTAACTGATCTACATGCACTTGCTTGCATGCTTAGGGATCAGATGCAACTTTCCTTCTTTCTTATCTACCCTTGCCGTAAGCACAATAAAGACATGCGGTCACATATTTTTTTATAAATGGCGTCATTTTATGAAACCAATATATATTTTTAATTTATTCTTTACATCGGTTCAAGCGTGTCTATTTTCTAAAATTTCATTTTCATTCAATTTACGCTCTTCTTTCATCGAGAACATGGATCTGTTTCAGGATTCGCTACAGTCGTTAGTAGTGTAGTTGTACCACTTCTAGACCACCTGAGTCAGACGTGGTTCAACGACGTTCGTCGACGCCCGATCCTAAAAAAAAAAAGGTTTTGGCATGCTCTGATCACGAATCCGCGGTCCATTTTTGTGTAGAATGCACGGTTCCGGAGATGTGTAGATCAATTAGCTAATATCTAATTGATATCCGGTAAGGGCCTCCACCGTCATTAGCGTCCCATTGTTCCTATTTCTATTGTTCTATTGTTCATTAATCACCCTCATTGCAGCGTGTGCGTCGACTATATCAGTGCTATTGTTTATTATAATTCTTTGTTTATACAACGCTAATCTGAATCATCAATAAAACACATTACATAATTTTGTTACAATTTTTATTTATAAAATACAAAATCTTATTAATTATTATCTATAAAATAGGAGCGAAACATCTCATCCACTAAAATATCGTTGTACAATGTGTTCCTTGTAAATATACTCGTAAAACTATGTATTGAACATCCTTGAAACTTATATAGTAAATACATTAAGCAATATTCGCCACAAACTGAAGTCCACTCATTCTGAATCCTATCAACATTCCAGTTCCATCTTTTACAATTCCTTTTTAAAATCTCTAGATGATATCGTACAGGTGATCGTCCATATGAATCAAAATATTGACCGACGTCATTCGTATCGATATATAAAGCTACCCAATGTGACCCTGGTTTATCATCTGTATCCAAATTACATATTATATACGTTGGTACGTGGGTATACATAGGCAGTCTATTAGCTGCATAAACATTATTTTCTAGACTGGGGTGAATCTTTTTCAGATGTTGTTGTACATCTAGTGTATCCATGATATTACTGTTATTAGTAGATTATTACAGTACCTAGCTACTCAATGAATAACATAGGAATGGTCAATTATAGTGATTTCTACATATTAAATTGCATTTTTGTGATATACAAATCGTACTTGAGTCATTGATCACCAAACAAAACACAATACGAAGAAATGTTGAGATAGGCAACGGAAATGTGAGATAAACTGATATGTTTCTAAATATTAAATTGCATTTTTGTGTTATACAAATCGTACTTGAGTCATTGATCACCAAACAAAACACAATACGAAGAAATGTTGAGATAGGCAACGGAAATGTGAGATAAACTGATATGTTTCTAAATATTAAATTGCATTTTTGTGTTATACAAATCGTACTTGAGTCATTGATCACCAAACAAAACACAATACGAAGAAATGTTGAGATAGGCAACGGAAATGTGAGATAAACTGGTTGACGCATAAAGTAATTATCAACTCATTACGGAAATACTTTAGATTAGAATTTTTACGTACTGGTGGTATATAAGACCAACAAACGCAGTCATCGAGTTAGTGTACGGTCGTTTGGCTACAGTGGATCTATCAATAGTACATTTGTGTTACTTCAATACACCAAAGGCTATGGATGTAAGTGTTTATTCTATTGACTAAATTACTTTTTTTCTGTTATTTTCATGTGTGTGTGTATTATTTTATTTAAATATTGTGTATGTATATGATTAAGCCGTGGTAACTCAGATGGTTAGCGCTAGCTGTAAATTTCACAGTACGCGACCCGGGTTCGATCCCCGCCAGCACCAATTAAATTGTTAATAGCAATTTTAAGTGCTTATTACCACGTGCTTGGTGGTGAAGGAAAACATCGTGAGGAAACCTGCATGTCTGAGAAAATTTCGAAGGCATGTGAAGTTCACCAACACACATTGAGGGAGCGCGGCGGACATTTCCTTGCTCTAAAACCCTCTCAGAAATGAGAGGAGGCCTATGTTCAGCAGTGGACTTTAATAGGCTGTAACTTTAACTTTTTTAACTTTTATGATTAAGTGTTAACAAATTGATATTAACATGATAACTGTGTTGTTGCAGAAATCATTGAGCTTCGATGAAGATACCTATAAACAGTATTACTACTCGCCACTCTCCCCTCAAGAAGAGAGTGATAACCTCGTCATTAATAATAACACATGCGATGGTGGAAAAAGAAAATCGCAATCGATTGATCATTTTTTTGAAGCTGAATCAAAAATAAAAAAGAGGAAGCTGTTATCATCAACCGTAGCACGAGCCGCTAGAGATGGTGTATCATACATTTCTACTAATTCTGACGACGGAGACCAAGCGACGCATCTCATCAAAATTGAAATGTACGATATGAAGAAGTTATCCAAGATTCCAACTACTGATCATTGGAAACATGCTTCCACGAGAATTAAATATTACGTAAAGACTAATAAGGATAGCATCTACGACAATACAAACGCCCTCGTATACAATATAACAAAGACAATAGCAGAAAGTGAAAAAGTTAAAAAATACTTTTTTAACAATGACAGTCATTAGCTGATCATTAGTGAATGTGATTCTGTTTACTTCAATTACAGGAAGACAAGAGCGGAAGGAAGAGATGAGTGTGGCATACGTGTACAAAACACATCATTGAATAACAAAACTACAACACTGAGTGGAGAAGAAAACGAGAAGAGTATGCAGTACTCAAGAGCTGAATATCCATTCTTCAGTTCAAAATCTAGCCGTTTGCTTAGTTTCGAAAACTGGCCTCTAGTTATGCGACAGAAACCTGAAGATCTTGCCGAAGCTGGTTTCTTTTATACTGGCCATGCAGACGGGACCAAGTGTTTCCATTGTGGTGGTGGTTTAAAAGATTGGGAAGATGATGATGATCCTTGGCAGCAGCATGTTCAGTGGTTTAGTCAGTGTGCTTATGTAAAATTTCAACTCGAACAGTGTTTTGTATTAGATTAAATAGAAGATTTATAAAGAAATAAAAAAAATATATTGCATACAATTTGTTTTATTTAATTTTATAACGTTTCACATAGTTACATACACACAAAATGCATTACACATAACACATAAAATCTAACACACAACACATATTATAACCTTAACTACTATAGTCTACAGTAACATTTCTGTTTTTATCTATCTCAATAATATTATCAAACTCAGCATAAACTATACAGTTAATTGTTTGTATTAATGAGGATTCAAATCGTACTTCTATTCTTACACTACCATGCTTTATGAGATTCCAATGAGTTGATGAGTTAGCTGATAAATCAGGAGTTAAGTCAAATGCTAATAGACAGTAACCTTTGCCATACTGTTCACAAGAGATTCCATTTCCTTCATTAAGAAAGTGAATACCAGTTCCCGAGAATAGAGTATGATATGCTGATGTAAATATGCTATTATTAAAAGATGGTTGCAAAGCTTTTGAAGGTATTTGTTGACCATCAATATATAAGCTGAAAGAATTAATACCATAGTTTTCAAAGTTAAATGGATTTTTAGTAAGGGAGCCATTAAATGCAGAATTGTTCACAAATCCAATTATACATCTTTTCGGTACCTGTCCTAAAAATATATTATCAAGAGTTTTTCCTTGAACACCTGAAGGAATTGTTAAAACTTTTACTTCAGTTCGAGTAATAGGATATTTAGCAGTGGTAGAAGCTAAAACTTTTTGATGTGCGAGTAATACACTTGGATTAATTCGTGCTCGTCGCACAATAAGAGTTGCGTCCGTAATGCAAACTTTAAACTTTACATCGTTCGACCCAACAATTAAATTAAAACTCTCTCTTGATCGAACCAATTTAACACTCATTTCAACACCATTAATTAAAAATTTATCTTGGTTAAAAATGTCACCGTGAAGATGACCAATCATTTCTATTTCCTTACTTTCACTAATCAATTCCTGTCTTTTAACAAATCCTATGTTTTTACCATCTGTAGAATCCATTTTTCCTGCTGTATCCTCATACCAAAGGCTACAAGTAAGATGAGATTGTTTAGCAGCAGGGGCATAGTTTAAAAGGGTTTCCATGTATGCTCGATATGCATAGGTATTATTAGGTGGTGATACAAGTTTTTGGTTTAAATAAACATCAAGTTGACTAAAAAGTGAATGCAGCCAATTATTTACAGGTGCTACTATTGTAGTAGATACCAAGTTAGTTGAATCTTGATTTAATACTTTTGCCTTTATGTGGAGTAATGTATGAGACAAATCTATGTAGTCATCGCCGGTCCCAGGAACTTGAAACTCGATAGGTCCATCATCACCAAGAGATGAAATTGGTTTATAATGAATCCACAATCCATTTTCAATGCTAGTTTGTGTAGACGGTAGTGCAAACAAATTCAATTCTGACTTAACGCACTCGCAAGAATGATTATGAAGGAAAGACATATTTAGTTTGAAAATATATCTTTGATATTTTTTGGTTTTAGACTAAGTTTTTTCGCAGCTTTCACTTTAGCAGTTAATGGTGGAATGAACGATGTCAATCGTTTTCTTTTAGTTTTATACCCAGATCCAGTCATGTTAAATTGATCAATTTTCTCATCAGCCTTTCGTTTTAAATTCGTACTAACTTGCTTTAGACGATCTTTTATTGAGGCTTCCATAGGACGGGCTTGAACCATATCCGATAAAAGTCCTACTCCAGCGCTTAATGCCTCCTTACCAATCACTCGAGCACCACTTGAAAGTAAAGGTAAAACTGATCTGAATAACCCCCCTAAGAAGCTCCCAATACCATGACCGCGTTGATATGGTGAACCCTTATAAATTACTCCAACTCCTGATCCAGCTTGATGTGTATAATAATTTTCATATGGACATTTATGATGATCACGAAGAGAATTCATTATTATAATTTTCGGAAATGTAGTTTAATACACACGGTTCCAAACTGGAATGGTATTTTTTGTCCTGTACTCGATCTTATAACTATTTCCAACGTATCGAACTCTCTTCGCATAACAGGTAAGTAGTGAGGTTGAGAGAAAACGTGCATTTTATTTGCACCATAAATGTATTTTGTAGGATCTAATGAAATGACTCTTAATAAAGGAGTCATAACATCACCCACAATCTGAGGATCGATAATGTCGCAATATAGAAATAGTTGAGATGGTAACCCTAAGTGTAAATTAGCAGGACACTTTCCAAAATTTCTCTCTAGGAGATTTTTATTTGGTTCATAACCTAGCTGTAAACTTAATTTGTGTGATAATGTTACGGATGTTATATTTTTATCCAATACCGAAATAGACACAAATTTTGTTATTTCATCATAGCGAAATTTCAAGTTCTCTCCGATACCATTTAACACTCTTAAAATATGCTCAACGTTATCATAGTTGGTAGCTGGAATATGTTTTTTGTAGTACACTGTGGATGGCTTATCTTCATTAGGCATTAACATAGATTTTGTAATGTATATAACATTTTCATGGTCTTGAACAGTAAACATGGTACATGGATATTGAAACTCGACAACTCCAACCGACCATTCACCTTCTAATTTTATAGCTTTTGGTAATTTCGTTGAAAAATTTGTGGTCTTGTTATCAGGAAAGTATTCCATTGAACTATTGCTGAGCAAAGTTAAATAGAAACTTTCTTTATTCATATTTCTTTTAAACTAGAAGCTAAAATCCAACTGTTAAATTTATCTGGATAACCTTTCCACTTCACTAATACTTCTTTTCTGTTACTTGAATAACGAGTGTCAATTATTTTATCTATTTTATGTTGTGAGGTGGGGTTGTAAGTGATTTTCTGTAATTCTCTTTCATAAAAAGTACCAATTATTGGTTCATTTTGTAAATCTGTTATTGTATAAACAACCCATGGAGATCTATCAATTATTGAAGATATAATAAATATTTCATCACTCCAATTTGATTCATATCCTTTTTGGAATACATGTTTATATTTAGTTATTCGAACATAATCACCCACATTGAAATTTGGTTTAGGATTTTCTAAAGAAAGTTTTTTTGACCGTCTATCATAAAGATTAGTCCAAACTGTCATAATATTGTTGGAATTTACATCACATGGGCACATCTTAATACTAGAGTGAAAGCTGTGATTATAAGAGTATATTAAATCTTGTAAAACATCTATATATCTATAAGTATTATTATGAGTGAAATAACGCCACATTTTCATTTTTAGTGTTCTTTGAAATCGTTCAACAATACTGGCCTTAATGTCAGGATTGTTAGTGGTATAGTAATTAATCTTTTTGGATTTAAAGTATTTTTGTACATCTTTTGAAACAAATTCTGTACCTTTATCGGATTGTATGTGAGTAGGTGTTAAATTACTTTCAGTAAATATACTTTCAAAACATTCTTTAGTTGTTTCTGAGTTTTTCTTTTTCATTGGTCTTGCAAAAGCATATTTACTAAATACATCAATAATACAAAGTATATACTTGAAACCATCATTATATTGAGAATAAGTTCGCATATCACTTAAATCAGCTTGCCACAGTTCATTAATATTTGATAGAATGTACCTATTACGCGGGAATTTTTTTCGAATGGGTTTATGTAATGTGTATGTTTCTTGTGATTTTAACCATTCCTTTACTTGCTTTTTATTCATTTTACCCTTCATGGCTTTTGATAATTTATCAATACTACCAAAACCAGCGGGATTAGATGGATCATAATAAATCCTGTTAATTTCTTCTAGTACGGAGTCCATTTTTCCCACTCAAGTCCTTTACGTATTTTAGTTGTAGACTTTTTATCTCTACTGCACGGTGTAGAAAACTCTTGAACTTCAATCTCAGAGGGTTTGTTCAGATCTTTTGCTTGAAGTTGGTTAATAAACTCACATCTCCTTGGATTTCCAATATAAGTAAGTGGTACTTTAATATCTTTTAATGCTTCAGCAAATCTAACCCACCCTACCGGATCACTTCTTTTTAGGGGTCTTAGTGAATCATTTATTAAATCAACAATATTACTTCCAGGAATTTTTTCACTATCAATTATGACTGTACCTTCGTTATCCCAATGTATTTTACTTTTACTTGTTTCAACTAAGTTTAATAATAACTGCCCTTTTTTATGATAAGTTTTTGGTATTAAACTGAGTATTTGAGCTGGTGTGTAAAGTGGATTTTCATCATTTTCTTTACTTTTAATGGATCGATTCTCCTCCAGCAAAGATTCAATATCAACTGAAGTTTTTAGATCTCTATCTTTATTTTTAAAACCAATTTTTGACTCATTTGAATCTTCATTAGATGTATCAGAATAAATTGGTAATTTGAGTGGTTGACGATCCTCTTCGGTAAAATGAAGGTATCTTTGCAGTGTTTGTAAATATAATATCCATTTCTTTCGGTCTTCCGTCTTACTATTCATAATATTTTGCATTTCAATATCTAATCGAGATAAATTACTATTAACCTTATTTTCTTGTTTTAATTTTTCAATCAATCCAGGTTCGATAAGTATCATTTTCTTTGCATTTTCCATGTTAACTGGCTAGTCCACTCACTAATCCACTCAATATTGCACCTAATATTGTTGGTAAGAAAGCCCCTCCTTTTTGTATAATTATATTTTTTCTTAGTTTATGTTTACACTTACGTACTAGTTTACGGAGTATGTTTTTATGTTTATTCAATTTTTGTTTATCCTGATCTTCAAGAGGTACTTTTCCTTGTAAAACGTTATGAATACACTCACAAATACAGTTAATTTCTTCTTCATCACACGTTTTAAGTAATGCTCTTTGATATTTTGGTTTAAGCGTATGCAAAGCGGTTAGCAAATGTTTATACGTTGTGAGTCGACGATGCATCATTTAGCAATGATTTCAATTGTTTGATTCTTGGTGTATTTAAACTCTTGTGGGGACGTAGACTGTACAGAAACCATTAAATGGAAAGACATTTGTCTTGATACGACAAAAATCATTGGTATTCTGTTTTAAATCTACCATTAAATATCCATGCGCCTCTAGAGTTGCATCCCTGTAGGCATTTTCAATGAATTTTGGGTTATCTGGTGATACTTGTCTTGCTAAATATCTTATTTGAGTTTTATCTCGAGGGTTTTTAAAATATATTATATAACTTGAGTTTAAAGATATGTCTCTTTGTCCTTTACCCTGATAAATGATAAATGATGAAATAAATTTTGTGTTAGATAAAATACACTAAGATTCCTGTGATGACTACCTTTTGTAAATATATCCACAATTCTTCCATCGGACTCTCTCATTAGATCATCAATAATAACAAGATGTGGGTTTTCACCATCAAACATATTAAGATTTGGAATTCCTTGATGATAGTTAACATTTGGTAAATTATATAATGGTTGCATTTCATCAAAGCACCATGTGATCTGATTAAAATCACAATTACATATTTCTGTAACTGATTTTATGAAATTTGTTACAAAATTTGACTTCCCACACCCACTTGGTCCTGCCACAATAGCAGTGAACGGATGGATAAAGTGAAACATAACACACGTCTAAAGTTCAAAGGGGTGAAATAAAAAATGAAAGTGTTGGTGTAAACAATTAATATATATTCCAAAAATTATATAAAACAGAATTATCTGTATACTATTTCTAACACAATTAGTACATCATAATTTTACAATTAACTCAACCTCAAATAAATAGAAACAACAATTAGTACATCATAATTTTACAATTAACTCAACCTCAAATAAATAGAAACAACAATTAACTTAAATTATTTACAATAAAACAATGTTTAAATATGTAATAAACTACGTCATATTATAGTATTATCATAATTTTACAATCAATATAAATTTTTCTTAAACGCAGACATAAAAGTAAAAACTATCAACACTTAACGCAGTTTATAATGACCCCAAGCTAATGTTTCAATATTATTATCTAAAATATGTCTCTTTGTGTCATTATATGATAAACCTATCTTATTTAATTTTTGTGTGAAAATTGTGTGTTTAATTGATTTAAATCTAAGCATGCTATAATATTGCACTTTTTTATTAAATAGAGAAGACTTATAACTATTCATTGTCATCATTTTAGTGATACATTTATTTACCCCTTTTGCCTTGGCTATAGTCTTATTCTCTAAGTTAAAAGCGTACATTTTGGATCGTAAACCCACAAATTCTTTCATGATTTTACCATTATTTTCATCTTTAAAAAACCTAATTTCTTTTTATTTAATTTTGGATATTCAAAAATATTATTTGTATCATAATCTGAGGTATCAAAGTATGATGAAAGGTCAGGTTTTATATCAGTGTAAAAATCATTTGTAAATATATGATATATTAAACTATCCGTATCTGTATACAATAATTTGATTTTACTAAACTTTTTAATCATATAGTTATAATGAAAATCATACATTAATGTTTTTGAAATATCTAAAATGCAAAACCCTAAATAAATTGGTTTGTTATATATTAACTTCGTTTTTCGCAACTGAACCGCAACTAGGTTTTCCGAAAATATTGAAAGGCTATGAAATTGTGGTTTAGCGATTAGATCTTGAGCACCTAAAGCTTTACCCTGGTTCTCCCAGTGCGTAACTAATTTTATGTTAACCCTTTTTTCAATATTCTCCATAGTCTTACCGAAGACTGAATTATTCATTAATTTATAAAAATCTTTTTCGAAATCTGATTTTGCTAAAGTTCTTAATTTTGTGTTTAGATCTATGTACATCTTCAACCAGGGAAACTGTTTAAATTTTAAAACTCTATGAATTTTAGTTAATTTAACCCCCATTTCTATGCACTGCTTTAAATTTCTGTAATGAATTACATATTTATCTTTATTATTTAAATTTGGGACTAGTTTATTCTCATTAATATTGCCTACACAAATGTTTTCTGGACATAAAGGAAAGTCCGAATGTAAATCATGAAGTTCATCTGGATATTCCAAATCAACTTCTAAAATAAAACCGAAGTCTGATGTCTTAGACACATTAAATTCTGTATTTGGATTTACCCATTCGAATCCACCAGTAGGAAGATATTGAGACATAGCCCAACCATATAAATTGTTGGCATCAAAATATGTGATATATGAATTTGGTTTCCCTGTATCATAATCCTCCATGTATTTGTTATTAGCTCTAGCATAACGATTACTACATTGAGATACACCACCTCTGATACCTGATCTAATAAATGCAATTTTCTCATAATCTGTTAAAAGTTCTAATTCTATTTTTGTATATTTTAACATTGCATCCCAACTTAAACCGGGTGCTGTGTAATAATGGGCAGGGTCTAAATCATATGTATTAATACATAACTTTCTAAAGTTTTCAAATACATCGGATAAAAGTAAAACGTCTGTTTTTAAATATAGGTTTGAATAATCTAGCATATTACAACACCCAAAATGTTCCCAAACATCTTTAGCATGATTGTAATCATCATTTGAAATATGTGAATCTGTGAGTGAACTATAAAAGCATTTTTGTTCAGGGAGCGATGTTAGACTTAAACTATCATATTTAGTCATAAGTTCATATGGATAAACACCTTTCCGTTTTAAACGAAAGAAATCTTCATCATTAGGGTAATTTCTACGTAATTCTTGAAATTGATCATTACTGAGATTTTTGGCCAATTCTTCTAATTTACACGATAAAAACTTAAATGAATCTAAGAATCTCAATATAATTTCGTGGTTATTCACTTTTAATTTTTTGGAAAAGGATATATATTTTTTTTTATTTTGAGGGATAACTTCGACTTCACCATCACAAAAGTTTAACGCGTGAACAATAAAATGAGCATCATAGTGACTAAGGTTGTGTAAAAATATTGGTATATAACTAGGTGTTCTGATCTTCGAACAACATGATTCATGAGCAACACCTATAAAACTACCAGTGTACCAATCAAAATCATAAAAATGTTTTGCCAACTCAGTTTCACAAATGTGACAAATGGTTGCATTTGAAATTTGGTTTTTGTCTTCATTTGTTAGCGGAAGTGGTGGATATTTTTGAAGTCTATTTATTTCTTTTAGATTGTTAGATAAACTTTCCATAAACACTTGTGCACAGTTGGGTCCGCAATATGTTACATATTTTGATAATTTATCATCATATGAACATTTTATATAATATCCAAAACTATGTACTTCATGTTTCTGAATATTATGAGTGAAAGGTTTGGAAGGATCGTTAGAACATGATTCTATTGGTTTTAAAAATGCTTCAAAATCAGCATAAACTACGAATGGTATCTTTAACTTTTTTTCATAACTATCAAATTTAATTTTATCATTTGAAATAGGTTGACCAAACCAATTCTTTTTTTTTTAAAGTTTCACTGTTTGGTAATACTGTACAAATGTGAGCACAATCGTATTGTTCATGGTTATTTAACCTTTCCTGAGATGGAAAACGAAGTAGACATGCTTCACAAATGTACATGATGTGACCGTCTTTTGAAATTTGTTTACTAACTAACCGCGATAAATTTTTTATATAGCAATAATGATTTTTTGTATCCTTGGAAAAAAATAATAAATTGATATGTCTATCTTTACGACACTTTGTTAAAAATAATGGACCTACTATAGAATTACATCGTTTTTCTTTATTATATTCTAACCCAAAAACATTAATACTAATATCATTTAATTTCTCTACTTTTGCTATGTCAGAAATTTTAACCGGAAAGGAAATACCATCAAATTTAAGTTTATTTGCATGTTTAACGTACGATGATACCCGATCGGTGTGTTTGTTTACAGGATATAACGCCGAGAGTAACGCCCATTTAAAACAAAAATAATCCTTGTTTTTTACATTTATAACAGCCTTTTTTAATTTTATGTCACGAGGAAGATCTATGTATGAAGTACCGCGTAGGGGGTTAAATTTATTAACATTCATGTCTATAGATTTTATGTTTTTTAGACTCCATCCACTATCTTTTTTTTCGAAAGCACTAATTTTAGTAGTAATTGTATCATTTAAAGATGAAATAAAAATATTTAAGTCATCTCCTTGACAAATAATATAGTTAAGCGTTTGAAAATCGAACGTATCATGAATATCTTTAGTTTGTTGAACAAAATCAGCATGCAATATGAAGTTTACCTTAAAAATTATGTGTTGATGAATACACTCTTGTAATAAAAATAAAATATCATCTTTAATAGAATTTAAAAATAGTTCAGGAGTTTCAAAATTTACCCATGTCGAACGATCTACTCTACTCTTGATTTTATAAGTTAAAATCCTATTTCCAAAAGCAGATTCAATAACACTAACGTTTGATAAAGAATTATGTGAATTTAAAAGATTATTTTTATGAACATTACTTTTAAAATGATTAGCTAAATACCGTTTCTTGATAAATATATGGCACGTTGGACATTCCACTTGATCATCGTTACTGATACTGTTCCCTGCAGAGGTATGCGCTTCTGCTTCCGTTGTTGGTTTTTTGATGATCTTGGATTCTTTGCTGCACGTTCGCTTCGTTCCTCTTCCAAGTTGTAGTGGTTGACTGCTAAAATGTTTAAATTTATTAAAAACTGTATAAGACAATATGTAAATTATGATCGAAATGAATGTTTATTTTACATACTTAAACTGTGTTTCAACCATCGCACAGTGATGATACAACTCATCATCGTATGACGAATCGAACAGTTGACCCCTCTCCATTTCTTCACAAACTTTAGACAACTCCTGATTTAATTCGCTATTGAATAGTTCCGTATTCTCTTCCATGATTGTGGAGAAAAAAGCACTGGTGCACACTTCACTGAAGTTTTCCCTTCCTCTTTTTTATTTTTGATTCAGCTTCAAAAAAATGATCAATCGATTGCGATTTTCTTTTTCCACCATCGCATGTGTTATTATTAATGACGAAATTATCACTCTCTTCTTGAGGGGAGAGTGGCGAGTAGTAATACTGTTTATAGGTATCTTCATCGAAGCTCAATGATTTCTGCAACAACACAGTTATCATGTTAATATCAATTTGTTAACACTTAATCATAAAAGTTAAAAAAGTTAAAGTTACAGCCTATTAAAGTCCACTGCTGAACATAGGCCTCCTCTCATTTCTGAGAGGGTTTTAGAGCAAGGAAATGTCCGCCGCGCTCCCTCAATGTGTGTTGGTGAACTTCACATGCCTTCGAAATTTTCTCAGACATGCAGGTTTCCTCACGATGTTTTCCTTCACCACCAAGCACGTGGTAATAAGCACTTAAAATTGCTATTAACAATTTAATTGGTGCTGGCGGGGATCGAACCCGGGTCGCGTACTGTGAAATTTACAGCTAGCGCTAACCATCTGAGTTACCACGGCTTAATCATATACATACACAATATTTAAATAAAATAATACACACACACATGAAAATAACAGAAAAAAAAGTAATTTAGTCAATAGAATAAACACTTACATCCATAGCCTTTGGTGTATTGAAGTAACACAAATGTACTATTGATAGATCCACTGTAGCCAAACGACCGTACACTAACTCGATGACTGCGTTTGTTGGTCTTATATACCACCAGTACGTAAAAATTCTAATCTAAAGTATTTCCGTAATGAGTTGATAATTACTTTATGCGTCAACCAGTTTATCTCACATTTCCGTTGCCTATCTCAACATTTCTTCGTATTGTGTTTTGTTTGGTGATCAATGACTCAAGTACGATTTGTATAACACAAAAATGCAATTTAATATTTAGAAACATATCAGTTTATCTCACATTTCCGTTGCCTATCTCAACATTTCTTCGTATTGTGTTTTGTTTGGTGATCAATGACTCAAGTACGATTTGTATATCACAAAAATGCAATTTAATATGTAGAAATCACTATAATTGACCATTCCTATGTTATTCATTGAGTAGCTAGGTACTGTAATAATCTACTAATAACAGTAATATCATGGATACACTAGATGTACAACAACATCTGAAAAAGATTCACCCCAGTCTAGAAAATAATGTTTATGCAGCTAATAGACTGCCTATGTATACCCACGTACCAACGTATATAATATGTAATTTGGATACAGATGATAAACCAGGGTCACATTGGGTAGCTTTATATATCGATACGAATGACGTCGGTCAATATTTTGATTCATATGGACGATCACCTGTACGATATCATCTAGAGTTTTTAAAAAGGAATTGTAAAAGATGGAACTGGAATGTTGATAGGATTCAGAATGAGTGGACTTCAGTTTGTGGCGAATATTGCTTAATGTATTTACTATATAAGTTTCAAGGATGTTCAATACATAGTTTTACGAGTATATTTACAAGGAACACATTGTACAACGATATTTTAGTGGATGAGATGTTTCGCTCCTATTTTATAGATAATAATTAATAAGATTTTGTATTTTATAAATAAAAATTGTAACAAAATTATGTAATGTGTTTTATTGATGATTCAGATTAGCGTTATATAAACAAAGAATTATAATAAACAATAGCACTGATATAGTCGACGCACACGCTGCAATGAGGGTGATTAATGAACAATAGAACAATAGAAATAGGAACAATGGGACGCTAATGACGGTGGAGGCCCTTACCGGATATCAATTAGATATTAGCTAATTGATCTACACATCTCCGGAACCGTGCATTCTACACAAAAATGGACCGCGGATTCGTGATCAGAGCATGCCAAAACCTTTTTTTTTTTAGGATCGGGCGTCGACGAACGTCGTTGAACCACGTCTGACTCAGGTGGTCTAGAAGTGGTACAACTACACTACTGTCGTTTTTCGTTAGAATACTGCTACAATCATAGTCTTAATTTAGAACTTTGAATCTTGAGGTATAGCACGATAATGACGACAATCGTCAAGTACACATAAAAACAATTTGTAAAGTTCTCCTGGTTCTCCTTTAATAATACAAGAAACGCTGGCGTGACGTTATCTGATAACTTACAACAGAAGCAACAGAAGAAGGTCGCCATGACCTTGTCTTGATAATACTTTGTCATCGTATGTTGAAAGTTTTTTTCTTTGTAGTAACTCTTCAAGCATGCAACCATAATTCCTATGCTTAGGAAAAGCACGCGATAACTTTTTTTCCGTGAATAATTTTCATAGTCCTCTAATCGATTCGAAATCGATCGAAAATAATTTATAGCTCTTAACAATAAATGTAAATTAAAGCTTATGACATCTTACTCCAAAAAAATTGTAGATACTTCAGCATGATTGCGGTCTGCCCTTACCTTTTCTCGCACCACTACAGGTACTAATTAATCGATTACGAACGTATTTACCATTTTCCACGACAATACCCTCTCTGCTCCTAATTAAGTGGCAAATCTGCATATAAAATTGGGATTGCAATCAGGGGCGGATTAAATGTTGATAGCGCCTAAGGCTAGCACATACGGCCGCGATGGCGGTCGTATATTATAAATTTTAACTACTTATTTTACAAATAAGCTATATTTGCAAAATAATTAGGTGGACCTGGGCATACCCTTAACGAGAGGGCGTGAATGAAAAATATGATAAGTGTGAGGGCGATATAGCAGTAATAACGTGAAGTCGATGCGCTTTGGAACCTTTACATCGATATAGAAAGTATGATTTTATGTAAATATGTAAGTACTTACTTATTATTTTTTTGTTTATAAACATTCACGCCTGCACGCCCCTCTGTAACCTCACTATTTGAAAAAAAAAACGAAATTTGTTAAAATAAATAGTCTTTGATTATCTTAAATCTACATAACGCCACGCTAACCGATCCTATCCAAGCGAAGCCACATAATTTAAGGTACTTCTGAGCGGTATCGGGAGAGGGTGGATCCCTCGCGGAGATGACGTCACCAAGGCGTTAGTCACGGCCCCCCTCTTGAAAAGGTGGTCCCTACCAGAAACGGGGCCTCCGGGGTTGCAGACGCTCGGAGCGGGGGCCTCGAGCGCCTGGTTATGTAACCCTCGAGGAGGACGATGACTCGGAAGTGGTCTCGAGACATCGTTGTAGAACTGCGAGGGTACTGGGAGCAGCAAGTACTGCCCCCGGGACGTGCTATTATTGTAGCAAAGCGATGGAGGGGCCCCGGTTGCGTTCCGAACGGAGATCCCGGGACCCCTCGCGTATACGAGGCGATGATGGCGACCACCGTGGGGTTTTAACCGGTAAGAGTCCGGCATAACCTTTTGGTTAACCCTGCAGCGGAAGGTATCCATGAGGATTTTCCCACGCAAAAAAAAGGTGAAGCTAGGGCGGGTCGCTACTTATCGCGTTTACACAGCCAGTTCGACTGGTAACTACACTTGTGGCGGGAACGGCATCCCATACGTGCGTCTTTTTGAAGACGCCCACTACTTCAGCACTTGGCGCCCATAATTACCGACCGTCAATTCGTTTAGCCCGGTCGACAGCTAACGCGATCGTGAGATAAAGCAAATCGAGTACAACACGGCTGAAGAACTCGCCGTGATTAGAGGAAAACGATTGAAAATCGAAGACTTAATAAAAAAGAAATAAACTAGGGTCATTGCGCAATTACAAGAAGAAACTGATAGGGAAAGTCTCGACGTAGCGGAAGTCAAGAAGCCAAGAAGCCGTCTAGATCAGTGACTAGATAACGTGGAGATCATGGGAGGGGCGAGAGGAGCCGCTCTGCAGTTCGTCTCAGCCCGCGCCCCGCATCAACCCAGTGCAAGCCCCACGAGAAAAAAAATGTTTATTTCGGACAACAAGATCCATAGAATTTGTTAGTAAAGAAAAACTTACATCTATGTTAGTAATATAATTTTTACTTAATACTTTATTATTAAGCAGTACACAGTCCTGGCTATCATCTGTCTAATCAGTGGACAGTCCTCACTGTCGGCAATCTCACTTAGCACACTGTGGCCGCTGCCGCGCACTCTGTTTAGCAACGATGAGGTCTTTTTTCTGATTATTGCATCAAAGCTATCCACACACGCCAGTGCAAACATCGCAGACGCGCTACAGTAGCGCAGCAGCCGCAACAGCGTCCTGAATGCATTATTGTATTGAGTACGTAGGGCACTATAGGCTTTTTTGGTGTAGTTGGTCCATAGGCTGCAAGAATAAAATGACGCACAATATGCTTTGAAAAGCGTGATCTTGACAGCGTCAGTGCAGCGACCAAATCTATGCACCAATATATTCACCCTGACCGACAGTGCCCTACGTTCTCTTTCAATGTTTTCATCGTCGTTAAGACTGTCAGTCAAAATATGTCCAAGGTATTTAAAACTATAGACCCTTTCTAGTGTTTCGTTATAGAGCTTTATAGGGGGTACAATATACTGGTTGAAGAACCTCGGCGATATCAGCCCCCCTTGCCTCACCCCGCACTCCATCCTGTATGGCTCGGAATATTTATTTGCCCATCTCACGTAGTTCACCTGATTACTATACCAATACTTAAGCAAATCGGTGTAGCCGTCAAGTAAACCTACGCCTTCTAACTTACGCCACATGATGTCGTACGAGACAAGATCGAAAGCTTTACTCAGATGTAGGAAACAGACGTACACCGGTGTGCGCCTGTCAGTGTAATATTTGACAGTATGCTTTAAACTCATTATTGCTGTTTCAGCCGATAGACCACGCGCGAAACGACCACGTCGAAAAGGGGACCGATAACATTCCTGCATTACCCGTGTACGTCGAAGATGTAGGTACGAATAACGATCTGCCGCGTCACGGAAATCAGCACACCGCACAATTTTTTTTAAAGGTTGCTAACTGTAGGATGGTGTTGAGAATCACAGCTTTCGTAGATCGAATTAAAAATTAATAATTTTAAACTGACCTGTAGTTAAGCTATGACATTGCGATGTCAAACACCTCAGTCTTCCCCGTGACTATGGACGTGTAAAGTAGTCGAAACGTCGGTAATTTAAAATGAGTTAACACACGCGATAAAATCCGTAAAACTTGGTTTCATTTAAATGTACGGTGTTCGCGTAAACATAAGAACTTTCGACAACAGTCACGACAGTTAGAGAGGCTGGTCCTTCAGAAACGCGCAAATAGGCAGTCGCCATTTTAAAAATATTAAAAAACTGACTTTATGGAATGACATCGCAAAAAATCTCAATTATAATAGATGAGTCTTCACTTTCACTGCGTGATATTTTTTTAAAAAAATCATGATTTTTGAGAAAAAAAATTGTCAACTATGGTAAAAACACTTAAAACGGCCTTTTCTATTTTAAATCTAGGCTATTTCGTTATTATTTTAGAAAATATTTTTGAATAAACAAAAACAATAATCTAAGCCTAAATATCTTCATTTTTAAGCAGAAATCGTTCCCCGCTTTTCATACATTTTAGTACGAAGCGGTTAGGTTACCGTAATTCGCTTTATATATATTATGCCTCCTCTACACTACCCGCGAAGTAGATCGAAGTTGGACGAAGCGAATAGTGTAGAGAGGTACATACTTCGATTCACTTCGTGCAACCTCGCTTCGCCTCGGGCGACTTCCGATCGCTGTCGGTTTATTGCGCCAGAGTCAAAGGACTTCGCGAAGTTAAACGAAGCGTCTCACTACACTACTCCGCGTACGCCAGTTATGAATATTTTTTTTATACATAATACATAAATATTAAATATGTAGCTTTCTACATAATTATTTATTTAGTTAACGCATTGACGTCGTACTGTTTACACAAATAGGTACCTATAGCAGCTGCCTCTTGAACGTTATTCATGTTAAGGGTGCGGGAGACTCAAGACGACTGAGCTCTTCGCGAAATAGCACGTGTGTAGACACGTTCTTCGGACTGCGATCGACTTCGACGAACACTTCGTCAAAGTTACACGCGAATACGCGTGAAAAAATTCAGTGCCACCTCAATTTTCGAGGTGACTGCACGTCCGTTCGTAGCCTGATTTGACGAGTCGAGTCGATACATCTATTGTTTGACATAGCATAAGGGTGGGTCGCGACTGTCGGACACGACTGCTAAAATTATTTGTATTCTTCGAGTAAGTAGTTTTATTATGTATTGTTATTTGTAATTATCAGACGTTAATATACTTAATATAATAGTAATTTATTTTAATATCCATTTCATTTAGATAATACGGGAAAACGCAAAGAAAGTTATTAGAATAAAATTTGTACGTGGTAAAACCATGCTGCAGTTATATTAATAGTATAGTTGTAGCACGAATGGGTCGGCTCGACCGGGGAAGAACCACGCTCTCACAGAATACCAGCGTAAAATAGCCGCTTAATGCTGCTGTGTTTCGTATGGTGAGTGTAGAGAACCAAAGACACTTTTTACTGGAAATGAGGCATTCTATCTTAGTTCTCACGGGCGAGAACGCATCTGCATTTTGGTTCATAATCGAGGATAGATGTAGATAACTGTGGGCCGCAACAACCACTTACCATCAGGTGGACTGTGTGCACGTTTGTTGCCATTACCTTGTAAAAAAAAATATTCCTGCCCACACGCAAAATATGCGCATAGATGTGGGGTTGCTGAAAAAAGCCCGTTGTAAACTAACTAAACTAAATGTAACAATGACAAGATTTATTGGACGGGCATGTGACTGAGAAGAAAATTATATATATTATTATATATCTCTTCCGTACTCACAAATTGACCTATTAATAAGATTAAATAATAACGCTAATGTGTCAAATTGTTAACAATAGATGTTTTTTAAATCTCCGGAAAAGAAACACAAACCAAACTGTATCAAAAATTAATTAAAAATTTGTGATCATAAGTTAAAAATACTAATATCTTTATATTTTGATGTTTTTAGACTAATTATAATTTTATTGATTGTATATTCTTACTCATAAGAAAGGAATTTAATCAAATTAAAACAGAAAAATATTTTAAACATATTGTACCCTAGAACCTAATATTTTAATTACTTTATCCAAAAAATGCTTTGAAAAAATATAAGTAAATAATATATGTTAAGCTAAAAAGTCGTGTAGTGGCGGTCAAGAATATCCACTACCCCATATCCTCCCGTGGGTGTCGTAAAAGGCGACAAAGGGAAACAGGCAGGAGATGGGCAGCAGCATCTTCTTGATAACAACAAACTAACAATAAAAAAACTGCGGTTGCCAACCCGCTCGCCAAGCGTGGCAACTATGGCAAATACCCCCCTATGAATGACAGTAACAAAGAAACGGCCCCCAGTCCCCGGCGGCCCCGCTATTCCTGGCTACGGTGGCGACCATGGTAACGGCGGGGCAGGGGGTGCTAAGAATCTCCGGTGGAGGTTCGGTTGTCACCTTAGACGACTCGACCTGGCAACGTACAACGCACGCACCCTGAGGACTGACGAGAAGATTGTGGAGCTGGAAGAAGAGATAGACAAGTTGCGCTGGCATATTATAGGATTATCCGAAGTCCGAAGAGAGGGGGAGGACACGGTAATCCTCGAATCCGGCAACTTGCTCTATCACCGGGAGGGCGACCATCTGTCCCAAGGAGGTGTCGGATTTATCGTCCAAAAGTCTCTCGTTAACAACGTTGTAAAGATCGGGAGTGTGTCGACGAGTATTCGCTGAAGGTCATACAGGTTTACGCACCAACCTCGGCACACCCCGATGAGGAGGTGGAGGAAATGTATGAGGATATCTCTAGAGCCATGCATTCCTCCAAAACCCAATATACGGTGTTAATGGGAGACTTCAACGCAAAACTAGGCACAAGAGAGAACGGTGAGCTGAAAGTAGGGAAATTTGGAATAGGGCAACGGAACCCAAGGGGCCAGCAGCTAGCCGACTTCATGGAGAAAGAGGAACTCTTTACGATGAACTCTTTCTTCCAGAAGCGGCCCCACAGGAAGTGGACCTGGTCGAGCCCCGACGGTTCGACAAAAAATGAGATTGACTTCATTATGACGACCAGACGACAATTGTTCAGTGATGTCTCCGTGATCGCGAGGGTGAAAACTGGTAGCGATCACCGAATGGTTAGAGGCACACTGAACCTAAACGTTAAGTTGGAGAGGTCTCGTCTAATGAAGTCAACGCTCCGTCCCCCTCGTGCTCTAATCCAAAGTCCCGAAACCATTCTGCTCGAGTTACAAAACCGTTTTCAGTGCCTAGAAGACTGCAATGAAGTGGACGATTTGAATGACAAGCTCGTGGAAAATGTCCATGCGGTTGGAGCTAAGTTCTGCAAGACCCGCCGCAGAAGAACACAAAAACTCTTCGATTACACTCTTAATCTCATGGCTGTTAGACGGGAGATGAAGCTACATTCTTCAACAGACTTGACAGCATACAGGCATCTGAACAGACAGATCTCCAAATACATGCGGCGGGACTTACGCAACTTCAATACAGCTCGTATTGAAGAAGCGATCGAGCGGAACCAAGGCTCCAAAGTCTTTGCCAGAGATCTGTCTGCCAGAAAGAGCCAACTGTCAAAGCTGAAGACAGAATGTGGCAGCATCGTTTCCGGGACACCTGAGATTTTGAGTGAGATTGAGAGGTTCTATGGGCAGTTGTACACGTCATCGTTGGAGCCACACGCAAGTGTGAGTAACGATCCAAGAGCGAGTCTCATCCGACACTATTCCGAAGATATCCCGGACGTCAGTCTGAGCGAGATTAGAATGGCTCTCCAGCACCTTAAAAACGGTAAGGCCCCAGGCGAGGATGGAATTACAGCGGAGCTTCTGAAAGCGGGTGGAAAACCGGTACTTGAAGTCCTTCAGAAGCTCTTTAATTCCGTCCTCCATCGTGGCATTACACCGGAGGCGTGGAGCAGAAGTGCGGTGGTCTTGTTCTTTAAGAAAGGTGACAACGCTCTCTTGAAGAACTACAGACCGATTTCCCTTCTGAGCCGCGTCTACGTGCTGTTTTCGAGAGTCATTACGAATCGTCTCGCGCGCAGACTTGACGACTTCCAGCCTCCCGAACAAGCCGGTTTCCGAAAGGGCTTTAGCACCATAGACCACATACATACCCTTCGGCAAATTGTACAGAAGTCCGAAGAGTACAATTTGCCACTATGTCTGGCGTATGTGGACTATGAGAAAGCCTTTGATTCCGTCGAAATTTGGGCGGTGCTGCAGTCCCTTCAGCGGTGCCAAGTTGACTGTCGGTATATCGAAGTGTTGAAGTGCTTGTACAGTAGGGCTACGATGGCTATCCGAGTACAGAACCAGAGTACGAAACCTATCCAATTGCAGAGAGGTGTAAGACAGAGTGACGTCATATCCCCGAAACTCTTCACCGCTGCATTGGAAGACGTTTTCAAGCTTCTGGACTGGAAAGGATACGGTATCAACATCAATGGCGAGTACATCACTCACCTTCGATTTGCCGACGATATAGTCCTTATGGCAGAATCGCTGGAGGACCTAAGCACTATGCTCAATGACCTCAATAGTGTTTCCCAACGGATAGGTCTTAAGATGAACATGGACAAAACAAAGATCATGTTTAATGTCCATGTCACACCTATGCCGGTAGTTGTTGGGAACACTAAGCTCGAAGTTGTTGACGAGTATGTTTACCTGGGACAAATAGTCCGACTAGGTAAGTCCAACTTCGACCGAGAGGTCAATCGACGGATTCAACTCGGCTGGGCAGCGTTCGGGAAGCTAAGACACATCTTCTCGTCAGACATACCTCAAAACCTTAAAACGAAATTGTACAACCAGTGCGTGTTGCCAGTGATGACTTACGGAACTGAGACGTGGTCCTTCACTGCTGGCCGGATGAGAAAGCTCAAGGTCGCTCAGCGAGCTATGGAGAGGGCTATGCTCGGAGTTTCTCTGCGTGATAAACTTAGGAATGAGGATATCCGCAGTAGAACCAGAGTAACCGACATAGCCCAACGGATTAGTAAGCTGAAGTGGCAGTGGGCCGGCCATATAGCTCGAAGAACCGACAACCGATGGGGAAGAAAGGTTCTCGAGTGGCGGCCTCGTACCGGTAGGCGAAGTGTAGGGCGTCCCCCCACGATATCGAGTGACGACCTGGTAAGACATGCAGGAAGTCGATGGATGTAGGTGCAGGCATTCTTTGGGGGAGGCCTATGTTCAGCAGTGGACTTGTGAAGGGCTGTAATGATGATGATGATGATGATGATGAAGCTAAAAAGTAGACAAAGATAATAATTTAAACCCTCGCCTCGGGGCGATATAGAGTATTGTATATTTTTACACCGCCCCTACACAGTCGATGTGTTATTTGTTTTTTTTTTATGATAAGAGTGACAAACGAGCACACATTCCAGGCCAGTAAGTAGTTGCTGTGTATCTTCGCCTGCGAAAATCAAAATGCAGATGCGTTGTCAGCCGTGAAGACTAAGATAGAATGTCTCCTTTCCAGTAAAAAGGGTCTCCGGTTCTCTACACTCACCATACGAAACAAAGCAGCGTTAAACTGCTATTTTACGCTGGTATTCTGTGAGAGCGTGATCCTTCCCCGGTCGAGCCGACGTATTCGTGCTACAACTATACTATTAATATAGCCGCAGCATGGCTCAACCACGTAACAACAACAGAAAAATTGAAAATTGAAAAAACAATGACTAAAATGAGGCAATCTATAGGGGAGGCCTATGTAAAGCAGTTGACTTTCATAGGCTGTGCTCGTTGGAATAGTGTATTGTAAGGAAATGTAATTATGACGTTTACATCTTTGGAAGACGATTAGTGGAAAATAGTGATTTTCTTCCTAATTTAATTTGGAATGAACTATAAGATAATTGCAGTATATTTTTTGTACATTATCAACCGACTTAAAAAAGAGGAGGTTCTCAATTCGACTGTTTTTTTTTTGTGTATTACCTCAGAACTTATTTCTAGTTGAACCGATTTTGATTTTTTTATGTGAAAGCTGGTGCTTCTCATGTGGTCCCATATAAATTTGATCAAGATATGACCAGTAGTTTTTGAGTCCTTAGTAATGCGTATTTAATTGACTTCGACTACATTGATGATATTCTCATTTTATTTATATTGAAATCGGTTCCACAAAATTTTTAATTTTACCAATTTTTTTATAGGGTAGGGTGACAAACGAGCACACAGTCCACCTGATGGTAAGTGGTAACTGTGGCCCATAGACATCTACATCTATTCTCGTTTTCGAATGAAAATGCAGATGCGTTGTCACCCGCGAAGACTAAGATGGAATGCCTCTTTTCCAGTAAAAAGTGTCTCCGGTTCTCTACACTCACCACTAATATAGCTGCAGCATGGCTCATCGTATATATAACACGTACTTGTTATTCATATTCATATTAAAGAGCAAGATTCTAGAAAAAATGGCAGATGGAGCGCGCGGTTCAAACACTGCAAGGTTAACATTTATTTATGCGTAACAACCACGTGCAAAACCACGTGCGTCATTGTGTGTAAATTTACCAGGGTAATGAAAAAGCCCTAACTTTGAATAAATATGTAATGGTAGGCATGTTATACTGATGGCAAAGCAGTGTAATTGTAATTATCAATAGGAAATGTTTTATTGAAATCTAATAACTTTTTTAAAAGTTGCCCCTCTACAGTATTAAAAAAAAATTACATTGTACTTATAGCAAAAAGTTTTTATTTTATTAAACTGGCGAATTTTTTGTTAAAATCAGTTTACTAGTTTCTAACCATGACATAAACAAACAAATAAACCATCAAAAAAGCTCATACTTTATAATCTTAGTGTTAATAAAAGCCACTGGCCACAAAATATTACACTCCTCGATTCTATAAATATCCTATATACAGCAAATTTTCAAGTCGTTAGAAGAATTTATATGAACATACAAACAAACATTCTTGTAATACAATCCCTTAACTTCTAGTAAATAATTATATATCGCTATTAAATACTATATACGCTAACTTCTATGCGTGTGCCTCTATTTCAGAAAAAATATTTTATGTAACCTGGCCACACTAGCTTTTTTTGATAAGGTTTTATGTTCCTAGTCGCCAGTATCAATTGTCATGGGAACAATTAATAAAATAGTCAAAATATCGTTACTTACCTATGTAAAGATCATACCCTCTAAGTTTTTAGTTTTATGGATGGATGCTTAAATGCATAAGACGGCATTTTTAAAAATACGTATTATGAAGACACATCGAAAACCGTTTTAAGCGGGCTATCGCCGGACTGATCCGAGTTCGTACATAACTTCTATAAAAACTTAAAAAACGCCGTTATATGGTCCAAAATTGCGTAGCGCCCGCGACGATTCGACCACTTAGAAATCCCTTGGAATCTTAAAATATTTTTAAAAATTATTCATTTAAGTAATCAAAATAATGAGCAAGCAAATTACGAATATTGATGTTATGAATGTATTTGAGTGATTCCCAAGCATAATATAGATTAAGTAATTTAGTTGTAATTTCAACTATAGTGATTTTTAGAGGTGTTTTCGTAAATAATTATGATCGTGTCAAAATTAGACAATCGTGTTTTTGAACAAGCAAATTCAAGATAAAGATATGAATTTACCTATATCAAAACTCCAGTTTCGTTAGTTGTGTCATAATCCTATACTATTCGATGAAAGGAGGTGCATTTTCTCGCGGTGTCGCCTTAACCGCGTATATAAACTATGCGACGCTGCGTTTCGTACTGGCTAGTATTTGGTTAGTATTTGCTTTGTTGGTCGCACTCGCGTGTTTTGCCGCGTTCCATTTGCCTTTGTTTTTAACCTCCGACGAAAATAGAGAGTGTGTATCTGATGAACTGATTTGATTAAGTTTTTTTCGTTTGAAAGGTGTCTTAATCGATAGTCTTCTAAGCTATGTTTCAAGAAAATCTGTTGAGCCGTTTGAAGATCACCAGCTCTTTTTGCTTCAGGTGTATTTTAAATTTTTAATTTAAGTTATATTATCTGAGTTTCGCTTGCAGTTAGCTACATTTGAATATGTTTAAACGTACACAACTAAAGCCGTTATAAGTGTTGCAATCTTTCCTTCATTTACAATACGTAACTAATGTACAGTTAAATTAAAAATGAAGAACGTTACAATAAAAACTGTATTTCTAGAAACATTTGCGTACAACAGTTCATTTTTAGTTACTTCTCTCGGCGTTCTTTATGATTTTTATAGACGTGTATGCATCGTCAGTTCACAGTAACTGTTGACTCCACAGTTTTGTACTTTGGTTTGCTGTGTGTGAAGGGAAGATACCGGTACTTAATCATGTGCTGAAAAGATAAACAGATTGTTTAAAACTCGCATAACCGATATATAATTTAATTAAATATATACATATTACCCTGTTAAAGACGTTAAAATTAATTACCTGAGATCCACATATAAAATAGAAATGAGTGTCTTACCTAGTTTGAAAAGCACCTTTCTCCTCATTCAGTTGCGTGTAGTGGTATTGGGATTATTGGTTGTGGCAATATTGCACTTGAGGGAGGAAGAAAGGTGCTATTCAAATGCACGCAATAATGGCTAATATATCTACCGTTCACCAGATGTCGCTAGTTGGTATTACGTATATACATAAAATAAATCCTCAGTGATGTGCTCTTTAATTTTACACATTTTTAAACTGTTTTTATATCTGCTTTTAGGAATATCTGTAGTTACTGTTTATTCATATCTTATCTAATTAATACAAAACACCTCAATCCTAAGTGTATTGTCTATCTTTTTTCTAACCGACTTCAAAAAGGAGGAAGTTCTTAATGCGAGTGTATGTTTTTTATATGTATTTTACGCGATATTTTCGCAGTTTTTCGAGGGTGGTCCTATATAAATTTGGAGAAAAAATGTCAACCCTAAGGGTAGCAAATAAATAACTTCTGTTTTAGCAATTTGAAGTCAGTTTTTACTTTTTTTTTTAAAGTTGTAATTATTGTTCATCGAGTTGAAGGACTAACAAGGCTGCAGTAATGTTTCGTAGTCAGTGTAAGATAATCCATCACTCTATTTCAACCCGAGTGTGTCGTAAGAGGCAAGTAGGGGAAATGTTTGAAAGATGTAATGGCTTATAAATAATAGCGTTATAACCGTATCATATCCGCCTGACAAGCATGACTATTACAGCAAATTCATCCCACAGAAGGGTATCTTAAATCTCTTCTAATAAAAATTACATAATAAATATAAAAAAGTAATATATAAAAGAAATATTACGCATTTTTTCGAATTGAGATAAAAATAATGTCTTACCTTTATTTGTCTCTTCATCGTAATACAAAATAGAGTTATAAAATACATAACTAGGATAGGCCAGAATACTGGAATATTGAAGGCATCGACAAATGTACAGATGAAAGCTATGATGGTGCTCTTTGTAACAGAAAGCCAAAACTTAAACTCTGGTAGTCTTCGGATAAAAGGTCTAAACTCTTCACTGGCACGGGTTGGTAGGGCTGGACCATTGTCGTCGTCAGCTGCGGAAAACTTTAAATGTTAGTCATTTTACATTACACAATGTTTTTACATTATTCAGTTGGGGATTTGATTTAAATGAGAAACAGTAGAACACATAATATACGTTCTGCTGTTTCTCATTTAAATTTTTACGGTTGATTTATTATTTCTTATTTTATAGTTGATGAAAATTAGTTATATTATTACTCATTATCATCAGCCATACACTTTTTAACAGAGGTATCAAGTATTTAATATTTTTTACCTCGTTCTACTATTTATTACTCTCCTCTCCTGAACGAACCGGTTTCCGAAAAGGCTTTAGCACCATAGACCACATACACACCCTTCGGCAAGTTGTACAGAAGTCCGAGGAGTACAATTTGCCACTATGTTTGGCGAATGTGGACTATGAGAAAGCCTTTGATTCCGTCGAAAATTGGGCGGTGCTGCAGCCCCTTCAGCGATGCCAAGTTGACTGTCGGTATATCGAAGTAGTGAAGTGTTTGTACAGTAGAGCTACGATGGCTATCCTAGTAGAGAACCAGAGTACGAAACCTATCCAATTGCAGAGAGGTGTAAGACAGGGTGACGTTATATCCCCGAAACTCTTCGCCGCTGCATTGGAAGACGTTTTCAAGCTTTTGGATTGGAAAGGATACGGTATTAACATCAATGGCGAGTACATCACTCACCTTCGATTTGCCGACGATATAGTCCTTATGGCAGAATCGCTGGAGGACCTAAGCATTATGCTCAATGACTTCAATAGTGTTTCTCAAAGGATAGGTCTTAAGATGAACATGGACAAAACAAAGATCATGTTTAATATCCATGTCACACATTTGCCGGTAGTTGTTGGGAGCACTAAGCTCGAAGTTGTTGACGAGTATGTTTACCTGGGACAAATAGTCCGACTAGGTAAGTCCAACTTCCACCGAGAGGATTCAATCGACGGATAAAACTCGGCTGGGCAGCGTTCGGGAAACGACGGCACATCTTTAGTAAGGTCATCTTCTCGTCAGGTATACCTGACGAGAAGATGACCTTACTTGAAAACGAGACTACAACCAGTGCGTGTTGCCAGTGATGATCTATGGAACTGACACGTGGTCCTTCACTGCTGGCCGGATGAGGAAGCTCAAGGTCGCTCGGTGAGCTATGGAGGGCTATGCTCGGAGTTTCTCTGCGTGATAAACTTAGAAATGAGGATATCCGCAGTAGAACCCGATTGACCGACATAGCCCAACGGATTAGTAAGCTGAAGTGGCAATGGGCCGGCCATATAGCTCGAAGAACCGACAGCCGATGGGGAAAAAAGGTTCTCGAGTGGCGGCCTCGTACCGGCGGACGAAGTGTAGGGCGTCCCCCCACTAGATGGAGTGACGACCTGGTAAGATATGCAGGAAGTCGATGCAGGTGGCTCAGGACCGTGCTTTGTGGCATTCCTTGGGGGAGGCCTATGTTCAGCAATGGACTTGTGAAGGGCTGTAATGATGATGATGATGACTATTTTTCTGCCGACTTCCAAAAAGGAGACGGTACTCAATTCGACTGTTTTTTTTGTGTGTTACCTCATAACTTTGAACTGGGTGAACCGATTTCGATGATTCTTTTTTTATATGAAAGCTGATAGTTCTCGTGTGGACCCATGTGAATTTGGTCAAGGTCAGACCAATAGTTTTTGAGTTATTCTTAAATAACTTACATTGAAGTCGGCTGCACAAAATTTTTCATTTTAAATTATTAAAAACCTAGTTCTACTATTAATTCTACGATAGGACAAAATGAACAAAATTATCCAATAAAAAAATGTAAATGTTAAATGACAACGATAAATATATATATATATATGTCGATAACATTTACTATATAATTTGTTTTCATTGCATATTACATTGTAGGCCGGATTCACATTTTATCAACTTAGGGTATCGTAGTTCTGTGGCACAGACTTGTATGATGATCGTTAGTTTGGACGTAACATTATACACGGTCATTTTATACGTACGTACGGACATTTTATACACGTCCCGGTCACCAGAAAACAGCTTCATTACACAAGCTAATGGGATATTAAACATTTCGTTTAAGGTACATTTCTCTTCATGGAGCAGAACAAAGGATATCTTTATAATGCTACAGCCAGTGACAGGGACGAATACAGCTATTTATGTATTGTGTTCTTTATAAATTATGTTGCAAAAAATTTGAAATCTTAAGCACAACCTTACATACAAAGGCTTTTTAAATAGGGGTGCCCGAACTTTGACAGCGTATAGCAGCCATCCTGGTAAAGGGATAGTTGTTAAATTTCATAAGAATTCTTATTTATATGACATTTCACCATGGAATTCTATACGCTTCAACAACGCGTTGAAATTGTTTAAATTTATTATAAAAATCAGTGCTCTAACGTTCTGTAAGTTACGTCCAATTTCCGAGTCCACAATCCGTCGTTTCATGAATAAGATTGAGACAATCGGGACGGTGATCGATGAAGAATATCCCGAGAAAACACCAGACAGTACATCACGACGTGCGCAAGAGCTGGGTCTTTCTGCAACATCACCTTGGCGGATTTTGCGTACAAAGTTCAATATTTTTAAATTCAACGACTACAGACAGCGCCGTGTATTCGCTGATTGGGCATTAGAACATTTGGCAGCTGACCCTGCTTTCGGTAAAAAAAAAACCCTCTTCAGTGATGAAGCTCATTTCTGGTTGAGTGGCTTTGTTAACAAACAAAATTGACATAAATCAACGGGAAATTCATCAGGTGCTTCTAAACTTCGAAAAAGTCACTGTTTGATATGGATTTTGGTCCAGCGGTATCACCAGGCCTTTTTTCTTCGAAGATGTGCAAGGAGGTGCGCTCACGATGATAACAAATTATTTGTGGCCTAGGATCACTAAAGAAGATTAGATCGTCGATGTGAGAATAGATAATATTGTTCAAAATGAAAAAATACATAATATCTGTCGATGCTCGATGTGAACACTAGTTTATTTTTCGGGTATTTCAACTTAATAAATGCATTTTATTTTTGTTCGACATGTACCTACTTGTTTTATTTTATTTCTATCAATGGATAATATCTTGAGGGCGCAGAGAGGAAAACCGTAATCAATTTGTTGGTAGAAGTGTAAACAATGAGTTCTTTTTTTTTGTAAATTGTTTGCTTATTTTTATTTAATATTGTAAATTACTGGAATTACAAGATAATGGCTCATTTATCACATTTTCTAATTTAAATTACTTGGATCTGATTTTAAATTAAATGTCATGTTATTAAACTGCTCAATAGACGCATGAGTCTGTGTAGTCAAAATCTTGGCAGAGTTGACATGTAACAAATAAGGTAGCACAATTGCTACCAGTTTTAAACTACAATTGAATAAGTAATACCTATCTTCCGTCCAGAACTTTTTGATTAAGTTATTAATGTCAAATAAATTAAATTTGTCATTTTTATCAATACAATTAAATATATAAAATTTAAATTATTATTATATATTATTCATCTGTCGATTGCAGTGTTAACAAGACAATCTTTTGTACATTTAAGTTCTCTTTATAAAAGTCCCGTTTACACCGCCTGTTCTCCCGATGAGAATGATTATTATACTGTTAGGACAGGCATGCAATAATAGTAATTTTTGTCCGTTTAATAAGGTTATTTAATATTGAGCCTAAATTTTACCATAATATGATATATTATGGTATTATATCACTATACACAATAATTTACTATTACTTATTATTATTTTCGTCATGAATTATTTTACATTTTTGTTTGTTTTGCTATGACACTGTCATAGAGTTTAGGTAGAGATTTAGATAGTGTGTGTTAACAATAGATTTAGATTTATTGTTAGCACACACTGCATCTAACATCAGATTTAATTGATAATCAGAATAGGAAGACTTGATAATTCAATACAATAACTCTAACACTCGT
Source organism: Parnassius mnemosyne (assembly GCA_963668995.1). Taxonomy (NCBI): domain Eukaryota; kingdom Metazoa; phylum Arthropoda; class Insecta; order Lepidoptera; family Papilionidae; genus Parnassius; species Parnassius mnemosyne. The sequence continues at coordinate 26,847,661 of CAVLGL010000035.1, read as the reverse complement.
TTACTTTTGCGCCATTAACCGTAGTCTTGTATTTTTTTTAATAGAGGTAGGGGCAAACGAGCATGCGGCTCACCTGATGATAAGAGTCGACCGCCACCCATGAATATCTTGGGAATTGCAGGTGTGTTCCCGGCCTTTTAAAAGGAATAAGCTCATTCCTTGAAGGTTCCTTAGTCATATCGGTTCGAAAAAGTCGCCCGTAGTAAACGATTCTACAAAGAAGTCGTGTGAGGAAGAAAACTCCTAGTAAAACGCACAGTGGTTGACCGCCAAGCACCCCGATGGTGTGGATGGTATCGTGAGTTTTGTCACTATGTTCGTTGTTGAAATTTGGCGGCTAGAGTTAATCTGAACAATTCCTTAAAACACTCCCCGTGGTAAATGCGATAGAAAATGCAAAGGGATGCGGCATCTATTCGCAGCGCCAGTAAATCGAGCGGATCAAAGAGAATTGTGATGTTGACAATTCGAGACGCTCTGCGCTGGATGCGGTAAAGTGCCTTCCACTTTTTTTCCACAGCTGGCACTTGGGAACCCCGGCCCAGAGGTGAAAACTTTGTTCCATGTGAAATACCAATTTAGCTTTCCCTTCCGAATGACCACGAAACTGCACGTCATTCGATATGTCGACGCCGAAAATTCCAATGCTGGGCGCAAGGGGAGTGCCCTAAATTTGAAGAGATACGACAAAGGGTTTTTTTAGCGGTAACCGCGCAAGCCTGTGTCTTCTGGGGATTGAACTGGACTAAATTTAGTCATCGCCAATCCGCGACTTTGTTTAATAAAGACTCGACTTCAGACACAAGTTCCCAAGAAATATTGTATACAAATAAGGTTGATCAATAAGTACACAGTACACTTATGGTACGTGAATGCTGTGGCCCATGGACACCTTAATTTATTTCTTCATTGTCAAATATGACTATCGACTATTATCAAAATGTAGATGAGTCATCGATCCAGAGGACTAAGATGGAATGCCTCTTTGCCAGTAAATACGGTCGCCAATTCCAGTCCGTCACAATTGAAAACAACATCATTATGCTCCTATTACACAATGTTACAAAAAAAATACTACACTTCACTAAATTTATTGAAATTCATTAAGACATACCCTACTGCAGAACTAGGTGGAAATAAAACTAAATAAGTTAACATTTTTTTTATATAAAGCACTCTTTTACTCACCATCGAAATCCATAGCTGGATCTATCTTCGGAGTAAGGAATGCAATAAATAAATTTAAGTGATATATACCTAAGGCATAAGTTACTATGTACCACCCCTGAAAAAAAAAATTTATTATTTTGTTGTGCATATGCATGTGTCCTTATATTTACTTTTGTGGTGTATTAGTATTCTACAAAATTGCAATTAGTGTCTGACAACAACTGAAGAAATGTCTAGTATTCATCATATCTCTGTAGAACCCTGGGCACAGTGTAATATTTTTGCAATATGAATTTGTGCCCAAATAAATACTATTGCATTATGCTAACAATGATAGTATACATAATTGAATGTCAAATATCTTCAACTTACATTAAACTTGATAATAGTAATGAAATCCAGTCTTTACCAATTGTGTGTTCCATAGTATAAGCTTTTAATTATTTTTTATTAAACCAATTCACAACTTTTGTTTAATTATTTGTAGGAGTTGGTGTTTACGTGAACGGAAAAATATTGTGCATCTTAAAAAATTATTTCATCACAATTTTTCCATAATCATTTTAAAAAAAACATGCGTGAGTGTCGTGGAACACTTGGTTAGAACGAAGTTCCTTTCGTAGTATATTATTATTGATTTATATTATATTTTATATTATTGATTATCAAATTATTAGTATTATGTTATTGATTATCAAGTACAAATAAATGAATTACTAGTGTCTATTAAAATGAAGCGTCATTTAAAATAAAATAATATTTATTTCATGGCAAGATAAGAAACAGTGCGAGGGAGATGGATATTATTCCATCTCGCTTCCTTATAGCCGCCAAGGCAATCACCACTACGTCAGAAGGGTGCCGTCGTACCGTCCGATAAGGAATTTCGTTCCAAAAACAAAATAATTTGGATCATAAATTGTAGCAGAGTCATGGAATAATTGCTGTGCCCAGCAGTGGAACATATTAATATACACGCTGTAATTTTACTACTTTAACAGTGGCAAAGTTTTATAAAGGTATGAAAATGAAGTGCTATAGATTTGTTATGCAACATGTCAGTGTAAAAGAATCGATCACTTCATTTCACTGTTTTCTAGTTCTAATCAAATTAATCACTTCATTTCGTCCCGTTGGCGCCGTAATAGGCGACTATGAGAAACCCCAAAAAAATCTTATGCAGTAGAACTATGTTGTTTAAACAAGTAGTAAATTAAAAAAGGTGCGTAATATCAGGTACTGGTACTGAGACTGTCAAGCAAGACGGTTAAGGCAACAGGAGAGATCCATGTCCAGCAGTGGACTTCTTGACTCTAAAGAGTCAGAAATTCATTGCAAATATGCAAGGTCAGTCGATCATGAAGTTTAATTTTTAAGTGAACAAACACTGTATAAAAAAGGTTATTAAAATCTCTATTTTAGATATTCTCTACATAGTATGTATAAAACAATGTCCCTTCCCGCCGTCTGTACGCTTAGATCTTTTAAACTACACAATTAATTTTTTTGTGCGTGTTTGAATGGGTCCCGACATGGTTTAGATTCACAGTTTGGTGGTGTTGTCGGGATCTCGAAACATCCCGATAATCCCGAGGTGATTGATTCCAAGCTGTCTTTAAAAAAAGTTTAATAATTATTTTTACATTTAATTAATTTTAAAATATTATTAACAAAAATAACCTGATACAGCACCTTGAATATGAAACTTGGTGAAAGTTACAATAAAAATATTTAAAACGGCCTGCCAAAACAGCTAAAGACTTATGAATAAATGGTGTACTGTACAAATTGTGGTTATATTTGCAATACACAATGAGCAGAAAATTTATTTTAAGCATATATTGGAAGATTACTCTTTTAATGATTATTTATAAGCAATATTTCCCAGTTACTACTTTATTTTATAAAACAGGAAACATAGTAAGTAGTTACATATAAATACAAGATAAACAAACTTTCCAGTGACTGCCAGACAACTTTGTACTGGGGTGGTGAGGAGGCAGGGAGTGAGCTAGCAATACTGTACATGTTGTTTACAACAAGTTGCTGTTTAAAATATCTTCTCCTTAACATATCACGATGATAATGCCATAATGCCGTCTTACTATATGTATTAGACCATCTGTTCAAAAAGCTCATTAAGCTCACCAAAAGTTTTGTAATATTATTTATAATACTTACTTGTTTTGTGATTATTCGTATAACAAATGCCATTAATAGCAAAAAACTTCCAAACCATCTTCCCTTGGTGTGTGGTGTCCATTTATCTAATGTTCCTTGATACACCTGGACAGAAACATCTTATATTTATATACTTACATCACACAGTGAAAATACCTAAATGTAGACCTACTAAGCATTACTTGAAACATTATTGTTAGAAATGGATATATAAATACACTATGATATCATAGTATGAGTAAGTCATTGTTATCTTTTTTCTGTCCTTATTTTATGTCCATTCAAAAGAACATAAAAAAATACTTTATGTGTTTGTGACATACTTCATGTTTTATTGTATGTTGTTGTGCAAACTTGTATACATCAAAGTCAAAGAGTGTTTCTAAAGTGGGGTTGTAGAATTCGAGGCTGTAACACAGTGGGGGAAAACAACATGGAATATTATTTAACTAGTAAGTAAACATTTATGTAAATATTTTTTTCTTTTTAATTGGACAAATATTTGGCTAATAAATCAGAATTACTAAAATATGATTTAGATTTGGAATTAAAACCATCAACAAGCTCTAAATCATCATTAATCAATTTGAGATCAGAATGCATCATGCATTTCATTTCTTTCAGAATGCATCAACATGCAACGTTTTCAAATAGTGATTTGTCAATAAAATATACTAAACTCATTATTCAAATGTCAATGAATATAAATTGTAAATATTGCTAGTGTAAGCACTGTTACTAAGTGATTATTATTTTATGTGTTAAAAATATACATACTTTAAAATTTAACATGTCATTATTAAAAATTTCATGTTTTCTATCAATGAAGAAATACTTCTACATATGACTGCATCAACCCTAATGTTATCCGTGCAGGGGCTGTATAAGAATATCCACTACTCCAACATTAGATCATAGGTAATCTTGCTTGGCTTATCACAATATTTAATATTATTAGGACGAGTGGTGCATCCTGACACAGGTATTCTTTTATACTTACTAGGAGGCTCCAATTACTTTATTATTTAGTATGCCTTGAGATAGAAATGAATAAATTTTAATTTAATATAATTTTAATCTTGTCTCATGGTAGTTGTAAGAGGTGATGGCAGATATTGAATGGTCACACTAACTGTATAAAGAGAGACAAACTGAAGTGGTCATGTAAGATTATGCAAGTCTATATCTAGTAGATCTGTGATAATAGTGCTTGTTTAAAGCGCAGTAACCTGGGATTAAGACACTTATCTAGGTTGTTTTAAAAAATAATTAACTTGGAAAATAAAATATATTCTAAATTTGAAATCTTATCCAAATTGGTTATTTTACAGTGGTAGAGCCACGCGGCAGCTTTTGCTGTCGCACGGATGGGCCGGCTCGAACCGGGGTGGTACCACGACCTCACAGAATACCAGCGTGAAGTAAAGGTTTACCTCTGCGTTTCGCTTGGTGAGTGCAGGTGGCCGGAGGCCCTTTTTACTGGAAATGAGGCATTCCATCTTAGTCCTCACGGGTGACAACGCATCTGCATTTTGATTCGCAAACGAGGATAGATTTAGATGCCTATGGGCCGCAGCAACCACTGGTACGACTTTCCATTAACGTCAGTGGAGTTTGGTGTTGATACGTATTTTTACAGAAAGATTACACTATTATAAGCACACACACAAAGTCTCAATATACGGAAACGCGTAATTTTTGAGAAAAGAATAATTGAAAATCAATTATTCTTGCAATGTTTATGTCTAATCTGCTAATAAACTGACGCCATTTTGTAATGTCATTGTCGACGTCAATAGGGATGTCGATTCTTTCCGAAAAAGATCGATTTTTTAAATAGATTCGAATTGTAAGCTGATGTATCGATTCCCAAAAAATCGATTTCTAAAATATCGATATTTTTTTCATGTTTGCATTTATAATGTAAATATAAATCCATTTTATGAGAAAAAAATCTCCTTCATCATAAAAAAAATAAGGGGACTGATTCATAAGGATTTCTGTATCTATTTTGAGACTGCTACGTCTCCGGCGCTGCGGGAAGAGCAACCTCTACGCCTTAGCGTAACAAATCGCAGGCATCTCTCCTCGCCTCCGCAGCTTCGGCTTGTTGGTCGCCTTCGGCGACCAGCCTCAGCCGCTCCGGCTCGTCCGATGCCTACGATTTGCTACAGCAGGCGGAGGCTGCTCCCCCTACGCGCCTCCGGCTCTATAAAACCACTCTAGGGGTAGGACAGACTCGTACCAGGTGGAGTCGGGGTCAATCAATTCGGTTCTTTGACATAAGTTGAACCTAACCTATTTTATTTGTTATCTGCCCTAATAGGTACTGTTAAATAAAACAAATTTCAATAAGAGATCATTTATCATGGTATCTTTCTTGTTTTTCATAAAATGGGTTTATATTTACATTATAAATAAAAACATTAAAAAAATATAGATATTTTAGAAATCGATTTTTTGTGAACCGATACATCAGCTTACGATTTGAATCGATTTAAAAATCGGAAAGAATCGACATCCCTATTGACGTCGACAATGACATTACAAAATGGCGCCAGTTTATTAGCAGATTAGACGTAAACATTGCAAGAATAATTGATTTTCAATTATTCTTTTCTCAAAAATTACGCGTTTCCGTATATTGAGACTTTGTGTGTGTGCTTATAATAGTGTAATCTTTCTGTAAAAATACGTATCAACACCAAACTCCACTGACGTCAATGGAAAGCTAAGCCCAACCACTTACCATCAGGTGGACTGTGTGCTCGTTTGTCACCCTTATCCTATAAAAAAAAAAAAACTATCTGAGCAACCAGTTTCTTGTTAGGGTAGGTTATAAATACTTGGACATCCAAGTAAATAGATGCCGACCAGGTGAGGAGCTAAATTAATCTTAATTCTTGAAAGTATTTTACTCTGCAACTTGCATTTATGGCTTTGGTCTCACTTACTAGAACACTTTAAAGAATTATGTGCTCTTTCAGTTTGAATTGGATTCCTTAAGAAATAAAACTTTGCTATAAACAGTAAACATTAAAATATGGAACATCATCCAACAAATCAGTGAAATTACCTACAAGGTTTCAAAGTATTATTTCACACATAAAATTACACTCTTTATTTACAAGGGCATAATTCAATTTCCTAAGCAAGCATAATAAATACTGTCAAAGGGTGGAAGATGTTTTTTTTTGCAAATATGATTTTATTTTTTATATATATTGAAGGAAAAAGGATGTATCAATTTACTGTGTAAGTATTAATGATTCTACTTATATTTTAACTCCACCTGAAAGTACTTGAAAGTATTTTGAACCCTAGTGTTTAATGTTGGTAATTTAAGGAAGATTTACTTGGAAGCCCTGGTACCAGATTTTGCTTTTGGCTTTTACATATAATACACAATAAATGTTTAATTTAATAATTGCTTTATATGCACATTCTAATGAACTTGTCATTGTAAGAATAGATTATTTCAATCAAGATTTTTGTTTTAATAACAATTTACTTGCTATAAAATTTCAATGTATTATTAATTTACTTGTATTTAAAATAAAATTAATTTAGTATTAACTATTTCGGGTATCATATTCATAGTGAACATAATATGGACAAGTTAATTTTATTACTGGTTGATAATTTAAAATTATATACTACAAAGATAAATTAAATTACCTGAGAAATACGCATCCATGCTTGGGAAATAATTCCTCTTCTGGTTGTTTCAGAAGCTAAATCATTTCCGTCCATCATTGTTGACAGTGCCCCAGTCTCTTCTTTGTATAAAGTTTAAGCTTGTTCAAAACATTTATTGAAAAAAAAATACGAATATAATTAAATGCTATTTAACTTTAATATGGTAAAATTTAATTTATTCGACAAATAGTAGCCTCAACATAGTACCAATACGATGACGGATGCACGAGATGTCAATGTCAAGATGACAAGAGTGACAACTCCAAGTCAAGCAGTGCTGCCAACTCCAGAAAATATTTACCCTTAAAAGTTAAATCAAAAAGCCCTAAAATCACCTTATTTACTTAGAAATTCTCTAAAAATAAGTACAATGCTTTGTAATGTGTTTTAAATATAAATTATTTAATATTGCAAATATTATTTCGTTCTATTCTGATGGTTTCGACATATTCAAATCATACAATGGATATTAAATAAACATACATTTTAGTTCTGATGCGCTAATTTGTTGCAATGTAAATCAAATCATTTTCACAGTTGGTAGCATGTGAATAGATGATAAATAATTGCAATCGTGATAACTAATGCAAAACATACTACCAACATTATGTGATATTTTCAAAAGTATAAAACTACTTTTACGACTTTTATCAAGTTTAATTATACTCAGTTTTAATTCACATATGGTCTCGGGGGACTGATTGACGTACCGATGTCACAGTTGATTCGGAGTACCTTTAGCTTTTTAATTATTACTTTTGGTTCGATCTTGAGGTTAGTTTTAATTTTATTAATTACCGGATCCAAAGCAGGTAGTAGTACCGAGTATCCTTCTCTATTGAAATTAGGATGTTTTTTAATTTCAATAGCCTTACGAAAGCACGTATCATCCTTGGCAGGAATCGACGTTCTTTCGCGAGGATTTGTGTTCTATCAAATCTAATGTAATGGCAGGGGCTGCCTAGGATATGATCAAACTGCAGACTTCCCGGAGCATTGATGTTTCACGTGAGCTATATGTTTTTGTACGTGGGTTTTTGTATATTGTTTTGTTTACCCTATATATGAGAGATCACATTCACAATAACAAGCTTGTAATTTTAACATCAGATAAAGTAACTGCATTTTTAGATCATCTTAACATAATAAACTCTAAAATTTAATTTTCTAAGGAGTTAGAGGCAAATAACTATTTAGCCTTCCTAGATGTGTTAGTCATCCGAAGTCTTAACAACACCATAGGTTACACTGTATTTAGAAAACCCATACACCGATATTTAAACGGAGATAGCGCGTTGTTTATTATTCGCGTCTGTGGTCAACGGTTGCGTTCCGTTCTTAGGTTGACATTGATGTTTTGGTATTTATATGTTTATTTTACATTCACTAAAAATTTTTTGGATAAGATAATATAAGAAAAAATATATTTCACAGATACACAAACTTTTTTATTCAATATAGATTATAAATAATACTTATTGCAAGTTATTCTTTTGTTTAATTACCACTGGTTAGAAAAAACCTCTGTGCTAGGACGAACCAGCAAGAAACCTAGCGGGAATTTTTTTTAAATAACAGCTTACAACCATGTATGTTACACAATTAACAACACAAAACAAATTAGAAATAGCTTGGCAGCAATCACCAAATTCATATAAGCTAAAATAAATTGGTCTAGCTGTTTCAACACTGGTAAGATTTTTAATCTTCTTTATAGCATATGCTGCAGAACTAAGTTTGCTTCCTAGTTTTCACCAAAAACAATACAACTTATTTGTATACTTACCGTACAAATGGGCAATGCCAATTTTTCAAGCATTTGACATTTCTTTTATAGTTATAGTTTATTATAGTTTAGAATTACATAGAACATATTTAAAAAAATATATAAAAGTCCCAAAAATACTCCTAAAATTAAAAAAGATTTTAAAATATTACAATCCACTTATTAACCCCCTAAATTTAGGGGAAAAACCTCTTTAAGTTAGGAACCCTGAAGCCAAGTTGACACGATGATATTTTTCTTTCTATGGTAATAAACTCGTAAGGATGTTTTTCTGCCAGCGTCAAGCAATATTTTTTTTTATGAGTGACCAAACGCGCATACTCATCGAGCCCACACCATCAAAATGCAAAGGACCAAATAGCGAAAATCCGCTAATAACGGTATATCGTTTTAATGTTATATTATTCGGTTAGTTGAAAATGTACTATTAATGAGAAAATATTTGAAAGGAATTGTATATGCAAGTAAATACATTAATTTTAAAATAACATTTATAACTAGGGACTCGCTTTGACTTTGCCTGGGTGGGATCTATTAAAATGGCGTAATTTCATCATCATCATTACTGCCCTTCACTAGTCCATTGCTATACATAGGCCTCCTGAAAGCAAGGTCCTGAGCCACCTGCATCCATCGACTTCACTCTATTTAGTGGGGGGGTCGCCCTACACTTCGCCTACCGATACGAGGTTGCCACTCGAGAACCTTTTTTCCCCATCGGTTGTCGGTTCTTCGAACTGTATGGCCGGCCCATTGCCACTTCAGTTTACTAATCCGTTGGGCTATATTGGTCACTCTGTTTCTATTGCGGCTATCCTCATTTCTAACTTCTAAGTTTATCACGCAGAGAAGCCTCGAGCATAGCCCTCTCCATAGCTCGCTGAGCGACTTTGATCTTCCTCATACGGCCAGCAGTGAAGGACCATGTCTCACTCGCAACACACACTGGTTGTACAGTTTCGTTTTCAAGTTTTGAAGTATAAGATGTCATAATTTCCCGAACGCTGCCCAGCCAAGTTGAATCCGTCGATTGACCTCTCGGTCGAAGTTGGATTTACCTAGTCGGACCATTTGTCCCAGGTGAACATACTTGTCAACAACTTCGAGCTTAGTGCTCCCACCAAATACCGGCATGAGTGTGACATGGACATTAAACATGATCCTTGTTTTGCCCATGTTCATCTTAAGACTTATCCGTTGGGAGACGCTATTGAGCTCATTGAGCATAGTGCTTAGGTCCTCCAGCGATTCTGCAATAAGGACTATATAAATCGAAGGTGAGTGATGTAATTGCCATTGACGTTAATACCATATTTTTTCCCTTAGTATCTTGAAAATGTCTTTCAATGCAGCAGTGAAGAGTTTCGGGGATACAACATCACCCTGTTTTACACCTCTCTGCAGTTGGATAGGTTTTGCACTCTGGTTCTGTACTTGGCTAGCCATTGTAGCCCTATTGTACAAACACGTCAGCACTTCGATATACCGACAGTCAACTTGACACCCCTGAAGGGACTGCAGCAGCGCCCATATTTCAACGGAATCAAAGGCTTTCTCATAGTCCACATACGCAAGACATAGTGGCAAATCGTACTTCTCGGGTCTTCTGTACAATTTGCCGAAGAGTATGTATGTGGTCTATGGTGCTAAATCCTTTTCCGAAACCGGCTTGTTCGGGAGGCTGGAAGTCGTCGAATCTTCGTGCGAGACGATTCGTAATGACTCTCTAAAACAGCACGTGGACGCGGCTCAGAAGGGAAATCGGTCCGTAGTTCTTCAAGAGAGCATTGTGACCTTTCTTGAAGAACAAGACTGTTACGGCCCTCAGTTGCCCCGACAGAAGTCAACTGGGCTAGGGCCCATCGTAGCGCACTCGACGAGCAACCGAGGGTTTGGGCCCGAATGGATGATTATTATAATGGCTGGATCAACAAACATGAACTTACCGAGTTCCGGAGGTAGGGTCGACCACAAGGTACCGTCAGGGGCAAGTAGGTGGTATGTAAGTGTAAATGTAGTAGTGTGTAAGTGGAACCTGACGTCACCGATGTAATCTGATCAGCAGATCCACAGGCGCTGCTTTTCTCCAAACTGTGCGATCCCTCCAGTGGGCGTTCACCAATTGAAACCTTCTGCTTTTATTTCACTATATTAGTTTATTTACTTTATTGTACATTTAATTAACTTCAAATTTAACTAAATCAATGGTAATCGAAGTTAAGTTAATCACTCAAAACTATTACAACAAGAATTATAATAAGATTAGCCTCGTTGTCGCGTTAAACGCCCTAGATTAGACAACGTTATTAGAGGCGGTTCCGAGCGTGAATTTTAGACCGTCTTACCGACACCGCGGTCGCAAAAAACTAACCTCGCCCACGCGTCAGGCGACCGAGCGCTCGGCTGAGAGACCCGCCCGGGAGAGGGGGCCGACGGTGACCTTAAATTCCATCGGAAGGACACGCCGAGACGCGTGTCTTGAATGCAAGTTTTAAATGTTAATATTTAGCCTGAACAAACCCCCGTCCCGGGCATAAGGACTTATGTCCGCGAATAAATTGGCATACGGGATAGGGTCGCGACGGCACGTTGCAAGACCGAATCTCCAACCAAAACCTCGGCCACCCTAGACATCCCATCCGATCCATACGACAACTTAACAATGCGCTCACGGCGCCAATACAAAGGCAAAGCGTTGGGCTCTTTAACTAACACGAGGTCTCCAACCCGAGGAAGATCCGTCTTGTCAGACCACTTAACGCGCAGCTGCAAAAGATGTAGGTACTCCAGAGACCATCGGTGCCTAAAACTCTGAGTCATTTGTTGCAGCAGGTCAAATCTGCTCAACTGCGAAGAGTTTGTTTCCCTGAAGGGGTACTCGGGCAGGGCGTTAAGCGGCTGGCCAATCAGGAAGTGGCCCGGGGTTAGAACCTCCAAATCATTCGGATCGGACGAGAGGGGACAGAGGGGCCGAGAGTTGAGTACCGCCTCAATTTTACAGTATACAGTGGCAAGCTCCTCAAATGTCAAAATAGTTTCACCAATAACGCGACGGAGATGCGTTTTTGCAACCTTAACCACCGCCTCAAAAATACCGCCCCAGTGTGGACAAGCCGGAGGGTCGAATTTCCACTGGATGCCCGTCTTGGACATCACAGTACCTAAATAAGTCCTGTTGCTGCACAGAAATTCGATGACCTCTTTCAAATATCTATCCGTGCCCTTATAATTCGTTCCGCAATCAGACCGGATCAGGTTCGGCAAACCGCTGAGGGCACTTATGAGTTCTAAGTAAACGGCATTAGTGGCGAGGCACACGAAAACGCACAGATAGGCCTTAGTATGATTTTGTTCACGCAATTAGACATAATCAAGCCATCTACTATATAACCATTTACTTAACTGTGCAGTAGCTGATTTCAATTTGATAATATCCTAACTAGCTAGCTTTTTTAAACATGTAGTTCTATGCTTATATTTCAACCAAGTTTCAAAAGCATCAATACTCAAAACTACTATGTAAAACTTGAAAATAAATTATAATAAATTTATTTCTTGATGCGCATAGATCAAAAAAGATAAATTAAGTAAAACGATAAACATAAGAGATATTTTTTTCCAAAATAAATATTTGCGACAACGCCAACAAAAATGTGAAAAAAAAGAGAGGATTGATTTTTATTTCTTTCGGCACAAATAGTGTTACTCAATTTCAATTTTCTTTTCAACTAAGCAAACATAATGATTAAATATATTTACAAACATATGTACTCGTATTCAAAGAGTATATTAAATTCACCTTTTTACTCACAACCACTACAACTATGAAACATTTCGCGGAAAAACCAAAGCATTTTTTTTTTATTAAGTACTCGACCAAAACCAAATCTAATACTCTTTGACAGCTGTCATCTATACAGACGTTAGGGAGAAAACCTACAATGTCATCGAGGACATTTACTCTAACTAGGATGTGAAGGTGTTCGCTGGCGGGCCAAACACCAACTCCGATTGTCCCCTTGGAGCAGGAGGCTCGGCACCTCCGTCACCTACCATTGGACGTGATTCAGAGCTCCAGGGGAGCCCTAGTCTTCCCACCAAGCAAGTGGAGGCCACACTGCGTTGTGAACCCGAACCCAATAGAGCGCGAACCGCTAAACAGTCGCCACTCGTGTTGTATACCTTCACTGAGGCCGTCGGCAATAGAACAGTTTGACAAGTTGACTGTTGACGGATCAAAGGATCAGTGGAGGCAGCCGTGGTGGGAGCTAGGGCGGCAGCTACCTAGCTGGGGCTGCCTCCATCGGACCGGCACTCGAACCGGGGGTCCCAAAAGCGGCATTCCGGCGGCATCTCAATGACCCATAGTTGGAAATCACCTAACGGGTCAACCTACCCAGGGGCACGGTGGCCGGCAGGCGAGCGCCAAGCGTCACCCAACAGAGGGCGTGGCTGAGCGCCCCTGCCCGTGGGAGTTGAAGGCACGGCAGAGCCCCGAGAGGAAGCGCCGTTCGCACCCAGGCACAAGACGGCATGATGATTGCCCTGGCAGTGCGGACAGGGCCGCTGGTGCGGGCAGTCTCGTTGGAGGTGCCTTTCCAAGCACGAGTAGCACCAGCGGCGCTCCTTGGCGATAGTTCGCCTCGCCGGGACCGGCTTACCCAATAACTTCGGGCACGACGTCACCCTGTGATCGGATGCTCGACAATAGGAGAAGGGGGGCGCCTCCCTGGCCTCTAGGCCACTATAAGACAGTAGGGAACGGCGCCATCCCGCGGGAGCTCTGTCGAACTTAGGGGGGGTTGGCGACGACTTGCCCGGCGGATTCCGCCTCTCCCTGGGCACGGCTCGGTTGGCAACCCGTAAGTTGTCGACGGTGCCCGCCGCGTTCTCAATTTGCCGGCACTGCTACTCCAAGAACCGCAGCAAATCACTGAAGGGCGGAATATAGGAGGCGCCGTCCCCGCCGTACCTCTCCTCAAAATGTATCCGAAGGTCGAGAGGCAGGCGGGACAGCACGATGTATTGCAACAAGAATGACCATTCATTCTCCGGTAAATCCAGCCGCCTCAAAGCATTACAGGCCACCAAGACTGGATTCACGATGTCCGGACGTAGTCTGGCCCGGTCCCTTAGCAGCGGGAGGCTTAGAAGCTGCCTAACGTATTCGTCCGCTATTCCCCGGACGTTGGCGTATCTTCCGGCAAGGAGGTCCCGAGCAGTCTGGTAGGCGTCGTCTGACAATCTCAAATGGCCGACGACGCCCAGGGCCTCCCCCTCTAGTGAGGCTAGGAGGTACGCCATCTTCTGGCTTGGTGTCAAGTCCCTCCGGGCGTCCACTAGACTATCAAAAAGGATAACAAAAGTCATCCAGTCGGAGAGGACCCCGGAGAACCTTGGCAGGTCCAGAGTTGGGAGTCGTCCCAACAGCTCCGGCTGAGTAGGCTGCTTCCGAGGGGACTCGGCCAGGCCACTCAGCCGAGCTTCACGCGCTTCATTAGCATACTTGGCCCCCTCCTCGATCAAGTCGTCCGTGAGCGAAAAGAATTTCTCGTAGTCCGCGAGGCAGGAGTCTAGGACTCCCTGTTGCGCATCCGAGGCCAAAATCTCTGTGCAAGCCTCCTCCACTACAGCCCTTCGGGCATCGACCTGCTCGAGCCGCTTCCCTAAACCTTGGACCCGATCGGGTCGCCCTACCAAATTAGGGGCGTTCAGGGCCCAGTGCAGCTCCGCTTGCAGGCGAAGCGCCGGTGGCTTGTGCGATGGCATCACTACTAAATACGATTACTATCAAATTAAATTCAATACAAATTACACAAATACAAATTACTATTTATTAAATCAAATACAAATTTCACTACAAATACAAGTACACACTACAGTCGGTCAGCAACGGTGCCTCGCTCTGGCGACCGACCCTTCGGCAATTAATCTGCTATAATTATACGATAACGATAATTATACGATCATGTGTTACCTACCCGAAATACCTGACGCGTGGGTACCTAACCCTAAACTACACTCCCGCTTGCGCAACCTAACGGGCGTGGTTCCTAATTCTACTCACTTATCCGCTAACAAACAAAGGAAGCAAACACAAAAAAACTATTTTTATTACGTACTATTTTTATTAATATTACGGCCGGGCGTGATTGGAGAACCAATCAACCACGCTCTGCTACCAGATAATGTTACGGCCCCTAGCTGCCCCGGAAATAGTCGACTGGGCTAGGGCCCATAGTAGCCTCCTCGACGAGCGGCCGAGGGTTCGGGCCCAATAGCCTATGGAGAATTCTAAATTAATGGCAAATAAGCAAGCACGACTTATCGAGTTCCGGAGGTAGGGTTGACCACGGAATATAAAAAACAAGAGGAAGTAGCAAAACGCATATTTTGTAGCGGAACCATTGTCGCCAAACTCACACATGCACAAGAAAGAAATGTGTATCAACAGTTGTGTACCATTTCAATAATTTTCGCGTGATTGGGTATTTAAAAATAAAAGAGAATAAAAGAAAAAATTATATTACTCACCATACATTTGAATATGAACAATAAGTCCTTAAGAATAGAGATTATATTCCTTTTCGTCAACGAAGTTTCTATAATTAATGAGCAAACTTAGCTTCTTAACGTTAGATATCGCAATAATAAATTCACGCTATTAGAGACATAATGACAATTGATATAACGTTGACATTGCCCTAGCCATGCCCTAACTAACCTGTACTGCCACGTGAATGATGTTAGTGATGTAGTTACTCTGCCTGAACATGAACTGGCTTATATAGACACTCACTATATTATGAGTATTATCATGTATATAAATTGACTGAAGAAACTAAATTGAAAAAAAAAAGCCAATATATGATAAAATGAGTAAAATAGCAAAATTTAATGGAAATTTAAGGCATATAATTAATTGTATTTAATGGAAATTTATTTACAATAAACTAAATTATCATTTTTGAAATGGAAACAAGGAGAATAATAAAAAGCAATAATTTAGCAATTGTTTATTGTCATTGAAATAACACATATTTGTTTGAAAATTATCGTGTTCACATTTAAATATAAAATTTTAGATGATAATGAATTCGGTTACCAATGTAGATCATAATATTAAGATCACTTTTATTTCAGCTTTTTTCCAAAAGTCATGAGTACTGCTAAACTACTTACTTATTTCTCTGGCTTAGCAACCCTAACAAATATTCATTCATAGGCTTCACCCTACAATTTCATATATTTTCAAAGACATCCAGCATTAGCAAATTTTCATTAATATGGTAGTGAATTAACAGGACTGTGATAACATTTTATCGAAACACTCTACTCACACTATCTAAACACACTATCGCAGCTATTTTATTCAAAACGTATTTACAGCTGAACCTTATCTTAACGATATAAGGTTGAATATTGCTTGTAATAAATGCAATTTGACATTTTGTCCATGCTTAGTTAAGTTTCTAACCAAAAAATTAAAAAATTACACGTGCCTTTGGTACAAAACACCTTTATCGAAATATTTTTATTTTTTACTTTCATTTTTACACTCCTAAATTTCACAAAACAACATATTTTTACATATATCACTTTAGCAGCGACCCGTCAGCTCGCAACCGTTTTAGTCTGCGACTGACGGTCTATTACGCTCTACTGTCACTAATTGTGACACGCCTGCCCCGCCCACTTTGGGCTTCCTCTTGTTTTTTATATTCCGTGGGGTTGACCACAGGGTACCAGTCAGGTGGTAAGTGATGTACATGTAAGTAGTGTGTAGTAGTGTGTACATGTGTAACCTGACATCCCCGATGTAGTCGGACTGCAGATCCAAAGGCGCTGCTTCTCTCCAAATGTGCGATCCCTCCAGTGGTCGATCACCAATTGAAAACTTCTGCTTTTATTTCACTGTATTAGTTTATCAACTTTATCGTACATTTAATTAACTTCAAAGTCAACCAAATCAACGTTCATCGAAATTAAAACAAGTGACACACGACACAAGTAAAGAACAGTCGGTCAAAGTTCAATATTCAATGTTCCAGGTTCACTTAGCACAAAATTATAAACACGAGAAAGAACGCGGTCTCTTCTCGAGTTACAAAACTTTAGAGTTCTCCCGACAGAGCAAATTTCATATTACGCTATCAAATGACACACAACAACCCGTCGTCGCAAACTAATGGCAATCAGTTACTTTAATCACTCAAAACTCAAATTAGGCCTCGCTGTCACGTAACGCTCAAAGCGGACACTATTCGAGGCGGTCTTAACTCGTTGACACGTAAAACGAACGAAAATAGACAACACACAAAAAAGGCACTTAACGCGACGTTACAATTCAATATTGACTTCTAAAAGCAATTAAACCGGCCGACGCGCGACAAAATCTTTTCCATACTTTAAGACAAGCCTCGTTATCACGAAACGTACAAATTAAGATAACTCCATAGGAGGCACGCGTCCGGCCACCGCGCAGCAAATCTTTTCTAGACTTTTACGATACCGTCCGTCGCGAAACAATTATTTTTCTAGACTTCTATTCGCCTCGGTGTACGCGCACAATTAATCTATATCCAACACGAAGCGATTTCCTCTCGGGTCACACATTATTAGCGTTTCAAAACTCAAAAGAGCCTCTTGTCACTTAAAGCACGAAAAGACAATCAATAAGAAGCATTTGTCACGCGGCCGACCGCTTCGCACGTAACTGTCATACTGAGAAGGGCGCGGTCGCCCGATGCAACGCGCGCGCGCAACTGTCCCAGGCAGTGACCTCTAAATTCCATCGGAGGACACGCCGAGGCGAGCGTCTTGGAATGGAAGTTTTAAATATGTTAATATTTTGGCCGAAACAAGTATGCTATTCATTTCTCTATTTTTTATATTACGATTATTACGCACCCTGGGTAGTTTTTTTGCAGTCTTAACCGGCGGGTGGGAGTATAGATAGCGACAGTTTAATGACGACGCCAATTTCAATCCCATTCTTTAACGGTATGGATACATACATTATATTAATATTTAAAACATAAAATATGAATACATTGCTTTATTTTATAGGAGTAGAGTGACTTTTAGTTAGTAGGGTTGTTTAAGTTTGAATTTGTTGAAATAATACTAGATGTACAGATTAGGAAATTTAATGAAGTCATTCTAATTACATTTTATACATTGTTATGTTACATTCAGTAAAGACAATTTTGTTTTATATAGTAATCTAATGTGACTACTAAATAAATTACATCGAGAATCAAAATATGATTTAGAATATTTCTAAATGCTATATCTATTATTGCAAGTATTTATTTACAGTCATACAAATTTAATGAAAAAAAAAAGATAATTTATGTACCTTACAATACTATCCTCGCTTTCAATATAAAGGAAATTTTGGTCCAGCTAAATCCTATACTAAGCATGTCTCCTAGGAATGAGTAGATATTGCTATATTGTAGGTAATAATTATAATATACATTAGAGTACCTCTAGTTATAACACAAGACTCGCTCTTTCATTATTTGATTCATGCAAATTGAGATATTAAAATATATCAACATCAATTTGAATTGATAATTTCTACTATATTATATGTATAAAATGCATATTTTAAACACTTCTTGAACTGTATGTACAAGACATTGTCCTGTTGATATTGCTTTACATTATTATTATTATTATTATTAGATACTATGGTTATAAAGCCAATAAAATAATACTGACGGCTATGTACAGTAACAGTGATTATTATAATTATAGACATCTTACAGCATTACATAGTCAAGAAATAATTTCTTTACGATGGTTTTACCACCTCAGTGGTGCCAACGAGATTGAAATATCTTTTCATGTACTTTCAAATTTAAGGCAAGCGCCGAGCGCTTGAACTGCTAGATCCTAGGGCACTACATAAATGTCGTGGTTGAAAGATCGCTAAATCACGAAATTAGTGTTGTGCATTATTCACATATTCAAACAAACTGCTAAAACTCATAGTATGGTAATAATGATGATTTTTAAGTGCTTTATTATTTATCTAATTATTTTTAACATCGTCAATTAGGTTTTATTTGGCAATCAACAATTGCAAAGTAATGTTATTTAGATAATATTACTTAGATGAAAATAAATGATTGCATGTACACTACTGTTTCTTAAGTTTATAAAACAATTGTTACAATTTTCATGCTTATAATATTGTTCTACATTAAATAACTATTTGTTACCTTATGAAAGAATGAAGTTACACTGGTACCAATCTTTAACAGATGATAAAACTTACGGTTTTTTGTTTACAAAGAATTTCAAGATCATATCATAGAGATCACGAAAAAAATAGCATTTAAGATTTTTTATGAAAATAAGTCGATTAAAATAATAAGTGAGAATGTAGTAATATGATGAATGTTTCAATATTTGACAATTATCAATGTTGTGAAAAATTGATGTTTAAATTGAATTATATCGGGCGAGTTTTACACATAGAAGAAAGATACTAGATAATTAACAAATGAAATTTACGCGTCAATTAACGTAATTAGAGCAAGGTGGGATTTTACTCGAAGTTTTGAATTCGCATGCAAAGTACGTTTGACCAGAAATGACGTAGACGTGTGTCAATCGTGAATGATTCTCTCGTTTGACCCGCGTCGCATTAAAGTAGTGATGATTGCAATTACATATTAACGTCCCGGATCGATCTATTGACAGGACCTACGACCAGAGTATAGTAATGTCCGACGACGACTTAACGAGCGGGTCTCACAGATCACAGAAAACAGGAACTCGAAAAGAAGACCGGAACGACCACGTTCGTACAATGAATCAATACTTGAACGATCGGTTCACACTAGAAGCGAATGAATGATATAATATGTCTAGTGTGGAGCCGGTACAACTACGCGTAAGTCTTAAACGTATTTTACTCAACAACTCGCTAGTTCGTGGCGTGATTTCTGCTGTACTCGGTGGAACACAGCTCTGTCAGCTTGGACTCTAGGAAATAAAACTATATAGTATTTTTTCGCACATACGATTTTGCTCCTTAAACATAAAAATTCACGAATCAATTTCCTATGTAAGTATTTTAACTTTCAAGGAGGGAAGTTTTTTTTTTCAAACGCGATAGTACTGTTATATTGCTAAAACGGATCAATTTCCTATGCAAGTATTTTAATTGTACTTATATTTTCAACTCCAACAGAAAGTACTCGAAAGTATTTTGAACCCCGGTTTTTGACGCCGGTATTTTAAAGTGACTACACGTAATCTTCGAAGCTTGCAATGAATGAGCATAACCTGCTACAAATTAGATATTTTGTTCTAGAAACTACTGTGGATGTATTGTATTTTCATTCAGAAATTAAAATTCTAAAAATCTTCACTTTTTTTGTTAAGATACAACTAATATAAATTGTACAATTAATCACGTTTAGTTTCCAGATGCGATAAAATGTACTAACATAACTAAACATTTAATAAAATAAAGAAATAATCAGCAATACGATTATGTACCTCTGGGAATTGTTGTCGTACGTTGCGTAATTATATCGCGTTCTTGATGAGGGGGGAATGAAATAATAGCAGTTGCGAAGAATTAGCAAATATTGTCTTTGATTTTAGGAAAATGCTGACGTTCAAGGTTGTGTATATTGCATATTATTTGTCAAATTTCCTTACCATTTAATCCAATCAATACCTTTACGTTTCAAATTCCCTTTCAAACCATCCTCGATTCCCACCTGCGTAACACAATTGTACTGCAGATATTTAAAGTTTGATGGCTCGATGACGATAGTACTCCAAGGCACCAAAAAAAAAAACACGTTACACAAAACTACGTATACATAGTTCTTTCATATTTATGACATAAAATTAAGATCATGGTCACATTAACTAAATAAGACTGACCGACTATGCAGAAAACTTAGAAATTCTAGGAACATAATATGATCAGTACTTTTCTGTTAACATTAATTATAATCATAACACGATAGAAAAAATACCTACTCTTTTATAAACATTACTTTTCTTTTTCTATTTAATGCAACACTAAACAACGAAATCATAAAACTTTTCTTCCTTTAAAATTAATACTAACTTACAGAGTTATGAGTGAACAAACACTCTTAATGTTTTATATGGATTTACAAGTCTACTACAATTATTTATGAAAAAGGTATTTAGTATCACTTTCAATCTTAAAATAACATAAAACAATCTGAATGAATATTTTTACAATGAATCTCTAGCTAATCATAATCACAAAACAAATGTTTTAACGTCCAATACTTGTAATGAATTAATAAATAGCTATAACAAATAAGTAGCAAAATATGCTACATGTAATATACTAAAGACTCAAATTATTTAAAACATTATTAGATATGTAAAAAAAATACATTTTACTTCACCGCCGAAAAGTTTTGAATTTGGTTGTTTGTATTAGAGGCCACCCATGAACTGAATACATCTCTGAAATAAAATTATGGATTATTGTAATAATAAAGAAAAGAAATTGAAAATTATACAATAAAACACAGGTTGTACAAACAACTTATAAAGCTTATTTAAGAAACAGCTTGGAAGCGACCACCTCATTCCTAGGATTATCAACTATGTATTCATTTATATTATAATAATCCTTTTTATAGTTTTTGTTTAATAAAATATTAAAACTTTGTAATAGAGAGACAACAGTATATTTTCTGAAACTTTGTTGTGTATCGAAAACATTACCCCAATAAATAGTTTTTTTCTGTGGAGTCGAGAAATCAGTGTATTTTAGTTACCATTTACTGGCACTAAACTATGAACAAAGATGCCTATTTACTTTTTTACCCATATAAAATGAAATACCTCATGCCTGTAATTAAATCTGACTCTATTCACTCTGTCGAACTGTAAGCATACGAATGGGGTACACCACCAATCCAGACAGACTTCAAGGCAGAATAGGAATCTTAACATCTAGTAGAGTAGTTTTTTTTTTAATATTAACTTTGGATCGGCTCGACCGGGGTAGGACCACGCTCTCACAGAATACCAGCATGATATAGCAGCTAAATGCTGCTGTGTCTTGTATGGTGAGTTTAGAGAACCGGAGACCCTTTTTACTGGCAATGAGGCATTCCATCTTAGTCCTCACGGGTGAAAACGCTTCTGCATTTTTATTCTTAATCGAGGGTAAATTAGCAAGCATCCACTTAGCATCAGGTGGACTGTGTGCTCGCTTGTCACCCTTATTTTATAAAAAAAAATCTTTGAAAAATATTCAACTAACCTGCAGTGACTGACAACACATTCATTGGAGCAGTATTCATCTTCCCATTCACTGTTAGCAATTGCAGGATTGGTGCAACCCTGGCGAATGCATGAAGGTGTACTTCTATTTTCATTTCGCTAAAACAATAATTTTAATAGCAGTGAATAAAGCTGTACAGTCCTATTAACGTATCGCAGTTTTTAACCAGTTCCGTTTTTAAATTCTGTATACAAATGTGTCGCAAAATTTTTCATGCTTAAATCTTTATATTATGCAGTTCAGGTCAACATAAAAATAAAAAGACAGACAAAACAAATTATAATATATATTTTATATATTGTTGTATAATTGAATAATAGTACTTTTATTATTTTTAAACTGTGTTTGTTCTGGTTATACCCAGAAAGGAAAAGTGTATATTTATAATAAATCTAGTTCTAGCTGATATTTTCCTACTTATTCTGAGTTTTCTTTTCATATTACCACAAAAATTGTAGAGTTAAATAAGTTAAGCCAATAAATTAAATAAACTTAGATGAAAATGGCTAACTTATTTAATAATAATTGTATAATTAAATATGAACAGTTGAGTGATCTGTTCTGTTTTGTGCACTATGCTAATAAATGTAACTACATTAATTTTGACTTTGGATTATAAAAACCAAATCAAGAAAAACATTATTCTAAATCCGCCCCGGCTTTGCACGGGTGATTTCTGGATCTCGACAACAGCGCCACCTACACATTATATATATAGCTCATATTATTATTAATCCCGATTGGAAAAGAATAAAACTTTTTTTAATTCTTTTCCAATTTCAAGAAAAGTCACCTTGAAAAACTGTATATTTAATGAAAATAATTTATATTTTTAATATTATTACAATTTAATTGATTGCACACAGATCTTACCAAAACAAAAATAGTTATTAGTTAAATGATTATATCATAATTAACATCAGTGTAAGGTTGCTTTCATATCAATGTGCTTAATCATATTGAAAAATTATATGAATCAAATTAAACATTTTAAAATTTACCTCAGGAGACTGTTGTGGTGGCACTCCGGAATTGCCATTGTTATTGGAGGAATGTTGTTCATTTTTTAAATTTTGATTTTGTTGTTGGAGTTGTTGTTGTTGTTGTTGTTGCTGCTGCTGTTGCTGTTGCTGCTGCTGGTGGTGCTGTTGCTGCTGATTTTGTTGTTGATGATGCTGCTGTTGATACTGCTGTACTTGATGTGCTTGCTGCATCTGCATAACATTAATTTACTATAGCAATGATGATCAATAAAAACTAGTAAAGGATAATAAAGACAAAGGTTCTAACGATGCATGGTAAAATGACCCTCCATCGTAAACTTAACTAAACTTTTGATATTAGCACACAATGAAACCATTATACACAAGCGACCCATCACAGTATCTCACCCTCCTCAGTTCCTATCTTGTTTCAATACTTGTTGATCACCAGTAATGTACAGAGTTGGGGTATATTATCGTCTCATGCTCAAATACTCAAACGCTACTAAATTTTAAGATGCCGTTGAGTCTCGGTGCTGTCTCTATAACTTCAAGCCAAATTGACTGTGACACCATGAGACTTAATCGCGTCCTAAAATTGAGTAGCGTTTGCGTATTTGACAATCAGTAAGGTAATTTTTTGCGTAAGTCAAATACATGTAAAAGGCAAATTACTGTGTTATCCACAAGAATCTAGATTGATTTTAGTTAAATTTTGTGCTTTATTACACAAATAACTGTCCCTATAGGCTTTTCTAAGATCAGTGCGAACAAACATCCAAAAACAGTAACATACCACAGTGGTATATAATAATATGTATGGTACAGGTACCTTTTTTAGAACAGAGTTTATAACTACATTTATTAATTTTTACATAAAATGTGAAACTAAGGCAAATCTTTAGGGGACTTTTCAGAAAATATTATGGATTATTTAAATAAAAAAAAGTGGAATATACCAACATAATTATACAAAAATATAATTATGTACTTTTCACTCCCTCATAGAGCAGGTTTTATCAAGTCACAACTCCTACTATCTAGTAGGGGTCACTTATAGAATGCCCTCAACATTCAACATGGGCAAACTCACAAAAGCGTTACAATACAAGGCTACCACTCGAGATCCTTTCTTCTCCATTGGTCGTCGGTTCTACAAGGTCAAACGCCAGCCCATTGTCGCTTCAGCCTATTGGAACCGCTGCCCTATCTGTTACTCTCTTTCGAATATCGTTAAATACTTGTTTTATCACACAGAGAAATTCCGAGCCTAGACCTCTGTCCATTTCCGGAATGATTTTGATTTTGTCATCGACCGTAACCATTATTACTTTTATTTTTACCACAACAAAATTCATTAAAATTGGAAAGGCGATTTTGAAGAAATAAAATGAAAACCTTATTGTTACTAGGGAAACATGCTAGCAGTGAAAAATGTAATTGAAGACAATAGGCGAATTACTGATAACGAGATACAGATAAGGTTGGGAAGCGTTAACAAGATTTAACAAGAGCGTCTTCATATGAGGACAGTATCGCGTTGGGTGCCGCACAACCTCATAGATGCTCTGAAACAGGCCCACGTGCTATGATTACTAAAATGTAAGGAGGCTCGTCTCGGTGTGTTTACGACGTAACTATAGGTGTTGAAGCTTGAATTTATCAATACAATCCAGAAACAAAACATATGATATGTTCAAACAACAATAATTCTTAAAGTAATGACCATACAGCTGTAAACTTAATGTTGTATTGTAGCTAAGCTCAAAATCTGTCGATCTATTAAAAAAAAAAGTAATCAGGGTTGTTTTCGCAATCATTTACAGTAATTTGCCGATTACCATAATTTTTTAATATTTATTTGGACTTAAATATTTTTTTAAAGTTACGAGTAAGCGAACCCATTTTTTCGTAATGTAAATGATGGATAACAAATATTGTTGCTCTCCAAATGAGCCTACTTTTATCTCAGTAAGGCCAAAACGTAGAGGGATATGATTTTTTTTGTACACACGTAGAGAATATCTCAAGAAAAAAAAAACAAAATGGTTGTCACATAAAAGGGAAGGGAATTAAACTGTGTAGTGTATTTGTCTATTAAAATAGTTGTATAAGTACCTAGAATATCGCTAATATTGGGGTGTCTGAGGGTGTGGGTTAATTACGTAACATGAAATGTGGGTTAATTACGTAAAATTACCCTTTTTGCTCGTACTGTTAAGTTGTGATTTTTAAGTAAGAAGACTCTAATTAGCTTTAATTTAAGACTAAGTAAAGGTTGTATACTATTATTGTAATCATGCCATAGTTTTCTAATAAATAAATAAAAGCCACTGTATGTTATCTTAAAAGTAGCAGCATGTGTAATATTTTTATTGTGTGCGAGGATGACACTGAGTTCTTAGAAAACCAAAAACTGAACAAACTAGCAAGTTATTAGTTTTATTATATCTTTTCAAAATAGTGTCAATATACATCAATACATCGCTGCATCTGATGGAACCACTGAGAAAAGCACTTTGCCCACTCGTCCTTAGGGGTCTCTTCGACGGCATTTTGAAACGCAGCTACTGCTTCCTCGGCGTCCATAAAACGTTTTCCTCGAAGTTTTTCTTTTATTTTCGGAAATAAATAAAAATCGCAAGGGGCGAGGTCGGGGCTATAGGGCGAGTGACCCAGTAATTCCACGTCTGACGTCACCAAGTAGTCGATTGTTTTCTTGGCGGTGTGCGACGAGGCGTTGTTGTGGTGAAAGAGGATCCTATTGCGAGGTCGTTTCTCCCGAACTTTTTCCAAGACAAGTGGCAAACAATTGTGAGTGTACCACTCTGCAGTAACTGTTTTTCGATCATCTAAACCTGTTCTTCCGAAAAACGAGGCCAACATCTTTTTTCCCACGCTTCGACCTCTCTTCACTTTAGTTGGCAACTCCTCGGAAGGAAACACCCAGACAGCAGACTGTTTCTTAGTTTCAGGATCATAACAATAAATCCAGCTTTCGTCACCCGTAAATATGTCGAACACAGCATTTGAGTCACCTTCGTTAAATCTTTGAAGCATTTCACGACACCAATCAACACGACGGAGATTTTGGGTCTCTGTCAAATTATGAGGTATCCACCAGGCACAAAGCTTCCTGACCGCTAAATGTTCGTGGAGGATTTTGTGCACTTGACTCATACCGATGTCTAAGCTTGTCCGAATCTGCTGATAAGTCATTCTTTTGTCAGTCTCTATCATACGCCGCACAACACTGATGTTATCTTCAGTCGTCGCAGTAAAAGGCCGTCCCTCACGCAGATCATCGGTGAGATTAGTGCGATCACGTTTAGATTCATTAAAACAATTGTAAATAGTGGCACGAGATGGGGCTTCATCGTGAAAGGCCAATCGAAGTCTATCATAACTTTCTTGATGATTTCATGACATCGAAAGTCACAATAAAATCATTGTACGAAAATTTTCTCGCGTTAAATTCATGCTGACGTGACACAAACAATTTTTAATTTGCCGCCAAATCGTAAACAAATTACAAATTAATAAAATACATACACAATAATATTGGCAGCGTTCCATTTCCAAAATTTGAACTTATTTTTTTATTATATCACTTACAAGTGGCCAGTTCTAAAAACCTCCAGTGTCACCCTCGTATAATCGTCATGGAGACCATTTCACCACGCTTATCTCATCAGACCCTTTACATTTAATTCGGACAGAAATAATACCTGTTGAGAATGATGGTACTGCATTGCTGGGTGAGCAGGGCCCATTGGTGGAGACTGTGACTGAACTTGTCTGTATCCAGGGGGTGAGACACCTGGTGGTGACTGGTAGTTGTTTGGAGACTGAGCAGGTTGATAGCTTCTTGGAGATTGGGACATGTTAGGTTGACAAGCCTGAGGAGAGGCAGCTGGATTCACTTGATATCCTTGGGGACTTTGCGCTGTTACACCCTGTAATGTTAAACATATATTTAAATATGAGTATTAAATGAAGTCAATTTTCCTAAGTTCACATAGACAATGCCTAAGAATGTGAGGAATCGATAAACAAAGTAAAAGTATCCAAACAATTGTTTTACTTTCAAAGTGGGAGTAATGTTACAAAATATAGTAACATACTTAAGAGCCATTTCGAATACTTGCTTATTTTATATCAATATAGAAAAATTAACTTATTGTACAATTAAAATTTAGTGTTATTTGTAAATTTATGACGCAATTTAATTTTGATAATCTTAATACACAAGAACAGCACTAAGCAATCAAATTCAAAACTTGCATTTCTATATTAAAATCAATTGGCTTACTTGGTATGTTTGAGGGGGATGTCCCATATTGCCCTGATAGTTTTGTGGAGATTGTTGTGGGTTGGGTGGATATCCTGGTCCCGCTTGGCCTGGATAATTAGGCTGAGATTGACCACCAGTGTAGTTTTGAGGAGGAAATGCCTGTGATGAGGAATTTGGCACATAACCTTGAGGTGCATGTCCATTGCCATAGGTTTGTCCTTGGTAGTAATTTCCAAATGATGGGTTGGAGTTAGAGTGATTATACATCACTTGATTTTCTTGTTCTCCACCCTTTAAAGAATACATTTTATAAATAATATATACATATATATAGTGCTATAAATATTGTTATGAGATAATATGTTTAAAAGGGATGTGCCTGAAATTAAATCTTATGCTAGTTATCCAAGAGCAATCTCGGCTAGCATTCCCGAAATAGTTACTTGTAACTTTTCGATTTACCAAACACTTGGCAGTAAACGGAAATATTGGGAGGAAAATGGCATGTAGCAATGGCTGAACATGAATCGATCACATTTATAATGAATATCCTGACTATCTAAAATAGATGGTTTCATCAGAAACATGACCGGTTTAAGTGGCAGAGGCTGGTGTGGTGATGGAGAAACAGCACTACTAATGTCACTTTATTCTTACCACCCAAGAAGATGCACGCACCAAAGGTAGCTAGGTGAGTATAGGCAAATCTTCCAATAAAGTGTGGCCAGCGACTCACTGGCAGCGAGTGCATTCTTGCAAAAGCATATATCCAGCAGAGACGGGCTTTAAAAGGCCATTAATGTTGTATATTTTAAAATCAATAATGATACCAATTTGCAGGAGAACATGAATAATGTTAAATAATTAATAATAACAAACTACAGAAACAAAAGGAATATGCAACACTTCAAGTAGGAATAAATTTGAATATAAAAAATTAATTTAAATAGTGGCATAAAATGCATACAGTTAGCATAACTGCACTGACTGCAGTAATAAAATAATTTTTACATAATAGCTTGTGTAGTTGAAGCTTTACTATGAGTATTCGGTATGTAAACTTTTCGTTGTAACTTGTCGTTTTTGTATTTTTGCTTCATATTTAACAACATTTAAAATTATTTTTGTTTCTAAGTAGTAGGTACAATATTTTTGATAGCTTTTTAAACTTTAGCTAATGATGATGCCATCGAGTGTCAGAAGAGCAAGCAACCTTTGTCAAGCATAAAAAAGTAGTAACAACTCTATAGACATTTGAAATTGTTTTATGTAACATTAACCAAATATAACCATCGCTTTTCGCATGTTTTATTAACATTTCATGATGAATTTGATCAACTAGCCTATTGGGAAGAAAACGGTTGATTTAAAATAGTTGTAAAAAATCTTTATACCATATCTTAAATAACTTATTAGTAACCTCACACAAATTATTTGATTAAAATAAATCTAATAGTAATGGTCACCACATTGGTTATTATGAATCAATCAAATTAGAAATCAAGCCAAAGTAAGAAATCAAAAAATATAGTATTAATTTATAAACTACAAACTATTGACAACTAAGACAATATTGTTTTTAAATCACTGGATATTGGCTTGACTTTATTCAGAATAATTTATGACATCATTAGATAAAATAAATGAGATCCCTTATTTTTAAGACCAATAGCAAAATAGGGTTAATAAATAATTAATCCTGAAACGGTTTCTAAATGACCATGGCTTATAATATTCTTGACATACCAAATTGTTCAAAACATTATGTCTTAGCACAACTGGTTGCATACATAGTGAATTAAGTAGAGAATTTCCTCATATCTATCAAATAATGTAGCTAAAATAATTTAACCATAAAATTATGGAAGAGAATAGACAGGTAATATTTATGTAATTTGACTTACATGGTTCTTTAATGCTTTTACATTTGTTCTGAAGCATTTAGAAATTTCGCATTTCAAGAAACATATTTAGTGTAAAACAGTGCAGTAACTGTGTAAAATTTTCACTATCCCATATCACCCCATGGATGTAACAAACCAGGGCTACAGAGGGTAACAAACCAGGAGATGGTCAGCAGTGTCTTCTAATTAATACTAGAATATAAAAAACTGTGGTAGCCAGTCAACCTGCCTATACATAGGCTGCACTAAAAGTATCGGGAATGGAATATTTCCACTGTTCCTGTCATATTAAAATCTTTTTAATTGAAAAGTCCTTGGTTTTTTATTAAAAAAAAGATTTATTATTGAATACCATTTATTTATTTAAAAAAAAAGATTCTCGGTCTTGTCACAAGGTTTTGTCAAACTTGTTTAGTCGTTGAGAAAATGGGATTGACTCGAGAAAATTCAAGAGCGATGATTTATTATGACTTTCGAAGTGGTTTAACACAAAAACAGTGTGTTGATCGGATGATTTCTGCATTTGGTGATGAAGCCCATCCAAAACCACAATTTATCGCTCTGTGAAGAGCAAAAGTGGCTCGCGTTACTTGGTGCGTGAGAACTCTCGAAAGACTCCACGCAGGATCCTCAAATGCTGTATACAACATCGTATCAGGTGACGAATTCTGGATATACGCGTACGAACCCGAAACAAAAAACCAGTCACGAGTTTGGGTGTTCGAAAATGACTTAAAGCCAACGAAAATTGTTCGTTCACGGTGTGTTGCAAAAAAAAATGGTGGCCACGTTTGTCTCCAAAACCGGCCATGTTACGACTATTCCTCTTGAGGGACAAAGAACGGTTAATGCAGAATGGTATGCTAGCGTTTGTTTGCCACAGGTCGTTTCTGAACTCCGTAAAGAGAACTGCAACCGGCGCATCATCCTCCATTACGATAATGCGAGTTCTCACACCGCACACAGAACAAAAGAGTTTTTAGAGGAAGAAAACATAGAATTATGAGACCATCCGCCGTACAGCCCCGACC
This sequence comes from Parnassius mnemosyne, assembly GCA_963668995.1. Lineage (NCBI taxonomy): Eukaryota > Metazoa > Arthropoda > Insecta > Lepidoptera > Papilionidae > Parnassius > Parnassius mnemosyne. The sequence goes on along the minus strand of CAVLGL010000035.1, from coordinate 26,817,304 downwards.
TAAGCCCTAATGATTTCTATACTTTCCCTAAAATAAAGAATAAATTGCGTGGACAGAGATTTTCATCACCTGAAGAAGCTGTGTACGCCTACAAAACGGCCATTTTGGAGACCCCAACTTCCGAATGGAATGGTTGCTTCAATGATTGGTTCCATCGTATGGAAAAATGTGTCAAATTTCGCGGAGAATACTTCGAAAAGCAATAAATACATTTTTAAATAGTAATGTTGTGTCACTTCCTTAATTCCCGAAATTTTCAGTGGCGCCCTCGTAGAGTGTGATGCAACAATGGTAAATCCTTCATATAAGACAACCTATGGGGACATTTATGTACAGCAGTGAACTTTGATAGACTATAATAAATGAATGAATGAAATAAATAATGAAATAAATAATAATAATGAAAAAAAAAAAGAGAATAAATAGTTGTTGTACACTACAGGCCAAAAGTTTAAGACCACACATGATTATCTATAAATTGTAACGAAATCCCATAAGATAAATAAAAGAAATGTACACCTGCATATTCTATTGTTAATAGCGAATATCTAAAGAAATCATTCTTTTATTTACTCTCAAGTTATTGGACAATAAACATTTGTATTGTTTTCAAACACCGACAAACGCTGCGTTAGAGCCAGGTGGTAGAGTCGTAATAATATTTTTATGATGGGCTAATAACTAATAGCTTTGCTTTTGTTTACCATTGGTCAATAATTAGCATTATTTAGCTTCTAAAAACACGTGTTTCCGACTTATTAGTACCTGAGTTTACATGGTTTTGTTCACAAACAAGCTCAATTAGTCTAAACTTGTGGTTTCTACAGTGAAGACGTCTTAAAATGGGTAAAGCTCGCGAAATTAGCAGTGAAGTGCGTTCTGCCATCGTTGTTTTACATAATGAAGGCAAATCTGAGCGTGAGATTGCTTTACAATTGAAGTTATCGAAGACTTGTGTTCACAGCTTGATACAGGGAGACGGGCACTTTCTAAGATCGTCCACGCTCGGGAAGGCCGAGAGCTACCACGTGAAGTGAAGATCATTTCATTGTTGTTACCAGCAAGCGAAATAGACGCTTAACAGCACCAGAAATCCGCGTTGAAGTAAGCAAAACCCGAGTTAAACCTTTAACATTGACTACAGTAAAACGGCGACTGACAGATGCGAAATTGTATGGTCGTATCGCCGTTCGAAAACCTCTGCTAAGGCCACAAAACAAGAAAAAAACGGATGCAATGGGCCCTTGCCCATCGAGATTGGACTGAAGAAGATCTTAAAAAAGTTCTTTGGATCGATGAATCCAAGTTAGAGCTATTCGATTCAAAACGAAGAATTTACCTTCGACGGAGTGACCAAGAAAAGATGATGCCAGACTGTGTAGTCCCAACAATCAAGCATGGTGGTGGCTCAATTATGGTCTGGGGTTGCTTTTCTAGCCAAGGAACTGGCGATTTGATCAAAATTTACGGAATTAAGAAAAAGGAAGAGTACAAAAAAAATAAGAACAAAATGCCGTTCCTTTAGGGTTTCGATTAATTGGAGATGGATTCATTTTCCAACAGGACAATGATTCTAAGCATAGCTCAAAATTATGCAGAGGGTATTTGGAAGAGAAAGAGGCACAAAGAGTGTTAAAAAACATGGTTTGGCCTCCTCAGAACCTGGATCTCAATCCCATTGAAATTTTGTGGGAAGAGCTTGATAGGAACCTCCATAATTGTGGTCGATCCTCGCGAGAAAAAATGTGGAATGCTTTGTGCGAAGTTGGAGCAATATATCACAAGACACTATCAACAAATTGATTGCCCGTATGCCGAGACTTGTGAAAAGTCATAGAATGCAAAGGAGGATTTTTTGATGAAAAATCTGTTTAACTACTATAGCCTGTTTTAGCATGGGCTGTTAATATTTCTTTACGCTTTTCAAGTATATTGATTGTCAAAAAGTGTTTTATTGGATGATTTAACAGTTTAAACATTTAATATTTTATCGGAGTTTTATTTAATTTTCCTACTTTAATTAAGGTGGTCTTCAATTTTTGGCCTGTAGTGTATATCCAGCAACATGCTTTGTGTAATTTTAAAATCAATAAACTTTATTTATGTGTATTGATTTTAAAATTGTCAGTAAGCACAGTGAACAGTTTTGAGTTTGTTATTAATTTCTCCTTAGCCGCCTTTACACATAAAGAGTGTATGTGTAAAGGCAGTTAATGAAAACTAACACGTTAATCGGCTTTTAGGTAAGTTAAGATAGAAAAGGATAGATTGTTTCTGTTTCTAGAATTTTCAGAATGAAAATCACTTAGCTTTGTAAAACTACTTTTATTTTTGTGAACATTTTCATGAATGTATTGCGAGGCCAAAGTTAATATAATAAATAATAATACATATATTAATTTCCTTAAATTTTTGATAAACAAATATAATTTCAGTGTCAGTCGTGTGTCTCCATAGCAAAATACCATACAACATTATGCTATGGAAATAGCTAAAGTGAACTAGTTTAGCTGTTTCAACACTGATAAGATTTCTAGTCTTTTTTACAGCATATGCTGCAGAACTAAGGCTGCTAGTTTTGATATATGGGGGCCCCAAGGGATTCCAAGAAAAACTATGGTATTGACAAGACTCAATTCCTCCCCATTTAAAATTACATTAGTATTTAAATGTTTGACATTTGGGGTCATTATTTTTATACATTTCCTTTTAGTGCCATTTAACTTCAAATATAATTTACATGCACGGTTGTGAAACCATTGTCATTGTGAAATTAGTCAAGTTTTGCAAGGATAACGGAATGCTTTCTCACAACTCTTGGATCAGAGGCAAATGAACAAATACTTCTCTATATTGCTTCAACCACACTAATCTTTTTTTTAATGTTACATGCTTAGACCAGTGAATGTTACTGCTTGTGTAATATTTCTTTTAACCCCTTTTGGCCATTTTAGAACTCGTAGTCTTCAGAACATGCACTTAACAAAACTGTGTGATTTTCAAACACTTCAGGTCTTGGAAGTTTCCCATACTGAATCATGCTTTTTTTTATAGGATAGGGTCACAAACGAGCTCACAGTCCACCTGATGGTAAGTGGTTGCTATGACCCATAGACATCTACATCTATCCTCAATAAACAATCAAAATGCAAATGCATTATCACCCGTGAGGGCTAAGATGGAAAGCCTCTTTTCCAGTAAAAAGGATCTCCGGTTCCATACACTCACCATACGAAACAGCAGTGTTAAGCAGCTATTTTACGTTGGTATTCTGTGAGAGTGCAGTCCTTCCTCGGTCAAGTTGACCGATTCGTGCTACAATTATACTACTAATATAGCTGCAGCATGGCTCTAACACGTTAAAAAACGCGATATTAGCCTTTACATGATGCTTTTTCTTCTCTGAATAAAAAATACAGAAGTCAAAGCGTGCAAAAGAGTAGACGCACATAAAAATGGAAAGAATTATCACTCACAATCGCTCATGCAAGCTATCCAGCATTCAATCCCCTTGATATCAAGTGACAGAACTTGTCATGTAAAGGCAGCTATTAGAAGAATTTTTAAGAGTAAGGATGTCTCCACTGTACCATCCTAATGCATGTTGTACGAATTTATTATATTTTTATTTCCTTATCATCATCATTACAGCCTTTAACAATTCCACTGATGAATATAGGCATCTCCCAAGAAATGCCACAAACCATGGTCCAGAGCCACCTGCATCTATCCACTTCCTGCGTATTTTACCAGGTCATCACTCCATCTAGTGGGGGTCACCCTACACTTTGCCTACTGGTACAAGGCTGCCACTCGAGAACCTCATTTCCCCATAGATTGTTGGTTCTTCGAGCTATATGACCGGCCCATTGCCACTTCAGCTTACTAATCCATTAGGCTATGTCGGTCACTCTGGTTCTACTTTTTTTTTTATAGTATTGGGTGACAAACGAGCAAACAGTCCACCTGATGGTAAGTGGTTACTGTGACCCATAGACATCTACATCTATCCTCAATGAAGACTCAAGATGCAGATGCGTTGTCACCCGTGAGGACTAAGATGGAATGCCTCTTTGCCAGTAAAAAGGGTCTCCGGTTCTCTACACTCACCATACGAAACACAGCAGCATTAAGCTGCTATTTTACGCTGGTTTTCTGTGAGAGTGTGGTCCTTCCCCAGTCGAGCCGACCCATTCGTGCTACAACCATAATATAGCTGCAGCATGGCTCTACCACGCTCTACTGTGGATATCCTAATTTCTAAGTTTATCATGCAAAGAAACCCCGAGCATAGCCCCCTTCATAGCTCGCTGAGCGACCTTGAGCATCATAATATGGCCAGCAGTGAAGGACCACATCTCAGATCCATAAATAATCACTGGCAACCATGAACTGGTTGTACAATCTCGTTTTCAAGTTTTGAGGTATCTGACGAGAAGATATTTTCAGTGAAATAATTTTCATTCTTCTTAATTTCTTAGACATTTCCTTATGATATGAATTTGTAAATTATCTAATTCACAAAACAAAACATTTATAGATAGTAAGGTTTCAAATTAAAATGCTAAGTGTTTCAAATCTAAAAAAAAATGTAAATTGCATGTAAGTAGAATACATTTTCAAAAATAATGTTCAATAATACAATCTGTCCCTCATAGAAGTTTGAACCTTTAAATCGAATGAAGGTTTTATACAGTTGAGCCATTCCAAATAGAGTAAAAATGATCACAAATGGATTATTGCAGCGAAACATAAATTATTATTTGTAAGAGATTATTTTCCAAAAATATGGAAAATAATTAATTTCTTTCGTCATAATCGCTTATAATTTAAAAGAATTTAAATATTACAAAAATTTGTGAAAGTCAAAGTAATCTAAACCTCTACCAATTATGATAACAGTAATTAATAAAAAAAAAACTATGTAATTGTATTAATTTATAAAAGCTTTTTTACATCTCTTACCTATTTGCTAAACACAAAGGAACACGAAGAACAAAGACACCGCTCTTTTAACTATAAAGTAGTATGATAGCTAATGTTATTTGATTTATAAACTGAATATGATGCAAGTCATTTATTATTATAAGGAGCAATAATAATAACACATTAGATTACATTGAATCCGGGTGCTTTTAAGTTTCGACAGTCGCCGAAATGACGCCCGGCTCCGATTGGTTGCCCTTGCCATTAATCAATAAGATTTTTTTTAAGTAAAGGCAAAGGTATCTATGATCATACAGCCTAGTCTGACGTAACAAAATTATTCGTTCTATCATCTATACAAATAAATAAAATTGAAGTGTCTGTTTGTAATGTCAAAATAACAGCTTTTTACTAAATGCATATGAAAGTATATACGGTACTTATAACAAAAACACAATTTTAAAATGTTTGCCTGCCTGTCTGTTTGTTCCGGATAATCTCCAAAACGGCTGGACCTATTTTGACGGGACTTTCACTGATCAATTGCTAATATCATAAGGAATAACTTAGGCTACTTTTATTTTAGAAGAGGATTGAGGGTTCCGCGCAAAAAAATTAAAAACAAATTACACGCGGGCGAAGTCGCGGGGTAAAGCCAGTCGTGTTTATAATTCCAATTATTTATTTTGAATGATTCGATTTGACCAGTTGGAATCTTGTGAATCTCTGATCGGTGGAAGAATGTGGAAGATCATGATTAAGCTGACGCATAAATAGACTTTTTTCCACTTATTATTCAAATAAATATCATAGTCGCTTCGAAGAATACCTGTGGAAGTGTTAAAATTTTTATTTTCATACTCTTGTTCCATTCTTCTCCTTCTTCACCAATCCTACATTCACTCCTAAAACAAAGACTTACGATTTATTATTTCCATCGGTGTTGCCAACAACTAAACTAGCTCTCCACCAGATTCAACTTATAAAACAACCAGAAAACTACTAACAAAAAACGACTCTACACTCATAAACCCTAAATTTTCCATATACCGTAAAATGGGGTGAATAGGGATAAAACCAGGAAATGTTTTCGATGGTCAATATTAGTTACCAATTTGTTAAAATATTCTAAAACTTTTTGTGAGATAATAGTACATTTTTATAGTTCTCATGGCAATACTGAATAAGCATGATGTATGTGCAAAATGTCAAAAACGTGATTTAAAAATACCCTCTCGTGACGCTCAAATATTAGTGTTAGAAACTTTGCTCTCTAAAATATATTTTGTAGTTAGAAAAGACGACTGTGTGTTAGATACTTTATTTATAGTACGGCCGCTGAGTTATTACCGATTTGACAGATTATTCTTAAATTAATCGATATAACCTTGCACGAGCGACACATTTGCCGAATGATTTAGAATACCTCTTTAATATAAAACTTTATGTCAAAATGTCAGAATCAAGTAATTTTCCAATAAACTCTGTTTCAAAACTTAAAATAGTTTGTAAATAATATGAAAACATTTATTTTTTGTTCTTTGGCGCGCTTGTACAAAGTTACATCGTGCGTCTAGTTTTCATAGTGATGTGCTTGATAGTATTCGGTCCGAATTCATTGGAATAGATATGATATTTATTTTATTTGGATATTTTTATTTTACTTATTCCTTCGAGCAACTAGACTATAATGCTACCATTTTTTTGCGTCTCATAATTGGACTGTGTTGCCAAAGACAGAAATACTGTTTTCTATGATTTAAAAATAAATACAATTAAAATGATTATGTATAATTTTTAACATTCATAATATATAAAACAACATTTAATAAATATAATTTTCTCCCTCAATTAAGCAATGTTATAGGTGTATTTTTTTTAAGTAATTGGCGATACTATTCTGGCAACACCCTTACCACCGCTATTTTAATCTGTTTAGTCGTCTTCCGTACTCTCGTGCGCACAGACTACGTTCTCTTGTGTAACCGTTGTTTTTTGACTCGGCTTTCTCCTGTTTATCGTTGCGCTTTATTGGACTAATTTTGTTTGTGTTTGGTAATTTTGTTGAAAATGCCGAAACGAGGAAAAACATTGAATAGTCAATGTCGTGAGCTTGTACTAAAGCTACAGGATTACTTTGAGCGTGAGTCACAAAATGGCGGCCCTTTGATTCCTGTCACTCAAGTGAAAGATCGGGTTTGACAAGCTCTTGGAATTGGTGCAAAAACACTATATAATATAAATAAAGAAAAATTTGGTGCTTCTGGAAGTGAAGATAATGTTTTACGCACTCCTAAGAAAAAACGAAGACAAAAGCCCGTGACAGGTGTTGATGTTTTTGATGCAGATGCAATAAGAAACCACATATATGGTTATTATACTAGGAACGAGTTTCCAACTAGACGTTTGCTTTTGGTCTCTTTAAAAGAAGCTGGCTTGTTTAAAGGCGGTAAAACGGCGTTGTCAAAACTATTGCACGAAATTGGGTTTGAATATAAAAAAACGAATAAAAGGAAAATATTAATGGAAAGATTTGATTTAATAATTAAAAGGAGCGAGTTTTTATGAGAAGCCTGAAAAATCGAGTCTTGGGACAACGTCGTTTTTGTTGACGAAACATGGTTAAATGCGAACCACACTGTGTCACGCTCTTGGACTGACGAAACAAAAGCATCAACCTCAAAGGTTCCAATTGGAAAAGGATCGCGACTGATAATTTGTCACGCCGGTTCTGCTGGAAGTGGTTTCTTTGAAAATGGACTGCTGGCTTTCGCGTCAAAAAGTACTTCCGATTACCACGAGGAGATGGATACAGACACTTTTACGAATTGGTTCGAAAATCAATTATTACCCAGCCTGCCAGAGCCTTCTATCATAATAATGGACAACGCTTCATATCACTCGAAACAAGTGAATAAAGCGCCTACTCAGGCCGACAAGAAAGCTGATCTCGTAGCATGGCTACACCAAAATGGAATTGAAACTACTGCCGAAATGCTAAAGTCTGACTTAGTAAAGTTGTAACTCTTACATGTAGGTAATTGTGTAACATTTTGTTTATTTAATGTAATAAATTAACGTTATTAAATGTTTACATTACAGGTTACGCAGCTCGTAATAATACGACTCCGCCATTCAGTACTAATAAAATGATGGGTCTATTAAAAGATGCTTGCAGCAAAATAACGAAAGAGGATTGGGTCAAGGTCGTCGAAAAGACTCGAAAACTAATAACAGAAGATTATGAACGCGATATAAGAGTGGACACCATTATAGAGAATGAAATTGTCGTACAAGTGACTGATAGCGATGACAGCTCTGGCGAATCTGGTTCAGAGTCTGAATAATTGTTTTAATAAATGATAGGTAGTCATTTATTAAAACATCTTGTACCTACTCTATTCATTAAAATGTGTAACAGTGTTTACAATTTTGTTTATTTTGATATGTCCTCGACCAATTATCTACGCCCATCAAGGATACTCCACCTAATAAAGAACCTGTGTCTTTAACTATTATTGTTTTGATTTTATTTAATTACACACTATACTAGAATATTTAAAAACAAACTGTTCCCAAATGATATTAGGGTTACTGGTTCAGTCACTTCACTAGTATTGTCAATTCGTCATGTGTCAAATCGGTAATAACTCAGCGGCCGGACTATAGTGTTTGGGCCATCATATACATACATATAAAAGGTAAGTCCCAGTTGTTGATTAATTTTAATATTTATTAATAAATTTGAAAGGCATGAAAAATCTGTTGTTTTAGAGTGAATGGGTACGTCTCTGGTATGAATAACAACGAAAGAGGGGTTAAAATTAAAAGGGATGAGCATGAGTTGAATAGAAACGACTAATGTATGAATGTGTAGAACTTTATAGGGTTGTCAATAAGGTGGTAAATATTTTTTTTACATATGCATATAAATATATACAAACAAAAATTAGATTAGAAAGCTGAAGTTGCAATGGGCCGGCCATATAGTTCGAAGAACTGACAACCAATAGGGAAAAAAGGATCTCGAGTGGCGGCCTCGTACGGGCGGACGAAGTGTGGGGCGTCCCCCCCACTAGATAGAGTTTCGACCTGGTAAGATATATAATAAAATATATTAACATCTGTTCGGAGAGGGGGTCTCCACTTGATACGTATGACTTACGGATAATAATAAAGGGATATCTAGATAGAATTGGAATAGAAATTAAAAGGTTTAATAATGACTTACCTGTTGTGTATTATGTAGAAAGTTTTTAAAGCGTCACAACAAAGAAATTTTAGAAAGAATAAGCCAGAATATCAAAATATCTAGGACTGCAGTACGAGGGCGGCACTGAAAATTTCGGGAATCAAGGAAGTGACACAACATTACTATTTAAAAATGTATTTATTGCTTTTCGAAGTATTCTCCGCGAAATTTGACACATTTTTCCATACGATGGAACCAATCATTGAAGCAACCATTCCATTCGGAAGTTGGGGTCTCCAAAATGGCCGTTTTGTAGGCGTACACAGCTTCTTCAGGTGATGAAAATCTCTGTCCACGCAATTTATTCTTTATTTTAGGGAAAGTATAGAAATCATTAGGGCTTAGGTCGGGGCTGTACGGCGGATGGTCTAATAATTCTATGTTTTCTTGCTCTAAAAACTCTTTTGTTCTGTGTGCGGTGTGAGAACTCGCATTGTCGTGATGGAGGATGATGCGGTGGTTGCAGTTCTCTTTACGGAGTTCAGAAACGACCTGTGGCAAACAAATGCTAGCATACCATTCTGCATTAACCGTTCTTTGTCCCTCAAGAGGAATAGTCGTAAAACATGGCCGGTTTTGGAGACAAACGTGGCCACCATTTTTTTTGCAACACTCCGTGAACGAACAATTTTTGTTGACTTTAACTCATTTTCGAACACCCAAACTCGTGACTGGTTTTATGTTTCGGGTTCGTACGCGTATATCCAGGATTCGTCACCTGATACGATATTGTATATAGCATTTGAGGATCCTGCGTGGAATCTTTCGAGAGTTCTGACGCACCAAGTAACGCGAGCCGCTTTTTGCTCTTCACAGAGCGAATGCGGTATCCATCGGGAAAACAACTTTTTTACACCTAATTGTTCATGCAAGATTATTTGTATTTGACTCATGCCAATGTCTAAAGTTGCCTGAATTTCGCGGTATGTCACATCTTCGATCTTCCTCAATCAGCTTACGCACAGCATCAACGTTTTCTTGAGTGACTGCAGTATTTGGACGACCTTGACGGGGATCATCACAGAGCTTGACACGTCCACGTTGAAATTCAGCAAACCAGCGATAAATTGTGGTTTTGGATGGTGCTTCATCACCAAATGCAGAAATCATCCGATCAACACACTGTTTTTGTGTTAAACCACTTCGAAAGTCATAATAAATCATTGCTCTTGAATTTTCTCGAGTCAATTCCATTTTCTCAACGACTAAACAAGTTTGATAAAACCTTGTGGCAAGACCGAGAATCTTTTTTTAAATAAATAAATGGTATTCGATTTTTAAAACCAAGGAGTTTTCAATTAAAAAGATTTTAATATGACAGGAGCAGTGGAAATATGCTATTCCCGATACTTTTAGTGCAGCCCTCGTATTGCCACAAATTATAGGAGATTATTTTAGGGAACTTTAAAATTTCTTATAGGATGTACCTTTAACATCGTGATTTACGATGAATCTAAATTAGCTGATGATTATGGAAAGAATAAGGTTTTGTCTAAGAGAGACGTGAAATACCCTGGAAGAGGCATGAACCACACAAAGTCGTCGACGTCACTGATAATGGCTGCGTCCGCAGATCGTACATTGTTGCCCTGCTACGTTTTTTTTTTATAGGAGAGGGGGCAAACGTGCATGCGGCTCACCTGATGGTAAGTGACTACCGCCGTCCATGAACAACTGCAACACGAGGGAGGAAATTGCAGATGCGTTGCCGGCCTTTTAAAAAGGAGTACGCTCTTTTCTTGAAGGTCCCTAAGTCGTATCGGTCCGGAAAAATCGCTGATGGAAACCGATTCCACAAGGAAGTTGTGCGAGGAAGAAAACATCTTCTAAATCGCACAGTGGTGGACCGCCAATCATCCAGATGGTGTGGATGGTATCGGGAGTTCTGCCGCGATGTGCTTTCGTGAAATTTGGCGGCTGGGATTAATCCGAACAATTCCTCAGAGCACTCCCCATGGTAGATGCGAAAGAAAATGAAAAGGGATGCAACATCTCTTCGCAGTGCCAATGAATCGAGCCGATCGGAAAGAACTCGGTCGTCGACGATTCGAACCGCTCTGCGCTGGATGCGGTCAAGTGGAAGGAGCTGGCACTGGGGAGCCCCTGCCCAGAGATGGGAACAGTATTCCATGTGAGGCCGAACCTGCGCCTTGTAAAGTTGCAGGCGGTGTGCCGGCATGAAATACTGTCCCGCTCTGCTGAGCACGCCAAGCTTTTTAGAGGCCAATTTGGCCTTCTCTTCCAAGTGACCACGAAACTGCACGTCACTCGATACGTCGACTCCGAGGATACCGATACTGGCTGAGGTAAGAAGGGAAAAAGGGGTTCTTTTTAGCGGTAAACGCGCAAACTTGTGTCTTCTGAGGATTAAACTGGACTAGATTTAGTCGCCCCCAATCCGAGACTTTGTTCAGCAAAGACTCGACTTTAGACACAAGCTTGTTCCGGTACTCGGCGACGTTTTCCCGAGAAATATTGGCACGGCCAGTGTATAGAGCATCACCAGTGCTGTCATCCGCATAGCAATGAATGTTACCAGTTAGCAACATATCATTGATATGCAGAAGAAACAGCGTTGGTTATAGCACACAGCCTTGTGGAACACCAGCGTTAATAGGCTTGTAGTCAGAGTATGCACCGTCTACAACGACCTTGATCCTCCGATCTGCAAGGAAGCTGGTGATCCAACTGCACAATTTCTCGGGAAGCCCATAGGAAGGGAGCTACGAAAGAAGCGCTTTGTGCCAAACCCGATCGAAGGCCTTCGCAATGTCCAGACTAACGGCCAACGCCTCCCCCTTGGACTCTACTGCCTCCGCCCATCTATGGGTCAGGTAGACCAGAAGATCACCAGCTGATCGATCCCGACGAAAACCGTATTGGCGGTCACTAATCAGCTGGTGATCCTCAAGGTACCGGATGAGCTGGCAGTTAATAATGGATTCCATTATTTTGGAGAACAAGGAGGTGATCGCGATAGGCCTATAGTTGGATGGGTCTGAGCGGTCGCCTTTTTTAGGGATCGGGTGGACAAAAGCTGTCTTCCATGAATTCGGAACTACGCCTTGGGAGTAGGAGTACCGGAAAAGACGCGTTAGGACCGGTGCCAACTCCGGAGCACACGTCCTCAGCACAATTGGGGGGATTCCGTCAGGCCCACTCGACTTCTGGATGTCCAGGGAGAGCAGTGCTTTGCGAACCGAGCGCTGTGAGAACAGCACATCCGGCATGGAGCACTCACACCGCGGGATGGTCGGCGGTGTTTTCCCCCCGTCATCAAGAGTCGAGTTGGACGCAAAAAGGGAGCCTAAAAGGTCGGCTTTGTCTTTTGCGTTTTGGGCCAGTGAGTCATCCTCCCTGTGCAGAGATGGTAGTGATGGCTTACAGAAATTCCCTTGGACAGCCTTGGCGAGAGACCAGAATGCATGGGTTCCCGAAGGAAGGCGAACTAGTTTCTCGCCAATTCTGCCTATGTGCTCTGACTTTGCCTTGGCAATAACTCTTTTGAAGGACCTGGAGGCGAAGTTATACTTCTTTTTAAGTGTGCTGGTGTTTACATCCCGAGTCGCCGAAGCCGCAGCCCAGGCTTGATAACACTCCTGCTTACTGCGTAATGCAGTCTTACAGAAGCGACCAAACCAAGGCTGAGATCTGCCTACGATGGGTACCACAGATGATGGAATAAATAGTTCCAATCCCTGTAGCACCACATCAGTGACAGAGTCAGCAACAGCGCTGGGATCATCCGGCGAGAAGCAAACCCATGGGTAGGATGCAAAGAAAGACCGCATTCCGTCCCAATCCGCCGACCTGTAATGCCAAACACGGCGGCAACCTGTAGAACGCAACCGCGAAGGGAGCGTGAGTGGCACCATACTCCGGATCAGACAATGGTCCGAAGAGCCGAGAGGAGCATCGACGGAAACCTGATATCCGTTCGGATGAGAGGTCAGCAGAAGGTCCAACAGGGAAGATGTATGATCCTCCACATCTGGATTCCGCGTAGGCGAAGTAACCAGTTGTGTCAGACCATATGCCAAGGCAAAGTCATAAACAGATCTCCCCGCATGATCGGTTAAACGTGAACCGAGCCATTGGGCATGGTGGGCGTTAAAATCGCCAAGGATCACGATCTCTGCGGATGGGACCTGTTGTAGCAAGGAATCTGTAGCCATTTGGACGTGGTCGATGAGTCGGTGTGTTTCGGCATGACCGCTATGGGACCTATAGAGGCACCCGTAGACGCGCGGATGGTCGTCGCTGTCTACGTGTAACCAAAGGATGGACAGGTTCGAACCTTCAAGACTGCCGAGGCGTCGAGAACAGATGTCCTCTCCGACATACACGCAAACTCCAGCCCGAGGCACAAAGGAATGCTCCAATTTGTACCCCGGGTAGGAGAGATACGAAATATCAGCCGGAGAGGAAAACTGCGTCTCGGTCAGAAAGAGCAAGGCCGGCTTCGCCGTCTCGAGATGGTAGTAGACGGCGTTTAGGTTCCTGAATAGTGTAGCGCTACAGTACTGTAGAAAAAACCACCAGCCACTAAAATCAATATTCCTCCACTAAAAGGGGGTCTAAACTACTAGTTTTAGACAAAAATCCATGAAGTTTAAGTAACACTGGTTTTCATGCATAAAGAAGATGTTGAATAGAAGAGAAAAATTAAACAAATCGGGAATAATCTTTATATAAAAAAATTACATGTCACATTGTTTGTCCGCGATGAACTCCTAAACTACTGAACTGATTTCAATGAAATTTTGCACACTGAGCAGTTTGGTCCAACTTGAGAGATAGGATAGTTTTTATCCCGATAAGTGACCCTCAATTTTTTTATTGCTAATTTCAGTTTTTTTTTAGGAAAGCAAATGGTCGTCAGAAAGGGCAGAACAACGTCTGCCTGGCCAGCTAGTATATAATAAATATTTTTTCAAATGGCTCGCAAGTTCAACAAGGCGGCATTTTGGTTTATAGCCGAGGAGTTTAACGCTACTGTAAGTGCACTCTCGACTTGAACGCAGTCCGAGGGAGGTAGCGCCGCGGCTGTATGGTCTTGTCAGTAGGGTGACAACAAAATAAATGTTATTAAGACTTAGGCCGCGTTCCAACGACACGCACCCGCTACGCGCACGCCACGCGCGTCGAACTCGCTTTGAAATTTGTTGCGTATAATTTGAGTCTTATGACAAATCAATAAATCTGAATTTGTATAAAAAGCACGGGCTCAAGGCGTAGCGGGGCGGGTGCAGCGCGTGTGCGGGGTGCAGCGCGTGTGCGGGGTGAGCGCGGGATCAGCGCGAAGCGGGAACGAGGCGGGCGCGTGGCGTGTGCGGTTAGACGTGATAAATGCAATTTTTTATCCCGATAAGTGACCCTCAGCTTTTTTATTGCTAATTTCAGGAGTTTTTTTTAGGTAAGACGTTTTTTGTCAAATTTAATATAATGGACTTCCGCAAAGTAACGCCTGATTCTATTAATGACTCTGAAAAAGTTACTTGTGAGTGTTTGGTGGACTAGCGCCGGTGTCGTTCACTACAGCTTTCTAAAATCTAGCCAAACGATTACGGCATATATCTATTGTCAGCAACTGCAAACCACGAAGGAAGAACTAGCTGCTAAACAACCGAGATTGGTCAATCGCTCTAGGCCACTGCTGCTTCACAACAACGCAAGACCACACACTGCACAACAAACAACCACTAAGTTAGATGAGCTAAAATCGGAATGTCTGCGACATCCACCGTACTTCCCGGACCTTGCTCCAACAGATTACCATTTTTTCCGGAATTTGGACAACTTCTGACAAGGAAAAAACTTCAACTCCGATGCAGCAAGTCCAAACCGCCTTCAAAGAGTTTATTGATTCTCGCCCCCAAGGTTTTTTTAGTAAAGGGATCAATGAACTACCAATGAGATGGCAAAAGTGCATAGATGAAAACGGTGCATACTTTGATTAATTTAATATATTTTACAAAAAAAAAAATGACTTTATATTCCTCCCGTACAAAACGCCAATTTCATATGTAAGGACCTAATATTATAAAGGTATTTATTATTCACAAAATTGTTTTTCAATTTCGCCTGTTTTCTGACTTGTTTTCATTAGACTCAAAAGATATTTCAGGATCACAATTTTGATGTTTCTTCGTGTTCATCGTTGTTTAAGAATTTTTCATACCCAGTTTTCTTCGCAACTGGCTCCTCTGAGTAATTTGGTAATGGATTAACTTCAAGATAATTACTTGGTTTGGCTGAGATATGGATGGGTTTCTTAAAAATTTCTTCACCTGTAGATATACTCTACTTAAGTTTAGGAGAAGCAGATTGAGTAAAAAAAAATCACTTATGAACGCAGTTTTTGTAGCTTTATGAGTTATCTAAAATTAAGAAAAATATATTTTAGTAACAAAAAAAAATTGTATTTATTTTCCATCACTAATATACAAGCACGAACATTACCTCATAAATTTTGTATTAAAAAAAATTACCACATTTTTTTATCTTAATCTTGCATTGTCATCCAAATTTGAGCTATATTCAAAATTTAAAGTTTAGCTCATCGGGAAGTTACTTTAAAATCAATTAAAGAATTCCACCCAGAACGACAGACAGACAAACAAGAAAGAGTGACTTAATAAAAACTTGGTATATAATCACATAGTGTTATTGTCATCAATACACATTACAACACAAAAAAATATGGAACTGCGCGTAGTCTCAGTTTTGCTATTGAACTGTATTTCACGGGATCCTCCGATTTGAAATGGCGACTACAAACTACAGAATAGTTTTGAATGTTCCCTATTGAAGTAACATCTAGGTACCCTTCAAAAATCGAGTGACTGACGATCTTATGATATCTATAAGTTACTTCAAGAAGAGTAAAGTTTTTAGTAATTCAGTAGGTCAAGTAGCTAATTAAATAGAAAGCACAACAAATATCATTGTCACCCTACACACTAAGAAAATGATTTGTTGAAAATCTACTTACTTCAAGAAAGAAATCCCGCATCCAACATATTATGATACACTATTGCATCTATTTAAATACAATAGTCATGACCAAAATTAATAAAAATAACATGAAAAGACTTGTTATTTTTATGGTTGGGGAAGTGCGAGAAAAATATAAATATCCTACGTGTACGATCTGATGTTCGTTAGGGTCCTCCCATTCAACAAAAAAAAAAATCTTTTTAACATAATAATCTACAGCCACCTTTTACTAAGCTCGATTCATACTACCTTGCAGCGAAAATGCCCCTTGGAAATGAATCAGTGCTTGCGTATAATCACAAGTGATATATAATACTCGTAGCATCCCCGAAACGTCGGTAGTTTCTTCAGCAGGCGGCAGTGTCAAGATGTAATTCTCTCGACATCAGGACTTCAGTAAACACATTACATACATAAGTTGTTATATGACTGCCAATTAGTTATTCCTGCTCACTTATTTTTCGAAATAAAAATGTTACTGTGGCCCGGATGAGAGTACTCTGAAGCACCTATTCTTTGAGTTCACCCATTTGACAGTCCGCTTACATGATATTTCACTTTCTAATGTTCCCTCTCGTTCGTAATCCAGTGGGGTAAATCTGTCGCAGCTATACGCAGCTGGTTAACTTATTCCGTGTTGTTTATGTTGTCTTTAGTTTCTCAATTTCATGGGATATGCATGAAATCGCCGCTAAAACTAGTATTCACATTACACTGCCAGTTTTATTTAGAATAATATTAATATACTCTGTATTCCTCAAACCTTCACATTGGCAGAGAATTTTATCGGTTAAGCGATGTAGCCATTTTACTTAGAAGAAAAATTTATTTTTATTTTTAATACATCATTGTGAAGTTCATGTGACATTTTTATTAAGCTTAAATGGAGTAAAAGTTCAATGGCGACAGTATCTCAAAGCGACAAAAGAAATAAAACAACTTCGAGTGAAAAACTGTGCTAGATAACGGCGTGTCGATTATAACGGGTTTTAAAACTATTAATTTCAATAACTATGTGTATTAATTAGAGTATCGCAGAATTATAATACTGGTCACTTCAAAGCATAAGCCTACGCTCTCAGTTTAGGTATCAGCACTCGAGAACTTTTCTTCCCCATCAGTTTGCTGCCATTCAGCTTGCTAATCCATTGGGCTATGT
This sequence comes from Parnassius mnemosyne, assembly GCA_963668995.1. Taxonomy (NCBI): domain Eukaryota; kingdom Metazoa; phylum Arthropoda; class Insecta; order Lepidoptera; family Papilionidae; genus Parnassius; species Parnassius mnemosyne. Next base: position 26,799,968 of record CAVLGL010000035.1, on the reverse strand, counting down.
CAGTTACTCTGGTTCTACTACGGATATCCTCAAGAAAATTGTACAAAAGATGGAAAAGTACATTCTGTCACTTTTTTCAAGCGAATTGTTTTGAAGTATTTCGTAGGTAATTTTTAGCTTGTACCCGACGCGTTGCTGCCGCAGAAGTATTAATTGTGGAAATATCGTTTTAAATTTAGAAGAGTTATATTGTTTAGTAAGGAATGATAATATATTTATTGGTATTGAACGATATATAACTTTCAAATAAATTTGGCGGTACAATACGCATGCACCTACTGTAAGTTAATTGTACTATGTCTATAACCTTCGCGCAAGTGCAATCAAAAAGTTGACAAAGCTTTAACGCAATTTGAAAACAAACCAAACGCGATATATTAGGTATGTATTATTTTATTTGCTCTGTGTTTTGATATTAAAAATATATTTTCGCCACTATCTAAGGGGTTATAGCTATAATCGGACTGGAGAAATCTGGGCCCGGTTCGAGCCCAGATTTCTCCAGTCCGATTTTTTTTCCTTTTTTTTTTCAAGTTCCTTATTTTGTGAGAAAAACTATTATTGGGAGCGGTCATCCAGGTACTTCTTTCTTATTTATACTTAATGGTAATCTATATATTTTCGGAAAGTGCTCTATAATAGCTTTTGTTAGATACCAAATACGATACTTTAATCATTATTTATTTATTTTTAGCTCCGTTGTTTGGTAGCGGCAGTAAGCCGGCATATTGGATTTTACGTGATCTGACATCGTGTAAAACCTGTAGAAGAGCATGGCAGATCTAACAATACCTTATTTGTCAAAATGTAGCGAATAGTTTTGAAGATCTGAGGGAACAGATGAACATACATACATACATTATATATACATAGCCTGCTAAAATCATAAGCCTTCTTTTGGCTTTGTCGTAGTCGCGTAAAAACAACACTAACATTGATAGAGCAATCAATCCAACTCGAACATACAATTATAATTTATTTCATTCTTCTACTGAAGAACACATTTCTGTAAAATATGCTAGCGTATGGGATTAGTAGGGCCTGGAATTGGGGCCTTGCTAACCCAACCTGCATACGGATCCCCAATTTTTCAAAATTCAAATTTTTGGAATTAAGTCTAGTTTTCAGTACCATCCCGCCACAGATTAATAATAACGTTTTATTTCCTAATTAAATATACTTACATTTATATTAACTTATATTTTGCTCCACTTGCTAGTAACTTTCAAAGTTAGTTTCTTCACAAATTTTATTGTCAAATTCTTTACATATAATTTGTTTGAAGTTGTATTGTTTCAATAATAGATACAGATAGATTTATCTGACAATGTGCGTCTGTTGAGTTTATATGATAAATGGTTTATGTGGTAAAAGTCCAGACTGAATTAAAATCTCGGCGGAGTCTGGTCTTGGTTTTTAGAATCAAGTCAAGGCCAAATTTATCCAATTAAACAAATTTTAATGTTAACCCTACTTACATATTATGTCTACATACAGTGCACAAATATGTGCATTCTGAATGTATGTGTGCATGTGTTTAAAATTATAAACCATTTAGTTTTATAATCAGTGAACATAACATGTTTTGTATTCTTTAAATAAAAAAAAAAGCAGTATTTACCTTTGAAACTAGGCTAGCTCTATAAGCTGCAAGTGCTTTCAGGTATTCTTTCTTGGCCACTTCAGTTTTCTGTTTGTAAACCTGTTTAATGATTTTTAATATAATGTTATATATGTATTTAGTTAATTGCGTTTTAAATACTTTCTTATTTACAGTCATTGCAAACAAAATACTTTCACAGAGACCACTTACACTTTTGTGTTCAGAGTCTAAACCATCCCACATTGATGCAACAATTTTAGATACTTCACCAAAACTTGCATTTGGATTTTGTCCTTTAATAGCAGCCTGAGTATCTCGAAAAAATAAGGCATATGCTGACACAGGCCTGAAAAAAAATATGTTATTAGATATCCTTTTTAAATAACTTTTTACTTTTAAGCCAGCAAGTGTTCAGTCTTAACAAAAATATAAATATTTTTATGACATACTTTTGTGGTTCATTAGGGTCCCGTTTCTTCTTCTTTTTTTGCACTTTTGGTTTCTTCTGCATTTGTCCACGGTTAATACCATTGTCCATTGGTTCAGGAGATGATCTTTTGACGCCAATATTATTTACACCCATCTATGCAAAAAAGGCAATTATTGATAAATTATTTCTATACTTAAAATAAACTGCTACTTATAGTCCATTGGCAATACAAATCTAATCCATATTAATAAAAACTACAACTATTTATATAGGAATGTGATAAAATTTGCCTATACCTGATGAAGCGTAGTTTGTTGCTGCCGGCTCGCTGAGCAATAATGGATAGGCAGAAGGCTTTCCGCATCACCAGGCAACTACCAACAAACAACCAATTAATTAAAAAAAATTAAAAACATTTTCTGATAACTTTGTAATGAAAGAAACAAATCAATTTGTATGCCAATGAACTATGAGTAAATGAAGCAGAACAAAATAAAAGAAGACAGGCATGAGAAAGGAATCATTCAGCTTTTTTAAATAATAATATAATAACAAATTTATTAATTTACTATAACTGTGTTTGTAAATAAAGTAAGTGTAAATAAATACTAAAAAAATAATCACAAATTTTATCTTAAATTAAAGTAACAGCCTACATACATCCTAATGATGGGACCAAACAGACATCCACTGATTTTTGAGAGTTGAGTTTAAGATGTTGTTAGTCTCCAAATGTCCTTGAAATGTTATGTTTATTTTCTCAAAAATACTCAATTCTTTACAACCAAGCATGTCCTAATAAAAATAAATACTAAACTTGGTTTGCTCATTTACAATGAAATTAAAAGTAAGCCGAGCCTCCAGCTTTGGGGATACCAGTTTGTAGTTATTATTAAACAAAATTGATAAAATGTTAACATAATAATTAAGAATTTGATAAAAGTAATGCTTGTGAACAAAAATGTGGGTACGGGTCATATTGCTTTAAGGGAGGTAAATTTATTTTTGATAAATAGTGGGGGTCAACATCTTAAAAAGAAGAAGTAGAAGAACTAAAAGTCTATCCGGATGGCATTTAGTCCATACAAACATATGCAACTATTTTCTCCCTGGATAATGACACTAGAGGAAATATTTTCTTACTATACCATCTATATCTGCCACTGCCATGATCCTGTTTTATTTTATTTTCCATAATTATTTATTTTAAAAACTTGAAACTTTCCAAAATTACATAAACTGACCAGTTATACTGTTGTTATTAGACATCTTATTATCAAATTTAACAAACAAAAACTATAAAACTATACAGATATAACCACAAATCTTCTTATATTGTTCTTAAATAACTTAAACTATAAAATTTTGAGGAGTAAACATGGGCAATATATGTTTGTTTGTTTGTTAGTTTTCGTAAGAATCATCAGCAAGAGGTCTCTCGAGGGATGTCCATCTTGGTGGTTTAGGCACAGTGCATCAGCAATAAATTAGCAAAAAATTTCTTATAGCTCATAATATCCTTTTAAGAACATTAATATATAGGATAATAGGTACCTACATTTGCCTAACAACAATGTAATATACAGTGTATTTTAATGTAAATAATTATTCCTAATCAGGTATAATATTTGTACAAACATTAATTCAATGTACCTATAATCTCATATTTTATACAAAATAATATTTAAAATGTCTTATTAGGAAATATACACACCAACACTCTCCAGGGATATTTTGTTTAAAATTAGCACAAGATAAAAAAGATTTAAATGTCAATTAGATCGTAACACATTTCTTTTCTATATCCTAAATTCAAACAAAAAAAAATACTGCTGAAGGCAAGCCAGTAAAAATGCATTGAAACCTTTAATACAATATTTTATAACTTTAATTAATAATTTCTATCCTGTGTGTTTTAGACTAGAGGCCTTACTCATAAAAATCAACATCTATTCATTAAATCAATGCTTAAAAATGCTCTCTCTCTTTTCACTGAAGTACAATAGGAAAAGACACATATAGAGATAATTAATATTTAATTTAAGTAAACTATAATAAACAATTACTTATAAGTAAATGCCTTAAATTTTTAAATTATCTTAAACAAACATTTCATTATTGTACTACAAATGTATTACATACATAATTCATTTCCTACCAAGAGTAGTGATTATAGAAATCTTCCCATCAATGAGGAAAGCCTATACTTAGCAGTGGATTTTAAAGGGCAAAGTGTAAAGATGACATTTGCTTTAAATATGCTTTTAATAAAGTTATGCCTTAATTATCGATGTTTAATATGCAACTAGAACATGGAAAGTAATTTATCCATTGTTATAATTAGTCTACTTATTAAAGCATTTTTTATTTATATAATTTAGAAAAATTAGGTTGGGTGAAAATATTTCAAAAATTACCTGAGATTGTTGTGAAGGAACACTGTCATCAGAGTCATCACTAGTTGTTCCAGGCGGTGAAGCCTGTTGAGGTGATCCATATACAGGACCAGGCTGTGTGGGAGTGCTTGGTGTTGGTGGGCCACTCATTACTTGTGATGGTTGCATCATCAAAAGACGCTGCTGACCACCAGGTTGTTGCTGTATTATATAATTACCAGCTGGAGCTCCGGCACTACTAAAAATATTCATATTAAATGCTCAATTATCTTTAATGAATTTATCATATAATCATATTTTTAACGAATTTTTCAATGCTATAATCTTAAATTAGCTAAATAATATCTAATATTAGAGGTTACTTATGTTGCGTTAAAATTGATGCACTATAAACAAAAAATTAGACTTAATTCGTAAAATAGCCTGACTAATATAAAAAATAAAAGGTGATAATAAGATTATATGTAAAAAATAATGTGTTTTAATTTACCTATGAGATGTTACAGGTGTATGTGGCTCCTGCAAGTAAAGTGGTTGTTGATAAGACGGTGCTCCGCCTGGAGGAGCTAAGCCGTCTTGTGCCGGATTCATCATCCCAACCTACGGTAACAAACGTTCTCTATTGTCACTAAATGAAATATTGAACTTTAAACCAATCACATGGGCATTTCAAAGTTATAATAAATTAAAAGGAAGAAACAAAAGCAAATAAAACAAAAGATCAAAACATGAAGAAAAAACACCAAAAAACATTATGAAAGTAAACACTAAACAGTAAAATCATAGATTACTTTATCTATTATCTATGTATTTGCTGTAAAACGTAGAGAGTAGTGATTATATACTCTGAACAATATTTAGAAGTTTCAAAGAGTGAGTGTTACCAGATTATTTTCTCTGAAACTGTCATGCCGTGAATAAAGTGAAAATATATAAAAATTACCTAGTTATCTTACAATAAAACTGCTTAGTTACTGCAGCATTTTATATGTTACGAAATAAAAGAAGAAATTATTAATAATATGTATACTTTTGTCTAATTTAATTCTGCGATGTTCTTGGATATATTTGCACACATTTATAGGTTAGATTTTACAAAAAAATATGAGATCCATGTCTTCTGTTTAGAAAACAAGACCAACTAAGCAGAAAATTAATGTTCTAACGAACGAACTACTGCAATGACGTACGTCAAGATGGACCGTGTATAATACGTTTAAGTACATAATCGCAGGATTATTTTTAATATTCTACATAGAATCAAAGATAAGGGAACTTTTGACAACAACAGCAACATTATGACAAAGTGCATTGCAATTCATGATGTAACTCTTTCGCTCATCATTTATATAAAATAGTGAATAGAGGTTTTGTACTTTTAGCTTCAAAATCTGGGACTTAAATCGTGATTATATTGAATATGGTTAGGGCTGAACGACATAAAATTGTATCTGTTTCGTTTCCTTCTAAATCTGGTAGCCCCGACTTCACTCAATGTTTTCACCTACGATTTATACCCTAATATTCAACATTCCTAATTTTAGGGCGCAAAAATATAATAAAGAACAACATACATTTCAAATTTTAAATACAAACGAAATTATATGGCCGGCTCATTGACACTTCAGTTTACTGATCCATTGGGCTAGTCAGTTACTCTGCTTCTACTACGCATATCCTCATTTCGAATTCTATCACGCAGAGAAATTTCGAGAATATCTCTCTCTCTATAGCTCCCTGAGCGACCTTCAGCTACATCATGCGCCCAGCGGTGAAGGACCAAGTTCCAGATACATTTGACATTACTGGTCACACGCACTCTTGTTTTCAAGTTTTGAGAAAAACGAGACGAGAATATGTCTCGTAATCTACTGAATACTGTCCATCTGAGCTAGGTCCATATATATAAAAAAACTTGAAGTGACCGTCTGTAATATTAAAATAACGGGCTTGTTTTAAGTTCAGGGGTTATTTGCATGTTAAGACATAAATAACCGTTTTGTAAATTTTTGTCTGTCTGTCTGTTCGGCCTAATCTTCAGAATGGCTGAACCGCTTGTGAAGAAACTTTAAATACAGATAGAGAGCAATGCGAGGAGCGATCTAGGCTATTTTATCCGAAAAAGTTAAAGATTTTTTAAATTATCGAATAATTCATAAAGTTAATGGTCTTTGGCTATTTCTATCCCGCAAAATATACAAAATTTGACCAACTCAAACTTAAAAACTTTATTAAAAAAGTTTGTAGATATAAACAGGGTTATAGATAAGGTTATAATATTAAGGAATTAAGGATGTTAATATCTAACCCCTGGGAATGAGATGATCGCTAGTCGCTACCAAACTATTTATAATTTGTTTTGGGCTGTTAATTGTGTAACATATATACGATTGTGGGCTGTTACTTTTTTTTCAAAAAAGAGTCCCGCCGGGTGTTTTGCTGGTCCTTCGCAGGATAGAGGTTTTTTCGAACTAGTGGTAAATTAATCAAAAGAGTGACTTCCTCTATATATAATATGTATGTATTATTTATAATCTACTAGCTAGTACGCGGCTCATTGCTACCGCAGAAGAAATAATTTGACTGAGACTTGAGATGACTTTGAAATAAATTTATTGGACGATACGCGCGCCACCAATTGTAAGTTAATCGTACTATGCCTATAACCTTCGCGCAAGTGCAAACAATAAGTTGACAAAGTAACAAAGTTTTAGCGTAATCTGATGAACGGCATGGCAGCGCATAAAATACGAACAAACAAACATAAATTTTTATATATTAGATATTGAATAAAAAAGTTACTGTTTGTTTCTGTTTCTGTTTGACTGCCATTATAGCATGTGGCATCATAAATATCTACTTCTACTATTGAATAATTCTCCTTGTAGTTATAATATAACAATCTACTGTTGATGGGATGGCCTTAAATATTATACATGTAGTTTGGAAAATTTCATTTTGTAAAATATTGGTCACTGATTTTTTGAGTTGTTGATCTTTTGGCGATGTTATAGTTAAATGGAACATTATTTTGATAGTGGCAGTAACGGTTGTGAAACTACCCACGGATCTTCACCGTAAAGACGGCTACGTTTTTGCGGCCAAAGTATATTATAGATAGTGACGTCATTCACGGTTTATTACACGACAGTCATATAGTGGCACCGCAATCCTAGGAAACCAAAACTTTACACTTGAAACGATTGGTCGTTGCGATCGATAATGATCGATTAGATTAGATTAGACTTATTTGAAACATTTGAAACGTAACGATAAAGATCACATCATTGAGAGAAACCCAAATAATTCATAAGTGCCATGTTTTAAAAATGGAAAAATAGTAGTAGGTAATAATATACCTAGTCAGGTCATAAATTCTGTCACATGTTTAATATAAAATTATTGAAACAAGTTTATTCATTATGTAACCATTTATATACCAAAATGAACTTAACAAAACATAGATTCTTATGACACTAAAGTTTATTCAAAATGACCTCCGTGATTTTGAATACAGGCCTTCAATCTGCGCGGCCAGTCGTCTATCGCAGCACGAACGAGGTCCATGTGAATATCGGCGGCTGCCTTAATCAAGGATGTCTTGAGTGACTCCAAATTGGGATGAGGCTTTGAGCACGTCTTTTCCTCCAACTGTTGCCATATCTTGTAATCTAACGGATTCAAATCTGGACTGGAGGAGGGCCAGTCTTCTTGCCGGATGAAGTCGATTTCACGCGCCGCCAGCCAGTCTTGTGTGCTCTTCGCTCTATGAGCTGGCGCCGAATCTTGTTGGAATACCCAGTGCCTGTTATTGAACATGGTATGAGAAACAGGTTCCACAAGGTTCGTCAGGACTGTATTTTGATACACAACTGCATTCGTTTTTACACCTTTCTCACAAAAATGTACCTCTGTTAAGCCCCAATAAGAAACTCCCAACCATACCATGATCGAGGATGGAAAATGAACTCGTTGGACACGCGGAATACGGTTGCTCGCTTCTTCACTACTGTGTGCGTACACCTTATCATTTTGTTTGTTGTAGCTCTCTTCTACGGTAAAAAATTTTTCATCCGAAAAAAGAATTTCCCGATATTTTTTCCCGCATACCGCTTCAACAAAGCGCGGCATTTCTTCAGTCTCAGGTCCATTAGACGAGCATTCAAACGATGTCCTGTTTTTCTTCGATATACCCGAAGCCCTAAGTCTTCATTTAACACCCTTTTCACCGTGGTTCTGCTTAACCCCATCTGAAGGGCCAACAGTTTCTGCTTACGTTTGGGATTTCTTTGAATTCGCGCCTTCACAGCTTTTATCACTGCTGGAGTACTAACAGACCGAGGGCGACCACTTCTTGACCTGTCATCTACACTAGAGTCTTCATTGTATCGTTTAATAGTACGATAAACGAATCTTTTGGTTAAATTCAAATTTTTCAGTATGTAAAAAAATTGTATTGGCGCGTAACCGCAACGATGCAACGCAATAAGTGCAACACGGTCTTCTTTAAGCGTCCACTCCATATTTAAAAATCATAGATAAATATATATGTAGCAAGCTATTAAAAATGAGTAAAATTCTAAAAAGTATACAGTTTTATTTTTATGAACAATTCGAAATTCGAATTCAATAAACTTTTTTGTGGCCAGCATTCTAAAAGAAAAGTTTTTACTGTGTGACAATACTTATGACCTGACTAGGTATATTCTTTGCCTCTGAGACCTAAGATGGAATTCCACACAGCTTGTAATTTAACTGGCTCTCTTAAACCATTCAGATTGGAACATAGCATGGCATTTGGCGGCAGAAATATTCACTTGTTCAAAAGGCCGGTAATGCACATGCAATTCCCCTGGTGTTGCAGTTGTTCATGGAAGGCGATAGTCACTTACGTTAAGATTGTTCTTGCTGGTTCTTTTTACGGCAGGGTTTTTTTCCGAACAAATGGTAAAAGTAAAAAATTACTTTCAATAAGAATTACATGTAATATATAAAAAACCGGCAAAGTGCGAGTCGGACTCGCGCACCGAGGGTTCCGAACAAATCTGTAGGTATATAAGTTTAAAATTATTAAAAATATTTTTATTATATGATGTAACTAAAAATTTATGCTATTCGCAGTTTGTTTTTATCTGTGCTATAAAAAGTTGCTTCGTACCAAATTTCAAGATTCTGAGTTCACGGGAAGTACTCTGTAGGTTTTGATTCCCTTGCGAATGTCGAAAATTTACGGCATAAACGGCTGTATCTTTTGATTGCGTTGGCTTAGAAGTTTGAGTTTTTCACAGCTCTAAGGGACTGTAGACTTGAGTATTTGATATGAATTTCAACTTGACACCTCCACGTGTTCCTGAGAAAAAGGGTCTTGACAGACAGACAGACAGACAAAGTGATCCTATGAGGGTTCCGTTTTTTCTTTTTAAAGTACGGAACCCTAAAAATGATTCTATTCTATTCTATTCATCGGGTGAGCCGCATAGTCGTTTGTCCCTCTCCCTTATATTTTAAAAAAAAACCTAACCAAACGGGTTCCTAGGTAGAAAAGTCATACCATCTAAAATCCACCTTCAGAAGCGGCATAGATATAGTGATCAGAGATACGATGTTAGTGACAACATTTTATGTTATTTTTCCCGAAAATTGGTACTTGTGGATAAAATTGTATTCGTATTGTTGTTTTTGTAAAATGATCTACATTAGGTACTTACTAAATAGATGCACATTCAATAAATATATAAATACTTCACATAAAATACTCAATGATACCTATTGAACGGCAATTCAATTTCAATAAAAGCAATCTAAAAAGTAGGGCAGATAATCGAGGACGCATAATTTCGTAAAATGGGTATGGACATAACTATAGAATAAATTATTTATATAATTATAGTCAAATTGGATTATAAAACATTATATTGTGCATTGATTACATATTAAGGGAGAGTAACAGTTTAGAACAAAATATATTTTAAAATATGAATATAAATTACATGTAATATAATAATATGTTAACACAATTACGTATAAAATAAAAGAAGTATTTTATGTGAATATATTTGTTATACAACATTTATACATAATTTTGGCACACATAATATTATGTAAGTATAGGATAAACGTAAGTTGATTTGACAATGTCTGATTTCTTTTTAATAGTTAAGTAGGTACAGAAGCAATTTTATATTATCTCTATATGTGCAAATCAATTGTTGTCCGTTAGTTAAACTCGAAACTGGCTCGATCGTTTCTGATGATTGTTTTTGTGTGTGTTTGAGTGAATCTCTGAATGGTTTAGATTCACAATTAGACCCGGTAGGTGGAGCTGTTGTCGAAAGCCAGGGTGGATCGCTAGTATATTATATATATTATGGTTAAAAGTTTTTACTAAAACACAAAGTTATTACTTTCATAAATATAATTTCCGTTCACGACTTCGTAAATCGTGGTTTATGCGAGTTTCGAAATGCTTTGGCTGTAATATTTAACTGTTTATTACTTGGACTAATTACATAAAACAGAGATTACTGTTATATGCTCATATTATTTTAAAATCGCGTTACTGTGGTGATGGTTGTATGTAAAATATACCTAATTAATATAATCAGTGGTTACTTTACGAAAGTTCATAACATTAAAGATATGAAAATTAATTAGCTACTATCAGTAAAAAAATTTACAGTGTGGTGGCGGTGTAAGAATATTCACTACCCCATATCATCCCTTGAATGTCGTAACAGGCGACAGAGGGAAACAAATCAGGAGATAATGACTTCTTATCTTTACGCGAACACTACACGTTGAATAAAACTACTTTTACGGATTCTATCGCGTTTAATTACCTTATTTTTATTAATTCCCGACGTTTCGGGTGCTTTACAGTACCCATGGTCACGGGGGACTGAAGTGATTGACATCCCGATGTCAGAGTTAACCCGGAGTACCTTCAGCTTTTTTAATTATTAATTTTGGTCCGATCTACGCAGAATGAACTTACTGTGTCTTGAAGTCTTGCAGTGGTATGCTTGGGTTTAGTTTTAATTTTATTAATTACGGGATCCCAAGCAGGTGGTAGTACCTAGCCTCCCTCTCTATTGAAATTCGGATATTTTTTAATTTCAATAGCCTCACGTATCATCCTTGGCAGGAATCGATGTTCTTTCGCGAGAATTTGTGGTTTATCAAATCTAATGTAATGGCGGGGGCCGTCTAGGATATGATCACACACTGCAGACTTCTCGGAAAGTTGGTGCTTCACATCAGCTATGTGTTCTTTTACGCTTAAACGATCAATAAAAACCACCGCATGGCTATACTTAGCCTCTGAGCGAGAAAAGAACAAGCCCTTATCACCAGCAGCAACGGCCAGCCGCGGATGGAGTTCCTTTAGGAACTTTACCGCACGTGGACCCCACGGACCGATAGCCTCTACAGCAAATGGCACGAATATGTAGTCATCTCTCAGAGACTCATATTTGCGCCACTTACTCAGTTCAGCTGCCTCTGATGCCGTCCCGGCTCTAAAGGAGAACGACCTCAACTAGCGAACTAGACGAACTTGTTATTTAATTAATTTCATAAGTTATATTCTATTACATAAGATTTTGTGATTTTGTACCGTGTGGTGACAGTGCAAGAATACCTGCCACACTATATACCAGGTTGATCCAAAAGTAATGATAATCGGTTACTTCAGGTCCGCATAAAAATCCAAAAAAAAAATTTTTTGCTTCCTTATATACTCACTACGTCAGCCTAAAAAAATCATATAAATAGATTACGATTTCCGGGAGATACATTCATTTGAATACGAACTGTCAAAGAGATAACATCAACATGGAGAAAAACGAAATTAGAGCTGTCATCAAGTACCTCTGTTTGAAAAAAATGTCTTCAAAAGACATACACAGTGACTTAATCGAAACATTGGAGGACTCTGCTCCTCCATATTCTACAGTTGCACGCTGGGCTAAGGAGTTTAAACTGGGCAGAACATCCACTGAAGATGAACATCGCGAAGGACGCCCATCCACGTCCCTCACTGAAGACAACGTGAAAAAAGTCGAAGATGTTGTATTGGCAGATCGAAGAGTGACCATCAGGCATGTAGCTGAGGTCACAGGGATCTCATATGGCAGCATTCAAAGAATCCTTGCGCAAAAGTTGCATATGAAAAAGGTCTCTGCGCGTTGGGTACCCAGAATGTTAACCGACGAGCAAAAGAAAAATCGAGTTGACATTTCGAGGGTCAATCTCGAAAAGTTCCAAGCAGATCAAGAAAATTTTTTGTTCCGTTTTGTGACTATGGACGAGACCTGGATCCACCATATTGATCCTGAAATGAAACAACTGTCGATGACTTGGAAGCGAGCCTCCTCACCGACGCCAAAGAAATTCAAAGTTTCAAGTTCGGCGGGAAAGGTTATGGCATCTGTTTTTTGGGACGCTCAAGGCATAATTATGGTGGAATATTAAATAAACATGCGAGTGAGAACTGGAGATAACCCGGATGATCGTCAATTTTCTGATAAATTATTAAAGATTGGAGAAGGTACCTATCCACAACTACACCAAGGAAAACTTATTCTGACTCCTGAGTTATGTTGTATAGTGCAATCCCAACCACATCTTATATCGTCGGTTTACGGTGACGTAACAATTATATTAAATAGGGACAATTTTTGGCTATGCGAAAGATCCATTTTAACTCCTCGCAATGACCAGGCATCTGAGATTAATAACAAAATACTGTCGAATATATAGGGGGAAAGCAAAGTTTATAGTTCAATAAATAGAATGGTCAATGAACAAGAAGCCACTAATTACCCGATAGAATTTTTAAATTCTTTAAATATGCCCGGACTTTCTTCTCATGAAATTTGTTTAAAAATTGGTATTCCGATTATTCTGCTCCGAAATTTAAGACCACCACAACTTTGCAATGGAACTCGGCTAAAAGTAACCCAGTTGCAACAAATTATAATCGAGGCTCAAATTTTAACAGGTTGCGGTGCAGGAGAAACCGTCTTTATTCCCAGAATTCCGATAATGCCAAATCATTTTCCATTCCAATTTAAAAGAACGCAATTCCCAGTATCATTGTGTTATGCAATGACAATTAATAAGGCTCAAGGGCAGACTTTTCGTATTGCTGGAGTATATCTCGGTGCCAGTTGTTTTTCGCATGGTCAGTTGTACGTCGCTCTTTCCCGGGTTAGCAGTTTTAGAAATCTTTATGTTCACATGCCGGACAAGTCAACTTTCAACATAGTTTACCCGGAAGTTTTGCGCTGAAGTATTTTTGTTCTATAAGTACTTAAGCCTCATGTGAACGTGATCTAAACAATATTACCAATATATTAACTTAATAACACACAAGGAGTTACACTCTATCCAAAGCCCTGCGACACTATAACATATATAGGTATGACGTCTTAGCAAAAGTTGTTTAGTCTGATGGGCATTTCCTGTTGACTTACAAAAATGAAAGATCTAGAACGTCTCGAATCGTCTCGCGAATCACGTTGTTTTCCCGTGCCCGGGCTCTTAGAATTCAGACGTTTCAGTTCTTCGATTTTGACGACCCCGTTGTCGCTGGCATAAGCAACAGGATCCGCGTACGAAGTCGCGGGCAGAAGCTAGTGATAGCTAAAAAAACAACTATGGGAAAGGACTATGTCCATCTGTGGATTTCTATAGATTGTAATGGATGGATGGATATGTTATGTATATGTAAAAGGTACATTATATAAAGGTTCGTAAGTTAATATTGTAAAAAAAAACTAGTTTATGTTTATTTTATGTTAGGATTCCCTTTCTGCCTTGGAATGTATCTGGATTGTTATTGCACCCATTCTTGTGCTTACAGTTCGACAGAACAAAGTGAACAGAGACAGTTTTAATTACAGGCATGAGATATTTCATATTAGTCCCCATGGGTGAAAAATAATCGTGATTATCTTTGTTCATAGCTGGTTACCAGTTTCCATGGACTTACCATTACTCACCAATTATCTACTGTCACTCTAATTTTATATTTTTTTTGGACAGACTACTTATGTCTTGCAAATTTTTAATAATCTTACAATTATCCATAATTTTCTTTCAGACATGTACTCAGTTAATGGGCACTAATGCAAACAAACAAATTCAAAATTGATATGCTGTTACAGAACGTTACGGAACGGACTACTTAAGATTGTTTTAAAAAGAAATCACATAATACAATTTTATTCAATAACGCTTATTAAGTTATTTAATACATAATATAATTTTAGTAACAGGCTATGAGGCAGTCAGTCTTAGTCCTCAGAGGTGCAGAAGTGCACAATGCATGGACTGCAGTAGCCACTTACTATTTGGTGGATTGTAAGACTGTTTGTTATTTCAGTTTTATAAAAAAAAAAAGAAGGACATATTTAACAATTTTAGCCTACCTGTACAGCTATATAAGGCATTCAGATAACTGTGACAAAGAATACTATTACTATCTGTACTATTATGTATTCTGTGCTATTACTAACGTAACAGTGATACGTTATCATATTATTAACTAGCTGTTCCCCGCGACTTTGCCCGCGTGTTATTTAGGATTTTAATTTTTTTGCGCGGTACCCTAATTAATTTTCTAAAATAAAAGTAGTTGAAGTTACTCCATATGACATCAGCTATCTGACCGTGAAAGTCCCGTCGAAATCGGTCCAGCCGTTTCGGACACCAGCCGGAGCAAACAGACAGACAGACAATTTTAAAAATTGTAGTTTTTTATAAGTATTGTATATACTTTCATATGCATTTAGTAAAAAGCTGTAATTTTGACATTACATACAGACACTTCAATTTTATTTATTTGTATAGATTTGTATAGATATCCACGTGAGAAAGCAATTATTTTGCTGTAAGTAGGAAAAATGCCGAAAATGACTTTTTTACCCGTTTGTCAAGGAAGGATTACTTTTTCGCGCATATCTTGTATGTATGTATATATGTTTGTAAATTCCTTTATTACCTCGTATCTTCCAAACGGCTGGATAGATTTCGACAGTTAAGATATCGTTATATTCGTTATTTTACTATTAGAGTCAGTACCAAAAAACTATTAACGTCGACTGATGCGTATCCCATTGTCTCTACGACGAAAAAAAATCGCTTACGTTGTTGAAAGCGCCTGTGTTTCTATTTTTCTTCATAAGATTAATTAGTAGGCCAAAATTAAGAAAGATTGCAGTTTTTGCTGTACATATTATCTTCCTAGCTTGTGATTTTTGAGGTCAGCTAAGATCATTACTTACAGCAATTTTTCTGGTCGTGTATTTTTAGTGTTTTTGTTTTACTGGCCGCAATTTATAAGGTTTTTACTTAAAAACTCACACGAAAGAACATGTTTTTTTTTTATTAATCTAGTAACTTGTTTACTTTTCTATACCTATTTTGTTGATAGTATATAGACGAGGTTATTATCGGGTCGGTTTAGATATATTCCTTATTTTTATACCAAAGCTTTTTATTGAAGTAGACTGGCTAAGGCAAGGTATATCTGACTATAAATTAAAAATATATAAAAAAGAAAAGAAAAAAATTAAAAAGAATTAAGAACTACTTTCTAGATAATTGGCGAAGTTATAATATGTAATGTTTTGTAAAAGTTATTAAAAAATACATGTAAGTTTACCCAAGTACCTAGAGTGTATGTTTTAGTTATTGTTAAATAAATACAACAAATAATTCAAATCATCATTTTATTTTTTTTTCTACATTTTTAAGTCGATATGTTGCAGTTAAACTGAGGGCTTAGCTTAGCATGAAAAAAATAACATTCAAAACTAAACTTAAGATTATGCAGCTAATTTATGTGATTTTTGCAAACCCATACGACTTAGGGACCTTCAAGAAAATTGTCGACTTAATTTGAAAATTAAAGAAGTGTCATCTGCAAATAATACTATATCATGGTTATCTCCTACTATGTAAGGTAAGTCATTAATGTATATAAGAAACAGAAAGGGGCCGAGAATTGAGCCTTGAGGCACGCCCATATGTACCATCGACCCGTAAGAACTCATACTGTTAATGACAACTTTTTGTGTTCTCTTGCTTAAATATAAAATAATTAATTTAAGAGCATCACTTCTTACACCGTAGTGTTCCTCCCCTCGTAGTCGGTAGTAGGCCTCCCCCATAAAATTGCTTTATTGGGAGGATTTTGCCATAGTTGTTTGTTGTTGTTTGAATAATGTACTCCAGACCAAATTTCGGTCACGGCGGCCAGTCTCAACGGAGACTAGCCATGTGCGCAGGACAGGATTATAGTGCCCAAGTGTATGCGCAAGCACAGGTGCACTCTCTATTCCCTCACTCTCATAAACCAATGGGACGGTAAACCGACACGACCGGAAAGAGATCAGGCGCAGGACCAACGGCTTTACGTGCTTTCCGAGGCACGGGGGTTAGACACCGCCAACTTCCTGATACCGGGCAGATACTGAGAGTTTCTTGTGGGAAAAATTCAATAACTGATTTTTTGGCCCGACCCGGGATTCGAACCTGGGACCTCATGATCAGCAGTCGCACTACTACAACCACTAGACCAACAAGGCAGAGAGAGATCTGGGGTAGTGGATATTCGTACGCCGCCACTATACATGATCTTGTTGTTATTCAATTGTAGTGAATATCGTTCAGTCTTTGATATTATATTACAAACGTACCGTAAGATATGACTTTAGATAATATTCTCGGCTGACCAGAACCGGTCCATAGCCCTCTCAGGAATGTTAGGATCTAAGAGGGTTACAAGAGGGAAAAGACCGTCGCTTTGCTCCAGTACGAATTGGTGGACTTCATATTATTCATATAACCTCAAAATATTTTTCGATTTTAGACAAGAAGAGAGCTATAAATGTATACGGTAAATACATGTGCTTGTTTGTGCCCTTTTTCTATAGTAAAATTAACACTAAAATTGCCAGGGTGGATCGAAATAGGGTTTCCCGGTTTACTATGAAATTTAAGTAAAGGTTCGAAAATTATATAATTTTTAAATTAATACATTAATAACAAACGATAGTATTTTCCTTAAATAACAGTATAAAACTTTTTATTTTATTTTAATTTATTTATACAAAAGGTAATGTTCTTAAATAATAATTACATTTATTTAAAAATAATGCATTTTTAATAAAAAGTAAAAGGCGACTTCAATGAAATAAAAAAAAAAATTATTTCACATTCTAAAGTCGGTGCAAAAACGAAGAAGTATTAAAGTCCGGATTTCAGATTGTGAAATAATATTTTTTTAAATTTAATTTACTTTTTATTAAAAGCACATTATTTTTTAATATATCGCTTTAAAATCGGCTTTTACTTTTTATTAAAATGTATTTTTTAATCTTTAAAGTGTGTACTAAGGAATATTACAATCTCATTATCGACTAAGTAGTTACACTTAAAAACTTCGTCCCTTATTTTTGTCACCCTAATGGATGATTTTTTGTTCAAATTTATATGTGACCACCCGTGAAGAATAACCTATTCAATTAAAGAAGAATTATTAAAATCAGTTCAGCCATTTACGAGAAATCGGGGAATATAATGTAATAAAACCAAACTTGTCGAATAATAAAACCTTCTCATTTTTGGAACTCTGTTGAAAATTCTTCCTCGACATTTAATAAAACGGATTTCGAATTGCTATCGCTGAATCAATTTTTAATTCGGTTTTGTATTTATTATTTTTTTATCACATTCTACACATTGTAGACAGTAGTTTGTTATCTAATTTTGTGAGTTGATTCGTGGTTGTTTTTTTGTTGGTTGTTAGTATATTACTTCGAGAAACACTAGTGCAATTATGATAATAAAAAAAAATCTTTTTGTGTTGTTACCATCAAAGAAATAATATGTAAATATTGTTACTTTAAACAAAAACTCTCAAAAACTTTATGAAAAATGAACAAAGATATTTTAAATAGTATCTTATCACAGGATCATCAAATACATAAAATGCACGTAATATATTTATCAAAATAATTTCACATATTTTGTTTTCTTTCTTATGCATATATTAATATTTTGGATACATGTAATGAACATTTTTAGTCTTTAGAGTAAGGGTGACAAATGAGCACACAGTCCACCTGACGGTAAGTGGATACTGTAGCCCTTAGACATCTTGATTTATCCTCGATTAAGAATCAATATGCAGATGCGTTATCACCCCTGAGGAATAAAATGGAATGCCTCGTATCCAGTAAAAAGGGTATCCAGTTCTCTACACTCACCATACTAAACACAGCAGCATTGAAGCTGCTATTTTACGCTGGTATTCTATGTGAGCGTGGTCCTTCCCTGGTCGAGCCGACCTATTCGTGCTACAACCATAATATAGCTGCAGCATAGCTCTGCCACGTAATAAATTAGTGAAAACGGTTTATAATAAATATAATATTATGATTAATAAACGATATTATGATTTTCGATATTTACTTTAAATGGAGTGATATTGCCACAACAACATAAATCTTGGCCCGTATTAATAAACGTTACTCAGATCAAGTACACGCACTTGATTACAATATTGAGGTTATGATCTTATTAATAAACATATCTGAAGATGCGGTTTAGGTTTGCGATATCAGCTGAGTGCCACACCGATTAATAAAGGAAACTCGACTCTTAAGTGTCTGTACTTGAGTGCAAGTCACAGAACAGTATTTCTAAGTACAGTGTTTTGAGATACTGTTTTTATTAATTAGCAACGATCTTGAGATGCTGATATCGTAACGAGGGTGTATCAAATGATTACACACTTGAGTTCGTCATTGAGTAACGTTTATTAATACGGGCCGTAGAGTACAAAGCGTTCAGGCTTTTGTAACCTTTATACTACTTATAATACACACCTGGGGCGCGGAATGATGCATTTGGGAGTACTGTATTTGCGTGACATGCACTACTCCACTCGAAGCATGCTGCCCGTGTATCAGAGGGATGTCAAATTCTTCGTCCCCGAAAGATGGCGTGTGAAAGGTCTGAAACAACGACGTGTTAGAATTAGGTTATTCGCGGTACATAAATAACCAATAACTTCATCTCATTCTGTGGCTTAAGGCGACTTAGGAAAATGGCTGTGAGATCTAGTAGGCTCCAAAACTTATTAGATTATAACACCATTATCAGCACCATAAGTGCATGACATAACTGCGATCGCAATACAGGACTTTTTGATGGCTAATCAGAAGGAGTAGGAATATAAACACTTATTGTAGCTTTTTCAGCAATTTATTGATAAATCGTGGGTTTATTTCATTTATTCCAGATGAATGATTTATTAGCAGGATAAACTTAACAAATAGTAATATATTTATTCTTTATTAAAAACTAACCACACGGCCCGGCTTCGCATGGATCTATTAATGTAGATTTTTGGATTAAAAAAGATTGTTCGGATATAATATAGCTCAGACCACTCCTTGCATTGCTTTCTATCTCTTCGTCAAGTTTCATTACATTCGGTTCAGCCATTCTAAAGACAGACAGATAGACGGACAAAAATTTTAAAAATGCTGGATAACCATTTTCCAAATTATGAAAATAACCCCCTCAGCTCCATAAACGTAAGTTATTTTAATATTACCGAGAGACATTTAAAATTTATTTATATGTATAGAAATTAATATCTCGCATATATATTTACAAGTATGTAAATTCAATTATATTTTATGTGGAAACATTACAATATTAAACTAAAATAGATATTATTGTATACTAAGCCATACATTTACGATATACATATAAAGTTAAAGTTACAGCCTATATACGTCCCACTGCTGGGCACAGGCCTCCACTCAATTCTGAGAGGGTTTTTAGGGCAAGGAAGTGTCCGCCGCACTGCCCTAATGCGTGTTGCCGAACTTCACATGTTTTAGAAATATTTTTTCTTATTTCTCAGACATGCAGGTTTCCTCACGATGTTTTCCTTCACCGTAGAGTACGTGGTAAATCGGCACTTAAAATTGCAATTAACAATTTCATTGGTGCCGGCGGGGATCGAACCCGGTTTGCTTGCATACTATGAAATTTACAGCGAGCGCTAACCATCTGAGCTAACACGACTCTATATAAATTTATTATTATTTAAATAACAGTAAGAAAATTATGTACCTACGAGTATCTAAAAAAAGAATTCAACGAAATGATATTAAAAAGCTCTCACTGTAATTGTACCATTGTTATTTCGCTCTATTGTCGTAATACAATGATAATATTTTCTTCATATTTCTTTATAATTATCTATACGTTACGAAAAATAAAAAGTAATAAATTTTTTAAATACTTTTATTGTAGCCAGGGGTCAAATTGAGTAGTTTTAGGCTTTGATTATAGTAAGTAAGTTATTAAATATTTCGATGTAAAGAAAGTTGTTGAAGAAAAGTCCTGTTAATTTCTTTCGTATAGTAGTAAGAATCTTTCGTAAATTTCGCGAATTGGTGATTTTACGTGTAAGCTAAAATGCATAACGTTGTATTTTTAAAATAGTGTGACAAAGGAGCTGCCAGTCCATCTTATAATGGACCCCTAATCTTGCCATCGGCTACGACGCGGTAGGACTCCTTATCTGTCGAGGAGTCCGTCTGAGTAGTAACCTACTTCTACTGTCTAGTAGCAGTGCTTGCATCGCTGTGTTCCAGTTTGAAGAGTATAGAGAGTCAGTACAGTTACAGACTGTGAGGCATTACATCTTGGGTGGGGAAAACGCATAGGGAACTATCTTTGTTTGAAGTTGATTGCAAGTGTCCGGTGGTCACTTAATATCAGGAGCGCTGTCAGTTTGTTTGTCACTAAAGTTTTATTATAACAATAATAATATATATTGTTTGGCGGCAAAGAGCTTACTAAGCCAGACTCTCCTACACAAAAAGAAGTCCTTGAAAGCAAATGTTTTATACGTGGTAGAGCCATGCTGCAGCTATGTTTGTAGTATAGTTGTAGCACGAATGGGTCGGCTCGACCGGGGTACGACCACGCTCTTGAAAAATAGCAGCTTAACACTGCTGTGTTTCGTATGGTGAGTGTAGAGAACCGGAGAGCCTTTTTACTAGAAAAGAGGTATTCCATCTTAGTCCAGTGACCACGCATCTGCATTCATGATTCACAAACGAGGATAGATGTAGATGTCTATGGGTCACAGAAACCACTAACCATCAGGTGGACTGTGTGCTCGTTTGTCACCCTATCATATAAAAAAAAGTATTCATATACAAATATTTTAGTTCATGAAGCACTCAGCCGGCAACGCATCTGCAATGCCCCTGGTGGCGGTGGTTCTTCTTTTTATTCCCTTTCTGGGATAGTATATCTGCGGGTTTACAGGTGACCCTCATGACCTGGGCATCATCTCGGGAGGCACGGCTCCCACGGTCCTGAGTGTTGCGTTGCAGCTTTTGGGTAAGTATGTTGCGTATTTTACACCATCTGATCGTTGTCGGGGCTCTCACTCATCCCCGGCTCCCCTCTCGCCGGGAGATGAGCGCATAATTTCTCGTGGGAGTGGCCGCACGTCAGGTGGGCGTGCGTGAATTGGTGCCAGGTTCTGGAGATGTGGATGTGGTCCATCATCTGCGTGGTCGAACAAGTATCTCGCAGAACGGACCACTAAAGCTTTTATGCTTTCCATTTTAAGATCTCTGCTTTTGATGTCGTTTCTGACGTAACGTCCGGCTCTCACGATCACTCGCAGCGCAAGGTTCTGCTGGATTTGCATGTTTTTGCGCTATGGGATGACACAGAATGCACTGTCATATGCATATAAATCTAGGACGTCGTTCACTTTTCACTCTTCAAGATGTTCGCTGAGTGTGGGGAGTGCGGTCATATGCAGCTGTCCTGTAGACTCACCATTCGGCGCTGATTTAGTCGTGCTACCGAATCAGCCCTTTCTAAGTTGACATTAGCCGCACAATTTTCGGCGGCTGGGAGGTATTCTCTATCAGCTTGTACAGTATCCATGTATACTACATCCTGTAAAAGACCTTCTCCATATCTAGAGGAGCCCCACACAGATGTAGCCACGGTTGTATTTGGCCGCAAGATGTTGTATGATGTGTGATGTTGTAGAGTGTACTCTACGGAAACCGAATTGCTTTTTTTGTAGAGCAACGTGCGGGCAATTCGGAATATCTATATTCACTTTTGTTCGATAGTTAATAAAGCGTCTTACAGAAACCATATTTTTTTCAATTAATATCAGTAATGTTACTTATGTATTATATAAACGAAGGAGAGGGAAATAAAATAAGCCTTGTGATTTTGATTTTAACACTGATCTTGAGATTATTTGAGATATATTTTCAAGAATAAATCGTTACCAGCAAAATGAGCTTCGATTTTTATCACTTGTCATACAGTCATGAGCTCTTTTCGAAAGTAATTTTAAAAACATTTTTTTTATAGGATCGGGTGACAAACGAGCACACAGTCCACCTGTGGTAAGTAAGTTAAAAAGTAAGGTAAGTGGTTACTGTGACCCATAGACATCTACATCTATCCTCAATAAAGACTCAAGATGCAGATGCGTTGTCACACTTGAGGACTAAGATGGAATGCCTCTTTGCCAGTAAAAAGGGTCTCCGGTTCTCTACACTCACCATACGAAATACAGCAGCGTTAAGCTGCTATTTTACGCTGGTTTTCTGTGAGAGCGTGGTCCTTCCCCGTTCGAGCCGACCCATTCTTGCTACAACCATAATATAGCTGCAGCATGGCTCTACCACGTAGAGCATGCTTTTTGATCGCACTTTTATTAAATTTAATTAATTATAGAACAGATATCGTGAAAACGCTTTGGAACGAGACTAGGTCTATTGCATATGTCAGATGCATGCAACTCTAAAATGCTGACAAAGCCTTACAGGAAAGGTAGGATGTATCAGCCGTATAATTATACAAATAAAACATATAGTATAAAAAAAGCAGCATATTATGTTGCTATTTCATGTTGGTATTCTGTGAGAGCTCTCCGGTCTTTCTCTGGTAGAGACGTACCAATGTGTTCAGCACCATAATAGAGCTGAAATGTGACTCTACCACGTAGAGATGTATAATATTGCTTGATACATTTGAATAACTGTATATAGCAATAGCTATATTTAAAGTTCATTTTAGTTACTTAATTATATTGCTATCCCAATCTTTGTACTACGGAGAGACCTTCAATTCTAAGTTCAACACGATTAAACAAGCAAACATATATACTGTATTATTATTGTTGAAATATGTATTATACCATACATATACATAACTTCCACTCGTACTAATATTTTTTTAAAAGAATTTAAATCTACACCAAGTTGTTCCCAATTGGGGCTAATATTCTTACACTCACTAGATGTCGCTAGTTGGGACTTAGTTGAAGTTATATGTTATACAATGTTATTATAATTGAGATTTTGCGTTTTAAATAAAAGTTTATCGGTTTCTAGAGTATGAAAATACACAAAACATTGCCTCAGGGACTTGCTATTTAATTTTTTGCAGATTTTTAAACTCTCATTTTAACTTTTCTACATATAAGAATATCCGTACTATTGTTTATTCATTTCTAATCTAATTAATAAGAATCTAACTAATATTTCATAAAGAAGTACTAACCTTTAAATTTTCCTAATTAAATAAATTTTCTCCTCATGAAATCTGTCAAATATTTCACTTAAGAATGTGGCACTATCCTGGTGGCAGAAAAAGTCGTAGATGCCCCTATTGTTACGTTTATCTGGTAAAAACGTTCGCATCTTGTGCGCTACTTATAGTGGCCGTTACATCTTATTTCCTCTCTTTTCTTTATCAACTCATAAATGTCCACTCGTGAACCGCACCATAATCGACCAGTTTGGCAGGCGGATCGGTACTCGCAACATCGGTACCATCTTCAATCTGATTATTTTAAGTCTGGCGTAAAAGAGATAGTTATACTGCCATTTATGGGAAGAGAAAATAGGAGATCTTTTTGAGATTTCCCGTTATTTTTTGTAAAATAATAGTGACAAACGAGCACACAATCCACCTGATGGTCAGTGGATGCTGTGGCCTATAGACATCTACATTTATCTTTGAATAAGAATCAAAATGCAGATGCGTGCGTGAAATACATGAAAATGACAAGTTATTTAAATATGTCAAAATAGAGACTAATTCATTTTCAGACTACTTAATTATTTTCGTATCAATACCGTCATATCATTCCGAGTTAGCGTTATTAAGAGATAGGATTTCTTTTTTAACCGCTTCTTCTGTCATGGGCTTTACAAACATTGAGTTAGATAGTGAATTTTCATTACTAATATAGCTGTTTGGTTTATTCATTATTGTCAAATTATTAGGGAAATCAGTAAAATAATTATTGAAAATCGAAGCTATGTCAGTAGGATTTTTAATCACTTCATTATTTATTTTCAAATCCGTAACGCCGTGGTCAAAGTTTGAATTTGAGATTGCATTTTTTATTACAGACCTTGTAGCTGTACATTTATTTTTGCTTTTGTGTATGAATTTTATAGTAGGAATTCTTTTCGATCTTTGAATACATTTTTTCAAGATCTTTCAATTTGTGATGTAACTTTTCTTATTTAATTCTTTTACAACTTCTTTTTAAACCTCGACTTATCCAATTGTTTGCAGTATGATTATTATTTATCATTATTCTAATAAATGGAAAACGCGCTTACCCTGAGGATTAAAATGGAATGCCTCGCTTCTAGTAAAAAGGGTCACCGGTTCTTTACACTCACCAAACGAAATACAGCAGCATTAAGCTGCTACGTTGGTATTCTGTGAGCGCATGGTCCTACTACGGTCGAGCGGACCCATTCGTGCTATAAACATAATATAACTGCAGCGTGGCTCTACCACGTATAAAACCCGATTTATTCCTGACTCTGGACTACTTATGAAAATTTCTTAAAAAGAAAAAGAGTAACAACAAGAAAAAGTAGAAAAACGTATGTATAGATACGTACTTTAATTTTTTCATGTCGTTATGTTATGCTCTCTGATCCTCCAAAGCAATCTTCTAGTGTCTTTCAGCAGTAACACTGCTTATCTAGTAATATAGTATCTTTCGTTAAGTAGATGTTAATGGGGTAATGGATCTAATACCATCAGGATAAGCAAACCAATAGAAAGAGATAATTATCATATTAAATTAAAATTTTCAACATGACGAATATCAAAAAATGTAAACATTTTTAGTGCTTACCTGATCATTCATAGCGTACACGCTTGGCTTTGCTTCGCGATGACCAGACAGGGACGTCTCAATGTTTTCGGGTCGCTGTATAAATAAAAAATATTTAGTATATAAAACCATAAAAAATACAAAAGCCTACAAAGAGCTTACTCCTTTCTAAAAGGTCGGTAACGCACCTGCAATTCCCCTGGTGTTACAGTTGTTCGTGGGCGGCGGTAGTCACTTACCATCAGGTGGGCCTACACGTTTACCCCCTATTTTATATAAAAAAGTTAAATTTCAGTAAATATACAAAATTTTAAAAAAATGCACATTATACATTGTATTATGTACGAGTAGAATGAAAAATATTTGAACAAAGAGAAATAATGGAAGTGCTTACAGGTTTGCGCTCGGGTAAAAACAGGTAATAATGTAACACGTCCTGACATAATGATGACTACAACATATTTGGAATATAATATATATATATCAGCGGTAAGCTGTGTACGGACTAATAGTAAAAAATATTATATGAACATAATATTTAAAAATACTTTAGATAATTTTATAAATAATGGTAATTTTATAATAATGGTGTACGAAAAGATCCACCCGTGTAATGAACCGAATATCTAAGTTGGGATAAGAGATCGGAAGAAACATCGGATGCTGTGTTAAAAATACACACAATACATAAACTAGATACAATTCCATATTCTGCGATTTGGACAAATATTGTCAGCAGATTTTCAAACCTTAACCGTTACAAACAAGAATGCTAATTTCTCAGCAATATGGTCGTCAATAATATAATATTTAATAACTGTGTGGTGATCATTTTTGAGAATACATTACACGATTTTTTTCTGTGAATATATACACGGCTATGAGAAATATCTCATAGTTTCCGACCGGTGGCAATTTTACATCTCTTTTACGCCAGATTAAATATTCTACCAGAAACGACCACGAACCAGGAGGGTAAGATAGGAAGGTTATTTAAATAGAAAGAAGATATTTTGAAATTATGACTTATTTCTTCAAAACATGTCAAAGCCAAAACTGAAAAGTGAAAATAAATTTGCACGAATATGGGCATATATAACTCCTGTCTTGTATTTTTGAAACTTTGAAGGTTACAAATTATGATTTCAGTTAAGTGCTGTTGAGAATGCCATTTGAACGCAACTTTATTGCCATTTGGTATTACAGTCTTAAGAAATACTAACTAGATTGAGAGTTGGCGCAATAGATTGCACGAATTAAATATTTGTTATTACTCACAAAGTGCTATAGTTGTGAACTTCGAGTTCGATGTCTAAAACATTATTATTTTATAATCAAATAATTTTTTGGTCTATTTAGAGCAGTAATAAAAAGTCTTTATTCCTCCACCTCCTTCCACAAACATATTTTTGTATCACTATCTATAACGATACAAACATTATATCGTTATATGTAGGAACCTACGTTTCAAGTTGCTAATTGCAATGATGTGCTCGTGTTGTTGAAATCGTCACCACCTACTATATTGCATTACCGTGCCTGTCTATTTTTTTTTATAGGAGAGGGGGCAAACGAACATGTGGCTCACCTGATGGTAAGTGACTACCGCCGTCCATGAACAACTGCAACACCAGGGGAACCAGGGGAATTGCAGATGCGTTGCCGGCCTTTTAAAAAGGAGTAGGCTCTTTTCTTGAAGGTCCCTAAGTCGTATCGTATTTTATGTTATATTTTATAGATATTATATTTTACATTTTATCGTATGTTATTCCAGATATGATCCTTTCACCTCAACAATAATGTGTCCTACAGACAGAATTCCGGTCACGAAGCCAGTGTTAATAGGTAGTAACAGTCTGCGTAGAACAGGATTATAGTGCATGAATGTACGCCCAAGCACAGGTGCACTCTCTGTTCCTTCCGTGTTCTCTAATGTGACCATACAAAATATAGCGGCATTAAGCTGCTATTAATGGTAATACGCTGGTATTCTGTGAGAGCGTTAGCTGTGCTTTCTCGTTCGAGCCGACCCAATCGTGTTACAACCATAATATAGCTGCTGCATGACTCTATCACGTGGTTATAAAAGACCCACTGCGCTGGACCAACTCTTTCCTTACTATGTACTTATTGTTATAACTTTTAAGTGTTCCATTGCCATAAAACCAAAACTCATAATTTCATTCCGTCCATCTGTTCTAATATGTCACAGTATCACAACTTCAAATTTTTTACTTGGAGTCTCAATTAAGTATATGTTACAACTGTAAGATAATCCCCAATCCAATATTATCCTAGGGATGTCGTAAAAGATCGTCTCTTATTTAAATAGAAAGAATATCGTAAGGAAAATGAAACAGGAAATGAGTAGTGAACAGCACAGCCAAGTGTCGATACTAACAGCAAATATAGGTACCCCTGAGGAGGCAATCGAGGGTGGAGAACTTAACTGAACTTAACTGAAAATTAATGATTATTTATAAGGGCACGTAAACTCCGGATCCAATTTTATTTTGACTTTGTTTCAATTGGGGTATTATTTCATGGGCATATTATTCTGATAGGTTTTCTCAAATATTCCTTTAGTTGCATAACTTTTAGATTAGTAGAATTAAGCATAGTCCAAAAAAATCAATAGACTTTGTCTCTCTCAACTTAATTGTTATAAATAATGCAACTAAATAGATGATAGCTCTTATTGAATACTTTCGATTGAAATGACAAACATCTGAACACTATATCTTTAAAAAATATGAGGAAATCACAATAAAAGGCACACACTGACACTAAAAAAGCAGGTGGCCATTATCGCCGTTATTAAATAAAAAATTAAATAATATTTTTAATTATTTGTTTGTCATTAAATAACTTACTATGATAGATTAGCAAAATTAAATGTGTTTTAAAGTATCAAACTGGTTATTAATAACATTGTGGTACGTATATTATAGTAGATTAATAAAGCAATAATCAACTTTCCATTATTTTTCCCTTTCACCACTCAACTACTCGTTTCTAGTATTTTACATTAAATTTTTGTTCAAAGGGTTTGATGTTATTGGTTTACAATTGACTTATGAGAAACATAAAACTAAAGTTTCATCCAAGAAGATCATCATCATCATCATCATTCCAGCCTATCACAAGTCCACAGCTGAACATACGTCTCCTAGAAGGAATGCCACAAGTAATTACATATTTTTAATTACATAAAAAGCTTAAATATTCATTCATTTATTACAGCCTACGAAACTTCACTGTGGAATATAAGCTTCCCTAGAAGTTGCCTCATAAGCAGGATATTTGCCATAGTTACCACGCTTGGCAGTCGGTTTGGCATGGAACATGGGTTAGTAGAGATTATAAATTGTAATATAATTTTAATGACAAAGAAAACTAGAGTTACTTAAACAAGGTATTGTAAAAAGCTTTTGCTTTTTCGTCATTATTTACTGGAATGTAAAAAAATGTATATAATGTATGTAAAGGGAGAAGGTTTAAAAAGAGAATGAATAAATACCTAACTAATCTAATCTCGCCGAAGTCATAATAACACAAAAAAAATTTAATCGGCGTTCCAAAAATCGATTGATCAATATTGTGTAGTGCCTTGACTACAATTCGGACTCATTCCTCTCAGACCGGTTTTTGTAGCACACCGGCTGCTGTGCTCCCAATGGGCCTTTATACACATTGCACGCCACTAACAACGAGTATAAGTGAAAGGACAGGGTAATAATTGCTTTCAGAGCTATTCGATTTTGTAATAATAACAAATTAACATTACCTATTTATATAAAGCTTATTAAAAAATTCACATATCAAAACGCTTAATCAATACCGCCCAACTGCACAAAATTTGGTAGTGTAAAAATAAAACAGTTGATAAATTATTTTAATGAATTTAATTTTTATAACAATTGAAATATTAAACGAACAAAACGGACGTTATTTATAAATTTCTATCATAATCATAATGCGCTATTCATAACGATTGTATGATTCTAATATGTTTTTAGAGCGTGGAAAGTAGAAAGTTTTAAAAGTGGGTAACTAATATTCTCCGAAAACTATCTATTTGCTTATGTTATTTAGCAAAGGTTTAATTCAAACACGAAATATTAATATAATTTCGTCATTTCATTGAACATAATATTAAGCGTTTCCTGTGTACAGCCTGAGAATGTTCAATAATAAATTTTAACTTGTTGTTAGAAGAACGGTTCAATTCCATTATAGATGTGGTCTGTTATGTGGTGGAGAACTCTTAAGGAGAACATAATTGCCGGTCAGTGACCTCGTTTAGTTCCTCCCACTAAAATAGCGTTAAATCAATTGATGTTATTACAATTGGAACGCATCGTAACCTGCTTATATTACGTATGGGAATCTAAATTTATTATCATTTTAATTAGGTTAAATTATACATAACGAAGATTGTCTTCATTTTTTTTTGTTTCTTACAAGACAGTGTTTCTTAAAGGTCAATTTTAACAGGTTAGGTAGTAAAATTATGAAATATCTCAAAACTTAATGATGTAATAAACTTTCTTTTCGTAGCCATCAGACTCAATTACTTTTATAATACTTTTATAAATATAAATATTGTTCTTTACTACACCTAAATCTAATTGAAATATGTTATGATACTATGTTTATGCAAAAAATAAAAATGATTTTATAAATATAAATTCTTTTGAAGTATCTCGTTACAAAGAATTCTTATGGTTTCATTTTGTTACTTCATATAGGTACCTATATGTTTTAGGATAGTTTTTAACAAAACTTTATTTCATCGTTTACTAGCAGTATATTGATTTTTTATTACATTTTTTACATGGCCAATTATGTTATCATAACATAAAAATAATTTGTTACGTTAGTTTTTTAATGAAATTTAACAACGGTTCCGGATACCATACTATATTAAATTGCAAATGCAATACATAACGTCATTGATAAAAAGGTTGTTTTGTAATTTACTTAACACAATTTATGTATGTTAATCATTTATAATTATTTCTTATCTCACTATCAGTAGACAGTAGTGCATGCATATCTTACGTTCCTCTTTGTAGATAGTGATATTTATCAGTATATTTGACAATAATGTTACAATTACTAAATTTTGAACCTATAGGTATATTATATATATAAATAGTCACTTAGAAATATTATTATAGTACTTTTAAGTATTAGAGTAAAATAGAATTGAGTTGCAGATAGTGGCATCACGTCACAGTTAAACTTTTGTGAATTTTAGCAGTGACTAAAAAATATTATTATAAAATTATGTATGAAAAAAAGCGAAAAATGAAAAACCTACCTAGTCCAAAAAGTTTTTGTTTTCCGAATTTTATCTAGTTTATCTTCTTCGTATTTACGTAAACTTTTATAAAGCTTAATTGTTTGTTAAACATTTTAATGTGAAATAAGTTGTCATGCGAACATTCTTTTAATTAAAATTTAAAAATGCACTTTAAATATTTAATGAAACTTAATATTATTAATTAGAAAGTTAATTACCAACCATTCAGCTTGTTGTTACGCCCATATGTTATATCCAGACAAGTTAGTCTAATAAATTCCAGACATTAATTTATTACGTTCCGGTTCCATGTAAGATCTAATTAATCTATTGGAAGTAAAAATAAAAAAATAATGTTCCTATTGTGGGAGCACTAAAATTCTTGCACAGTATGATAATGTTGTAATGTAGCACGTTGGAACACACAGTGGTGACACAAACAGTTTTTTTGCCAATTATTGTCGCACCTCGGCGTAAGCGTTTAGTTCGTATTCGGTTTCAATGGTGGAGGAGTTAAGTTTATAACACGCTAGACACACGTGCTGAACGCGCGGGAAGACTGCGTGGCGGTCGCGGTCGCGGCGCGCGCTGTGGAGGGGCGCTACATGGCGTAGTGCGTGCGTCAGCCGCACCACGCCGATGGCGCTGGTGTCCCCGCCGTCCTCAACATGGCTTAACCCTATATATGTGAAGGAGATTGTAACTGTCTTTCCCATAATCACTCTTAATCTTGATTTAGAACATTTGATAAAAAAGATAAACCAGCTTTTGAAAGTATTTTGACAACTTCGTCCGTAAATTAACTAATAGTCCAACATGTAATAAAACAGCAGTTTCCTTTGAACATTACAAATTCATGAGCAATTTAGTCACGCAACCCTATGAAATTACGTTTCCGTTCGATGTTATATAAATTTCAATTTTTTTAAGTAATTTTTTACAAGGCTCAAACCTATCATTTTTTTTATTATTATGGCTTATCAAAACATCACTGTTGAACATTGACCCCTTTTATAGATATAAGTAATTATGCCCTATATAAGCATGCGGGAATAAACAAGAAAGCTCTGTGCAAGCAAACTACTATGACTTTTAACATCTCGCATTTAAAGTATTCTTACCAAAACTGGTTTTGTGTGCTGGCCTTTACTTTCTAATCTATGAAATCTACATGGTGGATACAGGGAGATAACAAATTTCAGAAAAAAAATTAAAAAGTAAAGCTACAACATATATCACAATATACTGCTGGGCAAAGCTCTGGATTGTAGAGCGGTTAGTTACTGTACATTTTTATTAATATTGATGTAATGACAAAATTAATATTTTTATCTCCAATATTTAAACAACGCGATAAAGCACAGTAAAGTTCATACAGAATAAATAATAATAAATTACTGTAACTTTAGAAAAATCGAGTAACAAGAATTATATCTTAAAAAATATCTCATAAAGACAACTGGTTTATGTCGATACCAGTAGAACATTTATCATGCTACTAGATTGGCTTGCCGAAGATCATTAAGACCCATAAGTGTTGTCGCTATATATTGGTACAGGTAATATGAGGAACGTTCAGTAAGCCGTGGAAAGGGTTTACTTCTAAGTTTTTAGGCTCAGCAATAAAAATATTCACAGTAAGTCCAGAGTAAATTTTATATTCCATTTTATTTGATACATTGTTCTGTATAGAATAGAATAGAATTATTTTTATTCAATATTGATTACATGATTTTCAAGCCATTTTAACTTTTACAACTGCTTTGGAAAAAAAACTCAGTCCTGGGAAGAACTAGCAAGAAACCCAGCAGGACTTTTTTTAAAAGCATAACTTACAATATCTTATTTAAACCAATGGTTTTAGGGATCATGAGGTACTTTTTCAATTTCTCGCCGACCTTTAAAACATGAAAATAGCTACTAGTATTTGCTATACGTTATTTAACTTTAAGTTACGAGTTATGACATAGTGCTATTGGTATCTTAGTTATTGAGCCATCGACGTCATATTTTATTTGGTAGTGATGGTTCAATAACTATCAATCAATCAATATATTCTTCTTTATACACTAGTACACATTAGAACGAGACAAAATAAAATAAATATATACAAAGTAAAATAGGCGGTTTTATCGCTCTGGAAGCGATTTCTTTCAGACAATCCTTATTTAGCAATGAACTATTGTTTACAGTGAATTGCAAATTGGGAAGGTGTACATACATTTGACAATCAAGTTAAAAAATATATAAGTATATAAATACATACAAGATGATAACGGTTGTGGATAGGTAGGAGAGATACAATTAAGGAAGGTAATTATGATGGGAAATAGAGGTCCAAGTAATAAGTTTTGAGTAGATTTTTGAAGGAAAAAATCTAGAAAACTAGAAGGAACTGTCCTATAACACACATCAGAACACATGAGCACTGTTTGTTAACGTCTTTAATAATTTTCTCAAAACATTCATGAAAAAGTTCTGCATATATGTAGCTATTTCAACGATCTAAAAGCACGATCGATCTTCTCTCTCATCCATTTCTCTTCCTTGTTTTAAATAAAATATTTTAGATTTTAAATAACACAAAAGAAATTGATACGCACATGAACTTATTGCTGCGGTAGTTTTTTTGTTAACTTAAGCGTCGACTTTAATTTTAGTAATGAATTTTATTTTTATTTTACTTTCTTTTCTCTTTTTTTATTTGGTAAAGGAAGGAAAAACGAAGTTATAATTTGAAAGGCCAAGAGAAAGTTGTCTAAACTACTTAGCAAAATTAGATCTAGACATACTTGTGAGTAAAGTTAAATAATAATAAAAAGTACATAATCCAAACAAAAAACAGAATCCCATTGAGACCTTTTCCCAATAAAACCTATAGCCATGTCTCGTAACTTTTTTAATTTGTAAGATCTAATATAGACTCAAGTACATTCTTTCTTCTACGAATAGTAACGTTTTTAAAAAAAGTTCAGAATTCAACAAGTATCATATAACTCAATTAGTACCATCTTTAACGTTTATATTTATTACAAAAATACCAATAATTGTATCCAAACACGGAATGCAGAAGTGAAAATCTACAAAGGAAGGAAATATATCTAATATAGGTTTAAGTCTACTTAATTATCTGACTTTCGTACTCGTAACTATAATTTTATAAGTAGTTCAGAATTATTTGCTTCATAATATTTATATTTTAAAATAATTGACTTTAAATTAATTGAAAATAAAAGTGTAAGAATTCACATATAGAGTCAACTCTATATTATATTTTATGCATTATATATGCATTGTCACATAAAATTTTTTGGGAGTGTTAAAATTATGTACATTCCCATGTCAAATATTCGTAAACACCATGCAATGCTAAACGGTGTTTACTGTTCATGATATTTTATTACATTATGCGTTTAATCCAACACATATTCAAAATAAAAGTAACATTATGCACCATTGCCTATTAGCAAAATGGCTTGCTTGTTCCGGCAATTACTTTGGAATCCAAATCTAATATCAATATCCAACGTTTAGTAATGGGATGTTGAAACACAGAGGCGAAGCGAATTTATCATTATTTTTATCGGCCTAAAATGAACTTTTCAAATAGTGAACGTTTTATCACCGATAATTTGCAGCGCCTAGAAAAAAAAATCTAAATTTAAACTAGCCCCATAATTACAAATAAAAATCAACAGAAACTTCACTTCGCTTTCAGGACACTCCCGGCTGACCGAACTTGTGTACTCATAGACATGAAGAATTATCAAATCTTTTGCAATAATCTGTACTAATATTTTAATTCTAAAATTAAAATAATCATACACTATGGTTAAAATTATTATATACCACCCACGTGATAGTGACAAGGACGTTGTCTGAACTTCTTTTATTTTTTATTCAAGGTTATAAAAATTAGAATTTAGGCGAGAAAGTAACTAACCCTGTTGTTATCATAGGCAACGAGCAGTCACGGATGCAGTTTCTATAAGAAACTACACCGCGCGTAGACCACACGGACCGATACTCTCTACAGCAAATGGCACAAATATACTCGTATTATATCAAATCTCAGAAACTTAAATTCACGGTCGCTTCAGACTAAGGGTCGTTTTGGCAAGAAGCTGGAGGAGGGTTCTAAATTGTAACGTGTCATTATCTCATAGAAGGTCTCCTTTTTAAAGGAATTTATCACAAATTGATGTAGAGCTCCCATCTACCTCAACAGGCTTGACAGTGCGGGTGCTGTCTGCCTTGAGCCCTGAGTACCTGCTGCTAAGCTAAGCTAAGACAAATGTTTTGTTAAATGGATCAGTGAAATTTTTATTTGATTACAAGTTTTTCATCACGGTATTATTTCTGTAAAGTTGTATAGGTAGTATAAAAGTAATATTTGTTTAAAGTGGAACTTTTTATTTGGTTATTGTTTCGTTTTAGATCTTTATATAAATAAATTATCGTACTAGATACACTGGTTACATAACTTAAAATAAGTTACTTATTAAAACATACATAAATATATATATTAGTTTAACATTTAAAGTCACGGACTGTCCACTGAGAGAAAATATTTATTTTGTGTGAAATTGAATTCCTATCGTTTACTGAACAGTAAAGCATTATTTCACGGGTATGTGATAGCATGTCGATAAAATATATTGGCTGATATAAATATTTTGTTTGTGAAATAGTATTTTGTATTGATAGCAAAATTTCAAGAATGTTTATTTATTGCTTTTTACTGTACATGAGAATGTTTACGTAGAATACGTAAGCAAAGCTGTACCTAAGCAAAGGCAAAGTTCAAAACGTTTACAGTTAAGGAAGATAAATGGCTTGAACTTCCTTATTCATCTTCACATAATGACTCTTTATTTAATTGTTTAAAATGTATCAAAATATAAAGAAATAATGTCTATTAAAATACATCGTAAAATTTAAGAGCAAAATATTCTACTATTTTTATTTAGTCTCTAAATCATCTCTATTATAACTATGTGAATAGTTAACTAAATTTTTGTATATCTTTTTTCCTAATTATACTTAAGATCTTATCTTATGGTAAGTAACACAGTCTTGGTAG
Source organism: Parnassius mnemosyne (assembly GCA_963668995.1). NCBI lineage: Eukaryota > Metazoa > Arthropoda > Insecta > Lepidoptera > Papilionidae > Parnassius > Parnassius mnemosyne. The sequence goes on along the minus strand of CAVLGL010000035.1, from coordinate 26,763,922 downwards.
ATAAATTGCGCTAGTAATTAACGCCCAATGGCGAAAAGACTGATACAATCAAAATATTTATTATAAAAGATTTATACTCACAAATATTGAGACTATGAGTTACAGTGTGGTGGTGGGGCTAAATCACCCCATGCCAGAAAGATCTCATTCCTTACGACAAATGGCGGTTTAACCATCACGTTTACGTAAGGCTTAAATGCCGTATCGGCGGCGGGGAGCAGCGTCAAATAGAATCGAATAGAATAATTTTTATTCAATATAGATTATTACATAATAATCTAATTGAAAGTCATTTTTTTTATTTACCACTGATTCGGAAAGTACCTCTATTCTGGGAAGAACCAGCAAGAAACCCAGCGCGACTTTTTTTTAAACATAATATTTCACTTTACATCGAATATGGGAAAAACGTCATCGAAGAAGTTGACCATAACACCTTTTTTACTTCACTTTCAGAAAAAATGTGTAAGGTCTCTATGCGGAGCACACCAATTAGATAGTTGTATTCCCTTTTTTCGCAAACATAAAATATTGCCGCTTCCATCATTATACATTTATGAAATTTGTGTCTTTGTACACAAAAATAGTAATTTATTTGAAAAAAAAAAACCGCGTTATAATTAAAACTAGTAGAAACATACATAAATTTTGTGTACCAAAGCAAAGAATACAATGAATTATACTCAAAAAATGTATATTGTATAGCAATACATGTTTATAACAAATTGCCTGTCTGTTTGAAAAAAATGAATATAGGAATCATTAAAAGTAAATTATTTCAATTTCTTTTAAATAAATGTTATTACTCTATAAATGACTTCTTAAATGATAAATCTGACTTGAATTGTAATTATTGAAATTAATCTCGACTTAATTGATTGACACGTTTTAACTAAAAATATTATGAATTAATTGATTGGCAATTTTATTTTCCTTAAGTATAGCTGTAAGTATATTTATATTCTATAATAATTAATGTCTTGGTTTTCTGTTATATTCTAACATAATCTGTCTGAAAAAATTTGTACGCAGGAAACTGCAGAATATTTAGGATCTGAATTATTTTCTAACTACTTAAATGTACCATATTCTAACAAATAAGTCATCTTATCTTATCTTAAGTTTTAAATCGCCTGTACGGCTCGCTTTTGCAAAACAAATATAGCTTCGATGTCAGTCGCAATACCCCATAGCAAAATTCCATAAGACATCACTCTATGAAAGTAACTAAAATAAACTAATCTAGCTGTCTTAGAGCATATGCTGCAGAACTAAGTCTGCTTGCTAATTTAGATACATGGCGGCCCCATTGAAGCTACGCGTCAATAGCAATAAAAGATTTTTAATATTGATATGATCACTATAAGATGTTGTTACGTTACGTACTTCAATGACTTTGTTGTCAAAATCGGTATATCAGTGAAATATTTCTCAAATTCCACTGACACTTCTTGATTTGATCTAGTCTACTGACGTAGGTGTCAACCTTATGAAATATATTTTTAATGTCTAGAAGAGTTCACAAGATGACTTAGATATATTTTGTAATCTTTCCAAAGCTTTCGATTGTGTTCATAGTGAGATATTAATCATGAAACTACAACAGTACAGTATCAAAAATATTGCGCTTAGGCTTATTATTTCATATTTAAATAACAGAACTCAAAAAGTCGTTATCAATGGTAAAGGTTCCAACGGATCAGTAGTATCAATGGGCGTTCCTCAAGGCTCGATTCTTGGCCTATTCCTGTTCTTATTATATACTAATGACTTACCTTATCTTGTATGGCACAATCACGATATAGTATTATTTGCTGATGATACCCCTTTAATTATCAAACTTAGGCGATGAAAGAAACTCATTCAAATAAATTTGACAATGTAAATAATGCTCTATCGAAATTCGTACCTACATTGGTTTAACGCCAATAATTTGCTCTTAAACGGCAATAAGACAAAATGTATTAAATTTACAATACCTAATGTTAAACATTCAAATACCAAAGTGCTCTTAGTTGGGAAGGAGTTGAGTCTTGTGGATACTGTTTTTCTTGTCCCCAGATTAATTTCAAAGATGTTAAAAGGTAGATGTTAAATATTGCAATTGGCAATACTCCGATTGCAGTACTTATTTTGAATAATATAACGGAAACAGCTCATGCCTGACTGTGGACTTGTATAGTTGATGAAGAAAAAAAAACCGGCCAAGTGCGAGTCGGACTCGCGCATGAAGGCTTCCGTACCATCGCAAAACACGTTTCTAGTAGAGCACCCATTAATTTTTTATTAATTTTGTTTTTATTATTTGTTGTTATAGTGGCAAAAAAAATACATATTTTGTGAAATACATAGTTTGTAAAAGGCCGCTGACTGACAGACGGACGGACGGTTTAGTAATAGGGTTTGCACGTGGTAGAGTCATTCTGCAGCTATATTAGTAGTATAGTTGTAGCACGAATAGGTCTGCTAGACCGGGAAAGGACCACGTGCTCACAGAATACCAGTGTAAAATAGCAGCTTAACACAGCTGTATTTCGTTTGATGAGTGTAGAGAACCGGAGACCCTTTTTACTGGACAAGAGGCCTTTTTTTTAAAAACGTTACCCCCACGCTAGGATTTTCTCCTGTATCGTGGAGACAGTTTACAAACATAGATTGCACGAGGACAAACATCCAGATCCGGAACAATTATATGTAGGCCATACAAATACTTGTTCCGTGCGAGATTCGAACCCGCGGCCCCCAGCGCAACAACTCATTGCTAAGCCACTGCGCCACGGAGCCGTCATTCGTCAGTTGATACTGCATTATAAAAGTTCCAAACTGTACTATCAGTCCATGATCCACATTATGTTCTGTGTCTTAGTTGAGTGTAAAAAGTTTTATTGTCAGTCATTGTTTGACCTTGGTGCTAAGTTGTAGGCCATGGGAATGGGATAAAGTTTTCGGAAGAAATGTTACCATAGTGACACTAATCTGGCAATCAATTTTTTAGTCCAAGTCACAATTTAAGGACGTTACTATATGTTTTTAAGCTATAAAATGATAAAAAATAAAATAAGTATATATTTGAGTTGCAAAAATTCTTTCAACGTGATTAAAAAAAATTGAAACAGTAGTTTCAAAATTCAATTACAAACATGCAAAAAATAAAACTCATTTCTATGTTTAATGGAAAACTTTAATGAGTCCGAGTAAAGTTTCAAGAAGTAATTAATGTTGTACTTTTTAATTAGAACTTTTTCAAGAATATGAAAGATTACCTGATATATTATATATCTTTATTAAAATAAAATCTCGGAGCACGACTCCAATTTACGTTATAAGAACTTGTAAATTACTTTTCTGCCTCGTTATCTACCGCACTATTATATAATAAATCGTAATTCGTTAATTCTATACTTATATTTCAAAACCTGACAAGTGCGCGTAGGACTCGCACCCTGAAGGTTCTCTATGAACTTAGATATGTACCTACTTTCATCAAAAGAATTACTTAACTTATACTTAATTCATAAATTTTAGATGAGAAAAACAAAAATAAAATAGTATTTTCAGATTTTTCCCTTATGTATTTATTTTTTAGAATTACCACGGGAAAGTAAATTTATTACACTCCTAAAAATATATTTAAATATAAAGGTACCATTCAAGTGCATCAACTGAAAACATTTCTCCAACTTGTATTTTTATTCACACTGGGAAAATTTAATGTCAATATATTTCTGCAGAAGGATATTATTTCTATTGCTGCCCTTATAGGCTTAATGAGTTTTAAATCATTTGTAGACAAGTAAGCATCAGAATTATGATAACAGTTCATGTCATTATAATATATCATTATAGTATATTACGTACTTAAACATTTTTTCAAACCGTTTTTTATCAAAGTAGCAAGTAAAATGATTTTTTAGAAAATATAAGATGGATTAATTAGTGTTTTCTTGATATGTGGCTACTCATATTATCGTATCAGTGCAATATGGTAATGATATGATCATTTTAAGACTACAAAATTGCTTGACCTTGACATGTCGAGAGTAATACACACCTTTTAACACTTGGCGTTATAAGGCGTGCAATAATACGAATTGCTGTATCTTTTGCGTTGACTTAGTAGCTTGATTTTTTGTACCTCCAAGGGACGGTAGACCTAAATATTTGATATTTAATTAAATCTGATTACTCTGCCGTTTCCTGAGAAAATGGGCGCCGACACATGGACAAAACGGACAAGATGGACGGATCTTATAAAGATTTGGTGTTTTTAAGGTTCGGAACCCTAAAAACGGTGATTTATTGGCAAATAACTTACTTATGTGAGACGTGGGGCAACTCAGGGCCTACGCGCTCTCTGTAAATTTCACAGTACGCGAGTAACCCTGGTTCGATATCCGCCGGCACCAATGAAATTGTTAATTGCAATTTTAAGTGCTGATTTACCCCTTGCTCGGCGGTGAAGGAAAACATCGTGAGAAAACCTGCATGTCTAAGAAAGAAGAAAAAATATTTCGCAGACATGTGAAGTTCGCCAACACGCATTGGAGCAGCACGGCGGACACTTACTTGCCCTAAAACCTGTGCCCAGCAAGTGGGACGTATATAGGCTGTAACTTTAACTTTCACTTTCACTTTAACTTTTTAACTTTAAAACTTATGATACCGTGATCCATTAAGACCATGAATTTACTTCATGATTAAGATACGCTGATGAAATAAAGTTTTTATAATTTCGTTCTATACAACAGTAGAACCCTGAAAATAATGATACAATACTGTATTTTTATGGTTTATTAAAATATTTTTGCGACCTTATCATTTTTTATGTATAAATAACGCTGGTATTGTGAGAATTGTCAAAGTTAATAACGTAGTTATTTATATTTTCCTGTTACCATTAAGGCTTTACGCTTTAAAATAAAAGATTCTAAATGAATTTCAGTTTAATTATATAACCCTACTTTAATATAACATTAATTTAATTAAACCTACTATGTAAGCGCGACGGTTAAGTTTCTTTCCGTATTGCTCCAGGCGGGAAAGAGATAGCCATATTAATAATTGAAATTCCATATTGGAACTTTGAACAATATTTTATTTTACTTACCTTGTACATATTATACATTTTGTAGCATCTCTCATGGTCGTCCATGATAACTTGGGATGAATCCATTTTTATGTATTTATTTGTATTAGTTCACTGGTTTAAGTAACGACTGTGGTAGGATATATTTTATGCTGAATTTATTACTTTGTTGTAATTTTTATTTTTAAAAAGTATTATAGTTAAATATTATATTTTAAAGTGTTATTATGAATTTTTGATTCTTTTCTTAGAGATATCACAAATATATTATAGATCAATTAAAATTTTAAGCATTTAATTCCTAAATGAGTTTTTTTTTAAATTCATGCATATTTCCTTGTCACAAGTTATACCTATTTAAGTCACTAAGCAACAATGCTATACAATTTTGTATGAAAACTTTCTACTAAGTTTACGTAATTTTATCTGCAGAAGATTGAATCAAACGATGCAGAATGAAGTACAAGTTGTTTTAATTTCCTTAAAATGTTAACTCATTTACAATTAAATGCTTATAATACTGTTATATTAATTATGACGTATGCTAATTCTAAAGTAGCCGAAATAAGCAATAATATGTACTTCAATTTCAAAGTTAAAGGTAAAGAGATCCAAGTAAAGTGAAATAATAAAAAGAAATCGAATTTTTAAACGAGGCAAGGTATTCTATTACGGAGCTTTATCAATGGGATAAAGGTACGCGTAAGAAGCGAGGTGTCGCAACTCGTCACCGGGAGTGGGCCACGTGGCCGGCACGCGGGCTTGGCACGGCGGGATACTTGTGAAGCCGCGAGGGAGCGCCGGCCGGAAACCGAGGTGTACCGGGGCTCCTCGAGTACAGAGAAGTGGCGGCCCCCGGCACGCCGCCCCGCGCCCCGCACTCCGCACCCGGCACACGCCCGTCATGCACTCCGCAGCCTTCGTCTCCACACCACCACTCACCCCGCATACTATATTCGCTTTAATCGCGAATTAAGGTCCCAGTAATGTTTTCTGTGGAGCTTAGAGCTTAATTTGATGACATTCATTACGTCAACTTCGAAATAAGAACATTTTTATCGTGTAACCTTTTCAATACGAACGATTAAAGTCACCACGTGGTCACCCACCACTTACTCAATGTCTTTCGTAACAGCGAAAATCAAATTGAGCGAGAAAAAAGGTTTTCCAACATCAGACTGTAGACAAGTGTTCTTCCCTACAATCCACTTGACCTGTCGCGTCGGGGTATCTCGGGGTCTCTTTTCGCAATGTTTAATTTTCTAACCTTTCCCTCCATTATATTTGTTATCATATTTTATGTAGCTACTTTGCTTCTCAGATTTCTGTTTAAAACTATCTAGACATATGATTTTTCTAATTAACAGAAATTAATTTTATGTTTACACCTTCATTAATTTTCTTTATTTTCTCAACATAATGGATTTGTTTAGAAACATAATGGGTTTGTTATATTCATACGTACAATCTGAACTTTTTACGCAAATTACTAAACATAAAACTAAAACGAATCAATATAATTACGGCATAAATAATGTTACCCGTAACACAAAAGACCTGAAAACATTGATATAAAATTGTTTATTTACTATGTACATTTATGCATTTTAATATCTTTTAGTATACAGAGTATTATATTACTGTATATCATACAGATGCAGTTAAAATACTATTTGATAGTTGTCCTGTAATAAGTTAGGTGACCGAACTGACCAAACTAAACATATTATATTGATATGCATGATTAAAATGTTTGTAATACGGAACTGTATTGAACGTAAAATTTACGGAATTAATTTTTATTTCAATAATATGCAGTTGATATGGAAACCACAAAGTCTATATTAAAAGACCACGTTAAACCTTCGCTGCACTTATTGTACCAATTCACCGTCATTACATTCAATAAAAATGATTTGTTACCATAAAAATCCTTCTATGATTTTTTGCTGCTACTGATAATAATGACATCATTTTTATAATTCATTTTTCAGTACACACTGTAGTATATAGTAATAGTTCTTTACTGCTATATTCGTGCAAACAGTGAGGCGAGGATTTTATACGTGCTTATCTTCATTCCCAGGTCAAGAGTACCCTAAACCGTAGAGTATGTATGAAGGGAATAATGAAAGTGGACGAAGCAAAACAAGTATGTAAGGATCGTAGCAAGTGGAAAGAAGTGGTCTCTGCCTACCCCTACGGGAAAGAGGCGTGATTATATGTATGTATGTATGTTATCTTCATATGTTATGAGAGTGAAAACCAACCGATACGCTTAGAGTAAAGCTCAGCTGTAGTATTAAAGAAAAGAAGCCATAGGGGTAAAGTAAGAGACGTTACGACCATACGGTAACAAGAGCAGGGCTCTAACCTTTAAACGGCTTTAAAGGTGGACCTAACAAAACGTATGTTAAATTTCTAAACGTTATCAGGATATAAAATTTTAATTATTGAGGAATATTAATAATTTGTTAAGTCATTTACCTCCAGGTACTTATCATAATGACTGTTATATGTTTAAGTCTATAACTATATGGATATATAAGGTACGTGAGGGTAATAAGGTCCACTATAAGCTTTGCCACACTATAAAACCAACACTAGGAGGAGTACATAGATAAAAACACAAAGTCGTATACTATAACTAATATATTAAGAAATAATAGCGAATAAGCTTTGGAAATAATTAGGAACACTTCGAAAAATCAACTTAAAAAAAAAGTACTATAATCGACTAAAATATGTAGATACTATAATGTCAACTGTCAAAATGGCGTCGATAAAGCAGCGCTCTTTTCACCGTTTATTATTTTATTGTCTGATGAAGAGCTATCGTATCAGAGTGAAATCTATGCAAACAAGCCTGTAGCTTTTGAGTTATAAGAAAGTGACCATATTAACCGGATGACCATATTACCCTCAAGTACTATATGTTATGTTGTTTGTTACGTAATCAAGTAATGTAGTTGTATGATAACTGTTAGTGATGATTAATGGGATGACGTAGACGTTGCTTCGCCCAAATTTAATATTACATTATACATTACAAACAGATGTATTTCTATAAGATTTTTAATATGTTAATGTACTTATAATTTTAGTTATGTAAAATACGGATTTTATAAAATCAACGTTGTTTGATAAGTTTAATAATTAATGTCATCACGGTCCTGACTTCTCATTGGTAGGTAAACATTGTTTTTTGTCCTGTTTATACATTACACGAATTTGAAGTGACTGTGACTGTAGACTCTACAGTCACAGTCACTTCAAATTCGTGAAAAACACTCTACAGTGTAGAGTAACAAAGTATAGATGTAAAGCATTTCGTATGCTAGCTTCTAAATTTTAAATCGTTCGTCGTTCAAAAGAGTACTAAGATGATATGAACAAAAGATAAGAGATGGCCCGTGTTTCAGTGACTTATTGAGCTGGTGACTCGTAGTATTGTGGTATATGGCGGGGAAGTCGAGTGGGTTGTTTCTATTTGTGGTGACGGAGAAGCGTGGGTGCCGCGTGTACTGGAATGGCAATGACCTTGACACTAAGCGAGTGGCCTTGGGTAGCACGTGGCGGCTGACACCCGCTGTCTGTTGTCGGAACGCCGCCGCCGCTGCCTTTCCCAGGGGAGCTTAGAGAGGATATACCTTATCCAAATGCTAAAATTTGCAACGATTGTTAAAAATAACTTTTTAAATTACACTATGTAATTTAAATATATTCCAATCTGAGAAATTCTGTTTTATTGTCTTTTAAATTTGCTGCTACTGTTCCTCCAATTATAAAATTTAATTGATTATTTTTTTATTTAAAATATACGATACATTACTTTAAATTATATTTTATTATTATTAGCCTCAGATATTATATTATATCGAAAGTCTCATATTTAAATAAAACTGATAATATGTATTACTTTTCTCGGAACTTTTTAGGACTAGGTAATTTAAATCACTGTATGTACATGATATGAATTTTTGATTTAAAGTTTTAACGTTTTTTATGCTTATTTTATATTAGATTGATTATAAACGACTTAGCATAAACTATGTAGTCAGTAATATAAGCAAATTGAAAATTCGCGAAGGTATGTCCCCTGTATGATATTGTCTGAATGGGTGCGATTCAGAGCGTCGGCGACGTGCGGCAGCGTGTCGAGTGCGGTCGCCGCGGGGCGGCGGAGCAGTAGCCCCCGCCCGATACGTTTACGAGCCGACACTAACTTTAAGTGACCCCGCCCGCACTCGTGCGCCACAGCCGTGTTTATATCCTGCTCAATGAAAACAAAACCAGACCTCCTTTTGTCTTTTTAACTCACTTGACACTAGTTGCTGCTTCTAAGTGTGACAGACCTAAATCTTTGATAATAATATTAGCCTTATGGCTACTTATTAGGATGACATTATCACAGATGCATATAGCACGTAGATTTACGTAACATAGATTACATTATAGTACGGGATAGATTAACGGTATAGTGATAGTTTTAAGATTGCATTAGCTCATATCATCCTGTGAGTGTCGTAAAAGGCGACAGAGGGGAAACAAATCAGGATATGAGCAGCAGCATCTTCTTAATAATGACTAAACTACGGTTGCCAACCCACTTGTCAAGCATGGCAACTATGGCAAATATTCCCTCTATGAGGAAATGTATAGGGGAGGCCTATGTTCAGCAGTGGATCTTAGTAGGCAGTAAGGGTAACAGGATGCATTTATAGAGTATAGACCAAGAACCCGCCTGCAGTGACCTATGAAAACTAATATTTATTTCGAGCGTTTTTTTGGGTACAAAATAGTTTCACTAACACTGTGAAGCTGGTTAGGCTGTAGGAGGTTACAAAAGAACAGATTAACAAACACAAATCTATAAGACATATCCTTCTTTTGATGCAGTCGGATTAAAACATTAAGCCTAATAATGCGATACTATTCGTGTTCATTGTGTGAGTAATGCACCTTTAATAGGATAAGTAAGAACGCATAGGTCTTTAATTGTGCGGTTCATGTATCGGCACGGCACACGTTGAGGTATGGAAGAGATGTCTTCATTGACTTGATTCGAGAATACGGACGCAAACAAGCTTATCACCTGTCAAAGAATGCGTGCGGCGCGCCACCGCTGCGAGCGGCGGGACCGGAATGAATGAAAACCAACTGGCTTTTTATCGCCGCTTTGTTGAATGTGTGGATTTGCTTGGAAACACCTGTAATTTGCTTGTTTACGCTTGTCAATCACGTTGGCCAGAGGCGTTTTGAGGGTAAAGTGTATCAGCTGGTTCGTAACGTTATTGAGAGACGTATCAACTTGATTGAATTTCGTGTTTATAGTACTTTTTAATGTTTATTCATGCCAAACATGGTTAGTTACAGTAATACACTATATAAAATAGAAGTATAAAAATATTATTATTTAGGTTTAAGAATATTTTAGGAAATAAAATGCATGCAATTTTCACGTTTTGCGTGGTCGTCACAAATATCTCAATGTGTTGACAACATCGCGCACGCTGGACGGTTTAGGTGTGGGGTAAATGAGATCTCCCGCTGTAGTCGACATTCAAAAGATAATTTTCAGATCGACCCTTACAACCTCGTAACAGGGGTGAACGAGTGAATAGCCGAGCCATTTCCATACAATAACAACCTCCAGGCACGCACATACTCGAAATAGATATAGATATACAGGTTTGTTGTTAATCACAGGTTTGTTTTTAGTCACACATAGGTATTAAAAACTATTTTTCAAGTCAATCCTTTAGAAAATCGCTGTGGAAGGAAGGAAGTTCCCTGACACAAGTTATATTTAAGTTACTCACAAGCAACGGAACCCTTTTTAGAGTTCCGTACCCAAAGGGTAACCAACGGGACACTATTGCTAAGTCTCCGCTGTCCGTCCGTCCGTCCGTCTGTCAGCGGCCTGTATCTCATGATCCGTAATAGGTAGGCAGTTGAAACTTTCACAGAATGTGTATTTCTGTTGCCGCTATAACAACAAATAATAAAAATTAAAATAAATTGATAAATTAATAATTAAAAAAAAGGGGCACCCCTACTAGAAACGTGTATTACGATGGTATGGACGAGGACCCTGAAGGCGCGAGTCCGACTCGAACTTGGCCGGTTTATTATATAGATTAAGGTAGCAAGCAAGGACATAGTCCACCTGATTTTATGTGGATGATACGGCCCGTAGACATCATCCTCAATTATCTGCATTTTGATCCTTAATATATATTAAGAATCAAAATGCAGATGCGTTGTCCACCCTGAGGACTAAGATTTTAAGTGAAAAAGGTTTCCGGTTTTCTTCACTAACCATAAGAAACACAACAGCTTTAAGCTGCTATTTCACGCTGTTATTCCGTGAGAGCGTGGTCCTACCCTGGTCCAGCCGACCCATTCGTGCTACAACCATAATATAGCTGCAGCACGGTTCTACCATGTAAGTCCTACTATTATTTTACCAATGAAAATGTATATAAATTGTCTTAAATGAAAGAAAACATTTTATATTATTTTTATATGCAAAGATATTATTTAATATAACGATAAACCTCGAATTGCCAAACCAATGACTGTCGGTTCTGTGAGTTGTACGGTCGGCCTATTAATTTATTAATTGATTATATTTTAAACTTTCATTCAACTACAGATATTTTTGTTTCGGAGATGTCTTCTAAGTGATGGGCCTTTTTTCCGTCAAAAAGTCCGTCTGGGTAAGTCCTCTTATCTCCTGCCATCAAATATCAGTGCTTGTACTGCTGTATTTGGTCTGAAGACAGGTAGTATAATTAAAAACTGTGAGGCGTTCCATCTTAGTCCTCAGAGATGAAAATGCATCTGTAGCCTGTTTTGCACGAAGTTGGTTGCAAGTGCATGGACACGGCTGCAGTAGCCATTTACCATCACGTAGACTAGACTGTAAGTTCGTTTTTATAAAAACAAATGAGCATGCACATGATATTCGAATTATATCATTTAAAAACGTCTATTAGCTGCAGTAACTGCTTACCGTTAGGTGGACTGTACGTTTGTTTGTCTTTTCAGTTTTATATACATGAAAAACTATCAGTAACGGAGATTTCAAATGCAGTAAACAATAAGGATTACGTGTGACCTGCCTTGTATCTGCATGGTGGAACAGCACTATTTAATTTATATTTACGTATAACGCACATAATACTGAACCAATATACATATATTCAATGACAGTTATTTTTTACAAAGATTTAAATATGAATTTAATTGGCATGTGTATAAGTCTCTGGGAGGAAGCTCTAATAAAGAAAATCCTACTTTATTTTATTTTCGAGCTACATTTTATGATTTTACATATTTATTTCTGTATTAATTTGCGAAGTTTGAACTATTCTGTGGCAATATTACTATACCAGAAAGCAAATCAGTTATAGATACATAATGTATCTGGTAAGACTGAAATATAAAGGAGTTGAACTAATTTCGATGAGAAACGTAAATAATGATTTGATTTCTTTATTAGGGATTTTTATGTTATTTTTATTTTTCTGGTTGATTTAGACATTAAGTTATTTAGGAACTTGTAAGAAATAAACAAATTAGCTTCAACAGAATTACCATCATCAGGTGCTATTATTTTCTGTCAAAGAGTCAAAATCTATGTTGATTAATCAATGTTAAATTAAATTTCGTGCCTTCAAATATACCTATTAAATTGTTTAACATGGTACGAGTACCGACTATCCTTTGTCGTATACCGGTTATAGAATTCCGCAAAGGAGGTTTAACTCATTCTGCAGGGAGCAGTCCTTCTATTCCAACTTCAACTTTATCGGCTGGTGCAGCACCTGCTGCGAACACCGTTGCTATACAAACGCAACATATAGCGACTATGAGCACTATAACTAATATGGATTTATCACCTCGCTATCGTAGAGCACCTCTATCCCAAAACGAGACAAACAGTGCAGTGGTAGAGCCACGCGGTAGCTTCTACTGTTGCATGCATGGATGCATCCTTCAAAAGAGTTATTACTAAAAAGTATGAGTACACTGACTGAATTAGCGAGAAATTAGTTCACCTTTCTTCAGGAACCCTTGTATTCTGGTCTCTCACCAAGGCTGTCAAAGGGAGTTCTTCTAAGCCATCACTTCAATCTCTGAACAGGGAGGACGACTCGCTGACATACACTCTCTCGCTTTAGGATCTCTTTTTGCGGTCCAACTCAACTCCCGATGACGGGGGAACACACCGCGGACCATCTCGCAGTGCGAGTGTTCTATACCTGATGTACGATTCACACAGTGCTCAGTAGGTACACAAAGCAATCCTCTCCCTGGATATCTACAAGTTGAGTGGGCTTGACAGATTCCCCCCAATTGTGTCGAGGGCATGTGCTTCAGAGTTGGTACCGGTTCCAACGCGTCTTTTACGGTACTCCTACTCCCTAGGCGTAGTTCCGAATTCATGGAAGACAACTTTCGTGTACCCGACCATTAAAAAGTTACCCGCTCTGATCAGTCCAAATACAGGCCTATCGCCATGACCTTGCTCTCGAAAATAATGGAATTTATTATTTACTGCCAGTTCATGCGGTACCTTGAGGAACACCAGCTGATTATTGACCAGTGAGCCAGTACGGTTTCCATCGGGGTAGCTTAGCTGGTGATCTTCTTGTTTACTTACCACACCGATGGGCGCAGGCGGCTGAGTCCAAAGGGGTGGCCTTGGCGGTTAGTTTGGACATAGCGAAGGCCATCCATCGGGTTCGGCACAAAGCACTTCTTCCGAAGCTTCCATTTTATGGGCTTCCCGAGAAATTGTGCAATTAGATCACTTGTTTTCTCTTAAATCGGAGCATTAAGGTCATAGTCGACGGTGCATGCTCCGACTCCAATTCTGTGAATGCTGGTGTTCCACAAGGCTGCGTGCTATCACCTACACTATTCCATCTACTTATCAATGATATGTTACAAACCACTATCACTCATTATTATGCACTTGCTCTCCTGCTTACGCAACCGATCATTATCAGCAACAGAACAGTGCACTGCACCATACATGCAATGTAACGTGAAGTACCTAATTACATGATAACGCAAAAGAATGCAAACCAACAGCAACACTATCTATCTCAATGTAAGACGGTGCCTACACTAGTAGAATGCACCAACGGGTTACGTTTACATTTTAATAACAGTGAGACTCGTAGAATTACCAGCTGATCCGATACGCCTGCGCGATACTTTATACTGCTAGAAAAGGTGGAAGATTACAGTTCTACTCTCATTTTTCATATTTTCTTTTGCTAACAATACATAGACTAGCAATTTGCCCCGGCTTCGCACGGGTGATTTCTGAATCTCGACAACAGCGCCACCTACAAGGTCCAAATGTGAATCAAACCATTTCGGGACCCACAAAAAATTTCATCAAAATCGGTTGAGCCATTTTTGAGTTTTAGCGAGGCTAACGGTCAGCAATTAATTTTTATCATCATCATCATCATTACAGCCTTTCTTAAGTCCACTGCTGAACATAGGCCTCCACCAAGGAATGCCTTTGATTTTTAAATATAGAGATTATTTACATTAAGCATAATTGTAAAAAAATTGACTTGCAAGCATGGGGATCGCTAGAGCCTAAACCTATAAAGGAGGACATTTGTCATACTTCTGACACTTGGTAGAAGGTTTAGTAAACGGAGTTTTTTATTATATTGAGTTGTTATCACTACGTTGTCATCTGCTGAGGTGTACTACACCCAACAGGTCTCGGGCCTCGGGGCATCTTCCCCATAACCCGGATTTTCCTCACGGCCCATTTCTATGGGCCGGTCATTGGGAGCCGATAAAATCTGGCATTGTGGGTCTTCTAAATTTTTGTGAAACAGCCTGAAAAAGGCGTATTATATGGCCTGGTCCTGATAAAGGCGCCTAATTCGGCCTGTGGTTATCCAATTTTGCCTGGTCGGGTAAGTCGCCATGGGGGCGGCTAATACGGCCAAGGCGTCTAAGTTGGCCTATCTGCGGCATTGAGGGTTTTACTCAACTCTCTAATTACTTGTAGAGAGGAGTTCTCTTGGCAGAGGTCGCCCGTCCGGGGGGCGGGTGTGTAGCGGCGCAAAGTTGTTGAGATGTGGATGTGGTCCATTGTCAGCGCGGTCAAACATACCGCGTGACAACCGGACCACAAACTCTTCTATGGATTCCATTTTTTGGTTGGCCGCTATGACGTCTTTCCGGACGTAGCGATCTGCACCGACAATTGTCCTTAGTGATAGGTTTTGCTGGACTTGCAACCGCTGCCTTTGTCTGCTGCTCAAGAGCGCGTACCAGGCCGGAGCGGCGTATGTAAGTTTCGGTCTTATGTAGAGCTTGTATATCTTGATCTTGGTTTTCCTTGGTAATTTGGATGCCAGGACTGGACGGAGCATCGCCCGCGCACATCTGGCATTGCGGACGACGATGTCGACGTGCGCGGTCATGCGCAGCATCCTGTCTATCCGGCACCCAAGGTAGGTTACAGCCTTCTGATACGCGATCTCTTGGCCTCTTAGCTTCAGTGGTGGTGGTGGCTTCCTGTATCAGCGGGTGAGTAGAGCGGCCGTCTTCCCCACATTCACAGCCATCCTCCACTCGTCCAACCATGGTGGCAGCAGGTCCAGCAGGCGCTGCATCTTGGCAATAGCAATATGGGTTCTTCTGGACGAGGTGAAGTAGGCACTGTCATCCGCATATAGTGCCAACCCTACGTCGTCCTCCCATTCCTGCAGATGTCCAGCGAGTGTTGGTATATCATTCGTATAAGCCGCGTACAGGATCGGCGAGAGACAGCTGCCCTGAGGTACGCCGGCTCTTATTGGCTTGACTGCGGACTCGGCATCCTCGATACAGACGTAGAAGCTCCGGTCGGCTAGAAACGACGCCACTAGCCGCAGCATAGCAGGAGGAACACTCGTTTGTTGTATCATCTTATAGAGTAGTCCAGAGTGCCACACCCTGTCGAACGCCTTCTCTATATCCAAGAAGACGCCCACTGACGTTCTCTCGAAATTGTACTCGGCCGCTAACAGGTGCAGCACTCTGGTCAGCTGTGTAGCTGTGGAGTGTCCACTCCGAAATCCATGTTGTTCCGCCCTAAGTTGTATACACGGGCGGACTCTTCTTAATATGATTCGCTCAAATAATTTGGCTATGTGCGGTAGCAGCGTTATCGGCCTGTAACTAGCTGCTCTACGCCTGTCCTTCCCGGGCTTAGGCAAGACAATAATTTTGCCTATTTTCCAGCTCTCCGGGAAGTGGAAAGTCCGCAGAATGCCGTTGTAGAGTCTCCCAATCTCTACAATTGTTCTGTTCGGCAGCTGTCGTAGTGCTGCATTCGTGATCCGGTCGTGCCTCGGCGCCTTCCTCGGTTGCAGGCGGGCAATTGTCCTCCGCAGTTCAGCGGGGGAAATAAACCACTCTCCTGCAAGCGGTGGCGCGGGCGACGACAGGAACTCCTGTACGCGGCTCTCCTTTTGGGCATGAAGCTCTATGAACTCCGCACTTGCTGGATTCGGCATAAACTGCTCCTCGAAGTGCTCAGCTAGGATATCCGCTCTTCCCTTGGCCTCATAGCACTTCTCTCCTGTGCTGTTTATAAGTGCGCAAACGGGTGATTTTGTTTTTGTTAGCTGCCGGTTCAATTTGTAGAGCGACGCGTCTTCCTCATCTGCTTTCCATATGCGCCGCTCCCAGGCCTCTCCTCTGTGGGCCTGTATTGCAACCGACAGCTCTTCCGATAGTTTGTTCAGTTGTGTTTTGATTCTGGGGCAGCGCGTGCGCGCCCAGAACTTTCTTAGCGCTCTTTTCCTCTTCCATTGAGTCATTATGTTTGGCGGTAATTCTTCCTTTCTCTTAGTAAGAGGTACGACCGTAGAGGCCGCGTTGAGGGCTTCGGTGATCGTTTGGGTTATTCTGGATGCAGCGGCCTCTACGTCGTCCGCTGTGTTGATTTGTGAGGTAACTGGAGGTCTCTCCAATAGATGTTGTTGGTAGAGCCTCCAGTTGATCTTGGTCTTAAAAGCTCTGGGAGGTGCCGTCACTGCCCTGAGGCCTAAGGTGATTAATAGCGGGAGGTGCTGTGTGTTCACGTCGTACAACACCTCTACCACTATCGGGCAGTTGATGTTCCTAGTGAGCACGATGTCCAACACATCCGGACTCCTCCGGTGATCAGTTGGAATATGCGTCGGCTCTTCGGGACCTAATACGTCGTAGCTGTTATGTTCCGCATCATCATAGAGTGCACGACCCGGCGGTGTGATCGTTCTTGATCCCCATGCCGGGTGTTTTGCGTTTAGGTCCCCTGCTATAATGGTAGGTGTTTCACCTTCCATTATTGTCCGGATGTCTGAGGAGCAAAATGGAGTCCCTGGCGGGCGGTATGCTGCGTAAATCCTTAGTTCCTCGCCCGCCGCCTCCATTTTTATGCCGATTGAGCGCATAGTCTGATAATGAGGTGGTTCCAGCTCTAGGTGGACGATGTCTCTTCTTACCAGAGCCGCCGTGCCTCTGTAGGCGACTCCGTGAGCGTTGACCTCGTCCCTCCTGTATACAAAGTAATTCGGCAGCTTTATGCGCGTGGTTGGTCGCAGTTTTGTTTCGCCCAACAATATTACATGGATGTCGAGTTGTTATCAGGAAGATGCTCCTGCCCATCTCCTTTTACTTTACGTTATTGAACCATTTGTCGGATTTTTTACTTAACTAATTGTTTTACGTCTACCCACTTTACATCGTTTATGAATCGTCGTATAAAATGTGTTTTTATGATTCTGTTATTCTATTTCGAATGTATTAAAAGGGGAGAGCTTAGCAGCTGTAACACAGGTCTGTGACCTAGCACAGTTGCTAAAGATACCATAATTATAGTATTGAATTGGATTAAGTCTAAATTATATAAATTTTATAAGGTTTTGTTCTATGTAAAGTGTTTTTGGGATCAATAAATTATTAGGGGGTCATTGTAGAAGCGTGCTCGTCGCGACCCCTGCCAGCCCTTTTCAGGGCTGCAATTCTACTAGCTGCGCACCCATGCCAACGAGGGTTAGGGCGTCCCCCCAAGGCGACGCACACCAGCTCGTCCCCGTTGGTGTGGAATGCAGCGTGCAAAGCGGCGATGGGGACCGCCACCCGTCACGCACAGCCCGACACGGCGGAAGGTGGAGGACAGAGTGCAGAGTTGGCACGTGGAATGTTAGAGGAGGCATGAGAGATAAGACGAATGAGTTGATCGAAATAATGAAAGAAAGAGAATTAGATGTCGTGTGTATGTCGGAGACCAAACGGAAGGGCAGTGGTACTGAAGAGCTCCCTGGCGGGGCGTTAGCTCTATGGTCAGGAGTCCCGGAGAGCGAGAGCGCCTGCCAGGGAGTGGGGGTGCTGCTGTCTTCTCGGTTGGTCGATGTTATGACTGAATATAAGGTTGTGAACTCAAGACTTCTCTGGGTTCGCTTTAAACTGGGACTGACGAAGTTATTCCTTTTGGCTGTTTATGCGCCGGTAGCTTCGTCGTCCAGGGCTGAGCTGGAGGAGTTTTGGGAGAATGTAAGAGAAGTTCTAGATTTGGCTAGGGGAAACGAAAGAATTGTTGTATGTGGTGATTTGAATGGATGGGTTGGTACCGCTCGACCAGGGTACGAGTCGGTACTTGGAAAGTTTGGCGATAAAAGGGTTAATGATGCTGGCAAGCTTATACTGGCGGTGTGCAAGGAAAAGGGTCTTCTTGTGACAAACACTATGTTTAATCACAAGAAAATCCATATATATACTAGAGAACGAAAGAATGAGAGAAGTATGATTGATTTGTCCCTGGTGGATGACCGACTGCGAAAACAGGTGATGGATACGCGAGTGTTCAGGGGTGCTGACCTGGGAACGGATCACTATCTAGTGATTACTAGATTTAGGGGTCTGTTCGCGGGTTGGCGCTACCGGACGGTAGTAACAGAACCACAGTCGGTCTGTCGCATCCGAAGCTGGAAGCTTCAGGAAGCGGATACTTAGCCGATAGCCGAAAAGCTTGACACCATCGATGGCAGAAAAGAATGTGTAGAAAGAACTTGGCAGAACCTTAGGGATGGAATGGTAAGTGCAGCGAAGAAGTGTGTGGAACAATAAAAAGAGGCAGTAGTAAAAGAAGAGATGCATGGTGGAATGATGAAGTGAAAGAAGCCGTAAAGAAGAAGAAGAAAGCATGGTTAGACTACTTGGCCTCTAGTAATGATAAGGATATGAGAGAGAAGATGAAAGAAAGATATAGGCTGCAGAAAGTTCACACGAAAGCACTGATTGAGGAAGTGCGTGAAAGGTGTAGAATGGAAGCGGACGAAAGGTTGTCGCACAACTTCAAGGAGAACTCCAAACTCTTCTGGAAAGAGGTTGGAAGGACCCGAAGTGGTGCGACGGCCTTAAGAATGAACAAAGTGCTTTCGAGAACTAATGACGTCCTCTCAGAAAAATCGGACGTCATGCAGCGATGGAGCGAATTTTATAGAGAAATGTATGCGTGTGATGATCTTAGTGAGGGATCCGGGGATGACGCCGTGACTGGTACGCCAGACCCGGACCTCGATGACACTGAGGTCATCAGGATGAAAGAGATTGAACGTGCGATTCGAAGTTTGAAATGTGGTAAGGCTGCGGGACTAGACAGAGTTACTGCTGAAATGGTCAAGTATGGTGGGCCTCGCGTCTGGGACAGCTTTCATCTGCTGTGCAATTTGTGCTGGCGGACGGGGGATGTCCCGGATGATTGGCGATCCGCAGTCATTGTGCCTTTATATAAAGGTAAAGGTTCACATTTTGACTGCGGGTGCTATCGGGCGATCAGCTTGACCAGTTTAGCAAGTAAAGTTTACTCGAAGGTTTTGACACGTAGGATGCAAGAGAAATCGGAAAGATTTCTATGGGAGGCACAATGCGGATTGAGACCTGGAAGAGAATGCACGGATCAAATGTTTTCTCTCCGCATGATCACGGAGAAGCTTCTGGCTGCTAACCAGAAGATTTTCTGTGCTTTTGTGGATCTTGAGAAAGCATTTGATAAGGTTGTAAGGAAGAAAATGTGGGAACTGTTGCCGGGGTATGGTGTGGATGGTCGATTGCTAAGGGCTGTGCAGTCTCTTTACTGTGACTGTAAAGCCTGTGTGCGGGTAGGGCATGACCTGTCACCCATGTTTAACGTCCAAAGGGGCGTATAGCAGGGTTGTGTCATGTCTTCCTGGCTGTTCATACTGTATCTCGACAGCTGTTTACAGAAGCTGAAAGATAGTTGTTTGGGTGT
Source organism: Parnassius mnemosyne (assembly GCA_963668995.1). Taxonomy (NCBI): domain Eukaryota; kingdom Metazoa; phylum Arthropoda; class Insecta; order Lepidoptera; family Papilionidae; genus Parnassius; species Parnassius mnemosyne. The sequence continues at coordinate 26,743,523 of CAVLGL010000035.1, read as the reverse complement.
GAAATTGGGTGACATTAAAGTAAATTGTCTGCTGTATGCTGATGATGCAGTGCTTATTGCACCATCAGAGGCAGAACTACAGGCATTAGTCACGTGTATGAAAGAGGAATGTGAAATTAAAGGTCTCCGTTTGAATGCTAATAAAACTAAGGTTCTGGTATTTGAAAGGGACGAAGAGAAAACGAAGTGTGAAATATGGGTAAATCAGGAATGTCTAGAACAGGTAAATGAAATTGTATACTTGGGGAGTGCTTTTAGCCGGGATGGAAGATGTGATTTAGATGTGGACAGGCGTGTCGCTGCCGGGAACAAAGTCAATGGTGCCCTGACTGCGTTAGTCAAAAGGCAAGGCGTAGGGAAGAGTGCACGCCTTGCAATACATAACGCAGTGTTGGTACCGACTTTGTTATATGGCAGCGAAACCTGGGTATGCCAGAAGAAGCATAAAAGTAAGTTGAATGCAGTGGAGATGCGATATCTTCGTAAAATGTGCGGCGTTACCATGGCCGACCGAAAGCGAAACGAAGAGATTCGCAATATGGCAGGTTTGAAAGATGACCTTATCACAAAAATTGATAAGGGCGTGCTTCGGTGGTTTGGGCACGTTGAGCGAATGAGTGAAGACCGAATGGTGAAGAAAATATATAGCGCGAAAGTTAATATTAAAAGGTGTCGAGGTAGACCGAGACTAACTTTCAAAGACCATGTGAGCAAATTGCTCGAAGAGGGTAGGGTCAAAAGTACTCGGATACCTAGACGTGCATGCATGAAGAAGATAATGAATCTGAAAGAAGCGAAAGAGGTTTGTAAGGATCGTGACACTTGGCGATCTGTTCTCTTTGGCTACCCCGTCAGGGATTGTGCGTGAAGATAAGTAAGTAAGTAAGTAATAAATTATTATTATTATTATTACTTTCTCTTTGTGGCCGCATGCGACATCCTCGAGATGTTACGAGGTATTGGATTCTCTTACTCATACTACATAGTGGGATATTAATGTGGTAAAAGCTTAAATGACTTTCAGTAAGTATTTTTGTAATCATTTTTTTATTGTGTATTATAATTGTGTATTAAATTCATTATAAACAATGAATTTAATAAAACATTCACTTCTAAAACATTCTCCAGAAACAGTCGCAAGGCATTTAATGAGTGGGCGACAGTAGGAATTCATAAAAGCAGACGAAGATTATATGACCTTTACCATGAAAGATCGTATAATGTTTCCGATGCTTTTAAAGAATATGTAAAAAATTATTCTAAAATGTTTAAAAGAGTTTGCTCCACAGCCAAATCATTACATATTAGTACCAAAATTAAGACAGCTAAGAATAAAATTAAAATGACGTGGAGTGTAATTAACAGCGAAACCGGTAAAGAGAAACCTCGTAATTCAAACTATCAATTAAAAATTAATAATGAATTGACTAAATCAAATCAAGAAGTTGCAGCGGTGTTTGAGAAATATTTCACTGATGTTCCTATCTTGACAACAGAGTCATTGAATGCTTCTCCAACTGTCGCCGAATCATTACTTAAACAGAATGTTAATACCTGTTTAAAAGAATTTAGATTTGAAAAAGTATTACCGCATAATATTGTAAAATACTTCAAAACCATTGATGTAAAGAAAACCGCAGATTTGTGGGGGATTTCCGTTACAGTAATTGCGTCCATAACAGATTTAATTGCACCTCATCTTGCTATTATTTTTAATACTTGTATCGATTCTGGTGTGTTTCCTGATTTAATGAAGTATAGTAAAGTAATACCTTTATTTAAATCTGGTAGTACATTGGACCCCGCTAATTATAGACCTATTTCTGTACTACCAACTCTCAGTAAAATTTTTGAAAAAATAATTTTGGATCAATTGTTAATTTTTTTTAATACAAATAAATTTCTTCATAAAAATCAATTTGGTTTTACAAGGGGTCGCTCGACGTCTGACGCCGGTGTTGAGCTTATGAAATATATTTTTAATGCCTGGGAGAATTCACAAGATGCCTTAGGTATTTTCTGTGACCTTTCCAAGGCTTTCGATTGTGTTCATCATGATACATTAATCAGGAAACTACAACATTACGGTGTAAAAATTTGGCGCTTAAACTTATTATTTCATATTTAAGTAACAGAACTCAAAAAGTCGTCATTAATGGTAAATGTTCCTCTGGATCGGTAGTATCAATGGGCGTTCCTCAGGGCTCGATTCTTGGCCCATTCCTGTTCTTAATCTATATTAATGACTTACCTTATCTTGTAGGGGACAATCACGATATAGTATTATTTGCTGACGATACCTCTTTAATTTTCAAACTGAAACGGCAGTCAATTAAATATGACGATGTAAATAATGCTCTATCGAAACTAGTACATTGGTTTAACGCCAACAATTTGCTCTTAAACGGCAATAAGACAAAATGTATTAAATTTACAATACCTAATGTAAAATATTCGAAAAGCAATGTGCTCTTAAATGGGGAGGAGTTGAGTCTTGTGGATACCACTGTTTTTCTCGGTATTACTATTGACGCGAAACTTCAATGGGGCCCCCATATATCTAAATTAGCAAGCAGACTTAGTTCTGCAGCATATGCTGTAAGAAAGATTAGAAGTCTCACAGATGTTGAGACAGCTAGGTTAGTGTATTTTAGTTACTTTCATAGCGTAATGTCTTATGGAATTTTGCTATGGGGTAATGCGACTGATATTGAAGCTATATTTGTTTTGCAAAAGAGAGCCGTACGGGCGATTTATAATCTAAATTGTAAAGAGTCCCTTAGAGAAAAATTTAAAGAAATAAACATATTAACTTTGGCATCGCAATATATTTATGAAAATGTAATGTATGTACATAAAAACATAAATAGCTTTAATAAGAATAAGGATGTTCATACCTTAAACACTAGGAACAAACATAAGCTTGTAATGCCACTTACAAGACTCCACAGAATTAGTAATTCATTTATGGGGCAATGTATACGCTTTTACAACAGAATCCCAGAACATGTTCAAAGTTTGTCAATAAACAAGTTTAAAAGTTTTATCAAAGAAAAACTGTACAAAAAGGGTTATTATAATATCAAGGAATACATGAATGAAAATAACCCCTGGGAATAAGGTGATCGCCACCATGCTGGTTCTATGAAAATTCATTTAAAATTGTATAATCAAAATTATTGTTAAGTGAAATTATGTTTAAAAAAAAAGTCCCGCTGGGTTTCTTGCTGGTTCTTCCCAGGACAGAGGTATTTTCCGAACCAGTGGTAAATAAAATAATGACTTTCAATAAGTATTATGTAATAATCCATATTGAATAAAAATCATTCTATTCTATTCTATTCTATTCTAATCTACATAAATGTTGAATGAAAATTATTCTATTCTATTTTATTAAGAGGCTGATAAAAAAATGTAAAAAGGGAAGTAACAGGTGTCATTTTTTAGTTTATGAGACAGTTTTTAAGCACGGAGAAGATTGCTAGGCTGCTCTAAAGTGTGCCGGACTTACGTGACTTTGCAATATTTCTAAAACACTCGAGTTTTCCTAGCCATAGAAATCCTGATGAATCAGCACCTAAAATAGCAATTAGTAACTTCAATAATACCGGAGCGATATAAATTTGCTTGGCTTGCTTACATGCAATAAAAATAAAAAAATAATTTAAGGCCAGCGCCCATCTCTACCACGTCATAATTTAAAAATTTTAAGGCATTTTCTTTTGATATTCATGTTTGAAAGCATACTATCCGCGGTATAAGGTATGAAGATGGATTATTTTACTCCATCAGCACACTGGCACAAATATTCCGGTGTAAACCATCATAAACTATCATGACTCTACTTTATAGCGCTTTATGAACTAGAGTTATAAAAGTAATTATAATACTTCTCATGTTCGAATGTTACTTAAGGGCTAAAAAGACATGTCCTAATTATTTATACTAATATATTAATTGGGGCTATGTTAATTTATGTGATTCCTCTAAAGCAACCCCTTTAAAAGGCTTTACAAAGGTCGGCAGTAAATACTTACGAACATTTATTTATTGCAGATAGAAATTGAACCAAAATGTTACTTTTACAGTGCAGTGTAACGCTCTGCAGAATCAAAAAATAATTCATTATAGCCTATCAAAAATCCACTTCTTTACATAGATCTACCTCATAGATTGCCTTATACGGAGGATATTTGCCTTAGTTGCCATGCTACGTTTGTTGGCATAAACTACGGTTGCCAACCCACGTGACAATCGCAGTTTTCTTTGAGCTGTTAAGAGGGTGACACCAAAAGTACTTAGAAAGTCAAAAACTGAACAAACTAGCAAGTTATTAGTTTTATTATATCTTTTTAAAATAGTTCCGGTTACATCAATATGTCGCTGCATCTGATGGAACCACTGAGAAAAGCAGTTTGCCCACTCGTCCTTAGGGGTCTTTTCGACGGCATTTTGAAACGCAGGCAATGCTTCCCCGTCGTCCATATAACGTTTTCCTCGAAGTTTTATTTTTATTTTCGGAAATAAATAAAAATCGCAAGGGGCGAGGTCGGGGCTATAGGGCGGGTGACCCAGTAATTCAACGTCTGACGTCGCCAAGTAGTCGATTGTTTCCTTGGCGGTATGTGACGAGGCGTTGTCTTGGTGAAGGAGGATCCTACTGTGAGGTCGTTTCTGCCGAACTTTTTCCAAGACAAGTGACAAACAATTGTTAGTGTGCCACTCTGCAATAACTGATTTTCGATCCTCTAAAATAATTATTGCGTAATGACCTGTCCTTCCGAAGAACGAGGCCACCATCTTTTTTCGCACACTTCGACCTCTCTTCACTTTAGTCGGCAACTCCTCGTAAGGAAACACTCAGACAGCAGACTGTATCTTAGTTTCAGGATCATAACAATAAATCCAGCTTTCATCACCCCTAAGTATGTCGAACACAGCATTTGAGTCATCTCCGTTAAATCTTTGAACCATTTCACGACACCAATCAAACGACGGAGTTTTTGGGCCTCTGTAGAATTAAGAGGTATCCATCGGGCACAAAGCTTCCTGACCGTTAAATGTTCATGGAGGATTTTGTGCACTTGACTCATGCCCATGCCTAAGCTTGTCCGAATCTACTGAATCTCACTCTTTTGTCAGTCTCTATCATACCCCGTACAACACTGATGTTATCTTCAGTCGTCGCCGTAGAAGGCCGCCCCTCACGCAGATCATCGGTGAGATTAGTGCGACCACGTTTAAACTTATTAAATCCGTTTTAAACATTGGCATGAGATGGGGCTTCATCGTGAAAGATCGGCAAAAATCGAAGTATATCATAACTTTCTTGTTGACTTAAATGACATCGAAAGTCATAAAAAATCATTGAACGAAAATTTTCTCGCGTTAAATTCATGCTGACGTGACACAGAATTTTCAATTTAATAAAATACAATACCAATAATATTAGCAAAGAGTTCCATTTTCAGAATTTGAACTTATTTTTTTATATTGTTTACAAGTGGCCAGTTCTAAAAACTTTTAGTGTCGTCCTCGTACAAGGAAGATGTTGCTGCCCACCTTCTGTTCCAGTTTCTCTCTGTCTTGCGACACACGATTTTTTAATGTAGTTTACAATAAAGTATTAGTAAATAATTAAGCATGAATAGCAATAAGATATATATATAACGAATAAAATTATTAATTTTTGTGATCGATTAAGAAAAACAATATTTTTGCCGGAAAACCAGCATTATTGAACGAAAATATTTTATGAATATATATGATTGTGAGAAAAGCTTGACTGTTGACTTTCTGATATATTACTGTAGTATCGTTTTCATTACCCTAGCGAATATGTTAGGAACAAAATACATTTGATGAAAACAAATATTTTAATATTTATTTAATAAATTATACACCTAACAGAGAATAATTCTTTAAGTAAGTACTTATTGCAACATAAAACTGTTGTTTGCTACTTTGAAGTTATAAGCTCAATAAGGTCAACGGAAATTTAGATAATGCCGTAGGTCGTTCACCCTGTGAACTGTAAATGTATGTCTAACGTTCGTCGTGCACTTTATTGTAAAATCTTATTGACGTAATAATAAAAAAATAATATTAATAAAATTGTTTTGTAGATGTTAATAGCAGTGATGTAGCCTACCTTCACCCTCACTACCTTCCAGCCGCCTGCCGCCCTCCCCCGCAGCACAATATTCCCTATTATTTTATTTATACGGGAAAATGAAATGATTAAAGTATAAAACATAAATTGCTCAACAATAACAGAGATAAATGTGAGGAAAAAGCGTACAAATAATATAGTCATACGACAATATTGTTGATTTTGTGTATACTTATTTAAATACTCACTTTTATTAAAATGTCTGAAGTTAATTTTCACTGTTGGAAGAGAGGAGAAATGGTGATCTTTGCAATGCGATTGAGTTTATTATTATTCTCTACGACGTCAAGCGCTTTCAATTTAATTATTTCGTAACGTAATAGCGATGACGCAAGCCGGTAAAAAGATATAATATGAAACAGAAATATTTTAATGCGTTTAATTTTTTTTTAATAAATATTATTTGTCGTTGTGATGAGATAAATTTGAAGTCTTCCTATTAGGTTTTCCAAACATGTAAGCCGCGCGTGACGAAATTCATATTTGTATTAAAAGACATTCTGTAGCTTTTCTCTGGTATAATGAAATTCGGAGCAATCTAAATGCGATATAGATAATATAATAAAATAAAATTGCGATGCGAATTCGTGAGAAAATTTAAATAAATGACTTTTCTGTTTGCACATAAAAAGAAATATATTGCGGCACAATGAATGTTGGGGGGGACGGTGTGGGTGGTGGGGACAGTCGTGAGGCGGACGAGTGACGGTAACGGGGGAGGAGACTCTGGGCGCGCGGGGGCTGGGGGGTGACCCACTTTAACGGGACAAGTAATATTACTTTTTACTTTTAGGTAACTATTTCACATTTTATAGTGATAATAACATATATTGCGTACTTATGAACTTTCCCTCCTTGGAAGACATGATCTATTTCTTACAACGAAATCAATGTATCTTTTACCTGTTACATCCTTAATAAATGTAATTTAACTTTGTAATTTCCTTAAAGTAAAAAGCCACCACCACGACAAAGATAATTGTCATCAATTATTTATGAGTATTTTTTTGATTTTGATCATATTTATGAATTAAAAATAATACTATAAGAAGTACTTGCTGCTTAATGCAATCGTAATCTAAACGCACGCGGTGTTCCGTTATTGACGTAGCTTGTTTCGTATTATGTACATATGTAGGAATTCAACCCCCATTCTCATGCTCTTCACAGAGGGGTGTATTATTTGTTTGAATTAATTATGTTTTTCCTTCATGTTTATGTTAAGTATATTTGGCATTAACTTTCGGCTTTTAAATTTCTTTACAAGAAATTTCTTTGAATATATCTTTACGTTTCATAAAGTAAATTTGTGTAAAATATTGCTTTATAAAGGGTTGTAAACTAGAAAATATCATTACTAAAATAATTAATGCAAATTATACCCATATGTAAGTTATATTTTTTATCACGCTTATAACTAGGTATTATTATTAATGAAATGTGCTTAAAATAGCTCTTTTCTGAACTCATAAAGACTTTTTCGGCTTCATTTTTCCATTAAAGAATGTTACGCCTGATGTATGATGTAAACCGTGGTGATTTTAAATCATAAACTTAGAATATATACTGGCGTACATACCTACTTTTATGTTTTAAATAGACTTCGATATGATGTGTGTATACATTATAATATGTACCTTTATTCAGTAACAATTGATGTTTTTATTTAGCAGTCTTGAAAAATTACTGAATTTTAATTCATAATTTAATTAGAATACAGATTAAAAAATAAAATTCATCAATATTATCATCACCGTTATCATCATCAGTATCGTGAATGGAGGTCATAGACATTACAGACGTTACCAACAGTTTTCTTGTATATCTATTTGTAATCTATGGTAACAGTTAGCAGTCAGGTATGTCGAGTCGGCGGCCCGTGTTGCTTTATGGTATACTTAATATGTATTTTTGTTCTTTGAAGTTAAAACCCAAAGAGTATTTAATCGCTACGAGTAAAATCGCTTTTTCCCAGAGAGTAACACTTAATCAAGATGCTCATAATAATATATTCTTATTTCCTCAACAATATTTTTTGTCCTTGATGGAGAAGGCTAGAGCCATATAAAGATGTTTTAAGATGATGTTGATGGATTCATTTTGGTCGATTTAGATCACGGTGATACTTGTAACGTAAGCTGTCAACTTCGCAATAGATATTTTATTGCCACTTGTATATGCTCTACCGCAGAGTTCCTTGCTTGTTCTAAAAGGTATTCTCCAGCTACTTCGGCTCCAAGTTTGTCACCAGTAACGCAACCCGCTCACTTGAGTTCTTAAACTCTTTCGTAGCAAGAGATTGGAGACCTCTTGTAGCGACAATATTTTAACTGTTGTTTCTTTGTAGTTTAGTTTTTTTTTATAGAATGAGGGTACCACACGAGCACACAGTCCACCTGATGGTAAGTGGATGCTGTGGCCCAAGACATCTACATTTCTCCTCGATTAAGAATCAAAATGCAGATGCTTTGTCACCTCTGAGGATTAAGATGGAATAACTTTTTTAGAGTAAAAAGGGTCTCCGATTCTCTATACTCACCATGCGAAACACAACAGCATTAAGCTGCCATTTTACGCTAGTATTCTTTGAGAGTGTGGTCCTACCCCGGTCGAGACGACCCATTCGTGCTACAACCATAGTAACATAATATAGCTGTATCGTGGCTCTACCACGTACAGTAAGTACCTACTTTCATTATCCCTTGGAAAAATTTTGTTTTTGACTAAGTTAAAGTCACTATCACTACAATCCATGCCAAGTCTACAGCTAAATTTAGGCCTGCCCCACAAATTTACACAAAATATGGTTTTGAGTTCTGAGCCATCAGCATCCACCGACTATGTGTTCATTAGCTCGTCAATCCATCTAGTGGGCTATGCTGCTCTATGTCAGTTAGTCTTATTCTTGTGTGAATCTCTTGTATTTTATCCAGCAAAAAAATTCAGAGCATAGCCCTTTCAATAGCACGCTAATGAGTTTAAGCTTCCTCATACGACCTGCAGTGAATGACACGTTTCGGTTTTGTAAGTCATCACTGACCACATATATTGGTTGTGCACTTTAATCTCAAGGTTCTGAGGAATATCGACAAAATGATAGGTCAAGGCTTCCGTAACGAGGCCATTCTAGTCAAATTCGTCGGTTGATCTCTTCGTCGAAGTTGTATTTCCTTTTTTTTATTGAGTAAGGGCGACAACGAGCACGTTGTTCGATTGATGTTAAGTGGATGCAGTGGCCCATAGACATCTATCGTCTTTTAAAAATCGAAATGCAAATGCGTTGTCACCCCTGAGAACTAAGATGGTATGCCTCCTTTGCAGTAAAAATGGTCCCCGGTTCTCTTCACTCATCATACAAAAGAACTAAGTTGTTATTTATTCTGTGAGAGCGTGGTCCGATCCCGGTCGAGCCGACCTATTCGTCCTTCAATCATAATATAGTTGCAGCATGGCTCTACCAAGTAAGTATATAAAATCTTTAATCGGAGATTTTGCCCCAGCTGCACTCGTCAACAACTTCGAGCGTAGTATTCCCATCAACTATCATTATAGGTGTCATTTTTTTTACTATCCTAAGCCAGCACTTAACTTCAATCCCACCTGATGGTAAGTCGTGATGTAGCTAAAGATGGTGAGGCGCACTGACTTAACAAAAGCCCATTCACTCTTGCTTTGAAGACACCCACATTGTAATCAGATGGAAAGACAGACTTTTTGCGATGTACCGTTTGGTTCGAATGCGTAGTAAGTCAACAACGAAAGGGTGGAGACTGGTCGAGCATCTGGTTGTCTAATGGTGGAAGGGAGAGAGAGGAATTCAGTTATAAATTTCCTGCGCACACTATGCAAAATGCATCATGTAGAACACTGAAAGGGTGGCTATTTTGCGTCTGTGTTCGAGGCTGGTGATATTGGTTTTAACCACATTCGGGTCACCAATAAGCCTCTAACACGCCTTTCCATTAATCCAAAACGCTAGGTAGCATTTTGCAGCACCAGCCCATATATAGCAGCAGTAATCCATGCACAACCGGACTTGGGCTTTATACAGGGTTATTTTGCAATTACCGGCCAAATTTGCAGCGAAGGTTCAGAATAGATAACGTAAGCGAATGGTGAAAAAAAATAAACAAGAGAAAAACTGAAACGTTTTATTCTTTTTATCCTTTATATTCAAAATGACTGTGACTACCGCCACCCATGAACAACCGCAATACCAGGGGAATTGCAGATGCGTTGCCGGCCTTTTAGAAATGTGTAAGCTCTTTTCTTGAAGGTTCCTAAGTCGTATCGGTCCGGAAAATTCGCTGGTGGTAATTGATTCCACAAGGAAGTTGTGCGAGGGAGAAAACTTCTTCTAAATCGCACAGTGGTGGACCGCCAATCATCCAGATGGTATGGATGGTAACGCGAGTTTTGTCGCGATGTGCGATGGTGAAATTGAGCGGCTGGAATTAGTCCGAACAATTCCTCAGAGCACTCCCCGTGATAGATGCGATAAAATACGCAAAGAGATGCAACATCTCTACGCAGTGCCAGTGTATCGAGCCGATCAGAAAGAACTCGGTCGTCGACGATTCGAACCGATCTGCGCTGGATGCGGTCAAGTGGAAGGAGCTGGCACTGGGGTGCCCCGGCCCAGAGATGAGAACAGTATTCCATGTGGGGCCGAACTTGCTCTTTGTAAAGTTGCAAGCGATGTGCCGGCATGAAATACTGTTTCGGTCTGCTGAGCACGCCAAGCTTTTTAGAGGCCAATTTGGCCTTCTCTTCCAAGTGACCACGAAACTGCACACTATTCGATATGTCGACCTCAAGGATTCCGATACTAGCTGAGGCAGCAAGGGGAGTACCTTGAAACTGAGGAGATACGACAAAGAGGTTCTTTTTAGCGGTAAACGCGCAAACTTGTATCTACTGGGGATATAACTGGACTAGATTAAGTCGGCCCCAATCCGAGACTTTGTTAAGCAAAGACTCGACTTCAGACACAAGTTTGTCCCGGTACTCAGCGACGTTTTCCCGAGAAATATTGGCACGGCCGGTATATAAGGCATCACCAGTGCTGTCGTCTGCATAGCAATGAATGCTACTAGTTAGCAACATATCATTGATATGCAGGAGAAACAGCGTTGGTGATAGCACGCAGCCTTGTGGAACACCAGCGTTGATAGGCTTGAAATCAGAGCATGCACCGTCTACTACGACCTTGATGCTCCGATCAGCAAGGAAACTGGTGATCCATTTGCACAATTTCTCGGGAAGCCCATAGGAAGGAAACCTCGAAAGAAGCGCTTTGTGCCAGACCCGATCGAAGGCCTTCGCTATGTCCAAACTAACGGCCAATGCCTCCCCCTTGGACTCTACTGCCTCCGCCCATCTATGAGTCAGATGGACTAGAAGATCACCAGCTGATCGACCTCGACGAAAACCGTACTAGCGGTCACTAATCAGCTGGTGATCCTCAAGGTACCTCATGAGCTGTCAGTTTATAATGGATTCTATTATTTTGGAAAACAAGAAGGAGATGGAAATAGGCCTGTAGTTGGACGGGTCTGAGCGGTCGCCTTTTTTAGGGATCGGGTGGACCAAAGCTGTCTTCCATGAATTCGGGACTACGCCTTGGGAGTAGGAGTATCGGAAAAGACGCGTTAAAACCGGTGCCAACTCCGGAGCACACGTCTTCAGCACAATGGGAGGGACTCCATCGGGCCCACTCGAATTGCTGACGTCCAGGGAGAAGAGTGCTTTGCGAACCAAGCGCTGTGTAAACCGCACATCAGGCATGGAGGACTCACATCGCGGGATGGTCGGCGGTGTGTTCCCCCCGTCATCTAGAGTCGAGTTGGACGCAAAAAGAGAGCTCAACAGATCGGCTTTCTCCTTTGCGGCATGGGCCAGTGAGTCGTCCTCCCTGTGCAGAGATGGAAGAGATGGCTGACAGAAGTTCCCTTGGACAGCCTTGGCGAGAGACCAGAATGAACGGGTTCCCGAAGGAAGGCGAACTAGTTTCTCGCCAATTCTGCCGATGTGCTCAGACCTTGCCTTGGCAATGATGTTTTTGAAGGACCTGGAGGCGGAATTATACTTCTTTTTAAGTGCGTTGGTGTTTACATCCCAAGAAGTTGATGCGTATGCCCAGGCCCGGTAGCACTCCTGCTTATAGCGTGATGCTATTTTACAGGAGCGACCAAACCATGGCAGGGATCTGCCACCGATGGGTACCACAGAGGATGGAATGTTCCTGAATGTTGATGAAAAGTTTCAAAGAAGAAGTACCACATCAGCAACAGAATCGGCAACAACGCTGGGATCTTCCAGCGAGAAGCAAACCCGCCCCCAAGGGTACGATGCAAAAAAAGACCGCAACCCGTCCCAATCAGCTGACCTATAGTGCCAAACACGGCGGCAAGCTGCAGATCGCAACTGCGATTGGAGCGTGAGTGGCACCGTACTCCGGATCAGAGAATGGTCCGAAGAGCCCAGAGGGGCATCGACGGAGAGGTCAGCAGAAGGTCCAACAGGGAAGGTACATGGTCTTTCACATCTGGGATCCGCGTAGGCGAAGTAACCAGTTGTGTTAGACTATATGCCAAAGCAAAGTCATAGACAGATCTACCCGCATGATCGGTTAAACGAGAACCAAGCCATTCAGCGTGGTGGGCGTTAAAATCACCGAGTATCACGATCTCTGCGGATGGGACCTGTTGTAGCACGGAGTCTGCAGCCATTTGGACGTGGTCGATGAGTCGGTCTGTGTCGGCATTACCGCTATGGGACCTATAGAAGCATCCGTAGATGCGGGGATGGTCGTCGCTGTCTACGCGCAGCCATAGGATGGACAGGTCCGTGCCTTCAAGACTGCCGAGGCGTCGAAAACAGATGTCCTCTCTGACGTATACGCAAACTCCAGCCCGGGGCATAAGTGTTCCAATTTGTACCCCGGGTAGGAGAGATATGAAGTATCGGCTGGAGAGGACACCTGAGTCTCGGTTAAAAAGAGCAAGGCCGGCTTCGCCGTCTCTAGATGGTAATGGACAGCGTTAAGGTTGGAATGAAGTCCACTGATGTTGCAAAAATTCACGGATAGCGTGACAGGGGTCGCCTTGGTTGTATTGCTCCGCTTACCCCGAGCAGCATTAGTCGCGAGCGGAATTTTGCCCTCCCCAGAATACGCGGGGCAGCCTGAGCACCAACGCTCAGGAGTGAAGTAGTTTGGTCGTGGATGCGAGGGATTCTCCAGGGGTGCTGGTACCCTCCTGGGGTAGTCTTTTATTTAATTCCACTACCATGTTGATGGGGGGGGGGGGGGTGGAATTGGGCCTCTGGCCACCTGCACTCACCAAGCGCAATGCAGAGGTAAACCTCTACTTCACGCTGGTATTCTGTGAGGTCGTGGTACCACTCCGGTTCGAGCTGGCCCATCCGTGCGACAGTTGAAGCTACCGCTTAGCTCTACCACTGTTGAAGAATTGAAGAATTGCTAGTCATCTATACAAACAAATAAAATTGAAGTGTCTGTTTGTAATGTCAAAACTACAGCTTTTTACTAAATGCATCTGAAAGTAGGTATATACGGTACTAATAACAAAAATACAATTTTTAAAGTTTCTGTCTGTCTGTCTGTTTGTTCCGGCTAATCTCCGAAACGGCTGGACCGATTTTGACGGGATTTTCACTGGCAGATAGCTGATATCACAAGAAGTAACTTAGACTACTTTTATTTTAGAAAAAGAATTAGGATTCCGCGATAAAAAATTAAAACCCCAAATAACACGCGGGCGAAGTCGCGGGGAACAGCTAGTTCATAAATATGAAGCGCCTACCAAAATAGTAGGTGCTATAAGCACACATTCGTAATGTAGTGTTGAGTTCGGATGCAGTCGTTGGCGTTTGGCGCTCGCGCTCGGTTACAGATTTAGGTAACTAATAGTTGTTTTGACTCGGTAAAAACAAACGCATCTCCCAGCCCTCTTCCTTCCATAACACCGACAACACATGAGTAAATAAACGGAACAGAGTTAAAGCTTCATACAACCGCGCGAATCGGTTGCACTACTACTAGCACGCGGGGCTTGTGTGCGTGACCACTGGCGGCTTGTTGCGTACGCGGCATGACTGGAAAAAACCGGTTACGCTGGCACAGCCAGTGGACAACAATCTCAGGGTCAGTTGCAAGTTTAAATATTTTAATGTAAAGACGTGGTATTATTAATAATGGTTGTTTATTATACTGTGTGTATGAATAATACTAGAAAAAATAAAAATATATCATACTTTAAATATCTCAAGGAGTACAATAGGTAAGTAAACATAGAATTATTAGGCTAATATAATTAATTATTATAAATAAATTAATTATTTAGTCTTATTATTCCATGTAAATAAATATTTGATAATTAGTTTTTCAAGTAAGTACCTTTATTTTATTGTATGATCCTTTTTTTTAATAAGAGGGGGTACTACACGGTGTATCTTTACCTCTTTATTGTTATTACAAGCTTTAATAAACATTTGTAGGTATGTGGGTAGGTTGGTATGACCTCTTCCCCATGTCTGATTGCGTACCTACGCGCCGGCGCAATTTTCGTGTCGGTTGAGGTCGGCAATGCTCGGCACCATTCCACTGCCTTCGTAGCCGTCCGGGTGACTTGGTTTGTACTGGCCAGCGTCAGCTTCAAGTATCTTTCCTACAACTAATTGTTTACATTTATTTTCCAATTCTCCACCTCTTTCCCTCGCTCTGTAGTCTAAACTTGTATTTCGAACTGTCTTTTTTGTTGAAGTAAAAATATTATATAATTCGAGGTGCGCAGAACTTTTTATTTGCATAGCATCTATCCCAGTCCTAGAAAAAATGCATTTTTTTTAATTTTATTTATTATGACGGTCCTAAGCCCGTTTAAAGTCATTAGGGAAGTAAACAGTAGACAAAATCTCCGCGCACTCCTACACACACAAGCGCGCGTCGTTGTTGCCCATAAATCACATTCAATTTTTGACATTTTCAAATAAATGTAGAAAAGTTCCTTACACATGTTTGTCAAAACTGCAAAAAGTGTATATCAGTATTTATATTTTGAAATTAATTATTAAATTTGGCTGGTCTTTGAAAAATAACCCTGTATAGAGTAAGCAGTTGTCCCGGCGTGAAGTACCACCAAACCTTTGCAAGGACTCCTAGCTTTCTTGCAACTGCATTGGCCTTGAACTCAATGAACCGCCCAAGGTTCGGGTTTGAGGATATCGCAACCCTCAACAATTGAAGGCGGTCGGTGTATTCCAGTGATACATTTCGGAAAGAATGAGCCAAGATGAGCTGGCTGCTTTTTGCAGTGAAGAGACACGCTTGTATTTTGGAGGCGTTGAATCACAAGATCGGCACTGTCCCGTTCGGAGATTGACTGTAGTGTGAGATTCACACGTTCAACCATAGGTTCTCTTTCGGACTTGGATGTTAGACATGACTGTTGTCTTGTCCATGTTTATCTTAACACTTGCACGTAGGGAATCACTACTGAGGGAGCACAGTGCTAAAGTCCTTCAGTGGTTCTGCCATAATAACTGTATCGTAGGCAAATCGTTGGTGAGTAATGTTTTTGTATAGAATAGGGTGACAAACGAGCACACAGTCCACATTATGGTAAGTTAGGTGGTTACTGTGACCCATAGACAACTTCATTTATCTTCAATAAAAAATCAAAATGCAGATGCATTATCACCCTTAGGACTAAGATGAAATGCCTCTTTTCCAGTAAAAAGGGTCTCCGTTTCTCTATACTCACCATACGAAACACAGCAGTGTTAAGCTGCAATTTTACGCTGGTATTCTGTGAGAGCGTGGTCCTTCCCCGGTCGAGCCGATCCATTAGTGCTACAAATATAGTACTAATATAACTGCAGCATGGCTCTACCACGTACATGTGTTTGCCATTAATGTTAATACCGTATCCGTTCGAGTCCAGTAGCTTGAAAACGTCTTATAATGCATCGGCGATTAGTTTTGGGAATATGGATGTAAAGTCACGCCATCTTATAAGTCTCTGCATTTTGGTAAGTTTCTTATAAAGACATAGTTGCGTTACTATACAAATAAAGCTTTTTCGGAAACTGGCTAGTACGGTAGATTGGAAAACTTGCGTGTTAAATTAAAGTGTAGCGGCTGGGATTCGAACTCTAGACCCATGTCTTAATAGTTGGGTACCTGATCATTACGATCACAGATTGTAGAAGATAGTGTGCAAATAATTTATTTATTTATTTATATAATTTGCATGCCACAAGAAATACATCATACATCAAGTGACGCCCCGTAGGGGCATAGCAATTTATAAGAGGATAGTTTTTTATTTTATTATACTAAATATTAACTACTACATACTAAATACCAACTATCTTATTTCTTAACATTTGCTAGTCTAACATCAATTTTTTTTTATAATTATTACACATACTATTACTATTTATTTGCATCTATAAAGAATTCACTTAAATTATAATAAGTTTTATCGATTAAGAATGACTTTAATTTTTTTATAAAAGACTTGGTGTTGTCAATATTTTTGAAGTTATTTGGAACATTATCATATATTTTAATTACCATCGTATGGGGACCTGTTGTGAGTAATTTTAATTTTGAGAATTGAATATTCAATTTATTTTGAGTTCGATTATTTCTTTTAACAGTATTTACAGGATCGTATAGATTTGGATGTTTTCTAACGAACTTACAACATTGAATAATGTAAATAAACGTAAGTGTGAGTATACCAAGTTTTCTAAAATGTGGTCTGCATGAGTCCGTTTTTTCTATATTTGTCAAGATTCTGATACGTTTTTTTTTTGCAATTTGAAAATATTATATATGTCAGTACAGTTGCCCCAGATGACTATTATATTTTAATCTTTATGATTTTTGCATTTGCAAAAAGTTTCAATTTGATTTCTATTTAGTAATATATTGTACGATAGTATAGATTTTTAATAATATGAATACAAAATCATAGAAAAAATACAGGTAAACACAATTCAATGGGTTATCGTTATTGTTTAGCGGAGCCTTTATCCCTACAGTCATAGAATTCTATGCCTACAGTATTTGAGATGATTTGGTTTAAGATTCACTTAAATAAAATCGGAGACCTGAATAAACGTTGAGCTTTTAAAGCTGCGATTTTTACAACAGGCACGTCATAGACAACTGTAGTGACTCACAAAAGCTTTTTACGGTCTAACAGTAATTAATTAAGGGAATGAATTTAATTTTAAGTAATAAAAATATTAATAAAGTAATGATGATGAATAAAAATATTTAGTATGCAATAATAAGTATATCTGCATATCATTGATTTTTACGCCAGTTCTAATCGAAGTTTTGTTTTGTGAATCTGTTTTTTTAATATAATTGATATAAATACTTAATTTTATCTGTAAAAAGTAACGGAAGGCCATTGTCGTGAACATATTTTTTATTTAATTTATTTTTATTTTATAGAATAAGGGTGACAAACGAGCACACAGTCCACCTGATGGTAAGTGGCTGCTGTGGCCCATAGACATCCACATCTATCCTTCGTTTGCGAATTAAAATGCAGATGCGTTGTCAGCCGTGAGGACTAAGATAGAATGCCCCTTTTCCAATAAAATGGGTCTCCGGTTCTCTACACTCACCATACGAAATACAGCAGCATTAAGCTGCTATTTTACGCTGGTATTCTTCCCCGGTCGAGCCGACCCATTCGTGCTACAACTATACTATTCATATACTCGTAGCTGCAGCGTGGCTCTACCACGTACAAAAACATCTTGCAGAGTGAATGTTTTGGTTATTTTTTTAAAGTTACACCCACACAACAATAATATTACATCGCCGTATACAAGGACAAAGACGATACCTATAGGAATCGATATTGTTATCCGCAACACCGCAGTCTATGTGAGATAAAAGAGAATACCTATATTTACCTTTACTTTATTCACAAAAAAAAAAACTAATGTAGTGATGTTTTCTTATGTTTATTTTAGTGATCGTTATGCCATAAAAATTTAAAGTAATTTTGAATGCCAGTAGATTTTGTTACACTACAGCGCTTCACGTTGTTAATAGCTTCCATTCAGTTCGTTTAATAAGATCAAAGGGTTTTATGTGACAATAAAGGTATACTATAAAAGTGTTTTAAAATATCGTTAGGTAACTATTATAGACATATTGAACAAAAACACATTTTACGTAATTTTTGAAGTAATAATTTCTCCTTTATTTTGTATAATAAAACCTATGTACTATTTTTGCAAGTACCTACTCCACAGGGTCTCATATAGTGATTTAATTCCACACTAAGGTTTAGAGTGAATTTGTTTCTTGCTTTTCAAGTATACTTGGGCTAAATTAATTACTTTTCTTACAAATCAATAAGTCTTTGTAGCTCTAAAGCAACTTTCTTCTTGATTCAATTTATTGGCAACTCCTCTGTGGTGAAGTCTTTATATAAAACAAAGCCATATCGATGCAGAAGTAATCGAAAAAGAAATACAGCGGTAATAAAAAATTTGACGCCGCAGTAGATGAATGCTGTGTATGGAGAGTCTGCGCTTTCATATGCGACAGCAATAAATATTGTGCGAGAGAGCCTCGAAGATGATCCCAGTGAAAGAGGTCCCTCACACGGAGTCCATTTATTACCATTACAGCCTATAGAAGTTCACTGCTGAACATAGGCCACCCTCATAGATTGCCTTATGGGGGGATATTGCCATATTTGCCACGCTTGGCAAGCGGGTTGGTAACCACATTTTTTATTACTTTTAGTTGTTATCAGGAAGATACTGGTGATGTCTTATTTCATTATCCCTCTGTCGCCTCTTACGACAACCTTTGGGACGATATGAGGTTAGTGGATATTCCTATAACCCTACTACACTGTACGGAATCACTGAAGTAATTAACAGACTCCTTAAATTAAAACAAGTTGCAGCGCAGTCATGACAATTGTTAACATTTAAAAACAAAGACGAGTAGAATGCTGTCAAACGTTTTTGGAGTCGTGCAAACAACGAGACGGAAGAGAAGGAAATAATTGACTCCATTTTTATAGGAGATGAAACAATAGTCCTATATCATGACCCTACTACGAGAAGGAAGTCAATAGAGCGACGCAAGAAGAGTGAGCTAACTTCAAAACAGGCGCGTGTCATTAAGAGCGTCCGAAAGATCATGGCGACCACCTTCTGGGATTCGCAAGGTATCCATATGCTTGATTTTTATATTAGCTAATGTCAAGTAGGTAGCTTGGCGTGACAACTTTGTCATGCAATTATGGAAAAACACACCGGAAAATGTCTACTTCACAACAACGCGCCCGCCCATATCAGTGTACTCGCTTGTGCTTCTGTTCATGAGTGTGGATTCCAAGAACTCAGTCACCCATCTTGTAGCCTTGATCTGGCTCCGAGCGTCTATTTTCTGTTTGCTAAATTGAAGACTGGACTTCTGAACTTCGGAGACAAAAATTCAACATTGATGAGGAAGTGCAGTATGCATGGGGCAATTTTACGGATAACTCTAAACTTTTTTAACGGCATAGAAGTTTTAATTAGGCGGTGTAAAAAGTGTGGAGAGATAAAAGAAGAAAAAATTTTTTTATGTTTGTTCCTTCTACATCAGGGGTAAATGAAAAGGTTTGTCATGTTATATCTTCGTAAGTAGGACTTGAGAAAAGAGATAATATAATAGATATGATTTGATTTATATTAGATGTGAATTAGTACTAATGCGGTGAGAATTTAGAAAAAACAACGTACGTCCAACCTCAAAGATCGTTCTTTCAAAGACTCGGCGAGCATTGTACGTGAAGGTGGCGGAGAGCGCTGATCTGTTTGGATTTTGTTTAATTTTTTTATAAGATAAAAATTAAAAATAATTTCTAAAAATGATTTTAACGTGCCCTATAAAATAATAAGCATTTTTATTTGATATAAGTTTTACACGGTTCCATTATGGAATATCTGCAAGGTACGGGTTTATAAAGTAATTTAGCGTCATCTTTGTGATTTTTTATCGAGCTAATTATTATGTTTCGCGTTTCTGTCTCTTCTTCTCTCAACTCTTGTCCATATGTTAAACTTTTATAAAATGTTTTTATTTTTACGCAATAATTAGATTTAATTTTTTTTCAAAGTATAAACGTTAAATTCTTACGGAGTCCGACACGTTCTGAGGATTAATTTAGGCTGCTCAGCATGTCTTGTCCTTCCTGCAGCGACTCTTGTTTAAGTATTGTCGTCGCCCATATTGCAAAGCTTGAAGACGAAAGTATTCGGCCTGTGCATCCTGCATGTACTCACATTTGGTGTCGCAACGTGGACACTAACGGTACGACTACTCCACAAATTCAAAGTCACCCAGCGGGCTATGCTCGAAGTTTCTCTGGTGGATAAGATTCGTAACGAAGAAATGCGCCAGAGAACCAAGGCCACCGACGTAGACTTCCGTATTTATAGGCTGAAGTGGCCATGGGCTAGTTACATCTGTCGCAGAAGCCATAATCGTTACAGTAGGCATGTCAGAGTGGAGACCGCGTTTAAGTAAACGTAGTGTGGGACACTCCTGTGGCTAGATGGAGCGACGATCTGCATACGGAGGCTGGAAGCAACTGGATGCGTGAAGTCGAAGATGATGATGATGATGATAGAATTTAAAAAGTAAGTACTATAACGTCGCCTTAATATAGTAATTTCCATGCAATAAAACTAATTTCATGGCTTATATTTCTTTATAATAATAATTATATATTAAAAATAATAATAATTATATTTATAATAATAATCTTCTTATTTACATGTCTCCACGAAGTCCTTACTTAATAAAATATACATAGCTCTGGTTCAGTCAACGGTAGGCTACTGTATTCCTATATGGGGTGGTGCAGCAAAAACCAGGTTCCTTGAGCTTGAAAGAGCTCAACGGTGCTTAATTAAAGTTATGTTCTTAAAGCCCTATAGATTCTCTACAGCTGAACTCTATGAATTGAGTAATTTACTTTCGGTAAGAAAACTTTACATTTTAGCAACCGTTTTAAAACTTCATAGTTCCCTAAAATATCAACCGTCATCAACGACTAGACGTAGAAAATATACAGTACCCTACAAAGATTCATTTAAGACTACGTTTGCATCAAGACAGTATACAAGACTTTCAATTTACTTATATAATAAAATAAACCAAAAAATCAATATTTATCCTATGAATTACCATGACTGTAAAAAAACCGTAGCAGACTGGTTAAGAAAACTTAATTATGAAGAAACTGAATCCATTCTAGAAAAAAGTGCCTTATAAATTTTCACAATTACAGACTTCTCACAGTCATCCATACATACACACAAACACACACACACACACACACACACACACACACACACACATACACACACACACACGCGCACACGCACACGCACACACACGCACACGCACACACACGCACACGCACACGCACA
The DNA here is from genome assembly GCA_963668995.1 of Parnassius mnemosyne. Taxonomy (NCBI): domain Eukaryota; kingdom Metazoa; phylum Arthropoda; class Insecta; order Lepidoptera; family Papilionidae; genus Parnassius; species Parnassius mnemosyne. The sequence continues at coordinate 26,721,856 of CAVLGL010000035.1, read as the reverse complement.
TACCTTACTGCATGTTTTAAATTGTGTAGAATTTCTTCTTTTTTATTATTTTAATTATAATTTAAAGTAGTAATATAATTGTACTACGGAAGAGCGGGTCCCTCTACTACAGGTATCTATTTACCTAAAAGAGAGTACCCAACAATATTGTAACAACTTACTACTTCTTTTAAAGCAATAAATTATTTATTATTTTTATTATTTATTATTATTATTATTATTATATTAAAACCTTACATAAAAATATTTGGTGATTATCAAACATTTCAAATCAGTTACCTATTGTTTTATCAAAGTAAGGGCGGCAAATGAGCACACAGTCCACCTGATGGTACGTGCTCACACCTCCTTATCCTTTCCTAATTAAGATTTAAAATGCATATGCGTTATTACTCCTTAGGTCTAAGAAAAAATGCCTCATTACCATAGTAAATAGGTCTCTGGCTCACGTCACCCGACCATACGAAACACAGAAATTAGCATTAGGCTATTTCACACTGATATTTTGTTCGAGCGTGATTTTTCCACGGTCGAGCCGACTCATTCGTACTACAGCCAAATCCTACCGCAGATCTTATTGTGCGAGCGGGCCACGAGTTGCTTAGTACCCACCCATATTCTAGTGCCTTGTAATCTTTAGTCACTGTAAAAATGGAATAATTTTATATTGAGTATGTATCAAGCTTATTCGTATTGATAGCCAATGACCTTTCTTAGATTGGCTTTATTGCTTTCTCTGTTGCTGGAGCGTAGGAATCTTATAGAAAACTATTCTTCTATACTTAAGTTATTTCAGGAATGAAACGAAGACGAGTGCTCGTTTATAAGCGTGATTTAACAACTCCAGCATATTGATTTTTACGTCGCCGTGGGCCACCCCCTCCCCCGCGGGAAGAGTTGTGCACGGGGGTAATGCTAAAATGCTTGTTCCCCTATTTGAGAGTACATGCTGGAGGGATGTTCAACTGAGTCTGTGACGAAACAATGCTTTTGAATTTATTTGTTTTTACATTTTACTTATCGTCTCTAGTTCACGTAAGATTTATTACCGGATGCGTACTCATTCAAACGCGAATGTGACACACTTTCTATCGTATTCGTACCTATTGTTATCTTTTACTCTTTGTTTTTCTATAAATGCTGTTTTGTTATCAACTTTACGTAGCTAGTAATGTTGATAATAAGTGTGTTTTATAAGTTCAAATAGGTAGGCTTGTTTAATTAAGCGTCGTTCAGTTAAAAGTTTTGTAGCTTTTGTGGATATCTTTGAAATGATATGCTTTGCTGAATGTCATAAACATGTTGTTTTCCTTACTTTTCATAAAAAGTCTGTTTAATTTGATACGTTTTTAGATTTAATATTTAAATAAGAATTATATTAATAATATAAATATCGAAACTGAGAGGCCGCAGTTGTAGGTCCCCGCGAGTTTGTTCAGCCCCACCCGCGCACTTTTCAGTGGGCCGCCCCGCGCGCACCCTTCGCTGCACCCCATGTGTTATTCTCCGCTCCGTCCCGCGCCGGGACGCTCCTTCATTTTACTCCAATTTACAACTGAAAAAAATTCAAATAAACATTTCCTAAATTGTATCTTGCATAAAGTTTTGCAATGATTGTATTATTTCGGAAATACGAAAAGCTAGTAGTTGTTTAATAGCATAAATAGCTTGTAGATGGTAATTTTGTTATTTGTCAAAAATATTAGCAATAGGTAATTAAAAAAAATAAAAGTAGTATCCATAAAAAAGAAAAATACAAAAGTTTTAATGTTGCGTATTAGTAGATTTGAATGGTAGCATATTTTAGGTTAAATCCAAATATAAATTATGTGGTATAAGTTATGGTTATTGTTGGAGGGGGCCATGCTCAAAATTTCTTTTCTTTGGGTCATAAGATCTGCAACGATGATATTTCCAGTAGAACTGGGGTAACTGACGAATCAGTTTACTGAAGTGGCAATAGGCCAGTCATATAGTTCGACGAACTGACAACCGGCGGAGAAGAAAGCTTCTAGAATAGCAGCCTCGTACCGGCAAGCGGAGTAGACAGCCCCCTACTAGATGGAGTGAAGAACTGGTAGGACATGAAGGAAGCCGATGGCTGCACGTGATTCAGGACCGTGCGTTGTGGCACAACTTGTATTCAGCGATGTGTTTGTGAAGGGCTAAGATCATGATGTTGATGAACCACAATAAAATTAAAAACAATATTTAATTAGAAAGTTATTTGCAATAAAACATACTTTTATATCGGAAGTTTAAATTAAAAAACTTTGTTGGCTGGGTTCGTATTTTCTTGAATTAACAAGTTATGGGATTTATTAGATTTTATAAAATAATTTTAATAAGAAATTACGAGTATACTTTTGTGTTTTACTTCAGTTTTAAGGAGAAATTGTCAATTAATATTTTGATCCGGTTGGGTACACATCTATTAGAAGCGTAGGGGAATTTATTAATTAGAGTGGGGCTGGATAACTTTGCATATTTTTCGTTTCCCTATTTTCTATTGTTCAAGAAACAATGTCGAAAGTCTTTTGTACTCGTATGGATGTTGATGATAACTTAGATAATATAATTAGCTAGCACACGTACTCATTTATGTCTCCACTTTTAAAACAATTTTGTTTTTGTTGTATCAACTTTAATGTAGTAATATTGTAAAATTGTATATTAGAAGTACATAGGGCAGTAGTCCAGAATAGGACATATACCTAGGGTTGCTTAACTTCATAATAAACTAGGAGGGTGACCTACCGAAATCTACTCTGACAACGGCACCAGCATGCATCGTGCAGATAAGGAGCTTCAGGAGGCGCTCCGAGATGAAGCCAGTCGACGTGGCATCGTGTGGCGTTTCAGCACCCCCTCCGCACCTTTCATGGGAGGGGGAGGAAACGTCCCGTCCGCTGCGTGAAGACCGCACTATAGTCCTGTCCACTTACTTACCGTTAACTCACATCTCCGTAGACAGCGTAGACGATGAGTCCATCACTACTAACCACTTCCTTCTGGGAGGATCTGCGAGACTGCCAACACCTGGAATATTCGACGAGAAGGACATCGATAGCAAGAAGCACTGGTGACACTCCCAGATACTCGCTGACATGTTCTGGCAGCGTTGGGTCGGCAAACACTTACCGGAACTTCAACACCGGTGGGAGACTCATGGACGAGGCCCCACAGTCTTCTGGTGGGTTATCCAGTTCTGATAGCCGACGGCCAGTTATCTCGGAACACCTGGCCACGTGGAAGGATGGAAGCAGTGTATTCCGGAGCTGATGGACAGATCTGCATAGTGGAAGTTCGCACCACAAACGGCATCATAAAAAGGCCGACGAAGTAACTCGTGCCATTACCGATGTAGACACGATGTCGCTCACTGGATGGATGCAGCGGCGCTACGAAAAGTTAATCGCAACGCTACACGGCGGGAGAGATGTTTAAGTGTAAATCACTATAGTGATTAAAAACAATATTGTAAATAAAACTATATTTACGGATTTTATCGCGTTTCATTTATTTATTTTAATTCCCGACGTTTCGGGTGCTTTACAGCACCCATGGTCACAGGGGGGGGGGGGGGACTGAGGTGTTTGACGTCCCGATGTCATAGTTAGCTCGGCTACCTTCAGTTTTTGAATATTAGTTTTTGATCCGATCTACGTAGAATGAGCTTATAGTATCTTGAAGTCTTGCAGTGGTATGCTTGGGTTTGGATTTAATTTTATTAATTATAGGATCCCAAGCAGATGGCAGCACCCATTCATCTTCTCTATTGAAATTAGGGTGTTTTTTAATTTCAATAGCCTCACAAATCATCCTTGGTAGGAATCGGTGTTCTATTGCGAGAATTTGTGGTCTTGACGTGGACAATCTTGAACAGGATCACAGACTGCAGACTTCCCGAAACGTCGGTGCTTCAAGTCAGCTATATGTTATAATATCTATAAAAAGCCGCGTAAAAGAACATATAGCTGACTTGAAGTACCGATGTTCCTGGTTAACCGAGCTCCGGAGGCGCTTACGTACTCCGGACCGTAAAGTGAGCCGTTTGCCATTGCCTGTATTTGCCCCTTTGTTTTTACTATTATATTAATATATTTTAATATATGTTAAATCATAGGCAATCGTTACCGAATAATAAGAAGAATAAACCGATAGTCATCAGAAGATTTCCGCCGAACAGTTGAGCCGTCGAACCGTTAGCTACTGCCTTGCGATTCGTACCGATAATTCGTGCATTCTTACTGGACGCCCATTCGTACTACTCCAGTCGTATCCACTAACGCTTGACCAACCCCGGAACCTAAAGCGCACCTATAGGTTCCAGGGTTCATCAAGCCAACGAAGTGAGCGGGTCCGGTATACAATCCATCAAACTAGCAGCAAGATGCATGTTGATACTCTGGTGGTGAAAAGTTTTGAGGATATAACATAACCCTGTCCTAGACCTCTTTGCAGTTGGATGGGTATCGTTCTTTGATTTTGTTCTCGGATAGCCATCGTAGCCTTACTGTACAAATACTTCGGCACTTCGATATACTGACAGTCATCCTGGTACCGCTGAATAGAATGATGCTTTCCCTAAATTTCGACAGAATCTAAGGAATTTTATAGTCCACGTAGGCAAGATACTGGCATATTTTACTAGTTTTCTGTACAATATACGAAAGAATACGTTTATGGCTTAAGGTACTAAACCCTTTTCGGAAATCAAGTTCTGCGGGAGGCATGGGATTTATCGGGATTGCAATTTCTGTTGCGTGGTTGGAAGGTAGGTGGGCGTTTTGGAGCGGTTTGTTATTAATTTTATAGGAGGCGGCTGCGTATGTCAGGTGGTGATTGGTCGCATGTTTTATCGCACGATGCAGTAACTTACTACTTAAGTGGGGAGTGGTTGCGTCGGTGAGTTGTATAAATAGCAGCTGTTTTTGGCTCGCCGCTCACTTAGCGGTGAGCCACCGCAGATTCTACTAAACCTGTAGATGCCTCTGATAGAGGTGAAACACGTGTCGTATTGTTGTCGGTGGTGTGTCTTTCCTAGTGTAATGGCGGTGAGATTATTGGTGACGGGGATAGTGCACGCAATGAGGCTGGGCGTGATATGCTCCTTAAACAAGGTAAGACACATAATTATATTTTATTGAGCGGATAACGTAACGTCTGATTCTATTAGTTATAGCAATTTCCGAGAAACTAGTTTAATGGTACAGCCGAGCTCCATATGGCTTCAGCGCGAATGGAACGGCTCGACCGGGGTGGGACCACACTCTGACAGAATACCAACGTGAAACAGCAGACTAAAGCTTCTATGTTTCGAATAGTGAGTTTAGCGATCCATTTTTGCTGCCAGCAAGGCATTCCATCTAAGTCCTCGGGAATGGCAACTCTAACTAAATCGAGGATAGATGTAGGTGTATCGCCCATAGCGACAGCATCCACTTATCATCAGATGCACTGTGTGTTCGTTTGTCATCCATATTCTATAAGAAAAACATATGTATTTTATTTTCTAAACATCTTTTAAAGTACTGCCAGTATAAAAAGTTTTCAATGTCAATTTGATCCTGGCACAATTCTTTTTTGTAATCTAAATTCAAATTAAACGAAAAACACCGACGAAGGCGGTAAAATTAAATTACCTTTATAACGATAAAAATTTCTTCGTGTGTTTTAAAGACTAAATTGTTTTAAGCGAAAGTTAATTATTTTCGTATCATTGTTTTGTAATTGATTAATTATCGGTAGTTTTCTTTTTATATCATGGGTCACCGAAATTCAACCAGAAAAGAAATGATAATTGCAATAGACATGCTGGAAGCGGACACAACCCAGTACAATGTTGCTGATGCCATTGGCATCAGTCAAAGTATGGTCTCGCTACCGGGACACTGGCAAGATGGCAGAGCCACGTACTGGGAATAATCATGCTACCACCGCAGACAAGACTAATTTTTATAAATTACGGCGAGAAACGTATCGTCACGACTAGGTTTGATATAGCAACGGAAAACCAGGCCCTGGTAAATGATTAAACTTTGAGGAAGGGGCTAAACAAAGTTAATCATATGCTCGTAATCCACTTCCGATTTCAGCACTATGACGAGGTAATCGTGGATGAAGAAGACTACAATGGGCTTTTTTTACAAAACTGAAGTGACAAACGAAAAAGTTCAGCTGATGGTAAGTGGCTACTGCAGTCCATGTACGCAACCAACTTCAAGAAAAGAGCCTACTCTTTTTAAAACTCCGGCATCGCATCTGCAATTCCCCTGGTGTTGCAGTGGTTCATAGCGGCGGTCAGTAGTCACTTATTAACAGGTGATCCGTATGCTCATTTGCCGCTTCTTATATAAAAAACTGCTGCAGAACTGTGATGAGTTGCTGGAACTTGTAGTTCTACCAAACCGTATGCAAATGAGACGAGATTTCACTAGATTGTATGGTGAGTGTAGAGAACCGGAGACACTTTTTACTGGAAACGAGGCATTCCATATTAGTCCTCACGGGTGACAGCGCATCTGCATTTTGATTCGTAATCGGGGATAAATGTAGATGTCTATGGGCCACAGCAACCACTTACCATCAGGTGGACTGTGTGCTCCTTTGTCACCATTATCCCATAACAAAACACACACATAAATGATAAAATATATAGGTTTGCCATGTTTTATAATCGATAATATGCTTCACCAAAAGGATTAACAAAATTTTGCGACGGTATGTGATCTTTTCACACATCTTTGACGAATCTGGAATTTTATAAATCCCACAATTTACACACATACCGAGTTAACTTGCAGAGAATGCCAAAAGGAATTACGTTCGCATTTTCTAATACTTTTATGTAGGTCTATTACAATTAAGTATAAATAAATAAATAAAATACATAAATAAATAGAAGCATTTCGAGTATGAATGTTGCAGATGCGTTATTATTATCCCAGATGATTTTACAGAGTAATATTTTTTATTTAAAAAAGTTTCCATTAATTTTTGTTTACTTCTTAGATCATTAAAGAGCCGTGGTACCTCAGGGTCTAAGCGCTCGTTGTTCGGATTGGGAGCGACTAAATCTAGTCCAGATCAATCTCCAGAAGACACAAGTTTGTGCGTTTACTGCTAAAAAGAACCCCTTTGCCGTATCTCCTCATTTTGAGGGCACTTTTTTGTTGGCTCAGTCAATATCAGAAACCTCGGCGCCGTAATATCGAATGACGTGCAGTTTCGTGGTCACTTGGAAGATAAGGCCAAATTAGCCTCTAAAAAGCTTGGCGTGCTCAGCAGAGCGGGACAGCATTTCATGTCGGCACACCGCCTGTAACTTTACTAGGCGCAGGTTCGGCCGCACATGGAATACTGTTCCCATCTCTGGGGCGGGGCTCCCCAGTGCCAGCTCCTTCCATTCGATCGCATTGGTTCGAATCGTCAGCAACCGAGCTCTTACTGATCGGCTTGACTCACTCTTATTACTCTTTTTTTAGAAAACTTAATACAGGAAAGGAGATCTTCTCGTTCGACAGCTGGTTAAACCACTCTTTTCTGAAATATTAATAGTAAAAAAAACATGAACCTACGTAATGATTCCTTATATTTACGCGAACACTACACATTGAACAAAACTATTTTTACGGGTTCTATCACGTTTAATTAACATATTTTTTATTGATTCCCAAACGTTTCGGGTACTTTACAGCATCCATGGCCACCGGGGACTGAGGTGATTGACGTCCCGATGTTAGAGTTAACCCGGAGTACCTTCAGCTTTTTTAATTATTAATTTTGGTCCGATCTACGCAGTTTGCTTGGGTCTAGTCTTAATTTTACTAATTACAGGTTCCCAAGCAGGTGGTAGTACCCAGCCTCCCTCTCTATTGAAATTAGGATATTTTTTAATTTCAATAGCCTCACGTATCATCCTTGGCAGGAATCGATGTTCTTTTACGGGAATTTGTGTTTTATCAAATCTAATTTAATGGCGGTAGCCGCCTAGGATATGATCACACACTGCAGACTTTCCGGAACGTTGGTGTTTCACGTCAGCTATGTATTCTTTTACGCGGGCTTTACCTTAAGCCGTTTACACAGTGCGTTAATAGATTAGTCAGCCATTTTAGGACAACCTCTTTTATATATATAGAATCTATCTATGTGTAGATATATATTACATTAGTAGGTACTTACATATTATTACATTTGCAATCTAAAACAAATAATTTTTTCATTTTCGTTTTGACATTAACGGCTTTTACGAATAGGTAAAGCTTAACTAATTAAATATTATCGAAAATTGATATACCTAGTTCAATTATAAAATTTAATAACTCAGCAACTTTTTACTCATTTTACTCTCCCAATTTTCGCAAAGGCACAACGAAAACAACAGGTTTACTTTAATTAAATTATCGCTAGCGATTAAAGTTATAAAACAAATTATAGTCAATCAAAACCTTATTTTCATTTCAAATTACTCCATTATTTTTTGTATAAGTAGAAAGTTTATTTTAAATTCTTACGAGTTAAAAAATAATTGGTAATTTTATCATGCGAAAGTTATTTAATTATTTTTAAAGTATGTACCTACGGGTATATAATAACAACATAAAATATAGTGTGTTTGTGTGTGTACATGTGTGTGTTTGTGTTTGTGTGTGTTAATGCGACGAAAACAAGGAGGGTGCCTACCGGGAACTTGCAGGAATCAGGAAGTCACCTACCATACAGCACCGCCTGCTAGGCAAATAACAGCACGTCTTTAAAGACGTGACTCAATTCACTTACGTGACTTAAGGATATTCAACATAGTATACAACCCGAGGGCTTAATTATTTAAATAAAACTAATTTTACGGATTTTATCGCGTATATTAACTTATTTTATATTCCCGACGTTTCGAGCACTTTACAGCACCCATGGTCATGGGGGGGGGGATTGAGGTGTATGACGTCCCAATGTCATACTTAACCACGACTACCTCCAGATTAAAAATTATTAATTTTTGTTCCGATCTACGCAGTATGAACTTACAATATCATGAAGTCTTGCAGTTGTATGCTTGGGTTGGGATTTAATTTTATTAATTATGGGATCCCAAGCAGATGGTAGCACACAGCCATCTTCTCTATTGAAATTAGCATGTTTTTAGGGTTCCGTACCTCAAAAGGTAAAAACGGAACTCTTACAGGATCATTTTGTTGTCCGTCTGTCTGTCTGTCTGTATGTCAAGACCCCTTTTCTCAGGAACGCGTGGAGGTATCAACCTGAAATTTATATCAAATACTCAAGTCTACTGTCCCTTGGAGCTGTGAAAAAATCAAACTTCTAAGCCAACGCAATCAAAAGATACAGCCGTTTATGCCGCAAATTTTCAACATTCGCAAGGGAATCAAAACCTACAGGGTACTTACTGTGAACTCAGAATCTTAAAATTTGGTACGAAGCAACTTATTATAGCACAGATAAAGGAAAAATTGCGAAAAGCATAAATTTTTGGTTACATCATATAATAAATTATTTTTAATAATTTTAAACTTATATACCTTTGATTTGTTCGGAACCCTCGGAACGCGAGTCCGACTCGCACTTGGTCGGTTTTTTGATTTCAATAGCCTCCCGAATCGTCTTTGGAAGGAATCGGTGTTCTTTAGCGAGGATTTGTGGTCTATCAAATCTAATGTAGTGACGGGGGCGATCCTGTACGTGTTCAAAGACTGCAGACTTCCCGGAGCGTCGATTCTTCACATCAGCTATGTGTTCTTTAACGCGGGTTTTTATGGATCTTGTAGTTTTATTAAAATGTGCAGTGTTCGCGTAAATATAAGAAATCACCAGGGCTTAATTGTTAAGGTAGCCCAGTAGTAGTTAAGTTAATTAGTAGGCTAGGTGGTCTAGTATTCTTGTGAACTTACATTGTCACAGTAGTTAAGTTAACTTAAAGTTAGAAAGTAAAAGTAATATAGGAAAAAGTCTTCGTCTTCTTCCACTTCAACCCACCCTAAGCTGCCGCAAACGTAAGTTATTCCACGCGTATATTTCTTTTGTTTGCTTACCGATATCTCGGAAACTGCTGAATGGTTACTTCAGGGATGGTCCCATATACACTTTAAGAAAAAATGCATCCATAAGAGTTGAAAAAAGGAGATAATAGGGTAACAATTTAGACTACATTCTATTTTGTTACCTTGAACTTGTGGTATTTCTTATATCACTCAAAAGGGGAAAATTATACATTTTTCAATAATAGACGAAAAATTCAAAAAATTAACACTAAAAATAATTTTTTTTTCTTAACACTCTGAAATCGGGGTTTCAATTCTTCTTCGATACACTATGTTTTGGCACCGACTTCGGAAGCTATTAGGTATACGTGAATTTTATTTAAAAGAATAAATTGGTAAGAATAAGTAAAAATTAATATAATTTTTGTAGTCGGTTCTTACTTTTATTTAAAACTACCTGTGCCCCGCAACTTCGCCCGCGTGGAATTTACTACGATTTCATGGATATCAATTTTTTGCGTGGAACCCTAATTTTGTTTTTGAGTAATGTTACCATCGTATAAATACAAATATTTACATTAATATTTATACAATACTAACATCACTCAATTGTTTTGCTTTCCCGGAACCCCTCCACTAACATGGTATACATTTATGGTATGGTATTAAAGTTCAAATTGATTTTTAAGTATTATTATGAATCTTTTGTATGCGAATATAGAAAAGTGTTGTTTTTAGACTTTTTCAGGCAATTTTTTAAATTTTTCTCTCCGTAAGAACCATCTTCGTACTTCAAGGAATATTATAAAAAAAACATAAGCGAAATCAGTTCTCAGTGCTCTCGAGATTTGCGCTTAGCAACACATTCAGCGATTCATTTTTATATTATAGATTTATTTTTGTTTGATAAATTCATCTCAACAATTATTATTATTTTCAGCAGTTATTGTTTAATCTCGAATTTGTAAACAGCCATTACATGGTCAGTTTGTAGAGTGCGTGGGGATCACTGAAAATTTTGCGTCCTCCAAATCAAATTCTGGTCACGGCAGCCAGTCTCAACAGAGACTAGACATGTGCGCAGGACAGTATTATAGTTCCTGAGTATATGCGCAAGCTCAAGTGCACTCTCTATTATCAGATGGGATGATTATCCGACACGACGGGAGAGAGAACAGGCTCAGGACCGGCTTTAAGTGTTTTTTGAAGCACGGGAGGAAACACCGTCAACTTCCTGACTCCGGGATATTACTGAGAACTTCTTGACAGAAAAATCCAATAACTGATTTTGACCCAATCTGGGATTCAAACCAGATACCTCATATTCAGCAACCACGTTTACGATCAATGAGGCTGTATTTTATTTTTAAAGAAGTCATGCGTAACTCATAAATAAAAGAATTTATATGTAAAGTAATATATTTACTACTGTTCAAAGTATTCTCCATTACATTTAAAATACTTTTTCCTTCGTTCAAACAATTTTTGAACACATGATTTAGTTTAGTTTTCAAAAATGGTTAACTTAAATCTAGTTTTTCGCGTGCTGATTGAACATTATGGCTTCTTCTGGCTTCGTAAATGTCAAACCTCTCATCAAATCTTTGATTTTGGGAAAATAAAGAAAACGCATGTTGCAAGACTTGGACTTTGAACTCAAACTTTTCAGAAGCCAAAAGTGTAACTGTCTTGTTCACGATGTGCACTTGTCATGGTGCAAGAAATATGATGCGACTTCTTAATAATTTTCTCCTAACTTTTTTAAGTCACTGGGAAAATAAATGGTGGTATACTATTCAGCATTAACTGTCGGATTGTGCAGACGAGACTCGTCTGTAAGAAAAAGAAAACGCAGTTATTTTTTTTTGCCCACACTTCTTGCCTGCCAAATTTTGTTGGTTTGCTGTCGCCTTCGAACACAAGTACAGAAGTCTGTTTCTTAATTTTCGGAATGTAAGTATGTATTCATCCATATCTATGTTTTATCTCTTGTCACAATGTCGTGTACAGCGCGTGAACATCCGTGATCATATTTTAATAACAAAAATTCGAGGCCGTTTTTGTTCTGAGGTGAGTTCATGAGGAATCCAGCGACGATAACATTTTCTAACTTTAAAGTTTGAATAAATTTTTTTGTCAAAGTCAAAATCTTTATTTGCAGAATAAAATGTTTAGGTAATACAGGTATTTAGTATAAGAGTAAGTCTCAATAATATTCTACCGGGAGTTGTGCCGGTGTGCAAATATATCTTAAAATAATCAAATATTAATAATTGAATTTCGCTCATACCAATACCCTAATATCCTTGAAGTCCTTACAGTAGCCACATTTTCCTCGGTGATCGCAATTGAGGGTCGACCTTCAGAATTTCGTCCTGGATAGAAACACTGACATGATAAAATTCTGCATACAAACGCTTTAGGGTACTCAAATAAAGTACTTCGCGCACAAAAGCATTTTGAAGACTAGCAGTTTAATCTTGCGTAGGGCGTGAATTTTTAAAATCGCAAAAAATCGTTGCCCTAACATATTTTCGGGTTAATTCCATTTTTGATTGATTAACGAATTTCAACTTGTGATTAAAAAGTATACATGAGACTTTTTTTTATAGGATAGGGTAACAAACGAGCACACATTCCACCTGTAAGTGGTTGTTGCGGCCCATAGACATCTACATCTATCCTCGTTTGCGAATCAAAATGCAGATGCGTGGTCAGCCGTGAGGACTAAGATGGAATGTCTTTTTTCCAGTAAAAAGGGTCTCCGGTTCTTTACACTCACCATACGAAACACAGCAGTGTTAAGCTCTTATTTTACGCTGGTATTCTGTGTGTGCGTGATCCTACCCCGGTCGAGCCGACCCATTCGTGCTACAACTATACTACTAATATAGCTGCAGCATGGCTCTACCACGTAAAAGACTTCCCGCCGAATATTATTATGATAAATTTATTAGTTACGTAAGACGTTTTAAAAAATTAAACATTCGAAATTCAAACCTTTATGATCTGCACAGGAACGCAGGAATTTCAATTTGCCTTAAATGTGGTAAGCTCCAATCGTAACCACACACACGTTATATTTTAATCAAAATATTATTACACAAAAAAAATATAAAAATATTCAATTAGAGAGGTATTTTTCAGATTTTTGATATTTATACTAGTATTATATGAAAAGTTATAACATGTAGTATTTTTTATAAAATAAGGGTGACAAACGAGTAAATAGTTCAGTTGATCTTATGTAGATGATGTGACTTAAAGACACATTCATATATCCTCACTTTAGAATTAAAATGTGGATCTCTCATTACCGGTAAAAACAGTCTCAGGTTCGTACATTTACCACACGAAATACAAGATCATTAATCTGTTATTTTATGCTGGTGTTCTTTAAGACCGTGGTCTTTCTCTAGTCGTCGTGCTGCAACCATAATGCTGCAGCATGACTCTACCATGTAAACTCTACTGCTAGATTAACAATAAAATGTATATAAATTGTTTCAAATTATATAAAACCATTTTGCAACTGACTGCAGTGTGGCTCTACCACGTTAGAAGTTAAGTTTTCTTTCCTAAATTAACGCTTCCTACAATCTGGCACCTGGGGCCTTAGCACCCCTTTCGTTCGTCCCTTTGCTATGCCACTGATAGCATACGTTTTATCGCTTTATTATTACGAAACTAATATACAGAGTTATTTTTCAAAGAGTATCCAAATTTTAAACATAAGTTCAAATATATAATTAATGATATACCTCTATTGCAGTTTTTGGAAATACGAGTAAATAAGGCTTCTTCTTTTATTTGAAATTATCCCAAATTGAATGTGATTTATAGGCAGCAACTGCGAGCACGCGCGCTCCTCTGTGTGCAATTCAATACTCAACGCTTTTGCCGACCGATTGACCCTTACAAATGTGTGCGTGTGTAGTAAAATTGTAGGCGTTAGATATTTATGAATGACAATCAGTTAAAATAATGCATTACCACGCTATTTGAATTTAAAAGCAGAAAAGAACAGATTGTTTGAGATTTTTTTAATGATTTTTTTTTTCACCATTTGCCTATATTACTTATTCTGAACCTTCTCTGCAAATTAGGCCGGTTATTGCAAAAAACCTTGTATAAGAATTGCTCACTAACAGTATTACGATTTTTGACTTGAACGGGTTTATTTGTGTTGAGTTTGGAAATTTGGAAGCCAAGTTTAAACCGTTATTTTTTATGATAATGATAGTTACCTACTTTTCTATCTTTATATTTAAATTCATAATTAATGAAGGGTTTTGGGCTACATTCTATAATACTCGTATTCGGTTAATATACGTAAAATCTACAAGTCTATGTTCTTTGCACATTAATAGTAGTCTACGGATATAATTGTATTATTTAGCTAATCAAAAGGAGGCAATCCCAACTTTTCTGCATTGAAAAGAAAAGCATTTAAGAGTTTGTTGTTTTGTAATTGCTTCTTTTGTTTTAACATTAATGAATGTTTATTTTTCTGTTTGTAATATATTAGTACAAAGATGTATAATTTGTATGTATAATTTTTATATCCATGCATCCATTACAACCTTTCGCTTTTTTAAATAAAAAATTCTGTTTTTTAATACAAGGGAAACTAACATTCACGCAGTCCACTCGATGGAAAGTGCTGTGGTCCATAGACATCTTCATCTACCTTCGATTAAAAATCAAAATGCAGATGCGCTTTCACACCTGAGGACTTAGATGGAGTGCGTCGTTACCAGTAAAAAAGTTTTCCATTTCTTTACACTCATATACTGCAGCATTAACGAAAAGTTAAAGTGTTTAATCAACGAATTAAGGAACACAACATGTTTTAATTTCTTGTTTTAAATATAACAATTAGCAGTATAAAAATAGCTGTTCCATACTTAAGTGTAATTTTAAACGCATATATTTATTTTTTAGTTGTTAGTCCTACGGTTAACACTTTATGGTAAATTGAAGAAAACTAAATGTCATACTAAGTACCGGGTATGCCTGGGTGGGCCATCTAACGTTAAAATTGGAACTATTTTGAGGCTGGAAGGTTTAATAAAATTTCCGATGTAACAGAAAGTTAGTTTTAAGTAACCGTTAAGTATGATTAAGTATAAAAAAGTTATGAAAACGTATAAAGTTCAATTAGTGCAAGAGGTGAAGCCGCATGACCATCCGATGCGTTTTCGGTTTGCTCAACGGGCCAAAGATCACTTGATCGAAGATGAGCATTTTTACCGAAAAATCATCTTTTCAGACGAAGCTCATTTCCACCTTGGAGGATGCAAAATAGTTATATCTGGGGCTTAGAAGATCAACACGTCGTCGCGCAAAAACCAATGCATCCACAACGAGTGAATCCACAACGAGTCTGGTTCGGCGGCGGATTCTGGACTGGCGGCGGCGGCGGAAAAGCCGTTACAGTGAGTAGCGATCGCTACCGCGTCGTGCTAAGCGATTTTTTGTTTCCCAAAATTGTAAAGGATGACAAAGACGACATTTGGTTTCAACAGGACGGCGCAACGTGCCACACAGCCAACGTAACAATCGATCTTTTGCGCACTGTTTTCGAAAATCGCATAATCAACGGAAATAATGATGTCAATTGGCCACCTCGAAGCTACGATTTGACTCCGTTGGACTTTTTTTGTGTCGAACTGTTAAGGACAAGTGTTACGCTAACCATCCAGAGATGATTGACGACTGAAAACTAAACTGAATGAAACTGAAACATGACATCAAAGTTGACGAAATAGAGGCCCCAAACAATCGAAAATGTACTGAGAAATTGGACTGATCGAATGGGGTATTGTAAGTCTAGCTGTGGCAGTCATTTGAATGATGTTGTCTTCCATTCCTAAATGGAAAGGTTCAATCTTAATTCTAAATCTTAATAAACTCATAACTTTGAAAAAATATTCATTAGTTTTTTTTTATAGCCTATTCAAATTTCAAATCTTAAATGGCCAACCCCTTAGTATAAAGTATAAAGTAAGTAAGTATAAAATATAAAGTATAAAGTTTTTGGACATAATATTTTTATTTGAAAATTACATATTATACTTAATTTAAATTTTATTCATACAACTTAAAACAACAAATTTAATTAAATTTCGAAGTAGATAACAAACTTAAATGTTCTACATTAAACGCGTACGAGAGTTTCGTTTTATCAAAAGTCGTAATTACATTATGAAAGCGCCTTCATGCGAATCGCGGGTGAAGTTTAATGTCGATATAAAAATGTAATTATACGTTAAATTAAACTTTAATGTAATATATTATCAACAAAATTTACAATTATTACTGACAGACCCTGTATAACTCTCCAGAACAGACTAAAATGAACATGAATTTATTTAAACTAAGCCCTAAGAGTGCTACTCGTAGAAAAAATATCTTTTAATTCAGAAGTCAAACCGGTTGAATTGATACAACCTGAAGTATTGTGATCTGTAGAGACGACCTCGTCGATACATCGGCGAAAATCTGTCTAGAGCAAATCATGTTGGTCTTCGGGGAAATTAAACAAATAATAGACAAACCCAAAAAACGAATGAAGTTATAAAAATAGTTCTGTTAATAAAGCTGATATTGAATTTTCAAAACTATTATTAATCATCCATAAACATATTTTCTTATATACATTTTTTGTGTTCGTAAACTCTGAGTTAATCCAAGTAGCAGATAAGTGTGTATAATTTGTATATAAATGTATACTCGTATTACACAATACGTGTAATAATATAGCTACAGTATGGCACTACCACGAACAAAATTAATTAACTATACACACTTCTCACGCAATTAATTAACTCACACACACGACTTACACGAATGATTAAGCCATGGTTTACTTCTGCGTATACAATAGACTAAATACTAATAAAACTTAAAGGCGAAAAAACTACCGGAAAACAGCTAATAGAGTAATATATATCCGATATAGAAACTTTTGTAACTCCCTTCTAAAAACAATTAAGCATGAATATGAAAAATGGCTGACTAGTAAATCACAGCACAATAATAAATGTTAATCAAGGCAGAAAAGTCAAGTAACTAAATTAACATGTAGTGATCACTAAACACATTTTGAATTTAAAAGAAAAGTGATGGCACCGTCATATATCATTTTGAAGTGGACAATAAGTGGGTGGTCCCCTATAATAAGGTTCCGTCACGGATATTTAAGGCACATATTAATGTAGAATTTTACAATTCTGTTGAATCGATAAAGTACATTAATAATCAGGCAGCTTTCGGGCTAGAAAACAAAAAGAACGAAGTAAAATTATATGAGAGTGGGTGTTATTTGAATAGTTCGGAGGCAGTTTGGAGGATTTCCATACATGAAAGGTTTCCCGCAGTCATACATTTAGCTGCCCACCTTGAAAATGGCCAACATGTCTATTTTAATTTTGAGAACCTCGCCGACAAAATTAATAGCCCACCAAAAACGACACTGTTAGCATTTTTTGATTTATGTCAAACAGATGATTTTGCTAAAACCATTACTAAACCATTTTCATATTTTGTATGGCAATAAAATAAATTTGTGAGAAGGAAAAGAGGAAAACCCGTAGATGGCTGGCCTAGAATTATGAAAGAACACTACCCCATATCTTTCCGTGGGTGTCGTAAGAGGCGTCAGAGGGAAACTGAGGCACAAGATGGGCAGCAGCATCTTTTTGATAACAGCTAAACAAAAATAAAAAACTGCGGTTGCCAACCCGCTCGCCAAGCGTGGCAACTATGGAAATATACCCCCATGATTAAAGTTACGAAGAGACGGCCCTCAGTCCCCGGAGGCCCCGCTATTCCTGGTAACGGCGAGGCAGGGGGTGCTAAGAATCTTTGGTGGAGGTTCAGTTGCCACCTAATATGACTAGACCTGGCAACATACAACGCACGCACCGTGAAGACTGACGAGAAGATCCTGGAGCTGGAAGGAGAGATAGACAAGTTATGCTGACATATTATAGAACTATCCGCGGTCCGAAGAGAAGGGGAGGACACGGTAATCTTCGAATCCGGCAACTAGTTCTATCACCG
The DNA here is from genome assembly GCA_963668995.1 of Parnassius mnemosyne. NCBI lineage: Eukaryota > Metazoa > Arthropoda > Insecta > Lepidoptera > Papilionidae > Parnassius > Parnassius mnemosyne. The sequence continues at coordinate 26,703,788 of CAVLGL010000035.1, read as the reverse complement.
AGAGGGCAACCGTCTGTCCCAAGGAGGTGTCGGATTTATCGTCCACAAGTCTCTCGTTAACAACGTTGTAAAGATTGCGTACCTTATATTCAGAAACGGTATTCGCTGAAGGTCATACAGGTTACGCACCAACCTCGGCACATTCCGACGAGGAGGTGGAGGAAATGTATGAGGGTATATCTAGAGCCATGCATTCCTCCAAAACCTTACAATACGGTGTTGATGGGAGACTTTAACGCAAAACTAGGCACAAGATAGAACGGTGAGCTGAAGGTAGGGAAATTTGGAATAGGGTAACGGAACCCAAGGAGCCAGCAGCTGGCCACTCTTCAGTGATGTCTCAGTGATCGCGAGGGTGTAAGCTGGTAGCCATCACCGAATGGTTAGAGGCACACTGAACCTAAACGTTAAGTTGGAGAGGTCTCGTCTAGTTAAGCCAACGCCCCGTCCCCCTCGTGCTCTAATCCAAAGTCCCGAAACCTTTCAGCTCGAGTTACAAAACCATTTTCAGTGTCTAGAAGACTGCAATGCAGTAGACGATATGAATAAATAACAAGCTCGTGGAAACTGTCCATGCGATCGGAGCTAAGTTTTGCAAGACCCGCCGCAGAAGAACACAAAAACTCTCCGATCACACTCTTAACCTCATGGCTGTTAGACGGGAAATCAAGCTGCAGTTTTCAGTAGATTTGACAGCATTCAGGCAACGGCACAGAGAGATCTCCAAATGCATGCGGCTGGACTTACGTAACTTTAATACTGCTCGTATTGAAGAAGCGATCGAGCGGAACCAGGGCTCCATCATACAGTCCATCTGAGGGGAGATGTTACTGCCGGACAGTTCTCAAACCTGTTGCTTAAAATAGGAAATGGTGATTTCCCGGAACTGGATAATAATATAATTCTCCCTACAGAGTTACGTACAACTGTTTCCACTGTAGAAGAGTTTATAGCAAAAATTTACCCAAACATTAATAATATTCTCGATAAACCTGTTCTGCAGCTTTATCGTGACATCCCTCGATTTCAGTGAAAAAAAGTTGGCAGGATAAATACGAATATAGGGACTAAACACTGTTATGAAGTGGTTAAATGACAATATAATCACACTGAATGTCGAAAAAGCAAAATTATTTTGTTACCTACCTTAAAAAAGTACGCAGACGCGCACAAGTACCTACTAAATATGCCATCCATCCATTCATAACATCCTATAATAGTCCACTGCTGAACAGGGCTCCCTCATAGATTGCCTATTGAGGGGATTTTGCCATAGTTGCCACGCTTAGCAAGCGGGTTGGTAGCGACAGTTCTTTATTCTTTTGAGTTATTATCAAGAAGATGCTGCTGCCCATCTCCTGTTTCATTTTCCCTTTGTCGCCTCTTACGACAACGTCGGGACGGTAAGGGATAGTGGATATTCTACACCGCCACTACACGGCTATTACTACTAAATATTACAATGACTGTAAAAAAAAATTAATATTACAGTAAATATTACAGTGGCTCAGGACCGTGCTTTGTGGCATTCTTTGGGGGAGGCCTATGTTCAGCAGTGGACTTGTGAAGGGCTGTAATGATGATGATGATGATGATTACAATGAGATAATTTGTATGTATTTTGTTTAAGGGCCGATTCTTCAATGTTTAGTAAAAAGTCCATCAGATACGTTATAACCTGAACAGATATAAAAGTGGAACAGTTAAAATAAAATAATTACAGTTGAATTAAACATCATGCAACTGTAGTGTATGTTGTTGTTTGTGTTGTGTTTTATCATATAAATTAACTTTTATAGGATGATTGAAAAATCAGCCCTAAATTTCGTTTGTATTTTTGTATTAATTTCCTAACAGTGAACTTAAACAAGGATTAGCATTGATTGGGGAAAAACTTCTTTCTAAGGAAAATCTAGCAAGAAAACTCACGGGTCTTTTTTCAAACTAACATTTAAAATAAAAAAGTTTGAACAATTAATTATTTTTTGCGAACTTAAAAATAATCTTTTAGGAAGCTTCGTTATGTATTTATTCTATTTACGTTTATTTCACCATAGAAGAAAACGAAGTTCTTGTCATTTGTCTAAGGTAGAGGTGACTTAAACATATAAAATAATAAAAAGCTATTAGAAAATCTTTCTAGACGGGAAAACGATTACGCATAACGATAAACTGCTAGATGAGTGAAACCTATATTTTACATAATAGTCTTAAGTTTTTACATAATGAGTTCACTGGTGAGAGTTAGCTTTTTTTTTTAATTATAATAATTAATAACGCGCACAGAGCTGGGGTTGGACGTGGCAGTATGCAAGCCGTCAGCCCAACGCGAGATTGACATCCATAGCACTGCACTATCACCTAGCAGTCCCTCAAATCCATTATCCCCATCACAGGGGCTTGGTATCGACAGGATCCTCTTGGATTTAGCAAGCAGCACTCTACTATCGGCAGAGTACACTGCATGCGTTGGACAAGTTTATGAAACGCTTGCGGGCGTATTTTAGGGCAAAAGGTAAAAGACTGGATGGTTTGCGTTACCGGCTAGGATAGACCGCCCTTTTGCTGAGTTGGAGTCATTCGGTCCCATTACGGAGCCAAAACCTGGCAAACTGAGTTAGGTACTTCATGTGTTCAAAAATATTGATGATCCTAAACTCGCACGACTGTGACGTGAGATTATTCCCTTATCGAATGAACAACTTTGGTTGGAGATGCGGCTCTACAAGATGCGGATCAACAAAAAGATGTGGATGAGCTCTCAGCAGCAGTGGATGGGGACGGTAACGGTACGATTGCCTACAAAATTCAGTAGATGGGGAGCCTATTGGAGGAGGCGATTTTGGAAACGCGCATTACGCCTCTCGGCAATCAACCATATAGCAAAGACAAGAGCTCTCATCAGCAGATTGATAAGTTTCAGGTTGAGCAATTATAGGCCGAGAATTGTGCCCATTGTGAGGATGGCATTTCCTCAGATAGGGAATGTGTGATATTGCTTAATAATTGAAGGAACGCATTGACGGATGGATTTGGCGATATTACGAGAGGCTAAGGCGGTTCAACCAGAATCGCCTATATCAGAGGGACCAGAAGAGGCTCTATAAATAATTGGAGCGACCAGTGGTATGGAAGAACGGGCGAAGAGTGGAATCAGGCCGTCACTGGGGCAGGCTGTGATTTGAGTTTTTAAACTACAACGAGGATATTTGACGAAAATTGTGGCGAATCAATTTTTATTCTACTATATAATCTTGGCAAATTTTATAACTAATATAAGTATTGCCTTTGATAAGAATAAAACACTTTGCAAAAGCCTTTAAATAGCCTTTAATACTATATGGCTCGAGATAGAAATCGCTGGAGGACCTAAGCATTATGCTCGATGACCTCAATAATGCCTGCCTACGAACACCGTGAAACCTGGCAAATTTGCCATTTTTGGAAGGACTTAAAAGTTTGGGACCAATTTTCCAACAAAAAATGTACTGTCAGACTGGGCGTCATTGTTAAATATTGCATTATATTCTTCATAGATTTGGTATTTATTAGCGATTTAAACAAATACTAACATTAAATAGACAAAACACTAAAACATAGAAAATGGCAAAGTTAACCTCACTTTGTGGCAACTTTGCCTTCAGCGTTTATAATGAAAATACAGTGGACATTTTGCAGAGCAGTGTCGGACTATCGATTTTGTCGGATTATAGAGTACTACCTGAGACTATATATACAGTCTGGAATTTTATAAAATTATATAAAAGAGTACCTTGTAATCCGACAAATTCCAGATCCAATGATAGCATTCTACATGTTATATATGTACTCTGAAGTACAAATTACATTTCATTATGTATGTCAAATTTAGTAAATTAAACAACTCAATAGAGAGCTTACATTTAATTATAAAATTAACGTCATTAATGCCATAGAACTTACAAAAAATATGCAACAACTTTACATTAGGAAATAATTGTGTACAAACAAATATACATACTAAAATAATCAAAAATTATGAATCAATCAATTTAAGAAGCATGAAAACAGTTTTTTTTTGTTTAACATTGTTGAAACGCGATATTAAAGCATTGTCCCTCAGTCTTCTTCAAAAGTAGAAGTTCGTTGTAGGATGCACCATTCTCTTCAGCCCATTGCAAACCCAGTTTTAAGGCGTTAATTGCATCTTGTGCTGTCACTTGCGAAGATTGTCAAAAAATATCTAATAATAAATAATAGACCATGTCGGATTACAGGGGGTGCCAGATTAGACAGGGGCCGGATTACCGGGGGTCCACTGTAATAGGATTTGCCTTCAAGGTTGAAGGTAAGTTTACCTTATAATATAATACACACCACTGTGTTATGATTTGCTTCTATAATTGTGTTGAAAATAGCAAAGTTTACGCTTGTGGCAAAGTTGCCCTCTCATTTTAAATTATTCATACAAGTTTGAAAATATATGTCAAGGTTGTCAAAATCCTTAAATAGGTACTTTACTAAATTTTTTTGATTTAAATTTTATCCTACTTCGACCGAGAGGTCAATCGACGGATTCAACTCGACTGAGCAGCGTACGGGAGATTACGACACATCCTCTCGTCAGGTATACCTCAAAACTTGAAAACAAAATTGTACAACCAGTGCCTGTTGCCAGTGGATCTGAGACTTGGTCCTTCACTGCTGGCCGTATGAGGAAGCTCAAGGTCGGTCAGCGAGATATGGGGAGGGCTATGCTCAGAGTTTCCTTGCGTGATAGACTTTTTTTATAGGATAGGGTGACAAACACACAGTCCACTTGATGGTAAGTGGTTGCAGTGACCCATAGATATCTAGAGAATAGAATAGAATAATTTTTTATTCAATATTGATTATTACATAATACTTATTTAAAGTCATTTTTTATCTACCACTGGTTCGGAAAATACCTCTATCCTGGGAAGAACCAGCAAGAAACCCAGCGGGACTTTTTTTTTCAAACATATTTCACTTAACAATAATTTCGTTTATACAATTTTTAAATGATTTTTCATAGAACCAGCATGGTGGCAATCACCTTATTCCCAGGGGTTATTTTCATTCGTGTATTCCTACATCTATCCTCAATAAAGAATCAAAATGCAGATGCGTTGTCACCCGTGAGGACTAAGATGGAATGCCTCTTTTCCAGTAAAAAGGGTCTCCGATTATCTACACTCACTATACAAAACATAGCAGTGTTAAGCTACTATTTTATGCTGGTATTCTGTGAGAGAGTGGTCCATCCCCGGTCGAACAGACCCATTCGTGCTACAACTATACTACTAATATCGCTGCAGCATGGCTCTATCACGTAAAATAACTTAAAAAAGATCTTTTTTTATCCGCAGTAGAACCAGGGTAACCGACATAGCCCAACGGATTAGTAAGCTGAAGTGGCAATCGGCCGGCCATATAGCTATAAGAACCGACGGAAGATGGTAAGGAAAGGTTGAGAAACTTTCTTCCCTGTCATTTATTAAAGTTCAGCTGCAGCTTCGAGTTATTTTTTGGGTTGCGCCTAATTTTTAATCATTGATATCTTTTATCTTCTAACTTAATCATTAGGCTGAAATATAGAAAAGTGTAACAGCGAATTAATTACTCAAGGTTACTAACATATTTATCTAAATAAGTATTAATAATGAATAAGAGCAAAAACCGACATAGCCCAACGGATCAGTAAGCTGAAGTGGCAATAGGCCGGCCATCCGATGGGGAAGAAAGGTTCTTGAGTGGCAGCCTCGTACCGGCAGGCGAAGTGTAGGGCGTCCCCCCCACTAGATCGACAATGGAGTTACGACCTGGTAAGACATGCAGGAAGTCGATGGATGCAGGTGGCTCAGGACCGTGCTTTGCGGCATTCCTTGGCGGAGGCCTTTGTTCAGCAGTGGACTTGTGAAGGGCTGTAATGATAATTACGATGACTATATGGCTATTAAGCAACGAAACAAACAATGTATGAGAAATAGTTTTTTGGGTCTTTATTGTAGCTATATTGATTAGGTTTTATAGTGTAAATCTATCTCGATATTTTCAGCCGACTTCCGAAAAGGAGACGGTACTCAATTCGACTGTATGTTTTTTTATGTGTGTTACCTCATAACTTTTTACTGGATGAACCGATTTCGATGATTCTTTTTTTATTTAAAAGCTGGTACTTCTCGTGTGGTCCCATATGAATTTGATCAAGGTCAGACCAATAGTTTTTGAGTTATTCTTAATAACTTATATTGAAGTCGGCTGTACAAAAATTTTTATTTTAAATTATAATAGATAAAATCGTATTAGACAAAATCTTTTATTAAATACCTTTGAAAGTTACGACTTTGCTAGTTGGTTCCGACCGAGATTATTCCTGTAGTCGTTTATTCGAACGGTTTAATCTCGGTCATCCTCTCGGGTTACTTGAGGCGACTGAGCTTGAGACCACTGCTGGTTCAAAAGCAGAATTTGGCGGTGCTTCTCAATTCTGCTCGCATCGTCCACCGTTTTGTATTCACTTTCCCCCTAACCCTCGGTTGTTTGGTTTCGCCTGCCTAGGGTTACCGTGTGTTTTGTTTTTATCTATTTATTTAACTTTATTTTATTGCATAATATATTCTATTATGTATATATTTTATTTTATCTTATTTATGTTTAATAGCGTTAATAGAATAGAATAATTTTTTATTAAATATTGATTATTACATAATTCTTATTGAAAGTAATTTTTTATTTACCACTGGTTCGAAAAATATTACTGTCCTGGGAAGAACCAGCAAGAAACCCAGCGGGACATTTTTTTTCAAACATATTTCACTTAACAACAGTTTCGTTTATACAATTTTTAAATGATATTTCATAGAACCAGCATGGTGGCGATCACCTTATTCCCAGGAGTTTTTTTCATTCATGTATTCCTTGATATTATTATAATAACCCTTTTTGTACAGTTTTTCTTTAATAAAACTTTTAAACTTGTTTATTGACAAACTTTGAATATGTTCTGGAATTTTGTTGTAAAAGCGTATACATTGACCCATAAATGAATTACTGATTCTGTGGAGTCTAGTAACTGGTATTACAAGCTTATGTTTGTTCCTAGTGTTTAAAGTATTTAAAATAACAATTATAGTAATGATTATTATTATATGAGTATTTAGTAGGTAGTTTTTAGGGTTCCGTACCTCAAAAGGAAAAAACGGAACACTTATAGGATCACTTTGTTGTCCGTCTGTCTGTCTGCCTGTCTGTCTGTCAAGACCCTTTTTCTCAGGAACGCGTAGAGGTATCAAACTGAAATTCATATCAAACACCTAAGTCTACTGTCCCTTGGAGCTGTGAAAAAATCAAACTTCTAAGCCAACGCAATCAAAAGATACAGCTGTTTATGTCGCAAATTTTCGACATTCGCAAGGGAATCAAAACCTACAGGGTACTTCCCGTGAACTCAGAATCTTAAAATTTGGTACGAAGCAACGTATTATAGCACAGATAAAGGAAAAATTGCGAAAAGCATAAATTTTTAGTTACATCATATAATAAAAATATTTTTAATTATTTTAAACTTATATACCTACGGATTTGTTCGGAATCCTCGGTGCGCGAGTCCGACACGCACTTGGCCGGTTTTTTATTTATTATAGTATGTTTTTTTTTTGTTTTTGTGAATAACAACCCGACGAAATATAAATATGTAACCCATAAAATATTTTCTATTACAAGAGTATGTGTTATTGTACGAGTATCTTTTAGTACCTATTAGGGACCACAGCCGAATGTGTTTACTAAGGGTAATGATGTGCTTATCAGCCTATATAATATATTATGTATGTTTGTTCCTTTGTGAGCTTAACAGTGCTGTATTTCGTATGGTGAGTGTAGAGAACCGGAGACCCTTTTTACTGGAAAAGATGCATTCCATCTTAGTCCTCACGGGTGACCACGCATCTGCATTTTGATTCGCAAACGAGGATAGATGTAGATGTCTATGGGCCGCAACAACCACTTACCATCGGTGGGCTATGTGCTCGTTTGTCACCTTATCCTATAAATAATGTGTGCCGATCTTAATGATTCTTAGATTCCTACGTCAATTGTTTTCTCTTAACTTTGCGAGTGTTACATAAGACATGATAGTAGGATTAAAATTCAATATGGCGACAACTAGACGCCATATTATGAGAAAGAAAAAAAATGAAAGTTGATGAACTATGTCAAGTGGGTATCATTGAATAAGTCTTTGAAAATTAAGATTCTCTAATCATTATTAATTTTTAAAGGCCATTTAGGCCGGCCACATACATACGGAATTCCGTTTCGGAATTCTGAACGGGTCGGCCACTAACATACGGAATCCCGTTTTGCCCACAAAATTTCGAACGGAAAATTACCGTACGTGTGTGACGAATCATATATTTTATATGAACTTGCTGCGTTCGGAATCTCGAATCGGAATCCCGAAACGGAATTCCGTATGTATGTGGCGGGCCCAAGGGTCTATAACGATTTAGTTGGTTGGCAACCGTTTTCACTTAAAATTTTAAACTTATTACCTTATAATAGGTAGTTATTTTTTACGTTAATAAGACCTTAAGAGTTATTAAGGTCTTATTAATGTAAAAAATAATTATTTCCTTTTCAGTAAACTGTTTTACGTAGTCGGGTTTTTAAAATTAATGTCTTAAACATTCAGTTTGTTTAATAAATTACTTACATTCCTTTTTCCTGTAATCTGAAACAATTTAATTTGATTGATAGTTGCGTTGGTGTAATCATTCCAAATAAGATCAAACTATTAATAATAATATGACTGCGCTTGCACCTAGCAGCAACTAGATGCGGGAGGAAAGTAAAGGATCTCTCAGTGAAGTTTTATAGGTAGCATATATTAAGTTTAAGAATCATTAACCTTAACACACTCATGTGATTAAAGACATTCATATTTTAAAGTATCGACTTTAAATAACAATTTGAATAACTTATCGTTTAATACATAATTAGTGTTAATCAAATAGAATTAAAATTTATTTCTACACCTAACGGATTTTACCTTCACAACCAGTTATTTGAAAAATATAAGATAATATTATAAAAAACATACAATAAGTTAAAACAGCGTTTATTCTCATTCATCATGAATCTCTCATGGGCTATCAGGGAAAGGGTTTTAAATTGTTTCTTGATGTTAATAAATTTTAAAAAGATAAACCTGTACGTCTTGAGCTCGCGGCTTAAAAAAAAACAACTATAGTGAGTATAGAATCCAGACGAAAAAAGTAGTCGTACAACATTTCCCAAGGCACAACGGCCCGCTCCACTCGCATTGTGTGCTTTAACAATATCCACGGAACGCCGCACAATAAATACAACGCGTCTTCAACGTCATTTCAACAAATCAAATGCCCTATGCAAACAAACGCAATCGACAAATGTAGCCAATTTAACTTTTTCATATTGCCGAAGCCTTGCTACGTTTCTTTTCGACCCTTGCTATTTACTTGCAAGCCAAATTTTTATGGCTGCAATGACGGCAAGGTAACAAAAAACACTACCTACACTATATTATGTGTGTAACATTGTACATTTGCTCATGAAATTGATTGGTCACTCTTAATAATGTATTTTAATTATGAAACAAATTAAAATTAGATATTTTTGTAAACCTGTTCGAAGATTTTTTAATCGAAATCAGACATTTTATATTTTTTTCATTGTAAAATACCTTCACACAATATAAATGAGATTAACAACGTTTATTATTAAACAGATAACAATTTGTTTTTGTTTATTGAACAACAACCGGTCAAAGATTGGGTCGCAAGAGAGCAGGGCGAGCTCTACGTCCCGCAGGGAGGGGTCGCAAACAGGTTATGACCCCGACAAGTGCCTTGCCCGAAGCATCGCATTTGGCTACAGATGTAGAACTCTTAAAGCTCTAAAGCAATCCTCTGAGAGTGAACTTTTGCCTTGTATGATGCACGGCAGGGTAGCTCTTGTATTTTTGGTCGTAACTTGGTTTACTCGGTCCTTTCCGTCTCGAATCAGGATGAGAATAAAAATATCTGACAATATAATGCACGCGGCATAATTAGGATTTAATTATGCGCTATTATGAGTTGAATTTAAAAATCTCACTATACTTACTTAGAAAAAACAAACAAGCTAATTTTTTATTTTTTTGTTATTATAGTTTTTAAAGCAAGAACCATAAAAAAAAACCTTAATAAAATTGTTATTTTTTATAAAAATAAAATGAAATAATTAAAATTAAAATGCATTTATGCGCGACCATAAAGTTATTGTAAGTGTGCGGTTGTTTTAGTCTTTCAAGGGCTATAACAATACCGCGATTTGTTTAGATACTACTTTTTTCCACAGCAAACGAATACATTTTCCATTATTACCACATAATACTCCATTGTTCTTCAGTTCGTTGATATTTCTCCAACATTTTCAACGTCTGGACGGTGTTTAGTGATACATATATCTAGCGGAGCATGAACACGTTCCGCTAAACAATGATACAGTTTATAATTAAATGCTTGACTCATAATCTCATTATGTTTCTTCAATTTTTACAAATATTTATTGCAAAGTTTTTGAAAGTACAGTCGACTCTTGATAATTTGACACTCGATAATTTCAAATTTTTTCCTGGTCCCTGGCAAAATACTCTTGAATAGTATGTTGCCCGCCAACATGCAATAATTTGAAGTCTGGGTTTCCGTACTCACGATAATTTAAAGCGTTTATCATGCAAAGAACTGTCGTTTGTTTACATACATGTACAGAACTGTCGATTGTTTACATAAATGGGAGAGACATCTTTTCAAAATGAACATTTGTGAACAATTGTACAAGTGTTTAAAATAATAAATCAAATATTTTGATCAAACTTTCGTATACTTTTTTTTTCTCTCTGATTTTTTCCTCCTTCCCTCTTAGTTTTATCTAAACTTCTGTTATTTTGAACTCTTGGTAATTTGAAAATTTTCTTTGGTTCCTTGAGTTTCAAATTACTTAAAGTATTTAATTTAAATGATTGTAACTTCTAATACATATAAATAAGCTTTTAAGTATTTTTCATTACTTTTATTAAATAAATAATACAAATAAAATCAATTTTGTAATATTTCAAAAAAACTTTGTTGTGTACAATTATTTACATTTTTGAGATACATAAATACATAAATTACATCTTTATATATATGCGTGCACGTAGATTTAGCATAGTTAAAGTTTATATGCAGAAGGAATGTAGAAAGGTGAAATTTATTTATAATGATATATTATGTTACAAATATATTAAAACAACTATAATGAAATTATGTTAATGAAAGTTGCGTACATTATACGAGTACTGAGAATCACCAAACGGTATTCGTTGAAGGTCATACAGGTTTACGCACCTACCTCGGCATATCCCGATAAGGAGGTGGAGGAAATGTATGAGGATATCTCTAAAGCCATGCATTCCCCCAAACCCACAATACGATGTTAATGGGAGACTTCAATGCAAAATTAGTCACAAGAGAGAACGGTGAGCTAAGGGAAAATTCGGAATAGGGTAACGGAATCCAAAGCGCCTGCAGATGGCCGACTTCATGGAGAAAGAGGGACTCTTTATGATGAACTCTTTCTTCCAGAAGCAACCCCACAGAAAGTGGACCTGTTTGAGCCCCGACGGATTGACAAAAAAATAAGATAGACTTCATTATGACGACCAGACGACAATTGTTCAGTGATGTCTCAGTGATCGTGAGGTTGAAAACTGGTAGCGATCATCGAATGGTTAGAGACACACTGAACCTTAATGTTAAGTTGGAGAGGTCTCGTCTAATGAAGTCAACGCTCCATCCCTCTCATGCTCTAATCCAAAGTCCCGAAATTTTTCAGCTCGATTTACAAAACCGTTTTCAGTGCATAGAAGACTGCGATGCAGCAGTTTTTACAAAGGCGACAACGCTCTCATGAAGAACTATAGACCGATTTCCCTTCTGAGCCGCGTCTACGTGCTGTTTTCGAGAGTCATTACGAATAGTCTCGCACGCAAACTTGACGATTTCTAGCCTCCCGATCAAACCAGTTTCTGAAAAGGTTTTACTACCCTAGACCACATACATACCCTCCGGCAAATTGTACAGAAGACTGAGAGTCTACCACTTTGCCTTGCGTATGTGAACGATGGGAAAGCTTTAAATTTCGTCGAAATTTTAGCGGTGCTAAAGTCCCTCCTGCGGGAAGGACTTTAGCACTGCCTCAAGTGCTGAAGTCTTTGTACAGTAGGGCTACGATGGCTATTTGAGTACAGAATCAGGGTGACTTTATATCCCCGAAAACTCTTCACCGCTTCATTGGAAAACGTTTTCAAGCTACTGGACTGAATAGGATACGGTATTAACATCAATGGCCAGTACATCACTCACCTTCGATTTGCCGACGATATAGTCCTTATGGCAGGATCGCTGGAGGACCGAACCACTATGCTCAATGTCCTCAATAGTGTCTCCCAACAGATAGGTCACAAGATGAACATGGACGAAACAAAGATCATGTTTAATGTCCATGTCACACCTATGCCGGTAGTTGTTGGGAGCACTAAGTTCGAAGTTGTTGACGAGTATGTTTACCTGGGATAAATAGTCCGACTAGGTAAGTCCAACTTCGACAGAGAGCTAAATCGACGGATTCAACTCGGCTTGGCAGCGTTCGGGAAATTACACACTCATCAGGACCTGACGAAAGGATGTGTGTAATACCTATGTGTAGGTGTACGTTTTGAGGTATACCTATGTGTATATCTCAAAACCTGAAAACGAGATTGTACAACCAGTGTGTGTTGGCAGTGATGACTTATGGATCTGAGACGTGGTCCTACACTGCTGGTCGTATGAGGACGCTTAAGGTCGCTCAGCGAGCTATGGAGAGGGTTATGCTCGGGATTTCTCTGCGTGATAAACTTAGAAATGAGGATATCCGCAGTAGAACTAGAGTTCTTTTTATAGGATAAGGGTGACAAACGAGCACACAGTCCACCTGATGGTAAGTGGTTGCTGTGGTCCATAGACATATACATCTATCTTCGATTAAGAATCAAAATGCAGATGCGTCGTCACCTGTAAGGACTGAGATGGAATGCCTCTTTTCCTGTAAAGTGGGTCTCCAGTTCTCTACATTCACCATATGAAACACAGCAGCGTTAAGCTGCTATTTTACGCTGGTACTCTGTGAGAGCGTAGTCCTTCCCCGGTCGAGCCGACCCATTCGTGCTACAACCATAATATAGCTGCAGCATGGCTCTACCACGTATAAGTGTGACCGACATAGCCCAACAGACTGGTAAGCTGAAGTGGAATTGGGTCGGCTATATAGCTCGAAGAACCAACAACCGATGGGGAAAAATATTTTCAAGTGGCAGCCTCGTACCGGTAGGCGAAGTGTATGGTGTCTCCCCATTAGATAATGATGATGTCGACCTGTTAAGACATCCAGGAAGTCGATGCATGCAGGTGAATCAGGACCGTTCTTTGTGGCATTCATATGAAGTAACATCATTGCCAGTGCGATGAAGTTATTTCCAAATTCACTTCAGCTCACCATTTGTTTTTTTGGAAAGAACTATGTGCAAGAGTGGACTTAAAAAGTCTGTTGATGATAAGTAAAGGTTAGTAGGAGTTATTAAAGAATCTTTTATTTAAACATACTATTTTTTTTTAATTTTAGAAGCAAATAGATAGTAAAATTATTATTATCCAATCATTACGACACAACTTCTAAATCATACCTCAAATTACGTGAAGTGCGTGTTAAAATTCCATAGTAGGCGATAGGGGTGCCATGTTTACAGTGTGTACTGTACAACGTGAACATTATATACGCCATCTGGCGGCCATCATCGGATTTAGAAAAATAAACTAGCTTTAAAAACAAACAGTGCGTGTCAAAAATAGTCAGAGCTGTGTGTGATTTAAACAAAATCAGATTCCGTATGATACAACTTATCTACTTCCTCGTTGTGTATTCGTTACAGGCATAGACTTTATTACTTTAAAGGTAATCGACCTGTTGTTGCGTTTCATGCTCAGAAACTGGCTTAAAAATTATAGAGTTTTTTTTTGTGGATAATTAAATTAATTCTGATAATTTATTTTATCTACTTGTACAATTTAAATACTGAGATGGTCAACGATATTACTAATTATAAAGCTTATAATTTTATTTCTCCTACGCTTACACGAGGCCGTTAAGAGAATATTGTTGGATTTAGGACTCTCCTTTGCTAGAGTAGGATATTTGCTGTAATCGTTACACTTGGTAGTCAGATTAGCGATATCTGGTATATAATGTCAACCTCAATTGCACTCAATGCACCAGCTTCCTAATGGACTAGGGATCGGTGGCCACCTAAAGACATTTTACGTCCATTTACTTACGTACATTAAAATTATACATCGGCACCAAGGTCACTGGGACAGTGGGTATGTTTTTATAAAATTTTACAATTGATACCACTGATGATTATGATAAATGGGATGCCTATAATTATACTAGCTCTATGCTCCTCAGACCGGAACACAGAAGTCCACGAAGCTAACCAAATAGACTCCTGAGCAGAAATGGAGTTTCACAACCTAGTAAAGTGGACAAGTCTATCATGAAATGCAGCATTCGATACGGGTTTGAAAATATTGTTGTGCTGAATCTCTGAGTCTTTATAGTCTAATTTTGTTCGTGGTAGAGCCACGCCACAGCTAGGCTACCGCACCAATGGGTCAGCTCAACTTGGAAAGGGCCACGTTCTCACTGAGTACAAGTGATTTCCACATTTATTTTATTAATATAGATTTTTCTTATAAACAAACACACAGTTCACCTAATGGTAATGCTGTGACCCAGAGACGCCTACATCTATCTTCGATTAAGAATGAACACAGATCAAGGACAAAATGCAGATTCTTTGACACTACTGAATACTAAGATGAAATACCTTGTTATTAGTTAAAAGGTTCTAGGACTTTGAATCACTCAATCATAAAAACAGCAACATTGGGCTGCTATTTTGTGCTAATTCGATGGTGGTCGAATTGTTCTAATATTTATTTTGCTCTATTAGCTTGTGAAGTAATCGCGTCGATTATGTCTTCGTTTCGGCTCTATAAACACAGTAAAGACATACTTTTATCAAAGATTTTCACTTAAAAGCTCTGGGGGTGAGTGACGAGAAAATTGATGTGGGTTTCTGAATATTACTTAGCCTAACTGAATTATTTTTTTGGTTTATTACATAACATACAGAATTTTTGTATTACATAAAACTAAACAAATCTAATGGCGATCTTACAAGTTTGTAAAGCATAGGAAACACTTTTATATGGACCATGCTGCAGCTAAATTATGGTTGTAGCACGAATGAGTCGGCTAGACTGTGGAAGGACCATCCTCTCACAGAATACCAGCGTGAAAGGGCATATTATTGCTGCTGTGCTTAGTATGGTGAGTGTAGAGAACATTCCAATTTATTTCTCAGGGTCGACTAAGCATCTGCATTTTGATTATGATAGGTGTAGATGTCTATGAATGCTGTATTAACTTACCATCAGGTGGATTGTGTGCTCGTTTGGCTCAAGGACCCATACCCTACTCTTTTGCAACACTGCTGTTCCCCGTGTATGTATATTATGTCTTGTTTACTTTAGAAATGTAATTATGTCTGCTTTTTGTGTATTTATATTTATGTATACATATATTTTCATCTTTTTAGGGCACCTGCGTATGCTTATTTGCACTCGAAGTTGACTGTTAGAGAATGCCTTAAGGCATTACGTCCGCAAATTATACACGAAATTTGCAATAAAGATTTTTAAATAAATAAAAGAAATATATTTCGTGTAGAAATAACTTAGTTTATCTATGAACAGTATTTTTCCACAAAACGAAGCCTGTTTATCCTTGGTCCTTCATTAACTGTACTATCGTATTTTCGTATCCAAATCAACCAACCGCCTGATCGTTGCAAAGGAATGGAATAATTTGCCGGAGTCAGTGTTTCCATTCAACTACAAGCTGGGATTGTAGGTTTTTGTAACGCTAAGACAGCTATTTACCATCTAGGGCTTCATCATCACTTACCACCTGTGGTGGGATTGTAGTAAAGCAAGCCGGTGCTTTACTACAATTTTAATTCAATGATTCCTTCATTAAATACAGCCTATCAAGGTCTTCTGCTTAACACAGGCTTTCCCTAGAATGCCTTATATAGGGGATATCATATATAGTTGCCACGAATGGCCAGTGATTTAGCAACTACAGTTTTTATTTTATTTTCTTGTTATTATTACGAAAACCCTGTTGCCCATCTCCTGGTTTCCCTCTGTCACCTCTAACGACCATGGTATGGGGTAGTGGATATTCTTACATCACCACTACACGCTCAACTGGCTTATGATAAGTAAAAAAAGGACGGATGAAGATGAACGCTTTACTCTCACATAAAAATATAAAACTGAGATTTCATTTTGTGCTTTATTTTAAGAACTCGAATTTAGATA
This sequence comes from Parnassius mnemosyne, assembly GCA_963668995.1. Classification (NCBI taxonomy): domain Eukaryota; kingdom Metazoa; phylum Arthropoda; class Insecta; order Lepidoptera; family Papilionidae; genus Parnassius; species Parnassius mnemosyne. The sequence continues at coordinate 26,687,238 of CAVLGL010000035.1, read as the reverse complement.
CTAAAATCCCATCTAAAAGTTCCGTATTTGTAATGGTATAGAATAAATAATAATATAAGTTAAACTTTCTTTAAAACCAGTGATTAAACATCTTTTTTGTTTCATAAAACAAAATTTAATCTGTCGGAGGCTTGCATTATAAACATTGTTTAGTCTCCGCGTCGTCGTGTATACAAAAATGAAAATAAAAAGAGACTAAAAATTGTGGAACCGGTCCCGGGCATCGTGGCTCGGAGATCGTCGGTGGAGTGACCTCAGTTGGCCTTGACAGCTGCGCTCACTCCGGCCAGCGCGCGCTCTCGCCTGATTCAACCACTAATAACTTCAATACAACATTATAATGCTCTTGATGCAACTATGCGTTACCATACCATTATATTAACACCAATGGTACTTACGCTCGATGCCATAGCTGGCGTGTCGTCAAAACATGATTTGTCGTTAGTCATTTGTAGTCAGAATCGGTCACTCGCTCGATGCTCTTTTGAATTTTGGCTTAACATGAATAATTATGCTTTTCCTTTTCCGTATTTCAGTCTCAGATACCTATAAAACTGTATTCCAAAAGAACACGAGTTTTAACTTTAATAAATTAAATTTTTGTTATAAATTTTAAAATCAGCAATTACAAAGGAATTCGTTATAATTACGAAACAAAGTATGATAATCAACAATAAATGTATCTATTGACATAAGTGGCTTTCCAACATGATGTCGGCGGGACAATGGGCATTCCAGTACGGGCGGGCGGGAGACGTCGGAGGTGGGTAGGTGGGCGACGCGAGGGGGCTTCGACATGTCTCGTCCTATTGTGAAAGAATATTACTATATCCGGACATACGCGTATTAAATAGAGTAATTTTATAAATTCTAATCTAGTTGTAGTGGGAAAGTGGGGTATAACTGTACGCATGCTCTACCAACTACATTAAACGAGAGCAATAACATCTATTAATCTTGGAATTTTTGTATGTCGTTTCGTTAGTGCTGGCAGTAACGGTTCAATAAGATTACAAAACAAAGAACTGCACATATAATACGAGTATAAAATCGATGAATGTATTTTACCTATACATCGTAAACTATTTGTTTATACGGGAATAAAACAGACTTTTGAGATGGTAATGGCGATGTTTATAACGTTTAGTACGTGCCATGTTCATATTTTATATATCGATGAGAATAACTAGATGTAGAGAAACAGTAACAGTCCAAATATCAGTCCAAACATAACTGTAACAGAATAACAATAAGCAGATATAAATCTCTAACATCATAATTAGAATTTTAGTTTAAACGTACAGCTCATAATAATGCATTGTTTGTTTAAGTTGGCATGCCACGAATTCGTTATGAATCTTCATACACATCAAATATTTCTTGTAGATTTTAGTAACATTTTAAAGAAAATGTGAAATTAGATTTGAAATTGTTTCCTAAAAGCCTGTAATAGGGGTAATTGGTATGTGAGGGAATACATAAATTAATTAAGGAAAATGTCAATAGATAGATACGTGGCGCACCCGGGCATTGTGTAACCTCCAGCCTTTAAATATTTATTCTGATATCTAGTTTCTGTCTTAATGATAGCAACCAAGATACCGTGTTGGCGTAAGAAAGTCTTTCACTGCATTTTGAACCATAAATGTTGTAAGAGGCGACCATGGAAAATGCCAGAAATATGTTATGGCTTCTAATAGATGACGATATTCCGTCTCATTAACGTCAGGCATGAAAGATCTAGATCAGAGACGAACAGCGGCGTCTAAATAATCGTGAGACGTCTTGCACTGCGGTCACTCATCTGTCTGCTTAGTGTGACGATAAAGGAAAATCCTCCCTACAACGGATGAGGCCTTGGGTCAATGAGATGGTAAAGAATACAATTTAATAAATTTTTAAAAGGGCAAACACTTTGGATAAAATTCCAGTATTTAGTAATTTTTACGTGGTAGAGCCATGCTGCAGCTATATTAGTACTATAGTTATAGCATGAATGGGCCGGCTCGACCGGGGAACGACCACGCTCTCACAGAATACCAGCGTAAAATGGCAACTTGACACTGCTGTGTTTCGTATGGTGAGTGTAGAGAACCGGAGACCCATTTTACTGGACAAGAGGCATTCCATTTTAGTCCTCACAGGTGATGACGGATCTGCATTTTGATTTTTCATTGAGGATAAATGTTGATGCATTTGGGTCACAGCAACCACTTACCATCAGGTTGACTGTGTGCTCATTTGTCACCCTATCCTATAAAAAAAATTTGCAGTGGAGACAATGGCACAGCCGTCACATGGCTATAAAATAATTATAGAAACAATTTCGTAACATTAGGCTGTATATTTAGATTAATAATAATACAGAAGGACAGATAAGAACGGGTTGAAGTATTTGTAATCGTTCTTGCCATGTAGTAGTGGCTTTAGTAAATCCACTACTCCATGTCCATATCGTCATGTCAAGCAGCAGAGGGAAATGAAACAGGACATGGGCAGCACTATCTTCCTGATGACAAATATTTCTTCTATAAGGCAATCTCAGAGGGAAACCTGGGTTCGGCAATGGACGTTTGAAAGGCTGTAATGAATAATTAATGATGTCCTTTATGCTTTCTTTGATTCCTGAAAGGTAAATATAGTGACACACTAGTTCAGTGCTGCGGGTTGACGGACATATATTATTATGTTTGTAATATTATTCATTTTCCAGATGTAAAATGACAATTAACAATGTCCTTGCAACATTTTATTTACCGCCATCCAAAGTAAAATTTTAACCTATGATCGTTGATCAGTCTGAGTATAACAACTGCTAGACGCGAGCCTCTTGCATTGCGTGTAGGTCAAACTTAATTTGAAATATATAAATAATGATATACAGTTATTGAAAATACGAGTAAATAAGGCTTTTACTTTATAAAATAAATTCACGTATTTTGAATTTAAAAGATAAAGAGGACAGAATGTTTGAGATTTTTTAAATTGATTTTTCTTCACCATTTGCCTATATTACTTATTCTAAAACTTCTCTGCAAATTTGGCCGGTTATTGCAAAATAAACCTGTATACGGAAGGTAAGGAGGAAAAAATGGTTAACTCCATTTCATAAAATAGAAATATTAAAGAGTATTCCTATTACAATTTAAAAGAATATACCTAATATAAAATATACTATCATAAGTTGTACACCTAATTATCATTGATGGAAATTATCGTTAATTAAGTAACTGAAAATATATGAGATAATACTTATTCTGAACCTTCTCTGCGAAATTGACCGGTTATTGCAAAATAACCTTGTATATAATATATATATAATGTATTACAAAATAACCATTTATCATATGTGTGGTAACTGGGTGATAAGTGCTGTGTGGTAGCGGTCTAGAATACTGCCACTCCCTCTCATCCCGTGGATGTCGTACTAGCCGACAGAGGGAAATGCCATTAAAAGAAGGAGACCTTTAGGCTTCCGACGGATGGCGGCATAACCATCCCAGTCATCGTCAGATCAAAAATCCCTAGGCCTGTGATGGGCAGCAGCATTACAGGTGCGATGTGTCTGGCACTGCGATCACCAACCCGCTTTCCCAGCGTGGCGATTAAGGGCAAATCCTCCCATGAATAGCATCACAAAAACACGGCCCCCAGTTCCCGGTCGCCCCATTATTTCTGACCGTGGTGGCGGTCATGGTAACGGTGGGGCAGGGGGTGTAAAGAATCCCCGGGATAGGACAGGTTACCACCAAAAACTGGAGTTGGCGACGTATAATGAACGGACTCTGTGGCAAGACGGAAACATTTACGAACTGGAAGCTGAGCTGGAAAATATAAGATGGCATATTGTAGGGTTAAGTAAAGTCCGAAGAAAGGGAGAGGACACACTTACCCTACAATGCGGCCATCTGCTCTAATTTCGGGAGCGAGACGGCCTTTTCCAAGACGGAGTAGGTTTCCTTATTCACAGAATCCTTACTAACAACATTGTAGAAATCTCCAGTGTGTCGGACACGGGTAGCATACCTTGTACTGAAGTTATCAAAGAGATACTCTCTGAAGATCGTACAAGTTTATGCCCCGACCTCGGCCCATTCGGATGATGAAGTTGAAACTGTTAATGAAGACATTTCTACGGCCTTACACAACACCACTAAGGCCAACTACAATGTTGTTATGGGGGATTTTAATGCCAAGGTGGGTAAGCACACGGGCGTTGAGTCGATTTTGGGACCTCACGGTTTTGGAAGCAGAAATCACAGAGGCAACATGCTGGTCAACTTCCTCGAGAAAGAGGGGATATTTCTGATGAATTTGTTTTTCGAGAAGAAGCCCCAAAGGAAGTGGACTTGACGCAGTCCCGATAGCAAAACAAAAAACGAGATTGACTTCATCATGACGGACAAAAGGCACATAACATATTCAGAGATGTCTCAGTGATCAGCAAATTCAATACCGAAATCGATCACCGTCTTGCCTGAGACACTGAATATCGATTTTACGCTTGAAAGGTCTCGATTGATGAAGTTTACCCTTCGACCAAATCTGCTTCAAACAGTGACTGGCTCACAACGCTTCCAGCTAGAACTTAAAAACCGATTCGATGCCTTGAGACCCACGTTGAATATTGACGAGAACCTTATCAGCGTGATCAAGATCTTAAGGGATGAGGGCAACAGGTTTTGTGGCAAGCAACATTTGGGCCGAAAGCCGTAGTTCTCAGATGAGACATTTTAGCTTATGAAAAGAAGGCGTGAGTTAACAATAGCTACGCAATCGGAACAGGTGACATTAACCAAGCTTCTGAGGAAACCTGTGAGGCGGGACCTGCGTCGCTCTAATGCGATTGCGATACAAGCAGCAATAGATCGAAACAAGGGATCTAAAGTCTTTGCCCAGGAGCTTAGGAGAAGTCACATCGCAAGACTGCAGACGCACGATGGCAAAGACCTCACGTCGAAGCCTGAGGTTCTCTCTGAGATCGAAGACTATTATAGCAAACTATATGCCTCACATAAGCTGCAACCTGACCCTAAATGCGATGATCCTAGAGCCACGCTGACCCGCTACTATACCGACGAGCTGCCAGACTTTTATCTACCTTGAGGCGATTGAGCTTGCCCTCGGCCAACATTAAAATGGAAAAGCCCCTGGAGTAGATGGAGTTACAACAGAGCCCTTAAAGGCTGGGAGTCATCCCTTGCTAAAAGCGCTCTGCCGAGTTTTAACTGCATATTACGAAATGGGAGAACTCCAAAGACGTGGAGCAGAAGCATTACAATCTTGTTTCACAAGAAAGGTGACAAGACCATGCTGAAAAATTATCGACCCATCTCGCTTCTGAGCCACGTCTAAAAGTAGTTTTCGAGGGTCATCACAAATCGACTCGCGCGAAGACTCGACGACTTTTAGCCTGTGGAACAGGCTGGGTTTCAAGAAAGAAGACAACAGAGTATAATCAGCCCCTGTGTCTTGCATTTGTGGACTATGAGAAAGCCTTTGACTCCATCAAAACTTGGGCCGTTCTGGATTCTTTGCAGCGGTGCCAAATTGACTGGCGGTATATCGAAATGCTGAAATGTCTTTACAACACCAGTGCGATGTCCGTCCAAGTACAGGACAGTCAAACAAAACCACTCCACTTGTATCGCGGTGTGAGGTAGGGGGATGTTACATCCCTAAACTGTTTACAAATGCACTGGAGGATGTTTTTAAGATGCTAGACAGAAAAGGACGCGGCATTAACGTAAACGGTACGCTTTGCTGATGATATCGTCGTCATGGTAGAATCGCTGCAAGAACTTCAAGACATGCTGAACAGACTGAATGAATCCTTCAGACGTGTTGGTCTGTGTATGAATCTGAATAAGACGAAAGTTATGTTCAACGATCACGTCATGCCAGTTCCAATTACTGTTGATGGTAAAATTCTCGAATTTGTCCAGGAATATACCTACCTCGGACAGATATCGCAACTAGGTAAGAATAACTTCGAGAAGGAAGCCGATTGGATGATTAAGCTAGGCTGGACAGCATTTATAAAGCTCCGTCGGGTTTTCTTGTAACCCAACTACAAAGTCTGAAGACAAAAGTCTTCAACCGGTGCGAAACGTGCACACTGACGATACGGCTACTCCACAAGCTCAAAGTCGCTCAGCGAGCGATGGAAAAAGCTATACTCGGAGTTTCTCTGGTAGATGAAACTCGAAATGAAGAAATCTGCCGAAGAACCAAGATTACTGATATAGCCTTCCGTGTGTGTGTGTGTTGTATATAAAAAGAGTTGTTATAGTATTAAAGAATACATGATTGATAATAACACCTCGGAATGAAGTGACCATTTCCAAGTTCTTTATAAAATGAACTTTATAATTAAATGTAGAAGCCATGTATTTCAGCGTAAAGAAACCTGCTTTGAAACAAAATGCCACTGTGTTTCTCGTGCTTTTTCCCACAACAGAGGTTTTTCCGAACCAGTAGTAAAAGCAAAAAATAACATCCAATATGCATTATTTGTAATCTATGTTGTATTAAAAATTATTATCTCGCGATAGAGTAAAATTGATGCACTTAATTTTTTTTTAAATATTAATTTAGAACCATATTATATTTACCTGATGGTAGTAGTGCCTACTGCAGCTCATGGCTTCATATTGACCTTAAGATTCCTACTGCTACAACGTATCCGCAACGTTGTCACCTCTGTGGACTAAGATAAAATGTCTCACGGCCTGTAATTTTACACATTCTCTACACGCTTCGCAGGCACTGCTGTTTTGGCTGATTTTGACATTTATGGTGAAAATATCCAAGCACTATAGCTGGTTGCCAACTATACAACATGTATGTGAGCTGTATGTTATATGTGCACGGGGAAACATACCAGTTTTTTTTTTTACACTTAAACTTTACCGGTAACGGCAAATACTCACGCGCATTGTTTACTAAAATAATGATGACAGAATCCACCTTAGTATGCCGAATCCAAATCCGAAAAACTAAAAATGGGAACTAGCGTAAGTAGATGTCATTAAGCGTTATGTGTTTTCTTCTATATATTTGATTTTTTTTAATTATATATAATATTACAAACTATAATAATAATAAAAAAAACTAAAACTAGAAACTTAAATTATCATATAGTCCTACTCCCCGCGGTATCGTGCCAAGAACGCTGGCTGCGTTTCCCCGCTGAATGGCTATACTTAGCATTTGAGCGAGAAAAGAACCAGCCCTCTTATCACCAGCAGCAACGACCAGCCGCGGATGGAGATCCTTTAGGAACTTCACCGCACATGATTTGATTAGACTATTCGGAATATAAATATATTTTGTCTGGGCAATATGGGGCTATACTACATCATGAATAGCGAGTTGTAGATCCTGGGTTCGAGCTCCAATCAGAGACATGAATTGTGATTGAATATAAGGTGCGTGTTATCGGATTATTTTTTATTCTAATGAAGTGTGATAAAGTCTTATCTTTAAAATACTCTTTACTAGCGTTTTAAAAATGGGTAAAGTTTTTACGGCCTCTTACGAAAGCCACAGGTCGAAATAGGGTAATGCATTCTCACACGCCGCTACGTTACGGTTAATATCTCTAATATCTATATTTTAATACTTAAAGACAGAATAACCTGTTTATAATCGTTCACTACCTGTCATTTTGGCGGTATGGTGGCGGTGTAAGCATATGCATGTACCCATATTGTCCCGTGAGTTTCGTAAAAGGCGACAAAGGGAAACAAACCAAGAGATGGGCAGCAGCGACTTCCTAATTACAACTAAAAATTAAAAACTGCGGCTGTTAACCCAAGTGTGGCAGCAACTATGGCAAATACCCCTAAGAGGTAATCTATAGGGAGGTTTATGTTCAACAGTGGACTCTTGGATAGGCTTTAACGGAAACAGCAACCAGTAATAGTAAATTAATTTAAAAAAAAAACACATTTGTCACACTAAAATACATATTATTTAATTGTTAATTTGTGTTCCATATTCTGTTTAGTTAAGATGCAAGGTGTAATGTAACAAACCCTAATCTTTATTAGCTTATGAAATAACACGTCTCGAGTCATAAAGCTTACATAGTTTGTTCAAACTAAAGAACCGGTTCTAGAGAAAATTTAACAGTACTTAATGTCTTCGTAACTAAACACAAATATAAGAGAAAAAAAAGAGAAATGTTAACAGTACCTACTAACTAAATAATATAATATGATAAGTGACCATAAATATTACTGATATAATTGTGTTTCATATTATATTAAATTTAGAACCATACTTAAAAATTTGTTCGAACAGATTATATAAATAGACTGATACGAGTATATAGTAAGAAGTTTGAAAGAGCTTTTACAATAATTGTCGTTTATCATCAGGTAGACTGTTATCTCATTATATTGTCTTTATATAATAAATTATCTATCACATAAATGTACATTTATAATAACGTTATATCGTTTTTTTAATATAGAATGGGTCACTCCCATTCTAAATAATAAAACAAGCAAACGGACCTCCTGATAGTAAGAGTATGCTGTAGCCCATAGACATCTACATTTATATTCGACTTGCTGTTCCCCGCGACTTTATTACCATTGGATTTCATAGGTTTAAATATTTTTGTGCGAAACCCTAATTCTTTTACTAAAATAAAATTAGCTGAAATTGCTCCTTATAACATCAGCTATATGCCAGTGAAAATTCCATCGAAATCAACACTTCAACAATCACACACAAAGAAACATTTAGTAAAAAGCTGTTATTTTGACATGACAAAGACACACTTCAATTTTATTTATTTGTATAGATAAAGAATCAAAATGCATATGCGTTATTACCCAGGACTACAACGGAATGCCTCGTTTCCTGTAAAAAAGGTTATCAGTTTCTCTACACCTACCATACAAAATACAGCAGCATTAAGCAGCTATTTTATGCTGGTATTCGGTGAGAGCGTGGTCTTTCCCCGTTAGAATCGGCGAGAATAGAAGAGAGGGAATGCCCAGAAGTGGGACATATATACTCGCAAATCTAAATGCTGGTTTCATATAGCATGGCTTAGTCTAGACTCATGTTTTGACATTGTAGAGTAAGCTCGACATTCTCGGAAGTCTCGGAATATCAGCCGTAGAATATATTATTTAAATTAATGTCGGAACATTTAAGTTGAAGATGGATTAAAATAAAATGTTTTCTCAATTTAAAAGTAAAGAACAACAAATTCTAAATACAAATACTCGTACTCAGATGTTTACGCGCTGTAAAGAAAGATTTATAACAGAGTTAAGAAAATGGTATAATCTTCCGGCGCTCCGTCAGAATAGTTTTTCGATCTCGTTGTTACAAAAGAGCGATGCCTGTATTTATCTACCCATGTAGTAAAATTAATATGAATGTAATAATACAGACTAGTGATTTAGTACAGGTTTTGCTCGCAAGGATCTATATTTCTTAGTTCACATCAAGGGAAGACGTTATGACTAAAACTAAAATCTTTAGAATCGCTTACAATGTTGACATTAAAATTTATAATTCTTTTTGTAATAACAAAGTGATAATATTTCTTTTTAGTTTTTTAATGTTTACTACAAATTGATTATTTCCCAACTCACATAAAAATAAAGAAATTAAAAACATGTAGGTACAAGCCACACTTGGACTGAGCAAGTAGTTGATCGTAGGCTACAATTAAATTGGCTTAATTCTTCCTCTTCCTCTATTTTGAATTTTTCTGAAGAATGCCAAATTCAATAAATTTTCATATGTCATATTACATCTCGTTGTCAGTCATTTCATTGTCACACATATCTTCGAAAAGTTTCATATCTCGAACGTAAATCTTGCTCTGAAATTAATCTTAAGAATTAAAATTTGACTGATATTTGTTTAGATTTCAAATAATTAAGTCGCCGTGTGGTGACGACATAAGAGATATCGTTACCCCAACTTACGATGGCGGTATAACAGTTACGAGTTTACCGTTACCGTTACAGCTTATCATAGTCCACTGTTGAACATAGGCCTCCATATCCTTAGTAGATTCACCGTCATCGTATAGTGTCGGTGTAAAAATACACTACAACACGTTGGTATCGTATGGGGGCGACAGAGGGAAATTTTCTATCTATCTACGAGTATTAGGAACTAAAAAATAAAAACCGACCCGCCTGCCAAGCGTGACAACTATGGCAAAATTCTCCCCATAAGGCAATCCATGGGAGAGGCATATGTTCAGCAGTGGACTTTTATAGCCTGTAATGGATGGATGGGTACGGCCAGAGCGAGTGACAGAACACATCACATTTTGCAATAATACAGATTAACACATTTCCCATAAATTAATAGGGAGGAAGCACATGCTTAAGGCGTATTGATTTTGCAAGGATGTAAATTAAAACTATTCAGATTCAAATTAGCATCGATGAAACTAAATAATTGTTGTGTAAGTAAATAATTAAATTGTTAAGATATATTGTGATCAACTGTGTGTAATATGGCGCAGAATAATATTGAGAACAATTTTTCCATTAATATTTCATGAATCTCCGAGGTTTTCCTGTTCCACCGACAAAAGTAGGTTTACTCACACTACAGAAAATCCAATTCGCTGTTTCGTGGATACGCTCGCACACATTGACGCGTGACTTGAGGGAAAAATAAAATTTCTCGCTAAGTTTATAATGGGAAAACTTTGAGAACCACTTAATTATGTTAATGTTTGAAACAAAATTTTAGAAGAGACGTTTAAATACGGCAATGGTTTGATTTAAGAAAAATATTTTATTATTAGTGCGCATGTATACGTGTCCTACTTATATTTCTTTAGTTAGGATTTGATTTATAGCATAGATTTAAAAAGGAATACTAATTAGTTGGTTAATTAACTTAATTAAAAAGATTTCGTGAGATTATTAAAAATATAACAATTAGTTTTTGTTTTAGTTTACAGATCATAAATAATATTATTAACATTATTATAATTATAAAATATACTGTAACAGACATAAGTAAAATTATTGCTTTAATAATGTCCCTTTGTTATCTATAATAGTTTTGGTTTTCGTAAAAGAAATTGAGGACCAAGTTTAACATATAATGGTCTTCTACATGGGTAAAGATGCAATACAATAAACAGTTCTCCTCGATTTGTCCCTGCTATATTACAAAGGTTTAATTGCATTCCTGAAGTAGGTTCAGGAAATTAATACCTTGAACTAATCAAAGTTTGGTCGGCGTTTCTGAAGTAATACGTAGGTATGTATAATTAGAGCCTGTCAGCATAATGTTGGAAGTTTTTTGAAATATACCCGTTTTATTTTATTGTGTCGTATTATACATTAATCAGCTTGCTAATTATTGAACAATACTGTAGGTTATTACGTACCGACTGGACAAAATTCTATTACTTTGAGTTTATTCTTTTTAATTAATGTTTGTTCAAGCGAATGAAAACGGTTCAATTCGTAATGTAGAAAAAATATTCGATTATATAAGTTAACTCAATGGATATTATCATTTATTAATATTGGGTTATGTTTGCGTCTAAGTTACGTGGTTATAAAAGATATAAAATATTTTGTTGTCAGTAACTGCTATTGATTTGTAGCAGATCATTACAATTGCAAAATAATGCTTGAGCAATAAAACCGGCAGGGAGCGTATTTAATACCAGTAAGGACCTATAGTTAAGTCTGCTTAATGTGTGTGGTACGATTTTTGTATTTGTGTGTACGTCTCGCGTATGTGTTATTGGTGAGATTTTATATAATGTTCAATTGGTTTATGTATCGTTGCAAGTGTTGCTTTTAGTTCTTTATTTATTACAAAATAAATCATCAGGACATGCTGAACGTAGCCATGTTTTTTCATACTTTGAATAGTACACACAAAGACATATGGCGAAAAGTTATATTGAAAAAAAAAAGATAAATTGTATTCACGTCATACTGGCATTTAAATTCATTAAGAATAACCGAGCCTCAAGTAACGCGATTCGAATACATAGCGAGAACGAAATAAATCATAAAACATTACCTCATTTTCATTTTAATGAAAATATCATTTCCTTCCAAGGAGGTATATCCAAACTTTACATCCGTCATTTTGCATGGGCCAACGGTCGAGTGGCGGTGGCTGGGGTGCAAGGGTGGCGGCGGCGGGTGGAGCGGCGCCACCCCGCGGCGCCCCCGTCTACTCGCGGGATCGATACGTCATTTGAGCTGGTCGCCATGGAGACCGCGAACGGAGCGGGGCGGCGCCGCGGCTCCGATGTCGGGTGCACGGGCCTCCGCGAAACCCGCGAGCCCGCCGAGTGAAAAAATGTAGATTGCCTCGTTCGGGGCTATTTTCCTGTACCACGTGACAGATGTCCTGCTGCAGAATTTACACGTTTTGAACATATTATAACTATTAAATATCATAACTTTAATGAAACTTCTTCAGTTTGGGTAATCAAAATTAATAGCATCTACCTAAAATTAACACTATTTTATATTTAACATAGAATATACTACTTAATAACTCTGACATTTTTAAACATTGTAGAGTCACGTCGAGCTGTATTAATGACTGTAGCATGTTGTGTAAGTCAGGTTGACTAGGGAAGGATTATTCTCTCATAGAATAGGTACTAGCGTGAAAAAGTTGCCAATTGCTGTTCTCTTTTGCATCGTAAGTAATAAAACACCATTTTTCCTGGCTGTAAGTAAGACACCATCTAAGTACCATAAAAGTAAAAATGCTTCTGCATTTGATTCTTAATTAATTAAAGATAGATGAAGGTGTATTGGGGCCACAGCATCAAATTAGCATTACGTAGAACATTGTGGTTGTTTGTCATTTTAACTTATTTATAAAAAAAATTAAACAAGTTGATAAGAGCTGAAATGTCAAAATAAAATAATGTAAAGTCATTTTTTATATAAATGTCAGGCAGTTAAAGGTTGCGTTGTTAAAATAATTGACATCATTATAATAACGTGTTTTTAAATGCATTTTTAATAATTTAACAAAATTCTTCGATATAATATGTTTTTTAATCTTGCAGAATTAATAATAATTAATAAAATATAATATATTATAATTTATTAATTATAATATAATTAATAAAAGAGAACAAATTATGATCCACAATGATTTCTTATATTTACGTTAACACTACACATTGAATAAAACTACTTTTACGTATTTTATCTCGTTTATTATTACTTATTTTTAATTTCCGATGTTTATGATCCATACGTCTGTACAACGTTAATAACGTTGTTTTTTGAATTTGGTTTGGGAATTTGTTCCTGACTTGTACTTACTTGAAATTATGTAAAAAGGATAATGATTACACTGTATTATGAATAGCTATTGAAATTTAATGGTAGTCATATCATCAGCAGTTTTATACTTGGTAAAGTCGAGGGTTAATAACGAAACTTAAATAAATTATTATGCAGGCAGTCAGGCACTAAATGTTAAGTATGTCTACAATTGTAGTAACAATATACGATATTTATTTTCATAATAAAAAAAAACTAAAAACGAATACTAAAATTACCATACATGCCCACTGCCCGCGGTATAGTACCTAGAACGCTGGCTGCGTTTTTTGCTGAGTGCACGACAAAAGAACCAGCCCTCTTGTCACCGGATGTGGATCTCACGGATTGATAGTCTTTACACCAAATGGCATAAATATGTAGTTATGAATCAGTTCAACTGCCTCTGATGCCACCCGGCTCTAAAAAATCATATTTAGATAGGTATATCGTGTATAAGCTAAGCGCTCGCTTTAAATTTCATATACCCGAGCAACTCGAGTTCAATCCCCTTCGGCACCAACGAAATTGTTAATTTTAACAATAAAACTGCCAAGCTGTATTTTTACAATAATAAATTCCTAAAATTAATCTCGAGGGTGAAGGAAAACATCATAAGGAAGCCTGCGTGTCTGAGAAATAAAAAAAAAATATTTCGTAAACATGTGAAGTTAGCCAACACGTATTGAGGCAGCGCAGTGGGTATTCCCTTGCCCTCAAACCCTCTCAGAAATGAGAGCAGGCCCGTACCCGCCAATGGAACGTATGTAACGTTGGCCTGTAACTTTACTTTTATGGTGCATTGGGTTACTTAATGGATGAAGTTGCTATGAATGAAATCAAGAAATAGAAAGTTTTTAAGAATTAGGAAAGGAACAGATGGTAATTTTATTAATATGGTATAGATGTATACATACATCTTAACATCTATACGATATAAAAAAAATTAAAATGTCTCTCTGTAAACGAAATAACTTCCTTTTATAGAGCTGAGAGGGTTATTTGAATGTAAGTAAAATTTTCGTCTGTAATGAAAGTTTACGTACAAATACAGAGGATGCCAGGAGGGATCTGCGATATTTTAAAGAGATATTCAAACAACAAAACGGAAGATTATTTTTTGAGAGAACGAAATATTTTCTTAAATTTAATAACGCCACACTATTAGATTCTATATTGTGGCATTATTTAAATATATAAATATTCAAATATCAATAATTGAAATTAGTTTAATTATTTATGTATTTAAAAATAAGCCAGCTGGGTTTCCTGCTGGTTCTTCCCAGGAAAAAAATTACGTAATAATCTACACTGAGTAAAACATTCTATTCCATACTATTCTATTCTTTTTAAAATGAATTATGATGTAACAGTTCAGCATTTATTTCTTTAAAAAAGTTATCTGAGTCCCTTGGTCTGTTATTGTAAATAGCCCGGGTAAGTAGATCTTTTCTGTAATATATAATGTTAGGAATGAGGGTAAAAAAATAAAAGGAAATACGCACAAGTGAAGGTAGAACTGTAATCTCCCACCCGTCATAGCAGTATAAAGCTATAAAGTATCGCACAGGCGACTAAGAGGGGATCAGTCAGTAATTTTATGAGTCTCACTGCCGTTACTATGGCCGTTGGGGCATTCTACTAGTGTAGGCAAAGAAGATCGTGTTGCTGAGAGGTTGCCCTGTGTTGGTTTGCATACTTTGGTGTTATCATGTAATTGGGTCCAGGGTAATAGTAAGCAGGGTTTGTTACCGAGTAGTGTTCTCTTATTTAAATAATTTTGACAATAATTTCTAACTTTAGAAGTGGACTTATTTCTTATAATAAATATATTTTTAATATGAGCTGCTGATCCCCACAACAATTCAAAGGGCATATCACTATGGAAATAGCTGATATTAATCAATCTTGCTGTACCTATGTACATCAGTTAACAGCCTTATCCTTTCTACTGACTTCAAAAAGGAGGAGGTACTCAATTCGACCGTTACTTTTTTTTGTGGTACCTCATAACATTTTTCTGGTTGAAACGATTTCAATGATTCTTTTTTTATTTAAAAGCTGGTGCTTCTCATGTGGTCCCATATAAATTTGATCAAGGTCTGACGAATAATTTTTGAGTTATTCTTATGAATTATTAACTGCATAAATAGCGGAACTAAGTATTCTTGATAAGGCTTTAATATGAGGTCATACGGTGAGTGTCGTAAGAAGCAACTTAGGGAACCTAGAAAAACTTGTGGCATTCTAAAGATTTATGGGTTGACTGGTAGAGAATGCCTTTAGGCATTATGTCCGCCCTTTGTATCCTTTTTTTTCTAAAGGGACGCCATAAAGTTTTTAAATAAATAAAAAAGATATAGTGGTATAACTATGTCCTACATTTGCAAGTAGATAAAAGCACTGTTCAAGGTGTGAGAAATACATAAAGAACTGCTTGAAAAGCATTGGAGGGGTTGCTGACTGATAAGAACATTCGTAAGTTATAGAGATATAAAGTATTTTATTCTTATTTGGATATTTCTTTTTATGTCTGATGTCATTTAGAAAATATCTTACAACCTACACAGTAGAGTATGGCCTCGAATAAAGACTTCTGAATGGTCGATTTTTATCAATGATGCAGAAGATTATACTGCCACAAAATATATGCATGAACACGGAAGCATTCGTTCCTCTTTAGGATTAGGTTAGGACGGAGAGACATGAAGACAACCACAGCACAAAAAAAAACCAAAATAATTTGAAGCCAGGACATGCACGGTGATTAGATGCTCCCATGAAGTAGTGATGGATCTCTGCTTTTCCCGGAATAACGGATACTCCCTTCTGGAATAAAACTACTTTTACGGATTTTATCGCGTTTCATCAACATCATCATAAAAGTTCTTATCAATTTTATTGTTGAACCTCCTGCAAGCAATGCAACAAAGCACGGTTCGGAACCACTTGCATCCAGCGACTGCCTGCATGTCTTACCACTTGTCGTCACTCCATCTAGTGGATTAAAATATAAAAATAATTAAAAATTAAAAATAAGTAGGATTAAATGCGATAGGCATTTAATACTACTTATTTTTAAATCTCGCAGTTATTTTTTTATTATTTATAGAATAGGGTACCTGCCACCTGATTGTAAGTGGTTGCTGTGACCCATAGACATCTACATATATCCTCAATAAAGAATCAAAATGTAGATGCGTCGTCGCCCGGGAGGACTAAGATGGAACGCCTCTTTTCCAGTAAAATGGGTCTCCGGGTCTCTACACTCACCATACGAAACACAGCAGTGTCAAGCTGCCATTTTACGCTGGTATTCTGTGAGCAACGATCTCACAGAATACCAGCGTAAAATGGCAGCCTTCCCCGGTCGAGCCGACCCATTCGTGCTACAACTATACTACTAATATAGCTGCAGCGTGGATTTACCACGTATAACGTTTCGGGTGCTTTGCACCACCCATGGTCACGGGAAACTTAGGAGATTGACGTCCTAATGTCAGAGTTAACCCGTAGTACCTTCTCCATTATTTTGGAGAACAAGGAGGTGATGGCGATAGGCCTGTAGTTGGATGGGTCTGAACAGTCGCATTTTATTGGATCGGGTGGACCAAAGCTGTCTTCTATGAATTCGGAACTATGCCATGGGAGTAGGAGTGTGGCATACCACCTTTAAATAAATTTGAATGTTATTATTGTATAATAAAAATAAATAAATTTTATCTATAAAATCACATTTTCAAAATTCTATATTAACTAAATCATATAAATTATAATAAATATTTTTGTATAAATTCTGTAGCCAAAACAATGTAAAATTTAATTATTAAATCTTAATAAATTCTACTTACCAACTTCTCCCTCCGTATGAATCGTTCGTTTTTTTCTATTGAAGTACTTGTGCCCGCTTCACCGGTCAAGTGCATTAAATATTGAGTTAGTAATGAGATGCATTCGCTGCGGGAGCTCGCGCCACACCCGACGTAATATGAACACGAAACCTTCAGAAACTACAACTTCAAACCTTCGTCATCATCCTCCGGTCTGAGCAGGGGGGTGATGTAGCGGCGCTGTCGTCGCGCCACAAGCGAAACACATCGAAGCCTAAATCGCACTAACAAAGTTCCGAAGTCAAAGAAGCAAATATAGAATAACTCTGAACTATCAATCGGAGCGTTGGTCGCTCCCTGGGCAGCACCCCTTGCCCGGCGGGAGATCTCCCCTTTTCCTTCCACCGCCACAGGAGTACCGGAAAAGACGCGTTAAAACCGGTGCTAACTCTGGAGCACACGTCTTCAGCACAATGGGGGGGACTCCATCAGGCCCACTTGACTTGCTGACGTCCAGGGAGAGGAGCGCTTTGCAAACCGAACGCTGTATAAACCGCATATCTGGCATGGACCACTCACACCGCGGGATGGTTGGCGGTGTGTTCCCCCCGTCATCGGGAGTCGAGTTGGATGCAAAGAGAGAGATTAACAGATCGGCCTTCTCCTTTGCGGCATGGGCCAGTGAGTCGTTCTCTCTGTGCAGAGATGGAATAGATGGCTGAAAGAAGAACCCTTGGACAGCCTTAACAAGAGAGAAGAATGCACGGGTTACCGAAGGAAGGCGAACTAGCTTCTCGCCAATTCTGCCGATGTGCTCTGACCTTGCCTTGGAAATGACTTTTGAAGAACCTGGAGACGGGATTAAACTTCTTTTGAGGAGCGCTGGTGTTTACATCCCGAGACGTTGATGTCTCGGGATGTAAAGATGTCGTCAGCCCAGGCCTGGCAGCACTGCCGCTTATAGTGTGATGCTATTTTACATGAGTGACCAAACCATGGCTGGAATCTGCCTCCGATGGGCGCCACAGAAGATGAAATAAAAAGTTACATATCCTGAAGTACCATACCAGCGACAGAATCAGCAATAACGCTGGGATCATCCGGCGAGAAGTAAACCCGCCCTCAAGGGCAGAATGCAAAAAAGACCGCATCCTATCCCAATCGACCGACCTATAGTGCCAAACACGGCTGCAGCCTGCAGAATGCAACCGCGACGATAGTGTAAATGGCACCACCCTCCGGATAAGACAATGGGCCTAGGAGCCATGAGGGCTGTCGATGGGAACCTGATATCCGTCCGGATGGGAGGTCAGCAGAAGTTCCAACAAGGAACCAGCTGTGTAAGACCATATGCCAAAGTAAAGTCATAAACAAATCGCCCCGCATGATCGGTTAAATGTGAACCGAACCATTCGGTGTGATGGGCGTTAAAATCGCCAAGGATCATGATCTAGGTGATAGGATATCGTGCCCCCCCCCCACCCCCCTAGAATACCAGAATACGCGGGTCAGCTTGAGCACCCACGCTCAGGAACAGTAGGGTAGCTTGGGCGTGGGTGCCAGCGAAGGATTCTCCGTCACCAGGATGCTGGTACCCTGGGGTAGTTTTTATTTGATTCCGCTACCATATGTTAAGGGGGGGGGGGGGGGGAATTGGGCTTTCGACCACCTACACTTACCAAGCGAAACGCAGAAGTAAACTTCAGCTTCACGCTGGTATTCTGTGAGGTCGTGGTACCACCCTGGTTCGAGCTGACCCCTGCATGCGACATCAAAAGCTGCCGCGTGGCTCTACCACTGTTAAAACCTAAACACGGAATAAATTCTATTTACTTTTTTCGTTATGAGACAAGTCCAGTTTTAACGAATAAACCAAACACAAAAACTGCATTTCCATCAGGCTCTTTTTTGCGCGAAAACTTGTCTATACTTTCACGTTTTTCTTAAACGCCAAACTCCCACTAGACACGATGATTCGCGAGTGAAAAAACGTATCACTTAAAGGCAGATAATTGATGATAAGTATGCCCGCATGCGGCGATGCCGCATAAGCACCTCACAACGTGAATCTACCTGTCCTATTCATAACTGCTTTTACGTTTTACGGAATTAACCGGTTAATTTGGGTTTCAATACTATTTATTCGTAAGTAACCGGTAACCTTTATCGTTTAGGTTAAATAAAAACCGGTTACTTTTTTAACCAGTAATGGAAGGTGCGATAAATTTATCGGTAATTAATTGAAATTAACCGCTCTTATTAAACCGGTTCCGAGCCCTGGTTCTAACCATCCATGAAGTGTAATATCCCTATACAAGATGCAGGAGTGTACATGCTTGAATGTGAATTTAGTTTCTTATAGGACAGATAAAAAGACCTATAAAAACAAGCGTAAAAGAACATATAGTTGACGTGAAACATCAACGCCCCGGAAAATCTTCAGTCTGTGATCATACCATAGACGGACCCGGCCATTACATCACATTTGATAGATCACAAACCCTCGCGAAAGAATCACTATTTCTGAGATGATCATCGATGACACGTGAGGTTATTGAAATAAAAAAAAATCCTACTTTCAATAGAGAAGGTGGCTGGGTACTACCACCTGCTTGGGATCCTGTAATTAATAAAATTAAAAATAAAGCCAACAATACCAATGCAAGAGAGAAGAATTCAAGAAACAGTAAATTTATTCTGCGTGGATCGGACCAAAAGAAACAATTAAAAAATTGAAGGTACTCAGGGTTAACTCTGACGTCGGGACGTCAATCACATCAGTCGCCCGTGACCATGGGTGCTGCAAAATACCCGAAACGTCGGGAATTAAAAATAAGTAGAATTAAACGCGATAAAATCTGTAAAACTAGTTTTATTTAATGTTTCGCGTAAATATAAGAAATCATTATGATACTCCTTCTCATACAGAATGTTGTCTGTGAAGCTGGTCAAACCATTTATTAAAATATAGAAGGCACTCTGCTCATTTATATCAATACTTATTAATAGAATCAGGCGTTACTTTGCGGAAATACATTGTATAAAAGCTTTTACAAAAATTTACTTCGCAAATATCCGCGTTATAAAATAAAATGATGTGTCTTACCTAGTATGAAGAAGCACCTCCCGCCCTCCCTCAATTGCGTGCACTATCCCCGTCACCACTAATCCCGCTACTTCCAACACCACTACACTAGGCAAGACACACCACTGACGATAATACGACACGTGTTTCGCCTCTACACGAGGCATCCTCGGGTGATATAGACTCTACGGTGGCTAACCGCTGCGGTTATTTATAATAAAAGCCTAAATTACGCGCGGGCGAAACCGCGGTCAAGCTAGTCTAATAAATAAAATAACGTTTTTTTAGTATTCCATTTTTATATTAGTTTCCATTTATGCTTCTGCTAAAATACTTGCACAATGCACATCTGTTGGCACTTTGCACTGCAATTGCACCCTTCTGCTTTAACACTATCAGAAAATCCCGCTGTGGTGAAAATTCATATTCGAAAGTGTCTTTCGTATTACACATTTTTATACCTTTATGAAAATGTGTAATATGAAAGACAATAACAAATTACCAGGAATCCTTTTATATAGAGCCCTCGAAACAATAGCGAAATTGGTTTTGAGATTGAAGCAAAACAAATAGTATGTGTTTGCTGGAGTATTTTATTGCAACTTTTATTTCAGGAAACAATTCTTTTTTTTTATTTAATGAAAGTCCCATATGTTGGTGTAGTTTATTTACGAAATACAAAATTGCATTGCAATGCATGTTAAAAACTTTTTTAATATTTTAGATATATGTATCATTACCATCATTAATCTATAAAAGTTTATTGTTGAACATGGGCTTGATGGCTTTAGATTTGTTTATATTTTTATTTGAATTTTAGTTTTCCGTAATGTAAACAGAAATACGCAGTTTTTTTTTGACCAAATGGTTGAGTTGAAAAGGTAAAGGTGGACAGCTCAGTGGCGGAGTTCCGGTACCCTTCCCAAATGGAATAAGCGTTTGTAGAGCTTGAAAAGATATGGTACCGGGTCTGGATGTTTACCCTTGTGCAATTTATTATATACATAAATTGCATTAGGACAAAAGCAAAAAATGCACAATACGTAAAAAACCTATTGTTGGATTAACGGCTTTTTTAAAAAGGTATTATTTTTTCTTTTTTTTTAATTCTCCTTTCCACGCTTCCACCAATATCGGCCTTTTAGTCGGTTTTCGTGGAGGTTATCGACCACCAACCATTTTTTATTCTTGGTATTCTATAAATCATTTTAACTTGGGCTAGTTATTAAGCGAATGACACCTTGGCATAGTGATCAGAATAATCTACACACATCGTGAGTCCCGATGAAATGTTAGTAGGATGAGGCGCCACTCACCCTATCCTCCGAGACTTTGGTGGTGCCACACCGTTGACGTAGTATTGATGGGGCCGCAGGGGGGAGAGAAGTGTCCGTATTTTTTCTCTTCAATTTTTTTTTGGGATTTTTGACGAAAACACATGCCAATCCCATCATACCTTATAATAATTACTGCTAACACTAGAAAAAAATTAGAAAGTATAATTGTGAGTACTAGTTAAATTACTAGCCTCAAAAGAAACTTATACTGAAGATGAGAAGATCATTATTCCGTCCTAAAAACAAGCCGGAATAACTCTCTTAACATCTTTGATTTAGGGTCTGATAAAAACATTTGCATTAGATCGACATCCAAAACATTTGCGTTAAATTTCTTCAACACAGCCTGTCTATCTTTTTCGTTCTTGACACACTCCATCAACAAATGGTAAACATCTTCAATTTTATTGCATACATCACAATTCGGTGAAGGTTTTTTTTTTCATTAAGAAAGAGAACTTTGTTGATGGAATATGAACAGAACGAAGCCTTAGGGCTAACTTAACAAAATTTCTGCTGAGATCACTATCATTAAACCAAGGTATAAGGATAAGGCTCGCTTTGTATAGTTCTATGCCAGATGCCTTTCGAGTGTCCGTATTGTAAGGCATCGCTCTCAATATCCACTGCGGCTGAATCTTGATTGCCAGCAAAAATATAGACCAGATCTGCCGCTGGGCCAGAAAGGCTAGTGCTTCCGAGTACTCGTTTTTCCTGGCCCCATGGCCTCCGAAATTCAGATACGCGGGTCCATTGCGCAGGCGAAGTTGATGCCTGCGGAGGAAGGCGCGTCTTACTTGAGAAGGAGAAAAGATAGGAGTAGTATCTCCCGAGAAGAAGCCGCCACTGGGCGGCCGGTGATGGTGGGATCGATGATGTGTGCAAAAGCGTTCTCCTGGCCCTGTCAATATGCAGTGAATGTGGAACACCATGAGTGTGAGTCCGACGTAACTCGTATGCTTATGCATTTCACCGTGTACAAAAAATAGGTTGAATGAACGCCACTGTGTAAGTTCATTTGATAGCTTTCAGATGTCCAGAAGAACAACATCATTGTCATTATTTCAAGTCGTACTTTATTATCATTTTGGTCGTGTCTTCCTCAGCCTTTTCATGTCGTCGCCTATTTATCATCTAATAGCCGAAATTCGATTTATTTCAAACTTAAACCGGAATTTGAAACTAACCCATACATTTCTATAATAATTATTACAGACTATCACAATTCCACTTAACATACGACTACGTAACCAAGAAGTAGTCCTAAGGCACATTCGATAAAATGTGACTCTACATTTTCCAATCTTTCTTCCCCAAAGGTTCTTCCTGGAGACTGGAGGTATACAGGATTAGTTAGTGTATTAAAAGTGGGTGGTAAGTGCAACCCTTTGCTAAATTAATGATAAAAATAATTGGTAAGCGAAAAATCAAGTGCTCACTTTCTTCGAGTCTGTAGACGGTCCTCTTCCATACCGAATTTCGGTCACGGCGGCCGGTCTCAACGGAGACTAGCCAACTGCACAGGACAGGTTTATAGTGCACGAGTCAAATCAGAAACTCGAGTGCATTAGATACCCTTACTTCACCGATACGACTGAAGAGAGATCAGTCGCAGTACCAACGGCTTTACGTGCTTTCCGAGGCGAATGGGTGAAACACTACCAGGTTTCTGATTCTGGGCTGATATTGTTAATTTCTTGACAAAAAATCCAATGACTGATTTTGGCTTGACTCGGGATTTGAACTCGGGACCACATGATAATCAATCGCGTTTACGCCCACTAGATCAAGGAGCAAGTAGGACTACTGTGCATAGATTGGTTTACAGTATTACAAATGACGGTGGCCCAAGTTGTTTGCTGCTTTTATCATACTCCACACACTTCGCCCACCAGGTCTGCACCCAGGTCTTACTCTAACTTTTGTATATCACTGCATTTTCTTGGCCGCTTTTATTCGATTATACAAGCAGAGAATTTCATTGCGTCAGGTTTCAGTGATGTTTGTGTTGCGTAGCTTAAGGCGATACCATGACCAAAACCTTGCGTTTTTCTTCGTTATTCAGAGACTATTATCTCATTAGTTATGAGAAATAAACTACATCTAAAAGCAAATTATTAATGTTCGATATTCTATCATCACATTCTACGTTCTAATTTGTTTTTGTGTGTTATAAATACATTTAAAATCTACTTTTAAAAAATGACTAATATTATTGATTACATGCATCTGTTGCTAAAGACAACGCTCTAATCATTCGAGGATTACACTAATGGATAGATAATTTAAAAATCTATTATTATTCGCGTTTTATTTAATTTTTAAAGTTAGCTTTTCTTTTTTATTTAAAATTAATTCCAAAAATTGTGTGAATTCTATAATAAATAGGCGTACGAAGAGTGCGGGAGGCAGTGCACTGATTGCTCAAGGTTATTTTGTCAGGTAAACGCCTTAAGGACTAAGACCAAATGATGTTATATGATAATTATATTATAGTTTCAAGTGTATCTACGCAAAACCACATTATTACGGTAACGCGATTGGTATAAATTAAGTATTGATAAAGTGGTAGAGTTCATTTTCTGTTTAGGCATGTCGGTAGGTTCCGATATGGAGAGGTAGTATAATAACAGGCATTTAGATATTTCACCATAGTCCTCTGAAGTGATAATGGACCTTTAGCTTTTTTTGTTTCAAGCTGGTTAACGGTGACCACGGGCTGCAGAAGGCACTAATAATTAGGTGGAGTGTCAGCTCGTTTGTAACTTTAATGCTATAATAATATATTAAAATGCAGTTTTAGATACTGGCACAAATCATAATACTACTAATTATAAAACATCAGTTTGTGAACTGAGGACTGGAGACTATCAGACAGTTGTCAGCTGTGATTGTCAGCTTCAAAGGACCAGTCACTTTTTTTTATAGGATAAGGGTGACAAACGAGCACACAGTCCACCTGATGGTAAGTGGTTGCTGCGGCCCATAGACATCTACATCTATCTATTACAAATCCAAATGTAGATGCGTTGTCACCCGTGAGGACTAAGATGGAATGCCTCATTTCCAGTAAAAAGGGCCTCCGGCCACCTGCACTCACCAAGCGAAACGCAGAGCTAAACCTCTACTTCACGCTGGTATTCTGTGAGTTCGTGGTACCACCCCGGTTCAAGCCGGCCCATCCGTGCGACAGCAAAAGCTGCCGCGTGGCTCTACCACTGTTAACTGTTTCACTTATTACTACCACTGTTTCACTTATTATATATATTGATTTACAGACACTGGTAGGCGTTATGTGTTTGTTTTCAACCGACTTTAACAAAAGGAGGAGGTTCCCAATTCGACTGTATTTTTTATGTGTGTGATAATTCTTTTTTATTTCAAAGCTGGTGCTTCTCATGTGGTCCCATATAAATTAGATGAAGATCTGACCAGTAGTTTTAGTGTTATACTTAATGAGGCGTATTTAATTGACGTCGACTACAAAGTAGTTCCCATTTTATTTATTTTGAAGTCGGTAGTACGAAATTTTTAATTTTACCACTTTTTTATGAAATAAGTTAACGTACTTATGTTATTCTTCTATCGATATAATTTATTTTGCAGTTTAGGAATTGAACAGTGTACTTTATTATAAAAAAAATCGTATGTATGAAATGCAATTAATTACTCTGAGAATAAGCAACATTTCTATAAATTAAATTAAACCTTTAATAAAAAGTTAAAGCCACTGAAGTCGAGACTTTAATGCTTCTACATATTCTTATGTATAACAAGTCTAAACACTAACTTCTCATTTCTCATGTTGTTACTGATGATACTTATATTGTTGTGAAAATTATTTTATTCTTTTATTTGTTTAAAGTCGGCTTCTACTTTTTAATAAAAGTTTTTTTCTGTAAAGGCATGTAAGCGACTGAGGTTTATGAGATACTTGATGCTTATAGTGATGATGGCTTAACACAACGCGCGTGTAGTAGTATTGGCTTAAGAAATTCGTTTTGGAGATTTTTCACTTGGAGATGACCAAGAATCAGGTCGAACTTCTAAAAATTATGATGACAAAATAAAAGGCATAATTGAATCTAATCGTCATATAACTGTGCAAGAGATTGCAAAAAGGTTAAATGTGTCACACACGACAGTTAAAATCACATTAGATGTCTTGGATTAGTTAAGAAGTTCGATATTTGGGTTGCGCAT
The DNA here is from genome assembly GCA_963668995.1 of Parnassius mnemosyne. NCBI lineage: Eukaryota > Metazoa > Arthropoda > Insecta > Lepidoptera > Papilionidae > Parnassius > Parnassius mnemosyne. The sequence goes on along the minus strand of CAVLGL010000035.1, from coordinate 26,661,467 downwards.
TAATTGAAAGAATTTCGTCAAATATAATGAATCAGTATTTGCGATCCGCATTTTAAACGTAATGCAATCTAACTCTTTTAAAACGTGTTATCAATGGTAATGAAAAATGGACCGACTGCAATAACATTAATCGAAAAAAAATAGAAACCTAAATTTCATCAGAAAATATCATGCTGTCAATTTGGTGGGATTACAATGGTGTTTTGTATTAAATCGCTTACAAGCAATCAAACACCTATCGCAGCGACGTCAAATAAGTTGGGATTCAACGTCGTTGATATAGCCCCGCCCCGACTTTGCTTCATCGGATTATCATTTAATTCGAAGCTAACAATTTTTTTTCGATGACTTCAAATCGCACATGCTTGAGTATTTTTGCTAATAAAAACCAGTAGTTCTATGATCATAAACTTACCAGAACTTACCAACTAACATATACATGCATAGGAAATAAAAATAATATCACCCAGACCGAGTTTCGGTCACGGCGGCCAGTCTCTAACGGAGGCTAGCCATTTACGCTGGACCAGATTATAATGCCCGAGTGTATAAGCAGGTGCATTCTCCTCGCAAGCACAGGTTTTTTTTATTATAGGATAGGGTGACAAACGAGCACACGGTCCACCTGATGGTAAGTGGTTGCAGTGGCCCATAGACATCTACATCTATCCTCGTTTCCGAATCAAAATGCAGATGCGTTGTCACCCGTAAGGTGAGGTCACGTTGTGACCCTTTTCCAGTAAAAAGGGTCTCCGGTTCTCTACACTCACCATATGAAACACAGCAGTGTTAAGCTGCTATTTTATGCTGATATTCTGTGAGAGCGTGGTGCTTCCCCGGTCGAGCCGACCCATTTGTGCTACAACTATACTACTAATATAGCTGCAGCATGGCTGTACCACGTAAATAAGGGTAATAAAGGTCCGATGGGACCAACAGCTTTACGTGCTTTCCGAGGTACGGAGATGGAAACACCACCAACTTCGTGACTTCAGGCTGCTATTGAGAATTTCTTAACAGAAAACCCAATAATTGATTTTGGCCTAACCCGGTATTCGAACCCAGGTCCAACCAGGACCAACGATGGGATCAGAACAGGGAGAATGAATAATATGGTACTTGCGAGTAGAGGATGTTGTGGCGGTTTTATGTTTTGTAAAAGTTCCTCGGTTTTCGAGGTAATTCGACATTTTAGAAAATAAATAAAATTTCACCCTTTGTCACTCTCTTTGGTGGCAAGACTCCAAATGAAGGATTTTTTTCAGTCTGTTGTTTAGATAGTATTCCAGGATAGAAGCGCTATCGAATGTAAACTATAATTTTTTGGGGCGCATGCATAGTTTTTTTTAAACAAAGATCTAACTGAAATTTCATGTTTTGCTTATTTTTTTCCTAAGTTTAACCTAACGTGGTGTAAAAAAAATATCGTCACCTGAGGGCCAAATTAAGAAAAAATATGCCTGTTTCATTGAGATTCCGAAATCGTATAACTCACTGTATTTCCAGCATTTAATGCTTACTTGAAATTAAATTAACTTTAAAATATTGATTTCATAACTGTGGGATTTAATAATGAAAGAAAACGAAAGCAAATAACAATTTTAAAATATCGTTTTATTAAATTGAATTTTACAAAAGGTGTTCAAAGTGGCCACCATGTGCTCTAATATATGCTTTACACCTTCTAATGAATGGTCGCTTTATTCTGCTCGTATGTCTCATTTCAGTAATTTTTTGTGCAGCCATTTGCACATGCTCCCGTAGCTGGTCCACTGAGGTAATAGGGTCTTTGTAGACCTAAGGCACCCTCAGTAAAAAAATGCGCAAGTGTCATGGAACACTCGGTTGGAAAGAAGTTCCTTGCGTAGTATATTATTATTGATAAACGTAGGTATTATATTATTGATTGACAAAACAGACGTCTTATTACCTTTGACGCTGCTGCCCGTTTGCTTAGCTCCTGTCATAATTTAAACTACGGTCCAAGGAAAACCTTTCCTTCCAATGTGCTGTGCATTCCTATACATTTAATGATAAATAATTTTCTGTCCTTGGAGTAAGACTTTGGAACTCCTTGCCCCATTCGATTAAAACTGCTCAATCCTTACATGTGTTCAAGAAACAAGTTAAGGAACACAATATGTCTCTCTAATCCGTCTCTCTTGCCCCTTCTATTTATGGTCATTGATCCACCTAAGTTATGTTGTCTTTTTTAGTGCATAACTTAGTATACTTTCTTATTTTAGTGCACCGCACCTGTCAATCTTTTTGTTACTTTTATTTCATTCTTCTTCTCAGTTGTCTGGAAAAGATTGCTATGCAGCAATAAGACCGCTGTAGGTGCAACATTGTAACGCACTTATGTATAGTGAGGTTACGTGTATGAAGGAAATTCGGCCCGACCGTTCACTGCGTGTTTCACTTACGTTCACAACGGATCAGTTACGGTGGCGAGGGTTGATAATTTGGAGAAGAATGAAACTTAGAGTCTCGACAAACACCAGGTCTATTCACATTTACAAAGTACTTACGCTAACACGTTATTACCGTTATTTCAGTTAGGAGGTTTAGTAACGACTGACGTGACTATGGGCGATCGGTGTGGGTGACGTACAAAAATGTGCTGTCAGCAAAATGTGTTACAATGTTGTCACCTACAACCGCCTTTTATTTTTCCCTTAATATTTGTTTATATTAATTATATTTATCTTTTCTTGGTGTACAATAAAGAGTATTGTATAGTATTATGTGTCTAGCGTAAACCAGATGATGTAGGTCCCATCATATATCGGAAGCCAAAATATTATTCCAGTATTTCCCATAGTCACCTCTTACGACATCCACGGGATGAAATGGGTTCTAGATAGATTCTAGAAAAGCTCAAAAAGCTTTAATAAACTAGACTAGAGGGATGTACCCAGGAATTTTATGAAATTGTTATTTTAATTGTAAACTTTTTATTAACAATTAAGTAAAATGAAAACAAAGACTTGGTGTAAAAATTATAAAGAAACGTTATCTTTAAATTCACACAATTCTCAGAGGTAGAGGCGCGAGGAGTAAAAGAAAATACGAGGTGAAAATTGTTTGCAGTTAAGTGTAATTTTTTGTATATTTTTTCTTTTTAAATTTTATTCGATACGTAATGTAAAGTTATTTTAAGAACTCTTTTTTACTTATTATAAGTGAGTGCTTGCCTATAACTCCACCTGAGGTCATGAAGCCCTAGATGGTAAATTGCACTGTCTTAAAGCATGAAATCTTAATAATACTTTTTTTTAATTACATTGTTATAATTATTATATATTAGTAAAATATTCGACGTGTGAGTCTTGTGAATTACGTATTATCATCGATGCAATAATTGGAAATTACTTACGGGCAACATATTTGTTACAAGTTAACTTCAGCCCGCGTGGAATTAGTGTGTAAAATTACATGTGTAAAATTGAAAAAATAATTTAAAAACAAAGTTCATCTTTCATACATTCTCTTCTGAGAGGACCACATTTAATTAACCTCTAATTTGAGATAATTTTTTTTCATTCCTTACAGTCCATCAAAAGTCCACTACTGAACATAGGCCTTACAGTGGTGATTTTTCCATAGTCACCAGGCAGGCCAGATGATAACCGCATTCTTTAATTATTTTCGGAAGTTATCAGGAAAATTCTAGCAACATCTTCTTGATAACAAATAACTGAAAGCAATTAACTTTTTTAGGATCGGATGAGATGAATAAGAAAATAATTAAACTTTAAAAATTAGGTGCCAAGTTTGAAAATTTGGTGCTCTAAAATTTTTACCGCAACGAACTGATGAAATTTGCGTTGCTGACAAAACCTAGCGATACGTTACTTAAATCCTTGCTATTAATATTTATCGTATATCCATTATCGTCACTGTGTTGCTAGTGATACGTTTTGCCAACAACGCAAATTTGAACAGTTCCTATTTTTAAACTCACCTAATGTTTAAACTTGGTACCTAATTGCACCTAAAAAGCCCCTAATTTTTAAGGCTTTTTTTTTAATTTTTAAGGCTTTTTCGAAATGCAATTTTGATTCTATTCTGATTTTGAGCAGACCTGATTTTTGCATATGCTCTGTTCTGAATAAAGACTTTAATTTATTAGGGACGCCTTTGTCACCGCCTATACTTGTTAATTAGCACTTAATTCCTTGCTATTAATATTTATCGTATATCTATTATTGTCACTGCGCTGCTCGTGATACGTTTTGCCAGCAATGCAAATTTCAACAGTTCGTTGCGGTGAAAATTTTAGAGCATCTATTTTTTAAACTTGGCACCTAATTAGCAGCTAAAAAGGGTAATTTAAAAAAAAACCCTTATTTTGGGTTTTTCTAAATGCAATTTCCTGACTTTGCGTTGCTAGCGGGACACAGCTCATAAATATAAAAAGAAAAAAAAATTGAACAAAACTAATTTTACGGACTTTATCTTTGCCGAAATATTCAAAAGCTAAAGGAAACCCAGGCTAATTATGATTCAGGACAATGGTGCAATAAAAAACCCGAAACGTTGGGAATTAAAATAAGTTACATTAAACGCAATAAACGCTTTACCCCCGACTTCAGAAGTTATTTAAGATATGTAATTTATTTTTTATTTTTTTAGGGTTTTTGAAGTCGGTTCTTAATTTTTTTTTGGACCGAACAATGCTAAAACCTCGAATTCTCGACACCATACTAGAACTTCGTCTATATAGTTGTAAAAAATTATCCTCTTATTACCAGCCTTTGGCGTGGTAGTCTATTCAATAAAAAAATCATTAAAATCGGTTCTCAATCGGCGATAATATTGCATGACATACATACAAAAAGTACAGTCAAATTGAAAACCTCTTTCTTTTTTGAAGTTGGTTAAAAAGCGAAGAAAGTTGCATTCCTGTGATGTAAAATATATTTGGTAAACATGATGATAATTTACACATCCGTGAGCGTTTTTTGCTGCATTCTTTGCATTGTTGCTTCCACGAAAAGACTAAAAACTGGGTCCAGCAGTGCCAGTCAACATTTATAGGTTTTCGCCACAAATTTACTTTTTATCTACCGAAAAAAATATTTTACCCAGAAGCTTATATGTTAATTGAAGTGTCAAGTGAACAATTACAGTAAAATTGCGTCAAATATTATCATCCTAGAAACTATACGTGATCACTGATAGTAATCTGAATGTCTATCTTTTTTTTAATCCGAATAAAGCTCCCAAGTAAAGACAATATAAGCTCCCAATTGTAGAGTTTAATTATGTTTGTATTCGAAGATGTAAGATAAACTCAGTTTTTTAGTACGGAGTTAAACATTTTCATTCTACCGCTCGAAAAACAGGCGTATTAAAGCTCTCATTTTTATAGTTGGGTTTACATTATAGATAGAAAAGATTGTGGTGTTTCTCGATTATATTATACTAATACAAAGCTTTAGTTTGAAAGCTGTAAAATAAGTGTTACAAAAAGGTTTTTTAAATATTCATTAATGCTCATTTCGGTTTGGGTTGTAACTTTAAAATCTCATAACAAAGTTATATATATTTGTATTTTTTTTTAAATAAAATAATAACACACTGCAGCATATTATAACTGCCGCGCGAATAAATCGCTTCGACTGGGAAAAGATCACCTTCTTACAGAATCCCAGTATAAAATATCAATCAACATACGTCGTTGTCAAACCCAAATCTGCTATGTGCACTATTTTGATATTTTAACATTTTGACTAGGAAGAGTAGTTCACCAATCAATCTTTCGTATAAAATAGCTGCTATGTACTTTTGAAGACTGTACAGCAAACCATGACAACTTTTTAAAACATGCTATGTGCAGCAGCTAGAATATTGTCAATTAATAGCTGCTATGTGACAAACATAGCAGCTATTAATTGACAGCATATTTTATTTGACCACAGTCAATTGTGATTGTTTAGTAGAATATCTGCTATGTGTTTAGTCTAAACACAAAACAACATTAACATTACATTAACTAGCTAATAAGTAATAGATAAATAAGCGCATATTTTATAAATCACTTATTAGTCTCAAAAAAATTTTACACTAATAAATAAGATAAGAAACTAAAGTAGTTCGTAACCATAAATTACCAATAAGATGACAGGCAGATAAGTTCATTTTTAAACCACTGATTAGTTCCAAGGATCGCACGTCCTTCAAAATAATAAATTTGATGATAAGCTAAAACTATAATTTACTGATAAGTTGACAGGCAAGTAAGTTCTTTCTAAAGTGTTTTGGGAATAGCTAGTTTATTTTGAGGACCATATTTTTGAATATTTGCCCACTATGTTCAAGTTTCCCATGCTCGTACAATATAAATACATTTCGTATTAGAAAAAGTTAGTTCTATTTTCTATCTCTCGAGTTAACTACTACGTAGCACAGTCAGTTGATGCACTGTATTATCTTGTAAAGTACTTAGCACAAGTTATATAGTGAAGACGAAATCTTTGGTTTTTGTGTAAGCTACAAAATGAGCCGGGAAAAGAAAATAGTAAATTTAGTTTTAACGGCCAATGATGAAAAATGTCTACAAGAGGAGAGTCAACATCCAACATGCCAAGAACCTCGCAGTGAACCAATGCCTCTAATTCAAAACCTGCTAAATTCCACAGCTACACAGGAGAGTGATCAACCGTCTATACCCTCCAGAAGTGAAAAGAACGTGTCGGTAAATTCAACCCCTGAACGAAGTAATAGCCCACCCTTTCCTACAATCACCAAATGGAAGCGATACTTTGCTTACAGTAGCGATGATGATGACAATTAATCAAATCATGTCCAGGAGTTGATAGCGAGCATCGAAATGCCAAGCAGCTCTCAAACTACAATATTTCGTCAATCGAAAGCTAAGCGCCGCCGGGTAAATAATACATGGGTTCATCATTATCATCATCATCATTACAGCCTTTCATATGTCTACTGCTGAACATAGGCCTCCCCCAAGGAATGCTACAAAGCACGGTCCTGAGCCACCTGCACACATCGACTTCCTGCATGTCTTACCAGGTCGTAACTCCATCTAGTGGGGGGTCGCCCTGCACTTCGCCTACTAGTACGGGGCTGCCACTCGAGAACCTTTCTTCCCCATCAGTTGTCGGTTCTTCGAGCTATATGGCCAGCCCACTGCCACCTCAGCTTACTAATCCGTTGTGCTATATCGGTTACTCTGGTTCTATTGCGGATATCCTCATTTCTAAGTTTATCACGCAGAGAAACCCCGAGCATAGCCCTCTCCATAGTTCGCTGAGCGGCCTTGAGATTCCTCATACGGCCAGCAGTGAAGAACCACTTTATTCTCTTAATTATTTATTTTTATTTAACTCTAGTCTCAGATCCGTAAGTCATCACTGGCAACACGCACTGGTTGTACAATTTCGTTTTCAGGTTTTGAGGTATGTCTAACGAGAAAATGTGTCGTAGTTCCCCGAACGCTGCCCAGCCGAGTTAAATCCGTCGATTGATCTCTCGGTCGAAATTGGATTTACCTAGTCGGACTATTTGTCCCAGGTAAACATACTCGTCAACAACTTCGAGCTTAGTGCTCCCAACAACCACCGGCACAGGCGTGACATGGACGTTAAACATGATTTTTGTTTTGTCCATGTTCATCTTAAGACCTATCCGCTGGGAGACACTATTGAGGTCATTGAGCATAGTGCTTAGGTCCTCCAGCAATTCTACCATAAGGACTATATCGTCGGCAAATCGAAGGTGGTGATGTACTCGCCATTGATGTTAATACCGCATCCTTTCCGGTCCAATAGCTTGAAAACGTCTTCCAATGCAGCGGTGAAGATTTTCCGAGATATAACGTCACCCTGTCTTACACCTCTCTGCAGTTGGATGGGTTTCGTACTCTGATTCTGTAATCGGATAGCCATCGTAGCTCTACTGTACAAACACTTCAGCACTTTGATATACCGACAGTCAACTTGGCACCGCTGAAGGGACTGCAGCACCGCCCAAATTTCGACGGAATCAAAGGCTTTCTCATAGTCCATATACGCAAAGCAAAGTGGCAGATTATACTCCTCTGTCTGCTGTACAATTTGCCGAAGGGTGTGTATGTGGTCCATGGTACTAAAGCCTTTTCGGAAACCGGTTTGTTTGGGAGGCTGGAAGTAGTCAAGTCTGCGTGTGAGACGATTCGTAATGACTCTCGAAAACAGCACGTAGACGCGGCTCAGAAGGGAAATCGGTCTGTAGTTCTTCAAGAGAGCGTTTTTGCCTTTCTTGAAGAACAAGACCACCGCACTTCTGCTCCACGACTCCGGAGTAGTGCCACCATGGACGACGGAATTAAAGAACTTCTGAAGGATTTGAAGTACCGGTTTTCCACCCGCTCTCAAAAGCTCCGCTGTAATTTTACCCTCACCTGGGGCTCTGCCGCTTTTAAGATGCTGAAGAGCCATTCTAATCTCGATCAGACTGACGTCCAGGATATCTTCGGAATAGTGTCGGATAAGACTCGCTCTTGGATCGTTAGTCACACTTGCGTGTGCTCCAACGATGACGTGTACAGCTGCCCATAGAACCTCTCAATCTCACTCAAAATCTCAGGTGTCACATTTGACAGTTTGCTCTTTCTGGCAGACAGAACTCTGGCAAAGACTTTGGAGCCTTGGTTCCGCTCGATCGCTTCTTTAATACAAGCTGTATTGAAGTTGCATACGTCCCGCTGCATGCATTTGGAGATCTGTCTGTTCAGTTGCCTGTAGGCTGTCATATCTGTTGAAGATTGTAGCTTCATCTCCTATCTAACAGCCATGAGATTAAGAGTGTGATCGGAGAGTATTTGTGTTCTTCTGCGGCAGGTCTTGCAGAACTTAGCTCCAATCGCATGGACAGTTTCTACGAGCTTGTCGTCCACTTCATTACAGTCTTCTAAGCACTGAAAATGGTTTTATAACTCGTGCTGAAAGTATTCGGGACTTTGGAACAGAGCTCGTGGGGGACGGAGCGTTGACTTGATTAGACGAGACTTCTCTAACTTAACGTTTAGGTTCAGTGTGTCTCTAATCATTCGGTGATCGTTGCCAGTTTTCACCCTCGCGATCACGGAAACATCACTGATCAGTTGTCGTCTGGTCATCATAATGAAGTCAATCTTATTTTTTGTGGAACCGTCGGGGCTCGACCAGGTTCACTTCCTGTAGGGCCGTTTCTGGAAGAAAGAGTTCATCATAAAGAGTCCCTCTTTTTTCATGAAGTCGGCCAACTTCTGGCCCCTTGGGTTCCGTTGCCCTATTCCAAATTTCCCTTCTTTCAGCTCACCGTTCTCTCTTGAGCCCAGTTTTGCATTAAAGTCTCCCATTAACACCGTATAGTGGGTTTTGGAGGAATGCATGGCTTTAGAGATATCCTCATACATTTCCTCCAACTCCTCATTGGGATGTGCTGAGGTTGGTGCGTAAACCTGTATGACCTTTAGCGAATACCGTTTGGTGATTCTGAGCATAAGGTACGCAACCCTCGTCGACACACTCTCAATCTTTACAACGTTGTTAACGAGAGACTTGTGGACGATAAATCCGACATCTCCTTGGTACAGATGGTCGCCCTCCCGGTGATAGGGCAAGTTGCCGGATTCGAGGATTACCGTGTCCTCTCCCTCTCTTCGGACCTCGGATAATTCATATAATATGCCAGCGTAACTTGTCTATCTCTTCCTCCAGCTCCAGGAACCAGGGGGGGGGGTATTTGCCATAGTTGCCATGCTTGGCAAGCGGGTTGGCAACCGCAGTTATTTTATTGTAATTTTGCTGTTATCAGGAAGATGCTGCTGCCCATCTCCTACCTGTTTCCCTTTGTCGCCTTTTACGACACCCACGGGAAGATATGGGAAGATATATTTACAGTTACCAGAAAAGAAAAATGATGGGAAGCTAGAACAAAGGATTCCAAAAGAAGCCAGATCTGTAAAAACGCGTAATCATACTGCAATAAAACAAAATCTCAAAAATAGTTTTATGTGTGGTTTAGTATCAGAAGAAGAACAAGCTGCAGTGCATGTCAAGTTTTGGAATATGAATTCTTGGGTTGAAAAAAAAGCTTTTGTACAAGGATTAGTATCCAAAAGAAATTTTCGTAAGCAAAGAAAACGTGATAATTCCATTATTGTCAGGAAAGAAACTGCTTTTGATATTTTTGTGCCCAAGTTTGATTCCCAAAATGCCAAAGTAAAAGTGTGCAGAATGTTTTTTTTAAACACACTTGATCTCGGGCGTGATTCTTTCTTACGCTGGGGTTAAGATACATCAGCAATGACAGTCATGCCGGATGACAATGAATACCCTACTTTAATTGTACGTAATCGTAGTGTCTTGGCTACCACCACAAGTACACGAGGAACGGTGTCCGAATTGCTCAATTTACTCCCGAAAGTGCCTAGTCACTATTGCCGGGCATTCTCAAAGCGCATTTACGCGGAGTCAACTTTTCGATCACACCTGCACATGCACGCAGTTTATGTGTAATGAACAAAACAAATCTTGATTCTTGATTCTATTATATTAGATTAGTTCATTTTGATTTTTTCAAGGATTATGAGAATTTAAACACCAATTTTCAGTCTATTCGATCAGGTAAAAAGGAAGGATGATCCCACTGTGAACGATGTCAGAGCATTTTTGTATGAGTCTATTGGTGAAGTGTACTTCAAACTTCTCTATCCATAAGAGTACACAATTTTGCCACAACGTAGGCAGCCTCCTCAACAGTACCCTGAACCTTCGAATAACTCAGTCAAAGTTCAACCAATTACAAGAATTAAAAACCATTTATAGACCGAGACTACCATCCATTTTATGATTGTTTAAAATTTAAGTCTGATTAAAACTTATTGTTAGTATTTTTTAGTATTAAAAGTCTTGTGTAAATGAGATATCTTTTTCACTAATACCTGTTATGTGCCAAATAACTGACAATTTAAAATTTGTTATGTGAAAAACATAATGTGATTTAAAAATATAAAATAAACTAAATAATCTAAATACTCAAAACACAAATAAAATTACGTATGATATCTATGACTTCAACTTGATATGGTTTTTAACATTCCCCTTCATATTAAATTTTACAGGAGAACTTTTTTCTTTAATATCTCAAAAGTATACTTTACGTTTCGCGCAAAAACATAAAAATCCTAACCCGCGGGCGAAGTCGTGGGGAACAGCTAGTATGATATAAAATAGATAGCAGCCACAAAACAGTTTAGTTTGTGGTCAATTTCGACTGGCTCATTGGTGTCGTGGTCGTAAGCGCGATTGCTGATCATGTGATACCGGGTTCGAATCTCGGGTCGAGCTAAACTCAGTGGTTTTTCTGAAATGAAATTAAACTAGGGAGAATGAGGGAACAGGGAGTGCATCAATGTTTGCGTACACATTTGTGCACTCTCACAGAAAGGACAAAGAGGGCCAATTAGAATTAATATACAGTGAAACCTGGATAACTGGGACCTTAAGGGACCTGCAAATTTGTCTCACTTAAAGAGGTATTGCACTTACCCAGTGTCTCAGATATCCAGGTATAAATAAATATCTGTCTCATTTACAGAGGGTTCCATTTATATAAATGAGATTAGAGGTTATTTCAGTTATAGGTGTGCGATCATTAAATAAAATAAGGTATTTTATAAACACAATACATAAACATCCGGACGATAGCAAAACCAAACTAAAACTGGAGGTCACTTTTACACAATTAGCTAAGTGCGGAATTTGCGGGTAGGATAAGAATAATAAACAAAACGGTACACAAAATATAGTCTCAACAAAAGAGGTAAAATATACTCGCTGTCTCAATTATAGAAGTAATTATGATGAATAAAATCGAAAGAAGTAATTCCTAAAATATAGTCTCAGCAAAAGAGGTAAAATATACTCGCTGTCTCAATTATAGTAGTAATTATGATGAATAAAATCGAAAGAACTAATTCCTAAAATATAGTCTCAGCAAAAGAGGTAAAATATACTCGCTGTCTCAATTATAGAAGTAATTATGATGAATAAAATCGAAAGAACTAATTCCTAAAATATAGTCTCAGCAAAAGAGGTAAAATATACTCGCTGTCTCAATTATAGAAGTAATTATGATGAATAAAATCGAAAGAACTAATTCCTAAAATATATTCTCAGCAAAAGAGGCAAAATATACTCGCTGTCTCAATTATAGAAGTAATTATGATGAATAAAATCGAAAGAACTAATTCCTAAAATATAGTCTCAGCAAAAGAGGTAAAATATACTCGCTGTCTCAATTATAGAAGTAATTATGATGAATAAAATCGAAAGAACTAATTCCTAAAATATAATCTCAGCAAAAGAGGTAAAATATACTCGCTGTCTCAATTATAGAAGTAATTATGATGAATAAAATCGAAAGAACTAATTCCTAAAATATAGTCTCAGCAAAAGAGGTAAAATATACTCGCTGTCTCAATTATAGAAGTAATTATGATGAATAAAATCGAAAGAACTAATTCCTAAAATATAGTCTCAGCAAAAGAGGCAAAATATACTCGCTGTCTCAATTATAGAAGTAATTATGATGAATAAAATCGAAAGAACTAATTCCTAAAATATAGTCTCAGCAAAAGAGGTAAAATATACTCGCTGTCTCAATTATAGAAGTAATTATGATGAATAAAATCGAAAGAACTAATTCTTAAAATATAGTCTCAGTAAAAGAGGTAAAATACGCTCGCTGTCTCAATTATAGAGGTAATTATGACGACGAAATTGAAAGAACTAATCCCAGATATAGAGGTTTGTTTTGTCCCACTAACAGAGGTAATTCAGTGCTAAAGTGTCGGGAACTAAGCATGATTTCCAGGTATGGAGGTTTCTCACTTACCTAGGTCCCACTTAACCAAGTCTCACTGTATTTGAAAAAATAAAAGAAGGAAAAGCTTATCCTTTAAACAATTATGTTACTAACCTTTCATGATGGCTAGTCTCCATACAGTGGCCGTCGTGACCGAAGTTCGGATTGGAGAACATTTAAATGACTGAATGATAATGAATAAAAAGTATGTGATTGCTTCAATAGATCTTATTTAAATGCTGGAAACAAACGGAAATGCTTTAACAGTATGCGTAATATGCACTAAAATGACTTACTATAAGAAATTACTTTACGGATTTTTTAAACCTTTTTTTTTAAAGATTGTTTTGTAAAACTATTATAATGCCACCTCCACTGCATTTACATTTTTTATCTTCTTTTACGTCTAATTTATATAATTTTGTGCAAAAGCCAGAATACTGTTACAAAATTCGATATCTAATCTATTTACCTTAAATTTACTTAAACTTTACACACACTTCACCAAAATATACAATCATGATCATCATCATCATTACAGCCCTTCACAAGTCCACTGCTGAATGTAGGCCTCCCCTAAGGAATGCCACAAATCACTGTCCTGAGCCACCTGCATCCATCGACTTCCCGCATGTCTTACCAGGTCGTCACTCCATCTAGAGGGGGGTCGCCCTACACTTCGCCCACCGGTACGAGGCTGCAACCCGAGAACCTTTTTTCCTCATGGGTTGTCGGTTTTTCGAGCTATATGGCCCGCCCATTGCCACTTCAGCTTACTAATTTGTATTTTTTATATGCAAAAGATCCATAACAAAATATGCAATAGTTTCCACGCTCCACTAGCAATGCATATTACCGATGGAACGTGAACTATATATATATCTTTATATATAAAAATTACGTGTCACATTGTTTGTCCGCAATAGACTCTTAAACTACTGAACTGATTTCAATGAAATTTTGCACACTGTGTGCATTTGGGTCCAACTTGAAAGATAGGATAGAATGACCCTCAAAATTTTTTATATATATATATATATTTACATATACATCTTCTAATTAGTCATATTGTCGACCTCTCCCATCAAAAATACAAAGCTGTTCATTGGTATATATCCCGATCGAAGTTTTAGAGCTGTAACAATATCGGCAGGGCCGATATTAGCCCTGTCCACCCATGAAGACGGGGGAAATATTTGATTGAATCGTTTTATACCATATTGCTTTAATTAGAGATCTCTCTTTAAAGTATTCCTTCCACAAACTGACACATTTTTCTTTCAATTTGTGCAGAAAGTCTGAGAAAAAATGTAAAAAATGGAGTAAAATGCCGTCATAGGAAGCTTCCTTTTCTAATCTATCCGCCACATTATTACCTACTAGGCCAATATGAGCATTGATCCACTGTAACAAACAGTTATTTTTTTAGACTATCAATAGATTTCAAAATACTGCAGGCTATCGGTGTTCCTCGAAAATTCGAGGCAAATCAAGAAAAGTGCTGCAGAGCACTTAGAGTCTATCAAAATAACAACATATTAATATTGATGATTGAGTGATACAATGTACGATACATCTTCTTAAACACCTATCAGTTCTTCTCGTTCGAACTTTAAAAACTATTTTGAATTTCATTGATATGTTTAACTGAGGTTCAAAAAATGCAGGTCCTGTATTATTATTAACATCTCTAGATCCACCGGTATACATTTTGTAAGATTGCAAAAATTATCACTTTACGGTAATTGTGCATAAAAACTGGTGAATAATGGATGTATTGGAAAAAATTTTAAATATCACAATTACTGAGATTTCTTAATATGTATTTAAAGTATTTATTAAACATTTCAATGTTAAATACAAAAATAATGCACTCGGTAATTTTATTGTAAGGTGCAACAAAAGAAAAGTTTTTGTTTATGTTTTTTATATGCAAAATATTCATAACAAAATATACAATAGTTTCCACGTTCCGCTAGCAATGCATATTAAATGTATTACCGATAAAACGCGAACTCAATTGAACCTTTATGTTCAAGGCTCTAGAAGAAATAAGAACGGTTGGTGGAATACTAATTCAGTCACGATGTAATACACAGAAAGGGTCCCATTATCGTATTTTGCTTAAATTTATTTGTCCCTACGCATCATACATTATTTTATGTATTACTTAATAAAACAATATGCTATATATTACATAATATAGACAGTTACCTATTTATTTAAATTTGTTAATAATTCATTTCTGTAAGAGCTAATATAATAATATATATAGTAATAGAGGTTTGATCGTTGCACAACCGAAATAAAGATTACGCTGTTTAAAGCTTATTGTACATCCCTCTACAGGAGCCGCCTCTGGGTTAATTACTCTCAACAGCAGTACAACGACCTGCGCATGCAATACAATAATGCATTTCGGGTGCTAATGTGGCTGCCTCGGTTCTGCAGCGCATCGGGGATGTTCGCTGAAGCGAGAGTGGATTGCTTCTACGCGATCATACGTAAGCGGTGTACATCAGTGGTACGAAGGATCCGGGCCAGCTCAAACCGCATCCTAGTGATGTTCTCGAATAGAGTTGACTGTCAGTACCTGAACCATTGTTGTATGGTTCATGTACTGGCAAATAAATAATCTGAAATCAACAACGGTTCTTGTTGAAAGATTTTTATTTATTCTCTTCATCATCATCATTTTTTTTTATAGGATAAGGGTGACAAACGAGCACACAGTCCACGTGATGGTAAGTGGTTGCTGCGGCCCATAGACATCTACAGCTATTCTCTATTACAAATCAAAATGCAGACGCGTTGTCACCCGTGAGGACTAAGATGGAATTCCTCATTTCCAGTAAAAAGGGCCTCCGACCACCTGCACTCACCAAGCGAAACGCAGAGGTAAACCGCTCCTTCACGCTGGTTTTCTGTGAGGTCGTGGTACCTACCACCCTGGTTCGAGCCGGCCCATCCGTGCGACAGCGCCTCGACTACGAATGTTGATACCTCGAAAAGCTTTAGAGGAGTGTATTTGGTGGAGAAAGAACGTCAGAGAATCAGATGCAATATTTAT
This sequence comes from Parnassius mnemosyne, assembly GCA_963668995.1. Lineage (NCBI taxonomy): Eukaryota > Metazoa > Arthropoda > Insecta > Lepidoptera > Papilionidae > Parnassius > Parnassius mnemosyne. The sequence continues at coordinate 26,645,536 of CAVLGL010000035.1, read as the reverse complement.
AAAACACCCTACAACTCTGATAACGACGGATGCTTCAGATACAGGATGGGGTGCACAAATCGGAGACACATGCATTTCCGGGCCTTGGAGAAAATCCCAAAGGTATTGGCATGTGTAGTGTTATGCTACTTACATATCATTTTCCACTATTTTAAATTTTTCTCTTTTCTTCACCTTTACTGCGCCTTGTCCATTCCCTTTTGATTTAATTGCTTTCTCTTTCGTTCTTAACTCTTTATTTATTCATCCTTTTCATATCTTCCAAATTCTAAAACAACACTTCATCTAGTGTTTCAACTTATCTGGATTATATTTAGACCTACATTTAACACTTCACTTACATTCATCACTTTAATATTTTTATTCTAGATAACTTAAAGAGGTATAATTTTTAATTAAATTTTTATTTCTTAAACTTAACTTTGCACTTAATTATAACAATGAAAAGGGTTATTAAGTACGAAAAAAATGATATGTAAGTAGTGTTCTTCAATACATCTTGCTTTAGGACCTCGAATTTTCGTTGGTTAATCTTCACTTTTATTATTATTTCAGACACATCTCGTTAGTGATGTTGCTGATCTCTGGCTTTGAGCCCTACCGCTCTGGCCGTTCTTTATCTTTACTTAAGTCATAGCGACTAAAGCTTGCTTAAGATTGATTTCTTTATCTTTATCTTCACTTGGGAGCGGCTGACTACTCCCTTAATAATTTTTTTTTCCACGCAGGAGCGGATGACTACTCCTTAAATAAGCCTGAATGTCCTTTCGAAAACACACTTTTAGAGTGGTAGTCATTGAATGTGAACTCCACCCTTACCTGAATGGCAGATGATGAATGTAAGAGATAGTATATCTGATTTTGCCTGGTGATGTCTGTTTCTGCAAAGCTGTGTTTTTACGGTTTATTTTAGAATGCACATATCAAAATTTTTGCTGAGTCAAAAATTTTCCAGGGTCGGGGGGAAAATGTAGTGTTATGCTACTTACATATCATTTTACACTATTTTAAATTAATTTTTCCATTCTGTTTTGATTTTCTGCATTCACCTCAAAACTGGATATTTTGTATCACCTTTATTTCCATAGGATCCTGTAACGTTTTTAAACCATAAGAACACAATAACAAATCATTTTCACTTTGTATTTTCACGCTATCAGCACTTTTTAAATCGGTGTCGATGGAGTCTACCTTTTTCGATCTTTTATTTAGTTCTCCGTAACTCTGCAATTTCGGGCTTTGTGCGCGCTGGTGCGCTACCTTTTTTCCTATAGCAGTAATATCTCATTTTTTACTTAAATCTTGCCGTTTCTCTATTACGAGCCTAAAACCAAAATTTGACATGTTTTGACATCGTTGTTTATCTGGCTGTCATGGCAATTTTTATTCAAATTCGCTACCGGTCTGTTGTTTCTACTTCGATAATTCCACATAAATACTCTTTCCTCTTGGCCAATTACAAAAAATTTGCTTTTAATTTAAATAATTTTCCGTTCTCGCTAAAAAGGTATAAAAGCCGAACAATCGGCCAATAAACTCAGTCTTGCTTCGGTTCTCAAACTCGAAGCATCTCCTAAAGGCCTTATCCCAGGGCCGCACTGCCCCGGGATCCTGCAAGCCTCTGCCCTGCCTGAAGTCGCCGGATCCTGCAAGCCTCTGTCCTGCCTGAAGTCGCCGGATCCTGCAAGCCTCTGTCCTGACTGAAGTCGCCGGATCCTGCAAGCCTCTGTCCACCCTGAAGTCGCCGGATCCTACAAGCCTCTGTCCAGCCTGAAGTCGCCGGATCCTGCAGGCGTCTGTCCTGCCTGAAGTCGCTGGGATCCTGCAAGCCTCTGTCTTGCCTGAAGTCGCCGGATCTTGCAAACCGCTGCATTTACCTGAAGTCGTCGCCTAGACACGCCCACGCCTTCACCTACGCTGTGCTTGCTCGCTCCAGGCGCTGCGAGCGCTTATTCCAGGCGCTGTGGGCCTACCACCAGCACAGCCTGTGTATAATCTGTGGGCAGCGAATACCACCACCAAAAGCGGTGTACCACTTGGATCTTCGGCCTCAGCTTCAATACTCATCATTTTTATTATCTTTTTTTTTAGAAATAATTGTAAATCACGTCACCCATCTTCATCCTCATACATCATTTTTTTTATATAAATCTGTAAACATCTTTATTTATATTTTAAATAGATTATTTGTTTTGCCCTATTTTTGTTGTTTTGTTGTTGCTAGGTTAGGTTCTTTTTTTGTTTTTAATTGTCGCTTCACGACATTTTGGCGCCCAACGTAAAAGTTCTCTTTCTCTCTTAATTTTTTTTCTCTTTTCTTCACCTTTACTGCGCCTTGTCCATTCCCTTTTGATTTAATTGCTTTCTCTTTCGTTCTTAACTCTTTATTTATTCATCCTTTTCATATCTTCCAAATTCTAAAACAACACTTCATCTAGTGTTTCAACTTATCTGGATTATATTTAGACCTACATTTAACACTTCACTTACATTCATCACTTTAATATTTTTATTCTAGATAACTTAAAGAGGTATAATTTTTAATTAAATTTTTATTTCTTAAACTTAACTTTGCACTTAATTATAACAATGAAAAGGGTTATTAAGTACGAAAAAAATGATATGTAAGTAGTGTTCTTCAACACATCTTGCTTTAGGACCTCGAATTTTCGTTGGTTAATCTTCACTTTTATTATTATTTCAGACACATCTCGTTAGTGATGTTGCTGATCTCTGGCTTTGAGCCCTACCGCTCTGGCCGTTCTTTATCTTTACTTAAGTCATAGCGACTAAAGCTTGCTTAAGATTGATTTCTTTATCTTTATCTTCACTTGGGAGCGGCTGACTACTCCCTTAATAATTTTTTTTTCCACGCAGGAGCGGATGACTACTCCTTAAATAAGCCTGAATGTCCTTTCGAAAACACACTTTTAGAGTGGTAGTCATTGAATGTGAACTCCACCCTTACCTGAATGGCAGATGATGAATGTAAGAGATAGTATATCTGATTTTGCCTGGTGATGTCTGTTTCTGCAAAGCTGTGTTTTTACGGTTTATTTTAGAATGTACATATCAAAATTTTTGCTGAGTCAAAAATTTTCCAGGGTCGGGGGGAAAATGTAGTGTTATGCTACTTACATATCATTTTACACTATTTTAAATTAATTTTTCCATTCTGTTTTGATTTTCTGCATTCACCTCAAAACTGGATATTTTGTATCACCTTTATTTCCATAGGATCCTGTAACGTTTTTAAACCATAAGAACACAATAACAAATCATTTTCACTTTGTATTTTCACGCTATCAGCACTTTTTAAATCGGTGTCGATGGAGTCTACCTTTTTCGATCTTTTATTTAATTTCTCCGTAACTCTGCAATTTCGGGCTTTGTGCGCGCTGGTGCGCTACCTTTTTTCCTATAGCAATAATATCTCATTTTTTACTTAAATCTTGCCGTTTCTCTATTACGAGCCTAAAACCTAAATTTGACATGTTTTGACATCGTTGTTTATCTGGTTGTCATGGCAATTTTTATTCAAATTCGCTACCGGTCTGTTGTTTCTACTTCGATAATTCCACATAAATACTCTTTCCTCTTGGCCATTTACAAGCTCTTCGGCCTCAGCTTCAATACTCATCATTTTTATTATCTTTTTTTTTTAGAAATAATTGTAAATCACGTCATCCATCTTCATCCTCATACATCATTTTTTTATATAAATCTGTAAACATCTTTTTTTATATTTTAAATAGATTATTTGTTTTGCCCTATTTTTGTTGTTTTGTTGTTGCTAGGTTAGGTTCTTTTTTTGTTTTTAATTGTCGCTTCACGACACATGTCAACATGAAGGAGTTGTACACGATTTGGATAGTTCTCAACAGGTTCAAAGACGAATTAAAAGGTCAAACGGTTATGATCCAATCGGACAACAAGACTGTTGTGGCCCATATCAGAAAACAAGGGGGTACAAAATCTCTTATATTATTAGAGGCAACAAAGAAGTTGTTGATAATGGCGAGAGAATTCAGAATTCTGATTCATCCATTCTACATTCCCGGAAGATACAATTGTATTGCCGACCGCCTTTCCAGAAATCTACCAATGCCCGATTGGCATCTATTGTCCAGTATAACAGAAATAATTTTCGAGAAATGGGGAATTCCAGAAATAGACTTGTTGGCGACAAATCAATCAGCAGTAGTACCGAATTATGCGTCACTAAATCCAATAGACAGCAGAGCTGTGTTCCACAATGCGTTCAGTCAGATCTGGACATGCCACCTAGCATGGGTCTTTCCTCCTTCAACTTTAATTCCAAGAGTTTTACAGCACCTGAACCATGCCACGGGAACGTACCTATTAGTAGCTCCGAGATGGGAAAAAGTGTGTAGGCGTGGCGATCTCAGGAACACAACGAAGGATCAACCATTCATGATAAAGAATATTGGAGATCACCTGGTAGACTTGACGACCAACAAGCCTCCTCCAGACATCAGCAACCTGTCTTTAGAGGTCTGGAAAATTGCGGGTGGGATCCCCTTTTAAGAGATTGGAATAAAGAAGACCTGTCGTTGATACGCTTAGCTTGGTGCGACTCTACAATGAAAACATATAAGACAGCCTGGAATTCTTGGCTCACATGGTGTAAAATGAATTCCATAAATCCAACAATCCCTACACCACAACAAGTTGCATTATATCTTAGTTATCTTTGTGTGCATAAAAAGTTTGCGTATAGAACCATTTTAGTCCACAAGTCCGTGGTGCCTTTTCAAATCCAGAATTGGGAAAAAGGATTAGTTCACATGCAAGTGTGAAATCTATTTTAAAAGCCGTGAGCCTTAAGGGCAGCTCAGCGTTAAAACAAAAGTGCGAAGTTTGGAAAGTGGAAACGTTGTTAACATGGATGAAGAAAAATCTTCCTGATAAGAATAGTATTTTTCAAACCTCAAGGTATACTGCATTACTTTTATTGCTTGCATCCTGGCGAAGGATTCATGACCTTACTTTACTTTCTACAGGAAATGAGTTCATGGAGATAAATTCAAAATATGTGATATTTTGGCCAAAATTTGGATCAAAAAGAGACAAGGTAAACTACAACTACAAAACAAAAACTACATGCAATCAGGCTGGAAAATTCTTAAATCAGAGGATCGCTACTTTGATTTACATTTTTGGGTCACAACTTTATTAAGTGTGACTAAAGAGAGGAGGATAGCTGATCCTAACTTAGATAGTTTATTTATTTCCACTAGAGGATTGGTGAACAGCTTCAAGATCTGTTATAGCAGGATGGGTTAAAACAGCTTTCATTGAAGCTGGTATTTTGTCTAGTCCAGGAAGCATCAGGTCTGCATTGGCTTCATTTAGATACGCTAATAACATCCTTTAGAGGAAATATTACGTAAAGGGAATAGGAAAGGCAGTAATAATTTCTTTAAATACTATTGCAAGACTGTTTCAAAAGTACAAAGCACACGCCAAAATGTTGTTATTGATAATTATTTTGAGACAACTTTTTCAACAAGACTGATAATATGTATTGTCATTATATGCCTTTAGATTATATGCTTGGGATTATCTATGACATTATAAGAAGTTTTCTTTTGTTTACGTTTCTGTTTTATAAAGATAGATACTTATTAACAATTTGTTATAGATTCGGTTTCGTCTTTTTATTTTCTTGTTTTAGTTGTTATGTTCAAAATATACGACTGTTATAAGGGTGAAAATATATTTTATTTTACTTCTTGTTCTAAATAAATCAAATTAGTTACTCACAGATATTCTATTATTTTCTAGTCACAGTACGCTTCTATTATTCTTAATATCTAGTTTAAGAATATGCCGGCAGAATCCAAACACCTCTCCGAAAGGTCAAGCCGAAGGCACAGACATGAAATAGAGGCGTTTTCTACCCCGAAGGCAGGAAAACGCTTATTTCAGGTCTTGTCAAGGCTTGATCTGAGCAAGGCCTTGCCGGCATCCTCACAGTAGAGGTACTGACAAAAGGCGCCGCGGTGCGTCCCGCGCCGCTGGCGTCTTGCCGGCCACCCAATTCTGTGAGACGGATATAGCTACCCTTTCGCTTACACGGACTATTTAGGAGTTAATAGAGTGGAATCTACACAGTTTGCATTGATTTGGGAATAGCCAAAACAGCCTTTCATAAGTCCACTGCTGAACATAGGCCTCCCACAAGGAATGCCACAAAGCACGGTCCTGAACCACCTGCATCCATTGACTTCCTGCATGTCTTACCAGGTCGTCACTCCATCTCGTGGGGGGACGCCCTACACTTCGCCTACCGGTACGAGGCTGCCACTCAAGAACCTTTCTTCCTCATCGGTTGTCGGTTCTTTGAGCTATATGGCCGGCCCACTGCCACTTCAGCTTACTAATCCGTTGGGCTATGTCGGTTACTCTGGTTCTACTGAGGATATACTCATTTCTAAGTTTATCACGCAGAGAAACCCCGAGCATAGCCTTCTCCATAGCTCGCTGAGCGACCTTGAGCTTCCTCATATGGTCAGCAGTGAAGGACCACTTTATTCTCTTAATTATTTATTTTTATTTAACTTTTCTTTATTATTATAATTAATTAGTAACAATAGGCTATGTTATCACCAAATTATATTAATTACGTAATATGATCATTGTTAGTCGAAAAAAAATGTTAATTTAAGGTTAGTAACATTATTAGTTGAAGAATAAGCTTTTCCTTCATTATTTTTTTCAAATATGTATATTAATTCTTATTGGCCCTCTTTATCCTTTCTTTGAGTGTACTACGTTTGATGGGGCGAAAGTGACAACTTCATTTTCGAGCGATGTATTTTGGTGAGAGAAAGGGACAAACGATGCCTCAAAATCGATCCAAATACTTAGTGACGAACCAAAATTTCAAACATTAGTGAATATGAAGCAATACCAAGCGCTATGCGATCGCAGTGCTGTGCAGCTATGAGCTATGATAATGCTGCGCTCATAATGATGCTAGGAAAACTAAACTTTCTTTTTGCTAAAATCCTGCCGACCTTTTGCTTCTACCAGTTATCCCATGGAATAGTGAGATTTCTAGGTACATTTAAAAAACCTGAATAAGATTAGAATCTAAAATAAGTATAATTTGCCCCGTTTGTCAGTATAATATAAATATTTATAATATATAATATACAGAGAGTCCCACGGCAATTAAACACGGGGGAAAGTAAATTAAATATTATACATAAGAAATTTTGTTTCTAGGAGACTTTCTATTTTTAAAAGTAAGTTTTTTTTTGGTATTTTGAATCAAATCGGCCAAATGATGAAAAAAAATCTGCACTTTTGTTGCCTGTCGGGAGGGTCAACTGCTTCGTACCATTTTCGTACTCATCAACATAGGTTGAGGTTATTTGACTCATCTTAATTGACTGCTGCCGCCCCCGGACATAGCAGCAAACCAAACTAAGATACTGGATGCGAAATTAAAGTAAGAAAAGAAGGATATAATCATCAAATGTATTAAAAATATTAGAAAAGTCAGGTAGCAAAAAAGCGCGCGAGTTACCGGTATAGTTGTAATGACTGGCAGTCACAGTTCAAAGGTTTGATACTGTAGTATATTCTCTTGAACATACTTTCTGAAGACGATGACTATAATCAATAAAACAAATTTAGTGGACGAATCTATTATGCCGATAAGGCTACAGTCTTTTTTAAATTTCTTTGCGCAAAAATGGTTAGCAACTTTGTATAAACAAATCGCAGGGCACAGCCTAGATATTCTTTGGATCTTTTTATGACAATCATTTGCAACCGAACTTATAAAAATATTATTCTAGACTGTTAGTATTGTACTGTTTTACCAAATAAACCACATGATTTACTATATCTATTAACATACCTGTAGTACATTGAACCCGTAGCTCTGTGTTCTCGAATGAAGATTCCCAGACGGCCGATATTTACATGTCCAAATTTTTCATAGTAACCATTTATGTTTATATATACAATTTCTATGTTAAAACTAATATTATGTACTATATTATATATAATATTTGAATTGGTTTAATATTGAACACTGTATTTTAGAAATACTAAATCTCACTATTATATAATATCTTATGACTATTGCTAATATTCAAATAACCCAAAACATTACGTATGGAAATAAACATTTATAACATTCAACATATATAATATGTCGTTGACCATGTTATTAGTAGGAAAATATTCATGATTCCTGAACAGTTTGAAAAATGTTCAATATGAGAGAGCAATAAAACAATATAACTATTCCATCCATCCATTAAGGCCATTAAAAGTCCACTGGCGAGCATTGGCCTCCTCCAGAGATTTCCTATTAGGGGGAATTTGGCATAGTTGGCACGCATAGCAGGCGGGTTGGCAACCGCAGTTGTTATCAGGAAGATGTTGCTGCTGCCCATTTCCTGTTTCAGTTTCTCCCTGTCACTTCTTGCCACGGGATTATATGGGGTAGTGGGTATTCTTACAACGCCACTACACAGTTAACTATTGAAAATATTAAATTAACCAGACTTTTTGAAACATACCTTCCAGCTATTGGGTAGAATAATAAAAAAATGTTTTATTTAATTGTAGGACAAAGTCATATTTATATAGGTGCGAAAATGAGCGAAGCGAAGACGAGCTTCAGTTTACTGGTTACCACAACGTGTATAAGCTGAGCAAGCGAAACGAGTGTTTTTTTTTTTATAGGATAAGGATGACAAACGAGCACACAGTCCACCTGATTGTAAGTAGTTACTGCGACCCATATCTACATCTATCCTCTATTATCAAAATGCAGATGCGTTGTCAGCAGTGAGGACTAAGATGGAATGCCTCATTTCCAGTAAAAAGGGTATCCGGTTCTCTACACTCACCATACGAAACACAGTTGCGTTAAGCTGCTATTTTACGCTGGTATTCTGTGAGAGTGTGGTCGTACCCCGGTCGAGCCGACCCATTCGTGCTACAACTATACCTACTATTAATATAGCTGCAGCATGGCTCTACCACGTACAATATATAATATGTGCTCAGGTAATGTTCGTCGAAGTGCCAGAAGCAGAATTTTAAGAAATTTATCTTGTCCTTAGGTTGGGTTACGTATTAACTCCCCCCCTCCCCCGAACGGGTTCCCGCCTTGTCGTGACGGGGGGGCTTAGTAGCCGAGGCTTGGTCACTCACGGTGAACAAAGAGGAACCCCTTGGCTGGCCCGTGGTGTAGGGCCGCCCCGAGGTGGCCACTCCGAGTGGGCTTGACGAGCCCACTTCGGATGTGTGTCGGTGGGCTGCGGTGAGAGGGGTGTCCGCTACCTCTACCGCTGCAGCCGAGGTGGAGTCGCGGAGGAAGAGGAATGTTGGTATGGCGATGCGCCACTCGCCCTATCCTCCGCGACTCAGACGGGGCCGCACCGTTAATTGATGCGGTGGTGGTGGGGCTGCGGGGGGAGAGGAGTGTCGGTATTGCGAGGCACCGCTCTCCTTACCCTTCGCAGACGAATCTTGGTTGGTGGCGGAGCCATAGACCAGATCCGCCGCTGGGGTCAGGAAGGCCGGTTCTGAGTGCTAGTTTTTCCTGGCCCCTTGGCCTTCGCGCATCGGACACGGGGGCGTCCCCAAGGAGATGGGGGAGGAGTAGTCCTTGTGGCGGCCAGCGCAGGTGGGGCCGCGGATGTGTGCGAAAGCGTTCCCGTGGCCCTGCCAATATGCAACGAAGGTGGAACACCATGGGGTTTTAGTCGGTGCGAGTTCGACATAACCCGTCCTTGCCCCCGCGAGGCGGGTATGCGTAGGCGTTTCCCCATATAAAAAAAAAAGGTATTAACTCCCAAAAGTCACCAAACACGAGGAAATAAAAGGAATTTTATAGTAAGTATTATTTCTTGTACTATTATTTATTTTAGGAGCGCATTTTGAATTCAAAAAATAATAATTTAAAATTAAAAATTTTGTACAATCGACTTCAATATAAATTATTAAGGATAATTCAAAAACTATTGGTCAGACTTCGATCAAATTTATAAGGACAACATGTGAAGCACCAGCTTTCAAATAAAAAAAGAATCATTGAAAGCAGTTCACCCATATAAAAGTTATGAGGTAACACACATAAAAAAAAATATACAGTCGAATAGCGTACCGTCTCCTTTTTGACGTCTGTAGAAAAGGTCAGAATGTTTGAGATTTCTTTTAATTAATTTTTCTTTACCATTAGCCTATGTTACTCATTCTGAACCTTCTCTGCAAATTTGGCCGGTTATTGCAAAATAACTCTGCCTCATGCCCTCATTTATCATTTGTTCCATAATATATTATACTTGAAAAAAAGGGTTAGGTTTGTAAGAGGCGGCTATGGGCCTAAAATATGTAATGGTTTCTTGTAGATGGTGTTATAATACTATCGTTTACGTTAATGTTAAAAAAATTACAGGTACTGCCTATATTCATCCCACTGCTGGGCAAAGGCCTCCTATCATTTCTGAGAGGATTTTAGGGCAAGGAAATGGCCACAGCCTTAGAATAATGATCATTAATCTATGGGCCACCGCGCTGCCACTGTGAGTGTAGAGAACCGGATTCTCTTTTTCTGGAAAAGAGGCATTCCATTTTAGTCCTCACTGCTGACACCGCATCTGCATTTTGATTTGCAAACTAGGATAGATGTAGATCTCTATGGGCCACAGCAACCACTTACCATCAGGAAGACTGCGTGCTCGCTTTTCACCCTTCGCCTGTAAAAAAAATATCTGCGCTCACGGATCGTAAAATTATCGTGTGTTTAAATAGAAATTTTATTATGACGATTTCCTCTGGAGGTATCCATCATCATTACATTGCAGTATGGTAACTAAAACTGTTCGAATATGTACCCTGGAACATCGTGGGAAACCAGCACAAATAATTATTTTATTAGCATATTTATCTCAGCAAACCAGATATGCATAATTTACCGACGCGGGAGAAAGGTTCTCGATTGGCAACCTAGTATCGGTAAGCGAAATACAGGGCGGTCCCTACGATAGATGCGGTAACGACCTAAGAGATGCAGGAAGTCGATGGGTGGAGGTAGATCAGTACCGTGTTTTGTGGCATTCCTTGGGAGAGGCCTATGTTTAGCAATGATGATAAACCAGAAATTCAGTGTTATTAATTTTGTTACTTTCAACGCATTCGCTGTCATTGTGTCGATTAAAAAGTTGTCTCCTATAAATCAAAGAAATATAACATTAAATTTAATTAGCCCGAGACTTGGTCGTCGGTGCACAGTATTGATCTTAAATTGTACTCGCTATTCACGAGTTTCTTCCCGCGAGTGTTTAGTAAACTTATTATTATGTATAGTGCCCATATGCATATGAACAAGGCTATATTATGTTATGTAAGTGTAGAGCCACGTTGCAGCTATATCATGGTTATAACAGGAATGGGTCGGCTCGACCGGGAACGGACCATGCTCCTGAATACCAGCGTAAACAGCAAATTAATGCTGCTGTGTTTGCCCTTGCCCTTTTACTGAAAACGAGGGATTTCATTTTAATTCTCAGGGGTGATAACGACTCTGTATTTAGAATCTTAATTAAGGACAGATGTAGATGTCTATGGGCCATTGCATCCACTTACCATCAGGTTGATTGCTTGCTCGTTTGCCACCGTCTTTCTATAAAAATATATAGTTTAGACAAAATATATGTATGTATGTTATATTTTTATTTATATGTTCATTACTTTTTATCTTAGTCTCTAGTAACGGCGGTATACATTATTGTATTCATGTTAGATTCCTGGTTATTAAAATTATTGGTTTTTGAAAAAAAGTCATACGAACATAATAGTGGTAGATATGAATTGTATCGTAAACAATTTTTGTTCTAATGTCGTTAACCTTGATGAAAACAGAGGAATACGTTTGTACTAAATGCCGGACATAGAATGGCGAATGGCATGTGGCAGATCCTTGGAAAGCCAATACAAACCAATAGATGTACAATGCTGATTATACTGCTAAATGCCAAATTTGTTCTTGGCCACTTCAATTGTAAATGGAGATAACAATGCATTTCCATTTTGATTGACTCTAGAGACTAAAAGGATCTCCGGTTTTCATCATTCACTATAAGAAACACGGCAATATTATTGATATTTTACACTGGTATCCTGCCGTGGTAGCTCAGGGACTAAGCGCTATACGTAAATTTTATAGTTTTTTTTTAATTGGAGAGGGGGCAAACGAGCATGCGGCTCACCTGATGGTAAGTAACTACCGCCGCCCATGAACAACTGCAACACCAGGGAGGGAATTGCAGATGCCTTGCCGGCCTTTTAAAAAGGAGTACGCTCTTTTCTTGAAGGTCCCTAAGTCGTATCGGTTCGGAAAAATCGCTGATGGTAATCGATTCCACAAGGAAGTCGTGCGAGGAAGAAAACATCTTCTAAATCGCACAGTGGTGGAACGCCAATCATCCAGATGGTGTGGATGGTATCGGGAGTTCTGCCGCGATGTGCGTTCGTGAAATTTGGCGACCGTGGTGTAAGCGACCAACCAAGGTTCGATCAATGCCGGCACCAAGAGATTGTGAACCATGATCGGCGGTGAAAGGCGACATCGTGAGCAACCGGAATGTTTGAAAAATTGAAACAATATTTCGAAGACATGCGAAGTTCCCCAACACGCATTGAATCAGTGCCTAGCAGTGAAGCTTTAAGTCTACTTTTATCCTGCGTCAGTTCAGTTCTTCCTCAATCGAACGAACGAATGGGTTCATGCTGCAGCTACGAGTATATGCTGCAGTGTGGCTGTACTACGTGTAATGTCTATTTGCGTTCAATTTTAAATTAAAAGCTTTTATTTTTAAGACACATTAAAAGCTTTCATTTTAGTTTTATTAACAGATTGACAAACATTACTAATAGGAAAGCTACAGCTAGGTTGTAATTCCTAAGAATTAAGATGGATGATTCATAGCCTATAATTATTCTGGTTTGTTTTTTTAATAAAACTGAGATGACAAATAGACGTACAGTTCACCTCATTGATAAGTAGCTACTGCAGCCCATGGACACTTGCAGCCAAAGGCTAACAGATGTGTTGTCACCTCTGATGACTAAGATGGAATGTCTCTTAGCCTGAAATTCTACCGACTTTCTACACCCTGCAAGCCGGAACATAGATGTGCAGACACTGTTATTTAGCGGCAGCAAAAGGTTATATATATAGGAGAGTGATATGCACCCGGACTCCTAGTCATATTATTATTAAAATTACACCTGTTATTCTTCAAATAGGAACACAACAGTGAGAATATTATTAAACAGAGGTAGGATTAAGTTAAAAGGGTGGTACATACCTAGAAGAATATCAGGCAGAAAAGAAGATTTTTAATCTGGAGGTAGCCCTGGTTAACAATGACATTGGGACGTCATACATCTCAGTACCCCCGTGACCATGGGTGCTGTAAAGTACTCGAAACGTCGGGAATATAAAATAAGTTAATATTATATGGACAAAATCCGTAAAACTAGTTTTATTTAAATGTGTAGTGTTCGTGTAAATATAGGAAATCATCAGAACCAGGACTTACCGCCACGTCAACATTTTTTAACAATTTCATTTTATTACTTTCCAATAAGGAAAAAATAGGTACAAAGTAAAAGTCATCTTGCTTCATTTATGAGTTGTTATTTAAATATAAATATGTACAGACACTTAGTAAAAAAGCAAGCAACGATATTAAACACTAGAACATTCTGAAATTTTAGATACGAAAGTGTACTTATTATTGTATCTATAATAGAACTCACAAATATACAAACTTTCAAATACGTGTATTTTCTTAAACAAACAAGAAAGTTAGCGAACAATATAAAAGTAATGGGATAGAGTGAAACAGTTGTCGTATCTATCCATTTCTGTGAGAGAGATAGAGCTATTCAAATTGAGGATACATATTTCTACATAGGTAACAAATAGCTCGTTGAGATAATGCGGATATTCCAATTTTGAGACTAGACGTATGATTATAAAAAAAAAATCTTCATGTAAATAATTTTCGCTGTGATGTGATGAATTTATATTATATATTATATGAATTTATTAAGGAAATACCATTTCTTAAAAAAGTTTCGATAACAACATACCTTTTTATTATAATATAAGTAATAAATTAGTTTTCTGTTTGTTTGTTAAACTGTACCATTTTGGAACGTAATGTGAAGAGTGTGCAAGTCTTTAAAATAAATTACTTATTAGGAAGACATTCTTTGTTGATGATAACGTCCCCACCCGCTTTATGAATATGTAATCCATTCTATTTGTATTTATCTTCACATAGTAGACTCTAATATCATTAAGGATCAATTACTTTGGTTTTATTGCTTAAATGAAATAGTTGAAATAAAGTCTTCAAATGCTATGATTTATTTGCTATGCTAAAATGCTTTGTTTATATTTGAAATTATTATGTAAAGATATTACTCGTGTAAATTAAAGGCATTTTAAATGAGCCGCGCGCCGTTCGGAGAATGGTATTTCCACGTTATGATTATTAAACAAAAAGTAGAAAAGTTGAAGAGAGTTGCAGGAGCAACTTCAAGAACAGGTATTTACACTGTTTGAATATGTAGGTTATGCAGGTAGTTTGGGACGATTTTCTGTAAACTATTAACAATATTTAAAAGACTAAATATGCAGTAAACCAGTAAACCAATTACTTAAAATATTTTTATTTTCATTATCAATTTATAACACCTATTGTTATTATTAATTTATAATACTTACCTATTTTTTTATAGTTATAATCAAAAACTTCATAAATATCAACTGTATAAATTTGCGCTATCTGCTAATATTCGTTAAGCTTAAACTGTATTAAAACGTATATTCATTACTTTTATTATGTCAATTATCCTTTGAATTTTAAAAAAAGAAGCGGTGAAATTAACAAAATTATTATCGTAACTTTAATTTTACCTAGGGGAATCAAAACTGAAAATTGGGTTCTGTTTTATTTTTGGTATTTTATTTCAAAAGTTCCGAATTCGAATTAAAGCTAAAATAATAAAATTGCATTCATATAAGAACACTCAAAATTAAATATTGTAATGTCAAAAATACACTAATCTTATTTTACCGTACACCGTCATCTAGTGTTAAGTGGCAAAAACAAATCAAGTTTAAGTGTGTTCATTTTAATTTTTCTCTTAAAGTTGTAGTTGAAATGAAAAGATTCACAATCCGTCCGAAGGATGGCGCTTTTCATAAATGGCAAAATACGTAATTATTGATTAATATTTTAACGAAAATTTAGTATTATATAAAATAAAGATGGGTATTATAAATTTATGAATATATGAAGTTATCCACAAACCCCAAAAGTGTTTAGTGGATTGACAGCGGCTATTACCTGGCTATTTTAGTCAAGAGGAGTCGTAAGATTTAAGTACGAAGATATGACGATCTTTGATGGTAGATGTGGATACTTATTGCAAATGCGAGGTCCAAAGCAATCTATCGTCGATTATCAGTTTTCCCTGGCATTCCTTTTTGAGTTTCTTTGAATCTTTATATAACACCTGAAATTAAGGGTTAAAAAGCCTTAATGCATTACGATATTCTTTAGTCAACTTACTAGGACGAATGTTTTAAGTGCTTAGGTATATATAACTTATATTTAGAATTTGGAGGTTGGATGTCGTACAGAGGGAAACAAATCAGGTGATGGGCAGCAGCGTCTTTCTAATAACGACTAAAAATGAAAAATTGCAGTTGCCAACACGCCTCCCGTGGCAACTGTGGCAAATATCCCCCCTATGTGGCAATCTTTGAGGGAGGCCTATGTTCTGCAGTGGAATTTAATAGACTGTAACGGTAACGGTAACGGTAAACAGTAGTGGTAGAGGACAAGTAAGAAATAAATACTAGACAGAATAGACTTTATTTAGAAGAATACAAAAACATGTCGTGATTTCGAGTCAACTTTCTTATTTTTATCTGCAAGTGTTGGCGACGCCCTATAAAAATATTTCAACTTATTAGTTAACCGATTACGAATAGTCCCGCTCTGCTGAGCACGCCAAGCTTTTTAGAGGCCAATTTGCCCTTCTCTTCCAAGTGACCACGAAACTGCACGTCACTCGATATGTCGACTCCGAGGATACCGATACTGGCTGAGGCAAGAAGGGGAGTGCCTTGAAACTGAGGAGATACGACAAAGGGGTTCTTTTTAGCGGTAAACGCGCAAACTTGTGTCTTCTGAGGATTAAATTGGACTAGATTTAGTCGCCCCCAATCCGAGACTTTGTTCAGCAAAGACTCGACTTCAGACACAAATTTGTTCCGGTACTCGGCGACGTTTTCCCGCGAAATATTGGCACGACCGGTGTATAGAGCATCACCAGTGCTGTCATCCGCATAGCAATGAATGTTACCAGTTAGCAACATATCATTGCACACAGCCTTGTGGAACACCAGCGTTAATAGGCTTGTAGTCAGAGCATGCATCGTCTACAACGACCTTGATGCTCCGATCTGCAAGGAAGCTGGTGATCCAATTGCACAATTTCTCGGGAAGCCCATAGGAAGGGAGCTTCGAAAGAAGCGCTTTGTGCCAAACCCGATCGAAGGCCTTCGCAATGTCCAGACTAACGGCCAACACCTCCCCCTTGGACTCTACTGCCTCCGCCCATCTATGGGTCAGATAGACCAGAAGATCACCAGCTGATCGACCCCGACGAAAACCGTATTGGCGGTCACTAATCAGCTGGTGATCCTCAAGGTACCGGAAGAGCTGGCAGTTAATAATGGATTCCATTATTATGGAGAACAAGGAGGTGATCGCGATAGGCCTATAGTTGGACGGGTCTGAGCGGTCGCCTTTTTTAGGGATCGGGTGGACAAAAGCTGTCTTCCATGAATTCGGGACTACGCCTTGGGAGTAGGAGTACCGGAAAAGACGCGTTAGGACCGGTGCCAACTCCGGAGCACACATCCTCAGCACAATTGGGGGGATCCCGTCAGGCCCACTCGACTTCTGGATGTCCAGGGAGAGAAGTGCTTTGCGAACCAAGCGCTGTGAGAACAGCACATCCGGCATGGAACACTCACACCGCGGGATGGTCGGCGGTGTTTTCCCCCCGTCATCAAGAGTCGAGTTGGACGCAAAAAGAGAGCCTAAAAGGTCAGCTTTGTCTTTTGCGTCTTGGGCCAGTGAGTCGTCCTCCCTGTGCAGAGATGGTAGTGATGGCTTACAGAAATTCCCTTGGACAGCCTTGGCGAGAGACCAGAATGCACGGGTTCCCGAAGGAAGGCGAACTAGTTTCTCGCCAATTCTGCCCATGTGCTCTGACTTTGCCTTGGCAATAACTCTTTTGAAGGACCTGGAGGCGAAGTTATACTTCTTTTTAAGTGTGCTGGTGTTTAAATCCCGAGTCGCCGAAGCCGCAGCCCAGGCTTGATAACACTCCTGCTTACTGCGTAATGCAGTCTTACAGGAGCGACCAAACCAAGGCTGAGACCTGCCTCCGATGGGTACCACAGATGATGGAATAAATAGTTCCATTCCCTGTAGCACCACATCAGTGACAGAGTCAGCAACAGCGCTGGGATCATCCGGCGAGAAGCAAACCCGCCCCCATGGGTAGGATGCAAAGAAAGACCGGAGCGTGAGTGGCACCACACTCCGGATCAGACAATGGTCCGAAGAGCCGAGAGGGAAACCTGATATCCGTCCGAATGAGAGGTCAGCAGAAGTTCCAACAGGGAAGGTGTATGATCCTCCACATCTGGAATCCGCGTAGGCGAAGAATACGCGGGGCAGCCTGAGCACCCACGCTCAAGATTGGAATAACATGGTCGTGGATGCTCAGCGAGGGATTCTCCAGGGGTACTGGTACCCTGTGAGGTCTCTGTGAGGTCGTGGTACCAACCGGGCTCGAGCCGGCCCATACGTGCAACAGCAAAAACTGCTGCGTGGCTCTACCACCGTTTGTTTCAATGTAAAGAAATATTAAAATAAAGTTAGACCAGGATTTGTTCCCCGGTCGAAATGATCACTTTGTGTATAAATGGAATTAATGAAAAATAATGTTGCAAAGTATCGTCTTAAGTAAGTGAAGTACATTTTGTATGAAAAATAAAATGTCTATTTTCAATGTTTGGTTCATAAAATATTTTCTTTGTGTTATCTGATAAGAACACGATAACTGATGCAGCCGAGGTGGAGTCGCAAGGGAAGAGGATTGTTGGTATGGTGATGCGCCACTCGACTATCCTCCGCGACTTTGGCGGGACTGTACCACTTGGTGCTTCCGAGTGCTTGTTTTTTCTTTGCTCCATGGCCTCCACATATTGGGCTCGGGAAGTCGGGGAGGGAAGTCCGCAACTAAAGAGGGATCTTCGCTGGTGGATCCGTGGATGTGTTTGAAAGCGTTTCCGTGGCGCTGTCAATGTGTCGTGAAGGTGGAACATCATGGGGTATTAATAGGTGCAAGTCCGATATAATCCGTTCTTGCTTCATCAATGCAGGTATACGTAGGCATTTTCTCATTTGAAACCCCGAACAAAATCCATTCTCTTGTTATGAATAAAAACGTAAATAGATCAACGCTGCGTCTATCTTGATTTAATATGAGGTATAAAGCTTGCGTCTAAGGCCTAGGTATTAATTGATACATTTATTTATTGTATGGCATTATTTTAATATGATACATAAATAGAATGGACATTATGGGTAGGCTTGGGTATTGAATTTTTATCGAAATAATTTTTCACACTGTCTTATCTCTATTATTAGTTCCGTGGACGTTCACTTCTGCTGTCAGCGCCAAAATGGCGACAATCAAATCGCCTCATTATGTCAGTATGTGTTGTCTTACTTTGAAAGATCAAATACAAAAGCGTATGATGTAGGAGCTAACATGAGTAGTAAAAGTAAAGCACATAACCAACATATTTCTTATATCTCTTAATCAATGTAATCACCCATGCAATCGATGCGTCTTTGTCATTGCAGCGGGAGTTTATTGTTGCCCTTCTTGAAGAAATCAGCTGGATGAGAGGCAACAAATTCTTCAAAGGCATTATTTTGTACTGCCTGTCGGGTGTTGAATTTTTTCCCGCCTAAAAGTTATCCAAATTCTGGACAAAGAAGAAGTCTCTAGGTGCAAGGTCTAGTGAGTACAGCGGATGACGGAGCGCTTCCAACCCCAGCTCTTGTAACTTGAAGACCGTCTATTGTGCAGGAGCAACGGTAACGAGTTATTGATCAAAGCTGGTTGGAGACGTGCGAGCTTCTCCACTTTTGTGAGCAGTGCAAGCTTTGTCTCGACGCATACTTCGCGCTGGCGACCATTGAGTTCGTGGGGCACCTATTTTTCAAGATTTATTACCTTGCTAATTTGTCGCAAATGGACGAATATTGTTTTAATACTAACGCCAAAAGTTAGGGTAAGGTTTAGAATCGAGTCGCCTGAATTTGAGTGTGGGGTGGTGGGGGGAGGGGAGTTGTAAAATCACCCCCACTTCCATTTCCTGCCGGACGTGCTTAGGTTTTTTTAATAAATTTTTAAAAATCTCATTTTGAGGTTATGTTTTCGTAATGTTTTTGACAATATAAACCTGATTTGTGGGGGCAGAGAGTTGGGGAAGGGTAGCACAATGCCACTCAACGTGGCGCAGTCGAGGGAAGCTCGTTCGACGGACGTTCCTATTTCTGGATGATTTATAAAAAAATAACCACGAAGGGGATGGAGGGGTCTGTTCGCTCGCTTCGCTCGCTCAGTTGACCTTGCCATCCCCTTCTAACCTAACCTGTCCGAGTCGGGGTGCCCCAAGTCCCGAGCTCGCTTTGCTTACTCTTGCACCAAATAAAACGTCAAAATGTTAACTTCCACCATTTCCAAAAACGTCGTAAAATAGCAAGCAATCGGTCTCCAGAGGGGTAGCGAAGTCGTCCAAAAACAGGAGGCAGATAATAACAATAAGGAGCACATTCACGTAAACTCGGAAGCAACGGAATGATGCTTATGACGCGAGTCCCGAAGTCGAGTATAAACGTAGTGATTATATTCTCTTTGGTCGAGTATATCTGTTACTGATTACTGTCAATGTCAAAAGTTCCGTTTCAGGTATTAATTAGTGATTTATGAATATTGTTAGAAAATTAAATTAAATATTTCGACGCAGCTCCGGCAGCAAAAATTGCATGAGGGCGCTTGAGATAAGCCCCCTTGACCCCCCCACAGTGACAGACTCCTCAAATTCAGGCGACTTGATTCTAAATCCAACCCAAAAGCTACTGTTAATTAAGCCGTAGCTTGAGTATCATCAGTTTCCACAATTGCCTTTAATTGGTCAATATCGACCAAAGTTTTCGAATACGGCGGTTCATTTTTCAGGTCGAAATTTCAAGAACAGAAGCGGGAAAACCAATTATAGGCGGTGCGTTCATTTGTAGTATTCGCATCGTAAACGTCGTTGATGTTGCACGACGCTGCACAAATTCCATAATTATTCGAATTTTAACGTATCCATAATAACGAAAAATATTTAAATGCGTTGAAAACATAACGCTAATCAATAATCAAATGACTAATTTCGAAAAAAGTATTCCATGTTTAAAAAAATATATATATTTTGATTTGAAATGGTCAGTACTGCAGAACGGCAATTAGGTATTAGGTAAAGACCTATTACATTAAAAAAATGTGTGAAAGAGTAGAATGACATGAACTGGTGTTGACATTTTTGGAAGTCTTGTCATTGTCATGTCTTCCTAGAGTTATGCAAACAATTGCTGATCAAGAGGACGGCTCTAAGCGATACTGTCGTCGGAATTTCTTGTGAACTTGTTAATCCTCGCTGATACGAGTATTTTGGCAATTACACTCCCTTTATCTTGATCCTTACATGCCATTGAAGCTGATGTACTTTTTGCGACTCAGATTGTCGATATGACCATAACCAGCTTGCAGAGGTTACGTGATACTAGCACGGACACATTTAAACGAAATTGGAACCGAAATCACGGTACGTAGAATAACCGGTGGACAAACGAATAGATCGAATATTCAGACTAAGTCTGTTGAAGAATATTACCGACTCTCAGTGTATATTCCTTTTTTCTTGATTATATATTAAATGAAATGATCTTTAGGTTGCCCAGAGCTCAGCTGCAAATAATAAGAGAACTGCAAAAGTTGATGTTCCACAACTTAATCGATGAAGATATAAAGGATGTTTTGCAAGGTGCCAAAGTATGTAACGACTACGAGTATCTACTTTGTTTTTTAGCTTTTAAATTTGTGTTACAAATTTGGCAACAGATAAGAAAAAATATCCTTAAAGCACCAGTAGATGCCTACAAAAGAGCAACGGCTCTGCCAAATATAAGAACTTTGTGTCAATTATTGTGCACGTTTCATGTACTCATAGCAACCAGCACTGCCGAGCAATTTTTTCTACCTTATGCCGCTTGAAGACTTATCTTCGCAGCGTATTCACAAAGAAAGAGAAGAAAGAGATTGCTACCAAAATGTACGCTGAAAAGTACTTGATATCTTCAGTAGAAAACAAAAAGAAAGCTATCTATACAAATAAATAAAATTGGAGTGTCTGTTTGTAATATCAAAATACCAGCTTTTTACTTAATACATAGGCAAGTATATACGGCACGTATAACAAAAAAGACATTTTTAAAATTTTTGTTTGTTTGTTCCGGCTAATCTCCGAAACCGCTGGACCGATTTTGACGGGACTTTCACTGGTAGATTGCTGATGTTATAAGGAGTAACTTAGGCTAATTTTATTTTAGAAAACAAATTAGGGTTCCGTGAAAAAAAAATTTAAACCCTTGAAATTGTGAACAAAATCCAATTCAAAGATAATTAATAAAGGTAGGTATAATAATAATAATATAATATACATTCAACATAATCGTATGTAAACACTAAGTATAAAAATAATATAATAATAAGATATAATAATGCCCAGCACCGCGCACGCCCCACGCGAACGCCGCCGCTATGGCCGCACCGAAAGGCATTATTACAAAGGCTAAAGCCGATATTACACGGATCAACCAAATTGAAACAATTCCATTGAAAAGCATTGACCATTGCACATTGAACGGGCTTACCAATATACACGTAAATCATTTAAATGACATTCAATGTTCACAGCACAATGAGATGTCGTGCCAACTCGTAGGTGCCACCAAACGTGCGGAAATTTCGTTAATCTGCGACTATTTAATAAATGAGTTAAATAATAAAAAAACATGCGTGGGTGTCATAGAACACTCGCTTGGAATGAAGTTCCTTTCGTAGTATATTATTAATGAGAAACGTATTATATTATTGATTAACAAAATAAATACAAATAAATGAATTACTAGCGTCTATTAAAATGAAACGTCATTTAAAATAAAAAATTTAGTTCCTTTCGTGGTACATTATTATTGATAAACGTATTATATTATTGATTAACAAATACAAACAAATAAATTAATAATACAAATAAAAATTTTTTGCACACTATGACACCGCCAAACCCGTACCGTCCGAAAGGGAACTTCGTTCCAAAAAAGAAAGAAAATCTCGGCGTTGGTGGGTGCGCCCGTGGATTTCAAGAAGGATAACTAAAGGAGCCTCAAGCACCTTATTAGTAGAATTGGCTGAAGATCCAAATTCTTATTTGAACCATTTGCGAATGACAGAATGTCAATATAATGAACTTCTTAAAACCATTTTCACGCCACAAAATCCATGTGCGCAAGCGAAATAGGTGTCCTCCGGTGCGTGGAATAAGTCATCGTTTTATCTTCATGTATACACGTTTCAACGGCATTGAACAATGACCAATATTGCTACCATTGCATTGAAAGCGTTCGGTGAATCTAAGCTTTCAATGAGATTGTGCGATCGCATTGATATGTATTTAGATGTATCAATGCCACTGAAGCAATGAAATTGAAAGCAGTATTGAACTGAAATTGATCCGTGTAATATCGGCTAACTGTCACGCGGGCTCAGAACGCGCGAGTAGGCTATTGCGGATGGTTGTGTCTCAACGCGCGCCCTATAAAATTATTTTCGACTATCATATAGCTGATGTTATAAGGAGTAACTTTTATATTAGAAAAATAATCAGGTTCTGTGTAAAAATATTAAAATATATATCGTAATATATTCCACACGGGCGAAGCCGCGGGGAGCAGCTAGTTTCTAATAAACATGTTATTTCTCATTATTTAATCTTTATTACAAGTATTTTTTATAGTTATTCTCGTAATTCACTGACGAAGAATTGATCCCAACAACACTAAAAGTACAACGAAGTACAACACTATGACGGATACTTGACCCATGGCCCATGTGCCCCTCCCAGAAATAAATCCTGGATCCGCCTTGCTGAAACTATTTTGATGGCCTCTCCAACTTAACGTTAAGATTTAGTGTGCTTTTCATTATTCGGTAATCACTTCCAATTTTCATCCGCGCAATCACTAAGATATCACTAAACAAATATCGCCTGGTCTTTATTACGAATCAATCAAATTTTTGAAGCTAGACTAGGCCCACTTACTGTGATTATTTATTAGGAATATCATACATGATTAAATATTCAAAAAAAAAGGAGTTTACCTCAAAGTGTCCCTCTTTCTGCGTGAAGACTGATGACTCTGTTTACTTCTTGGGTTCCGTTTCCCTATTCTGAATTCCGTTACCTTCAGGTCACCGCCTTTTATTGTGCCTAGTTTAACGTTAAAATCTCATATCAGCATCGTATTGTGAGTTTCGGAAGAAAGAGAAATTATCATACATTTCCTCTATCTACTCATCGGGATCTAAAAAAACTCCTATATATGGTAATGGCCCCTTGGTAAAACCAAACTAATGATTATGAAGTAATTTACTTATAAAAAGAAAAGAAGCATACGATTAATTAAGCAGAACGACAATCGACAATGTTATATAAGGAGACAGGTGGCGCTATTTAAGCAGTTAACATAGGCTCCGTATAATATTTGTTTTAAAAATATTATAAACAAACTTTATTGAACTTTACTATAATATAAGTATTAATTCTAAGATAATTTAGTATGTCCAGTGTTATCTCGCTGTTTGGAGCTAGATTATCAGTGTGAAGTTGATTAAAGTAATCCAGTGAATCAGTGAACTATAAATTGTTATTGTTTTGAATTTTTTGTAATAAGACAGTGCTTTTTAAAGTGAAACGCTAAGGAACGGTATTAATAAACTAAGTCACAGTGCTATCAACGTTTTATTCTTGTTCTAAAGTGAAAAAACATTAATTTAGTATTAAAGTGACGGTTACAGTAGTTTAAAATGTTAAAATTTATGTACATCTGATTAAATCAGCGACATCTATGTGATAATTAATTACCAAAAGAGAGTAACAATTTGTGTATTATTCATTGAGCTATTATGTACTACGTACTAGAGGCGACACTGCATTAAGTTACGTTGTGCCATTCAATTGCGGTGATAGTGCCGCACTTTAATCAGTCGCTCGCTAGGCGCTAGTGAGTTGACACAACATGTTGTGTTGATTATATAAAAAAAAAAAACTTGATAAAATACGCTATGGCGTGTTTTAGATATTGCACAAATAATTCAAGAAATGTTAGCAAATACCAAGGAATAACTTTTCATCATGAGTAAAATACTTAATAAAAAAGTATTATAGAATAATAATCAAACAAATTATTTATAAGACCATCTCGGGTCATGAAATATAGATTATGAAATTAATTTTTTCAGATGCGACGTTACTGTATGTACTTAAGTGTGAGAATAATTGTGCATAATAAAATATGTTCTTTTTTTGTAGAAACAAATGTAAAGTATTCATAATTAGGCTAAATTTCTGATATTTAAATTTGTTGATTATTCTTTTATTTTATTTTTAGGTTTCCACGTCCAAGCTATGAAAAGAGAGAAAATGAAATAAATTCATCCATTTATAATCTCGCGTGCCCAGCATTTATGAATGACTCTTAGAATCTAAACAAATATATTTGTAAATTATATGTTATATCAATAAGTTTTGTTACACATACATTTAGTATGTTTTTTTATTTTACATAGTAACCTTTTAAAATATTCAAATAAAAATATCATTTAAATGTAATTCAGATATCAGCAGTACCATGCGATAACGTTTATTATATTATTTTATAACATTGTTGGGATTTTAGTTTTATTTTCTGATTAGACGACGAATGAATTTTTTTGTAATGTTCAGTATATTTACGGGACTTAAGAGAGGTGGAACCCTCGGTGCGCGAGTCACACTAGTATATGGCGGTTTTTTAATACTGTAACGCTAGAATTTTTACAGGCTCCCCAAATAATTGGTATCTTTTTTTCAGCCAACAAAATGTGGTGAACAGGAAGTATCAGAACCGTTGTCTGAATCAATAAGCAGTTCAAATTCAATTTTTGATAGTCCGAGCAAAATTGTACTTACAAATAAATTACGCAAGTGATGTCTCCTAAGCCTAATTTGAGTGATGTATACGAAGCCTAAGTTTTTAAATATAGTTCTACCTTAGTAACGGATACAATCATTCTAGGTCATTATAAAAATAATAAAATATGAGCACGTTGTAATATTGCGTTCGTATTTAATAGAAAGGAATCTGCAGCTAGAAAGAAACTTACTGAGAAATTTAAGAAAATACAAAGCCACAATATTTATCTAAAGAAAAAATGCGCTTCTTACAAATCAATTGGACAAAATTTTAAACTAATATAATAAATTCGGTCTCAAACTAAATGCTGCGATTGATTTACGAGGGCGGCACTGAAAATTTCGGGAATCAAGGAAGTGACACAACATTACTATTTAAAAATGTATTTATTGCTTTTCGAAGTATTCTCCGCGAAATTTGACACATTTTTCCATACGATGGAACCAATCATTGAAGCAACCATTCCATTCGGAAGTTGGGGTCTCCAAAATGGCCGTTTTGTAGGCGTCCACAGCTTCTTCAGGTGATGAAAATCTCTGTCCACGCAATTTATTCTTTATTTTAGGGAAAGTATAGAAATTATTAGGGCTTAGGTAGGGGCTGTACGGCGGATGGTCTAATAATTCTATGTTTTCTTGCTCGAAAAACTCTTTTGTTCTGTGTGCGGTGTGAGAACTCGCATTGTCGTGATGGAGGATGATGCGGCGGTTGCAGTTCTCTTTACGGAGTTCAGAAACGACCTGTGGCAAACAAATGCTAGCATACCATTCTGCATTAACCGTTCTTCGTCCCTCAAGAGGAATAGTCATAACATGGCCGGTTTTGGAGACAAACGTGGCCACCATTTTTATCCACGGTATCCATCGGGAAAACAACTTTTTTACACCTAATTGTTCATGCAACATTATTTGTATTTGACTCATGCCAATGTCTAAAGTTGCCTGAATTTCGCGGTATGTCACATGTCGATCTTCCTCAATCAGCTTAAGCACAGCATCAACGTTTTCTTGGGTGACTGCAGTTTTTAGACGACCTTGACGGGGATCATCACTGAGCTTGACACGTCCACGTTGAAATTCAGCAAACCAGCGATAAATTGTGGTTTTGGATATGGCTTCATCACCAAATGCAGAAATCATCCGGTCAACACACTGTTTTTGTGTTAAACCACTTCGAAAGTCATAATAAATCATCGCTCTTGAATTTTCTCGAGTCAATTCCATTTTCTCAACGACTAAACAAGTTTGATAAAACCTTGTGGCAAGACCGAGAATCTTTTTTTAAATAAATAAATGGTATTCGATTTTTAAAACCAAGGAGTTTTCAATTGAAAAGATTTTAATATGACAAGTACAGTGGAAATATTCTATTCTCGATACTTTTAGTGCAGCCCTCGTAATGGCTAAAGCAGAAGTTGTGGAGTTACTTAGAAATAGTATGAATCTTTAATGAAAAAGAATAAACAGAGCACGCATTATTTATTAATACACTGCATGCACCTTAACCTAAATTCGCATTGATTTTACACTATTATTCACCAGCTGCGAATAAATACGTTAGAGAATTCTAGAAAAGTAATGATAATGATCTTTAAAAATAAATTCATATTTTTATATTATACATATTTACCTTTTAAATTATTAAATAAAATATCATTAGAATGTAATTCTGTCATAATATTATATTATATTATTATAAAATTAACACATAAATGCAAAATAAATAACTAAAAAATTGTATTCGATATAATTTACAGTACTAACTACTAAATAAACAATTACTTATTACATACTGATCATTCTATCTACGTATAATCTATGATAACAAATACCGCGCATGCGCGGCTCTTCTATTTACCGCGCATGCGCGAAGACACAGAGTAGTGCACATTTTTTGTTTGGAATAGCTTTTCTATAAAACGGCCGTTCAGAGAATGCGTTCCTGACACGTCGCGATTGATCTGACGACGTAACTTTGTAATGGCGTTGCAGTTACGATAAAAATATTTTTGCTGGTTGTTTACCGTTTTAACAATTGATAAGTATTAAAACAACACTATTATATCAATAATCAATGAATGTTATAATTTTGTGCCAAACTGAGTGTCAAATAACTTGGTAAACAATATTTTTCTAAATCTATACTGCGCTATTACAAGGTTATGTCAGCGCTTTATATTTGTAGTGCTGTGCTAACAATAACAGGCAATAACAGTATCGTAATCTGTTCTTATACAGTTATACTTTATAAAATAATACGTTTTGTTTTTCTTTTTAAGAATTTGAAAATAGTGGACTATAAGATAACTTTTATTAAATATAAAAATAAAACTACGACCAAACCGAACGCGTGAAAGAAAGTAGCATTTTTATATTTAGGTTGAAAATGGTAACCCCAAATGGCGTTATGGGCCGCCATTTTGTGACGCTAAAACAGTCGTCTGTTGTCGTTTCGTGCGCATAGACCACGTTCTTCAAGTGTTTTCGATCTGTTTTTATTTGATTACCCGGCTTTCGTTTAATGGACTGTTTCTGCTTTTCAAACTGACATCGGCGCTAAATCGGATTTCGATTGTGTTTTGTATTGCGTTCTTTTTACTTTTGGTGCATAATACCTAAACGTGAACAAACATTGAAAAGTGGAGCCCGTGAGTTAATCATCAAGCTGCAAGATTACTTTGAGCGGGAGCGGCAAAATGGCGGACCCCTGTTACCTGTCGAACAAGTACAAGAACGCGTCTCTCTGGCGCTTGGAGTTAGCAAACGAACGATAACAAATATTAAAAAAGAAAAGTTCGGCTCTACTGGCACGGAAGATAATATTTTACGTACTCCGAAGAAGAAACGTAGAACTAAATCCGTGACAGATATTGACACCTTTGACGCCGATGCAATCAGAAATCATATATATGGTTACTATTCCAGAAATGAATATCTCAACAGGAAGAAGCTTTTAGCATCGTTAAGAGAAGCTGGACTGTTTAGCGGGGATAAAACTGCTTTAACCAAAATCTTAAAAGATATTGGTTTTTCGTATAAAAAAACAGACAAAAGAAAAACTTTATTAGAACGATACGACATAATTTTAAAACGGATAAGTTTTTTGAGAAAAGTAAAAAATATTGATAACTGGGATAATGTCGTGTTCATTGACGAGACATGGCTAAACGCCAATCACACGGTTTCCCGTTCTTGGACGGATGATAAATAATAAATAAATAAATTTTATTTCGTTTTTAAAAAGTAAATGCCTTAAAAACTAGTAGATTGGAACCTCCATTTAAGCAAATAATGCCTGTGTTTGGAGGGTCCGCCCTTCCATTACTATATACAAGGCAGTATGGATAAACATATTCTATATCCATATTAATGTTATATATTACTTAAATTCTATATTAATCCTATTCTTAGTTTATTTACTTATGTATACATGTGTGTGTGTGCGTGTGTGTGTGTGTGTGTGTGTGTGTGTGTGTGTGTGTGTATGTGTTTGTGTCTATGCTTGCGTGAGTTAAAAAGAGTGTGGGTGATTACAGTGTCTGAATCTGAACAAATCATGCTACACAATCCAGTAGCTTCTCAATTTCGTCATATGTCTTATGATGAATCCATTCTAACAAAAGTTTTTTACAGTTGTGATATGTTTTGTCGTATATATAAATATCTTTGTTTATTTTATTATAAAGAAAGGCAGAACGCGATATAAATTGTCTGCTTGCAAATGTGGTTTTAGTTCTGTATGTCTGGGCAACCATGTTTCTACGTCGTTTATTTAAATGGCAAGGATCATAAGACAATGATTTGTGAGTTTTGAGGGTTGTCCAGAATATATACAACTTCCTGACAGAGAGTAAACCGCAACCGTGATACACAAGCGTCGACGTCGAAAGTACCAATGGGTAGGGGGGCCCGTCTGATAATATGCCACGCAGGTTCTGCAAAATACGGCTTTGTGGAGAACGCGTTACTGGCATCATTGGCATATCATTGCCAATATAACGCGATTGAGCTAATCTGGGCTCAAATAAAAGGTTACGCCGCCCGCCACAATACTTCCCCGCCATTCAGCACGAAAAAGATGATGACTCTATTAAAAAAAGCCTGCGGGGAAGTCACAAGAGATGACTGGGCAAAGGTTGTTGAGAAAACTAAAAACCTGATTGTGGAACATTTTGACCGAGATATCAGGATTCTGTTATTGATAATAATATAATTATACATGTAGGCGAAGATGATGACGAAGACACCACCTCCTCAAGCGAATCGGAGTCTGATTAATATTCTGTACCCACATTCAATTCAATGTACTTTATTGCATAGAAATACAAATTGTAACTTTGTAACAAAGAATAAATGAAACAATTTTATTATATTAATATTACCTTTTTTATGCTTTCCACTTAAATTACTAAAATATAAATTTTAAATGATTCCGCCAATTTAAAACGAAAATAATCTTAAAAATAACGCGGCGGTTCATTTTGGAGGAACGGTAACGAACTCAGTGTTATGTTGTGCCCATCACTAGTCGTGACTAACTGATAGGTGTCAGGAACGCATTCTCTGAACGGCCGAACTATAGTACGTAGTACATTATAACTCAATTGTATTATTACGCCATCTATTAATTACTGGCTAAATAAGCTACGAACTTATGCTAATAGATCAATTTGATCAATCCTACGATCACCCGTTAGAGGACGCGCTCATTCATCTGATTTTATAACATTATTTTACTTTTGAAATAAGTCCTAGTTCTATTGTATAAAATGATGTCGCCACCAACCGAGACTTGTGCTGCATGTGCGAAACCTTTACCAAAAAGAGAATATCTACGTTGTTGTAATTGTAAGGAGCTTTATGATATTGAATGTCTAAATATAAGCAGTACACGCTTTTATTCTTTTTATTCGTGTAATAAAGAGCGTAAAGATAATTGGAAATGCATTTCATGTGTGAGCAAACTTCCGCGTACGGATAATTTGAATACACCGGTGCGTGCTGCTGACTCTGAAATTTCTAGTCCTCCTGCATTGGTTGTCTCACCAGAGAAATCGTATGTGGCAGTCCGCCACAAAAATACTCAGGACAAGAATATTCATGTAGAACAGAGCATCGTAATGGAGAATATTATGTCAGAATCGCTTGATGGTACAGCTATGGACTTCAAACTGCTTCTTAGTGAAATGAAGGCCATCCGTGCTGAAATGCGCTTGTTCCATAATCCTATAGCAGATCTCATGACTTCCATTAAAATGCAAAGCGGCCGCATTGATTCCATCGAAACCAGGATATCAGCCTTAGAAGACAAATCAAAAGGCTTACAACGCTGTGAAGTTTCGACAATGGAGGACACGGTGTCACAGTTGAAGTCTCAAATATTGGAACGTGATCAAGACTTGCTCTCTAATAATATACAGATAGCGGGATTCCCTGAAACGAGTTGTGAAAATATTATCTTGGCTATTGCCAAAAAATTATGCGTGGACTTGGATGAGCGTGATGTGGTGTCTTCAGAACGTACAGGTTTCATACGCGATAATGGTGAGGATCCTACAGTTCCACGGCCACGCCTTTTAGTTGTGCGATTGGCGAATCGTGCTCAGTGTGATGCGCTAATACAGGCGTCACGCGTACGGCGCAATACACCATTGAAGGTCTGGGACTGACGGGAATAACTCGCAAAATTTATGTTAACGAGCGTCTTACTAAGCACAATAGCCGGTTATTTTATAAAGCCCGTGTGGCAGCCAAAAGCATTTATGTAAGGAAGGAACATGGGAGTGAGCGATATCGGCTTCGGTTGGAAGAAGATTTAGCTGAGGTTTTTGGTGTTAAAGCTGTTGGCTCTAAAACTATGTCACTCGGTGAATTTTTTTTTATAGGAGAGGGGGCAAACGAGCATGCGGCTCACCTGATGGTAAGTGACTACCGCCGCCCATGAACAACCGCAATATCAGGGGAATTGCAGAAGCGTTGCCGGCCTTTTAAAAAGGAGTAGGCTCTTTTCTTGAAGGTCCCTAAGTCGTATCGATCCGGAAAAATCGCTGGTGGTAACATAACAAGGAAGTTGTGCGAGGAAGAAAACATCTTCTAAATCGCACAGTGGTGGACCACCAATCATCCAAATGGTGTGGATGGTATCGGGAGTTCTGCCGCGATGTGCGTTCGTGAAATTTGGCGGCTGGGATTAATCCAAACAATTCTTCAGAGCACTCACCGTGGTAAATGCGAAAGAAAATGCAAAGAGATGCAACATCTCTTCGCAGCGCCAATGAGTCGAGCCGATCGGAAAGGACTCGGTCGTCGACTATTCGAGCCGCTCTGCGCTGGATGCCGTCAAGTGAAAGGAGCTGGCACTGGGGAGCCCCAGACCAGAGATGGGAACAGTATTCCATGTGAGGCCGAACCTGCGCCTTGTAAAGTTGCAGGCGTTGAGCCGGCATGAAATACTGTCCTGCTCTGCTGAGCACGCCAAGCTTTTTAGAGGCCAATTTGGCCTTCTCTTCCAAGTGACCACGAAACTGCACGTCACTCGATATGTCGACGCCGAGGATTCCGATACTGGCTGAGACAACAAGGGGAGTACCTTGAAACTGAGGAGATACAACAAAGGGGTTCTTTTTAGCGGTAAACGCGCAAACTTGTGTCTTCTGAGGATTAAACTGGACTAGATTTAGTCGCCCCCAATCTGAGACTTTGTCCAGCAAGGACTCGACTTCAGACACAAGTTTGTTCCGGTACTCGGTGACGTTTTCCCGAGAAATATTGGCACGGCCGGTGTATAGAGCATCACCAGTGCTGTCATCCGCATAGCAATGAATGCTACCGGCTTGCAACATATCATTGATATGCAGAAGAAACAGCGTTGGTGAGAGCATGCAGCCTTATGGAACACCAGCGTTAATAAGCGTGTAGTCGGAGCATGCACCGTCTACAACGACCTTGATGCTCCGATCTGCAAGAAAGCTGGTGATCCAATTGCGTAATTTCTCGGGAAGCCCATAGGAAGGGAGCTTCGAAAGAAGCGCTTTGTGCCAAACCCGATCGAAGGCCTTCGCAATGTCCAGACTAACGGCCAACACCTCCCCCTTGGACTCTACTGCCTCCGCCCATCTATGGGTCAGGTAGACCAGAAGATCACCAGCTGATCGACCCCGACGAAAACCGTATTGGCGGTCACTAATCAGCTGGTGATCCTCAAGGTACCGGATGAGCTGGCAGTTAATAATGGATTCCATTATTTTGGAGAACAAGGGGGTGATGGCGATAGGCCTATAGTTGGACGGGTCTGAGCGGTCGCCTTTTTTAGGGATTGAGTGGATAAAAGCTGTCATCCATGATTTTGGGACTACGCCTAGGGAGTAGGAGTACCGGAAAAGACGCGTTAGGACCGGTGCCAACTCCGGAGCACACGTCCTCAGCACAATTGCGGGGATTCCGTCAGGCCCACTCGACTTCTCGATGTCCAGGGAGAGGAGTGCTTTGCGAACCGAGTGCTGTTAGAACCGCACATCCAGCATGGAGCACTCACACCGCGGGATGGTCGGCGGTGTGTTCCCCCCGTCATCAACAGTCGAGTTGGACGCAAAAAGGGAGCCTAAAAGGTCGGCTTTCTCTTTTGCGTCGTGGGCCAGTGAGTCGTCCTCCCTATGCAGAGATGGTAGTGATGGCTTACAGAAATTCCCGAAGGAAGGCGAACTAGTTTCTCGCCAATTCTGCCTATGTGTTCTCACTTTGCCTTGGCAATAACTCTTTTGAAGGACCTGGAGGCGAAGTTATACTTCTTTCTAAGTGTGCTGGTGTTTACATCCCGAGTCGCCGAAGCCGCAGCCCAGACTTGATAACACTCCTGCTTACTGCGTAATGCAGTCTTACAGGAGCGACCAAACCAAGGCTGAGATCTGCCTCCGATGGGTACCACAGATGATGGAATAAAAAGTTCCATTCCCTGTAGCACCACATCAGTGACAGAGTCAGCAACAGCGCTGGGATCATCCGGTGAGAAGCAAACCCGCCCCCATGGGTAGGAAGCAAAGAAAGACCGCATTCCGTCCCAATCCGCCGACCTGTAATACCAAACACGGCGGCAACCTGCAGAACGCAACCGCGAAGGGAGCGTGAGTGGCACCACACTCCGGATCAGACAATGGTCCGAAGAGCCGAGAGGGGCATCGACGGAAACCTGATATCCGTCCGGATGAGAGGTCAGCAGAAGGTCCAACAGGGAAGGTGTATGATCCTCAACATCTGGAATCCGCGTACGCGATGTAACCAGTTGTGTCAAACCATATGCCAAGGCAAAGTCATAAACAGATCTCCCCGCATGATCGGTTAAATGTGAACTGAGCCATTCGGCGTGGTGGGCGTTAAAATCGCCAAGGATCACGATCTCTGCGGATGGGACCTGTTGTAGCAAGGAATCTGTAGCCATTTGGACGTGGTCGATGAGTCGGTCTGTTTCGGCATTACCGCTATGGGACCTATAGAGGCACACGTAGATGTGCGGATGGTCGTCGCTGTCTACGCGTAGCCAAAGGATGGACAGGTCCGAACCTTCAAGACTGCCGAGGCGTGGAGAACAGATGTCCTCTCTGACATACACGCAAACTCCAGCCCGAGGCACAAAGGAGTGCTCCAATTTGTACCCCGGGTAGGAGAGATACGAAATATCAGCCGGAGAGGAAACCTGCGTCTCGGTCAGAAAGAGCAAGGCCGGCTTCGCCGTCTCGAGATGGTAGTGGACGGCGTTTAGGTTAGAGTGAAGTCCCCTGATGTTGCAGAAATTCACAATTAGCGTGGCAGGGGTCGCCTTGGTCTTGTTGCTCAGTTTGCCTCTAGCAGTTATTATGTTGAGCGGAATTTTGCCCCCCCCCACCCCTCAGAATACGCGGGGCAGCCTGAGCATTATTTTAATACAATCTTCTCACATTAACTTACGATATTTTTTATTTCATAAATGTTATGATAACATACATTTCATTGTTATATTCAGGCAGATTAGCTATATATAAATTTAAGATATATAAATGTATTATGATTATTATTTTACGGTTGCTTTCTTCAACACATTCTGTATTTTATAATGATACAAAAGTTATGTGCTCAAAGATTTCTTACTTTTTAATGTTCTATTTATGTGCGAGTAAAAATCATAAATTATGTTATGCATACAATGATCTTATATAAAATGTATGATATATTGCAACAGTTTTTATGGCCTGATAATATATTGTATAATTTCTTACCTGTTTACATGGAATTGTATAAGCTTTGTTAATAGATCTTTGATAGAAATTCCTCTCATCACGCGTATACTTTATTTTCTGAACTGTTTAGTGTTGTTTTTGAGGGAGGTGGTATTTCTTTGCTTTTTTATTATTATATTTTATGTTTTATTTATATTGAGTTTTGTACTTTTCGCTAGCCTTTTTTATTGTCTTATATTAAGTAATAATTTCTATGCCACAATGTTCTTTAAAATACCTTTAAATAAAACTATTCTAGGAATAGCCTATATACTCGTATATTACAAGACGTTCGTTGGTTTTCATAAATTGTTATTGCAATTATCAATGCGTTCATTTGTGGATATGCGACATCTGACTTTACTACGAAAATATTTATTTCATTGCAAGTATGTTCAGATAACACTCTTTTGTCATATAATTTATTATTAAAAAAAATTATCTCTTGGCTTTCTGAATCCGGGTTCTTTATGTACACGTCATGATGAATTTTTGGTTTCCTTTGATCGTCATGCGGTAGATATTATGGCGATAAATGAAACGTGGTTGAACCCAGGTGAGGAACTGCGCGCACCTTCCCCTCCAGGATACAAGCTGCGACACAAACCTCGTCCTGCAAGCATCCGAGTACGCGGAGGAGGTGTGGGTTTTTACATTAGAAATGGTATCCACGCTCGCGTCCTGGAACATCCGAGTACGCTTTCTATTGAACGGATGTGGTTAAGTGTTAAAGCTAATGGTTTCAAACTTGCAATAGGTACCGCGTATCGTCCTCCTTGGTTTCACATTGATAATTTTATAAAGGATCTATCTGATACAGTTAGTCCATTTTCAGCCTATGACTACATTGTTTTTTTAGGAGATTTCAATATTAATTTGCTTGCACCTTCAGATCCTAATTCAAAAAAGCTTAATGATTTTCTTCTGAGTATGGTTCTGAGGCAGGTACGTCACACAAGCGACTCATTTTACTGATCACTCGGAAACTTTATTTGATT
This sequence comes from Parnassius mnemosyne, assembly GCA_963668995.1. NCBI lineage: Eukaryota > Metazoa > Arthropoda > Insecta > Lepidoptera > Papilionidae > Parnassius > Parnassius mnemosyne. The sequence goes on along the minus strand of CAVLGL010000035.1, from coordinate 26,609,783 downwards.
TGATTTACAGTAGCTGTGATGTATTTAATATACAGGTTGACTATGTGCCAGATCTGAGTCATCACGCTTTTTTATCTTGTGAGTTGAACGTAAAGAAGCCAAAGCAATTCTCATTATGTATTACTTATAGACCAATTAAGGATATAAACGTACCAAAATTTAATTCTGATGTTGATGCTGTACTGTGGGATGAGTTGCTTTGTGATGACGTAAACAGTACTGTAACGGCTTTTAATTCACATATATTGTATTTGTTTGATATTCATGCACCAATAAGAACGTCTTACACAAAAGGCTATAGCTATCCGTGGATCACAGCAACGATTAAGGAAATGATGAAGCTAAGAGATAAAGCTCACGCAAAATGTAAAGGCATTAATTCCAAAGGTGACAAAAATATTATAAAGATCTGAAGAGTACTGTTAATGCTGCTATACTGAGTGAAAAAACAGCCTACTTTCGTTACTTTATTAATAACAATTCAAAAAACCCTTAAGTACCTTGGAGAAATATAAAGAAAACTGTGGTAGACTTCAAAAATAAGAATTGAATTGCCATCAAACTAGAATGATCCTGACATCATAAATCATCATTTTCTACACATACCAGGAAGCGATAGTGTAAGTCCTTCAACATTATGCTATTTTGAATCTAACCGTTTCAATTCGTCGGTTTTTACTTTAAAATTAGTGGATGATAACTTGGTATCAGAAATTTTAAAAAATATTACCACAAATGCTATAGGTGTAGACGGTATTACTAAAGATATGGTTCTCTTAACTTTGCCACGGACTTTGAGTGCTATAACCACCATTATTAATACATCGATACGGACCAGAGTTTTCCCAGACATTTGGAAGGAAGGTGTAATAAGTCCAATACCAAAAAATAATCATCCTGCAGAACTAAATCACCTTCGACCTATAAGTATACTGCCTTTTTTATCCAAAATTGCTGAAAAGGCTGTTTATATGCAATTAGTGGAATATCTAAACCAGAATAATATTTTACCTCTAAAGCAATCAGGTTTTAGGGCTGGAATAAGCACGGTTACAGCGCTATTGAGTGTTGTCGATGATATTTTAACAGCGCAGGATAAAGGAGAGGCTACAATTTTGACACTGCTGGACTTTTCGCGTGCATTTAGCACAATAGATACTACTTTACTTCTGTCGAAATTGATGTATTATGGTTTTGACTGTAACGCATTAAAGTGGTTTGAAAGTTATTTAAATGGTCGTACTCAGCGAGTCAGACTTCGAAATGAAACTGGTGCCAACATTTTTCAACTCGTGGCGTTCCACAAGGGTAAATTATAGGTCCTTTACTGTTTATTCTCTACAGTGCCGATATTACGAGCTGTTTTAAATATTGCCAGTATCATTTATATGCCGACGACCTTCAAGTCTACATATCATTTAGGCTGGATAATACAAATGAGGCAGTTAACAAACTAAATCAGGATTTAAGCATGATCGCTGAATGGGCGAATAATAATGAACTCATCTTAAATTCAAATAAAACCAAGTTCATGATTTTGGGGTCAAAGAAATTAATAGAACGAACGAATGCTCATAAGCCTAAAATTGTTGTTGGTGGCATCTATATTGAGCAGGTATCCGAAGTTCGTAACTTAGGTATAATTATGGATAGTAGACTAAGGTTTGAAAATCATGTTACCCATACAGTAAAAAATTGTTTTTACAGATTAAAAATATTATATAATATTCGGCAATATCTTAGTGAAGAATTGAGAGTGCAACTTTGTGAGTCACTAATACTCTCGAAGCTAAATTATGCTGATATTGTCATGGGAGAGTGTTTGCTTGCGCGAACCAAACTCGTTATACAACGAGTACAAAATGCATGCGCTAGGTTCTGTTTTCGAATTCCTCGTAGAGGTCACGTGACACCGTTTTTAAATCAGAGCAAACTTATTAACATGAAATCTCGTAGATAGGTTCACTACAGTTGTTTACTGTATAAAATATTACAAAATCAACAACCGAAATACTTATATGAGAAGCTCAGTTTCTCGCAACGTTCCTCACGGGAAACTGTTCGCTTGTTGTACACAAGACACAGAACAGTTGCGTTTCGTGGTAGCTTTCGGTATACTGCCACAAAGTGTTGGAATAATATACCACCTCCGATCAAGGGCAGCAGGACAGTTCGCACTTTTAAGGTAAAACTAAAAGAATATCTTTTAAATTTGCAAACTTAGTATAATTCTGTATCGATGTATCACACCTTTCTTATGAAGTATACTGTGTTTGTTTATTGTAAAAATACTTGCTTAATTCTCCATTTATTTTAATTTTGTATGTTATTAAATAATTTAATTGTGTGCCTTGTGCCTTGCATATGCCGTTTGTTACGCTTTTTGTTGCGCTGGCTTATTATTGTTATGCCTTTTTTCCTAAATGTTAACAGTTTTTTTTACTGTTATTTATATATATAAATTTTATAAGAGTTTATTTTTATTTTTATGTTGGAGCCTGTGATTAGTTAAATTTATTTTATTGCACCTATGTCTCTGGCGTTTACTGAAAATCAGCGTTATAGTTATCACTACTGTACTGTTTCTGTAACATTTGTGCTGAGTAGACGCCATTTTAGTTCCATTCCATTAATTTATTTTGCTTTGTTAATTTGTGTTTATGTTTAGAACTAAATAAATTATGTTATTATTATTATTAATAATAATTAGTTTTTTTTAAGATTTCTCTATACTACATACCGGATTGATTGCAGATTTAAAAATTGACAATTTTCTTGATTTTATTAACTTACGAAATTTGAGTTAATAAAATCAAGAATTTCGCTGTTTAACAAAATAGTAGAGAGGTTTCTTTTTTAGCTTTTTTTTTTCAAAAATTTAGATGTAATTATCGAACAATATAAAAATTACACATTCACTTATGACACCTTAATTTTTTTTTGATATTCATATATTTTATTGTTTGGGTATTCACGGAAGATCAGCGTTTGTGTTTTGCTGACCTCAACATAATGCTGGGCGGAGAAATAATGGTACATTATGAATTTTTGCAACTTAAGTGAATTAAAATGTTGATAACAAAAAAAAGGAAACAACTTTTTTTTCTTGTTTACACATTTGCTTTATATCCGCCTTTTACTTTGATACTTTAGTTTTAAGGGTAAGAAAAAAACAATATTAGTTAGAAGTTTTTTTTATTTAAAACGATTCTCAAAGTTGTACAATTTGCTAGATTCTAGCTATGCATTTTCGGTACGAGATGATTAAAATAATAAAATAAGAAGTATGTAATCGTTGAACTAATATATATCGCGATCAACTTTTCGAAACGAAAGAAATCATTACCAGTATGAATTTACCAATAATTATTAACGCTATTGTAATAAATTTAAATAAATAAGAAAAATATAACTACAACCTGCTAACACAGAAAAAGGTTGGTACGAATTAATGTAATCGCGTACTTCTACGATTAAAAACGATTACAATAGCTTATAGAACTTTCGTACCCATCTCGATCTGTTGTGATTTAATGTTTTATAAAATCTACCAGCACTTTGTTATAAAAAGATATAAAAATGTTCACAATATACCTTTCATCATTCTTGTCATATTGCTTTTACAAAAGCATTACAATGTGGCCGACATTGTAATGAAACTTTTATTAAAGAGTGCTAGTACAAACATTACTTTCCCACGAGTTAAAGAAAACAAGACAATACTGTGTCATTTTCTGTAAAACGCGAGGAAGGAAAAGTACCGGCCAAGGCAGCCACATCAAAGATGGTGCATCGACTGGAACTTTTCTTGTATCTTAGAGGGCCTTCGTTTTATTTCTAAATTAAAATAGTCACTGGACTCAAAACATGGCTTAAGTACTATACACCTAAAATATATAAATTATTACAAATTAAGTAAGGCATTTACAACATCGGGGATCCTTAATAGACCTTCATATTTACACGATACTAGACTGCTTACGTAACATCGTGTAAAAATAAAGAATTGACTAAACTTATATCGGTAAAACAATTTAAGTTTATAAATGGTCAAGATTTCGGCGATCTACAATGACCAATGCACCACTACAATCTTCTAACATAATATTTCAGTATTAAATTTATTCTTAGTTAAGCTTGGCGTTGGTCAATGTGTTTCCTTGTATGTAAAATTCATGTTTAAACCTCTTTATCATAAAGGCGTTTACAATCTAGCACTACCGTTTGGCACTGTTTATTTAAGAAAATAACAATAAATTATGAAAATATTGGTTGCTAAACTCAAAAAATGTATACTCTTAAATTGGTGTTTTAGAAAATTATTAAATATTTAAATCACAGTCATGGTTGATACATTATTGATTGAATTTGAGTTGTGCGTGCCACGACACTTTTTGAAGAGTAAAATACATTAATAATTAAATCAATTACTACATATGACACGAAATCTTAAACTACTCCAACGCGTAATTTGAGCATTATTCTTGTGCATAGGAGAATAGATGGAAATAATTATCACATAGGTTTTATCCTAGTGATGAAACGTTCAATGATGGAATCACAGGAGCATTTCACCTTCGTCGCTTTGCCGATACTGCGGCTGCTATCATTTGTCGCAGCATTGGTTCCGGAGTACACGCCTTTGGATCGCATTTCATTTGACCATCTCCTCCGCATCTGCAATTAAGTTTTTTTTTCATAACACTTTTTTTATCTAGATTTGTAAACATATCCCCGCACAAGGCAAAATATAGCCTTCATATAATATAACTCCGTATTTTTTTACCTTTAACTTTTTTTTATAAAAGTAAATTCAAAAACGAACTATAGGTAAGTGGCTACTGAGGCCTGCAATGGATACCTGCAACCAACTTCAAACAAAAAAGACTATAGTGTGTTGTCACTTCTGATGAATAAGATGGAATGACTCCCAGCATGCCCTGTGTTATGCACTGCATGCCAGAACACAGTACTGCAATCGCTGCTATTTGGCAATAAAAGTAGTACTGCTATCTGTTACTTTAATAATTGATTTTAACTTTTTAGGAATTCGGTAGCGATACGAGAATAATTGGCTTGCAAATGATACTTACGTGCAATGTAAACATGGCCCTGAAGATGCACGTACAACTTCTCCAACTTTGTATGTATGGCCTTTAATTTGACATCCTCTTCTTTGTGCTGCACCTTTGTAAGCATGTGGCAGAAAATGTGGTGGTAATGTTGTAGTTGTTGTTGTCGTCGTCGTTGTAATATTGAGCGTAGTAGCCATTGAAACTGGACATTCATAACGTGGACAACAGAATCCTTGAATAGGTTCTTCATGACATCCATGGATCGGTGGAGGACAACTTTGTTGTAAACAAATAATATCACTTCTAAAGCAGAAACAAAAATCACAAGGATCGTCTCTCGGTATTTGTTGTGCAGACACGAATACCTTGCCCCCATACCGGCAAGTTCCGGGCCCAAATGCTTGATCTTCTTCTCCATAATCAGGTTCTTGACCATATCCACTAGTTCCAGTAGGTGGGAAATTATTATCTTCGTCTGTAGGTAAGAGATCATCAGTGGGTAGAACTTCATTGAAACCAGGTTTCGGTAATTCTGGCTGAGGTGTCGATTGTACTGCTTCGATTGGCTTTTCATCCCGTTTTGTAAAGTTATCAAACTGGATGGGTGACAGGGTCGTTACATCTTCAGTAATCTTTGTTGTTGTAATTTTGCTTACTGCAGGAATAAATTCTTCCTCTATAGATGGACTAGTCTCATGTGAGGGGGCTTCAAAATCGTGTGGTTTATAAGTAACTTTACTGCTTTCTTTTTCTTTTTCTTGTTCTGAGGTTGTTGTAACATGTTCATCGTATTTAGGCGTTTCCTGTTTTTCATAAACCGTTGTAGCTTCTATTGGGATATAAGTTGAAGTCTCTTTTTCATATGGTATTGCCGTGTGTTTGGTAGTTGTAGTAACTTTTTCAGTTGTAATTGATTGTTCTGCAGATGTAGAATGGAAAATATCTATTCCAGCAAGATCGGAGGCAGTTGTAGTTTTCTCTTGATCTTCTTTTGTCGACACTTCGGTTTCTTTAATCGAATCCTCTGTTAGCTTTTCTTGGTCGAGTAACGTTTGCTTGCTTGTTGTAATTTCAAATTGCTCTTTTATAGTAAATTGAACTTCTGAGCTAAGAGTCGAAGTTTTCTCTTCATGATATACTTCCGGAGTAACTTCAGTTTCTTGAATACTCTTGTGCGTATGTTCCTCTAATTCAACGAAATATGGAGTAGATTCAGCATATTCGTATTTAGGTTTAGAGGTTTCCTTCGTATATTCGGGTAATTTTGAGGTCTCATCTATAGGTTTAGATTCTAAAACATTTGATTCTGTATTGATTTCTACTGAAACTCCTACGTTAGACTTTGTAGAAAGATCTACTTTTTCGGTAATATAGTCAGGGTAAGTTTCTTTTGGTAGATTGATTGTTTCATCATGTGAATCTTGACTTTCATCTGATGATACGACTACTGACGCAGGTGATTCGGTTTGTATGGTTTCTTGATATGTTGTTTGCTTGTGTAATATGTGCTTATCAATGGCATTTGATTCAGTTGTATATTGATTTTCTTCCGGTGCCTTCGTAATATCTATTTCATCATCACTTATATGCATCTCTTCCGTAGACCCAGATAATTGACTTTCCGTACTCAAAAATGCAGGCAGTTTTGTTTCTAATTCTGCTAAATGAGTTTTTGGACTTTCAGGAGTAGTTATGATCGGGGCATAATTTTCATGCGAATATGTTTCTTCTGTTACTTTTGATTTTTCAGTAGTAAATATGTCATGATCAGTTATCAGAGAATCTTTATGTATTTCTGTAAAGGTCTCCTCTGGGGATTTTGTATATTCTTCTGTTGTATCAGTACTTATCTTGTCTTTGCTACTGGAAGATACTTTCACTTTATCAGGAATTTCTTTTTGTGACGTAATTTTGTCTACCTCAGGTTTTGACGTCGTCTCGTATTTGGCAGTCCATAATAATTCTGTTGTGTCATCAGATACATCACTTATGCTTTGTTGTGTTGCATGTAAATCAGGTACTGCAGTAACTGTTTTTCCTTGGTCTGGTTTTCCAGTAATATTAATTAGTTCAACTGAGGTAACAGGTATAAGGTTTTCAGATAAATCATTTTTATCTTCTTCCACTGCAGATTCTGTAATTTTTGTAATACTGGTATCAGGTAAGCTAACAGAAGATTTTGTTGTAGAATCCATTACAAGAGTTTCTGTAGGAATTTTATTTTTGTCCATGTCTACAGATTTGTTAACTAAAGTTTCTGGTATTTCAGTAGATAATGTGGCATATTTCTTATCATCTAATCCGTCATTTTTATCATCCGTACTTGTTTCTAAATATGAAGAAGTTTCTGCAGGAACATTAAATGATTTTTCGGTTGTTATTCTTACATCGTGGTATTCTGAAACAAGCGTTGTGCTATCAAAAGTATACTTTTCAGGATTTTCAGTCGTTTTATCTTGGTAATGAATGTTTGTAACTTCCGTTTCTTTTTCTATATCTTCTGGTAGCTTAGATGGAGTAGTAGCTGTATTTTCAGGAATTTCTGCTGTTTTCTGATCTTTATTAATATTCTCACTATCACGTATATTATCTGTGACAAGTTGCGGCAACTCCGTATAAACAATCACTGTAGCAACTTCTCCTCCTGGAGTAGATCTTTCTTCATTTTCTATAGTAGGAGATTCCGGAAGTTGTTTCGTACTAGTTTCTAGTGAGAGTGTTCCCGGTTTTTCCGTTTCTCTCTGTGGTGGTATTTCTGTAAACATTTCCTTATCTAATTTCGATAATCCAGATGCACCTTCTGTTTCAGATTCTGGCAAGTTTATTGACATTCCTTCAGTAGTTTTTTCATCTGGAGTCATTGCGGCAAGCTTTTCATGAACATTGCTTACTTCGGTAGTAATTTCCTTGGGTATTGTTACTTCTTTTTGAGGTGCACCAGTTGAATATAGTATATCTTTTCCATCATAATCTGTAGGTTTTCCTGGTGATTCTGCTATAATTTCACCAGTGTATGACTGTCCGGTAGTTTCAGTCACTTTTTCTATATAATCGATTGCCGGGGACGCCGATGTTTTCTCAGTAACATATTCTATTTTTTCTGTGGCAACAAGAATATCAGTAACTTTTTCGATACCTTCTGTTTCTGTAGCCCTTTCAGGTAATTCTGTGATCACTTTCTCAGTAGTTTCTTCTATTTTATCTATATTTTCTTCGAGGTGAATGCTTCCTGAGGGTGTTGTTATCCTTGTTTGTTCTGACTCTTCAGTTATGGCGTGTTGCTCGGCAAAAGTATTAACATTAGGAATTTCAGTCGTTTTAATATGGTCTTGTGTGCTGGGAGCGTCTGGAGCTTTGTAGACTTGACTCTCTGATAGTTCAGATTTAGAAGGCATACTTAAGTCGGAAATTACTGTTGTTTTATCTTTATCTTGTGAAGTTAAAATAATATTTTCTGTTGTTATCTCTGGTGTTTCGGTATATGTTTGTTTGTCACTTGTTGGTTCTTTTGTAGTTTTTTCTTCCTGTTCATTAATGGCGGTAATATAATGATCACTTGTTATTTCAGATTCAGTATCCATATGTGAGGACAGATTTTCTGAACTATCTGTCGTGGCCTTTGTATCATCATACAAATCTGGTGATTTAGAGTCATCCTGTGTCACAATTTCTGAATAACCAGGAGTTGATTGGTCTGTTACAGGTGCATTATGCATTGTTGTCACTTCTGAGTGTATGTCTTCTTCTACTTTATTTATTACATCATGTGAAAATGTGACATCTGTAATATGAGGAGTAATAGTAGTTTTTTCTACTTTAGATATACCTTTTGTTGTTATTTCATGCACTTCCGTAATTGATTCCTCTACAAGTTGAGACTTAGTTGTCTTTTCTTCTGAGTGAGTAGGGGTGACCAATGTAGTAAATTCATTCAAAGTCTCCTTTGGTGTAGCTTTTGTTGTCATATCTTCAGTAACTAAAGGTGGTGAATACTCTGTAACTTCCTCCTTTTCTTTCAAAACTAAAGTGTGTAGAATATTTTCAGAAGATGTTCCTGGTATCATTGTGGTCGCCGAAATTGGTAAATCTTGTTTGTAAGTCGTTGACATTTTATCAGATATTTCCGTAGGCTTTATTGTATTATAAACTTCGTCGGACCCTTGGTGTTCGGCTTGCTTGGTAATGTCAATGGAATTTTCAGTATATGTTTCTGCGTTGTCTTCGACCTTGGTATAAGTTTTGGACGTTGATAATTCTGTTTCATATTCAGGAGCATTATATTCTTTATCGTGGGTGGTTGGCTTGTCTTCATCTGTTTGTATAATATGCGGGCGTTTTGTAGCAAGCTTATGGGTATCAGAGTCAGAATCAGTTTGAATATTTGTTTGTTCTTCAACTTGCTCTGTTGAAAATTGACCTGGTTGTATAGTTACTTCATGAATTGGTTCTATTTCTTTTACCTCATCTACTTTTTTATCGAATAGGTGGTGTTCTAACGACTCAGGTACTTGAGTAGTAATCTTTTCAAACGTATTTACAGTAGATATACCTTCGTTATTATCTCTCTCTGGACTTACCACTGATAAACCCATATCCGTTTCAACTGGTTCTGTTAATATTATTGTAGGGCTATCTGTAACTATTTTAACTGTTTCTGTTTCAAAATGCTCAGGCGTTTCAGTACTAATATTTACTTCAAGTGTGCTTTGTGACGTATTTTCCTTATTGAGGGGTTTTGATATTTCAGTTTGAGTTTCTTCAAAACCAGATCCAATTCCTGATGTTGTTCCATACTGATCTGTTTCGTGTGAGTGTGAGATTTCAGATTGTTTTTCATCGGCATATACTGGTAATTCAGTTCCTCTACCATTTAGGGATTCCATTAAATCTTTTTCAGTTTCTTTTGTAGTAGTAACTGGTAATTCAGTGAAAGATTCTTCTGCGATTGTTTTCTTAGTTGTGATTTCCTTTACTAAATGTGAGTCTGGCATTTCCGTAGCTTCGTGGTCTTTAGTTTCATATTTTTTTATCTCGGGAGTAGTTGTAGTCGTTTTTTCTTCCATAGTGTATTCAAGAGTTTGTTCGGTAGATACATGCACAGGTAATTCTAATTCTTCATTGATTTCAGTGGTACTTTCACCGTGGATTGACGTTGTTAATACATTTGAAACTTCGGAAGAAATTTTTCCTTTAGTTTGAGTGTCAATGTTATCAATCGGCTGCTCAGTTGTTTCAACGAGGTCTATTATATTCTTTGTAGCATAGATTAAATTACTGTCAGTTGTTTTATCCGCGTATTCATAAGATTCCGGCAATTTTGTAGACATTTTTTCAACCAGTTTTGGCTCTGTGTCTTCAGTTTTGCTTACTGGAGTTTCGGTGGTATACTCACTATCAAAATGCAAAATATTTGTTGTAGTAATATCTTTGTCATAATATTCTTTATCTTTTTCATCTTGTTCGACTAAAGGCTTAGTATCATAAGTTTTTGTTATTTGTAAATCTATGTCTATATTTTGTGGCGTTGTAATTTCATTTGGAGTTTCTGTCAGACTTAAATCTTTTTCATGATCAAATATGGTGTATTCTAATGTATTTGTTGTAGGTAATTTAGGAGTTTCTGTTAAATCAGACACAGTCGTTAAAAGAGAATCTATGTTGGGAGTCTTTGATTGTTCATTTAACGTAGTATTTTCATCGTTTGATATATTTGTTTCTTTTTGATCACTTTCTGCATTTGCTTCTGCGAGTGCAGGTTCCGGTAAATTATGGATCGATTCTGTAGTCATATGTTCTTCTTCACTTATTGCATTTTGTGTTGTACTCTCGGGAATTTTTTCAACTTTGGGTTTCATTGAAGTGAAATTTTCCAATTCTGATTCGGTTATATCTGGAAGACTTTCTGGGTATTTTGTAGTTACTTCTTGAATTGCAACGTCAATTATTTGACTTGATGTATCATAAGTATCCATTCCTTGTTCCAAAACAGTATCCGTTTTTGTATCAGGCTTGGTTGTGGTAAATTCAGGGGTGATCATAGAAGAAATATCTTTTGTCTTTGTTGTAGTATCTTTAGAAACAAGAAGTTCTGTTGTTGACTCTATTAATATATTTTCAGTATTAAATGAAGAAGGTAATTTCGGTGCAACTTCCGATGTTTCTTTTCGTCTACAATTTCCATTCTTGCATTCCTGTTCAATAGAACCAACTTGATTTTCAAGAGATATATCAGGAGTACAAATGCCACCGTCACAGGATTTTTCATCTGTTATTACAGATTGCACGTCTTTACAATTTTCTTGAGTTTGGCAAAGATCCTCCTTTGCAGTATTTTCATTTTGTGTTATACAATCTCCACTTTCGCAAGGTGTTACAGCTGTTGCCTGATCACATTTACCATCAGCGCAATCTTCGGTGTGTTTTATTGGAAGTATGGGAGCTTTTTCTGCATTTTCGCATCCGTTTTCTCCACAGTCAGGTTGTTTTTCTCCAACCATATTAACACAATTTTCAGATGTACATGGTTCGTGCTGTTTAGGTGGTGGTGTTTGCTTATCTTCAGTCTCTTCGCACTCATTTCCATTGCACGCATAAGTGATGGCTGGTCTAGGGTTATCTGTACCTGACATTTGGCTATGAACTTCTGGTAAAATAGTTTCCTTAGATTGATCACATATGTAAGTAGGACAACAAGATTCAGCTGAGTCATATACAGGTTGACAATTAGTCATTATATTTTCATATTCTGGTGGCGGACTGCATATAATTGGATCACATTTTACAATGCTGCTGACGCATCTACAGCTTGTCTGACATTTATTTGTGCTAGGTACAGTTGTATTATTTTTGTAGGTAATACCATTGAGTAGACAATCTCCTTCTCCTGGTATTCTGCCATGCGGAACTACCAGGGACATATCTTCTTTAATTTCATTTTCTATTGGGTTTACACTGGTCGTTTCATCAAAATCTGATTTTATTGTACTAAAAGAAATATATTCATTTGTGCTTTCTTTGAAATCCTTATCACTTCCAGGTTTTGTGGAAGCGTCAAAAGGAATGTTCGTTGTAGTTTTTTCAGTTTGGAATGAATTCTCAATATCATGTACACCTACAGTTTCAAGTTTATGATAATTGTTTTCAGGTGATGCAGTAGTAACGGTTATCGTTTCAAGATCGTCTTTTATAGTTCCTTTTTGCCCATAATATTGGTTTTCAGTAGTTATTTCTTTAAATTCTTTTTGGGTCGTAACTTCAGTAATAACATCAAAATCATCTTCTTTCCTTAATGTAGGCTCTGTTGTTATAACATACTGGTCTTCTTTAGAAGTAAGATTATCGAACAATGAAGAAGATATATAATCAATAGTTGATTTAGTTGTCATAGACAGATCTTCAGTAGCTTTATCATCTTGTATAATGATGGTTGATTCCATTTCCTTGTTTTCTGAATCAGTGGTTTGTCCTTCTTCCGCAGATATATCAGGCTTTGAAGATTCTGTAGCTATATTATTAACTTTATCATCTTTTATAATGATGGTTGATTCCATTTCCTTGTTTACTGAATCAGTAGTTTGTCCTTCTTCCGCAGATATATCAGACTTTGAAGATTCTGTAGCTATATTATTAACTTTATCATCTTTTATAATGAATGTTGATTCCATTTCCTTGTTTCCTGAATCAGTAGTTTGTCCTTCTTCCGCAGATATATCAGGCTTTGAAGATTCTGTAGCTATATTATTAACTTTATCATCTTGTATAATGATGGTTGATTCCATTTCCTTGTTTTCTGAATCAGTAGTTTGTCCTTCTTCCGCAGATATATCAGGCTTTGAAGATTCTGTAGCTATATTATTTACTTTATCATCTTGTATAATGATGGTTGTTTCCATTTCCTTGTTTTCTGAATCAGTAGTTTGTCCTTCTTCCGCAGATATATCAGGCTTTGAAGATTCTGTAGCTATATTATTAACTTTATCATCTTGTATAATGATGGTTGTTTCCATTTCCTTGTTTTCTGAATCAGTAGTTTGTCCTTCTTCCGCAGATATATCAGGCTTTGAAGATTCTGTAGCTATATTATTAACTTTATCATCTTTTATAATGATGGTTGATTCCATTTCCTTGTTTCCTGAATCAGTAGTTTGTCCTTCTTTCGCAGATATATCAGGCTTTGAAGATTCTGTAGCTATATTATTAACTTTATCATCTTGTACAGTGATGGTTGATTCCATTTCCTTGTTTTCTGAATCAGTTGTTTGTCCTTCTTCCAAAGATATATCAGATTTTGAAGATTCTGTAGCTATATTATTAACTTTATCATCTTGTATAATGATGGTTGATTCCATTTCTTTGTTTTCTGAATCAGTTGTTTGTCCTACTTCCGTAGATATATAAAGCTTTGAAGACTCTGTAGCTATATTATTAACTTTATTATCTTGTATAAAAATGGTCGATTCCATTTTTTGGTTCTCAGAATCAAATGTTTGTCCTTCTTCCGCAGATATATCAGGCTTTGAAGACTCTGTAGCTATATTATTAACTTTATCGTCCAGTATATTGATGGTTGTTTCCACTTTTTTGTTTTCAGAATGAGTCGTTTGTCCATCTTCCACAGATATATCTATCTTTGAAGACTCTGTAACTATATTACTTTCATAAAGAGTTGTATGTTCAGCACCAGATATTTCAGGTTTTTTACGTTCAGGACTTAATTGCGAAATCGAAGTCTGTTCAATATCAGGTTCGATTGTACTAGTAAAAGGTTTTGCTACTGGCATTTTTGCTGTGGTTAAGAACATTTCATCTATTAAATCTGGTGTTTGCTTTCCTGTCGTTACTGTTTCAGATCCATCGATAGCAATTACTGATTGATCTTCTCCACTGCCTTCCGTTTCTATTATATCAAAAATTGGCATATCGGTATATGGTTCATCAGGTTCAATTCTATAACCACTGCCTTCTACTCCTCCTCTTCTTGGAGGTGTTGACGACGTCGTTTCAAAAATCTCATTATTTGTAAGTTCAGTTGTATAATCAGGGGTTAGTTCATTAACTTCACAAATGTAGGTGTCTGGGCAACACTGCCCATGTCGCGGTGGAAGTGAAGTACAATTTTTGCCCTCATTTTCCATTGGAGTTCCACATTCTTGTACAACACAAACAATGTCACCTTTCATGCAATAGCAATGCTCGCAAGGCTTTTCAGTTTTTAATAAAGCTCCATCGGCATATATTTGATCATAATGAACACAATCCTGAGATGCTTGTGTAACTGGCGCTAATGTGGTGGTTGTAAGTAAAAATCCGGGTGTAGGTCGTACTGTTGTGGTCATATCATCCAAAAGTGGTATTTCATCTTCTGGGTGATCTGAAACAATAACAAATTATGTCTTATAATGAAATTTATTGAGTTTGTTTAATAGTTTTTTTTTTTCAAAGCAAAAATATATATGATATTTACCACATGAGTATCTCACAGGACAGCAGACATCTTTATGATAAATAGGAGTACATCCATCAACGTGTAAGGTACATTCTTGCATTACACAAGTAGTCATATTACGAATGCAGTAACAATGTTCACATGGTTTGTTCGGCGTTGGTGGTACTTTAGAACCCTCTGGGAAATATCTTCCGTTGATGCTGCAACCATATTTGTCTTGTTTTCCTATTCCAGTTCCTCCGTATTCAGCTGGAGATGATGTGGAAGTTGATGTCAATAGGTCAACTGGAACTGAAATGAAATAAGTAATTAGTTTTTATTCTGTCAGATATACAGTAAAACAGAGCTATAGATAACGTTGAATCTCTTCTAGTTAATTTAAGATTACGATTAAAACTTCCAAATAACAAAAGGCTAACTATGCCACACTAAGTATCAAAAATTTACGCTTACGCTAGCACAAAGAAAACTTCGTGTAAACCTATTCGTATTCGATCTAAAGCTTGTTTCATTGTGTTGAGTTGTTGAGGCGGCACCTATAAGGACGATGTAGAAATGTTTCTTTATATAAGATCCATCAGTGTTTAACAAAAAGCGAAATGATAACTCTAAAGTTTTTATAAAGTCATTGTAAAGTGTATTGTAAACTGTTCTTTTATACATACTTAATCAGCTAATCAGAAAAATAAGCAAATAATAAATTGTCGTTAAGGTACTAGTGTAATATTGTGTTGAAAATATCGTATACGGTCGTGCAAATTTTTTTTACTGAGATATTAAGATAACAAGAAAAAAATTAATATCGTTGCCTTTTCTGTATTTTATGTTTTAGTTAATAGAAAACAATGATAATCATCACAGATTTAGACGTACTCGTATAATACTGCAATCGCCAATTCGCTTGCCAAGCGACAAACTTAGGGCAAAGTATTTTTTACTTTAAAACCGCCTAGCAATGCTTAACGTCGATGAAGATGAATGTCACTTACAAAGGTAAGTAAGTAGATGGTTTTATAAATAATTAGATAGAAATACTTACCATCCGGGCATGTAACAATAGGACAACATTGATCAGCGCGTTTTTCTACGGTACAATCCTGACCGATAGCCTTCGTGAAGGGACAAACCCTCAAGTAGCACATAAGCATTCGGTTGTGACAAGTACAGTTGAGACACGGTTCGTTCGTCATTATTCGATCGCCTTCGCCGTAGTGCTGGAAGTTATAATAACAACCTTCCATTGTCCCTGAAAGTAATAAACAAGTGCTATTTAATAACAAAATAATATTGTTTCAAGCCTATTCTGATAACAACGATACTTCTAAAAGTTAGAAAAATATAATATATTTTATAATTATCAATTAAAGCTAAAATATAATTTAGTTGGCATTTAGTGTGTTGTTTTTCAATTTTCTCCTGTTTTATAATGTGACAAACGAACTAACATTCCCCGCGGTTGTAAATGCTCACTGTAACCCCCGAACACCTGCAACCTACTTAAAACAAACAATGCTACATATGCGTTTTCGTTATTGTAGATTGAAATAAGACTTCTTTGCTGATTTAGCCTCCAAATGGGAACATAGCAGTAGGTATGCTACCACCCCAGACAGTGTCCTGACGAAAAAAGCAAAGTCTCTCTAATGATAGAGTCCCACGTGCAGCCGTGGACTTTTCAAACAAGAATCGTATACATTTTAATCGTTTATTTAAAATAATATCATCTTCTTTATATATAAAAATTACGTGTCACATTGTTTGTCTGCGATGAACTCCTAAACTATACTGAACTGATTTCAATGAAATGTTTCACAATGTGTGCAGTTTGGTCCAACTTGAGAGACAGGACAGTTTTTATCGCGATAAGTGACCCTCAATTTTTTTTATTGTGAATTTAATGATTTTTTTTAGGACACATGGTCGTCGGAAAGGGCAGAACAACGTCTGCCTGGTCAGCTAGTACTTTAATAGAATATAAATTAAATTAATTAGTTATTTCATTTAAATTCCATTCAGCAGCGTAAGAACCTTATCGTGAATTCAAATTCTAGTTAGGGATAGTTTTTTTTTTAAAATAAAATAGCAAAAATTTTTGTAAGAATTCATTTATCAACTCACCTTCGTACATATCTAACGCTGTGTGATTGCTAGCCATCGGTGCTGAAAAAAAAAACATATGAATTAAACACTCAAATTAGACTAAATATTTCATGTTTATTAATTCTTATTTATACTTATGTAACGTAATGTTATTTATATTATGTATTTTATATGGTTACTAGTTGGTACCCGACGCTGCCACAAAAAATAATTGCCGAAATATCGTTTTAAATTTGGAAGAGTTATATATATCGTTTAATTAGGAATGATAATACATTCATTGAAGTTTAATGATGTATAACTTTCAAATAAATTTGTTGGTACGATACGCGCGCCAAATAAGTTGACAAAGTTTTACCGCAATCTGATGAACGGTATGGCAGCGCATAAAATACGAACAAATAAAAATTAATTTTTATACATTAGATTGTGAATAACGTTTCCAGTAACTAAGGGTTTAATAATTAAGCGTAACTTGCAATATATATATGTATATTATATTACTACAACAACTAAAACTGCATCATTATGTTGTGTTTAGTACAATATTAATGTACCATTTATTAAAGAACCGTCCTAAGAAAGTTTTTAACTGTTTTAAAAATTGACATAATTTGCGAGTCATTGCTAGACACTGTGCTGCAATCAGTCATCGTTTACTGTCGTTTTAAATATTATAGCTTTTATTGAAGCTGTGGGTGACAAAACTGTAATTAAAGTTACGGCTGGCGTCGTTAACATTAAAACCGATTTTTATCGTTGATCCGATACCTTGGCTTAGGGCAAGTCATAACTCCAAATATAGGGTACCTAATTTCTAAGACGGTTGTTTGGCGTATGTTATCCGCTAGACGCAGGAATGACGTTTTGTCATTTTGTTTATTTAAAAAAAAAGTTACTCCCACACAAGGATTTTATTCTGTATAATGGAGGCAGTTTACAAACATAAATTGCACAAGGACAAACATCCAGACCCAGAACAATTACTTGTAGGCTATACAAATACTTGTTCAGGCTTGCTCAGTCGCTGCACCTCATTGCTAAGCCACTGCGCCACTTCGTCGCCATTATACAAGTTATTATAAAAATGCCCGAGAATTTGTAAAGTCCAGATGTATACCGATAATTCAACGGAAGTAGGCTGCAAGTTAGGAAAAGCGGTGTGCCCGGGTATGATAAGCGCGGCACACAGACGACCCGTTAAGGTACGGCGCCGCTCGATCTTGTGGTTGCATGCGACGGTGCGCGAAGCTGCCAGCTCGTCCACCTAACGGTCGCCAGGAATGCCGTCAGCATCCAGTTTTTGTTCGCCGCGATTTCAATTACAAAATTATTTTTTTTTAATAAATTATAATAAAACTTTGTTATTAATAAAAAAAATGTATTTGAGTGTAAAGTTGTAGCGGAATTTATCGTATCTCACAATAGATATTATACGTTTATGTAAATTTATTTGTTATTTTACCTTCTATTTATTTATAAATTGCATTCGATTGAATTTACCTAACACGGGAGCTTTTTCTTTTCCCATGGCACTTGATGAAATGTTTTCATTAAGTAGGTATAACTGTGACGTTATAAATGGCTTTGCATCAACAAAAAACTACTTAATGCGAATTCGTGCGCTTAGAAACATGGCCCCAAGCAATTGAAACAAGGAGGCAACATGAATTTAAAATTTGCACTGCATTAATATGGATTGTTGTTTCAATGAATGAATGTCGCCGTGGTTGCCATGCGTGATTAAGTTCACACGGGTAGACCTAAACATTGTAGGCCGCATTTGAATGTACTTCCTATGTATACCATTAATTCTACACGAATTCTTTGAAGTAACCGTGCCACGTATACTAAATCTCTGCGGACTAAAATAACATTATCTAATAACATGCACTGCGAGCCAGCACACACCGACCTTTACTGTTAGGTCCAACCATGCAGCGTTCGTTTTAACTGGGCCCAGACATCGGGGTCTATAGCGATAACTGGTAAGCTTGATTTCGGCACTTTAACGCAAATGTAACCTACGTCCATTGACATTACATTAAAAAAAATTACAATTCAAAGATCATTCTCTGAAAGTCATGGCGAAATTATTTAATACATTATGACATAAAAAATCCTTTATTTAATTACCCGGAAAAGAATAATCAGATGCACCAACGTTTATGCATAATTAATAGTTTAAAGATCAACGCCCTGAAAAACCTGTTCTATAATCAACTAGATTGGAATTAAATATATGGAATAAATCTTAAAAAATGTACAGACTGAGATTTAGCACTTGCAACTAATGCGTTTTGTAATTGTAAATAAAAATGTGTAAAGTTATTTACTTCGCGACCATGTTGTAATATTGATAATATTATATATTATATACAATAACTATAACCTTACTAAAAAAAAATATTTTTGATCTTAATGGTAAAATGCTGAATGGAAAAGCTATAAATGGAAGTAACCTATATAAATTTGAGCACTGGTACTCGTGCAACCTGGATTCGAACTACAGATACCAATAAAATTGTAATTGCAATTTTAAGTGCTTATTTGGTCTGGAGCTGGATTGATCCTCATATGAGGATTAGGGAGGACCTTCACGCACGAAAGACGACATCATGTCACTTATTTTTCCCCTTATTAATTCCTTTTAAATTTTCTGAAGTATTTATAAATATAATGACAAATATCCACTTATTAAGCTATTCTTTATACATTAGTAATTTTATTAAAAGCAACTGAGTCGTCACAATTACTGTATAGGGTTACGAATAAGTGCGAGTTGCAGTTTTCGTTATTGTGTTTCGTTGTTTCCGATTTCTGGGTTTATTAATTTTAATTTTTATAAAATTGTATCACTGCGCGTTTTTAAAAAATAAGGATTCATAAGAAATCTTTTCGGCCTGAGAATTCATTTAGGAACAGTTCTTCGGCAATAAACACAAATTAAATATTCTAATGTCGAATAATTAATCGTTTTCTTTCTTTTCTATTTTATATTATTTACGTGGTAGAACCACGCTGCAGCTATGGTTGTAACACGAATGGGTCGGCTTTACCGAGGTAGGACCACGCTCTCGCAGAATACCAGCGTAAGCTGTGTTTCGTATGGTTAAGTATAACGTAAAAGTATATTAATTAATTATATTTATGAATATATGTGATTCGAATCTGCCATTCGACTACTGTCCCTGAACCTGAACTCCTAACAAGCATTTTTAGCTAACTTGGAGTTTTTAACGGGACTATTATTGTTATTAGCGTTATTACTATTTCTTAAAAATATTTTTTATAGAATATCCTATTCGAAAAACGAGCACACAGTCCACCTGATGGTGAGTGGATTCTGTGACACATACACATCTGCATCTATCCTCGATTAAGAATCAAAATGCAGATGCATTGTTTCCCCCCGAGGACAACGATGGAATGCTTCGTTTCCAGTCAAAAGTGTCTCCGGATATCTACACTGAACATACAAAACACAGAGGATGTCCGCGTTCTTTAGTTAGTTGCAGCATGGCTCTACCACGTATAAAATATTCAGTGAGGAAACAAAATAAAGACATTATGCTTAAACTATTCTTTAAGAAGTTGGGAATCCTATTTGTGACTCACCCGCCGTGGAGCAGGCGATGCAGGCGGCTAGCGCGAGCAGCGCCCCCGCCGCGCGCCTCCGATCCATCTGCCGCCTCCCGTCTGCAACAATCACACAATCCAATCAATTACAACCAGCCGCGTATCGCCAGCTCATTATCACGTTGTAAACTCAGCGGGGAGTTCTGTCAATAACTAAGCTAAACCTACATGCACAATAAAATGATATGAATTAAGTAAAATCCGTACAATGAACTAAAATATCTCAGCAAATAAAACAAAAATACCCTCTTAGGAAGAAATTCCTATTATAGTAACGTCTGGTTATGCAGTCAAAAGTCAGAAGTGACAACTATGAATTATATAAAAAAAAACTATAATTTACTCAGGGATGACGCAATAACTTGTAAAATGAAACATTATCTCAAAACAAAATTTCATTAAAATTGTTAGAGCCGTTTCCAAAAAACTAATTACAAATACCATATAGGTATTACATTGTTCTCTATCACCCCATTAATCCCGTTGCTGTTGTAAGACTATACGACACAACAAAAACATGAGTTCCTGTAGATACCTATGTGTGTTACCATAATGTTTGATATGACGTGACAGGGCGCAGCATTTAAGGTGCGCGACGTCTGGTACTTCACATGTAAATCCAAATGAATGGAAGAATCGAAGAAATCGAAGTCAACGACAATCCTACATTAAACGAGAGAGGCTCATGCACAGTAGTAGACTTTTACGGGCTGATAGAGATAAAGTTGTTTAATATACAATAATTGTTCGCTTCAAGTACGTATTAAAATATATTGTCGTATCAGCGCGAAAATGACAGAATCTATTTATCTTCACATACTTCATATTGTATGGTTTTGATTGTATCGGATGTTATATTACATACAATAATTACAGAAAAATTATACAATAATTATAAATTACGAAAATTCATTATTTGTAGGAAATGTAAGAGCTCAAGAGCTAGGCGTAGGACCAAATTTCATAGTATGCGAGTAATTAATTGTTGCCAGCATCAATGAAGCTTTGTTCGGCGTTAGAAAGGAATATAATTTTCTCAATTGAAACCTATCTAGATGAACTTGGAATGCATAACATTATGTAAAGATAACATTTTATCCAAATCGTTGGAGACATTTCCAAGTAATTAATTAAATATATACACTTAAAAGGGTATATAGGGAAAACGTGCTCGCGTTGGTGGTAAACTTTCGTTCCCCTTTCAGAAATGATATTATGAGTCATGTTCCCAGCAGTACGTATGTTTCTCCTGACTTTTCACCGCTCAGCATTTAAATTTATTGGAATGTTCTACTTAAAATTTAATCCAGTTATCTTGCATACACATTATTGGATTCGACTCTTTTAGGATAATAATAGTGATAATAGTACATATCACAAGATTATAAAGATATTTCTTTCCTACACGCCATCAAAATTAAAAGTTTCTACTTAGGCAATAGAAATAGAAAGTATTAAAAAGCTTCGCCCTGAATGGAAGTTTTTAATACATTTCGTTACAAAGTAAGCTTATTAAGCTAAATTGAACTTTGCGACACAAAATATTTTGTTTTCATTCGAAGTTCAAAAGCGAGAAGTTTTTGCAATCTTAATTGGAGGGGTGGAATAAAATGAAGTGAAGGTACTTGTAACAAAATACTAAAGAAGCTCTTGGGCGGTGTAATAAACGTAGAAATGTATCGCGGGAGAGGAGCGAGGGATAGTGGGAAAATGTGTCGTGGAAGTAAGCATTGAGGACGCGCTCCCGAGTGGGGGCGGGAGCTTGGGGCCGCCGTCGCACCCCAGCCGAGATGTACACACTCCACGAGTGCGTTGTTTTTAACAACTCCGGATATATATCCTCATACTTATTATTACTCTCGAACCGTTGTCATTTGCAATTCATTCAACAATGCTATGCGTTGTTACATGCATTGCCGTTAACAAAAAGAAAAAAAAACATTGTCAGCCCCGTAACATCGACACAACATTAACACAACATTAACGAGTCGAAAAGTATAAAACGTGTATTTTTAAAGTTTTTAAATTTCTTTGCAACGCCTATGAAATACATTACAGCATATTCACATAAGAAGAAGAATTATATATGAACATAACATCTTTACTTTATTATAAATATCCTTACTTAACCGTAAATAAGAAGCGCAAGGTCTTTTTAAACGTAAAAAGGTGCTACGCTGTGGTTGACTCGCACCGGTGGTTAACTTGTACTTCATGGCATTTAGTATAAGAGTCAATAACTACTTAGTATATTTAATTCCTTAGCTCTATAGTACCGTGGAAACTTATCTATACGAAGCCGTCAATCAGCACACACTGAGTACGTGCTGCAGTTCACATGTTTATTGTTACCTTTTCTATTGAAAGCTTTTTACATTTTAAATTAAGAATCGTAGTGGATTATTTTCGAATGATTTCTCTTTCTTTATTTATCTCTTGTTTTCAAACAATCGATTTTTTCTAAATCGCTCAAATCAAAGGTACTGTTGAGCTTGTTGGTATGTATAAGAAAGGGTCCCTTCGTCTAGACGCTCTTCGCAAGTCACCTCAGCTAAGAGGGTGAGGGAGCACACAATTATCTAACGTCTATTTATTTGCTTTAGCGAAAATATGTGTTCGACACATTAAGGCGTGTTTGAGTTCTTCATTCTGTCGATGGCTCCTCTTGGGACTTGCGTTGGAGCTAAATACGAAAAGTTTCGATAAATATAATCAATTGGTTCCGGTTATATATTATTGGTTTTACTTGTACAAGTTAAATTAAAAGAAAATCTATTCAAAATCACTAAGCTGCTGTACATTTTAACGCATATCTTTATAAAATTCTACAAACAAAGTATCGTTACGTTCAGCCTACTTTTTACTCCCCACTCGGAATAATGTTATGGCTGGTTGACACAAAGTGGGAGACTCCGTTTTTCTTAATGAATACAATGGGAGCCCACTTCCCAAGTATAATTTGGCGTACCATTTGTTTTCCATGTGGTGTCAAAAGTAACAGTTAATTTAATTATAATAAACCGTAATTTGAAAAGCATGAATATGAAATTTATGCCACAAGTAGGTGATGAGATCTTAAACAATTTTGAACTTTAGATAAATATGATTATCGATTAAAGGCTACGTTTACACTAGCACAGCAATTCGTAACATATTTTTTCATATTAGCATCACTTCTTAGTCTTCTTATTGATTCAAATGAATTAGCGTAGCGACGTTCATGCAATCTTGTCCGAGCTGAGCATAAGCTATCGATCGAAATACACAAAGGTGGAAAGCTTATCGCAACATATCTCAATAACTCACTCGTAAAGAAACGAGTTTATATAAAATAACAGCTATGGGAACTGAAGGTGATTGGATGCGATCGGAAGGGCGCGGGCGCAATCCGCGGTGGGTCGCTGCCCGCCGCCGGCCGCGCGTTGCCCAACACATAATTTCGGAACACTGCAACCGCAGCGAGCATTGACACCAATTTCTTTAACATGGATTAATACTAAACGATATTGTGAAGCTTGTATCTGTATTCTTCTCTTATTCGAAATCATAAACATAATATTTTAGTATTCTAACGGTAAATTAAAATTATGATGAAAGAAATTATTGATTTAATTTTTAATTAATAAATAATTGATTATAATAGTAAAAAAAAATGTTATTCTGAGTTTTTTTTTTATAAAACTTTATAACAGAAGTGACAATCGAACTTACAATCCACCTCAAGGTAAGTGCAGCCCTTGCATACCTGCTTCAAACAAAGAAGGCTAAGATACGTTGCCACCTCTGAGTACTTGGATGAACACCTAACATTCAGCTATTATACTGGCCCCTTAGACCGCAACATATTAACATCATAGCTTTAAAAACACTGATTGAATGATTTTCATGCGCATTGAGTAGCTGCGAATATTTATCAACTTATTTTAATTTGACGAAGAATGCCTACTTTTATTATAGGTTTGTTAAACTTCCCTAACATTCCTAGAGGCAAGTATCCCTCCTATTATGCAATCTATGGAACAGGCCTATATTCAGCAGTGTACTTTTGATAGGCTGTAATAAATGAATGAAAAAAAAACTTCGAATATTAATAATAATTATTACTTTAAAGCTATAATGCGACTGCGCACTTTAAATTAATCATGTAGGTCTAATATCACTTCCTATGACTCTCTCACACAATCCGCTCGACTATGCCCGTTAAAAAAAATACTTTTGTTTTTTATAAATGTGTTTAAAAAACAGCAAACTCGTATTTATTGATCGTTATAAAACTCACCAAAGCTCTATTTATATTTTAGTTGTTTAGTTTATTATAATACCTCAGCGTTAAAAAAAATCGAATTTTTCTGAATAGATGTAATTCAGAAAAATTTGTAAAGTAAAACATTATAACAATAAGTAATAATAAGTAATTATTCTTTATTTATAAGACAGCCTAAAATTACAATAATATGCGTGAATTCGTATACGAGATTTGTGTACTCCCACTTGCTAGGCCTAGGATCTAGCTATTGGGGCATTAAGACTATGGTCTCTGAGGCAAAATACTAATTATATTGCGCATCCAATCAAGCTTATTGCTTTGTGCGTAAACCCACGAAGAAAACGAATTTTCTCAGAAACGAGACTTGCTGCAACGATTTTTTTCTCCCAGGAAATTCCTATATTGCAAATTACATCGGATGCGTAAGAGCTGTTTTCGAGAACGCGATTACAAATAAATATATACCATAGGCATTGCCCGTATAATTTTATAGAATAAAAGTCACCGAGTAACGTGTTTATGTGTGTGTATTAGCGCTAACTCAGCCCCGAAAAAGTTTGCTATAAATCTGTAGCGAAGATCGGAGACGAGATGGCCGACGCGACGGGTCACTTGGCGAGGGCATCGAGTCCTATCCCGTCTGCTTTGCCTTGCTACGTGCTCTGATACTATATCGAATTACAGGCGTCGGAATACGTACAGCGGTTCAGGCGTAATGGTAGTAATATTTTTTAATATTATTCTTTTTTTTATAGAATAAGGTTGACAAACGAGCATGCAGTTCACCTGATGGTAAGTGGTTGCTGTGGCCCATAGACATCTACATCTATCTTCGTTAGCGAATCAAAATGCAGATGCGTTGTTACCCGTGAGGACTAAGATGGAATGCCTCATTTCCAGTAAAATGGGTCTCCGGTTCTCTACACTCACCATACGAAACACAGCAGCATTAAGCTGCTATTTTACGCTGGTATTCTGTGAGAGCGTGGTCCTTCCCCGGTCGAGCTGACCCATTCGTGTTACAACTATACTATTAATATAGCTACAGCATAGCTCTACCACGTTTCATATAGCTGCATCATGGCTCTACTACGTTTCAAACTTCATGAATAATGTAAATATACTTAAACAAAAAAACTCTGTTGTTCTATGAGAGCCTTTTTGATTCACTACTGGACATTTATCGTTTGAAAGATTTGTCATCAGTCGTTGCTGGTGATGCGCTACCGGCTATTTCTCGAAATCCATAACTTACACGCGATGAAAGTATAACTAGCTCTTAAAATGTAAGAAACTACAGAAGTCAAATTATCAAATCAAGAATGAAAAGGAAACACAGTTAGACTTCAGGGTAAATTACCCGTATGATTGATTAGCAAGTTGTCACATTGTAAAGTGACGAACGCGTGGACGTGACGACGGTACGCGGCTACGTTCAGACATCCAGCGCGAGCGTTCGCACAATGCGCTCACGTACGCATGTCGCGATTATCAACCGTCGTAAATTACCACCGATTAGCATAGGAGTCGTGGACATGGCGACTTTGAGGCGTTATTAGATTCGGCTACAAGGCAACACTGCATCGTTATTAGGCGATAATTGTCGTGGAAGTGTAGCGGTCGATTAACGGACGGCGCAGGTATGCGCATACTAAGACATCTTTAACATACTTCAGCCGTGTATGTCAATTTTCAAGCATCTTGATTAAGGCGATTAAATGATACATCACATATTATAAAGTTGATGCGTTTAAATCTTGTGTAATTTTTAATTATATTGTTTATTTTCTCATTATAATATGCTCAACTTGTTATGTGTCCATTTAAGAAACATTTGCAGATGCAACTTACGTGACAACACAACAGATTTTTTGCGTCTTTTAAGAATATAGGTAGGAAGAACACAAATATTAGCTTACTTCTGAGAGCCTCTTACAGTTCGTTGACTCGTGCAAATTTTGTGTCAGAAGATGTTAATAAAAACTTTCTAGACCAGCACACAACATAACAGTTCCCGGGTTTTTTAAGGCATTCGCATACCTTATCGCTGCAAAAACATCTACTCGCTTTAGTAGCGGTTATAATGTACTTTTCTGTGACAGTATGATATTAAATCTGAAAAATGTAATGTGTGTTGCAATTGTCTAATACATTTTCTACTGAGCTTTTATTATTTAATCCTTAAAGAAAACAAGAAAAAGTTTTTCTTATATAAATAAATATTTTATAATGATCTTATTAAATTGGAATATTACGAGCAAGATAATTTCAATTAATTACTGTGTAGGTCGTCAGTCGCAAATTAATTTTATTTTTGAATTGGTATATTGCTAAGCATGAATTCGTAATTTTATTTACGGAAAACAAACATTTGAAAACAGAATAATGCATGGAGTTGACTAATGCTTTCAATATTTTTCGGTCGCTCGCATTAGCATTTATCTGCGTGTTAGGCATAATGTCTCACGCTCTGATTTAAGCTGACCCCGCTAATATCATACCGGAGCGTCGGCTCGACTGAATGTGGAAAAGCCGTCGCCGTCCTGGTGTGCTAGAACCTATCGCCTTAGATTATTTAACTATCGCACGCAGGAATAATCACGTAATTCTAACGTAGTCCGAATAGTTTAGGTAAATCCGCGCTAGACGTCGGCAGACCGTTATATTACTTTAATATTCTACAAGAGCGCTCTACGAATTATCTCATTACCATACCATTCTGTTGTCGATTTATCTATATCACCAAAATGCTTTCATTTCGAGTACATATGCTAATGCGTTTGAGAATAATTCGCATCACGAAAGTGCCGGGGTGATTGATAATCTACTGCATCGGACAAAAAATAGCTGTTTGGTGTCTTAGTGGAATTTAAAGTGCAATGTTATTCCGAAAACATTATGTACATTTCATATATGTATAAGTAATGTACATCATACACGTCCACTGGGAAGTGAGTGGGAGTTAAATGGTTCTACAGGAATTTCGCGAAGTCCGTCGGAGGTTGAAGCTCGTAAATGCACTATTCTTTTGTCTGTGTGGACGTCGAGTGCCCAGCCACCGTTAGTGTGAGCTGTGTGAGTGCTGTTACTAGGCGTACGTTGAGTTCGCGATTGTTGGTAGGAGGTAGGAGGGCGCGACGCTCACACGTTGAGCGTTGCCCCTTGCGCGGTCGACGCTTCAATAAAAAAGCAAAGCTCTCCCGGTTACTGCTCAGTGAAGGCACCTCGTACGATAATAAAAACTAATATTTAATTGCTAATTAAAAGATATCGCAATTAATGTGTTCGTTAATTTTCATAATTGCTATAAATAACAATCTAAATTGTAGTAACTGGCATATTAAATAACACGATATAATTCGGCATAGAAAAATATTATTGTCAGGGTTCGTATAAAAGATTAAGAAATACAACCCTACTAATATAGCTTCTTTACTTTAAGTTATGCTAAAACAGAAACAGAAACTTTTTTATTTCATTAGATTATAAATAATACTTATTGAAAATCACTCTTATGTTTAATTTACGACTAGTTCGGTATAAACTTCTGGCCTAGGAAGAACTAGCATAAACGCAGCGGGACTTTATTTGAAAAAAAAAAATCAGTTTTCAATCATCTATGTTACACAACTAACAACTCAAAACAAATTAGCTTCGTAGCGATCACCTCATTCCCAGGTATTATTAACATCATAATATGCTTAAGCAATTTGGCGATCAGTGATTTGTCACCCTCGCAGCCCTCGTGGTGAGCAATTCAGTGTGTAAAGCCACTGTCTGACCTTTAAATTCTAAAGTACATTTGTGTACATTCCAATTAATAGCGTTCATAATTTCGAACGGCCGGAGGTGGCGTGGAAACATTTGGTCGTGTGAACAGTTATCCTTACCAGGAAGTGAGCGAACCCGGCGTGATGTCTATTGAATCGTATTCGCAGTCAGGTACGAATGCTTCGTGTCGAACAGTATTTACGAGCGGTCAGCCGATAGCCGTCTGACTGGTCAGTCATTACCGACTATATCTCTATGTTAGGAATGAATGGCAAGTACTCACAAACAAACACCAGAGTCGAGATTTAAACGAGCGAACATGAGCACGTAGGGGTTTTTAACTTCAACTGAGTATTCCGTTAACTGTTTTATTGCCTGCTGCATGTTTTACAAGAACAATATGAGCTAAAAGTTAAATAACTTAAGCTATTTCATTAATCTCCATAGCAACGTGAACATGTTACCGATAGCTCTAAGCATCGCTTCGTCTGTTGTGCTACAAACTAAGTGTTGTGTTTAGCTTTGAATTTATTACAATGTAAGCCTAAAGCAAAAATTCCTTTCGCATGAACTCAATGGGAATACTCGCATAAAATTCCCCATGGTTTACTGACTTAAAAAAAGTGAACAACAATAGTAGGCAAGGGCTTCGGTTTTCTCATTGGAACTGCATTATAAAGAACAGGTTTCGCACAAAAACGATACTAAGGAGTAGACGTGAAACATTTATACGCTACATTATCATATTACACGGGAGTCGTGGTCATCGCTTAGAAAATGATGCTATTCGTTTTCACTTGTAACCGCAATAAGGAAAAAAGGAGGTTAAATATGTATACGTATATATCCATAAATACATATGTGGAATTGAATTCCCTTTCGCTATAAAAACATGTACGTAATAATTTAATGTTTAGACCTACAAGCAATCATTAATGCGAGATTGTAAAAGCTCACGTTAATGATTATCTTATAGCCTAGGAAAACCTGAGGGCTTTGGAATGGAACCTATTAAGAGTTTTAATGACAGCGCCATTAATAAGAATATTCTCCGTCGTAACTTAAGTAATAACTCTCCCGTTTGTTACACTCGCAAGTTCAGATATTAATGCTCGTAAATGAAGAATTACGATAAGGATCATTATCTGGAAATGATTTTAAAAGTGTTATAACCGTCATAAGCTTTTCCATTGCACTGTCGGGCATATTTTATGAATGCGTATTACATACTTGCAAGACTCAAGGGCAAGCGGGTAACTTAGTGCAGAACCGATTCCCTCATAAAAAACATACTGACAATTTATTTGATAATTTTTGTTAATATAATACTATATATGAAATCATTACGAGAAAATAATACTTCTGACAAGAAAATAGTTGCCGAACTATGCTTCCTTATCATTTAACCCGTAAAAGTACCCCGCTTGACCTGGGCTCTTTGCTCTTAGGCATCATATAGGGTAGATATGGCGCCATAATCGACACAATTGTCGACAATACGATAACGCCGGACAGATATTTCGTTGCACCTAGTATACTAAATAGTACCATTAGCAATCGCGATTAACATCACTAGACCTCTGCGCAGCTGGCTAGTCTCCTTTGAGAATGGCCGCTACGACGGAAAGTTGATCTGGAGTACATTTTTTGCATCTAACATTAGATTTAGAGATTACTATTTAGTTAGTAATCTCCTGCCATCTAGAAGGTCATTCTGTCGTTTCTCGCATTCCTTTTTTACGGGAATTCTTACAACGCCGCCACACGGTCAACTATTGTGTTATGTGTTGTAGTGTTAAGCATTAAGCTGTCTGTTGACTGTTAATCGTTGACAAATACATAATCTTAAGCAATATTTCTATTGCATTTTGATATTAATGGGATATCTTGAGCACTGCCGGGGTCAAGTAATGCGTGCAGCAGCGACCCACATTTGAAGGATTACAAGAAGCCGCGGAGAGAATTTACCGCTAACATTGCCATATAAGCTGTATGAATTTTAGGTCGCAACGAGCATAACATGGTCTTGCGCCGACATCTGCGCAAATATTGATTTAGTAAGTCGGAGCCTAACCCGGCCTCGCCCAGCCAACCTGAGCGAACGTCAACATCGCCTTTCTTTCTATTGCTAAACAATCATTAATTGTAAATACTACACAAAATGTGTTATTGCCTCAGAATTAGTAGAGTTAAATTTCTGTCAGTAATAAACTAGTTTTTTTTTTAAAATATAACCCATATTAAAAAAGCATAATTATAGATATATGTAATACCTACCTCAAATATACAATCGTTTAAAAATGTCCCAATGAAGATTATGACCACACTTAAAAGTACAGTTAATTTCACTCAACGAAGACTAGGCATCTGTGCGGGACAGGGGTACCTATAGTGAACGTATGTTCACAGCTCGTGCAAGCACCTGTGCTTATATATAGTAGTATTAGTGCTTTATATGAGTACCTATATAGATATACTCACTCTCAAAACCTGATGGGACAGCAACCGAACGAAGACAGATCAACCGCAGGACCAACGTCTTTACGTGCTTTCCGAAACACGGGGTTAAAATACCGCCAACTTCTAAACTCTAGGTGGCTACTGAGAATTTCTGGAGAAAAAAACCCAATAACTAATTTTGACCCGATCCAGTTTCCGAACCCGAGACCACCAAATAAAGAAGGTAGTCGACCTGGGGTCGTAATACAACACTCAATAAAATATTATCCTTAAAAAGGTTCACAAGAAAGCCGCTTCGAGTTTATGTCTCTATCGTCATAAACGAGAGCTCGAGACCGGAAATTAGCTCTTTTAATTTGTTTTCGCACTAGACACTATATATACGATATTAAAAACAGATTAAACCTACTGTTAGGAAGATATCACAGTTTTAGCCAGTGACCGGTGATGAAAGATAATAATAATAATAACTTTATTAAACTTATAAACTTTATTAAATATGTACAATATCCTGTTAACAACCAATTGCAAGTTTCAAATGATGCTTGAAATTACTCAGCTAGGTGGGTGAGTAATTTCCACGGTCTGGTGATAAGTTAAACATATATACAATTACGGTTACATTTTATTATGTACGAGAAAGGAATAAACAAATCGATTTGCACCCATTATCTGTTCATGGGTCCAAATCGATTTGTTAATATATAATTGATAATATCTCGTGCGCTGTAAATAGGCTATTTTCTCGAAAAATTATATTGGCTCTGTATCTAAATAAAAAACGTGTATAGCGATAAAAAATTATACGTAAACATAATTATATCCTGGCTAATCGAAAACATAGTACAATAAGTTTTAGGTATATTATAGTAACATCGTGGAGGAAACATAAGCTAATAATATTTTACTGACTATCCGTAAGTGTTGTCAGTCATCCTTTGCTATAAATAAAAAAAAAAACTTAAGTTAAATATTAGTCTCATAAACAAATTAAAATAAGATAACTCAGAAGATTACATCATAGCTATATTATCAAAGTTCTCTAATCACCGTCATGTAGGAGCTTTTTTTTTACGTCTTTAAAGTACAACGTAAATGATGAGTACCTATAACATCATTAATAGAACGAATATATACTTAAATAAGAATGTTGTTTCTTGTAAAAGAAACACCTATAAATAATATTTCAAGGCAAAGGTGTCGAAACAAAGACTATAAACAAAAAAATAAAAATCAAAGAAGCACTACCTATCAGGAAATTGGATCTGTAAGTTTTACAACTCAACAATGTTTTTAATTGCGTAACGGCCTACACGAGAATATTGTAAAGAAATCCCAATTAGCTTATTTTTTTGAAATTTTATTGTTATTTCTTGAATAATGGGACAACTTCTTGGAAGACCTATGTTTTATATAATGATAAAAGTAAAATGTTATTACGCCACCTTTTTTCCGACTTTGTTGACTCGATGGAAGACGGCTATTGATTTTCCTTTTCAATTTCCTTAGAGTATTCCTGTGGTGTGAATAATTCATGTGGGGACATATTATTTTCACGGGGCCCTTCTGAGATTAAAAAAATAGGCGAAAAAACGTGGCTCTACCTTTTTTAGGGTTCCGTACCTCAAAAGGAAAAAACGGAACCCTTATAGGATCACTTTGTTGTCCGTCTGTCTGTCTGTCTGTCAAGACCCTTTTTCTCAGGAATGTGTGGATGTATCAAGCTGAAATTCATATCAAATACTCAAGTCTACTGTCTCTTAGAGCTGTGAAATCAAACTTCTAAGCCAAAGCAATCAAAAGATACAGCCGTTTATGCCGTAAATTTTAGACATTCGCAAGGGAATCAAAACCTACAGGGTACTTCCCGTGAACTCAGAATCTTGAAATTTGGTACGAAGCAACGCTTTACAGCACATATAAAGGAAAAATTGCGAAAAGCATAAATTTTTAGTTACATCATATAATAAAAATATTTTTAATAATTTTAAAATTATACCTACAGATTTGTTTGGAACCCTCGGTGCGCGAGTCCGACTCGCACTTGCCGGTTTTTTTTATTGGTAGCTAGCAGTTGCCTGCGGTTTAATTAATTACCCGTATAAAATTGTTTTCAGGTGTACCTTTTAGTACCCACGGGTGTTAATCATTCAAATTCATTATTCATCATCATCATTACAGCCTGTGACAAATCTCTGACGAATCCTCCAAGGAATGCCACAAAGCACTGTCCTAGGCCACCTGACTTGCTAATGGAAGCGCCACACTTCGCTTACCAGTTTCAGATGTGTACTCAGGATTCTTCCACATCGATTGTTGGTTCTTCAAGCTATCAGGCCGGCCCATTACCACTGTAGTTTACTGATCCAATGCTATGTCGGGTACTCTAATTCTACCGCGAATATCTTCAACCATTCTATCCATTAAAAAGTCCATTGCTGAACGAACATAAGTCGCTCTCATAGATTGCCTCATAGGGAGAGAGAATTTTGCCATGTTTGCCACGCTTGTCAGGCGGGTTGGCAACCGCAAATTTTCATTATTATGAGTTGTTGATCAGGAAGATGCTGGTGCTCATTATCTGTTTTAGTTTCCCTCTGTCGTCTCTTCTTGTCGTCTCTGGGTGTAGACCCACGGGACAAAATAGAGGTCGTGGATATTCTTACAACATCACGAAACGATTTCTTTCTTCGATATCTTCTATCGCGCATAGACGATTACTTTTTTTATAGAATAAGGGTTACAAGTGAGCACGCAGTCCACCTGATGATAAGTGGATGCTATCTTCAATTAAGAATCAAAATGCAGATGAATTGTTATCCCTGAGGACTAAGATGCCTAAAGGGTCTCAAATTCTTTACACTAACCGTACTATTTTACGCTGGTATTCTGTGAGTGCGTGGTACTTCCCAGCAATACAGCGTAATGCTGCTGTGCATTTTGATTCTTAATCAAGGATCTATGGGCCTGGTGACGATATTTTCCTTCACGCTTACAAAATTTAAGTCACTGGATAGATATGCACGTAAAAAAAGCAACATACAAAGGCTTTTTCTGATTGGAGAAAACAATTGTAAATGTTATAATTTTATAATTGACAGGTGTTTAATATTTTACGCTACAATATTAAATTATCATCATTTTAAGTAAAATTTCATCGAAAGTTTTATACAGACGATTATTATCTCTATAAATACGCTACTTATATCAGATTATTAAGAAGATTTTTATCTCTATAAATACGCTACTTATATCAGCGTGAAAAATCTATAGTAACGTACCGTACCCTCTCAATGTAATATAATATTGAATAGCTTTAAAATACATCAATAAAAAAAGATCAGCGAAAAGTTGTCCGTTTGTAAAGTGAAGTTAGCGATCCGAGGCGCGAGACAACGCCGGTGGCGGCGGCCCGCTGAGTTGCATGCGTCTCACCCGCTGCCAGGGCAGGACAATGACATCGCACGTTCCGCACGATAAAACAACCTGAACATTATGAAAACTCGCTGCAGACTTATGCACAGCAAAAAACTCTTAGAAACCACCTATAATTGCCTTATTAAAATGTTCATCATTGCCAGTGCTGAAAAAATAAAATAATTTCGATGTTACTAAAGGTAAAAACAAAAGCATACATTGAAAGTAAATAAATTGTTGTTTTATCCGGGTGATTGATTTTTCGATCACGAAACGTAGTAAAGGTTTCTTAATTAAAATGAATTCTAAATGTAACCTTCTTCAATCCAAGGCGAATATTGAAATAAATCAAAACCTTAATGCTGCTCTCATTTTAGTTGTCGAAACTTTCAAAGACTAAAAATCATGACTCAAAACTGTTCGTATTGGAAAGTAAACAATGTATTGTTGCTTGGTAAATAATATTCTTATTTTCTCACGCCCCAACTGGACCCAACATGTCGGCCACTATACAAAGTTTGTATGGTGAACAACCACCATACCTCCATAGCGCAAACCTCATATATATCGGTACAAATACTAATTGGTAAAAGACCTATTCAAACACAACATAAGATTTTTTACTTGGTAAATGGTAAAGTGGACATGTCTATTTGTCTTGTTATTTAGAGTGTGGGTGCTATGCGTCTGAGCGCTCAGCATTCAAGAGCTCTTTAGTGTAGAAGCATAAGAAAAGCTCGAGACGAGCCCTAGTTGCCTTTTGTAAATGATAAAATGGCGATTGCCTCCCACTTTATGGTACAGATAATCCAAACGATTCTCAACTTGCAATTCTAATCCGACATGCAACGAAGGTTTGGAGCATACTTTAATTGAAAACATACGGTTCGGAACTTCAATACGGCGCGTAAAGTAATGGTTAATTTTGGATGCAGTTGGAGGCCTCAAAACTAATTTCAATATTCGAATACTAACTAGGTCACCACTCGCGTGAATGTAAATAAATGTGAATAATAAGAAGAAGCAGTCGATTCAAATCGAGTCGCAATACACTCATGTAATGAACGGTCAAAATTAAAACGCACCATAGAAAAGCTTTTTTAGCTGCTGCAATTAAAGTAAAGTAGGCGAATTCTTTCTCACGTATATTAGACGTTGTAAGTCCCTTTCAAAAGCTTTGGCTATTAATACACGAACTAGGCGAAATTCGGCACAGTGACGTCAGTACTTTCACGCCTTATACGAACAAAACTGATTGACATGAAAGGAGATAACTATTGTAATAAAAAAAAAACTGAGACGAGCAAAAAACACCAGCTAAATAACATCTTAACCTACATACCATTGGGTGGCGACTGGCACTGCGAGAGTTGATTCTTTTGAATGTGAATTTTAAATTAACTTCAAGTAGGGTCATATTCGTGTGTTTCTCTTTATCGGTCATTGTGACCGGCATCGTTACTTGGTTATATTCTAATATTGACATTCAGGTGGCGAGCCGAGGCGAGGTTTCTTATACACTCGCCCATGGTTCCCTTCGCTGGTACTAATAACCTTTCCGATGTGTAAGACATAATTATGTACTCTGTGCTTGCAAGCACATGTCATATTCTAGCAACACCACCAACGTACAGCGTACTCGGATTCCAACGAATGAATGAATGATGTCATTTTAAAATGTACTCATTACTATAAAGCCGTTTTATTTTATCTTATAAATAGGATGTCAATAATTTTCTAAATAGCTCCTAAAACTAACTATGATTACGTTATCACGAATTGCACGCTTTGATAGTTACATAATTGTACGGGAAAACTATCTTTTGTTGACGAGTCTCGTTGAATGTACCATGAAATCAAAGTCACGTCACGAAATTACGTTTATAGCAAGTGAAACAGAAACGGTTTGCGTGTTTTTGCGGCACTTTTGTGGTCTGGTAACGGTTAAAACTCCTTGCGCCACCGATGTATGCCAACAAATCAAGAGTCGAAATAAGTTCCGCTGTCTTCGCCGCATGGTTGTTAACGCACTGTAAACTTATATTTATCGTTTACATTGAAATCTCTATTTTAAGAGTTTCTACATTTTAAGTGTAATGAAATAAATTTAGAAAAAGGCCAGTATGTATTTATTAAATTAATACTGTAGTCGGAATTGAGCTAAAGGGCGACTTCATTGTAACCTTTATTGTAAACGTTGTCATTTATAAATGACAACGGCTTATAATCCGATCCCTGTCAACTTCAGTTCTACGAATGAATGCGTATAGGTAAATATTCAAGATGAATGACGGCACATGTGCGTTGAGTGTGGTAAGTTGCACAGGTCAATGGCACCTGCGAGCCCCAGATTCAATTCCCCATAAGTTGCCATTTTCTCAGGAAGCATCGGCGCGTGGTCCGCGTCGTCGCGTCGCCTCGCCGCGAGCGCATTCTGTCACGGCGCAACTCTGCGCGCGCATATTTACGCGCTTTTATTAATGCAGAGCCTTTATAAGTAAATTTTACTATCGACATTTATATGTTATCTATGCTTCGGCATGGATGACAAGAATTGACGTGACCTATTTATTAAATTAATTTATAAAATCATTATGCGGTAGAGATTGAAATGTTGTATGTATGTATGTATGTAATAAGTACGAGTTTCATTCGTTGATAACCGTGAACTAAGAGTGACCTTGCATTTTGTACTTAAAAAGGTGTCAAAGACAAAGGCACTCAGAAAAAAACGTCATCCAGCAATTTAACTTCCATCCACTAGGCGTGATTCCGTTGACATAGTGGAAAACATTTGTACAAGACAAAGAAGTCGGAAGCCCGACAACCTTGTTTGATTCTCGTCTTCATTATAATCGCTAACATGTGACAAATAAATATGCTAACGATGCTAATTATGTGGTTTTTTACCTAAAACCTTTTGGAGAATAGGTATACTATCTTCCTCATAGCATTCCACATTATGTGGTACGAGTATAGGGAACTATATAGTTGGTAGATCTCCCGCTAGTTAGTACTAACACTGTAGACGGACATTTAAATGGGATGTACCAAACATATTTGGCAGTAAGTACGGGACGGTAGCACTTGAGTGTAGTTTCGACTTAGAATAATGATGATACCTTTTTCCAGGTACTGTAAAAGGAGATAAGCACCTAATAAGCTCCTTAAAAGTCACCGATTCCGAATCCGTGGGATCAATATGACCTTACTTTTCTCGAAGTTCTTAGTACGTCGTTGTTCTTATAGGGGACATAACTTTCTTTCATATTGTTCTTATGTATTAATTTATATTTTTGCAAAACATTTTGTAGTTTGCATGTGGAACGCTAAGACAGGGTTAAACTTTAGACTAACTTTCGTATTTTGAGGTATACGGGACGAGATGATGTGTCGTATTGTCCCAAAAGTTGTTCATCCGAGTTGGATCTAAGTAGCAGAGTTAAAAATCGAATTCAATATGAACTTATCTAAGAAGTAATGTTAAAAGTAAGTAATAAAATAAAATAAACTATTTACATTCGTAAGCTCAACTTAAGTATTCAATTCTGAAGGTTGATAAAGTGAGCTCTGATCTAAACGCGATATTGATTTAAACAGCTATCGATCTCGTGGCTGTCTCCTTACAAAGCACAATCACAACTCTCCGGAGGAACTAGGTTTCCCGTTAACTTCTATCGTGCGGTCGCTTGATGCCTCCGAAATGATGCCTCGTTGACTCATGACAAATATTGACTATCTTTCAACTTTAAAAGAGTTTAATGTATTCTTGGTAACACGTTTCATAAAACAAATTTTACAACTCTAAAGAACATGCAAATTTCAAAAGCCAACTAATATAATACGGTTACGATTATAGTGAGATAGTTTTTGTAAATGTGCATCTTAATCCTTATTTCAGAATTTGAAATGTTGTTTTATTCTTTAATGTTTTTTTTGTTCGCTATTACTGTGTTCGTGATTAATTAAATTATTTAATTAAGGGAGTAACAGACATGTAGAAGTGACTAAGAATGATTTCATCTTTAACAAATAATATTATTAAAAATACTCCAAACACTCTTAAAGAAAGGATAATCTATACGTAAATTTGTATATAAATTATCCAAACTGAAGTCTACGGAGGCTTGGAGGCGACCTAATAAAATACATCGCCTCAACTCGTCTCATGGGTGTCGTAAAAGTCGACTAAGAGAAATGCCTACAAAATTTCGTACGTAGCCTCGGCGGAATGTCTTCCTCGTCCCTAACAAATGGCGGAACACTAAAAACTGTTGAATGAAATGATTTAGAAAATAAGTAAGTGGTTTAAAAGCTGATCTACAATATCCTATCAGTGATAGCAAGACAAAAAGTATTTCATGCATATCTGCCATTAAATTTTTTTATAGTAATACGTTAACTAATCACACACTAAGAATTTCTCCCGTAAAGTAGAGGCGTTATATATTAAAAAACGAATAATTATCGAGATTGTCGTGGTATGGTTATATCTATGCATCAATTACAGCCTATAAAAGTTCACTGCTGAACTTAAGCCTCCCTTACAGGTTGCCTCATAATATGTCGTCATAGCAGGCGACAACCGCAGTTTTTATAATTTTGACCTGTAAGACGATATGGGGTAGTGAATTTTCTTACACCATGCCATACACGTTATGTAGACTATGATAATTAGGCTTTGTGATAAATAACTGCCTTAAAAAAGTAATGTACCGCTTTCAATTAAAAGCTTAAGCCAGTACCAAATTATACAGACTAACCAAAATATAGAGAATATAAGCTATAAAAAAATATGACCTTCTCAGAAGTTCACTCCGAATTAAAGAGGACTGTGTCCAGTAGTGGGAAGTATAATAGGCAGTCAATTTACTAAAAATGTTTCCAGTGCATCAAAAAAGGCTCCGTATGGGGGCTTGAATTATTTGACATAACATGCGGATCTATACATTATCGTAAGTATTAATGTAAAATCTATAAAAATTGCTTTATTATTTTCTAAGTTAATACCGACACTATTACTTTTTAAATCTTATCTAAAATGAAACTTTGTTTAGAGCTTTTAAAATTAACTTAACATAAAGACTTGATAACTCAATATAAAATTTATACAACAGCGATACTTTTTCAAAGCATACTAGCGGGTAAGCCGACGGCGTTTGCGGAACCTTCACCCTGCACTTGAACTCGCGCCGCACCCGCTGCACGGCCACGCCGGACTTTGCGCAATCAAGCGAGTAGAAATCGGCGTTTCGCACTCCACACTTTGTATCCTCTGTTTCGTTCTCCACGCTCAGCGGCTTACTAAATGCTAATGCTTCAACGCTAATCTCGTTAGAGACGCGTATCAAAGGACTTTGTGAAATGGCTATATTAAGTAGAGCGGCTGTTCCGCCCTAACGTTTTGCAAATAATATGTCGCTGTCAAAACGTTTTCATTTTATACGATATTTCCATATTATATTGTATTAACGAATGATAAGTTTTATCGCAAAACTTTATCAACCTGCGTATTAAATCCATTTAACTTACTAAAAGCTAATTTGATTTGACGGAATGATATAAAAATAGCCACTGATCATAGCGAACCTCTATTATCTTTTATTTCATTGCACAATGTTTACAGGCCCCTAATGGACAAAAAACTCGAAGCGAGAAGAAAAACAACTCGGACAGGATGACATTCGATGCGCGCTGTTGTGTAAAATTAGAAAATGTTATCAGGATTATCTTCAGGGTTGAATAAAATTACTAACAACAAAAAATTACTAAAAACAGCCAGTACTATTACAATTTCATGCAAACGTTATTTACACATTCAAATATATATCTCATTTCTATTCCGTAACAATCAAAAGGGTTATATAATATTTCTTTTTATTACGCTTCTTAAGTGTAAGTACGTGGGTGAACGACGACGGCGACATTTATCTAAATACAAAATTTCATACAATCCGTTACAGATATACATATTATATATCACTGCGTGGTATATTGTGCAAAAGCCGAGAGTCGTGGTAGCTTAGGGGTAAGCACTCATTGTAAATTACACAGTACGCTAGAAACCAGGGTTCGAGCTCAGTCAGCTTTAAGTACTGATGCAATTAAAAAAAATTGTTCTTGTGAAATTTAATAACACGCATTTGGACAGGGTGGTGGACATTTCCTTGTCCTAAGATCCTCTAATAATATTTAAAAAAAAAATTGAAAATCCAAAAGTGCACAGCCCAAACGCTCATGTAATATTGTAATATTACATGTAATATTTTAAATGGATTACAGAAGTGATTACCGAAAGGAACCAGCTCTACATGTTTCTGAATATAGTGAAAAAAGTTAGGTCGTTTTCTTAAATACTTAGTTCTCGAGATATCTTGTACACAGAGAATTTAGAAACCACTGACTAAAGAACTTCCACAATATAATTTTTATCGAACTTTTTTAATACGTGTTGTTGAATTTAAAAAAATGAATCAAGCTTGTTCATTAGTGTTTCCTCATTCTAATCATGTGTTTCCCGTAACATATTGATGCGATGTAAAATAATAAATATGACTTAATGTGACTCTCCGCTTCGCGATCGAGGTGCGCAATATATGCTCCACAATGTAACAGTATATAGGACTTTACTTTTCGTCAATGCAGCCTATCAAAGTACAATTCTGAACATAGGCCTCCCTCATAGGCACACCGCATAGTAGATATATTTTCCATAGTTACCATACATGTCCAACTATTACGGTTAGCGTCCGCAGTTTTTAACTATTTCAAGTTGTTATCAGGAAGGTGCTGCTGGGCATCTCTTATTTAAATACAGTTAGTGAATTCTCTCACGCTGTTACTTTCTTTCTATAACATGTAAGAATTTAAATTAATTTTGCTATTGAGGTTGATTTGAAACGCCATAAAAATTTAGTTTTAATTACTGGAATTCCGTTCCGCTGCTTTGCTTTTTTTTTAATTATAGACTATAATTACTGTAAATGTTTATCGGTCCTACATTAATGTAATATTTAAAACTGCAGGTATAAATAATATTTGATAAATAGTACATTATATTATAAAGACACACTTTGATTGTTCTGATATATTGTCACGTTTTACATTATAACTTCAATAAGGTTACAAAATATTTTGCGGTAAGTTGAAATGAAGGAATCGCTTTAAAAAAAAATTAAACCTAACATTACGTTTCTTGACAAAAACAGCGAGTTAGATTCAAGCTAGCAATATTTGCCGCACAACGGGTGCATGATTTGATTTCAATCATCTTTGTAGCCACAATCGTGAATGATTAGTGGTGGTGACTGTGAAATATTGGATCCGCCACGCTCGTTCTTGTGGCACGCGGCCGGTTCACTTACGAATGTTCGATGTTATTAAAGATGTTTGAAAATTTTCCGCGATTTTTTAGCCGTCTTCAATAAGTGGAGGCAGTTCTCAAATCGACGGTACGTTATTTTGTATGTATTTCGATGAATCCTTGTTTATTGAATAAATTATTTCGCGGCTCGCCTCTTTAAATTTGGAGAAAAATCCCATCCCTTAGTGGCAAAATAAGGGATAAAGTTTTGAATGTCACTATTTAGACGAAACTCGAGTTAGTGATATTGCATAGTCCATTTAAAAAGGTAATTTTTTTTTAAATAAAAATTAAAAGCGTAAGTTTTAAAAATATGATATGGGGATGAAGGGGCATGAGGAAACGGGGCCCTAATTCATCTGTATTCTATACACTATGAATCTGAAATCTATTTTATTGTTTTTAATTCTTTCAAGTATGTTTTATTATCATAATCCGTTAGTTATTGCCAGGTTAGAAAGAAGGTAAGGTAAGAACGTTGTTCTACTATAAGGATCACACAAACATGCGAGGAACTCTTACACAGCACTTCTAGACACTTAGTCCGCCAGCTACTGTTTTATTGTACTGACATTTTACAAAAAAAATATAGACATTATATATTGCACAGTTGATCTCGTTGATCTAGTGGTTGTAGTAGTGCGGCTGCTGATCATGAAATCCCGGGATCGAATCCCAGATCGGGCCTAAAAAAGTTATTGAGTTTTTCCATCAAGACATTTTCAGTAGCTACCCGGAGTCAGGATTTTAGATACAAAAGAGTCAACAATTGATTATTCCTACCATATGGGAAATACAACTTGTGATAAAGTATGAAAACTTTTTCATTAACATTTTACTCGCTCTCTGTTACGACGTATATCGTACGGCTGCGCGGTGCGCTAGAAAACAATGCTGAATAATGTATACTCTTGAGAGGGATGCGATGTTCTAAGTTAGTTAATAAAGAACAAGTTACTTGCGAATTTTTGTCTAAAAGCTACTCTAATATCATGAAATAGAGCAGAAAGAACGGAAAATTTTTTATGTTCGAAATTTTGAAAGATCTCATTTACTTGTTCTAGAAGAAATAATAAATATATTAGAGAAGAATATAGAATATGTATAGAAATATAGAATATATATCATAAAAGAATTAAATATAAACAATTTAAATATAATTGATTATTTTGTAGTATACGTAGTTATTTATTACAAATTAGCATAAAATGCATAAAAATACTTCAACAACATCTCGGAATTGTTTAAATAATCAAAAGGTCCTCTATGATATTTCCCCAGACCACTTAAAAGGACGCTACTAAGAATGGAACAAAGGCATGAATCATTCTTCACTTTTCTTGATTATGATTTTTATAGTATAAAGTGACTAACGAGGTAACAGTCCACGAGATTGTAAGTGGTTACTATAATCCATTGACAACTACATTCTTGGGGCGATGTATACGCTTATACAACAAAATTTCAGAAAATATACAAAATTTGACCTGCTCAAAGTTCAAAATTTTATTAAACTAAGTTTGTATAAAAAGGGTTATTATAATATTAAAGAATTTATGGATGATAATAACCCCTGGAAATGAGGTGATCGCTACCAAGCTATTTCTAATTTGTTGTGTTGTTAATTTGTGTAACATACATGATTATAAGCTGTTAATTAAAAAAAAGTCCCGCTGGGTTTCCTGCTGGTTCTTCCCAGGACAGAGGTTTTTTTTTCGAACCAGTGGTAATTAAACAAAAGAGTGACTTTCAATAAATATTATTTATAATCTATACTCAATAAAAAAGTTTCTGTTTCTGTTTCAAGCTTCAAACAAAGAAGACCATAGACCGACTATACGTTGTCACTAGTACTTATATTTGGCTCCTCTACGGGCTAAAGGAGTCCTGTAACTCAGTAAATTATTGACATAAGGACTACCTTTTGAATATGTAGATATTTAAATTTTTTTGTCGAAGCTGATCGACAGTTTTAACATGTTATTATGATTTCCAGACATGCTTTACTGTATCTCTATCATTATAATATTAAAACCCTATATGACGTTTAATTTTTGACATATTAACTTTTTAGTCATACAAATAGAAAAGTATAACAACAGTTATAGATGAGGAACTAAATTAACCAATTCGCTGTCCCGTGTACTATATATAGTTAGTTCATTGCTATTGTCTTACTAATTATGAAAGTGTTAATATAAAGTAATTTATAAACTTTATGTCATTCAATGGATTTTAGAACAATGGATTTTAGAATGAAAAATCCTAAAATCCATTTTAGGAAAAATTTGGTGGCATCACGATAAGTCAGAATAACAGTGCACGTGAGTTTTTTGCAACTGATAGGTCCTTGATGGACCTTTTTGTTCAAACATAACATATTTTGCAACAAAAATGTTTTTATTATTACTGCTTTTATTAATCGTAAAAAATAATAACTGCAACTAAGAGGAAATAATCGCGAATCTTAATACGTAAATATACATAAATAATAAAATAATTACGAAAATCTCTTTATAAACATTCATTTATAAATTTATAAATTAATGTTTATTTTACTACATTGCTTTAT
This sequence comes from Parnassius mnemosyne, assembly GCA_963668995.1. Lineage (NCBI taxonomy): Eukaryota > Metazoa > Arthropoda > Insecta > Lepidoptera > Papilionidae > Parnassius > Parnassius mnemosyne. The sequence continues at coordinate 26,565,674 of CAVLGL010000035.1, read as the reverse complement.
GCTATATTTTAATACATAGAGTAGCTATTTTTAAACAAATTCAACTTTTCTGCAATTATTTCTTGGCCTTTATTTTACGCAACGGCTTATTTTCCTGTGGAAAAATACACTGAGGTTATGAGCTTATTATTTCTGATATGTACTCGTAGAGGTCCCAAAGATGTTGTAGTTACACCACAATATTTCATTGGCCCTTAAAACGGTATTTAACAATAAAAATATCTCCCTTACCAATAGATTATTTTTAAACGTTTTAACAATGACTTATAATATAAGCAATCAGATTATTTTAAGTCCGTATAGTAATTATAATACTGATTTACTTGTATTCTTTAATTTAGCGTTAATAAAATACATCTGCATCATTTAATAACTTGTAACAAAAAAATTATTTAATTAATATGTGTATTATTTTTAAAACGGTAAAATAATTTTGATAATTTAATATATAATATAATATTAAAGCGATTACAAAACAACTATTTTAGTTTTCTGTTATGTGAAATATATGTTAATTTCAACTAACTACTTTTCCCCGATTCTGCATCGTAATAAAGTAAAGGAAATGAAAGCAATAAGTTCATAAACGAAAAAAATTCGCATTTCTTGTTATAAGTGTAAAAATAAAATATGCAAATTGAATGAATCTTTTAACGCAAACACTTCCGAAGCGTAGCGGCGGAAAAGCTCAACAGCTCGCTGAAAACGGACGCTTTTCAAATAAGCGCTCTCTGTGTAAGAGCGGCATGTTTTAAAATCTTTTTGATTACGAATTTTAGTCAGAATTAAAATTTGACAATATTTTAAGCGAGCTTATTTATTTATTTTTTCAAAACTAAACTCACCTCTCTTCGTAAACGAAATAAGTCCGCGCTGATTTGAGCGGCAGTTCGCAGAGTGGTGTGTGTGCAACACTGTCCGTCGGTTAACAGTAATGTTAGTCGGAACGTGGTATCTACGGCGCGGCCGGGCCGGCACTGACGCGAGGCGGGCGCTCCCGCGGTGCCGTTGCTCACGGAGGCTTCTCAGCCGAGCTTTCAGCGACACAACCCGCACGCACTGCACACTGCACTCGCCCTATTACCGCGTTTACCCACGCGATTTTTGTTCTCTCCTCGATCGTCTAATGTTCCGAGCGCCCGTCGCACGTTTGAACTCTGCGCAGTGCCCGCTTATCCGTATAAATATGAAGCCCGGTGGCGGGGGACGGCGCCGGACCACGACACATCGCGAATCCACATCGACATAAATTGGAGATGCAGCCAGCGTCTTCCACCATTGATTTTATTGCTTATCTATCAGTTACAGCCAATTAACAAAAGCTCATCTCCCTCGACGTGTTACGACCACTTCCGTGTATACCGGGAGTGTTATGTACAATTACTAAATTACCATATAGTGTAAATGGTTACAGGCAGCGACTCGGCGGTAATGGCTTTGATCATATATAGTTATGCAAATTATCTATTTCATATCTCATTTCACCGCTTTTATGCGATATAACTGCCTCAGCGACTTGCAAGTGAAGACGTTATGTTGCGGAAATGCTCCTCATAGACCCTTTAATAATACTACCGGGCGCAATAACATACCAACATAGCAACAGCAAAGCGTAGACTTGTCTGACCAGTGGGACTCTTGCTACCTACGCAATGGGCTCGCAGTAACACCTTTGTTTGCATTCGTAGGAAGAGCAAGAAACAAAGCGATAGTTTTGAAATAAACACCATATTCTCGAGGCTGTGTCTCTAGAGGCTGCTACAACTTATCTTCAGAATGGGCGTGTTACGATATCACGCTTGTAATATATGCCGTTGTGAGCTTATTCATTGTAATGTACTATTTGCTTGAATATGAACGTTCCCTGTTAGTATTTATGTTAAAATTATTTCACTAGCTGTAAAATCTAATTTAGGAAAAATATCAATATATGTTTAAAACAATATAATTACAAACAACACGTCCTTAGTTAATATTAAGTTGCACATTTTGATTAAAGTAATAAGCGAGCCAACAATTCACCTAATAATAATAATAATAATAAAAGATGAAGTAGCCCGACTCTGGCATCTGCAAAAAGTTACAATAGTACCGATAGTATTGTCTACAACAGGAGTTGTTGTGGTATTCAACACCTTTTGATGTAAATGTTACTTAAAATACTGTTTATGCACAAAATGTTTATTATATTGTTATAATATTATTGTTACAATGTTTATAAATGTTATATGTTTATAAATGTTATGTATGTGAGCACACACGAGACAATGTTGGCGTCCGTACATGTACTGACTTAAATAAAAACTTTAAAGTAAAATGCCTACGCGTACATAATGTGTTCGGTGTAAACTGAACAGGAGTAATACCGAAACAACTTCACCAGTTCCTTAATTCCCTCAACTTACCTACAAATACCTATCATCTACTGCAGAAGGCCGCGATACTAAACACATGTAGACTTGTTAGAAAGTTTCTCCAATGTGAACCAGAAAACCCAGATCAAAACACAAATACGCCACCATTTTCTGTGCAATCTTCTACACGTGACCGTATTTCATCCAACTGATAATCACTTGGCTTAAGCCCGTGTTATCAGCTCTTCCCGGCTTGCCGAGAATATAAAATCAATATAATAATAATAATAATAATTTATTTGATACAGACAACACAGATCCATTACAAAATTAATTTTTTTTATTACACTATACCTTAAATTTTAATTATAATTATTGGTTAATCAATGATATTATTACATTTTATTATTAAGATTTTAATAAATTTGACCACCTACTAAAAATTTCACTACATGCATAAATATTACAAATAATTTTGATGAGATTATTCTGCGACCCAAAAACAAAACTTCTAAATCGCGCGATACGGTGACGGATCAACGCATCCAAACCAACGACACGGGCCTCTGCGAACATCTGGGACGCGCTACAGTATCGTGGCTGACGGAACAACACGCGGAACGAATCATTATACTGCACCTTCAGCCTGCGATATTCCTCTTTAGTGTAATTCGTCCACAGCTGAGGATTGTAAAATGGCTGACAGTAAGCTGAAAACAACGCCAGCTTTGAGGTATAAGAACACCTTTCAAAGCGTCTAGCTATCATGTTGGCACGCACTGACAAGGAACGTCGCTCGCGGTCCATATCGGAATCATCACACAGATCCTGAGTAACAATATGACCCAGATATTTAAACGTCGTTACCCACTCCAATTGTGAATTACACAAATACAATGGGGGATATGAGGTTGAACCCTACCACTCTTAAAAAGCAAACAAACAGACTTGTTGGTGTTGTACAATAGGTTATGATCCATCGCATATTTCTCACATATCTGGAGTAGTGCACGCAGCGCACCTATCGAGGGACTCAGCAGCACCATATCATCAGCATAACAAGTTATTAAAGCATTCAGAACCAATGTGGCAACCCAGTCTGGTGCTTCTAAGCTCCTCGATCAGCTGATTAACATACAGATTAAAAAGCATAGGCGATGTTAGCCCTCCCTGCCTCACGCCGCATTGTAGGAGAAATTCCTCAGAGTATGTATCACGCCACTTTACTACATTAATTTGCCTACTACGAGTATACCATGCGATCAATATGTTAATACATAATGACGGCACTCCCGTATCACGTAACTTCCTCCAAAGTATATCATAACTGACTCTGTCAAAAGCCCTACTTAAGTCCAAGAAACATGCATAAATATTTGTTTTCCGCTTATTATAATAACTAACGGTTTGCTTGAAAGTAAAAATCGCCGCATCCGTAGAACTATCTTTTTTAAATCCAAATTGAGCATCTGAGCATATTTGGAAATAACGCCTAATAATATGGTGTTAAACAGTTTAGCACAAGTTGTAGCTACGGATATCGGTCTATAATTACCACTGTCGGTCAAACTACTCGATTTACATTTAAAAACAGGACTTATTACCGTTTTTAGCATTTCTACCGGTAAGTAAGCATGCTTTATACAAGCATTGAAAAATAATACAGATAGGAACGCAATTACCCATGGTCCTCCAAGCCGAAGATATTCCACGCTTATATTGTCATATCCTATCGCCTTTCCTAGTTTCATCCGGCGCAGAGCATTAAAGATCATATCTTCAGATACATGAATGTCCTTGCCATATGCTACAAGATATTGATTATGAGAAGTACAGTGTCCTGCACTTAACGCAAGAAATTTGTCCCTAAACAAATTTGCAATCGCCAGTGTGTCCGTCAGGCCATCCACACACTCCGTAATCTTAGACCCGCTCTTAAGTAAATTTCCCGTATCTTTCCAAAATTGACTAAAGTTTCTACTTAAACAAGATGCCGAAATCTTATCTAAGATTATTTGATCAGCGGATTTTTTTTTATAGGATAAGGGTGACAAACGAGCACAGTTCACCTGATGGTAAGTGGTTGCTGCGGCCCATAGACATCTACATCTATCCTCTATTACAAATCAAAATGTAGAAGCGTTGTCACCCGTGAGGACTAAGATGGAATGCCTCATTTCCAGTAAAAAGGGCCTCCGGCGACCTGCACTCACCAAGCGAAACGCAGAGGTAAACCTCTACTTCACGCTGGTTTTCTGTGAGGTCGTGGTACCACCCCGGTTCGAGCCGGCCCATCCGTGCGACAGCAAAAGCTGCCGCGTGGCTCTACCACTGTTAAAAATTATGGCAAAATCTTAACCTACTTTTAAAAATAGTTCGCGTTCTTTTCATTTGATCGAACAGCGAACCAGAAGAAGGCGCCCCAGCCGTTAACCACCCAGCTCGAGCTTGCCGTGCCTTCATGTGTGCCTCGCATACATACTCATTCCACCCCGGACCAGGCGGCCTCTGGATGACATGCTGAGACGCGCGACGTGTGGCCGCGTGAATTATACAACTAATAAAAGAGTTATACAAGCTATCTAGGTATTTGCGATGTTCAGTACACGTACAACTATAACACTTAGCAGATAAATGCCTTAACCTCTCCCAATCCAAGTTACGTATATACTCAGAACAAAGAGAGGAATAAAATTCAATTTCGAGACCATTTCTTTTTCCCCATTTTGACAAGTCGTTACATTTCTGTAAAGGAACGTTATTATGCACCGCCTTAAAGGTCAAATTAATGTTGCATTCAACACACAAATGCATATGGTCAGACCACATGACGTCTTCCAAAACATAAACGTTGGTTACATAGCCCATGCCTGCCGTATAGTTACACAATGATCCAACCAACTTTTCGAACCATGAGCATAGCTAATATATGTAAAGACACCACTTTTGGGTCGCAAAAATTCATAATCAGCACACACCAAATCATTATCAGTACAAAAATTAAATAACTCTAAACCAAACAATGTATTCACATCTGCGTTAAAATCACCTAAAATAAAAGCATAATTAATATCCTTATCTAAAATAATTGATTGAATAATACTTAAAATATTCGTAAAATCAGTCAAATTTTCATAATTATTTTGAGGCATATACACAGATACACATAAATATTTATTACCACACATTTCGAAAATAACTGCACATAAACTAGAATTGTTTCAATCAACAATCTCCACTTTATTAAACATTGACGATCTCCACAATAACTCAACCCCTCCATAGGGCCTACCCCATAACATACCTTGTGTGACATATACAACTGAAATACCATGACTAGAAAATTTGGTATGTGGAGTGTTTAATTAAGGAATAGCATCGGGTAATAACCAGGTTTCCTGCAATGCTATTATATCTAAGTCATTACATAATTCCCGTAATTGTTCAACACTACGCCTGACTGATTGACATAATTTGAGTACTGAATTTCACTAATTTGAGACCCTTCTACTCCTCTTTTTTGTCTCCAGAAATTTACAAAACGCCGAAATGCTATTCCCTCCGGCCAAAAGTCCTTATTCAGAAATATATCTAGTTTATTTCTAGGTACAAATATTTTATATGAATCGTAATCCTTTTTAACCTTCATATTAATTTTTTCAATGGTCACTTCAATTTTAGATTTATTCCTAATGTAGCTTGTTATGTCACATACAGATACATCCTTCGATACGTTATAAATATATAAAGGAATTTTTATGTCAGCCCCTTTGAAATGGGCATTATCGTCCACCATACCATTTCCTCTATTACCAATAAAACGATTCCTTCTTCTTCTTTTCTGTACTTCAATCCATTCTTCGCTACGAGTCTCCGGCTTCCATTGTCCATTACGCACAGCATCTGCAAAACATCTTTCTTTGGGAGTTGCGTCTAATGCGGCGGGCGTGTGACCCTCCACCGACACGAGATCGGGTCGCTTTGGCCTATGAATCATAGGTTCGAGTTGCTCCGCAGCTGATTTGTTGTTAGTTATCTCAGCTGGAATGTTTTTACCACTACCGTCTATATTGATAGTTGAACATACATCGTTGCAATATTTCTCAGATTGAATTATTGATTCACAAATATTCGTATGGCACTTTTCGTCACTCATTTGCCCTTTGTTTAACGAACTTGAGATTATATCATTTAATTCTGTTGATTTTACATATGAACATTGAATCGTATGCACGTCTTGTTTTAGTCTCAAAATATCTTTCAGTGACGAAGATACATCCACATGATCGAATGTAGCAGGGGGCAGACGATTCAAATCCTTCGCAACAAAACTTGGGAGGGTGTCCGGATCATTTTTCTTAAATATTTTTCTTAAATATAGAAAGCAGAAATCACCTGCGCCTTCCATCGCGTCTTCTTGTAGAAGCACGAAGATTAACAGCCCCAGACAATATATCCTTTGCCGATTCAATATCTCCGTCCGTAAAATTACTCTCACATATTTGTATTAGGCTTACTTCATCTATAACATCAATTTTACATTGAATGAAACATGGCACTTCATTAATTACTAAATTACAACACTGATTCGACATGATGCACGTGCGCTTACGACGGCGTACGCAACCGCATTTAATTTTAATTTAGCCCTTTACTTTGTATAATAATCTAAATAATATCAAAGATTTAATACCAAGATTTAAAAAAAATTGTGGTAATAAAATATACATACAGTTGACAGTTGCTAAGCTGGTTTCTGTAGCCCATGGACACCAGCAACCGACCAAAGGCCAGCTACGAAAGGTCAAAATATATAAGTATATAAATATGTTCATGTAAATACACGAAGTAAAGTCAATTTCATTAAAAAAATGCCAGCCATACTCTACTAACTCGCAAAATCAATTTGAATTTAGATCCATAAAATACTCGTCGATTGAATGTTATTTTTATGTACAAAAATTTAATAGAAATCTAGCTGGCCTGAACTTCCTGAATCCGGGCTACTAATAACAAAATCTTGACAGAAAACCCTAATCTGTTATTTAGGATCAACCCCCGGGTCGGTATAGGTTCGAATCCCGATTCAAACCTATTACCTGTATACTTCTAATACTCGCGCTTACAACCACTTGACAAACGAGTCAGTCAGTAAAATTAATTAATAACACAGGGATGGTTTAGATACAAACGAACATAATATATTGTAAATACAAGTCATTTTGGCGAATAAATATAGAATTTGTAAAAAAAAGATTACTACTGGGCCATCTAAATCTATACATATAAATAAAACTGATGTGTCTGACATTAAAATTGAAATAAATGGCCTTATATTAAGTTCAAAGGGTTATTTGCGTTCTGTCCGGACTAATCTTCGGATTGGTTGACCGATTGTGATGAACCTGTACGAACGATATATTAATATAGAGCAATACCAGGAGGGATTTAGGCTATATTTTATCCGAAAACCTTAAGAGATTTAAAAAAATATATTGGTATAAAGTCTTCTATTATCTTAAATCTAAATAACGACACATTCATGGTACTGAGGCGAAGCTAGGACGGGTCGGTGATTTAAAAAAAATACTAGTAATACTATTAAACATTACTAATATTCCCTTTAACCACTTCTGGTAAGCTTAAAATGCTTGTGTTAGAAGTGGTTCACGACAGTAGTCGAATGGCGGATTCGAACCCGCGAGTTTTCGAGTCCGCGCCCTGCTATTAGACTACTGACGCTTAATTACTAATATATCTTTATTCGATAATTTACTGTATAATTCTGTTTCTTTTTGTAAAACGTAATCTCCACACTAGTACTTTCTTCTATATTGTGGGGGCTGTTTACATACATAAATTTGACAAGGAAAAACATCCAGACCCGGAGCAATTATTTGTAGATCATACAAATACTAGTTCCGCCCGGAATACGAACCCGCGGCTCATAGCGCCGCTTCAATACACTGCTAAGCCACTGCGCCACGAAGCCGTCAAAATAATGTTATAATAAAATATTATTAAAGCTGTGTAATTATAGTAATTATAGATGTTTTCTTCCACGCACGACTTCCTTGTGGAATCGATTACCATCAGCGATTTTTCCGGACCGATACGACTTAGGGACCTTCAAGAAAAGAGCCTACTCCTTTTTAAAAGGCCTGCAAAGCATCTGCGATTCCCCTGGTTCCCCTGGTGCTGCAGTTGTTCATGGACGGCGGTAGTCACTTACCATCAGGTGAACTGCATGCTCGTTTGCCCCCGTTTAAAAAAAAATATAGATATGTATTGTATTAACAGCATTAACAATAGGTTAATGAAACGTGTTGAAGTTTTTAGTGAGTTTGACATTTGTATGTACAACTGTTTTAAAATTTTAAATGAAACCGTTGTAATCATTCACGTAACCTGACAATATATTGAAATTAAAACAAAAGCTGAGGAACAGCAAGCAGAAACAACAGGCACGACAATTGAAACATACTCGCATGCAATAAACATAAGATAAAGGTAAACTAATTTGAATCCGTTAGTTTACGTTCCGTACTGTGCATATGATATAAACATAGGTAATTGAGGAGAGCCGTGGTAGCTTAGAGGCTAAACGTTCGCTGTTAACTTAGCGAGCGAGGCGGGTTCGAATTAAAAATTTCAATGAAATTGTCAGTTGCAATTTTAAGTGCTGATTTACCACGTGCTCGGCAATTAAGGACAACATCGTAAGGATAGCTGCATGTCTGAGAAATAAAAAAATATTTCGAAGACATATTATGAAGTTCGCCAACTCGCAATGGGACAGCGCGGCGGACATTTCCTTGCCCTAAAACCCCCTCAGAAATGAGAGGAGGCCTTTGCTCAGCAGTGGGACGTTTACAGGTTTTAACTTCAACTTTTTAACTTTAATTGAGCAACCGATGCCTAATAGTTTACATACAAAGTTTCAAGTTGTTTCGTCCACAATATTTTTTTTCTTTACCTTTTAACATTACACTACCCCGAATGATAACGGTTAATATTCAGTTAATATTAATAACATACATAATTATTCCACATTATTAACTTTTCATTCCGTAATATTAACTAAAACAGGAGATGGGTGGCAGTATCTTCCTGATCACAGCTGAATAAAAAAAACATGCGTGAGTGTCGTGGAACACTCGGCTGGAACGAAGTTCCTTTCGTAGTACATTATTATTGATAAACGTATTATATTATTGATTAACAAATACAAATAAATGAATTATGAACTACCGTCTATTAAAATGAAGCGTCATTTAAAATAAAATAATATTTCTTTCTTGGCAAGATAAGTAAAAGTGCGATGGAGATGGATATTATTCCATCTCACTTCCTTATAGCCGCTGAGGCAATCTACACTACGTCAGAAGGGGTCGTGAGGGAAAAGTCTTTCACTTTTTGTCGCCTAGCCTACATCCGCAAATCCGTACCGTCCGATAAAAACTTCGTTCCAATAAAAACCGCGGCTGCCAACTCGCCTGCCAAGCGTGACAACTATGGCAAAATTCTCCCTATGAGGCAATCTATGAGGGAGGTCTATAATCAGCAGCGAATTTTATAGACTGCAATGTATAGAATAGATTAACTGTTTAATATTAATTCATTCGGTTTACACCTGATCTCAAACAAACTACAAAACCTGATTATGGGTTTTATTGGAATGAATGTGATTACAGAATGTTTACTCCACTTCTGTAAATTACTTGACCGTAAAGTTAAGTAAGTAAGACATGCAGGAAGTCGATGGATGCAGGTGGCTCAGGACCGTGCTTTGTGGCATTCTTTGGGGGAGGCCTATGTTCAGCAGTGGACTTGTGAAGGGCTGTAATGATGATGATGATGAAAGTTAAGTATACAGAGATTTTTGACATGTGGTGGCAGCTTATGACAACCCATCACTATATAAAGCAACAGTAACCCAATGGTTAAGGATACGAATCACAAACTTGCTAAGTCGTGGGTTCGAATTCGCCTCTGTGTAGTTTACCACTCACGGCACAAGCATTTTAAGATTACTTGGAGTGGTTGACTGACTGTTAGAAATGTTGATAGCGTCACTGGCATATTATAAAATATTTAGTCCCGAGGGAAACATTAGAAATGCCAGAAAGATGTCCTGGCCTCTAATGTACTGCGGTATTATCATTATAATATATATTTAGTCGTTTTTTTTCTTTGTGGCATTCCTTTGGGGAGGCCTACGTTCAGCAGCGAAGAGCTGTAATTATAATGATAGTGATGATATCATATCAGATATAAAATATCCAGACCAGCGATAGGGAAGAGTCCATATTTTATATACAATTACCATTCTACCAGGCAACTAATACAAATTTCCTTATATAAAAATAAACTGCTGTCCGTTAGTCTCGTTAAAACTCGAAATTGACTAGACCGATTCTGATGATTTTTTTAGTATCTGAGTGGGTCCCTGGATTGTTTAAATTCACAATTAAACCCGATAGATGGCAATACCGATGGAAAGGTAAGTTACACGTTCAGCATCAGACAGTTACAGGTTGATAAAAAAAGTTATTTTTGACGAAATGATGGTCGTGTGTTTTCGGAAATAAAATTCTTATTCTAGCCAAAGTCAAAGTTTCTGTAAAGTCACAAATTGTGAGTTTTCGGTTGTAGATTTGGTCATCCACATTTATTCTCGATTAAGAATCAAAATGCAGATTCTCATTCTCCCAGTATTAGTAATGTTAATAGCATTACTAGCATTTTTATAAAAAAATACTAGCGATTCTCCCTGGCTTCACTCATAATTTCCGGATCTTAACAACAGCGCCACCTACAGTAATATATACTATATACTATATATATATATATATATATATATATATATATATATATATATATATATACATACATAATTAGGCAATACGACTTCATTGGAGAACAAAATGTGGCATGTTTAAAAAGCCTGCAAGTCTTACAGAAACAATATCTGGATTCCATTTTGACTGTCTCGTTATTCTAGTGGTTTTAAGCGCTATTATTATAATTCGACAGCGCATTTGACCAGTCATCGTTCCGTTGAGAATGACCGAAATTCGGTCCGGACGTTATTATTATTATATTACCTTTTAATACTAAGGAGGATAGAAAGTCAGTATGATCATTAGGCTATGAGGCACTCTGCCTTAGTCCACATGGAAGACAATGCATCTATAACTTACTTTGTTTGCTATTTGTTTGCTGCAGCTGTCCATGGGCTGGAGAGTTGACATAATATCAGGACTATAAGTTCATCTTTTACTGTAGTATTATTAAAGCTTTTAATCGCCACGTAGGATACCTTCCGTCCTGCTTTTGTACGATATCATTTAGCAGAAAGACAGGAAGTCCTTATATCATGAATCAGTCTTTTCAAATGAGAACAAGCGTAAAATAAAATCTATATTCCCACATATATTAACTATCTACATAATATAAAATGAGCACATCAAAATAAGACCAGTTATATACATACTGTTTAAAATATCGCAAAAATAATCACTAATTAACGCCGTTAAAACATACACAACAATGTTAACCATTCGTCGACAAGAATTTGATTACTTTTTTCCCTCGAGATTATGATATGTGACAGCAAAGTAAGGCCAGTGACCTTGGCCAGTGACACTACAAAACTCCACTTTTTAGAGTACCGCACAGAATATAAATTGCTTCCGCCAAGATAATTTATCTTGGCAACTTCTACTATCTGATAAAGCTAATCTGCATCGATGAATAGGAGTTAGAAGTGTATTCAAATATAGCTTAACCCCAATGCTATTGTTATCTACAAGCTGATGGTTTGTTGTGTGTGTTTTAATTTTTCGAATGTATATCAAAATAGAGAAATAGGTACGTCATGTGATACCATATTAAAAGTATACATCTTCGTTCCGTAAAAAAAAAAAATATGAGATAGTAAGTTACTAATCCGCCTCTAAATTAAGAGTCAGAGTGGTTTACTAAAGTTCTGGGACTTTCCCTTAGCCGATTCTAAAGCATGGCCAAAATTTTAGAGTAAAATTCTCATTCATTCATAACAGCCTATCAAAATGAAAAATAGTGGATTCTCTTTCTACAAGGTTACCTATCTAAAATTATCTAAGTGTACATAAGATATTATACTCGTCCTAACCTACCTGCGCCAGATTCTTATACAGTCTTATGTCTGCCAGACCGAATTTCGGTCACGGCTGCCAACCTCAACAGAGACTAGTTATCTGTGCAGGATAGGATTATAGCGCACGAGTGTGTGTGTGAGCCCAAGCGGTCTTCATTCCCTTATTCTCATTGTTTTCATTTTGATTTCAGCTAACAACCGTTTAAATATATTATAAACGTCAAAAAACTAGCACCGACTGAGAGAATTGCGAACCTCTACAAAGAATAGGCAAGAAACTGTGATTTATTTTTCTTTCCTTCTACAAACAAGCACATGTTTGTCTATCATTTGGGAATAGTCGTTGTTCTGCAGTGACAATATAAAACAAAATATGATTGTAGCACAAGAAAGCTTATTCCTAACGACTGCAGAACCCATTAATTATTAGCAACTAAAACACTACCGGTCGTTTATATTAATTAAAGCGGACTCAATCTTCAAATAACGGCGACCAACATTACTATGCTAATTTATTATTAGGGTATTTTCTTGGCATCCGCAATGTGACACACATTTTTTTTAAACTTAACTGTTGCGGAAATATGATTGATAGTTGACCGTTTAAGTGCGCTTGGTTTGCTCGGGATCGAGCACAGCAAATTTCATCTACGCCCGTAATGCTCTCTAGTGTGCATTTACTTAGGCTACAACTGTACCTAAGCATCATTTGACTTGCCTTTTTGAATTGCTAATAAGTCCTTATTAAAATAATTGAATCATATTATGACAACAAACGAAACTGACATTAAACGAACATTTTGTTTTATTAAAAAAAAAACTGTGCAAGCTGTTGTGAGTGTACCTCGCTTGAGTATTATCCTAATTATTTATATTTTCTTTTTTTCCGCCAATTGTTACACCACCATAGACGGGAGTGTATTCTCAATTTCAACACAATTGCTATTTTGTACACAATCAATTTTTTATTTTAGTAACTGTTTTATGAGGACGTACTTTACAGCTGCGAATTGATTCAGAGTGAAGTGCTCCTCTTAATTTATAGTTAACATATTAAATTTTTAAAAAATATAACAAGTACACACATATAAAACTAAAACAAATAATAATTCTTTGTGTCCCTATTTAGAACTTTTGTCAAATTTTACTGCTGGCCATAAAACAGAATGCATCATATTATTAAAAAATAATCAATATACATCCCATGGCCGGGCATAAAGGGTTTTGTAGTAGGAAACCACCGCGCTGTCCCAATTCATATTGATGGATTACACATATACTCAAAATATTTGTTCTCAATTTCTAAAACTTTAAAGTTTTTTTACGATGTTTTCCTTTAACACCAAGGTGTGTGAAATTTGAAGTTCACCAGTCGCATTGAGTATATAATTACATATATATTTCAGTTATCGATAAAGAAATTTTATTTTAGTACATAAAGAGAGTAGTAGTTAGAAACAATTCTCAAATTAAAAGTATAATGATGTTGATCTAAGCAACAATTTAAAAGACTCAAATTATTTCATGTGCAGAAAATATACATGCCGTTAGTGATAGTAAAAAGAAGAAGAACCTTAATTGGAAACTGCTGCTTAAATTACACATGTGAATTCTGGGTATCAGTAATTCAAGGAAGTGCAAATTCCGGTCCTTTCGAGTATCCATCTGAGGAATAACTTACTAATTGCAGAGGAAGTTAAAGAACTCACAGTTAAGCAAATCCTGCAGTTCATTGTAAGTGTAGGACTTAAAAGTGAACTATAGCCATACCAGCGATTATGGCTGCTCGCACTCTATAAAAAATAGTGTTAGCAAGACATATTCGCGTCTCTCGGTACACAGTCAACACACTTATCCTTACAAAGCGACGTCTGAAGTATTAAACAATGAATTAGATGACAGGAAGGGAAAAAGATAAGGGCAGAGATTCGACCATCGCCAAATACTTATATCATTATCCATTACATCCCATTCATTACAGCCTATAAGAGTCCACTGCTGAATATAGCCTCCCCCCCCCCCTTAGGTTGCCTCGTAGGAGTGATTTTGCGCCATAGTTACCATGCTTGGCAAGCGGTTTGGTAACCGCAGTTTTTTATTATTAGAGTTTATATATATATATTAAGAGTATATGGTTGTAGTACGAATGGGTCGGCTCGACCGGGGAAGGACCACGCTCTCACAGAATACCATCGTAAAATAGCAGCTTAACGCTGCTGTTTCGTATGGTGAGTGTACAGAACCGAAGACCCTTTCACTGGAAACAAGGCATTCTATCTTAGTCCTCACGGGTGACGATGCACCTGCATTTTGATTCGTAATCGAAGATAGATATAGATGTCTATGGGCCACAGCAACCACTTCCCATCAGGTGGACTGTGTACTCGTGTATCACCCTTATCCTATAAAAAAGAGTGCTATCAGGAAGATGATGCTGCCCATATCCTGTTTCACTTTTCTTTTTTCACCTCTTACGTCACCCATGGGGTGATATTGGATAGAGGATATTCTTACACCGCCACTACACGGTTTATCATTATTATCAACTATTAAATGATTCCCTGTGAAAACGAGCCTGTCCATCTTTACTCGAACTACTAGATCATCTTATAATAATGTAGGGTAATATTCTGAAAAATAATTATATATTTTATTAAATTATTTTACTCTCTATTTAAATTTTTTGCTTGCTGTATTAATGGGATCTTTACTTGATTCGTAAACTATATTCTGCTTTGTAAATCCATATTACACATCAAACACAATCTCGAGTATAAGTTCATATCATACCGTGTAGACCTCAAAACAATATTAAACCAAAGCGAATGCGGAAGTATCGCCAAATAAAGTTTCACAATGTGTGCAGATTTCGTGGTTGTGCCGGTAGCTATTCGTAGGTACCGACTATTGATTTTGTCCTCCCCAAATCGCACTCACCCCGCTCGGCACACATAACACAACCAAACTCTATTGCCCATCTATTATTATCATTTTATAAAAACGCCCTAAAATTGAGATCAATTTTCTAGACATTTCTTTTAGATTATTTGCAAATATAGATTAAAATCTTACTTTTATTAGAAATATCACGATATTTCAAGATACTAATTAAGACGGGGACTGGGGTGGCCGTCTTTTTGTAACTTTTGTCATCGGGGGTATAGGGACGTGTAGGGTGACCCCCCCCCCCCCCCCTAGTTGGTGTGACGACCTGGTAAGACATACAGTAAGTCAATGGATGCAGGTGGCTCACGACCGTGCTTTTTTGCATTCCTTGAGGGAGGTCTATGTTCAGCAGTGGACTTGTGAAGGGCTGTAATGAATTAATGAAAGAAAATAAGACAGTGTGGCTCTACCACAGTTTTAAACAGTGGTAGAGCCACGCGGCAGCTTTTGCTGTCGTACGGATGGGCCGGCTCGAACCGGGGTGGTACCACGACCTCACAGAATACCAGCGTGAAGTAGAGGTTTTTAGCTCTGCGTTTCGCTTGGTGAGTGCAGGTGACCGGAGGCCCTTTTTACTGGAAATGAGGCATTCCCTCTTAGTCCTCACGGGTGAAAACGCATCTGCATTTTGATTCGCAAACGAGGATAGTTGTAGATGTCTATGGGCCGCAGCAACCCCTTACCATAGGTAGACTGTGTGCTCGTTTGTCACCCTTATCCTATAAAAAAAAGACGTGCAAAATTAATCTTACATAGTGTAGTAATTAAACATTTCGTGGTATACTTTATGAACTAATGACGCAACTTGATAATTTCTAATTTAAAATATTTACAGTTGACAGCTTTTAGAAGTGAAGTCAGTAATTAATTTTACAGTGTCTTATTTTATATATTTTTAAAGGACGAGTAACAAGAGAGTTCACTACTCCATGAGTGTCGTAAGAGGCAACGGGAGGAAGCTGAAAAAGGAGATGGATAGCAGCATCTTTTTGATAACAATTCTAAATAACAAAAAAAACTGCTGTTGTTAACTCACCCACCCAAAATGTGGCATCTATGGCAAATATCCCCCTTATGGGGCAATCCATGAGGGAGGCCTTGATGTTCAGTGGAATTCTGTAGGTTCTTGTAGGTGGCGCGATAAATCGCACTACGAATTCGCTCCAGACTTTATATAAAATGTATGTGTAAACCTGAACTTAATCGGTCCAGTTGTTCAAAAAATACACGTTCACATAGATACATATATAATATAATGATTTGCATAAATTCTGTGTCGCCTATCACCATTTATAAAGATTTAAATCAAACTAGTTTTTTGGCTCTACATGCTGTTACCGTCTTTAAATCATAAAAATATATATGGATTACAAAATACCACCAAAATAAAATATATATTTGACCATTTAAAACATTAATGATACTAGCTGTGCATTTTTATTATGAATATAATGTAAATGACATACATTTCTAAACTTGTATTTTTAAAAATAAACACATTAAAATTAATGCTCTAAAGGAAATAAATATGGAATAAATTATATATTTCATCCTTTCAAGTTTTGCCAAACATCTTAAAACAAAAGTTTTACTTAATTTATTTTAACTTTTACTATTATATATACCTAGATACTTACCTATATAATAAAATTTTAAATAATTTTTATCTCTTATTTGTCTGTGGCACCCAATTCTCTACAATGGCTGAACCTACTTAGAGGCCATTTTCAGTGTTCTATTGGGTTTCGCTTGAGCTATTTAGCGTTTGTTTCTCTTAAATCGGCTTACAAATAAGAAAGATAACAATATAATATAATTTTATAATATAATATAATTTTACAATGGGCACGCATTACGTGACGCGTGCACAAGTCGGAGGAAAAAGTGCTGCTCGACTGCTTTATCGGCGTACGCTGATCAGATCAGACGATATAAGTGTAAACAGTATACTACTATGGTTAAAAATTTAAGTATTATGTAATAAGAACTATAGTTATGTATAAAGAAATATGTTATTTCCTATTAAAATAAAAGAATATAGACTTTTTGTCTGTCAGACAATTTTTCAAGTGATTTTTATTTCTAGTATTTGTATTGTATTCTCAGTTGTTGTTAGTAGCGCCCGATCACCGATTTAAAAAAAAGTTTCGTTTCACCTAAGCCTACGTTACGATATGACCATCAATAACGCGCAAGACCTTACGCTGCGGTGACCGATGTGGATCTCTGCATAAGGCTGTGCCACGTATTTGCAACTCAGAAATTTATATGTATTAATCCCTGATAGCTGTACGTCCAATATTATATATAGGGAAGCTATTCTTTCGCTAACGTCAGGTATGTGTATATTTTTAATGTAAGCTAAGTAAGGTGAACTTGCATCTACTTCATATTTATTAGTTCTATGGTAATGATAACATCCTGCAGGCCGAAACCCGGTCACCGCGGTCAGTACCGACGGAGACTTTACATCTGCGCAGAACATGATTATAATAAAGAAGTGTGTGCGCAAGCACAGGTTCACTCTCTATTCCCTCACTTTCGTAGTCTGATGCGATTGCAATCCGACACCATCGGATAGAGATCAGATAACGACTTTACTTGCTTTTCATGGTACAGGGATAAAAAATCAAAAACACCCATTACAATGCCATGCCATTACGCATCAAATGGGATCCTGTTCAAACATAGGCCTATTAAAAAATTTGCAAAATAGTTGAGAGATAATTTGAGATAGATAGTCAATTAATCGGAGACTCAGTTTTATCGAATAGCAATTCCACTCTTTAAGAACTGAATATTCAACTTCTTTCTTTAAACCGTTATAAATAAATTTTAATAAAAATAAAAAGGAGTTGTGTTTCAACTTCTTTTAGCAAATAAGTTATGCTGTCGAATTAAATTCATTAGCCAACTTTCTTTAAAGCTTGCATAAAAAGATGATATTCAGAATGAGTAAGGGACCTTTTGTGCCTTCCGCGAATTTTCCGATTACAAAACCGGTCAAGCCTGGGAACTGCTGGGTGATACTTGGATAAATAAAACGTGATAAGTGTTCGTGCTTCGATTTCTTTTACTTCGAAAAGGGCGTTCGCCTTTCGTATATCTAAACTTCATGACTTCTACTATTGCCACATTCAGGGAATTACTTATAATAGATAATTCCAATGTAGCCGGGCTGTATGTGTCAGGTTTGTTACAATTTTTCAATTTACCCGAGGTTTACCGGGGAAGTCTTCCCTTAGTTTAGAAGGTTACAAAACACACTCTAATATTAAAAAAATTTGGACGTCACGGGACGCCCGGCAGACGTGATGGTAGAATTTATAATTAATGAAAAGCGATAAAGAAATATGGAGTAAAATAAATTAAAAAAAACCACATAGACTTTCATTAGTAAAATCAATATATTTTCTTGTTATTCAAATTATTATAATAATTACAGAATATAAATCGAGAGCAGTAGCGTAGAGGGGGCATGACGGCATAAAAGAGTTCGCCGTTTGCCGTCACTGCATACGATTCTGTTTTATTGGCCAATAGGCGCCAATCAAAAATACCGTTTTGAAATTATTCATAAACAAAACAATTTGGTTTCACGGTGAAGGGTAACATAGTGAGGAAATCTGCATATCTAAGAAATTTAAAAGAAATATTTCGAAGTCCACTAACACACATTAGGGCTGCGTGGTGGGCACTTCCTTACCCTAAAGAAATTAAAGGAAAGGGATCAGAAATGAAAGGACGCCTGTGCCCAGAAGTGGAACAAGTGTAATGTCATTACAATATTATGTGAATATTACATTTTCATAATCTGTATTGCAAAAGAAATAAAAAATATGTTACAAAACGGCTTTGTTAGGTCTGTCTACTAGCATAGACCTTAGAATTTGAAATAGTAACATTTTTCTTTTCTGTGTCATTTGACAATTATTATTTCATCCACAAAAATGTTTTGAACCACAAATTAGTGAAAGAACACTTATACATTGCAGTAACAAAATAATATTTTTAAACTGCAATGACGTCATAATTTATAGTCACCAATGTTATACGATAGTTCTTAATAGCGAACCGTTTAACCGCAATAAAGTTGTGTTAAATGACCCACTAAAAATAGGGTTTTCATTTTTAAAGATGAGATCAGCGCCCAAAACTCATGGGAGTTTTTAATTTTCAAGTAGCAATGCAGTTAAAGTAGCAATGACGTGAGTATTTTAAAAAACCTACTAGCATGAATAATCTTCACATTAAATTAAAACAGCTTCACGACGTTTAACCGAAAATGCTGTAATCGTATTTATTTTTCTTTAATGCAAAGAAAAGCTGCCTGCCCCGGGGTGCGAAGAAACTCGGCGCCAGAGACAATTCTTGTTTGCGCGATGGCTATCAGAAACGCAATCCCCTATTCCTTGCAGTGCTAATCAATGAATAATTACTCTGTTTAAGGGGCATCTCTATAAATAGCCGGCTGGATCGCTGACCTGGAGCGACGGGCTAGTCCGGCCGACAGCCGCGGACACTCGTAGCAGCCTCTCGCCCCGCGCCCCGCGCCACACGCCACCCCCGGATGCCTTCGACCATGCGTCTTGACTCGAAAAATTACATTAAAGGATTCCTTGGTAATATATCTTTTCAAATCCACTCTCTTATATTTAAGAATGAGTTACAAAAATTTGAAATTACAAAGAAGTTAAAGTCACAATACAAAGCTACAGCTACAGCAGTACGTAGTAGGTGCCTCCGAACAAAGTGATGAGGTTTATGTGTGCAATTTTGCAAGTAACGGCAACTCTAAACGAAGCTATCGAGCGAGGTACCTACGGTCACGTTGGGGTTATCGGTTATAGAGCCGTCTACGGCCACTTACTATGGAACATACATACAGTTTTTTTGTAGATGACGAAATCGGGAACTGATCGTGACTGTGCGCTTAGGAATGAACATCTTAATGAAGGCAACCACAACATTGGAATGATTACTGTATTTTATACTGAACACAATATCAAAAATATCAAAAATTGAGATAAAATACCTATAGTATTTGTAGAACCGTTACTTGTCACACTAAAGTAGAGACACATGTATAATAAAAAGTTGTTTTTGTTTTTCAACATAGGAATAAAAACTTGATTGAAACTGTTTATACTCTAGCCGTGTATTACATACATATTGAACTAAAAAAGGTCCATTTTGCGCAACTTATTATGGAGAAATTTGCGGCATTGGCATAGACACTGGTAAAGTAGGCAGCCACAAGGTTGAATGTGGCGCGATCGGCGACCGATGACCGGCGACCGACGGCGTGGAACAAATGCGGAGACGACGCCAATTTGCCACTCAACATGACAGACACTCACCACTTTATTTGTATAACGTTAACATGCTCCACTAAATATATGTTTTCTTCTACTGTGCTCAATACATAATAAAAATATTCAACTTTTATTTTGTCACTCATTTGTTATCAATCATCGTTCCAGGCTTATCTTTATAATGGACGCAGAAATGGCCTTGAATTGTATAGAGAACTTGTATCGAGTAAAAGATAAGAATGGTACGATTAAACTTGTTATAACGAATTACGGCATTGCAAGGACGAAGTAAAGTTGAATATTGCATCAGAGGGATTGCGAATACGCGGAGGCAACGATCGCGTGGAATGTTGGCGCGATGGCTGCGCCGGCGCAGGACGAGGGCCGAGTTCCCGCGCCCGCCGCCGCCCATGACTCACCGCTCGGACATCTCACCACACTATCATTGGGGAAGTACGCATCTAATTGCAGGCTTCGGATTCTCAAAAACAATCACTGACCGCTGACATTGACGTCAAGCGCTCAGCCCCTAGCAACTCTACCAATCTAACCAACTCTTTAGAATACTGCACTTGCACGACTGATTTAATTTGCTATGTAAACAGTATAGCCATTTGTTTCTTTATTACCTTTTTAAATCATTCGATAATCCTTGTATGTGTTAGAGATTGTTTTTATGTTATTGTTATTTTTTCGTCTGTCTTTTTCTCGTATTGTATGCCAGTGCTTGGTGGTAAATCGTACTGTCTTAGTCATCGAGGGATAACATTTCTTTAGACTTTTTCCTTCAAGTTTATTTGCAAGTTTTTATAGGTAGCAGTAGCCACTTACCGTAAGATAGTGTGCTAGCTCATTTGTCACCTTTATTATATAAAATATCATATTCTATACTATATACTATAATTAACAATAATACAATTAGTTCTAAAACACCATCTTCATGTAAACAAACGTACTATAGATATAATTATTGAAGTTACGAATTTTACATATGTTTGTTTATTGCGCAAACACGAAACCATACGCAAAAAAAAACAATATACTTGATCCCCCAACATTAAATCTACTCCCAAAAGTATCAAAGAGCATATACTTGAAGGGTTTCTTACAAAAGTTCTTCTTGCAGTGAATATTGAAGTTGAATATAGCCTGGCAATAATTTTGTTTGGAAGCAGAACAAGAAGCGAAGGCGTATCTTCATTAAATTTATCTCAATAAGAATGTGATATAATAAATGTTCTTAACAAAGCGTTTAGCTTGCCTTTATTTATTGGTTTTAAATTATTTGTTGTTGTGTTATTTCTTTTTTTTAGCTTAAAGTAAAAATACCATTAAATTTATTGCAACATGTAAGACAAATGTTTGGTTACGTCAAGTAAGAACGTTTTTGTTTCGGTTTACGCATCCAAAGTAAGATGCATATTCAATGTGAGATGTATATGAATGTGCCATTTATTCACTTCGCTAACATATCACGTATATTCAAAACCACTCCCAGAAGATAATCAAGGAACTTTACGAGACTTCGGTGAGACAGAGTAAAGTGATTGGAATTATTTAGAAGCTATGGCTCTTAATCCTGTTACTGAATCGAACTCCAACTGAATTTCATTAGGAACCCGCCTAAATATCTCTCCACGGTTACCAGGCCCGACTCTGGCCACCTACATAAATATTAGGTACATATTTATTTTCCTTATCTTGATTCGTTCCACGTAATTGCATTAGTACATTAAAACTATCATACCATGACAAATTTGTTGAAAATTGAGATAAAACTTTACACTACTCGTAGACACCCACGCGCATTATTTAGTTTGAAACCAGATTTCAAATTAAATAAAAACTGATAGTTTACCGATATATCTGTACATCTTTACAAGTTTTTGTCATAGTGGATATTTAGCATAAATGTTTAAATAATAAACTAAAGAGTTGGGAGAAAAAAGAGATTGGAGATTTCAGGCCTGACGTAATTGATTTGCCATAAAAAAAACATCGATCAATATGAATAATTGCTCTATTGAATTAAAAATTACGCTTTCTAAATTTAATACTAAAATAAGCAAAGGAATGAGTAAAAATGGCAGCCTTTAGTGTACCATATAATCCCCGTAGGGTTTTTTTATTTTTTATTTTATAGAGTAGGGTGACAAACGAGCACACAGTACACCTGATAGTAGGTATTTGCTGTGACCCATAGACATCTACATCTATCCTCAATAAAGAATCAAAATGCAGATGCGTTGTCACCACTGAGGACGAAGATGGAATGCCTCTTTTCCAGTAAAAAGTGTCTCCGTTTCTCTACACTCACCATACGAAAGTTGCCATTTTATGCTGGTATTCAGTGAGAACGTGGTCCTTCCCTGGTCGAGCCGACCCATTCGTGCTACAACTATATTACTAATATAGTTGTAGCGTGGCTCTACCATGTATAAAAAACTTGTCTGAAGTATATTGCTAATAATATTTAATAATACGACTAAATGAATACGGTTGATTAACACATTTAAACAAGATTGAAATAAGTCTCTTACGCTGCCTTTATCATAGGTCACTTACATTTTCCGATTTATTTTTATAGAAATAAGGATGACAGACGTGCACACAGTCCACCTAATGGAAGTGAATGCTGTGACTCATAGACACGTAAATCTTACACCTATCCTATATTAAGAATCAAAATGCAGGTGTTATGTTACCCCTTTGGTATTCCAAATATATCCAAAATATATTATATCGAGTGCCTTTTAACAATCTCCGGTTATTACCATATGAAACACAGCGGAATTATATTGCTGTTTTACGCTGGTATTCTTTTGCTTTGGTTCTTTCCCCGTTGGTTGTTTAGGTTTGGTTCTATTACAGTCAAGCCTGGTGCATCCAGCTTTAACGCATATATGCGTAGAATTAGGTATTTTATTATAAATATAAACAACTGACTATTAAATTAAACATTTAGAATAGAATAATTACATTAATAGCTCTACCAGAGTCACGTCTTCTCTTCGTGTGTCAGGTAATTGTTGTTGCAATGAGATTTTCCTGTTAATATCCCTCAGCTACTTTTATGACACGATTTACACAAAACAGGATTTTTTTATTACACAAGCTCTGCTAGATTAAATTATAAATCGCTAAGATCTAATTTCTATTTTTGAATATTCAAGATTCAGACCCAAACCATTGCAACAAATTAACACATAATATTTAACTAAGAGAGCGAGAACTTAATTTGGAGTAGCACTCTGCGAAAAATATTTACTATTTAAAATTGTAGAAAAGTCCTAACATCGTCACAATTGTTACATTTTCATCACTTATTTTTTTTATTGGTTATTTAAAATATTAGACATTCATGTTTAGTCACGGTTGTCACAAAAATAGCCTTTATAAGTTTGTTTCAATAAATAACTATATTGTTATCTTAAAAAGCTTTGTATGCAGTTTTTAAGTTTCTTTTAAAATATTATTAATGTGAAAGTCTTTTTGATTTGATAATTGTACAGATCGAGCTGGGTTTCAAGCTTTGATCACGCTTGAACGGCTGAATGGTTCTAATGGAATTTGACATAGAAGTCGATAATGTCTTGAAAAAGGACATTTTTTATAGGATATGGGTGACAAACGAGCACACAGTCCTATTGATGGTGAGTGGTTGCTGTGACCCATAGACATCTACATCTATCCTCTACTACAAATCAAAATGCAGATGCGTTGTCACCCGTGAGGACTAAGATGGAATGCCTCTTTTCCAGTAAAAATGGTTTCCGGTTCTCTACACTCACCATAAGAAACATAGCAGCGTTAAGCTGCTATTTTACGTTGGTATTCTGTGAGAGCGTGGTCCTTCCCTGGTCGAGCATACCCATTCGTGCTACAACTATACTACTAATATAGCTGCAGCATGGCTCTACCACGTATAAAAGAACATTGGTTAATTTTTATAACAATAATAGACCTATATATTTAAATAATTATATATAAATTATGTTTCTTTGTCTGTCCGGTATGCGTTCCAACACTATTCATCCGATGATAATCCGACTTAGATGAGTTGTTGTGTGCGCAAGGGTTCTGACAAAAAATTAAATAATTGTTTGTGTATTTGGTTTCGACGTATTCCTAACCCATTCGTCTGATTACGATTATTGCAACGCATGCCGGGTACATCTAATTACTTATAAAATACCAAAACTAATTAAATGACATGCCAACTACTGTTACTGGAATTAAAATAGTAAATCTTGTTGTGATGCGAAAAAGGAAATGTAATTATGATCTGTTTCGTTTCTCTCTTTTTATACAGAGAACAATAACGCAAATTTGATTTACTTCTAAGTAAAAATTTTTTGCAGATTTTTATTATATACTATATGTATCTGCAAAGTGTTTTGGGTTAATAAGGTGTCTATAAATAAAAGTCTAAGTTTGTCTCTACTCAATGCTAGCAAATCGCGACGTAACGAAGTGTTTTGGTCACGCTACTACTCGTAAATCCTTTGAAAGTGAGGGACTGAATCATGAAAGCAGTTATGAAAGTGAAGGTTCACATGTACAAAGATAAGAACAAATATGTATTTATTTAAAAAAATATTGGTAAATCCAATTGTGCATGCCTTACGCGCATTAAAACAAATACGTATAACATGATTATTACAAAAATTTTAAGGTAGTTTAAATACACACAAGTTTTCACTAATAACCTTATTACCATACTTACAATTATGTCAAAGTTCAATTAAAAAAGATTGGAAAATCCAAAAATGTACGACTGCTAATGTTGATATAATACAGAAGAAATTAAAAAAATTATATTGAAGTTCTATTCGTCAAAGAGTTCCAGTAGCAGTTAACAAAGTATACCTTCAAGTCACTCCGTCAAGTCCCGGGGTAAGGTCTATTCATAACTAACAAAACGAGCCCAAACTTGGCACATCTAGTTTTCCTCGTCGAGGAGTTCCAGTAGCAGTCATCAAAGTCCACCTTGAAGTCACTCTATCAAGTCCCTAGGTAAGGTCTCTTCATAACTAACAAAACGAAGCCAAACTCCGCACACCTAGTTCTACTCTTTTAGGAGTTCCAGTAGCCACTTTCAGGTCAGTCTATCAAGTCCGAAGGCAGAGGCAGATTAAATGTCAACTGCGCCCTAGGCTATTCTAGCACCTCAATGGCGCCCCTCTAGGATCCATATATTATATCTATTATAAATTAAATGTACTCATTTTGCAAATAAACTATATTATAATTTATAATATATTGTAAAATTATTAGGATACGAGTACTATTAACAGGGGACCATAAATGGTAAATGTGATGAGAGAGCAAGAGCTATTTAGGAGTAATCAAATACCATGATTTTTTTTCGTTTAAAACTTCCGCGCGCACCCGTTTAACCTTGCGCCCCTAGGCAGGTGCCTAGTTTGCCTTAAGGATAATCCGCCACTGTTCGGAGGTAAGGTTTTATCATAAGTAACAAAACGAGCACAAAGTCAACACACCTATTACTATTACTACACTTCGAGGAGTTCCAGTAGCATTCATAGAAGTACCTTCATGTCTCCATAAAGTCCAAGACGTATAAGTATATTTATATATAAATCCCGCGTACTTTCAGCGAAACAAAATATTGCAATGAAAATCTGTGATTATAAAAATAATAATAATATCTTACCTTGGTGAAGTATGTATTAAATTTGGTTTTTGGAATATTTTGTATTTCTAAAGCGATTGATATTTTTCAGCACGAACCGCTGTTAACAAACGACCACTCACGACGGCGCCTAAGCCCGGAGTAAAAAACTACTCTGTGGCCGGCAGTGAGGCAAAGTGTATTTAGTAAAATAAATTAATACAAGGCTGCCCAAAACAGCGAAAATTTCGCTATTTCTCAGCCGAAAAAAAATAATTATAACTAAACTGCCATCTACATTCCAAGGCTTCCCACATGATAGATGAAGAGTTTAAAAATAGATTGAGTTGAACAATTGATATTTTCAAAAGTTATCGTGTTTACGCCTCTATGTGGACTTGATAAATCTACACTTTATGCCTTCTTTAATACTGTATACTGCATTTATCTCAAAAGTTTATTTTATTTCGCGGTTTCTAAGAAAGGTAATATTTTAGTGCGCAGTCCGCCGCAAACCGTTCTCAAATAACTTGTGACGCATCCTAATCTATTTATAGGGCGTGTTTCAAACTAATAGATTTTGATATCAAAAACGTTTTTAAGCTATGAATTTTCCTTATTAATTTTTTCTTCTTATCTCCTATCGTATCGCCTGCTAATTGTGGCAATTTGGGAAAATCGTTGCGTTCAGTCGTTTGGCGACCACAGTACCAGACGCACCTCTGGTGGTGCCATATGCACTCGGTAGGGCAGATTAAATAGTATAATTATACCGCTATCTGTCAGAAGCAATAAGCTTTTCGCCTCCGATGACATTCACGAAAGGAAATATAGTATAGATTCGATTACGTGGCAACCACATGTCAGTATTGTGATAATATCATTCTATCTTTATTCTTTTACTTACTTCCATAATTTTTGTCTGTTATCAGTTGGTCACCAGAGCCTCGTCCGTTTCTTAGGTACTTCATTAATGTAGTAAGCACAACTGCTGGTCGTATAGTTCTAGGTTCAAATCCCGGGTTCGGCCTAAAATCAGTTACTGGATTTTACTGTCAATATATCCTCAGCAGCAACCTCGGCACTCAAACGTTGCGCAGGAACGTTGGTCGTGCGCCTGATTTTCTCAGGTCCGGAAAGTGCACTAGTGCTTGTATATACTTTCGCACATTATAACCCTGTCCTACGCAGATGGCTACTCTCCGTTAAGACCAGCCGCCATGACCCAAATCACCACGATGCTGCTACCCATCTCTGATTTTATTTCTCTGCAGCTATATTATGGTTGTAGTGAAAGGGTCCGCTCGACTGGAGTTAGACCACGCTCTCACAGAATACCAGCGTAAAATATTGCATTTTGATTCTTAATTGAGGATAAATGTAGGTTATCTATGGTCCACAGCATCCACTTACCACCAGGTGGTCTGTGTGCTCGCTTGTCAACCTTATACTATAAAAAATAATTTTAGTAAATCTTTGGGGAGGCCTATGTTCAGTAATGGACTTTTATAGGCTGTAATGGACATATAAGTATTACCGTGTAGTGGCGGTGTAAGAATATCCACTACCCCATAATATTCCGTGGGTGTCGTAAGAGGTGACAAAGAGAAACAAATCAGGATTAGGGGAGCAGCACCTTTCTAATAACGACTAAAAATAAAAATAAACTGCGGTTGCCAACAAGCTTGCCAAGCGTGACAATTATGGCAAATATCCCCTATATATATATGAGGCAATCTAAGGGATTCAACAGTAGACTTTAATACGAGTAGGTTATAACGGTAATAGGTAAGTATTAAATAAATAGTGTAGCCGTGTAGTGGCGGTTAAGAATATCCATTACTCCATATCTCACCGCGGGTTTCGTAAGAGGCGACAGTATAAAACAGGTAGGAGATGGGCAGCAGCATCTCCTGATAACAGCAATATTACAATAAAAACTGCGTTACAATAAAAACAAGCGTGGCAACTATAGCAAATATCCCCCCATGATGTAAGTTACGAAGAGACGGCCCCCAGTCCCCGGCGGCCCCGCTACTCCTGGCTACGGTGGCGACCATGATAACGGTGGAGCAGGGGGTGCTAAGAATCTCCTGTGGAAGTTCGGTTGCCACCTAAGACGACTCGACCTGGCAACATACAACGCATGCACCCTGAAAACTGACGAAAAGATCCTAGAGCTGAAAGAAGAGATAGACAAGCTACGCTGGCATATTATAGGATTATCCGAGATCACCAAATGGTATTCGCTGAAGGTCATACGGGTTTACGCACCAACCTCGGCACACCCCGATGAGGAGGTGGAGGAAATGTATGAGGATATCTTTTAGAGAGGCCCCACAGGAAGTGGACCTGGTCGAGCCCCGACGGTTTAAAAACACATGAGACTGACTTCCAGAGATCCAGAGGACAACTGTACAGTGACGTCTCAGTGATCGCGAGGGTGAAAACTGGTACTGATCACTGAATGTTTAGAGGCACATTAAACCTAAAAGTTAAAATGGAGGAGTCTCGTCTAATGAAGTCAACGCTCCGTCCCACTCGTGCTGTAATCCAAAGTCTCGAAACCTTTCAGCTCGAGTAACAAAACCGTTTTCAGTGCCTAGAAGACTGCAATGAAGTGGACGATATGAATGATAAGCTCGTAGAAACTGTCCATGCGGTCGGAGCTCAGTTCTGCAAGACTCGCCGCAGAAGAACACAAAAACTCTCCGGTCACATTCTTAATCTCATGGCCATTAGACGGGAAATGAAGCTGCAGTCATCAACAGATTTGACGGCATACAGGCAACTGAACAGACAGATTTACGCAAATTCAATACAGTTTGTATTGAAGAATCGATCGAGCGGAACCAAGACTCTAAATTCTTCGCCAGAGATCTGTCTGCCAGAAAAAGCAAACTGACAAAGTTGCAGACAGAGTGGGGAAGCATCGTTTCCGGGACATCTGAGATTTTGTGTGAGATTGAGAGGTTCTATGGGTCGCTGTAGACGTCATCGTTGAAGCCACACGCAAGTGTGAGTAACGATCCAAAAACGAGTCTTAACCGACACTATTCCGATGATATCTCGGACGCCAGTCTGAGCGAGATTAGAATGGCTCTTCAGCACCTTAAAAACGGCAAGGCCCCAGGCGAGGATGGAATTAAAGCGGAGTTTCTGAAAACGGGTAGAAAACCGGTACATTAAGTCCTTCAGAAGCTCTTTAATTTCGACCACCGTGGTGGGACTACTTCAGAGACTAGAGCAGAAGTGCGGTGCTCTTGTTCTTCAAGAAAGGCGACAACGATTTCTTAAAGAACTACAGACCGATTTCCCTTCTGAGCCGCGTCTACGTGCTGTTTTCGAGAGTCGTTACGAATCGTCTCGCACATAGACTCAATGACTTCAAGCCTCCCGAACAAGCCGCTTTGCGAAGAGTTTTTAGTATCATAGACCAGATACAAATCCTTCGGCAAATTGTACAGAAGGTTGGAAGATGTTTTGAAGCTACTAGACTAGAAAGGATACGGTATTAACATCAGAGGCGAGTACATCACTCACCTTCGATTTGCCGACGATAGTCCTTATAGCAGAATCGCTGGAGGACCTAAGCCCTATGCTCAATGACCTCAATAATGTCTCCCAACGTCTTAAGATAAACATGGACAAAACAAAGATCATGTTTAATATCCATGTTACACCAATGCCGGTAGTTGTTGGATGCACTAAGCTCGAAGTTATTGACGAGTATGTTTACCTGGCACAAATGGTCCGAATAGGTAAGTCCAACTGCGTCTGAGAGGTCAAGCGACGGATTCAACTCGGCTGGGCAACGTTCGATAAATGACGACACATCTTTCGTCAGGTATACCTCAAAACCTGAAAACGAGATTGTACAACCAGTGCGTGCAGTGATGACTTATGGATCTTAAACGTGGTCCTACTCTGCTGGCCGTATGAAGACGCTCTAGGTCACTCAGCGAGCTATGGAGAGGGCTATGCTCGGGGTATTCTCTGCGTGATAAACTTAGAAATGAGGATCCGCAGTACAACCAAAGTAACTGACATAGCCCAATGGATTAGTAAGCTGAAGTGGCATTGGGCTGCCCATATAGCTCGATGAACCAACAACCGATGGGGAAAAAGGCTCTCGAGTGGCAGCCTCGTACCGGTAGGCGAAGTATGGGGCGACCCCTCACTAGATGGAGTGACGACCTGGTAAGATATGCAGGAAGTCGATGGATGCAGGTGGCTCAGGACCGTGCTTTGTTGTATTCCTTGGCCTATGTTCAGCAGTGAATTTGTGAAGGGCTATAATGATGATGATGAAGTTGTTAAATGTTGTTTAAAGCTTAAGTACACACAGGCTATAGAAAGAGTTGTGTTTATAAATGCACTCAATTTAAAGACAGATTAAAATAGATAAATCTTGGGATGCGGCAGCAACACTGGTTTTACACAATGCTAAAATAAAATCTTTAATGCGATCGATCTAATGCATTAAAATCTTACTCCACACGCCTCTTGGCATTTTTAAGAGGACTTAAGAACAAGATAAATCAACACTTAAAATTGCAATTAACAATTGTATTGGTACTACGAAGTGCGAAAGGCGAGTGCTAATATTGATCTACGAAGGCAATTAAAGTGGTGTTTTTTTAATTAATTCTGGGGTTATGTTTGATATATGAAAATTAAAAAAAATATATAAAATTTGTCTTAGCTTAAATTTTACAATAACCTTTTTACTTTATATGGATGTAGCTAAGACCAGAAATATAAACGCGGAACATGTGTAATGCAGAAAAATTCCTACAGAACTAATGTATTTATAATTATAATGAGAAATTAAATCGCTACGACGCAGCTGTCCAACATCTGAAGTTTGGAACAGGAGCGGCTGAACAGCATCTGAAGATCTGAAGCTTTACTTACTATTGCTGTAATTTGACGTTTCCGTTACCGTTAAACCCTATTAAACTCCACTGCTGAACATAGGCATCCCCCATAGATTGCCTCTTTGCCTATTTTGCCACAGTTGCCACCAACTCCGGTTTTTTAATTTTAGTCCTTATTGCTGCTGCTACCCCTCTGCTGATCTCTTTGTCTATAGCGCCTCAGACGGTTACAACTCACACGGTATGATATGGGGTAGTGGATATTCTTACACTGTCATTTGACGCTTCGTGGACCTATAATATTTCTGTAAACTGTTTCAATACTACCGAAACACTGTAAAGCTCTAAAAGGCTATTTTGGTCCAGCTATTTCTAATTCGCGGTAACTACTGAGACGCAGGCATTTCGTTTTATTACCACCTGTGAGTATATAAATAGAACAACGTCCCTGTGTTTCTGAGACTTAAAATTCCCTTGGGAATTGCATTCGGACGATTATGATGGCGATCGGTTAGGCCAATTATAACTATATATGGGCACTGATGAGTAGTACCAGTGTACATAAGCTTTTGGTACTTAATATCATCGTTTGATAGCATCCGACAGTATTCGGAAGTTGTTGGTACTGTCTAAACACATACACACACACACACACACACACACACACACACACACACACGCGCGCGCACACGCACGTACGCACGTATGCACGCACGCACGCACGCAAGCACGCACGCACGCACGCACACGCACACGCACACATGCACACGCACACACACGCACACATAGAAGAAGCGCGCTCACAGAAGGTAAGCATAATTACAACACTACAAATAAGAGATCAAGGAATTAGCGTTGAAAGAAAAGGATTTTTTTTTTCGGAATAGCGAATAAAGGCTTAATTCAGCCAATGTAGTGCCACGTAGCAGATATAGCATTGAATTTACACTGCAAGAAAATTTTAATTCCAAAGCTCGTTAATTTTATTACACTTTGCTTCATTACGAATGTTTACTGTTTCCTAGGAATTAACTTAAACGTGCTAATTTGAAAATGCAAACTGATGGACTTACCGTTATCGAAATAAATCACGCTTTTAAAATAATCCAATTTATTTAATACGCCAATTACATTTATTAAATTATATTTTTTAAACATTTATGATATCATACGATATATTTTTATTTCTAGTAAGATGAAAATACTAATGGACCGTTTATTTTTATAATTGCACTCTTAAAAGCAACGTTTCGTTATAATAATTGAATGACTAATACACCATTCAAGTTTTAATAGTTTAAATGCGATAAATTACCACAATCATTTTCTTTTTGGTATCTAAATTGTAATTATCCTACATAATGAACTGTAATCTTTAACTTTTTAATAAAACGCGTCTAACTGCGTTGGACTATTATTTGAAGATGTAAACCTTCTAATGAAATGTGAATTATTAAAAAAATAATAACGGGTAAGACACGTCTACATGAGAACTTACAGGTTTATTGCACTGTAAGCAAAAATTGATAGAGGGCGAAGGCGGGACGAGCCTCTCGCTGCCTAAATAATATCGATTATCCAACGCAGCAGATGGCCGGGCTGGCCCCGTGTCCGCCGTCTGCGGCCCGCCCGCGCCCCCCGCCTCACCCCTATTGAGATTTATCCTCCGAAAACGTCCCCTACACGCGAATGGTTTATTCGATTTATATTAAGTTTCCGCAATTCCTATTCAGAGGGATCGAAAAATGAAGGGCCGGTGAACATTTGCACCGTGGACTTGGCAGTTCCTTTGTAAATATTTTCGAAGGGCGCGTCAGTTTGTGACCGTCATTAATAATGACAAAGCGAAATAGTCAACTAATACAAACTACTTAATGACACATCTGTTGCATTGTTCGCTTTTACTCATTTTATTATTTATTTATTTTATTTACGAGAACTAAACAAAGGAAAAATTGGCTGAAGGAAATAGCATTCCTTTTTTGCGGTGACATGCTTATCGCAATTCTTTTAACCTCATACCAAACATCTACATTAATGAAGGCTACTACCTGGACAAAAACTGACGATTGAGTCGTCGAGTATTGTATACATTAATTTTACACATGTTTATTAAGCTTTTTGCTTAAATAAACATGTGCCATTTAGAGTCAGATGCGAATTTAATAATTGAAAATTAAAAATTTTGTAGAACCGACTTCAATATATATTATTAAGGATAACTCAAAACTTTTAGTCAGACCATGGTCAAGTTTATATAAGACTACATGAGAACAACCAGCATTCAAATAAAAGAAGAATCATTGAAATCCGTTCACGTTGAAAAAAGTTCTGAGGACATATAAGAAGAACACAGTCGAACAATTGAGTACCACCTCCTTTTTGAAATAGGTAGAAAATAGATATTTCTTAGTGGAATGTAGACCACTAACTGTTTACGGTAACACAAAAATACTGCACACCATATAATATCAAAACAATAAGACTAGAGTCCATTTTAACACGCCGACGGATCACAAACAGCAGAAATCAAACAAAGAGGGTGGATCGAAATGATAACGAGCATAACTCGCCGGATATCACGTAATAAAATAAAACGATCGACTTAATATCAAAGCGCAGACTCAAAATCACTGTGCAATAAAAGGATCCGGGTGCCATACATTTAAGATCATCCGAGTTTGCGTAAAAAATAATATTGGTTTATGCTATTTTACATAATCTCTGTCTAGACGGCAGTTACGATTCAGTTAAACTTTTCTTGTTTAGCGTGATCGGCATTTCGCGGCCCATCTGAAAATTCCATTTGCATATTGCGTTATGTCAAAATGCACCCACATACTCGCGATAAACAAAAACATTTAGCAACAAAATATTTGAGTACTAGATTAATATTACTAAAATTAATGGATATTCTCATCATCATTACCAGCTAATAAAAGCCCATTGCACGTAATTGACACTTTTTAAAAGCTTTCAACGCATCTGCAATTCCGGATTAGTTTCGGATGTTTGTGGGCGGTAATGTTCACTTACCATCAAGTAAACTACATGCTCGTTTGCCCCTTCTTCAATAAAAAATAGGTAAAGAGGATTTAATCTTAAAAGCAACACTTAGGTAGCAGACGGATTTGCGATCACAATACTCGATGTCTCGCACCTATTGTATACACCCTACTTCTTGTCATCGGTCTGAGTATTATATGTCTGGCGTAAACGAAATAGTTATATTGCCATCTAACGGAGGCCATTAGATCTTTCTGACAGTTCCCATAGTCCCCTCTTACGAAGGTGATGGATATCCAGCAACACACGTTTTTGCGCGGAACACTAAACTTTTCTAAAATAAAAGTCTAGTAGCCTAAGTTACTCCTTATGACATCAGCTCTCTGCCAGTGAAAGTCCCGTCAAAATCGGTCCAGCCGTTTCGGAGATTAGCCGGAACAAACAGACAGACAGACAAAAATTTTAAAACCACAGATTTACCATTCTGTAAGCGTGGTGATATGATAATGTCTACCGCGCTGCCCCAATGCGTGTTGGCGAACTTCACGTCATCGAATTTTTTTTTTACTTCTCAGGCATACAGATTTCCTCACGATGTTTTCCTTCACCGCCGAGCATGTGGTAAATCAGCACTTAATTACGGGCTGCTCGCGTACTGTGAAATTTACAGCGAGCGCTTAACTCTTCAACTACGAGTTCCACGGTTCAGACACTGTGATACAGTAAATGCTTCTAATTTAAGAAACTTCCAACAGGAAAGGGATATCAGATGATGACATTACAGTAATTCCATAGGTTTTTTACAACACAGGCATGACAGGCATATCTTCAATGTTGCCGCGTGGTCGGCATAATTGATCGGCTTAACATGTCGTAACGATTTCAAAGTTAACGAAGCCTTATAAATTTCATTGTTTTTAACACGCGGTATGTATGTTCGCTATATCTGCGATATATCTAATCTATTGTGAACTGATTTTGATCTTTATTTTCTATTAAAGAGGTGAAGTGAATTCAGGGGTGATGACGTATAAATTTGGAGAAAAACTTCCACCACTAAGGGTGGCGATATCAGCGCAAAAAAGCTTTTTAGGTAACTATTAGCGACATTAAGGTTGTGATAGTCCTTCGTCACTCAAAATGATAAAAGTTTAATTGCTAATGAAAAGATTCAATTCCTCAATAGGCCTG
This sequence comes from Parnassius mnemosyne, assembly GCA_963668995.1. Taxonomy (NCBI): domain Eukaryota; kingdom Metazoa; phylum Arthropoda; class Insecta; order Lepidoptera; family Papilionidae; genus Parnassius; species Parnassius mnemosyne. The sequence goes on along the minus strand of CAVLGL010000035.1, from coordinate 26,530,206 downwards.
AATTCCGCCTACGCTGACGTCGGTCGCGTACGTCGGTCGCGCGTACTACTCGTAATGTACTCGTACATTGTGTTCTATATAGCCCCACACTACGACGTTGACGACAGCGGCGCGTAGTTTGCTACGTACGCGTACGCGAGCGACCGTACGCACTACGCAACCGACGTCAGCGTAGGAGGAATTCAGGCCATACACTTTATCTTAGCAGCCTTACTTCAAAACGTGAAATCATTTTATTCTCTTTATTTCTTTGAAGTCGACTTTTAACTCTATTCAAAATTTTTGAAGTTATACTTCTTTTAGCGCGTTTGAGTAAAATGATGAGAGTAATTTTTTTACGATGCGCGCGCACACCGACACCTAAAAGCGACACCATGAAAATGTTAAGATACGCGCGCACACCGAAACCTAAAAGCGACAACTTCAGTTGGTAATTGTCTGTCAACTGTCAAGTTTTCGTGGGAACTAATAACTATATTCATTTGAATATCTTTATTAATCAATAAAACGTGTTTTATTTTAGTTATTTTTGTTTTGTTACGCTAAAGAAGTATACCTTCTTACATGCGTAAATAAGTACACACACGTTTTTTTACGCTGATATTCTGTGAGAGCATGATCCTTCCTATATAGCTGAAGAGTGACTCTACCATGTCAATAAATAATTAATTAATTTAACTGATCGATTTAGAGCGCAGTGAAAGTTTTAAAGGTACTGCACCGGACATTTTCTTGTGCTACAATCATAAGCGCATACTTTACCGAGGATTCTGATGTAATACTAAAAGATAATTTTATAAAAAAAAAAAGAGAAGATCGAAGATGTTAAAGACACGGGAACAGTCAAGTCGGTTAGAATCCCGCACGTTACAAATATTTTGTATGGCCTTTAAATATACTTTTTTCCTTTCTTTTTAAAAAAAAAACATTACCTCCACACTAGGATTTTCTTCTGTATCGTAGGGGCCGTTTACATACATAAATTTCACAAGAACAAACATTTATTTGACAGGCCCGCAACAATTATTTGTAGGCCATAGAAATACTTGTTCCGTGCGGGATTCAAACCCGCGGCCCATAGCGTTGCAACTCATTGCTAAGCCACTGCGCCATGAATTCGTCGAACCCGTCGAAAAAAAATTGTTCCTGAACAGTTCAAATGCTCGCCCATATGCAATTTATGAATGCAAAAACCACCATACGACGTTATAGAAGAAAACCCTCGTGATGGTAACGATTTTGTAATTATTAATTTAATATCCATATTTGACAACCAACTGTTTTAATTTTTTAAGAAATATTTGCATAAAGTTGGAAACGAACCTATGATCTGCCCTATAGTAGCCAGGTATTAACAACTCGACTTCATCGATCATTGACCATCGATCGAGTCGATGAATTCGAGTTTTTAATTAATGTTGATTTCAAATATTCAAACCGCTGATAAAAATTGTCAGATATTGTTTTTTTTTAATAGGATAAGAGTGACAAACGAGCACACAGTCCACCTGATGGTAAGTGGTTGCTGCGGCCCATAGACACCCACATTTATCCTCACTCACAAATAATCAAAATGCAGATGCGTCGTCACCCGTGAGGACTAAGATAGAATGCCTCTTTTCCAGTAAAATGGGTCTCCGGTTATATCTACACTCACCATACAAAACACAGCAGTGTCAAGCTGCTATTTTACGCTGGTATTCTGTGAGAGCGTGGTCCTTCTCCGGTTGAGCCGACCTATTCGTGCTACAACTATAGTATAGTTGTAGCACGAATAGGTCTAATATAGCTCCAGCATGGCTCTACCACGTAAACGTATTGTGATTTAAAATATCTCAACCATGCGCAGCCATCGCGAAACACCTTCCTTTGTAATGAATTAATGGTAATGATATCTTTGATATTCAATCGGTAAAGATTATTTAAAATAAAGAGGAAGTCCCGACACCCTTGTACCGCGATATCTCTGTATCATATTTCGCCTTGTCAACGGACGCCTTTCAGATCCTTTCTCATAATCTTTAATTACTTTAGTGTTTAGGATTTCGCGGAAAACTTAAATAATTTAACCTCTATTTCTAAATTTTATCGTAATAACATTAAATTTTTATTTAATACACATATAAAAAAGATATAACATTTGTTTTATAGTTCAGAAAAATATAATATTCGAATAATATCAAAAAAATATTACAAAGATTATTTTGAATTACATTACAATAATACTTTAACTAGTGGAGGTAAAAATAATTATAAATAGTTAACAATACGAGTATGAACATTACAATAGATTTTCCGCACAACTATAGATGTTACTTTGAAAAAGATAAGTAAATAACCATGCTTAGCTTCAGATCTTCCATTTCATTTCGCCTACGGCAACTTAAGGGCTCCAATATTCACGGTCTGGCGAACAGTTATTAATTTAAGGTAAATATTGTTTAATATGACATTTTTATTTTCATGTTATCTGCAGATAAAATAGATTTTTCAATTTGTAAGCGTAGTAGAAATTCGAAGAAGGCTTTTTAAAAGCCGTCTAAAATACGCTCTTATTACAACTGGTTGCCTGTGTTTAACTGTTTACAAAACTTTGCCATTTATAATCAATTGGATAATGTAAATTAACGTAACAAAAGAGAAACCATTACTCCGTGTGGCGGCGCTGTCGTCGCGCCACAAGCGAAACACGTCGAAGCCTAAATCGCACTAACAAAGTTCCGAAGTTAAAGCAGCATATATAGAATCAGAACTACTACACGGAGCGTTGGCCGCTCCCCGGGCAAAACACCTTGCCCGGCTCCCGGCCGATCTCCCCTTTTCTTTCCACCGGCCATAGTGGTGACCCCGACGTGATATGAACACGCAACCAACAAACCTTTGGAAACTACACCTTCATTATCCTCAAATACCCCATTAATTCGCTCCTGAGCAGATATTTTTTTTTAAAAAAAACGTTACCCCCACACTAGGATTTTCTCCTGTATCGTGGAGGCAGTTTACAAACATAAATTGCACAAGGACAAACATCCAGACCCGGAACAATTATTTGTAGGCCATACAAATACTTGTTCCGTGCGGGATTCGAACCCGCAGCCACAAGCGTTGCAACTCATTGCTAAGCTACTGCGCCACAGAGCCGTCAATATTGTCTGCAGTCTTCACATTCTGCAAGCCATCTAGCTTTACAAAGGTTCATCGCAGCACTGGAATGATAATGCTTCCTGTTCCTTCAAGTTACTCTCTGCGCTACAGTGTTCGGCAGGGCTCTGAGCCTTACTGCTCGCCTCTGCTTCACGGCACTCTCGCAGATTACTTGCCTTCTTCTCGACTTACTGCAGACTACAAGGCATTCCCTGGCACTTGATCCGGCTCATCGTTCTCACTGGCATCACTTGCAAGCGCGTAGTACGGCATGCATTACACACCGGCATATCGTTCGCACCGGCGTCACTTGCCCTTACGCACACAGCACGCATTCCCCACCGGCATTAAAGACGCACCGGCAATCGGACTGCACTATCGACCTCCGGTCTGAGCAGAAGGGGTGATGTGGCGGCGCTGTCGTCGCGCCACAATCGAAACACATCGAAGCCTAAATCGCACTAACAAAGTTCCGAAGTTAAAGCAGCATATATAGAGTAGCTCCGAACTATCAATCGCAGCGTTTTCCGCTCCCCGGGCTTAACACTTTGACGGCCGGAGATCTCCTCTTTTCATTCCATCCGCCACACTCCGTCTCATCCTTTAGGTGTTCTAAAAGGCTTGAAACTTGAAAAAAAGACCCAAAAGATTTGGGCTAACTAACCAACTCATATTTTAAACTGATATATAAAATTTCCAGATGAACCTAGCAAATGTGGCGATTACGTAACTATTTCGACTATAGGAGATCTTCATGTCCACCAGTCGACTGTTTACGGTCCGACGAAAAACGTTACCTTGCTGGTTGTGTTGTAAATTCCTTTTCATGCGAACATCTCTACTTTACACAGCTGTAAGATAAATATCAGGGAACCCTAATTTGTGCATACGGATACCACATTTGGTAATGGTTTGAACTTCCGCTTGTCATCGTTCATCCTCCTCAGTCGGAGACCGCAGTCGACGCCGGCGATTCAGAGAATTAATTTAATGAAAACATAACAGCTTCCCAAACGCGTGACACATCGAGTGCGCATACATTGGCGGGCTTTGTACGATGTGAATATAATAATATCCTATGTAAACCTATGTTATGTATGGACTAAATAACACACAAACAAGTTAATTGAATGGACCGTATTTAATAACTCTTACTCTTATTGCACACTGTACAATTAATTGCTGCGGTTTTGCTTAGTACGATCGAATCTACCATGTAAGTAATAATTGACGACAAAATGCTGGTGAAAACTAAGCTTCACAGCTTAGCTCACCGCGACTAAGTTGCTTGTTTGTTGGTCCATTATAGATTGTACTTCGGAGAGTGTTGATGTGCTTCATAAATTCATACCGCCATCTCCATTCTCCTGTCTGAATACCAGACGTATTGCAGGTTACCATCCACACTTGGTTGACATTCCGAATATTTGCAATAAGCGCTATAAGTCATGTTTCATAATGCGTACAGCCAAGGGGTGGTGCCGGCGTCTGTTTTTCCGAGTACATACAATCTTAACCTATTCAAGGTGCGTGTTAACAGGCTTCCCCTGGGCAAACTCGCTCCATCGTTGACCTTATCTTTGCCCTCGGAACAGATGCAGATCAAGAATGACCCTAATTTAATAATAAAAAAAGCAAGTAGGTTACAGAAATGCGAATATTCCTACCACGAGTTGCTACATAACTGCCTCGTCGGTTTAGTGGTCGTAAACGCGACTGTTGATCTTGACGTACCGGGTTCGTATCCCAGGTCGGACTAAAATCAGGATGAATTAGGTTTTTCTGTTGAGAAATTCTCAATAGCCACCCGGAGTCAGTTGGCGGTGTTTCTCCCCCGTGTCTCTGAAAGCACTTAGTGTCGGTTTGCCGTCCCATGGGACTATGCTGATATACAGTGCTAAAAGCATAAATGACTATCAATTTTCTAGTAATCTATATTGAATAAAAAATATTATCATATTTTATTCTATGAAAGTGGGGGAATAGGAAGTGCACCTTTGCTTGCACACACACTCGTGCCCTATGATCCTACCCTGTGCATGTGGACGAGGCTAGCTGCCGTGACCGAAGTTCGGTCCTGGAGGGCATTACTTAATGACTTATATCTACGTGAACACTACACATTAAATGAAACTAATTTTATAGATTTTATCGCTGACCTTTTAATTCCCGATATTTCGGGTGCTTTACAGCGCCCGTGGTCACGGTGGGGACTAAGATGTTTGACATCCCGATGTCATAGTTGGCCCGGCTACCGTCAGTTTTAGTTTTTGCGTAAAGTGGACCAAAAATTAATATTCTAACGCAAACATTGTTTCATGTACGCAAATCTTAAAACTAAGTCTTAATAAAAGTGTTAATTTCCGAAAGTTTAAGATCTCAGAGGTATCGTGTGGTATTTCTGAATTAGTTATGCAATCATGGTTGGCATATATTGACGGTGTAAGAGAATCAATCAACCCATTTCTTCACGTGGGTGTTGTATGAGGCGACTATAAGAAAAGTCAGAAAGATCTTGAAAGTTTGAGGCAAATCATAGTTATAATGGGAAAGGCCCATGTTCAGCATGGTGGCTTTTACGAGTTGATGAAGATGCAACCACAAGATTCTAGGATTGTTGGCCTTTTACCTAAAAGGGGCTGCATAACCAGTAACGTTAAAGTTTGGTTGCATGTAGAACAAACTGACGTAACATCTGTCATGGCTTATTAATTACTTAGGAATAAAATAGATATGTGATACTTTTCAAAAGTCATTTTAAGTTCCAATAATCTTGTCTAGATTGATTTTTTAAATTGCACTGGCTAGCTCGAGACTCTACTTGTATATTTGCATCGACTCTTGCAACAATAACGTTCGATAACATTTCACATAATTATAATTTTAAAACAAAATAAAAACCGACTTCAAATTGCTAAAAAGGAAGTTATCCTCCTCCTCCAAATTTATATGGCACCACCCTTGACGTATAACCCATTTAATTAAAAAAAAAAGAATCATCAAAATTAGTTCAAAATCTGCAGAGGTATCGCGAAACATACGTACAAAAAACATACACTCGAATTGAGAATCTTCTCCGTTTTGAAGTCTCTTAAAAATGTTCGTTGCTTTCAAAATAGACAGGAACACTTATGATCAGTTTTTTTTTTACTTTAACATATCTTGTTTTTTATGAAATCCTTGTTTTTTGAGATAGTCAAAATATAAATATAAAAAATAAAAAAGAACGCTACTGATCGCATTGTAATAGAGGTGTCTTTTCAAAACAATCAGACATCGTTATACGTGGTAGAGCCATGCTGCAGCTATATTAGTAGTATAGTTGTAGCACGAATGGGTCGGCTCGACCGGGGAAGGACCATGCTCTCACAGAATACCAGCGTAAAATAGCAGCTTAATACTGCTGTGTTTCGTATGGTGAGTGTAGAGAACCGGAGACCCTTTTTACTGGCAAAGAGGCATTCCATCTTAGTCCTAAGGGTGACAACGCATCTGCATTTTGATTCGCAAACGAGGATAAATGTAGTTGTCTATGGGCCACAGTAACCACTTACCATCAGGTGGACTGTGTGCTAGTTTGTCACCCTATTCTATAAAAAAAAATCGTCTAGTTAAATACTACACGTGCCTTTCTTGTATTTTTGGTAGAATTTGTCATATTTACCGTATTAAGTATCATAAAATATAAATCTGAGCGCCCGTTCCATTGTTTTGTAGATTCACTATATTTAAAATGATAAAAGTGATAAAATCTACCAAAACTTCAACGGAGACGCGTACAGTTTTAGTTAAGAAGACCCCTACTTGCTTATAAAATTGATGGCGCACCAGCGCAGTGGCATTGCGGGTTCTAATTCCGCACGGAACAAGTCTTTGTACATCCCGTAAATAATTCTTCCGGCTCAAATATTTTGTCTAGGTACAATTTATATATAGCTATATTATGTTGTACGCCTCTATGAAAAAGAAGAATTTCTTAGTGTAGTGGTTGACGATTTTTAAAGAAGTAAAGTATCATTGAATCGACATAGGAAACGAACTCTTCTAAAATACTAGAACTACCGGACAACCAGTTGTTAGTAACGAGGTGTTTATTATTAGCCTATAGGAGTGAAAATAACGGGACCCTTTGTGGTAGTTGGATGTAGGTTTATTGCGACCCTCTAGCTGGCAGATGGAAACTATGTCCGTTTATCAATTGCGTGATAGCTCATACCTACTATTTTATACGTCGTAAACCGAAAAAGCACCAACTGTTGCTATTAACATCTTGGCATGCAAAGATTCCGGCCCTGCTACTACGGCAATAACGTAAACACTACAGTGTGCGGTCATGGGATGCACGACAGTCACGAGGAATTGTGGAGGTCGAGCGAACCTTGGTGATAATTTTAGTATTAATCATTACATCATATTATTCATCAGCTGCAATACCTGCTAACAAAGTTATATTTCCGATATGGCCTTGGTTCAACATATCATTCGAGAGTCAAGTATTTCTACATTGTTTACGATAGTCGAAAATTTTATTAAAAAAAAGTAGAGACGTGCAATATTTTGGACACAAGTGTAGTTTTTCAGCACATACTCTAAAATAGTATAAACTGCAATATTAGTTTAAAACATATACTCTAAAATACATACAGTACTTACATAATTAGTTATAGTGTAAGAATGTTCTTGGCTTTTTTAAATGAGCTGTTCTCAGCATAAAAACTGATCATCATCATTACAGTCCAATGACGAACATAGGTCTGCCTCAAGGAATGCCACAAAATACGGTCCTGACCCACCTTCATGTATCGACTTCCTGCATGTCTTACCAGTTCGTCACTCCATCTAGTGAGGAGCTGCCGTACACTTCACTTACTGGTACGAGGCTGCTACTCAAGAAATTTTCTTTCCCAGCGGTTGTAAGTTCTTCAATCTGTATGGCTGACCTATTGCCATATCAGCTTTCATACTCTGGTTCTATTGCGGATCTCCTCATTTCGAAATTTATCATGCAGAGAAACTCCAATTGCTCCAGTGCACGATGATGGTATTATGCATTGTGCGTGCGTGATTTCATGCATTTAACATTAAGAGCAATTTAAAAGGTACTGCTCGATATACGTCTTTCTGAGCATACGCCAATTGGCAATCATTTCTTGGAAGATTTACTTATACCCACAACCCTGGGCAGGAAGATTGGTGAGTGCAAATTTAAAACGCCTAACTTACTTCCTAATCTTCTTCATCAAACCGAAAAGTCCAATACTAGAGAACTGCTTAGCCTCATCAAACTGAGATGTTATATAGCACGTAGTTGAAATTATTCTTTACAATCCACCAAGACACCGATCGCATGTAGTTACGTAAGAAGAATACCAACTTAAAAATCATATCTACAAACAATTCGAAGCAAAGTTTTGCATTCCATCAACGATTGTATTCAGGTATTTTAATTAATTTTTTGCCGTGTAGTGGCTGTCAAGAATATCCACTACCCCATATCTTCCCGTGGGTGTTGTAAAAGGCGACAAAGGGAAACAGGCAGGAGATGGGCAGCAGCATCTTCCTGATAATAACCAAAATTACAATAAAAAAACTACGGTTGCCAACCCGCTCGCCAAGCGTAGCAACTATGGCAAATACCCCCCAATGATTAGAGTATCAAACAGACGGCCCCCAGTCCCCGGCGGCCCCGCTATTCCTGGCTACGGTGGCGACCATGGTAACGGCGGGACAGGGGGTGCTAAGAATCTTCGGTGGAGGTTCGGTTTCCACCTTCGACGACTCGACCTAGCAACGTACAACGCACGCACCCTGAGGACTGACGAAAAGATCGTAGAGCTGGAAGAAGAGATAGACAAGTTGCACTGGCATATTATAGGATTATCCGAAGTCCGAAGAGAGGGGACAGGAGGACAGGAGGACACGGTAATCCTCGAAGCCGGCAACTTGCTCTATCACCGGGAGGGCGACCATCTGTCCCAAGGAGGTGTCGGATTTATCGTCCACAAGTCTCTCCTTAACAACGTTGTAAAGATTGAGAGTGTGTCGACGAGGGTTGCGTACCTTATACTCAGAATCACCAAACGGTATTCGCTGAAGGTTATACAGGTTTACGCACCAACCTCGGCGCATCCCGATGAGGAGGTGGAGGAAATGTATGAGGATATCTCTAAAGCCATGCATTCCTCCAAAACCCAATATACGGTGTTAATGAGAGACTTCAATGCAAAACTAGGCACAAGAGAGAACGGTGAGCTGAAAGTAGGGAAATTTGGAAAAGGGCAACGGAACCCAAGGGGCCAGCAGCTGGCCGACTTCATGGACTCTTTATGATGAACTCTTTCTTCCAGAAGCGGCCCCACAGGAAGTGGACCTGGTCGAGCCCCGACGGTTCAACAAAAATGAGATTGACTTCATTATGACGACTAGACGACAACTGTTCAGTGATGTCTCCGTGATCGCGAGGGTGAAAACTGGTAGCGATCACCGAATAATTAGAGGCACACAGAACCTAAACGTTAAGTTGTAGAGGTCTCGTCTAATAAAGTCAACGCTCCGTCGCCCTCGTGCTCTGTTCCAAAGTCCCGAAACCTTTCAGCTCGAGTTACAAAACCGTTTTTAGTGCCTAGAAGACTGCAATGAAGTGGACGATATGAATGACAAGCTCGTGCGGTCGGAGCTAAATTCTACAAAACCCGCCGCAGAAGAACACAAAAACTCTCCGATCACACTCTTAATCGCATTGCTGTTAGACGGGAGATGAAGCTACATTCTTCAACAGATTTGACAGCATACAGGCAACTGAACGGACAGATCTCCAAATGCATGCGGCGGGACTTACGCAACTTTAATACAGCTTGTATTGAAGAAGCGATCGAGCGGAACCAAGGCTCCAAAGTCTTTGCCAGAGATCTGTCTGCCAGAAAGAGCCAACTATCAAGCGAAGACCGAGTGTGGCAGCATCGTTTCCGGAGCACCTGAGATTTTGAGTGAGATTGAGAGGTTCTATGGACAGCTGTACACGTCATCGTTGGAGCCACACGCAAGTGTGAGTAACGATACAAGAGCCAGTCTTATCCGACACTATTCCGAAGATATCCCGGACGTCAGTCTGAGCGAGATTAGAATGGCTCTCCAACATCTTAAAAACGGCAAGGCCCCAGGCGAGGACGGAATTACAGCGAAGCTTCTGAAAGCGGATGGAAAACCGGTACTGCACGTCCTTCAGAGGCTCTTTAATTCCGTCCTCCGTGGTCGTATTACACCGGAGGCGTGGAGCAGAAGTGCGGTGGTCTTGTTCTTCAAGAAAGGTGACAATGCTCTTTTAAAGAACTACAGACCGATTTCCCTTCTGAGCCGCGTCTACGTGCTGTTTTCGAGAGTCATTACGAATCGTCTTGCACGCAGACTTGACGACTTCCAGCCTCCCGAACAAGCCGGTTTCCGAAAGGGCTTTAGCACCATAGACCACATACATAACCTTCGGCAAGTTGTACAGAAGTCCGAGGAGTACAATTTGTATGTGGAATATGAGAAAGCCTTTGATTCCGTCGAAATTTGGGTGATGCTGCAGTCCCTTCAACGGTGCCAAGTTGACTGTCGGTATATCGAAGTGCTGAAGTGCTTGTACAGTAGAGCTACGATGGCTATCCGAGTACAGAACCAGAGTACGAAACCTATCCAATTACAGAGAGGTGTAAGACAAGGTGACGTTATATCCCCGAAACTCTTCACCGCTGCATTGGAAGACGTTTTCAAGCTTCTGGACTGGAAAGGATACGGTATTAATATCAATGGCGAGTACATAACTCACCTTCGATTTGCCGACGATATAGTCCTTATGTCATAATCGCTGGAGGACCTAAGCACTATGCTCAATGACCTCAATAGTGTCTCCCAACAGATAGGTCTTAAGATGAACATGGACAAAACAAAGATTATGTTTAATGTCCATGTCACACCTATGCCGGTAGTTGTTGGGAGTACTAAGCTCGAAGTTGTAGACGAGTATGTTTACCTGGGACAAATAATCCGAATAGGTAAGTCCAAGTTTTCTACGTGGTAGAGCCATGCTGCAGCTATATTATGGTTGTAGCACGAATGGGTCGGCTCGAACGGTGAAGGACCACGCTCTCACAGAAAACCAGCGTAAAATAGCAGCTTAACGCTGCTGTGTTTCGTATGGTGAGTGTAGAGAACCGGAGACCCTTTTTACTGGCAAAGAGGCATTCCATCTTAGTCCTCACGGGTGCATCTGCATCTGCATCTTGAGTCTTTATTGAGGATAGATGTAGATGTCTATGGGTCACAGTAACCACTACACTATCAGGTGGACTGTGCGCTCGTTTGTCACCCGGTCCTATAAAAAAAAAACTTCGACCGAGAGGTCAATCGACGTATTCAATTCGGCTGGGCAGCGTTCGGGAAGCTACGACACATCTTCTCGTCAGTCATACCTCAAAACCTTAAAACGAAATTGTACAACTAGTGCGTGTTGCCAGTGATGACTTACGGAACTGAGACGTGGTCCTTCACTGCTGGCCGTATGAGGAAGCTCAAGGTCGCTCAGCGGGCTATGGAGAGGGCTATGCTCGGAGTTTCTCTGCGTGATAAACTTAGGAATGAGGATATCCGCAGTAGAACCAGAGTAACCGACATAGCCAAAAGGATTAGTAAGCTGAAGTGGCAGTGGGCCGGTCATATAGCTCGAAGAACCGGCAACCGATGGAGAAGAATGGTTCTTGAGTGGCAGCCTCGTACCGGTAGGCGAAGTGTAGGGCGACCCCCACGAGATGGAGTGACGAACTGGTAATACATGCAGGAAGTCGATGGATGCAGGTGGCTCAGGACCGTGCTTAGTGCGGGAGGCCTATGTTCAGCAGTGGACTTATGAAAGGCTGTAATAATGATGATAATGATGATTTTAATTTAATTTTTTAATTCCATTAAGATCATTATAAGATCATCCTGTGACAAGCTCATCTTTTTGCATAAGTAAAAGTGTGAAACAAGGAAACCCACTATCTCCAAAACTACTTACGGCCATATCAGAAGAGGTATGTAGAGGTATATATGTAGAAGTTGGACGTGTGTGATTATCCAATCTAATTATCCGTCTAACCGACGATATTGTCCCCTTTTCGTCTTCAGGTGACGAGTTGTCTCAAATGTTAGACGATCTTAGCAAGGCAAGCCTCGAGGTTGGACTTCGAATGAACATGTGAAAGACAAAGTTGATGACGAACGGCACACATCACATGATTACTGTAGATGGTGTAGAGATTGCATACGTCGATGAGTATCTCTATTTGGGCCAAAAAGTAGTTTTCAGGCAAGACAAGACAAAGAAGTTGAAAGGCACACCGAAAACGCCTCTAAGTGCTATTGGTCTGCGAAAAATCTTACGAAGGGTGATCTTCCACTGTCCTTGAAAAGGAGACTCATAGATATGTGCAACTTTCCATCCTCACTTATGGTGCCCAGACATGGTCTTCGACGGTCCAGCAGAGGTCCACGCTTGTGGTTTGACAAAGAGCAATGGAACAGAGTATTTTGAGCATTAACCTTGTAGACCGGATTAGGAATACCGAAATCCGTTCCTAATCGGAAAATGCTGATGTCACACGAAAAACTGAATGCTAAAATGGGATTGGGCTTGATAAATCTGACGAATGCCAAATGACCAATGATTCAAAATGACAACCCATTGGGTCCCTATAAAATTAAACGTCAGTAAGGCAAACCCAGGCAGAGATGGCGGGATGAACTGAACTCCTTCATGAAGGACCAGTCCGTGGTAGCTGTGGAGAGACAGAAGAGAGGCATTTGCTCTGCAGTGGGCTATTCCAGACTAGTATTAATAATAATAATAATAATAATAATAAAATAAATAAAAGGGGAAGAAACTGGAGGTATAGCGTATCGGGCTCGGATGCATCGCTTTTTTGCTGAGTTTGAGCCGTCAGTTCCCGTCACGGAGCAGAACCTGGCAGACCGAGTTCGGTACATCATACGCTCGAAAATATTTAATGATGCCGAACTCGAACGACTACGACGTGAGGCTATTCCCTCATCGAATGAACCAGCTATAGCTGGGGATGCGGCTCTTCAGGCCACAGACCAGCAGCCACATATAGAGGGCGCCATGGATCTCCCTGCTCTGGTTGATTCAGGCGATGATGGAATGGTCACCCAAAAACTAGAGCAGATGAGGAGTAAATCGGAGGAGGCGATTGTGGAAACGCGCAGTACGCCTCTCGAAAATCGACCGCACGCATACCCCTAAGCAAGCGGAATCGGGCTGTCGTGAGGGCTCTCAACCCAATGCTGGTGACCTATTTGGAAGCCAGCCGGGACCTTTGCGAGACGGACTCAATTCTTTTTGGCGCCGCACTGGCAGTTTGCCGTATTGTTGGCGCCAAACTTCCCACGGCTGGACGCGCTACTAGACAAAGCAGCGCCATCCCAGCCTGGAGAAGAAGGATTGAGGACCGTATCGTAAAGGCAAGGGCCCTCATCGGCAGGTTGATAAGCTTCAGGTCGGGCAATAATAGGCCGCGAATTGTGCGCACCGTCAGAATGGCGTTTGCTGGGACAAATATCAGTTTGTCCCAGCCGGATATAACGCAAAAACTGACGGAGCGCAAAGACGACCTGAAGCAAAGAATCGCTGCTTGGGGGAAGCGGATTCGGCGATATACCGAGAGGTCGACACGGTTCAACCAGAATCGTCTCTTCCAGAGTGATCAGAAGAGGCAATATAAATCATTGGAGCGACCAATGGTATGTGGAACGGGCCAAGCACCGAATCAGGCCGACACTGTCGCATTCTGGCGCGGCCTGTGGTCAGAGCCCGTAAACCACAGCGAGGGCCCTTGGACGGAAGTTGTGGTGAGTCAGTGTGCGAATCTTACGCCCATGGATCCCGTCATTATAACGCCGGACGATGTAGCTGAGGCGGTCCGAAGGGCCCCGAACTGGAAAAGTCCGGGGCTCGACGGGCTGCATCACTACTGGCTGAAGGGGTTCGTGGTATGTCACGCTGTGCTCGCCCGACAATTTCAAGAGGCTCTCGACCAAAAGTCGCTCCCGAGCCTTTTCACTACTGGGATCACTCATTTGATTCCTAAAGACCGGGATACCATAGACCCGAGCAAATACCGCCCCATCACGTGTCCACCCACGATATATAAGACACTAACATCCATTTTGAGCGCGAGAATCACTCGTCACCTGAACTCAAATCAGGTGATGTCGCGCGCTCAAAATGGATGTTGGGGCGGTGGTCGTGGAACCAAGGAACCACTCCTCATTGACGCGGTCATTGGCAAAGTGGTTAAACGCAACCGTCGGAACCTATCCGCCGCCTGGATAGACTACAAAAAGGCATTCGACTTGGTGCCTCATACATGGCTGAGGAGGGTCCTCGAGCTGTACAAGGTTGACTGTACAGTTAGAGACTTCCTTGGGTAGTGTATGGGGCAGTGGAGTACGATCCTTTGTCATCTAGGCGAGCGGATGACGGCTGCGGAGAACCACGTAAGGATAAGAAGGGGTATCTTCCAGGGCGATTGTCTGAGTCCAATCTGGTTCTGCCTCTCTCTGAACCCTCTCAGTACCTTACTGGAGGGCTCCGGGAGGGGATTTCAGCTTCGGAGGGGAGGTACAAAAGTGACCCACCTTTTCTATATGGATGATCTCAAGTTATTCGCCTCCAGTCACAGAACATCGGTGTAGATGAGGCGGGTATGAAACAGTCAGTTTGCGATGTGTTTTATGCACGCTTGACCAAAGTGCTTAACAGCCTTTTGTCTGGTGTGAATAAGACGCACGCATATGACGGTTGGGTCATGCCTGTTCTCATGTATACCTCTGGCATACTTAGGTGGACTCAGACCGAACTAAACGCTCTGGACAGAAAAGTCCGCACTATAATGACGTCCCACAGGATGCATCATTAGAAATCGTCAGTAATGAGGCTGTACTTGCCGCGGAAGCATGGTGGGCGCGGCTTTTTAAGCGCGCTTACCACGCATAATCGCGAAGTGTGCAGCCTCCGTAATTACTTTCTGACGAGAGCGGATGATCCATACTATAGGGACGTTATTTCTTGTGATAAAGGACTGACCCCTCTATCCTTAGCCAACGAGCAATGGCAAGACCCAGCAGTACAGTGCATTTCCTACCAGGAGACCGTATGGAAGGAGAAGGAGCTCCATGGGAGGTTCTACAAGGCTCTACATGAGCCTTTCGTAGACACAGTCGCCTCCCTTCACTGGCTACGTTTCGGTGACCTCTTTGGGGAAACCGAGGGTTTTGTCTGTGCGATACAGGATCAGATTATTAAGACCAACAATTATCGGAGATACATCCTAAAGAATGGCGCCGTCGACATCTGTCGAACTTGTCGCCATCCCGGTGAGTCACTTAGGCATGTCATCTCCGGTTGTTCGGCGCTTTCTAACTCTGAGTATTTGCACAGACACAATCTAGTAGCCAGGATTCTACACCAGGAGCTCGCTCTGAAATACAGCCTCGTGGATCGGAAACTGCCGTATTATAAGTACTTGCCGGAAGCCGTGCTCGAAAATGACCGCGCCAGGCTCTACTGGGACCGGGCCATCATCACAGACAGGACTATTCTTGCGAATAAGCCTGATATTGTGCTGATGGACCGGGCACAGTCAAGGATCTTTTTGGTCGACATTACCATTCCTTATGACGAGAACCTCGTGAAAGCCGAAACAGATAAGGTGACAAAATTTCTGGACCTGGCTCACGAGGTTACCGGCATGTGGGGTGGTCTGCCGACCGAAATTATTCCTGTGGTCGTTTCTGCGAACGGGTTAATCCCAGTCAGCCTCCCGGGTCATCTGAGGCGACTGGGACACCGTGACGGACCGCTCCAGGCTCAAATGCAGAAGGCGGTGCTCCTCGATACCGCCCGCATCGTCCGCCGGTTTCTTTCCCTTTCCCCCTAACCCTCGGCCGTCTGGTCTCCCCTGCCGAGGGCTTCCATCTGGTTGGGTTTTTATATATTTATGTATTTTTTATGTATTTATTTTATTTTATTCATATTTATGTATGTTTACCATTTTCATTTACAATTATATATTTATACTGCCCAACCAGATGAGAAAACTTTATAGATAATAATAAGTGCTTTTTGCTTCTTAATCGAGAATAGGTGTCTGTGGGCTACAGCATCCACTTACAACCAAGTGGAATATGTGATCATTTTCACTCCTTCATTTGTAAAAAAAAGCTTCGAATGTTTTGTTAGATCCCATAAGGGTAACTGCATCAAATCTATGCAAAGAAGTCGCGTGAAAGCCTAAACATTTTCTAGTGTAAAAGTCAAATTTTAAACTTCACTCTCTGCATTTTTGTAATACTCGTATTACAAGAAATACTGTGTTCAGTAATTTTGACAATGCACCGTGCAATGTTTGGCTCTATTCCAAATTGAAACTGCCACTTACACGGAAAATATTACGAAAAATATCAACTTCAATATGTCAAAGTTACTTAAGACAAAAATGAAATGTATTCGGCGTACTAAAATATATGATACAGGATAATATAATAAATATAAATGGCAAGTAAAAAAATGAGAAAAAACACTCTTATCCGACTGATTCGTGATTCGTGAAGAACCTAACCTAACATAACCTATCCAGATGTAATTAAGAAAAATAATTAAGAAAATTTTATAAAATTATTTGGAAAAGAAAACTTGACTTAATTTCTCACCTATCATTAAAATTATCATAAAGTTATCCCAGTCTCCTATTTCTATTAAAAGTTCCATCCATCGGATTGCAGATATGGGCTATTAGATTGATGTAGTAAGTTTTATAGTTACCTTTTACTGTACCTGCCGCACAGAGACGAATGATGTAATGGAATCTCTTACATCTCCACTACTCCATGAAATGAAAAACATTGTGACAGACTATACATCCGATTGCATGATAGCGTTCAAAACATAATACTTTTGGGCTGGATTCGAAGGTGAAAACGTTATAGGCATTGCTTAGTATTCTCACACTCGAAACGTTTACGAGAAGATTGGATTTATTTTTTAACAGAATAGAACAATTTTTATTCAATATAGATTTAATACTTATTGAGTCATTTTTTTTATTTACTAAGTAATTTTTTTAAATATATTATGTTGGATCTGGCTGCAACCTGAACTTGGAATATGCGACGCAATAATCGGATACTTCATAGTTCTTCTTCTTTTTTATCAACCCGTAACAATGGGAGGAGCCCACGTCCAGGCGTATTAGTTTTAATGCTTGGCAGACGGACGGACGGTCGCAGTAACGGACGTCTCACCCTGTTGAAGCTCTGTGTAGTATTTTCCGTCTGAAAAACGACATTTTCATACCGCCATTTATCGCAAGCCATGAGATAATCCTCGCATTGACTATAGTCAGTTACCTTACGACAACCACGGGACAACATGGCGCGGCGGAAATTCTAACGTTAAACATTAAAAAAATTAATGCATATGATAATAATATTTAATACATATTCAGCGGTGAAGGGAATATCGTGAGGAAACCTGCATATCTGAGAAATATGAAAAAAAAAATTCGAAGACATGTGAAGTCCGCCAACACGAATTGATATTTCCTTACCTTAAAACCCTTTCAGAAATGAGAGACAGAAATGAGAAAAGGCCTGTGCACAACACTGACTGTAACTTTTGAATACATATTTAATAACATAATTCAGGTGGCAATATCCAAATCATTAAAGTTGCGGACTAATATCTTATAATTCGTGAGTTTGAATCCACCATTTGACAATTGTCTCGACACAAGTTGGCTTGGTTAGCGGGAATATTAGTAGAATTCTTTTACACCGCCACTACACGGTCCGGATTGATTGATTGGAGTGGAATTGGTAAAATTTGTATTATTGTTAGTGGATATCGGTTTCGACTATTAGGTGCTTCATTTTTTGAACACTTGCAATCTTTTGTAATCTTAAACATCTGTAGTCCAATCAAACAACGCTTAATACTAAATTAAAATAATTGTTTAAGAATAACATTTTTTTCTTTTACAATTGTTTTAATTTTTTGTAAGAGTATTTCATTAAAATAAATTGGAGTATCATATACCGATATCACACTCAAAACAACAAAGAGATAGGTAGAGAAATGGCTTATTTTAAAATATATTAACTTCGCGTTATTATAAATTCATACAAAATTTTCTTATTTTAACTAAATTTTTATAAATAAAAATCAATTGATGTCCATTAGTCTCGCTTAAATTCAAAAACGGCTCGACCGACTTTGATGATTTTTTTGTGTGTGCTTAAATGGGTCCCTCAATGATTTAAATTTAAATTTGGAGCCGGTAGGTGTCGCTGTTGTCGAGATCCAAAAATCACCCGTGCAAAGCCGGGCCGGATCGCCAGTACATAATAAAGTTAATTTTTCAACCATATAAAATTGTATTAATACACTTCTTGTTAAATATCTGATACAAAGTTATTGCTGAAGATAAGCCCTAGTATTAAAATTTCTAACAACCTCTTAGTTCTACACCTGCTGGTACTTATGTCGCCCATAGGACCGCCGTTAAACTTTACAAAGTTGCATGCATACATTACACTCATAACTCTACAGTTTCTCCTGTACCTTAGTATTATTTACATCTGTATTATTTTGGTGTGTAACCTAAACATAAATAAAAGTATTATTAAATTATCAACGAGAAACTTAATCCTGTATATCTCTACATATATATAGAAAAATCAATTGCTGTTCGTTAGACTCGCTAAAACTCAAAAACGGCTCGAGCAATGTTGTTGAAATTTTTTGGGTGTTTGAATGGATTCCTGGACGGTTTAGATTCACATTTGAACCCGGTACCTTTTTGCACCCGTGCAAAGCCGAGGCGTATCGCTAGTTGTTAATAAATATTATCTGATTATTCTGACAGAAAAATAATAATATTCCTCTTTCTTACAACTTATATTTTATAAAAAAGACGAGCTTAATTTTAATGATCACGAGTAAACTCCATTTATTGTACTTAAATGACGAAATAATAAAAGTACTTTGCCCGAATCAATTCTAAATTGCTGGTTACGGTCTGTTTGTTTCATCTTAACATTTTCCTCAAGTTTAAAAGCTGACGTCTTCGCTATGTTATTCGCTATGTTTGCGTTATACGTACTTTTTAACATATTATATTGACAGGTTGTTCGTGAAAAATCCTTTATATATCTGCCTATAACATTTTTAAGGTTTTCCTTGATTTAGGATTAACACTATACGTAATGTTGGTGTCAGTACGGTTGTACGGCTCTATTGGTTCCTGTGGTTGTTTTATCGGTGTTACGCTCTAACTAAAACTAATTTTGTGCCAATTTTTACCTAAACAAAATAAAGTGAAAGACGCTTACGTTTTTAATAACTTGAAAAAGAAATCAATGTAATGAAATAGAGCATTTCCGTTATAACTATTGAATAAATTTGACCGCTATTATAATTAACTTACAATGTGAGGAAATTTTGTTTCTTTTACTTTCTGAGAACTTCAATTTATGTGGCAATGACCAACTATCAGCACATGAAACCAAAACAATAGGAGGAATACCGTCAAGGTCTTTTTTATCTAGTGATTTTAGGAATTGTAACTACGTGGTAGAGCCATGCTGCAGCTATATTATGGTTGTAGCACGAATGGGTCGGCTCGACCGGGGAAGCACCACGCTCTCACAGAAGACCAGCGTAAAATAGCAGCTTAACGCTGCTGTGTTTCGTATGGTGAGTGTAGAGAACCGGAGACCCTTTTTACTGGCAAAGAGGCATTCCATCTTAGTCCTCACGGGTGACAACGCATCTGCATCTTGAGTCTTTATTGAGGATAGATGTAGATGTCTATGGGTCACAGTAACCACTTACCATCAGGTGGACTGTGTGCTCGTTTGTCACCCAATCCTATAAAAAAAAATTAAGGACTATTTCTCGAGTAATATGTTTGCGGGATAATGACTCAGTACTAGAGTACTCAAAAACATGAAAAGAGGAAAACTTTCAAAATATTTACTAACGGTTGGGCAATTTTAGTCTTCATTTTATGACCTCCTAATGTCATCAATGCTTTGAGTAACTGGAACAGTCCTTTTTCGAAATGGCATATTTCCAAAAAATGTTTAGGATTGGACCTTAAATACCTAAGTAAATAGAGTATACAGAAGCATAGCTTGCTAAGGATTGGACCTAATATATTGTCCTGTATTATTTGTAAATAAAAATAAAACTATATGATTAAATGCGGTGATGACCCACTCTTAAAAGAGAAAATTCATCATAATCCCTCGGATTGCACAGTTTTTTCCAAATACGATGTGCGGGCCATTTTAACGAATGATTTTTATTAAGGAAGGAGAATAGCATATACGATAATGATGTCTATTGTGAGAATAATTGTTGATGGGAACGTAAATGTAAATTTATAATTATAAAACTACTGCAGTTTTTCAAACAAACGAACTTAAACACCGCCTGGTGGCGAGTGACCACTGCAGCCTATAGTCATTTGAAACCAAACTTCAAACAAAGAAGAATACAGATGCGTTGCCACACTAAGATTACACACACACACACTAAGATAGAACGCCTCACAACCTATAATATGCTCTTAATTGATTATTTTACTCTTCCAAATGGAATACAGCGGTGAAATCATTGCTGCTTGTGAAAAAAAGATATGTGATAAATAAATAATAAAAAAATAATGCAACTATCAGAAATGGACATTTGTTAGAATGTTGGGTGAGGCAGGGGAGATTGAGCTCCTACATGCATATTATGATTATGAATTGATTGACGAACGGAGTTGTCCGCATACCAGCAGTCATAGCGTCCATAGACAACAGAAGCCACTTACTGTCAAGTGGACTGTTTTTTTTTTGGAGTTTATGGCCTGGTATCTAGACCTTTAGGCCAAGTCTTAAGTATTTTTATTCGGTTTATTATAATTTCCCCAAATGTATAATTATCCTTCATAGTTCACTGCTTTACAATATGTTGATGCGTCACATTGTGCAGCCCTTGGGAGATTTTGACGGCAACTTGAGCCAGCAGACAGCTGACAGTTGGCGATGGTATCTAAAGGCGCCTATGTAGACAAACAGCTTATCTTGAGAATCCATCACCATCAGAGCACCTGTTTCACAGTTTCCACTAATAGTTCACATGCGCAGACACTTAATACACAAAATCGCACCAGTTTTACATATCAAAGTCCACTTCAAACCATTATTTAAACAATAATACAGGAGCAGCAAACCGACGCCGGTCAAGTTCCCGCCAAAACTCCCCTTAGAATTCTAATTTTATAAAATGTTGCCATTTCTCTATTTCACACATTTTAACAATAATGTTTTGAGTAATATTAACTGATGATTGACATTGATTTTTTGCTACCAACAGGTGTAGTTGTAATCAAACTAAAGATGCACATTTTTATGGTTTGTTTTATCACCAATGTTAATAAATATTTCGGAAGTATAATACAAAATAAAGATATCAATAAAGCTTAAATACTTATAAGCTTATAACAGACCTCTTTTATATGTCCAGTTTTTGACGCATCAAAATTCAAAATCAAAAACGAATGTGAGCATCAAATCTCGAACACCCAAATAACTAATCGATTTCGTTCGAATTAATACGATCCGGATGATTCACGAGCATTTGCAGTTAGTTCCAGCACTATATCTCGCCATTATTAGCCATTTTATGAATATTGATCAACTGTTCTATCCAATTAAGTTTCAGATGGGTATTTCTCATCCTTCGAGAATACAAACTACAAACAATGTGGTGGGAATGTACATAGCACACACTCGCCTTGGAAGTACCGTAATCTCCTACGGGTCATCGGCTCATGAAGATCTCTCGGAAGCAATAAAATATTTTATCAACCTCACAAAACGCAACAATACGTAATATTTCAATACAAAAGATAATCAATAGACATTACCGTTTTTATTTAACATTGTGTATGTTGTATTATATAAGGGCGTGTAATATTTGTCAAGGCTTCCGGTTGACCGCTGGCGATGCGCAAAAAACAACAACGCTCGCCTAACGTTTAACACCGCATAAAATCGCTTTAAATGGTCTGTTTTTCAAGTCCTATAATGTATTCTTAAAATATTATTTTATAAAACTATCTTACAATTTAACCTATGGTATAAAATATTATGTTTTATTTGACAGTTTTATGCCTACATGTGAATAAAAATACAATTTTTTTTATTTCACAAAATAGCTTTATTTTGAATAACTCGTGACACAATTTTATAGCTTAATCAAAAACCAAAAAATTATATCGTATAAGTGAATATTTAAGAAAAATAAACAGTGAAATTGTGCCCTAATTCCCGGCCGATAAGGTGGAGGTGCTTAGTGTTGCTTCTAGATTTATAAGGTTAGTCTAATAAAAAGCTTCTCACTGTTTATTTAAAGCGTTACCGCGGATGAACGCCAAACTGAATAAAAACCGTATGGCGAAAGGTTCCGGCTATCCTTGCATTCATTAAAAATATCATAATCTAGCGTTCAGTGCCGCTGTGTAGTGGCGTAAGAAACCGTGTGTAGTATATGCCCTAGCCTATATTATCCCGTGAGTATCGTAAGGGGCGACAGAGCGAAACTGAAACAGTAGATGGGCAGCAGAGCAGCATCATCTTGATATTAACCGAAAATAATAAGAAAAATTCGGTTGCTTTAAACAACTGTGGCAAGATCCACTTATGAGGCATTCTATGTGGGAGGCCTATGTGCCGTCGGCTTTTGATAGGCTTTAGTGAATTAATGAAAAGGTAAATGCAAAATATCGTGTATAAATTGTGACAACTCTAGCATAATACTTCTTTCTCATAACAAAAGTCATACAAGAAAAACATGAAAATAATGTTTTACTGTCTAACCAGTAATCAGCACTTACAGTCTTCCGTGCAAGTGATTTATCGCTCGGAATGGGCCTGCTCATTACCGTGTCACCATTAATAATAGTTGCAGCATCAGCGCACTGATGAATTTTACCCATTTCTCCCACCGCGCCATTACCACTGCGGACGTGTTCACCGTAATTGGAATATACATGGAAAATATTTTTACTGCAACTGTACTTTTAAAGTTTAACGTTCAAAATTGTTTACGACCAGTTCGATTCGTATAGTAAAATTATATACCTAGCAGATCCAATATTAAACTTAAATGCTGTAATAAATGTTGTCTTTAATGATTTATTTATAGTTCAGCTTAAAAGAGCCACAACTTCCGTTTAGTTGTCACATCTGAGGAAAAAGTGACTGCCTTGTTGGTGTAATGCTCGTAAAGGCGACATTCTAATCACGTGGCCTTGGATTCAAATCGCCTAAAATAATTTATTGGATTTCTCTATCAAGTCATTCGCAACACTAAGCCAGAAAGTTGGCGGTGTTTCATCCCCGTGCCCGAGGCACGATAAGTCGTTGATCCTGCGTTTGATATATCTCAGGTCGTGTCAGATTATCGTTCCATCGGACTATGAGAGTGAGGGAATATAGAGAGTGTATCTGCGCTTAAGTTCACACACTTGTGCGCTATAATCCTGTCCTGCACTCTAGCCGCCGTGACCGAAATTCGGTCTGGAGGACAAAATTTTATTAATGCTCCCATTGTTACGTATTACAGAATCTGTGCAGTAACATAGGCAGTGTGACTATTCAAATAATTTTTATAAATCGCAGGTCAACTAACAAAGATAAAAGGAGCTCTCAGAATATTTCAAGTAACATAAAAAACCAAGCGAAAACCATAGGAACCTTTTTTTATAGTATTGGGGGGTATTTTATAGTATTTATAGCTGTGTTTCGTATGGCTAATTATAACGTAAAAGTATATTTATTAATGTTCATGATTATGAATATATGTGGTTCGAATCCGCCATTCGACTACTGTCCCTGAACCACACGTAACACAAGCATTTTTAGCTAACTTGGAGTTGTTAACGGGACTATTAGTGTTAGTAGCGTTATTAGTATTTCTTAAAAATATTTTTTATAGAATACCCTATTCGACACACGAGCACAAAGTCCACCTGATGGTGAGTGGTTGATGTGGCCCATAGACATCTACATCTATCTTCGTTTGCGAATTAAAATGCAGATGCGTTGTCAGCCGTGAGGACTAAGTTAGAATGCCTCTTTTCCAGTAAATTAGGTATCCGCTTCCCTACACTCACCGTACGTAAACACAGCAGCATTAAGCTGCAATTTTACGTTGGTATTCTGTAAGAGCGTGGTCCTTCCCCGGTCGAGCCAACCCTTTCGTGCTACAACTATACTACTAATATAGTTGCAGCATGGCTCTACCACGTAAAAAAATTTATTGAATGAACACGCACTTCCGCAACATATGCGTCTAAAATTATTTGCAACCAACAACATTGTTTTAGGTGCACACATATGCGTTCAGCGATACTATACTAGGTTTACCAGACTATGCTGTTAAACAAAGAATGCGTGCGTGAGTACGTGTCAAGAAGTTGAGTATGGTTTCGGTGTCACGTGAAATGTACGCAGCGCTCCGTTACTTTCTATGTTGGTCTGAGTTTTAAATGAGCATGTAATGTCAAGGAACTCACATTAATTTAATAAATCCTTAACTGGTACAGTTAGCTCTGGCATTATTTCGTTTGACAAAAACTCTCTTACATTTATTTATGCTACTAATTTTAGCGCAAAAAATATTATGATAATAAGACTTATACATCTACTTTCCAAAGTAACACATTAATGATAAACAAACTTGAGCGACAACGCGGCGCCAGATCAGTACCAACGGTACAAACAGGCTCGTAGTTGTTAAATCAAAATTTAAAAGCTAATTTATTATCTTCATATAAACATGGCTCTCTTAGTAGGAGAATGAGGACAAAAAAAATGACATTACAGTGGTGAAGACCCTTTTTAAATACGTTATCCATTTTATTCGAAACTTATTACAAGCACAGGTTATATTTAAGGCATTTGCATTGGTCATCTGTCATCCTAGTCCTTACTTCTCGTATCCGGAATAACATTTACACATATGTATATCAAGACCAATGAAAAATTGAAGTAGTTCCCACGGAAAGTCTTTTAAATTTACTTATTAAAACTTATTTTAATTTATTAATTATCAAAAATATGTTCGCTGACTAATATGACACCCGATCTACCGTAACGTTTATCATGTAGTATTTTAGTCCCATTACCACTGTGCATCTTTTCAAGTATGTGCTATCTGGCATCCATCACGTTGTATTTTAAAGCTGCATTTTCTGTCATCAGTCATGTGTACCGCTTAAGTTTGTTTGGCATTTGACGAAAATGTTGCAAATCCACACCGTAAACAAACAATATTTAAACACTTTTATTACCGCAAAAACAGACAGAGTCGATGGATACAGGTTACTCAGAACAGTGCTTTGTTGCATTTTTTTTTTCATTACAGGTTATAAAAGTCCACTTCTGAACATAGGCTTCCACCATAGGTTGTCTCATAGGATTTTGCCCTAGTTGTCACTAGGTTGCCATAGGTTGTCACCCGCAGATTTTATAATTTGGAGTTGTTACCAGAAAAGATGCTGCTGCACATTTCACGTTTCAGTTTCCCTATGTCGCCCCTTACGTCACACACTCAATCAATGTGTTATTCTTGGAAGGAGGTGGAAGAAATAGAAAATTAGAGAATGAGTTTTGTGATGGCCTGTAGCAAAAAAATGAATGAAACATATTTAAAGCATGTGCTTAGTAGTTTTTTTTTTTTTTTTTGTATGTATTGCTGTTTCCCTCTGACATGGAGGTCAGAGACATTGTCAGCTTTGACATGGACTTTGATTTCGTGTTTTTATTTGCTTTGTCCTTAATTTTTATAGAGGGTGTAGAGGACTCCGGGTTTTCGTTCGGGAGTCCTACTACTCTTAATCTAAAGCATGCAACAACATTTGTCTCTTACATATACATACCTCTATATTTAAAACATACAATTTATTTATAACTATAAATTTTGAATTTGGATTCAGTGCATTCTCTCTGTATATATAAGTATAAACACAAGGAAGCACCGATTGTATTTCTAAATTTAATCTTAAGTCCTAAAATTATAATTACAATAAGAATTAGTCCAATTAACAACAACTTTTCAGAAATAGCAATACTAATAATCAGTAATAATCAATAGTCATATTTATCACATTAAAAATATTCGTCATTATAAATCATTTTAAAATCCTTTTTTTTTTTTTTTTTTTTTAAATTTTTTCATTCAATTCTGGTTATTTTTAATTACTTGCTTAACTACACCCTCACAAAATTTGATAAACTTATTTCGCGTCCTTTTTTCTGTCAACAATGTGTATAAATTTTCTTTTATTATCTGTATATCGGTTTCCGACTCGAATTCGTATCTGGCTTTATCAAATCGAGGACACTGCAAGAGGATGTGCAGCACTGTTTCCTCGATTTCAGGCTCACAGATGCATGATGGGCTATCCTTGCACCGAAACCGGTAAAGGTACTCGGAGAACCCACCATGTCCGGTCATTACCTGGATCATCGTCGGAGACAGCGCTGTCTCCCTGATCAGCTTGTGGGCTGACTCAATGTCCGGCAGAAAGGCTTTGGTTGCTCTAGCGGTCTCTCCCTCTTTATACCTCTGGTTCCATTCTTGTAGCGTCTCCGATCGAATGAGACGTTTAACGAAAGAGACCGGACACAGGTCATAGTCCGGGCTTCTTTTTGTTCGCAGCGCCGCGTGTTTAGCCAGCTCATCAGCCCGTTCGTTTTCTGTTAGACCCGCATGGGCTTTAATCCAAAAAAGTTGTAGTGTTTTTTGTTGCCCTATGATGTTCTGAATGTTTTTGCGGGTCTTGACTGCTAAAGGGTGTTGGGAGTCTTGGTTCACAATGGTCTCTAGAGCAGACCTAGAGTCACTGTAAACCCCGAAAGTTGTCTCCGCGCTAGAGAGAATCCGCTCAGTTGCCTTATATATGGCCAGTAATTCTGCCTGGTAAACGGTGCAGTGGTCCGACAGTTTGAGTTTTAGAGTTCGGGTCTCGGCAGCATTATTCCAAAAAGATAATGCCGCTCCAACCTTTCCCTCTATTTTACTCCCGTCGGTAAATATTCGGAGACTCTGGTTGTTGTTGAGTCTCGTTTCGTCCTCGTTTACCAGGCATATGAATTGCAAATCCATATAGGATGCAGGGTGAGGCAATTCAGTAAAACTCACCTTTGTTTCCACCACTCGGTCTGCCAGCATTGCCTGGAGTTTTCCTCTCCTCGCTTCGAAAAGCGATGCTGCTTCTTGGACCCTTAAGTCCAGAGGAAGCAGACCAGACAATGCTAGCGCCGAGTGTAGGGATACAGTCCGGTACGATTTAATAATTTTTTGAGCGAATCCTCTCTGCACAGTATTTAGTTGCTTCCTGACTCCCAACTTTTTAGCGGCTGGCGCCCACGCGCTCGCTGCGTACAAAATCACCGGCTCAACGACCGCCGTGTACATCGTCCTAATAATTTCGGGTTGAAGGCCCCAGCTGATCTTTGCCGCTCTCGATAGCTGTGTGTAGAGAGATGTGGCCTTCTTGCACACATTCCTCACATGTGTTTTGAACGTTAATTTTCTGTCTACGGTGAGACCAAGCACCTTGATCTCCTCCGACATACGCACCACCATACCGCCCATGCTTAGACGTGGGGAATCGTATTTTAGTTTATTGGTTATTACCATTGCCTGGGTCTTATGTGGCGCAAATTTAAGTTTATTACGAATTCCCCACCCCATAACATGTTCCAAAGCAGCATCCGCACGTCTTTGGATATCAAGGGCCGTGTCCCCCGCAAACAGTAGGACGATGTCATCGGCGAACGCTTGACACCGATCGCTTCTCCCTTCCATTTCTCTAAGCAGAGGGTCTAGAAGGAGATTCCATAGGACCGGTCCTCCTATCGAACCCTGTACGCACCCCTTGGTGGTTTCCTGTGTTTGTTCCACACCTGCATACCTTATTCTCACTTTCCTATCCCGGAGATAACTATCTATCAATGTTCTTATGTTACTGGGGCACTTTTCCTCAGCCAATCGGCATCTTATAGCTGGCCACCAGGCGCTATCGAAGGCTCCCTCTATGTCAAGAGATATTATCACTATGATCTTTTTATTGTGCAATTGAAGTTGTATATATTTCATCATATCATAGAGGGAGTCTTCGGTGCTCCTTTGTGGGGTAAAACCGTATTGGCGAGTACTACAACCAGGTTGGATATGGTATCTAATCCGTTTGATGATCATTTTCTCCAGGATTTTCCCTAACACAGGTAGTAAGCCTATTGGTCTGTAGGCTTTGGGGTGCGTATAGTCATCCTTTCCAGGTTTCCGCAGAACAACCACTACTGCCTCCTTCCATTTGGTGGGGAAGTGTCCTAACTCCAAACATTTGTTAGCAAGGCTCAGATAAATCTCCGGGCTGTGAAAGATGACTTCTCGGCAGATGTCGGCCGTAAAACCGTCCATACCGGGTGCCTTTTTTGGGTTGAAGCTGATTGTAGCATGCCTTAGCTCCGCAAGAGTAAATGGTGGATCATAAGAGTCATCTTGCGTCCCCGCATTTATCTTTTCTGCTAGTCCTCTTATACGCCGATGGTCTGCGTTATCAGCTTCAACCTCATCCTTCGGGTAGAATGTCTCGGCCAAATATCTCGCCGATTCGGCATTATTTAGGGCTACTCCATCTTTTGTAAGTGGCAGATCTTCATGCCGCTTAGCAGTTCTGCCGATAACTCGGTATATGCCTTCCCACAACCCTTCTCTATCCTGTCTAGCACAGAACTCTTTCCAGCTTTTTATCTGAGCCTTTTTTGCTTCACATTCATAATTTTCTTTTGCTTTTAGGTACTCTGCTATGACAGCTGCTCTTCGCACTGGGGCTGCACATCTAATGCGTCGTTTTTTGGTGGTGACGTCCTTTTTTAGCATGACAAGTTCGTCACTCCACCATGGAATGTTAAGTTTGGTAATGTTTTTCTTTTTTGGAATTATAGTTTCACAAGTTTCTTTAATTACTTCCAAATAATTTTCAATTAAATTTTTTAAATTGCATGTGTTATTTATTTTTCTAATTTCTATTGTATTGACATTTTTATCTGCTAATAATTGAGCCAGTTTCGTATGAAACTGGCTCCAATTAACTTTTTTGCTATTGTATATTCTTGTTGTTCTTTGTATTATTACTCCAGATGTCTTTATTGAATTTATTTTGAATATTATGGTGTTATGATCTGAACTTGTCATGCCAATGTCGACCTTCCAGTCTTCCACCATCTGCAGCAAATTTTCTGAACATGCTGTAATGTCGACATGACTCTTATATGTCTTTCCTCCTCTTACCGTATCAAATGTAGGAGTATCTCCTTCATTTAATACGTGGAGGTTGAGCTCATTCAGAGTACCCGCTAGGACTTCCCCTCGTCCATCTTCTCTTACACTACCCCACCATGGACTCCACGCATTTCCGTCCCCACCTATAAGTACGTCGATTTTTCCTATTTTGGTGAGTATTAGTTTTAAGTGGGCCATATAAGGTTCAATGGGTAAGTCCGGTTCGAGATACAGGGATATCACTCCCATCTCCCAGGCACCCATCCCGATTTTAATCACCGTGAAATTGTTTGTGGTGAGGGCAGGATATTGAGTGACGTTGATGTTATTGTTGAAGACGGCAATTGCCGTCTTCACCACTCCTGATACTCTTTGGGTGCATTGATATATACGAGCACCTCGGTAGTTTTTCATATTCCCCACTCCCCCTACATATGGTTCTTGAATTAGAGCGATACTCATACCACTCTTGCTAGCCTCAATCATCAGTTCGTTGGTTGCAAGCTCTTTTCTCTGAAGATTTGCTTGCACGAAGAAGATGGGTTTGTTCTCTGATCTAACTTGTCTTATTTGCTCCTTGCCCCTATTCTTAGACACAACTTTAGCAGTATGCCACACTTGACCTTGCTATAGCATCCCACTTTCTACGTACCGGACACTCACTGTCAAACGCGTTGTGGTCTGCCCGATCCAACTTTGCTCTAAGGCAGTTGGTGCAAGAAGGCGTTTTACCAGCAGTATACGCTGTACACTCCGTTTTAACGTGTGGGCCTCCACAGTGGGAACATTGGTCTTCTGCCTCCTTGCAATGCCTTTTGCCGTGCCCATATGCTAGACACCTAGAACATTGCACCAGTGGTGACTGATCTGCCACCACTACGCGCTGCAAGTCAACGTGTACACGCCCGACCTCTGTCAGACGTTGCCATAGTAATGGAGATACCTGTAGGATCACGTGGTTGGTATGCGGGTTTCTGGTCCTTTTCCGGTAACGTACTGCTAATCGCACCTCATCGCTTTTTAATGACTCCAATAGGTTCTTATTTTGGTTTTTAATAGCGGTTATTATATCCTCATCGGTATTAATCTGCAGCACGTCCCTTAAAATGACCAGTGGGTCTTTATTCTTGGCTTCTTCGACTGAAAGCCCTGTATGACCTGCTTTCAGACGGTTTGCTACTTTCTCTATTTCCTCTCTTGTTCCACATCCCACGATCACCTTCTGGTCTTTGGCCTTTCTCACTTTTCCAACTCTTAAACCACTCAGTTTTGCATCTACTGCAACTCTAATTTTATTAATTACTTCCCCACTTGTGTCTTTTTCATTGTCCGATGAAACTATAATTGAATGCATTGGAGCTGGAATGTTGTTTTTTAGGTTGGGCGGGACAAGTTCCAGATGTTGACTCCTGGTAACACATGCTGTCACACTAGCATAAGTGGTTATCTTTTCTCTGTGGCATTTAATCTCTTCACTTAATCTTTGGGTCTCTATTTTCCACTCCGTGAGCAGCTTACTGTGTTCTTCTATTTTCTTTACAAGGTCGTGTTCTATGTTTGTCTTTTTCTCTGCGGCGATACATTCATTTATTATAGTCATTTCTTTTCCTTCTCCCACTTCTTTCGTCAACCTGTATAATTTGTCAAGAGCTTCAATAATTTTGTCTTTTAATTCCGTCTTAAGGTTCCGTGAGCTATTTAACAAAAGTTTTATTTTAACCAGATACGCTTTCGCCTCTTGTGCCTTATTCTGATATGTAGTCGTTTCTGGGTCAACTTGGTTTTCTTTACTGCCAGATGCAGGGGAGGGTTTATTTTGAGATTTGTGTTTAGTGGGTTGAGTGTTTATCTTAGTCTTAGGAGCTGCACTAAGCCGTGACTCAAGCTCACCGACACTTTTTCTTACTTGGGATGTTCCTTCCTTCGCTCTCCCCGCTGACGACTCAGTTTCTTGAGTTGTTTTTATAGAGTTCTCCAATATTTCTGTAGTCTTATTTTGTGGAGGTGTTTTAAACATTTTGTCTTATTTGAAAAAGCTAGTAGTTTTTAAAAAGTTATAAATATTTTAAAATAATAAATAATATGTATGCGCCCAATAAGACAGTAAAATAAAATAAAATAAAATACAGCAATTCAATATGAACAATAGCAGTTTAAAAAAAGAATTTCCACTATTATATTTGTAATAATACAAATAATATTAACACACTTGTTTAAAATAAGATAAATAAAGTAGGTTTGTATAAGTTATAAAGTACAACGAATAATAAATAACATTAAAAACAGATAATATTTGTCAAATTTTTAAGTTTTAAAATTTGTATGTTATAAATTTATTTAAAACTTTGTTAAAGTTACAGTACTTTCAGATTTTATCTCTGTTTAAGGGACCATAAAGATCCCGAAACCTTTTCGGTCAAGATTTTTCTCTATGTAGAGTCGTAACTCTACCTTCGTTTAGGTACTATGCCACTCTTATTTACACACAATGTATATGTTAAAATAGTTTTTAATGTTTAATTTTTATTTAGTAGTTTTTATATGACTCTACCTAGAGTCAGTCTATAAATTGTATTCTTATAATAATAATAAATAAAAAGTAAAAATTTTAGGTATTTTAGCTCTACCAAGAGTCGTCTCTTTTGTCTTAGCTTACTCTATAAGATTAGGTCAGTCTTAATCCAATAATATAATAACTCTTCAATAAAGTTCGTTAATATATATGTTAATATACTGTACTCTATGCAGACGTCTATATTTGTCTTACTCTATAATATGTACATTATGATTAAATATCTAATAAAAACAAAATTTCTAGAAGATATATGTCTAGAAACTTTAAAAATTTCTAAAAAATATTCATAAAGAAGAGACTTACAGGCTAACAAATTTTTGGCTCTACGTAGAGTCTATTTCTAAACATCAGCTAAAGGCGCTCCTCGAGCCCTATTCAAGGAACCCAAACTCGGTATACCCAGCCCAAAAGGTTCCCAAGTTACAGCGCTTTCAAATTATGGTTTTAAAACAAGATGGCCGACAAAATTTTGGTTAATGCGCTGTAACTCCTGAACGGATAGGTAGTGCTTAGTAGTTTTAATGTGTGGTTATATTATATCATATTATTTTCATATCCGCAGAAAAACCAGAGTAACAGACTTAGGATCAGTTAGATGAGGTGGCAATGGGTCAACCATATACTAACATAACGTGAGAGCTCGAAGAACCGACAACTAATGGGGATGAAATGTATTCAAGAGTGGCAGCCTCGTGCGGGTAGTCGAATGGTAGGATGGACCTAGGAAGACTTGCAGGAAGTCAATACATACAGATGGCTAAGGACAGTGGGTTGTGGCGTTCCTTGAGGGATATATATTTTTTTACAAACTAATAATTAATTCTTATGTGAAAAAAACACTGTTCGAAAATTTTCTTCATCGATTTCTCTTCAACGCATTAACCGATTTTGAAGCAGTTTGCAGCAATCGATGTCGATTTTCATGTTTAAAAGCTGGTTAGATTTTATTCGAAAAGAAAAAAACATTTTTTGTGTGGGGGATAACGTTTTTTAAATTTTTTTTTTTATATTTTTTTTTTGAATTTTCTCTCTCTCGAACTCTTTCGAACGCCACCAAGTTTGTTCAAATGAGTAATAAGAGGTTTATATACACACATACACACACACACGCACACGCACACGCACACGCACACGCACACGCACACGCACACGCACACGCACACGCACACGCACACGCACACGCACACGCACACGCACATGCACACGCACACGCACACGCACACGCACACGCACACGCACACGCACACGCAAACGCACACGCACAAGCACACGCACACGCACACGCACACGCACACGCACAAGCACACGCACACGCACACGCACACGCACACGCGCACGCGCACGCGCACGCGCACGCGCCAGCACGCGCACACGCATACGCACACGCACACGCATACGCACACGCACACGCACACGCACACGCACACGCACACGCACACGCACACGCACACGCTCTCGCACCTGCACACACACCCATACACACTTATACATACATAAAGACATAGTGATATCCTCGTTGGAATAGTCAGAATAGATTCCTAGGACCTTAAAACGTCGAGATCTGATGAAACCTCGATTTTCGAAAACTGGGGTGAAACCAATAACTTCCCGATTTTTTGAAAATCATTAGGTTAAGTTAAGTTAACATTTAGGACATTCGTAATCTGCCACGCATGGGATAGCCCGGCGACCGCATGTTATTTTTAAAACCTCACAGTAAAGAAAAAACAGATATAATAGAAAACCAGTACCCAGCGGTGGGATATAATATGCATCTAATTTGTTACTTTAATTTTTACTTTTACATATTTGAAATGAGTTTCATTACAATTAAATCTAAAGGATTGTTTTAACCACCACAGTGAAAGTATTAACTGTATGAATTATACATTGTAATACTTAATAAGGAATTGTGTACAACCGTCCATTCATACAACTAAAATCATGTTGAAGCTAACGAAAATAAAAAGATATAGGAAGACGCTTACAAGAATTCTTTATTTACCCTCTGTGAGTATTTGCATATAAGCTCTCAGGAGGCATGTGATTGTATAAGGTGGAGCACACATGTACGTATGTGGTAGGCAGGTCAAGTGAACGGAGGTCTGTCTCAGCCGCGGGAACGTCTATTTGTCTTAACGCAATACCTGTCAATAGCCGTCCTAAGTTCATTGGCATCCCACTTTGGCGCATCCATTGCTTAGATTTTGTGCAGTGCGCTTACACGTAGACACTGTTGGAACACGCGCCACCAAACTGGTACCGGGCTCCGTAACACGATCTCTGGTATTCCATTAGCTTATTGACATATTAAATACAAAATAATCATACTTAACAAGCAGTTTACAGCGTTTAAAGTTTAATTTAGTCTTCAAGCAGCTTCTACAGTTCATTTAAAATTTGAACGAGCCGATATAATATACGTTTAAACATGTTTTATACTATTATATAATATATATTACGTTTGTTTATCAAATTAAAGTTGCAAACTAACTACTAGTCATACGGCATACATGTCCGTGGACAGCTACAACCAACTTCAAGCTTCAATAAACAATGGTAGAGCCACGCGGCTGCTATTGCTGCCGCACGGATGAGCCGGCTCGAACCGGGGTGGTACCACGACCTTACAGAATACCAGTGTGAAGTAGAGGTTTACCTCTGCGTTTCGCTTGGTGAGTGCAGGTGGCCGTAGGCCCTTTTTACTGGAAATGAGGCATTCCATCTTAGTCCTCACGGGTGACAACGCATTTGCATTTTGATTTGTAATAGAGGATAGATGTAGATGTCTATGGGCCGCAGCAACCACTTACCATCAGGTGGACTGTGTGCTCGTTTGTCACCCCTATCCTATAAAAAAAAAGCAAAAAAGATTCCATATGCGTCGTGGCCTCTGAGCACTAAGATGGAATGCCTCACAGTCTGTTATTATACTGGCTCTCTATACTCTTCAGAGCGAGACACAGTAGTGCAAGCGCCGCTATTTGGCGGCAGAAGTAGGTAAGGGGATAGTTCTATATATCCAGACGGACTCCTATCGGTACATGCTGGCAGGAAAGGAGTACTACTACCTGGAATAGACATAACGTGGTAGAGCTATGCTGCAACTATATTAGTAGTATAGTTGTAGCACGAATGGGTCGGCGCGACCGGGGAAGGACCACGCTCTCACAGAATACCAGCGTAAAATGGCAGCTTGACACTGCTGTGTTTCGTATGTTGAGTGGAGACCCTTTTAACTGGAAAAGAGGCATTCCATATTAGTGCTCACGGGTGACGACGCATCTGCATTTTGATTCTTTAATGAGAATAGATTGAGGATAGACATCTAGTCTATGGGTCACAGCAACCACTTACCATCAGGTGGACTGTGTGCTCATTTGTCACCTTATTCTATAAAAGAAAAACATACCCGTACAAAACTCGCAAAATAAAAACCACATTGTGAGGAATGTGTCATTTCATTAATTAATAACAAATCAATACATTTTTTAATAACAATTCACTTGATTATAGCCAATAGAAAAAGTAACTATTAAAAATGTATAAACTTACACTTTTTGAGGATGTTGAAGATTTTGACGGGTTTGTTCATTTTCAACCGACTTCAAAGAAGAAAGGAGGAGGTTAATAATTTGACTGTATTTTTTTATGCGTGTTACCTCAGAACTTTTTTCTACGTGAACCGATTTTGATGATTCTTTATTTGAAAGCTGGTGCTTCTCATGTGGTTCCATATAAGTTTGATCAAGATCTGACCAGTAGTTTTTGAGTTATTCTTAATATTGCGTATTTAATTAACTTTTAATTCTCATTTTATTAGTATGGAAGTCGGTTGTAGATTTTTTTTTAAATTTTACTACTTGTGTTATTTACGAAAATCATTTATACGTTTCATAATTTAGATTGGTATCGTTATAATCATAGGTTATAATAGTAAAATCGTAAATCAAAATGTATCCATTCAGATCTTCCATAAAATATGAAAATTCAATTTCACACTAAATTAATTAAAAATTAATATCATAAATAGCAGATTTACTGAGTATAAAGTCATATGCATAACTATTACTCCCAAATTGACTATAACTGATTTAAAAAAAAAATGAACCGCATATACGTTTTTTTTTAAATTCATTCTTTACTTTTTTTCTTACTTAATTAACTTTTTTTCGAACTTAATTTTGCCGTAATTTAAATTATCACGAGTTTATGTGTGATTACCACTGTTCAAACATCTTCACAAATGTTCCATTCCCGTAACAGCCTGTCAAAATCCATTGCTGAACATGTAGTACTGGCAACGCACCTGCAATCCCCTGGTAATAGAGTTGTTCATAGGCGGCGGTCGTGACCGCCGGTGAGTCGCGATGACGTATGAAGCGCGTTTGCCCCCTCTTATATATAAAAAAACAGGCTTAAAAATAAAAATAGAAAATAATATAAT
Organism: Parnassius mnemosyne; assembly: GCA_963668995.1. Classification (NCBI taxonomy): domain Eukaryota; kingdom Metazoa; phylum Arthropoda; class Insecta; order Lepidoptera; family Papilionidae; genus Parnassius; species Parnassius mnemosyne. The sequence goes on along the minus strand of CAVLGL010000035.1, from coordinate 26,493,594 downwards.
ATATTAAAGTCAAAAGTTAAAGTTACAGCCTATATATGTCCAACCGCTGGGCACAGGCCTCTCATTTCTGAGTGGGTTTTAGGGCAAGGAAATGTCCGCAGCGCTGCCCTAATACGTGCTGGCGAATTTCACTTGTCTTCGAAATATTTTTTTTCTTATTTCTCACACATACCGGTTTCCTCACTGTAGTTTCCTTCACCGCCAAGCAAGTGGTAAATCAGCACTTAAAATTGCAATTAACTATTTCATTGGTGCCGGTGAGGATAGAATTCGGGCTGCTCGAATACCATGAAATTTACAGCGAGCGCTAACCATCTGAGCTACCACGGCACGGCTATATCATATTATGTTATATTTTAAATAAATATTGACCAATGGCTACCTGTTACGCAATTTCGCTTTATCTTAAGCACACTGAAGCTATAATATCTGACCCATTTACTTCGTTTTACATTCATATCTTGTTTTGTACCTATTACCTTTTAAAGTATCCGCAACCGCCCAGTGTCGTTACAAGTCAATATACTCATAATTTGAATGTCAGTGTTAAATGAAACGGTGTTCAATATTTTGTAACAAACAAGGGACACAAAGGCCATTACACTCTAAGAGCAAACAAGCAAACCGACAGACACGAGCACAGCGACACGTGTCTCGCGCCGACATGTCGATCATCAAATTATCACCATCTATCGTCACAACTACAAACGTGCTAAATGAGACTAATGAATTACCAAAAACTATAAAACATTTTATCAACGATATTTGCATTTACACTCGTTAAGTCTGACTCAGAGATACTTTATATTTGAGTCATTCAACACTTTTAAGTGCTGAACAAACTTTCGCGCATGCTTGCTCTTGTCCTGATAATGATAGGTGTTAAAAAAAGCGTACACTCGCTAAAAAGTTAATTAACGGTTATCATTGTTAAGTATCTTTTTTATAGACACTTATGCTTTTTAGTCACTTTTATTAGGTCCTTGCCGCGTTGTACTCGTAGTTTTTTATACAGACTAATTTCATGTTATTTATTTAGGAAACTATGGGGCTAAAGCTAAAGTGCATCTAACCTAAACTAAATTAAGAAAAATGCGAAAATATATCATGGAGCTGTGCCGGCATTAACCTTTACAGCTTCTCTTCTTTCATAATAAATACAGATTTATACTGTCAATAATTAATAAGAAACGATGTCGATGAAGACAAACCTTGTTAATTGCGTGAACTAGATTCACTACTTCCCGCACTCGTCCACACACTGTACAACGGACTATGTCCAAATTATAGGAGCTTCAAGGATGCGTTGTCACCCCTGGGAAGTAAGATGGATGACGAAAAGTACAGACTAGTAAATAAAGTCTCTACCTCTCGTCACTCACCATTTGAAACGCAACAGTATGCTGCGATTTTAGGCTGGTATTCTGTTTAAACGTGATTGTTCCTTAGTTTACCCGATCCACTCTTGCTACAGCCACGTTGCAGCGTGACGCTATCAGCTCTACCACATATAAATGTCACTAGCAATGAATATCGCGTATACTATCGCTTATGCCAATCACCTAACCAGATTCTTAGATTAAATATAGAAGTATATTTATTCTAATAATCTGATTATGTAATTATCTGTTCATGTAAGTATGTAATGATGGATGACGAGAATTACGGGCTAGTAATAAACTTCCACAAGCCTAATGGTTATACTGTTTTAAAAATTCCGACTGCGTTAAGAAATACTAGTAAGAACTTTATCACGATTATAATATAAGAACTTTATCATAGCTTATTATTAGTTTTGAAAATGTTTGTGAAAATGGTTGCTTACCAACTTTAAATCGTTATAGATCCTAAATGGTCATTCAAAATGAAAAATGGTTAGGGAAACCTATATGTTTTACAAAGACCTATTCAATGATACCCAATTTTATATAGTTTGTCAGCTTTAATTTTTTTCTTTTTAACGACATGGCGCCTGGTTGTCGCCATACCTACTGAATATTAATTACTGCCATATTTTAGTGACATTCACAAGATTAATATAAATCTATTCAAGTAAGAATCATCAAAATCAGTCACAACGAAACAAATAGAATAGAATAGAATAGAATAATTTTTTATTCATCACTGGTTCGGTAAACACCTCCGTTCTGGGAAGAACCAGCAAGAAACCCAGCGGGCCTTTCCTTTTTAAACATAATAATTTCATTTATACAAGCAAACATAATAATTATAATGTATATATATATAGACTATATATATATATATATATATATATATATATATATATATATATATATATATATATATATATATATATATAGTCTGATTTGCGTCGCGATGTCGGATAAAAGGAGTCTCTATTTTTCGTCACTCACCAATAAAAAAATAGCAGTATGCTTCTATTTTGCACTTGTATTCTATTTGAACGTACTTGTTCTCTGGTCTACCCGATCCATTTGTGTTGCAGACATATTACGTTGCAGCGTGACTCTACCACGTATAAATGGCACTTGTAATGAATATCGCGTATATTATCGCTTATGCCAATTACATAAGCAGATTCTTAGAACAAATATAGAAGCGTACATTTCTTTTTAATGATAAGCAATTACAATACGACGTGCGGATAATAATTAAAATGTGCACAGTGCTCACGCTGTGGTTATTAATATGAAAATCAGCAGTCCATGTCACTTTTTGCAGTAGTTTAAAGCTTTGAATGCTAATGTATACTTTGAACAAAACAATGTTTAACCTTTGTTATTGCACATCGCTTTCGCACTTTTTATCGTATAATTTTATCATTGCGGTTAGAGGTGAGTCTTCTCACCAAGCAAGGAAGTTTATACATGCTAGTGCTACTTATAAAATTTTTACCTTCGTGTCGTGGTGGCGAAATTTAATCTATCTCTATAAGGGATATATTCAAAATATATTTTAGTATTATATATACTCGTAATATATTAGTTTATATGGTGGAATAACCACCCCGTCTGTTTTTACTTCGCTGCAATACTCTGTAAACATTTCACTACTGGTTATGACAGTAACATAGCAATGTATGTGGGGACCGTGTTGATATGACTCCAGGCGGCTGATTTTTTATTTATATTTTCGCCCGCCATAATAATTTGTAAATACCAGTAAAGATATTTTGAACAAATGGTAAAATTAAAACTGTTGTACAAACGTCCTCAATATAAATTATTAAGGATAACTCAAAAACTACTGGTCAGACCTTCAGTGTTCAAATAATAAAATTCAAATCATCAAAGGGGGTTAACCTAGAAAAAAGTTATGAGGTAACCCACATAAAAAACATACAGTCGAATTGAGTACCAGCTCCTTGGGTATCTCCTCCTTTTTGAAGTCTTTAAAGTGTTTTAAAGAGCATCTACCTCCTTCCCTTAATTCTCTTGGGGGCTGTGTGTCTATCTTAGTGTAGTGTTTTTTTAAAGAATAAGGGTGACAAATGAACACACACTCCACCTGATCTTAAATGGATGTTGTGACCCATAGACATGTACATCTCGATTGAGAATAAAAATGAAGATGCGTTGTCACCCCTGAGGACTAAAATGGAATACCTCTTTTCCAGTGAAAAGGGCCTCTGGCTCTCTAGGAAAGAAGAAAGGTGATTTTAACTAATAATTATCATGGATTGCTGGAAAGTAACGCAATGGTTCTATTAATTAATTTTAAATGTTTATTTATGACGACCTCAGCGGCGAAGAAGCGTTTAAGAAAGGCTGTTAAAAAGGATAGTTTTCTGCCGACTTCCAAAAAGGAGACGGTACTCAATTCGACTGTATGTTTTTTATGTGTGTTACCTCATAACTATTTACTGGGTGACCCGATTTCGATGATTTTTTTTTATTTGAAAGCTGGTACTTCTCGTGTGGTCCCATATGAATTTGATCAAGGTCAGACCAATAGTTTTTGAGTTATTCTTAATAACTTATATTGAAGTCGGCTGTACAAAATTTTTAATTTTAAATTATATATTTAAATATTAATGGCTATAATTTTTCGTCTCCTTTATAAGCCCTTAACAGTACACGGCTGGACTTGGGCCTTTCTTGTTGTGGAAAAAAATATTAATCTACTAAATCGCAGGGACTACGCGCAAATATTCCAGCTCTAATAATTTACAAGTAAGCCATAACATCACACATTGATATTTAACTCATATACATAGGCGGAGAAACAATTTAGTTACCAATGCTTATTTTTTTATTTTTTCAAATAGCAAAAAATAATATGTCCGTTGTTCATGCTATGCGTTTCCTTCGCCGTTTCTTTTACGTTCTGTAGAATTTGGTTTCAAATTAAGGTTTGACAAAAAAAAGATATTTTCTTTTTTTTTCACACACTACACTTATGTTTACTTACTGTGAGTAGGGAGTTGTGATATAGTGATTAATATATTCTAGATGGTATATCGAACTGACATAACAAAAGCTATTTCACTCTCGAAAGACGCCCACCACCCCAGGTAGTAATCAAATAACCGACCATAGACTTAGAATATACTTACGCCAGTACATTCTAAGTCTATGTAATCGACTTACCTATTCTAAGTAAAACTAATCTCACTCTCATTGATCACTAATATAAAGCTAGATACACAATCAGTGATAAAAAATGTCCTTACTGAATCAGCGTCCACTCGAACATTAGGGTGCGCTTTTAATTTGTTCGTAGCTTTGTGAATACAACTTTGGGCAATGCATTTAAGGTTGAATTTACATTAATGTATATTTGTTTCAACTAGAATTACGTCAAAATAATTGGCGACAGTTTATAGAGAAGTTTTGCAACACAATCCCATGTGTATCTAGTTTTTTATTAGTGAGCGATGCTCACTCTAGGTTTTAATTATGTTTCTGTTATTTTCTATTTTAAAAGTAATAAATATTTTATTTTAATTTAGATAGTGAATTTAGTTTTATTTCTCGTCCAACCACTTCTTTCCATTAAATGAGTTCTTATATAAAAAAGGTTGACAAAAAATCACAATCCACCCGATGCTAAATGGATGATGTGATCCTTCGTTATCTACACATATCCTCGATTAAAAATCAAAATGCAGAAGCGTTGTTACTCCTGAGAACGAAGGCCGGTATTTAGATACATTATCCTTAAATTCAAACCTCACAATTTCAAACTTTTTTTAGACAATACTAAACTGACTTTGAATATCTGGCTAAGATGGATTGCCTTGTAACTAATAAAAAAGGTATCTATTGGTCTCACTCAACATACGAAACACAGCATCATTATTACATTACGGTTTCTTTACTCATGTGATTATACTGCCTTTTTGCTCTAGTATTCCACGCGGACGTAGTCCTTCCCCGGTAGAGTACATTTATGCTGCGCCCATAATAACTGCAGCATTATAATCTAACAGTTTCTAAATTTAACTTTTACTGCACAGAGTAGTCAGTCAACCAAATTGATCAGAAGGGCATATTTTATAAAAACAAAATGAAATCATAAGATAGCAGTTTTTTTATTTGTTATATTTAAAAGTGTTATATAAACCTAATAATTTCATATTATAAAATATTATATTATGTAAAGAAAATATTCTTACATAATACTCGTAGAGAAGTGAGACAAGAATTTTCACATGAGTAAAAGTTGGTCTTAGTTGTTCACACCTAGTTCGCATGCATATGTGATATGTGTTTAAAATGAAGTCCACATTCACAGTACACAGAAACGAATGTCAGCCAATTAGTGCTAAACGTTTATTTATTTATATATCGAGCAATTGGATTGAGTAAGTAATTTATTTATGTAAAATACTTTCATATATTCAAGTAGTTCAATTCAATTGCCTTTCGTGGGAAGGATATTATTTAAAACAAAATAATGTAAAAGCTTGAACTTTTCTGTGAAAGTTTAATAAAATATTCTCCACATTTTTCACGGTGACAACTTCCGAATATTTCCTCTCGATCATTACAGCATATGAAATACCACCGCTGAACAGAGGCTTCCGCCATAGATTTTCTCCTTGCCAAGTGGCTTGGTAGCCGAGGTTGAAATCGCAATTTTTTTATTATTATTTTGATTGTCAAAAAGAAATGCTACTGCCTATCTCCTATTTTATTACCCTCTGTTGTCTCTTACGTGGGTATCATAAGAGACAACGAAGTAGAGAACATTGACTTCGAATGGAATTCATACCAAAATCCTCTGTATTACACACGGGTCTTTGATGTTAATCCCAACCAAGGAATTTATTCTGACAACTAAACTACGTGGTTGTTTTTAACAAAATTCCGTGAGTGGAATTTTGTTCTCCATTATGTTCAGCCATTTACCGGTAGTCGAGGTCTAGGACGGCTCCCACTAGATGGACCGAAGACCTAGTAAGACGTGCTGGAAATTGACAGGTACAGGTGGCTCACGACCGTGCTTTGTGGCATTCTTCGGGAAAGTCTACTTTCAGCAGTAGATTTGTGAAATTTTGTAATGATGATGATGATTGGCGTCACTTTATGAAAACATTGAAATGTCATGAAATATGAAATAGCTTTAATGATTATATTTTAATGTAAATATGATTATATGTTATTGCAAAGTTTGTAAATAATTTCGTAATTCCTAGTTAAATTAATTTCCTAATTAATAATATGACATTGTAATAATAACTAATCAACATCATATTTAGTAACTGAAAGCCTCATTAAAGACTGCTGCACAATTGGGCCTCATGTAAATAAAGCAAAATGTGGACAAACGTTTTTTATGTTTTCGCACACTAAAATCTACGTATTTAAGAAAAGCTGCTATTCTAATGAGCGTTTATCGCTTACTGTAGTGTACTAGTATCGTTAAGATTTAATTACTTAATATGACTAGTCCTTGAGTGCGTGCTTAAACCGCGGGCCGACGCTGCGGTCCGGTCAACGCTCGACAACCAACATTTGGAAGGTCGCCGCGCGGCCTTCTTTCTGACTATAATCAACTTTTTCATCTATATCGAACACTCTGTGTTTATTCCAATACAAAAACTGTTACATACGTGCTTTCGTGTGCTCAAAGTAGGTTGGGTTTCTATGTCGACATAAATTCTCGTCATAACTTTAAATTAAAAAGTTAATTGAATTCACTCTTTTTAGTTTAGCGATCGCATGTGCACCAAACTAATCTCCGATTACCGATATTCATCTCTTTTTTAAAGATTATTAAGCGTAAAGCGTACACAAATGCAATATAACTGAGATCTCACGGCGACATTATCATAATAGCTTAATAAGTCTTTCCTGCGAATACCTTTGTGGGAATGTCAGTGACTGAGTCACATCGCACGCGAAATGCGCTAACCCTTCATGCTTAACAATTTGCACGTACACGGACATAAAATTACGTTCTGGAGGGCATGCTCACAACACGTATACAAAATTAATGCATAAGGTCAGACAAACATTAGTCGTACTTTTTTGGGTGCTAATAAAATTCTAAAATATGCAATGCGGTCACTATTATAAGATAACTTTAGATATAAAGTAGATTGTTTTGAAAGATCAATAGGTAAATTTCAAAACAATGACCGTGTAAAAAAAGTGTAATGCAAAAACATTAATAACGTGTCCAGGTTAAGCCGCCTAAAAGGCATGTAACATGCTTCACAAAGATATAGTGGCCTCGAAATGAAAATCATGCAGCACTCGCAACCGTTATAATAACGAGGTCATTTATTAACACAATATTTGTTTCTGTCCGTACGTACATACATTAGTTTACATTTGTCGGTTAGTATTAATTTTGTTATATCTAATTTCTAACTAGCTCCTAAATATATTTACCTTTACAGCCTATTAAAGTCCACTACTGAACATACTACTCCAAATAGATTACTTCATAACGGGATATTTTCCATAATTGCCACGCTTGGCAGGTAGATTGGCAACCGCAATTTTTTTGTAAAACGCTAACTATATTAACAGTTTCAATAAATAAAGGCCCTCCATTATAAATATACGAATGAAATTATTAAGCCGCTGTGCTTACATCATTTACAGCTCTTGTGCTCGATAAATCACGATCGCCCGGACACTTAGCGAAGCTCGCTGGAGAAGGAAGTCTCGTCCAAGAGTATTACTTCCAACACCATGACTTTGCAAATGAACGATACGTGTTTTCCCTAGTAAAGTTACTCCGTTTAAGTAAATACGCATTAAATTATAAGCATTACATCCATTACAGTCTATAAAAGTCCATTGGTGAACATAGGCCTCGCCATAGATTGTTTCATTTTGGAAATTTTACTATAGTCGCCATGCTTGGCAGGCGGGTTGGCAACCAAAGTTTTTTTTTAATTTTGAGTTGTTATCAGGATGCTGCTGCATATTTTCTGTTTCAGTTTCTTACACCGCCACTGCTCAGTTAATTATAAACATATTGAAATCGTATTAAAAAAATCAACAAATTATCAAAATTTTTCACCTGTCAAAAGCTACGTATATTTAATTCATTTTATTCTGTTATTTAGAGGCCAATTTTGTTTTACAAATTTCAACAAAAAATCTGTAAATATATAAGGCAGTTATTATAATAATTATTTTCTGATTTCAGACATAATACTCATTTATAAAGGAAAATATTTCTGCTGCGTCGTTGTCAACTGTCAAAGCATAACGACTACATACAATTTTTATCAATATGGAATAAATCCAGGGAAGTAATAAGATAATATTTCATTTATAGAGCAAAATGCTTTTATATTATATTTTAGGCCGAAAATGATTGTGTTTCAGGGAAAAATGCGGGGTACAGTACCTACATTTCAAGCCAATATGAAGCTATGTATTATGTAATAAAAAGACTTTTGAGGGCTGTAGAGATCTGTTTAGATTTTTTAATGAATATCTCCGCTCCGCTATATTCACAGCCGGATTTACTACAGTGTCAAAATTGTACCAACGGTAGGCTGTTAAATGTAAAAAGGAAATAAATATACATATTAAACGATGCCATAGTAAAAGTATTTCGGCTTCACAGCCTACCGTAGAAATTCATAACTCTATTAGTTATTCCTATAATGGCACACATTTTCGGAGCAAATTTACAATTATCATCGTAATGTACTAGCGGTGAAAAGAACTAGGAATTATTTTGCGGTGCGAGGGTGCAGCTTGCTAAAGCATTGTCATGCACTATACAAAATGTTTCACTAATAGTAAAAAGAGTTGGCAAAAATTATTTACTTTCGCGTATTCCCATTTTCATTTTGTTAAAACAATAAATAAATCAATGACGTCTCAACTAAAACAGACATCTTTTACAAATTTAAATTACCTAATTAATACTCATTCATCTCGACCTCGTCCTAAATTTAATTTAAAAAGATTAGTTGAGTCGAAAGTAATGGATGACGATTTAAAAAAATGCATTCCGTATTTTATTCTCAGACAGCATCCTGGCTCCTCATATTGTCAAAACTCTTGAAGGCCTTCTTCAGAAGCATCCTTCGGTCAATTCTTCTCAAAGTTTACCGCTACCTCCCAAGAATTCTATGCAACCTTCTGAAAAGGACACTTTAGAAGCAATTATGTCATTTTTGAATTGCTCTGCTGGCGGCATTGACGGAAATACGAAATCTTAAAGATTTGTAAGCGCTTCTGCCGGTGACGCCAGCGGAGTACTTCTTAATGACATAACAAAATAATGTCATTTTATACTTTCCGGTAATGTTAATCCAAATTTCATTCCATTCTTATATGGGGCAAGATTATGTGCCTTCAAAAAAAAGGATAACGGTATCCATCCTAATGCCGTAGGTTCCACATTTCGACGCTTAACTGCAAAATTAGCTTGCAGGCATATAATCTCTAATCTTACGACCAAATTTCAGCCTACTTAACTAGGCTTTGGCACTAGAGGTGACTGTGATGCGGCAGTACATTCAGTTTGTACATTTTAAACAAACTCTGATGCTGATGTTTTTGTGAAGGTTGATCTAAGGAATGCTTGTAACTCTATAGGGTAACCCTGCTGAAAGAAGTGGCTAACAATACCCCCGAAATTTATCATTAAGTTTGGCAATCTTACAGTCAAACTACAAACTTGTTTTACGAAAACCATACTATCGATTCTGCTGTCGGTGTTCAGCACGGTGACCCACTAGGTCCAGCACTTTTCAGTTTGGGTATTCAATCCATTATTTTAAATTTGTAATCCAAGCTGAATATCTGGTACCTGGACGACGGTACACTGGGAGGTAGAGCAGATGACGTCCTCAGTGATCTTACTCATATTTTTCAAAATTTTAAACATATTGGTCTTGAACCAAATAGTAATAAATGTGAAATAATTTTTCCAATAATTTATCTAGTCTCTTTTGAAATTAGGATGTTTTTTTTTAAATTCAATAGCCTCACGTATCGTCCTTGGCAGGAATCTATGTACTTTCGCGAGAATTTGTGGTTTATCAAATCTAATGTAATGGCGGGGGCTGTCTAGGATATGTGACAGACTATATAGACTTCCCGGAACGTTGGTGTTTCACGTCAGCGGGACGTCAATCACCTCAGTCCCCACGTGACCATGGGTGCTGTAAAGTGCCCGAAACGTCGGGAATCAATAAAAACCAAGATAATTAAACGCGATAGAATCCGTAAAAGTAGTTTTATTCAGTATTAAAACATACACATATTTGTGCCATTTGCTGTAGAGCCTATCGTTCCTTGCAGTCCACGTGCGGTGAAGTTCCTAAAGGAACTCTATCCACGACTGGTTGTTGCTGCTGGTGATGCTGAGGGCTGGTTCTTTTCTCGCTCAAAGGCTAAGTATAGCCATTCAGCGCGGAAACGCAACCAGGGTTCTTGGCGCGATACCACGGGGAGTAGGACTGTATGGTATTTAAGTTATTATGTAGTTTTTTTTTTATTATAGTTTCATAATATTGTATATAATAAAATATTGTATATAGTATTGTTTTGTCAAAAGTTAAAATCTCTTATGAATATTATAAACACTCGATACTTGAAACATTAATGAGATATTCGGAATCTCCTTTATATCAATTGGGTAATAATCACTCTGTTTTAAGTCATATATCTACAGGTTGTCGCAACAAAAATTTGTAAAACTGTAAAGTAATATAGGTAATAGACATAACCAACATTTTGTTTTGTCATTCTCATTGAGTTATATAGCGATGAGGGCCGCTAGTTCGAATTCCGAACGGAATAAGTATTTTTGTATGGCCTACAAATAATTTGTCCAGGTCTGGGTGTTTGTCCTTGAAAAATGTTTGTTTTTAAGCTACTTCCACTATACATGAAAACATTGTAGTGTGGGGTTTTTAATTTTTTGCACGCCTCACAACGTGAGGGAGTGCTCTACTCTCGATATGTGGCTATACCTCAATTTCGTTACATAAATCGTTCTTATACTATTAGCTAGACATCAAATCCATATTATTATTTAAGTTACAATAACTACAGACATTGAGTTATAAGATTAGTTTATTTTCTAATGGATTCACTTTAGATTACATAACAAAAAATGTAATTGAAAACATATATGGACTGCCGTCCGTTGGTCTGTGCGTTGGTGAGTCTTCTCGTTTGATAGAAATGTAAGCAATAGATAGAGATATGATTCCATAAATTCTAAGGAGGATCCATAGTGATTTTTGTTATTGAACTCAACACCGATCAAAAATTATTAATGAAAGTCGATCAGATTCTCTGTTTTTTCTTTCCTGTAAAAATTATCGTCACTATTTTTTTTATCAAAATTAAATGAAACCCTCACGAGGCGTGCAATTTTGGGTTTTCCAAACTTTTTTATTAAAAAGAAAGGTAAAAAAGAGAGACTACGAGTATAAATGGCCTCCTTTTCTGCCCAGAAATCTGTTTGGTTAGTACCTAACCATCTTCTTGCCAATAATCTGTTGTCGTGTGTTTAAACCACCCGCTGATTAAGTTTTCAACCGATTTCAAAAAACGAAGAGGTTAACAATTCGACTGTATGTTCTTTTTTGTTTGTATTTTATGCAATATCTTCGTCAATTGTGAACCGACTTTGACGGTTTTTTTTAACTAAATAGACTAGAAGAGAAGATAGGTGTGGAGAAATTTTTAATGAAATTATTTAGACGACACTGAGATTTTGACATTCCTTAGGTCAATTAAAAGAGTTAAAAAAGTAACTTTTAATAAAAAGCTAAATAGAATATAAAATAATTTCATATTCTAAAGTTATTCTATGCAATATGCCTTAGCACCGACAGAATGTGAAATTATTTTATATTCTTTTTAGTTGTTTGAAGTTGGTGTTACTTTATACATATTAATAGTTCTTTTTTCTATGATTTCATTGTATTATATTTATGGGTATCTTGCGCTACTTTTATGAGATATTCTGCTAATGAACTCATTTTTAATTAGTCTGTACATTTAGATCTATTATACTGATTTTCTGCCATGTATTATTTGTCTTGTCTCGTTAATTTTAATAATTTAAAAATATGACTCAAATTATTATGGCATAAAATAATTTAATACTTAAGGTGTTTATCCCACATATTACTAAATATTTACTGATAAAAAAGAATGGAAAATTCCTTATTTAATCAATATATTAATAAAAAAGGATATTTTACTATTAAATGTTTTTTGTTAATATTTGATGTGGACAATGTATAACTAACTTTAACATGTTACACAACAAAGCCCATCGTTTGAATAATTTGGTTTATGGATTTTTTTTATCAGTGAAGTGAAACACAAGACGACAGTAAGTTTTATACGTGGTAGCAGCATCGTTTCGTATGGTGAGTGTAAAGAACTGGAGAACCTTTTCCCTGTAAATGAGACATTTCATTTTGTCCTTATGGGTGTAAACGCACTAAGGGTTTTAATTGTTAACTGAAAATAGATGAAGATGTCTATGGGCCGCAGAATCTATATATTATCAAGCGGACTGTCTACTCCTTTGTTACCCTTATTCTATCAATAGATGTTATTCTATTATATTTTTCGTATATTTAAGAAAATTTGGTAAACTAACCACGGCAAAATTATTTTAATTATTTTTTTTTAGTAAAATTATTATATATACAAATAAATAAAATTGAAGTGTAATGTCAAAATTACAGCTTTTTACTAAATGCATATTAAAGTAAATAGGGTACTTATAACCGATATACAATTTTTTTCAATTTTTGTCTGTCTGTCTGTCCGTTTGTTCCGGCTAATCTCCGAAACGGCTGGACCGATTTCGACGGGACATTCACCGGCAGATAGCTGATGTCATAAGGAGTAACTTAGGCTACTTTTATTTTAGAAAAAGAATCAGGGTTCCGCGCAAAAAACTAAAAACCCTAACACGCGAGCGATGTCGCGGGGAACAGCTATTAATATAATGATATTACTGAATTTAATTATTTATCATAGATATTTAGATATCAATAAAAAGAAAACTTGCAGGTTTTTGGTTACTATATTCATCATATTAATTCTTTCACGTTTCTCAGAAGGGAAACCTAATCTAAAAAAGTAACGACATTTAACAAAAGAGTTCGGAACATTCTACTACAATACTTCTCTCAGCATTAATGAATCTTGCCCGCATAACATGACACCGTTCTTAGGAACGCAAAATATGCTAATGCAAAATTAAAATAAAAAAGGCATTTTGGGATGGAAGGCTAACAATGGGCTAACCATATATAAAGAAAGAACGTATTATAATTCAAACTTATTAAAACTAGCTTAAGTTTGAACAACAATTTTGATCATGTACCTGAACAGTGAGGTCGACGACTCTAAATAAATAAGAATTTATGTTGTAAATAATTACATCAAAAGAATACTGTGAAGATATATTTTAATTTTAATTGCTTCATGACTCTCAATTCTAACAAAACGAATGAAGCACCCTCTTAATCTTGACATAAAAAATATAACAAAACGAAAATGATTGTGATAACAACGCACCATAATAAATCTGAACCGGTCCAAGATCTCAATGAGACTGAAAAAAACGCTTAAAGGGATATTGACTTTATTAAATAAAGTTAAATTTAGTTAAAAGACCGTATCACCGAAAGGACTGGTTACGGAGCCATCTAACGTTTGGAATTGGAACTGTAGGTTATTTTAAGATTGGAAGGTTTGATGACATTGCCGATGAAACTTTGACAATTTAAAAATTTGACAAAAAGAATGTGCCAAAAACGCAGTTTGTGGATCAATTTGTGATGCGAGTTCGTGAAACTGGGTCGTTATTGGATAAAACATCACTTGTACGCACCCGCCCAGTGCGTGAACAACCATCAACATCAAATGACGAGTTGACGTTGATGGTGATGTTATTGAAGAAAAATGGACTAATTTTGCATAAAGATCTGGGTCTCAATACGTACAAAGTTCAACTAGTGCAAGAACAGAAGCCACAAGACCACCCGATGAGTTTTCAGTTTGCTCAATGGGCCAAAGACCGCTTGATCGAAGATGACATTTTTACCGAAAAATCATCTTTTCAGATGAAGCTCAGTTGCACCTCGGAGGATACGTCAATAAGCAATTTTGTCGTATCTGGGGCTCAGAAAATCCACACGTTTTCGTGGAAAACCATTGCATGCACAACGAGTGACTATCTTTCTGGTGTGGATATTGGTCTGGCATTATTATTGGACCATTTTTCTTCAAAAATGGGCAAGGAAACACCGTTACAGTGAGTGGTGATCGCTACCACGCCATGCTAAGCAATTTCTTGTTTCCCAAAATTGATGAAGATAACATAGGCGACATTTGGTTTTAACAGAACGGCGCAACATGCCACAAAGCCGACGTAACAATCGATCTTTTGCGCACTGTATTCAAAAGCGCATAATCAGCCGAAATGCTGCTGTCAATTGGCCACCTCGAAGCTGCGATTTGACTCCGTTGGACTTTTTTGTGAGGAACCGAAGAACAAGTGTTACGCTCACCATCCAGAGACGATTGATGACTTGAAACATGAAATTGAAGTTGCTATTGAAGAAATAGAGGTCCAAACAATCGAAAACGTACTGAAAATTGGACTGATCGAATAAGGCTAACCATGGCAGTAATTTGAATGATGTTGTCTTCCGTTCCTAAATGGAAAGGTTCAATCTTTCTAATAAACTCATTACTTTGAAAAAATATTCATTAGCTTTTTTTTTTATATAGCCGATTCACATTCCAAATCTTAAATGACCCATCCCTTATGTGGCAAAATCTTTACGATTAACAAGCTTTGTTAAGTAATATTAAAGATAATTAGAGACAGAAATATTAAAGATAATTGATAACTCTGATTCTGAATATTAAAAGTATAGGTATAAACTTATTCCTGTAAAAATGATCCCACCAAAAAAAATGCCACAAAAAGAAATGCCACAAAGCGCGGTCCTGAGCCATCTGCATCCATCGACTTCCTGCATGTCTTACCAGGTCGTCACTCCATCTAGTGAGGGGTCGCCCAACACTTCGCCTATCGGTACGAGGCGGCCACTCGAGAAAAATATCATACATAATGCCGGTGTGTCGCCTTTTTCTTTTCCGAACTTGACTGACTCACTACCGTGTGCCTAGATTATAAGCAAACTAATGCCATAATTATATGTATTCTTACATAAAAAAGCTATATTCTTAATTGCCGTAATTAAATAAGTGTTCACGCATTGGGAATGTTGTTAACGACCTTACAGAATGGCGTCCTTGCGAAGGCCGATCATTTACCTATTCTTTACAGTAAATGATGAGCTGCGTGGAAATGCTATGCCTATAGACGTGACGTCGTGTTTCATACATTTTAGGTGTATAGAACAAGGAAGTAACCTTTAGCTCCTGAGACCACTCGAACAAATATTAGTAAAGCGTTATTTAGTTACGCACGACTTCATTAAATCACCAATTAATTTGTAAATGTTAAGTGCCGTTTGAGAAACGATAAAAATATAATTTTAGGAAACGTTGTATAACCTGCAATTATCAGAACACAAAATAAAAAGTAATAAATCAGCATAAAAATAGTTTTTACATAAAATAAACTTTGTTTAAGGCGCTATTATATGATTGTTACATAGATAACAAGTGTGTAAGCAGTAAACACAAGTTGTATTATATAATAATTGCTACGATTTCGAACTGAATTTCTCGTCTCGTACAAACCAGTGACAATTTTAGTATCAAAGTAACTACGGGCCTTATTTAGGCACGTAACAGCAGCTACTACAAAAACGCTTTAAACGTCGCGTTTTTCCACAATGTCGTCCACTTATGCAGTAACGGGTATTCGTTATTATCTGACTACATAAGGTATACTACTATAGCTACATAGCTACTATATATACATAACTACTATAGCTACTATAGGTACATAAGGTATACACATAAATGTAGCATCAAGTATAATTTATCGGTACGTAAATCGATTAATGGAAAACCGCACGAGCAGCTCATAATCAAATATTGTTAAACTATGAAAATGCATTGAATTCAATAAGGCAGACGTCGGAGGAGTTATAAATGATAGTGCTAATGAAATGTCGCTCATGCGTTGCCTACGTAGCGAGATAGCGCGGTCGCTAACAACGGCTGCGTCGGAACAGAGGATGATTGATGTCGGACGGCAAGCCAGTGAAAGCATTTAAGTATACCCAGCATCTCCAATCGTAGCGGTATAAAACCCTACCACAGACATTGCTCGTAAAACATGCGTTACAATTTTTCTCCTACGTTGCACAATACGAATTTGTTAACGGGAACCGGTCTCCTACATTCGACTTTTTTGTTTGTGCACAGCGAGTATAAATTGATAATGTTGGTAATTTGGCGGCCGGGCCGAGTGCCGTTGCTCGCTACGCTAATGAGTTTATAATGGACATAATAACACGAGATGATGATATATTTTCAGAATCAATGTCTAGGTCGAGTATGTAAATTGGGTTCAAATCAACTTCAAGCTACAAATATAAATAAAAATATAGTACAAAAATATCAAGGGAAAAATTTAGGCACTATCGCATATTTGTAATGAAAACTTGACGCGTTATTTTTTCTTGTAAATTATGTTTGAAAAATAATAAATTTTACAACAATAATTAATACTCCTAATACTCATGAAACAGTAAACTATTGACTGCTGGATATAAATTTCCCGCAAAACTTTATGTATAGCCTCGTACTCGTGGCAGGCAGATTACCTCTTGAAGCATAATATGCTGTTCCCCGACACCGATGTAAATATTATATCTTACATCTGGTATATCTGACCATAAATTACGCCTCCACCACAAAACGGTATCCACAGTTTATGATAGTTGCCTATTTCTTTTTATAATTAAATAATAACTGGGACAAACTCTTATTCGATTTAAAACTTGGCAATAGTATTTAAACATTAGATAACATGAGAAACAAACTACAGAATATAAATGAAAAATATATTTCGTATTTATTTACATAACATAATATTTCATTATATACTATATTAGAAAACTATAATAAAAAAAAAACAAATAATTATCTATCATACAGTTCTACACCCCGTGGTATCGTGCCAAGAACGCTGGCTGCGGTTCCTTGCTGAATGGCTATTGTATATTGAAAAATAAAAATTATAAAACTGGCACAAAAGTGACAAAAATATACAGCTACATTTATAGTTTTCTTTTTCAAATCTACGAGTTGAATTATTTCCTAAAGAAAATTGTTACGCGTTAATGTGTGTAGCAATTATTTCTCAAAAAACGGCCGTACGAGCTACTTATAACTTAAATTGTAGAGTCCGAGAGAGTGAGAAAAATTTAAAAAAATGAACATCTTAACTTTGACATCGCAATATATTTATGAAAGTACGTATAATATATGCACATAAAAACATGAACAGCTTTGATAAGAATAAAGATGTTCATACTTTAAACACTAGGAACAAACATAAGCTTGTAATACCAGTTACTAGACTTTATAGAATTAGTAATTCATTTTTGGGGCAATGTATACGCTTTTACAACAAAATCCCAGAAAATTTTCAAGGTTTGTCAATAAACAAGTTCAAAAGTTTTATTAAAGCAAAATTGTACAAAAAGGGTTAGTATATCATATTTGACGGCTCCGTGGCGCAGTGGCTTAGCAATGAGTTGCTGCACTGGAGGCCGCGGGTTCGAATCCCGCACGGAACAAGTATTTGTTGGCCTGCAAATAATTGTTCCGGGTCTGGATGTTTGTCCTTGTGCAATTTGTGTTTGTAAACTGCCTCCACGATACAGAAGAAAATCCTAGTGTAAAATCCTTTCGTTTTTTTAACGAAATTAAAAAAAATTGAATTAAATTATAATATCAAGGAATACATACATACACACATTCAATAAATATTATGTAATAATCTATATTATATAATAATAATTATATTCTATTCTCTAATGTATGGCTTTAATGTACTTTGTTTAATTTAATTATTTACAAAATATCTTTAAAATCCTAGCTTGTGTTTTGACCTATTTCCTTTATACTCTCAAAAGACAAAACATAGTCATGCAAGCTGAATTTTAATGCACCTAAATTAAAATTCAGGATGAAAAAATATGAGCTTTCGCAACTAAATAGCGTAGTTGTTTAACAATAATTATTCTGTGCATGCAACAGGCGAATTTAGAAAAATAAAATATTTTAAAACAAACATGAAAATAAAAACTGCGCATTCATATTTTATAAAATTGCTGGTGAACCACACGGCTTCGCAGATCTATTAACGGGGCGCTTTTTAGATAAGTCATTCTATATCGTTCCGTGAACTGGAGTAAGAAATATATATATTATGTATGTACGTTCCACTGCCGAACCCTCTTCTCTTATTTCTGAGGGCTACGCAGCAATCAATCCGCCGCGTTGCACCACTGCGTACATGTCTTCGAAATATTGCATTCTTTAGACATGCTCACGATGTTTTCTACGCCGCAGAGCACGTAGTAAATTAGCACTGAAAGTATAATTAACAATTTTATTGGAGCCGGCGGGATTTAAACCTGAGTTGCCCACGTACTATTAAATTTACTCCGAATGCATAGCTTCAGAGCTTCCACAGTGAGCTGGATTATATAAACCTAGTTGGGGAATTTTTTATTTAGTTGAATTCCTTATATGCGTAGAGGTTCGTCTGGACAGACATCCCTTTACCCGTTTCTGCCAGGTAGGCGTAGGGTGTAAGGCATTTCATTTTATATTTCGGGGCTGACAACGCATTTGCCTTCTTAATTTCCAAGTATCCATGGGCTATAGGAACTATTTACCATCAGATAGAGAAGTAAAATATTAAAATTCTCTTCTTTCTGCATTGAAATATAACAATAAAAAAATAAGGTGTATTTCTTCTAAAGTTAAAAGTTAAGGTTACAGCCTATATATCCCACTGCAGGGCACAGGTCTCCTCTCATTTATGACAATCATAAAAATTGTATACACCTGGTGCATCAAAATATGCAAGGCATGTTGGGCAAAGAATTAGAAATTGAATTGTTTTTAAATAGCAACAACATACATATATTTTGTATAACTGAACATTGGTTAAAAGATTATAACGAGTAGACAAAAGTTATATGACCTTTACAGTGAAAGATTATACCCACCGCGCTGCCCCAATGCGTGTTGGCGAACTTCACATGTCTTCGAAATATTTTTTTTTCTTATTTCTTAGAAATGCAGATTTCCTCAAGATGTTTTCCTTCACCGCCGAGAACGTGGTAAATATTTATTAATATTTTATGTAGGCATGTTACTCTAGTTACGCTTTATGAAACAAAAGCCACAGTTACGAGTATTGTCTACTTATGTAAAGTTACAGCCTTAATACATCCTACTGCTGTACTCGGACCTTAATTAACAATTAGTCCGCGGCGCTCATCTAGTGCATGTTTAAGGACTTTACTGGCCCTGGAACTATTTTTATCATGCTTTTATTAGCTTCACGCGTCTATCTATCTATGTAACGAAATATTTCAATATAATTTTAACTTAATAAATTTATCCCAGTATCCGGATCAGGATCATCAGAAGAATTATCAGGATCTTCACAGAGTCATTGATCATGAGGATCAATGCTGTGAAACTCGTATATTATTAATTCTCTAAGAATCAAATTTCGTTACGATGTTATCCAGTACCGTCGAGCATGTGGTAAGTCAGAAATTAAATTGCAAAATTAATACTTGCGATTGTTGTCAATCGGTGAAAGATTTGTATTAATGTCGATTCTTGTGAATAGGGGCCATCAGTTACTTACTAGCTACATTTATTAAACGTTGACTTAGCATTGCTGTAAAAAATATATTTATAAGTAACAGTTTATTAAATTAACAATAATTAATATTTATTATTATGTTAATTAAATAAATTATATTAAGTTATAACTTGAATAATATTTTCATTTCAGTGAATACTTTACTTACAATATAGTCCAGGAGGAATCGGCGCATGAGTACCGAAAACGTTTCCAATTTTTTTCTTTTCAAATAGTCCTACTGGTGATATAAATGTATTTTGCCATGGAGCAACTCGATGTCATATTATTTAAACCAAATTTTTTTTAATTTTAAGTAATTGTTATTTTGATACGGGACATTTTTTAATAATTTTTGATGAAATATGAATAGAAAAGGCCCTAGGACTTTTTACGACAAAGTTAATATTTTCGGAGTTATGACTTTTGAAATGCTTAATTGTTTTTTATTCTCGCTTAAGGATATTAGAAAATCTATACATTTATTTACATATATTTTTAACGAGTCAAAAGTATCGAAATTTGGGATTTTTCAAGTTTATTGAAAAGGAAAATATTTTATATTTTATTCGTTTTCTTTATATATTTTACATTTCAAAATACTCGTATATGTCATTTCAAATCACAAAAGTAGATTGCAATTGATAATTATTGGTGCACAGTCAGGTCAGTATCAGTCGTTCTTCCTCGCACGACTTCCTTGTGGAATCGATTACCATCAGCGATTTTTCCGGACCGATACGACTTAGGGACCTTCAAGAAAAGAGCCTACTCCTATTTAAAAGGCCGGCAACGCATCTGCAATTCCCCTGGTGTTGCGGTTGTTCATGGGCGGCGGTAGTCACTTACCATCAGGTGAGCCGCATGCTCGTTTGCCCCCTCTCCTATAAAAAAAAAAAAAAAAGGAAGATAACAACTCAAAATTATAAAAAGATGCAGTTGCCAAACCGCTTGCCAAGCGTGGCAACTATGGCAAAATCCCATAAGGCAATCTATCGCGGAGGTCTATGTTCAGCAGTGGACTTTTATAGGCTGTAATGTATGGATGAAAGAGTGCCTGCGGAGTTGAACTTGAGTTGCTGGCGTGCTGCGAACTTTACGGCTAACCTTGATGCCTGATGTTTTGCCTAGGGAAAATAAATAATAGTAACACTTACTTGATTGATTTCGATAACGGTTGAATTCCGATTTAAGTCCAAAATTGGTTAAAATACTACAATTATTAGTGTGATTAGTGTAAGTGCAAGTACAAAAACACTTGCCCTAAACCTTCTTATACCCGATGGAACGCTTGTAGAATTGCGTGGGATAACAACTTGTTTTTCTCAGCATATTAAAAAATATATAAGCACAGGAATTTAAAAATAGGTGTATAATTTCCCGTAAATAGAAGCAGTAGAAGATTGCAAAATGAATGCAGGTCGTGGGATAAGTTAACGCCATCGCTGCCTACGTGACTATAATATTCATCGAAACAATGTGAACATACAAATTCGAGCGGAGTGAACACCGCAAACGAGTGTAAATTATTGAGACCACAGCAACTCGGACTTTTTTATAACGGGGAGAATTGTTAAAAACGATGCGTCTCTTTCCCTTTCTCACAAGAGAACCGGTAATATATTTACTTTTTTAATAATCGCCTTGAACATAAATGTTCAGAGGAATCTAGGGCTAGATTGTAAAAATAATAATAACTATTTCAATGATACAACGGATACATTACTAATCGATATTGCCCTTTCTGGGTATTTTATTTATCCCGCTCTCTACGCAGAAACATGACAATTTAGCGATTAATAATATTTGAGTATTATCCTCAACCTGACGTCACACCAATTAAAATCATTCGATTTTTAGACTAAATGCGGCTTTTATATTAGTAATCTAACTTATTTTATATTGAGAATACACGTTACAAAAGTACCTAATATATTCTACTTTATTTTGTTTAATATTAGCCAAGATTAGAATTTAAGATGCGAAACACTATCAACATATCAACGAAGATTAGATCTAAGATCCTGAACATGTTCGCTCTACTTTATAGGCTTATAAAGGGAATGTAAGTTTAATTTGTAAATTTGCCGGCATTTTCTTTAAGAAATATTTTAATTTGAATATTTAAAAGCGTAAAAAAAAATAGATCTCAACAGATTGAACTCTGCAGTCACAGTACTGATTTTTTTTATCACATCAACATTATAAATTAACCAATTACTTATCTTTTGATCTCGATGTATTAAGTGACTGATCACTACAACATAAATGACAAATAGTGCCGGCGACTGTTCCTATTAATTTATTATTAATCACAGTCCGTCAAATATACTAACAAAAATGCAGTCTAAAGACTTGCAAAGCACAGGCATTAGACACGTCAAATTTTTCAAATTTGGCTTCTAAGTCTGTAAAATTAAAAATTTTAACAATATTAATTATAAATAACCATTCAACTTTTCCACCTGTGTTTGCTGTAAAGTGGAAACGGAAGTATGTTTATGATTTATTTATTTGAATTGGTAATTAAAGGATCATTCTGGTAATTTCTGTAGAGGTAACCGATTCGTGAGTTTGAATCAAACATAGCCGTCGAGGCAATAGGCATGACGCCATTGCTTCCTCGATCTTCCTCGTACCGTGACTCATCACCAGCTAGTTCGTGACATGTTGCGAAGACTCTGTTTTCTGGCCCTAGCTTAAAATTCGTATGAGTAACATTAATAACATATTAGTAATCCTTTATACTTAGAAATTGCCATAATGATTATTTTTATTATTTTGGCAATACCTCAATATTGTACTACGTTTAATAACACTAAGTGTGGAATTAAAACTAATGATTACATACACTTGTGAATGACAACGAAACCTAAATGAAATCTTCTAGTATTTGTTTGAAATAATAATAATTACTAGTGTAATTAATTAATAGCCAGGCACACAGATAGTGTGTCAGCCAAATTAAAAAAGGGCGACACAATGAAACTGAAGAACACACTGTGATCTTCATATTTACGCAAACCATTTCGATCTACTTTCGATTCCTGCGTAAATTTAAAGCTATTAGACCTTCACGATGTCTAATCAGACCCTCTCGTATACCTAGAATCCATAATTGTATACCTATTTACTGAGACTGATTCACTCATCAAAAACCTAGACCGTTTCTCGGTAACATAAAAACTGAAAATTTGACTCCAAGGGCCATTAGTAGGCCTTTGTATAAACAAATAAAAAATTTAAAAACTAAAAATTTATGATACTAGGCGATAATAATGACGCAAGGCAAGACAGAGGGAAACAAATCAGGAGATGGGCAGAAGCGTATTCCCAATAACAATTACAAATAAAAAAAAACTGCGGCTGCCAATTCGCTTGCCAAGCGTGGCAACTATGGCAAATATTCCCTCTATGAGTCAATCAATGGGGGAGGTCTATGTTTAGCAGTGCACTTTAATAGGCTGTAACGGTAACGGCGATAATAAAAAGAAAACAGTGAAGCGTGAACAAACGTTAAAAGTCTGGTATTTATTAGGATCTATAAAAAGATAAAAATTGAATGATAAACCACCAAAAAATAAACATGAAAAGTGTGCCAGCATTGGTACATACGCTGTTCAGGGTGTTGACTTCGCCAATGACAGCTAGAACCTGAATGGATGCTAAGTATATCAGATCCTTAAATCATAGTTATAGTACTGTAGAATGTTCTTTAATTGATTATTAAGAAAATATCTTACGTTCTGTGATATTGAATTTGTAGATAGGCATTTACGTAAAGCCGACAACACCGAACGTCGTTTGTATCGAAATTGGCCGACTATACACCTTTTTTGTGTTTTGGTGGGATTATGACTACAAAAACAATTGCCTATCTCCCTAGTAAAATTGGTTTGGCAAGATTAGAGTAAAATGTATTTTAATTTGATAAAGAAAGTAAGGAATTTGTGTGATTTTTTTATAGAATAAGGGCGACAAACGAGCACTGGACTGTGTACTGTGACTGATGGTAAGTGGATGCTGTGGCCCATTTATCTTCGATTAAAAATTAAAATACAGATGTATTGTAACCGCTGAGGACTAAAATGAAATGGCTCGTTTCCAGTAAATAACCGGCCATGTGCGGTAAGACTCGCGCGTGAAGGGTTCCGTACCATCGTAATACACGTTTCCAGTAACGCCTTTTAATTTTTAATTAATTTAAATTTTTACTACTTGTTGTTATAGCTTCTTCTGGCAACATAAATACACATTTTGTGAAAATTTCAACTGTCTAACTATTACGGATCATGATATGCAGCCCGGTGACAGACAGACGGATGGACGGACGGACAGCGGAGGTTTAGTAATAGAGCCCCATTAGATACTCTTAGGGTACGAAACCCTGAAAAGGGTCTTCAGTTATCTACACTCACCATACGAAATACAGCAGCATTAAGCTGCTATTTTACGCTGGTATTCTGTGAGAGCGTGGTCCTTCCCAGGTCCAGCTGAACCATTCGTGCTACAACCATAATGTAGCTGCAGCGTTTCTCTACCACGTATAAGCTTACATTAAAATTAAACCTTATATTAAATTAACTCACTTTTAAGTTTTAAATTAAATAAATACGGGCTATAAGATCGTTAAATGTAAAACTTTTATTCCTTTTAGTTTTATTCCGTTAAATATGGGCTTAAGCTCCGAACCCTGACGGGTATGAGCATAGCCTTAAGCCGGAAACTCCTAGTCTCGTGTGAGGTATCGCTGAGAGAGGTTAAAATAATAGACCTTTCCTCTATATTTTAGCGCTTACATACTGTCTCAAATATAATAATTTATTTTCATTAAATATGAACTATGATCGTTCTTGTTAAGAACGATCACAGTATTTAAGAACATATTATATTATATATTTAAGTATTTAATGAAACACATATAATTCAGAAAAAAATTAAAATGATTATTTTAAATTAAATTTTTATGATCAAATACCTCACTTTTGTTTTTTCAAAAACCACAAAAACCTTTTTGCAATAATATAGTTATTGAAATGTATAAAAAAAAACTTGCACAAAACAATTATACTGCACTTGTCCGATTGCTGATCGTTTTTGTCGAAATTTAAAACCAAATTAAATCATCCTCCATTTCATGATAATGTAAAAATAATTTAAATAATAATGCCTAAAATTGCTCGTACGAGGGCGACACTGAAAATTTTTAGAACTGGTCACTTGTAAACGATATAATAAAAAAATAAGTTCAAATTTTTAAAATGGAATTCTTCGCCAATATTGTTGTGTATGCATTTTATTAATTTGTTATTTGTTTACGATTTGGCGGCAAATTGAAAATTGTATGTGTCACGTCAGCATGAACTTAACGCGAGAAAATTTTCGTACAATGATTTATTATGATTTTCGATGTCATTTAAGTCAACAAGAAAGTCATGATAAACTTCGATTGGCCTTTTATAATGAAGCCCCATCTCGTGTCACTGTTTACAACTCGTTTAATGAGTTTAAGCGTGGTCACACTAATCTCGTCGATGATCTGCGTGAGGTGACTGAAGATAACATCAGTGTTGTGCGGCGTATGATAGAGACTGACAAAAGAGTGAGTTATCAGCAGATTCGGACAAACTTAGGAATCGGTATGAGTCAAGTGCACAAAATCCTCCATAAACATTTAACGGTCAGGAAGCTTTGTGCCCGGTGAATACCTCATAATTTGACAGAGACCCAAAAACTCCATCGTGTTGATTGGTGTCATGAAATGGTTCAAAGATTTAACGGAGGTGACTCAAATACTGTGTTCCACATACTCACAGGTGACAAAAGCTGGATTTATTGTTATGACAGTCTGTTGTCTGGGTGTTTCCTTCCAAGGAGTTGCCAACTAAAGTGAAGAGAGGTCGAAGCGTGGGAAAAAAGATGGTGGCCTCATTCTTCGGAAGGACAGGTCATTACGCAACAATTGTTTTAGAGTATCGAAAAACAGTTACTGCAGAGCGGTACACTAATAATTTTTTGCTACTTGGCTAGGAAAAAGTTCGGGAGAAACGTCCTCGCAATAGGATCCTCCCCCACCACGACAACGCCTCGTCGCACACCGCCAAGCAAACATTCGACTACTTGGCGACGTCAGACGTGGAATTACTGGATCACCTGCCCTATAGCCCCGACCTCGCACCTTGCGATTTTTATTTATTTCATATACATACATAAACACTCACGCCTGTCACCCAGAGGGGTAGGCAGAGACTACGGACTTCCATTTGGCGCGATCCTGACACACCTCTCTCGCCTCTTTTACATCCATATATCTACGCATACACGCTCGTCGGTTAAGGGTACTCCTAATCTGGCCCATTTTTAATGTATCGCCGATTTGGTCGATAAACCTTCGTCTAGGGCGTCCCTTCCCGACTCTGCCGTTCACTTCTGCAACATAAATTTGCTTTGTCACTCTTTCCTCGTTCATTCTTTCTACATGACCAAACCACCGAAGCATTCCTTTCTTAATCCTTGTCACAACGTCATCTTGCAAACCACACTTTTGTCTTATCACACTATTTCTCACCCTGTCATTCAAATTCAACCCTAGCATACTCCTTAAGGACCGCATTTCTACAGCATTTATTCTACTCTCATGCTTCTTCTGCCAGACCCAACTTTCACTACCATACATTAAAGTAGGGACTAACACAGCATTATGAATTGCCATACGTGCCTTAGTTGACACATTCTGACTCCTCATAATAGCGTGTAAAGCCCCATTCACTCTATTTCCTGCGTTCACTCGTCGTTCTATATCCTTGTCATATCTACCATCCCTGCTAAATAAACATCCCAAATATACAAACTCATCCTCTTGCTCAATCAACTCCCCTTCTATTCTTATTTCACATAAAGTTTTACTTTCTTCTCTTTCAAAAACCATCACTTTCGTCTTACTTGCGTTCACTTTCATACCCCTTTCTTTCAATGACCAATTCATTAAAGTAACCATCATTTGTAACTCGGCCGCCGACGATGCAAATATGACTTGATCATCGGCGTACAAAAGGCATTTGACGGTTGACGCACCCATTCTCAGCCCACATTCTTCAACTTTCAAAGTTTGCAAACAACTGTCCATAAATAGGTTAAACAGCCACGGGGCAGCCACACATCCCTGTCTGACACCTTTATGAATGCCAAACCAGTCCGAGTAGACCCCGTTGATCCTGACACAAGCACTAGAGTCCCTATAAAGAGACCTTAATGCCTGTATCAAGCCAGCGCTCAACCCAAATGAGTTCAGTGTTTGCCATAACACATTCCTGTCCACTCTGTCATAAGCCTTTTCCAAGTCCATGAACGCACAAAAAACTTTCTGGTTTTTGGCCAAAAACTTCTCCGCTATCATGCGCATGGAAAAGATTTGATCCGAACACCCCATCCCCTTTCTAAATCCAGCTTGCACATTCCAAATTTTTCCATCAGTTTCTTCCATAACTCTTTCAATTAACACCTTAGCATACAGTTTCCGAAAATAAAATAAAATCTTCGAGGAAAACGTTTTATTGACGCCGAGGAAGCAGTGGCTACATTTCAAAATGCCATCGAAGAGACCCCTAAGGACGAGTGGGCAAAGTGCTTTTCTCAGTAGTTCCATCGGATGCAGCGATGTATTGATGTAAATGGACACTATTTTGAAAAGATATAATAAAACTAATAACTTTCAGTGTCACCCTCGTAGATATTATCAGACTTAAATTTTAACATGGTGGAGTTTGAGATTACACTCGAGATAGTTTCAGAATACCGTTCAGAGATTTAATTCTTCCATACACTACGTTTTAGCAACACTTTAAGAATGTGAAAATACCTACATAAAAATCAATTGCTGTCCTTAAGTCCCACTAAAACTCGAAAGTGACTCGACCGATTTTAATGAAATGTTTTGCGTGTATTTGAGTAGATGTTTTAGATTCACAATTGGATGCGTAGGTGGCGTTGCTGTCGAGATCCAGAAATAGCCCGTGCGATGCCGTAACGGATCGCTAGTATTTTATAAATCGGCTTTTGCGTTATTTGTTTAATAATCTTTTTCTATATAGAATAAAAATGACAAACGAGCACACAGTCCACCTGATGGTATGTTTAACTGTGGCCCATAGCCGTTTATCCTCCATTAAGAATCAAAATGCAAATGCGTTGTTAACCCTAAGGACTAATATGGAATATCTCGTTTCCAGTAAAACGGTTTGCCGGTTCTCTACACCCACCATAAGAAACACAGCAGTATTAAGCTGCTATTTTACGCTTATATTCGTCGATCGACCCATTCGTTCTACAACCATAATATAGCTGCAGCATGGCTCTACTACGTATAAGGCCTATTAAGTGATATTGCGCTTAAATCTCAAATATGTCATTTATCACTTATTCCCGCATTCATTAATTCGATCTGATATACTGGACTAATTGAAGTGCTAAATGTAATGAATAGATACTTCATTGAGCGAAAAGATATACAAACTTCATTAATTTATTTTCAATGACACATTTTACACATGATTATACAAATATCTACCTGCCAACTGTTATTTCGTACAAAAAATTGGATAAATTCCAATTTGTTTCCTGATAAATTTTCTCCCTTCAAAGTGAACTGGGCCTATTTGCTCTACAGCACGCGTATTTTGTTAAGCGTACGTCCCGTGCCGAAAGTGAAGAATCAGTTCGCAGTTTAAACACATGCAGTTAGCAGTGTAGTGCTTGCGAAGTACTCAATATAAAAAACCAATTTACACGAGTGTTTACATGTTTAAAATTTAGATATATTTAAGTATTGTTCGAAAAGTTCAATATCATTGTCAACAATAGGCCACACTTGAAATAAAAAATGTTTAATATACGTATTTGTTTCTAAAATACTGAATATATTTAAATTCGCTTCATTTTTAAATACAATTTTCTTCACAATAGATAAATTTGAAAATGTAATGAATTGATCTTTAAGAGCGTGAAACTTCAGTGTGTCCAGAATCGTCAACGTGTAACCGTCACGACTGATATATGCATTGGCGATCACCATCACCAGCTTAAATGTTTAAGATTGGTTATTTTTAAAGTGATTATTATGTCACTACTTTGATATCATAAAAAATTCTGGCATTTCCATTCCGGTCGGCTTTCACCACACCAATGGTAGGAAATTCGGTTTGATTTCCCTCTGTCGCCGTTTCCTGCACCTACGGGATAATATGGTGAAGTGGATTCTCTGACACCGTTCTTAAATATCTGCGATTGCCAACCTGCCTCCTAAGTGTGGTAACTATGGCAAATATATATTTATCATCCTCCCTCATAGATTGCTATGAAGCAATCTATGAGGCTTAAGTTCACTAGTTGACTTTGATAGACTGATAGACTGTAATATGATTTAGCTCTGCCACATGAATAATTGCTAATTAAAAAAATGATTTTGCTAATTTAAAAAAAACTAGCATCTTACTATCGTGGCTGCTGCTTCAGAGTCTACTACACCTGAACATGCCTCGTGTAGAGGCCAAACGTGTGTCGTATTGTCGTCAGTGGTGTGTCTTTCCTAGTTAAGTGGTGTTGGGAGTAGTGGTGCTGGGATTAGTGGTAACGGGGATAGTGCACGCAATTGAGGGAGAGCGGGAGGTGCTCTTCAAACTAGGTAAGACACATCATTTTATTTTATCCAGCGGTTGTACGCAAAGTAATTTTTACCAACCTTAATACTCGTACCTTATACTATGTTCCGGTTACGTAAAGGCGGGATCTGACATGAAGTTAGATGTTTCAAGCATAAGAATATTATCACTATAACAGCATCACCATCAGATAATAATCTACTCTAGTCCACAGATCGCACTGAATCCGTTGCCCTAAAAGTTTTATGTTCATCCATATCCACGACCAACGTTATTTAAATGATATCACGATCATAACTTTTTGATGGCCTGACTTTCAATATTATTGATAGGCATGCATCTGGTATATACCCCTCTACAGAAAATTTATTTACATCTATATACCTATTAGGGTTGTAACGAATAGACTTATGACAAATATAAAAAAGAAAAGATGAAAGTTTAAGTAAGTTGGTAGATTTTAAATTTAAATTACTTTTAAGTATAAAACATATGTTGATTTAATTTTAAATTAATTATTAATATATTTTATTGCATGCCACATACTAGACTTCTACACACATCCTACTTTATAAAGCAAAAGCAAAGCAATATTAATCGGTCACTTTAATCAAAAAAAGAATGACATAACATTAATATAAAACCCAAGACCGAATCATCGGCAATCTACATATATTCCGATATTAAAACAATCAAACGGGAAGTCCAACACAATTTGGTTTACATTGCTGAATTTCACCAAAACAAAAACAATCTTTGCAAATTATACCATTATATAGAGCATAATACAAGTGGTAAAATTAAAAATTTGGTATAGTCGACTTCTTCTTATAAATTATTAAGGATAACTCAAAAACTACTAGTCAGACCATGGTCAAAGTTATATGGGACCACATGAAAAGCACCAGCTTTCAAATAAGAAAATTCAAGACATCAAAATAGGTTCACCTAGAATAAAGTTATGAGGTAACACACATAAAAAATTACAGTCGAATTGAGCATCTGCTCCTTTTTGAAATCGGTTAAAATACTATTAGGCATTTTTCCACCATATTTTTTTCAACAGCGACTTCAGACAATATTTGAATATAATTTTCCTAAGCATTCTTTATTATTTTAAAGTTAGGAAACATGTGTTTAATTGGTAACTGTAAATATAATTATTGATATTAACTTAACATATCGATTGTTGTATAGAAATATTTGTCCGAATAAATATAAATCTATACATGTAAATAAAATTGAAGTGTATATATGTAATATTAAAATAACTGGCTCTATCAACCTCAAGGGGTTGTTTGCATGGTTTTTAGTATATAAATAACCATTGTAAAAAATATTTGACTATCTGTCTGTCTGTCAGAGCTAATCTTCGGAATGGCTGAACCAATTGTGATGAAACTTTTAGCTATAAAACAGAGATCAAGGCTGTCTAGTTTTTCTATAGCGGATTAAATCCGTATATATACAAACTAGATTTTCTGGTTAAAACGAAAAATTGATAAAATAAATGATCTCTGATTAACTCAAAGCTAGATAACGCCACATTAATAGGTTCTATCCCTATCGTAATTAATATAACCAAGCGACGATTGTCTTAACATATTTGCGGCAATTGGCCACAGTCTGTGACTACTATAATAATTACTTTTGCATTTATCATATTCATTACAGCCTTTCACAAGTCCACTGCTTAAATTAGGCCTCCCCAAGTAATGCCACAAAGCACGGTCCTGAGCCACCTGCATCCATCGACTTCCTGCATATCTCTACATGTCACTCCATCTAGTGGGGGGACGCCCTACACTTCATGGACTGGTACGAGGCTGCCACTCGAGAACCTTTTTTCCGATTCTCGGTAGGCTGTAATGCTTTTTTTTTATATACCACTCATGAATAAAGCATGACAGCCTAACAAGAGTCATTCTCATAGACCTCCCCCATAGCTTACCTCATAGATTTAGCAACCGAAGTTTCTTACTATTTTGATTTAATATCAAATATATATATACGGATTTAATCCGCTATAGAAAAACTAGACAGCTTTGATCCCTGTCACATACATAAGTGTAATTTGTCAAACTGAGAATCTAATAAATTGTTATTATTATTATTTTATGACAAGCACTGGTCAATATGGGATAGTGGATACAGCGCCACTACACTAATGTAAATCATCCGTATACTTACTAACTTTCGTCTTGAATATGTTTATTACATAATTAATATATTTTTATTATTTAATTATAATTACAACTTTTTACACAAAGTAAAATCCGACTTCAAATTGCTAAAAAACAAGTTATTTATCGCTACTTTAGGGGCGAAATTTTTTGTTTAAATTTATATGGGACCACCGTTGAAGTATAACCTATTTAATTAAAAAAAATCATGAAAATTGGTTTACAATCTGCGAAGATATCGCGTAACATACATATAAAAAGCATACACTCGAATTGAGAAACTCTTTCTTTTTGAAGCCGGTTAAGCAAGTGGTTTATAATTACTCTCAGGTTTAAACTAGAATATGTTTAACGAAAGAAGTCCCGAGGAAATATTATGCCGACTAAAATGTGAGGTATATTATAGTTTTGACAATACAGTTTTTAAAAATACTGTGGTACCGAGACTAAGGAACTTCTTGTGTTAGAAAGACCCTTTTTACGCGACAGTTTAAGCCCGAGACTTAATAAAATTAAGTAAATAAACCACATTTTTTATAAAGACGGCAAAAGTTTAGAAAGAAATGTATCTATTTCAAGCAAAACAAAATTTTATAGAATTTGAAACTAGATGAAAACCATTGAAAATTGTGGAATTTCTTTTTTGATGAAATATAATAGCTAAAATAAGATAGTAATAAGACAGTACTCGTAGTGTAGATAATCCCAATGATCCCTAAAGATGCCACAACGTTTAAAATAATTTCATTTCTGAGCAGTTTTTAGAGCGTGGATGAGTCGGCCGAGCTGTCCCAATACATGTTGGTGGACATAGCATCATTGCCCTCAACATATTTTAATTTCTCAGATTATTTTTCTTCATTGCCATATGTTGTAAATTTGCTTAGTACGGATTGAAGTTCGGTGACTCGCGTTCTATGAAACCATCAATTATACGAACAGAAAAGGCAGTTTCTTTTTAATATGCTAAATGTCCCGTTATAAAATACTACACTGAATTATGTTTTCGTATATGTAAAATTATTCAGCGCGTTTGTCTATGAAAGGCAAAAACTTAATCGTATGCTTGCCTACCCTACCTATTCATACGTGACTTTAACATCAAGGCTTACTGGAATCTTCGTGCAAGTTAAGCCGGCCTGTATCCGTTGTCTATACCAATTATGGTTCCCTTGGATACTAATCGGATATTCTATTTTGATTATCTCGAAAATTTCCGTACTTTAGTAACATTTTTATGCAAACAAAAGCTAATTTAGCTGAATCTTTTAATTTATCTCAAACATTTTTTTCGTGTCGTTTGAGCATATATTTAAATAATAAATAAAAATAAAATAAGGTAAATCACAATTGTGATATTTTCTATGTAATTTCTTTTTTTTAATCAGGAAAAACGCTTAAATTGCTGCCGTCTTGATTATTAGACGCCCATTACACGGTAGGTTTTGCTGTCAGTTTTACAACAATCACGGTTGTGATTGACGAATAACCTATCGTGTAATGCGGTGATTGACGGTTGCAAAAAATTGATTGACAAATATCTGGATATTTTGATTTTTACGTCAATCAACTATTAGTCACGAATTTTGATTGAACGTGTAATGACATTTCGTCAATCACGCGTCAGTCAACGCTTAGACAGCAATGAAGGCGGACGCAGAATATATTGAAGAGGCTGCTTCTACGCGCTCGCGCAGCCCGTCGCCACTCCCACCAAATGTGTTTCAGCCAGAAAAAGATTTTATTTTAAATTTTCAGTCTCTCCCCGAGTTGTGGGACACGAAAAACCCCGGGTAGGTTGGATGCCCCTAATACCAGCCACGCCCCTAATTCCAGCCTTTCCGCCTTTTTACTTCGTAAATAAGATTTCTAGTAGTCTTAACTACAAATATGGTCGGCTAAAATTCTTCGTAATTAGAGGAAAGTATATTTCAAATATTACCTCACAGTTTTAAACCTAAGACGTCCATTACACGGTAGGTTTTGCTGTCAGTTTTACAACAATCACGGTTGTGATTGACGAATAACCTATCGTGTAATGTAGTTATTGACAGTTGCATGAAATTGATTGACAAATATCTGGATATTTTGATTTTTACGTCAATCAACTATTCAGTCACGAATTTTGATTTAACGTGTAATGGCATGTCATCAATCACGCGTCAGTCAACGCTCAGACAGCAATGGAGGCGGACGCAGAATATATTGAAGAGGCGGGTTTCACGCGCTCGCGCAGCCCGTCGCCACTCCCGCCAAATGTGCTTCAGCCAGAAAAAGACTTTATTTTAAATTTTGAGGCTCTCCCCGAGTTGTGGGTCACGAAAAACCTCGGGTAGGTTGGATGCCCCTAATACCAGCCACGTCCCTAATTCCAGCCTTTCCGCCTTTTTACTTCGTAAATAATATTTCTAGTAGTCTTAATTACAAATATGGTCGGCTAAAAATTCTTCGTAATTAGAGGAAAGTATATTTCAAATATTACCTCACAGTTTTAAACCTAACAGTGTTAAATTAAAAATCAAAACATAAGCATATTTTACATTAGCTCATCTTTAGGCTTTTTGATTTGTATGAATGTGACTATAGACATAGTAATGCAGCTATTTTTGTTTAAATTTATAAGTTTTTTATTTTATTTTAGTGGAAATTAATGGGGCTGTAATTAGATATACGAAATTTATGGAGTGCATAATGTCAGTGGCCCGACTGTTATTTGGTTTGACGTAAATAATAAGAAGTACCTTATTTCAACCACGTAATATAAATCAGGGCTGTCATAAACTAGCATAAATACCATTAATTTGAACTCACAAAGAAAACCAACGTAGAATAGCAGCTTAACGCTGCTGTGTTTCGTATGGTGAGTGTAGAGAACCGGAGACCCTTTTTACTGGCAAAGAGGCATTCCATCTTAGTCCTCACGGGTGACAACGCATCTGCATCTTGAGTCTATATTGAGGATAGATGTAGATGTTTATGGGTCATAGTAGCCACTTACCATCAGGTGGACTGTGTGCTCGTTTGTCACCCTATCCTATATAAAAAAAACATAACTTATTTTATAGTTAAGTAAGTTATGGTCAATTCGTCTATATTTTAAAATTGGTGTTTGATGTAAAAGTTTAACAAATGATACGTACTTGCTTTTCAGACATTTGGTATATGTTAAGAACACCATACAATATTTAATTATTTTTTGGGAAAGACAAAAACAAACAATAAATGTAATTAACTACAACTTAGTAATACTAATTTTATTATAACTTAAGAACATAAATGAAAAAGTCATAACAAGGAAAGTGGTTCAGGACCATGCTTTGCGGCAGTCTATGGAGGATGATGTTCTGTAGTCGACTTGTGAAGGGCTGAAATGATGATAAAGATTGTAAAACTTGGATGATTAAATTATAAGAAATCGGTGTACTATAATACATAATTTTTATTATAATATTATTTTAATTAATTGTTTAGTGTTAAAAGATAAAAATGTAACTGCTTAAAGCTAAACCACAGTAAGGTAAGAAGTAAAACATTAAAATAAAATAATTGTTGTCGTCTATCTTAATACATATTCCATACTTGTGACATGCATGATTTAAAATTAAAAGTTGTTGTGAATATATTTCAGTGCCCCTAAAATTTACCTACAATAGGTACCTACCAAAAACTCAAAAGGCATAGCCCTATGCTATGCTGGCATTAGATACACAAAAGGAAATTGAAATTGGCACTAAAAGGCTGGTAATAGGGGCATCCACCCTATACGAATAAATGTACAAGTTAAGCTTATTTTTCGTCCATAAATGCGTTTTAAATAAAACCGCGTATCGATTATGCACTCCAAGAGGTCTAACGTTTGCGCGCGTTAAATTAAAATGGGTAAAATGATATTAAATATTACAATTTTTCCTATTCGTTTTTTTTCTTTTTCTTTTCAAGATATAAAATTATAATTAAATGGTGAATCGAAAATGAACTTAGGTTATAGGTACGTCCTTTCACTCCGAAAATTTGGGTTTGACTGACGATCAGTCAGCATGAGCGTGTAATGTCCAAATTATTCCATCATTCAAACCTCAGTCATGATTAATCGAACTGATTGACGCTTGCCTAGGCGTGTAATGGGCGTCTAACAGTGTTAAATTAAAAATCAAAGCATAAGCCATAGAATTATTACGTAATAATTTTATGACATAAGCATATTTTACATTAGCTCATCTTTAGGCGTTTTGATTTGTATGAATGTGACTATAGACATTTTCTTTTAGTGGAAATTAATGGGGCTGTAATTAGATATACGAAATTTATGGAGTGCATATTGTCAGTCGCCCGACTGTTATTTGTTTTGACGTAAATAATAAGAAGTACCTTATTTTAACCATGTAATATAAATCAGGGCTGTCATAAACTAGAATAAATACCATTAATTTGAACTCACACAGAAAACCAACGTAGAATAGCAGCTTAACGCTGCTGTGTTTCGTATGGTGAGTGTAGAGAACCGGAGACCCTTTTTACTGGCAAAGAGGCATTCCATCTTAGTCCTCACGGGTGACAACGCATCTGCATCTTGAGTCTATATTGAGGATAGATGTAGATGTCTATGGGTCATAGTAGCCACTTACCATCAGGTGGACTGTGTGCTCGTTTGTCACCCTATCCTATATAAAAAAAAAAAACATAACTTATTTTATAGTGAAGTAAGTTATGATCAATTCGTCTATATTTTAAAATTGGTGTTTGATTTAAAAGTTTAACAAATGATACGTACTTGCTTTTCAGACATTTGGTATATGTTAAGAACACCATACAATATTTAATTATTTTTTGAGAAAGACAAAAACAAACAATAAATGTAATTAACTACAACTTAGTAATACTAATTTTACTATAACTTAAGAACATAAATGAAAATCATAAAAAGGAAAGTGGTTCAGGACCATGCTTTGCGGCAGTCTATGGAGAATGATGTTCTGTAGTCGACTTGTGAAGGGCTGAAATGATGATAAAGATTCAAAAACTTGGATGATTAAATTATAAGAAATCGGTGTACTATAATACATAATTTTTAATATAATATTGTTTTAATTAATTGTTTAGTGTTAAAAGAAAAATTTAACTGCTTAAAGCTAAACCACAGTAAGGTAAGAAGTAAAACATTAAAATAAAATAATTGTTGTCGTAATACATATTCCATACTTGTGACATGCATGATTTAAAATTAAAAGTTGTTATGAATTTATTTCAGTGCCCCTAAAATTTACCTACAATAGGTACCTACCAAAAACTCAAAAGGCATATAGCCCTATGCTATGCTGGCATTAGATATACAAAAGGAAATTGAAATTGACACTAAAAGGCTGGTAATAGGGGCATCCACCCTGTACGAATAAATGTAAAAGTTAAGCTTATTTTTCGTCCATAAATGTGTTTCAAATAAAGCCGCGTATCGATTATGCGCCCCAAGAGGTCTAACATTTGCGCGCGTTAAATTAAAATGGGTAAAATGATATTAAATATTACAATTTTTTCTATTCGTTTTTTTTCTTTTTCCTTTCAAGATATAAAATTATAATTAAATGGTGAATCGAAAATGAAGTTAGTTTA